>JALMGJ010000002.1:163290542-164515558 GCA_023362775.1 Charina bottae
TGGATAGGAAAACATCCCTAGGATGGTAGCTTAAGGCTACATTACTTGTCTGACAAGACATCCCCAAAGACACAAGGTAGGAGTGTGTTTTATCCAAGCTGGAAACCAGAAAGAAGATGCTGGTATATAGGAGCAGATGGATACAAGGCAAATAAGGGCAATGGCATCACAGTTCAGTATAGCCTACTTTGGGCTGAAATAATAAAAAGAACCAATATGGAATAGTAGTTAGAGAATTGGAGTCAGACTGGCATGACAGGTTCAAATCCACGTTCTACTAGGTAGGTTCATTGGCAACTTTTGGATAGTCACTACCTCTTAGCCCAACCATCTCCTGTGGTGGTGGTGACCTTGAGCCCCAAGAGGAAACACAGGCTATAAATCTCACTTAATGTAAATGTAGCCAATAAAAATAAATGATAATATAAGAAAGGTCGCTGGAAACTCAAAACAGAAGAGGTTTAGATTTCTCCCCCAGCCTCAGACGTTTGTCTCCTATATCTATTACGCCACTCCTAATTAAACAAAGACAGTTAGGAAGTTTGTTTAGTTGGGTGCCATTACTAAAAATAGGCAAAAAGGACTGTGTTATGGAAACAAACATCCAAGTAGGACATTAGTCATAAAGGAATAGCATTCCAGCCCCCTAAAAGCTCAAAGCCAGCTCTCTTTGCACAGCTTCTGCCAACCAAAATTCTCTCATTCTCTATCCCTTAGCATGTTGGGTGTTCTGTGACTTGTGTTCCAGGTACTTGGAATGACCATCTCCCTATTAAAATGTCATTTTTAAATCTGTTTTCTCCCATTGATGAGCCAGCTTTGCTAAGCGGAGGGAACAAATCATTCCTCTAATTGTGTAACACAACAGCATGACTCATATGGCTCTGACCTACCTTCTAAGTGCCAGAATAAAAAAGGTGACTGGGTTGCAGTGGAAGATGTCAAAGCGTTTTTGCAGTGGTGGAGCAAGTTCAGTAACAGCTCTCCATGTATGACCCTGCTCCCTAAAGCACATGTTGTAAATAGAAGCAACTGCTCTAACTTGTGAAAGATAAGTTGCAATCCTAGGTGAATTTCATCCTTCGCTTATCCTAGGAGAGCAGTCATAGCATGCAGAAGGCCCCAGGTTAGGGCAACCATATCTGGGCTGCAAAAATCCAGTTGACCACGAGATGGAAGCAAAGAGTTCGATTTTTATCTGTCTCTCTGATGCCATTTAGTGGTTGTTTACATTTTTACAGCCCAGATCTTGAGGCCGTATCCCATGTTAATTTGCAATATCTTTGATTAAAAAGGAATAAGGGATATGAAAACCCAAGACATGGTACAGTTGTAGCCAGTTTTGTTGTTGTTGTTGTTTATTCGTTCAGTCGCTTCCGACTCTTCGTGACTTCATGGACCAGCCCACGCCAGAGCTTCCTGTCGGCCGTCACCATCCCCAGCTCCCCCATGGTCGAGTCCGTCACCTCCAGAATATCATCCCTCCATCTTGCCCTTGGTCGGCCCCTCTTCCTTTTGCCTTCCACTTTCCCTAGCATCAGCTTCTTCTCCAGGGTATCTGGTATGTAACTGGTATGTAGCCAGTTAGAGAAGGCAATATTGAGCTTGGTGAACAAAATCTGATTTAAGAGAAGGCCCCTCCTTATTCCCAAGCTTTTTTTAAAAAAATCAATAAATTCACCACCATCGCTGTCCCAAACAACATGCTGTTGAGTGCCTCCAATGCCTCCAGGCCACACTGCCACCACCAGCTCCAGCACTGCTAACTACTGAACAGCTGATCAGCATGCCAGGTATTCCTTTGTGGCCCATGAAGATTTTTAACTTATCACTGTGGCCCTTTCCCTTCTACAAGGGGTGTAGGCCTGCTCTAGAACGTCACACGTTTGAGAAAGATCCTTCAAATTATATTTTGATTGACCTGTGGGGCTACCTGGGAAAGAAAGTTTGATGATTTCTCAAGCTGAAAGAATCTTGATTGTTGCTTGTCCTTCATGGGGGGGGGATGTAGTCCTCCCCCAACTTTTAAAAAAATGCCTGCTTGAAGTGCTTGTGGTTAGTTTTGTTATCCTCACAATACAATAATAAGTTAAACAAGTCAGGTTGATGTGGGCAGATCTACACTTTCACCAGGATGGGCCACTCACTGCTTCCCTAGTACAGGAATGGATGACTGTCCTCCTCCCACTCCCATCCCACTGCAAATGCATCCCATGACATGTTTTCCATCTTTGATTCAAAATTGCTGTGCCCCGTCCTAAGCCATCTGAAGTCTTCAGAGTGGACAGCCTCCCAGGCTGCATTCCATTCTAGTAGCAGCTCCAGCTCTGATTGGCCACAGTGCCTGGCAGGCCCCACCCCACCAATAGGTGGCTGCTGTCCATATTTTGCAAGGTTTTTCAGAAGTGGTTTGCCCTTGCCTCCTTCCTAGCGCTGAGAGAGAGCGATTGGCCCAAGGTCACCCAGCTGGCTTTGTGCTAAGGCGGGACTAGAACTCTTGGTCTCCTGGTTTCTAGCCTGGTGCCTTAACCACTACACCAAACTGGCTCTCGTGCCTTTATACATACATACAATTTAGAGGCTGCCCAACATCTACCAATTCTGGACAGCTTACAAATTAAAAATAGGAACAGTGCAACAAAAGAATATATATATATATATATATATATATATATATATATATATATATATATAATTTTAAAATAAAGATCCTGAAGACAAACATATAAACCAAACTTCCAACCACCAGGGGTTCAACCATCACCCTGCCCCAAAGCCTGGGAGAATAGCCAGGTCTTTAATAGCTTCTTGAACATCATCAGAGTGGGAGCCATCTGGATCTATGTGAGGGTATTATTCCAGAGGGCAGGTGCCGCAACAGAGAATGTGAGCTTCCTGGGTCCCGCTAGATCAGTGTTTTCAAACTTGGCAACTTTAAGATGTGCGGACTTCAACTCCCAGAATTCCCCAGCCAGTACTGTTGCATCTTAAAGTTGCCAAGTTTGAAAACACTGCACTAGAAGACGTGGCTTAATCAATACAAAGGGCGTGCAGTCTGCCTGATCTTTCTGGACAGGGATTTATAGGGGATAACCAACACCTTGAATTGCATCCAGAAGCCAACTGGTAACCAGTGCAGCTCAAGAATCAGGGGTGTCACGTGGGTGTAATGGGGCATGCCCATCTCTGCTCGCCCTGTGTCCTCCACTGGTCAGCAATTGCAGTTTTTTTTTCTTTAATAATCTTGCGGTTGTCAATGAACTAACCTCAACCCTAGAAGCTTGTGCTCCATTCCACCTTTACATCTCCCACTGGGCACCCATTCAGTTTCTGCCCAGGCTGGGGAAAACATGCTCCCCTTGTTTTCTCATTCCCTGCCTGCAGCACTGAAAGCTTCCCTTCCCTTAATTTTTTTTTTAAAAACATCTTTAAGTTGCAATGTAGGAACATTGCTACTTTGTTTCTATGGAACTGAAGGATTATTTCTTTCTTGTTACAAAGTTTCCAGGGATCTATGGAGGAACCAAAGAACAGCCTGTTCCCTTGTTGCTTTGATTATTGTAGCATCAGAGCTACAATGGAACAATATGGGGGGAAGGAAGGAAGGAAGGAAGGAAGGAAGGAAGGGAGGGAGGGAGGGAGGGAGGGAGGGAGGGAGGGTCTGTTGTGGTGTCAGAGGAGATAATGCCGGAAGGGATTGTGAAGCCATCCATGGGTGCAAATATTTGGGACAACAAAGGAAAGGTAGCAGGATTAGCTAGAAGGCCAAAATCCCTAAAAGGAAAAGGCATTGGTAGACTGGTCCACACGGGAACTTGCCAGTGATGCTTGCCTTGCTTGCATAGATGGGGAAAGGCAAGAAGCAGGGGAATGACCATTCAGGTCTTGTGGTGGCCATAATCCAGAGTGAACATCAGCCCAGTCCTTGTTGCCAACCCACTGCAATCCAGACTGGAATTTCTTTTTTTATAGTAATTTTATTAATGATTACAATTTACAACAGTAAAAACTAATACAAACTAAAAAACGAAAAGAATAAAAAGAAAAAATGAAAGGTGCAGAAAAGAAATAAAAGAAATAAAAACAGAAACAAAAAATAATATAGTAAAGAGAAAGAAAACAAAAATATCTAAAGAAGTGACTTCCCCCTTCATCACAAGTACTGTATAAAAATTTTTAGTAAATTTTCACCTTCTCTTAAAATACAGCAAATGATCTCTTCTTCCCATATCCCATCTCTTATCTATAAACAAATCCATAAAGCATCATTTCAGTCCTGATCAGCAAAAGTCCATTAAGGTTACCAGAAATAACAACATATCTATTTTAACCTTGATCAAATAAACCAACTTTATATTCCTTCCTTTTACTTCTAACAATCTTGATCTTTCATCCCTTCTAATAAGGTCCTAGAACTTGATTTCTTTTCATTTTTTCTTTGTCCCTTCTCACAAAATTCTTCAAAGCTTTGACAAGCCTCTTTTGTAAATCCAATATAGGAAAATTATCCAGGTCACTTTCTTGGTTTGTATATCCCTTTTAATTATTAAGACATCAGCCAGTTTCTTTTGTATGTCCGGTAACATCTTTTCCCATCATTCTTGTAGACTGTCATTTTTAAATCCACTTTCAAATCAGTCTCAATCATGTCAGGTAATACTTGTTCCATAGCATCTTTTAAACATAGTCTATCTATAGAGGCAGACACTCTTAAAATTAACTTCTGGGTCCATTGTTCAAAAATATCCTTCAGTATGTCCAATGTTAAAATATTTTGCTTCATTCTGTATTAGCAAGTCAAGCTTGAGTGTTACTCTCCTTTAATTGTAATCTTTAGTTCCTTCTATTTCCCTCTAGTGTCCAATTTTTAAAGTCTTGTCTTATTTTTTTTTAAGAATTCAAAACAAAAGCATTTTCCCACAGGAAGGATTCTTTATAATTAGTTCCAAAATCTTATTTCAAATTTATCTGGACCTTAGTCCATTTGTAACTTTCTAAAATCAAAGTTTTAATCACCCTTTTGCTGTTTATTCCAAAAAAACATTTTAAGTCCTTAAACTTGTATTTAAAACTTCTTTCACCAAGGATTGAAGGAAATTCACCTGGTGCTGTAAAACTTGTTGATCCAGAGGTTTCCAATAGCTAAAAAGCAGTTAACAAGCAATTTCTGAAAGTGATTAGAAAAGGAAGTATGCGAACCCGGTGTCTTTTCAAAGGCACGGACCATGGTTTGAGCAAAAAGATGGCTACTCCTTTGTCTCCCAGAGCTCTAAACCCGCTGGAGACTGCTGTCTTGCAGTCTCCTCATGAGGAGCAACTGTCTGGAGCATTTGTGGGTGATCTCAAGTCCTCTCTTTGTCCAGAGAGTAATTACCATGGTCGTTGGCTCCGCATTTTGCCATTTCTTCAGAAATTCTAGTTTTCAGTTTGCCATTTCTTCCCCGGAAGACTGGAATTTCTGAAGTTTAGGTTGCAGTGACAACATGACTGGCTTGAAGGCCCACCGTGAGCTTCAAGGCCAGGAAAGAAATTGAACCTGGTTGCCCACAGCCTTTGTTGGGTGCCTGCCACTCAGCCTTCCCAATCTGCTGAAAGAGGAGTCTTATCATTCTGAGCAACCACGATGGGGTTGTAGCCCTACCCAACTGCGGCATCAGCTTGCTCCAACTTTTACTGCTTACAGTTTGAATGCTACCAATCGAAGAGAATATTTGTAGCTCAGGGTTGAACTGTGGAGTCCTTGGTGCTCTCTGAGCCTTGTTGTTTTCTTGCAGACGTTTCATTGCCAGGCTAGGCATCATCTTCAGTGCGAGAAGGGAGTGGGACTTGCTCTCTGTTTATATACCATGGCTTGTCCTGCTTGTGTTGGTGGGGGTGTTGTACTCTCCTTAGTAGTTCCTTGACTGGGCTGTTGTTTGCTGCTTGGTTGGTTGATTGATTGACTGAGTTAATAGTTCCTTGATTAGGGTATATTGTGCTGTTTGATTGTTCCTCTGGTGCTAATCCTGGGGTTAATCGTTGCATATCTGGGTGATGATTGCTGGCAAGGAGGTGTTCTGGTCTTCTTTCTTCAATAGCCAGGGTATATAAACAGAGAGCAAGTCCCACTCCCTTCTCGCACTGAAGATGTTGCCTAGCCTGGCAATGAAATGTCTGCAAGAAAACAACAAGGCTCAGAGAGCACCAAGGACTCCACAGTTCAACCCTGAGCTACAAATATTCTTTTCGATTGACACTACTGAGTTTTAGCGACTGGATGCTGGAACTGGTGGACCTTGGCCTGGCCCAGGAGTTTTTGCTTTAGTAAGAATCTCCCCCTTCTTCCCATCCAGGGTGGGCATTGCAGACAATCAGACCTAGGGTAACTTTTTCAGCTCTGTTTACAGAAGCTTTCAAAACCACCCGCTGTAGTAAACAGAGAAAAAACATGTCGCAGCCTCCTTTTTGGAAGCCATTTCAGCTTGGCCGTGTGTTGAGGGGGGGGGGGGGGAGAGGCTTTCCACCTTCAAAAGGGTCTCCAAGATCTGGAACTGATTACTGCTGAGCAAGAGGGAGGGAAGGATAGATGACTCAGCTGTGAGAAAAGAAAAATATGACGCCAGCGCAGTGGCCGGCTGGGTTTCTAGGGAAAGGAGTGGGCGAAGTTTGTAAAGCAAAAGGCTCCCCTGTGGGAGGAAGGGGGCTGCTTGGAACCTCCCAGCGTCAGAGTCAAGCTGCCTCTAAATACAGCTTGGCCGTGTGTCCCACTTGGAGGCTTCTTCCCAGGAAGACGTGGAGGAAGTGGATGCTGGAAGGTGAGATGGCGCTGCGATCCAGCAGGGGTCTTTGATATTGTTATGCTCTCCGCCATCCCTAGGAATGTGCACCTTTCACCCCGTGGTGTGAAAGACGTCTGATGTGCTTTTCACCTTCTCCTAGATCCCTTTTCTTTCCAGAGAGACAACACAGACCGGACGCCTTCTCCACCCTTTGCCTCTCAGTGAACCAGTCGGGGCTTCCTCCTCAGAGCAAAGGTATACCGGGGTTCCTAGGTGTCAGTGTTGCAGCTGGCTTCGGGGAGTGGAGATGGGGGAGCTCAGAAGCATCCGCCCTGTCTGGAAAGCAGGGCAGCTGGCTGATGCTGGCTGACAGTACACAAAAGACGAAATGGCACCATTCCAGAGATAGACACTGATAGAAGGACGCTTACATCTTGCAATATTGAAAGGGCAGGGTCCCCTGCCATGCTTGAGGACAAGAAGCTAGCTGCCAGGGGCACTTCTGTCCTCCTGCATCTCCTGGAATCTGTGCCCAAGGCAGCTGCCTCATCTAATCAGCTCCCACCCCCACCCCATTTTTACACTGGAGTCCTTCAAACTCACAAACCTCCAAGTCACACCACTAAAAATCTCCCAGTGAATGGGTACATGATTAGTTATACTCTTCTGAAGCATTTTAACTGATAGTTTAGAAAACTGAAAATGAAGCACTATTTTTTAAAAGCCATACAATGAAACTGGCCTACAGTGAAGAGATACAGAAAACTTTAACTCTTTGCTGCCATCTCACTGTCACCTGGATTTTTGCAGTCCAGATTATGTAGCCCTACTTACCCAGTATGCCCAGTGAGGTTTTTCTTCTTCCTCCTCCTCCTCCTCCTCCTCCTCCTCCTCCTCCTCCTCCTCCTCCTCCTCCTCCTCCTCCTCCTCCTCCAGAAACTTCTTCATAAGAGCATGTTACGTACCCCGTCGGCTAAAGAATTCTGACTGGCGGGGTCAAGGAGAAGAGCCTTTTCTGCCGTTGCCCCCACCCTGTGGAACATCTTGTCCCCTGAGGTGAGGTTGGCCCCCACCCTAATGGCCTTCAGGAAGAGCGTCAAGACCTGGCTCTGCCATCTGGCTTGGGGATCCAAGAGTGATAGGCAGCCCTGGGGGTGGTTGGTGGCTTAAAGAGGCTCTCTCTGCCTTTTAGTTTCCCCCTTTTTTCTTCTTCTATTTTTGTATGTTTTCTATTTTTATAATGGTTTTATAATTTTTATTTGTAAACTCCCCAGAGTCACTTTATAGTGAGATGGGTGGTGTATAAATTTGATAATAAATAAATAAATAAATGAGGAGGAGAAGCAGCAGCGAGGCTACAGCTTGGTCGTGTCACCTTTCAGAAAAACTGCTTCTGCTTATCGTTATTTTTTTAAAAATTATTTTCCATCCAAATATTAAGGAGGATTGAGAGTAAATAATTGTCTCCCTGTTATTATTTTTGTACTAAATTTGAAGATATTAGCATTTTCCTACACGTTGAATCGGCTGTTTTGAACTTTCAGTTTTCTGCCTCTACTTTCCCTGGGGAACTGCCTGCGTATCTCACTTTCGCTTGCATAAACACATTCCGGAATTCTTTCATATCTTCGACTTTCGCTGGTTAAGCACCTAGGGGGCGCCATAATCTACTGCTTGAGACATGGAGGATTTTAAACAGACTTTCTCTGACTTCCACCGAGATTTTAAACAGATTCTTTCTGATTCCTTCCAAGTTTTTATGCAAGGCATTCAGGACATTGTGGAAAATATGAGGTCTAAAATGTGTCATCTGGTTGGGGATGTCGTGGATGAAACTGAGGAATTTAACAGTGACAGGAACGTCTCTTCTAAGAGTGAGATCGGAACTTCTGTTGAAATGCTGGATGAAGATTGGATAGTCGAGTTGAAGAAATTAAAGGGAGAGATCGAGTTGCAAGCCATACAGTAAGTGAAATTGATCTTCTGATGGAACGCCATGGAAAAGAAGGGGTCATTATGTATGGGAGGTCTCCTGAAGAGAATTCGGAGCTTTTGAGGGGGGCAGTTGGGCTGTTCGATTTTTTTTAAAGAAAAAAGCTCTGTGCGCATTGTGGGGATATGTAAATGCTCTGGTTTATTTTGAAGTGGGATAAGGGTTTAAGAATATTTACGTATCTGGATTGCTTTTAGGGTTTGGCTGATTTCATTTATTTTTAACAATTTGGATTAAGATTATTAAAGTATAATAAAAATAATAAATGTCTGATTTGGGGTTTAATATGATTAAGATTATTAAAAAATGTTGTATTATCACAGACAGATGCTGACTGCAGCCAGGAAATCAGAAGACGTCTACTTCTTGGGAGGAGAGCAATGGCAAATCTTGATAAAATAGTTAAGAGCAGAGACATCACACTGACAACAAAGGTCCGCATAGTTAAAGCAATGGTATTCCCTGTAGTAACCTATGGCTGTGAGAGCTGGACCATAAGGAAGGCTGAGCGAAGGAAGATAGATGCTTTTGAACTGTGGTGTTGGAGGAAAATTCTGAGAGTGCCTTGGACTGCAAGAAGATCAAACCAGTCCATACTCCAGGAAATAAAGCCAGACTGCTCACTTGAGGGAATGATATTAAAGGCAAAACTGAAGTACTTTGGCCACATAATGAGAAGACAGGATACCCTGGAGAAGAAGCTGATGCTAGGGAAAGTGGAAGGCAAAAGGAAGAGGGGCCGACCAAGGGCAAGATGGAGGGATGATATTCTGGAGGTGACGGACTCAACCATGGGGGAGCTGGGGATGGTGACGGCCGACAGGAAGCTCTGGCTTGCGCTGGTCCATGAAGTCACGAAGAGTCGGAAGCGACTGAACGAATAAACAACAATTATCACAGAGCTTTCCAAACTGTGTGTCGGGACACGTTAGTGTGTCGGCTGCAGTGTCTGGGTGTGTCGCGGCTGCTGCTGCCTCTGAACCTTGCCAGGATTCCACGCAGGTCCTAGTGCCTGCCTTGTGCCTGGCTGCCTCCAAACCTGCCCTGCCAGGATTCCACGCAGGTCCTAGTGCCTGCCTTGTGCCTTGCTGCCTCCAAACCTGCTGTGATTCCACACAGGTCCTAGTGCCGGCCTTGTGCCTGGCTGCCTCCAAACCTGCCCTGCCAGGATTCCACGCAGGTCCTAGTGCCTGCCTTGTGCCTTGCTGCCTCCAAACCTGCTGTGATTCCACGCAGGTCCTAGTGCCTGCCTTGTGCCTGGCTGCCTCCAAACCTGCCCTGCCAAGATTCCACGCAGGTCCTAGTGCCTGCCTTGTGCCTGGCTGCCTCTGAACCTGCTGTGATTCCACACAGGTCCTAGTGCCTGCCTTGTGCCTGGCTGCCTCCAAACCTGCCCTGCCAGGATTCCACGCAGGTCCTAGTGCCTGCCTTGTGCCTTGCTGCCTCCAAACCTGCTGTGATTCCACACAGGTCCTAGTGCCGGCCTTGTGCCTGGCTGCCTCCAAACCTGCCCTGCCAGGATTCCACGCAGGTCCTAGTGCCTGCCTTGTGCCTTGCTGCCTCCAAACCTGCTGAGATTCCACGCAGGTCCTAGTGCCTGCCTTGTGCCTGGCTGCCTCCAAACCTGCCCTGCCAGGATTCCACGCAGGTCCTAGTGCCTGCCTTGTGCCTGGCTGCCTCTGAACCTGCTGTGATTCCACACAGGTCCTAGTGCCTGCCTTGTGCCTGGCTGCCTCCAAACCTGCCCTGCCAGGATTCCACGCAGGTCCTAGTGCCTGCCTTGTACCCTGCTGTAAGAGTGTGTCGCAAAGTGATGCCCTGCTGTAAGAGTGTGTCACGAAATGATGCGTGTCTAAAAAATGTGTCACCAACATGAAAAGTTTGGAAACCTCTGTATTATCAAGTACAATGGCAGACAATTTTTAGTTTGATCTTTATTATAATAGACAGGAATGTATAGAATAGTAGTAGGAAGGAAATAATTAAATAAATGTTATCTTGGGGGGGAGTTGATTAGGTTTATATATATATATTTCTTTTAATATAAGGGGAGGGAGCAACTGTAGCTAGTGATTTTTATAATGTGCCAATGGAACCAATCTCTGATTTATAGAAATAATATGATTTTGGTTTAATATAGAATAAGAGATTGATTATGGAAAATTGTTGTATATCCTTGCTGTTAAGATTCGGAAGTCACCTCTTTTTGTAATTTTGAAAAGAGACAAATTTTTCTCTTTCTACACTGTTTCTACACTTTTTTAGTTTTTTTCTTTGTAGTTTTTTGTTTTTCTGTAGCTTTTATCTTTGCTTGAAACTTAATAAAATTCTTATTAAAAAAAAGAGAGAGATTGCCAAATCTTGTGGGATGTCAGCATTCCTGCATATAACCTCATGACATCTCAGGATGAAACTGCTGATATCTTATGAGGTCTGAGAAGTTGCCAATCCTATTTTAGGCCATGTGATAAATACTAGGGTGGATTCTCCATAGTGCTTGTCTTTTTTCATTATTGTTATTCCTGTTTCTGATAGAAACCGACCACACACACCATTTGAAAATCTGCCCAGTACACCAGTTTCATGGTTAGCTTTAAATGAGCAAATCTCTGGAGCCACAGGAATAGGCCAATTAGATGTAGTGTCTATGTTTCAAACACTGTTTCTCTAAATTTTGGGGACGACACACTGTCCTAGTTTGGACTAAAAATGGTGGCATTTGTATTTCCTTTTTCAGTCCCCAGAGCAGCGGGTGGGCACCTTCCATGTAAATGCAAGATAGAATATACTTCCCTCATGGCATCCCAGCCTCCTCTTTGCCATTCAGACAGCACAGCGATGGAGCTTCTGGGTTTTCCTCAACCCTGTCATCAATGGTTGTCACCAACGTCAAGGAGTTCTTGACAAGTTAGTGCCCGAGCTGTGCATGTAAGTACAGACTTGTGCCTGGGGATTCCACATAGTGTGATTTAATATGAAATTTTATGCAAGTCACAGAGCATGAGGAGGCATTGTGGGAAATGAAAATAGCATTTGGGAATTACCATTTAAACTACCCCAAATGCCCCAGATCAAATCTATGTTGAGAGCACTATAGGAAGTTTAAAATGTTGGTTTTTAGACACTTGTTTCTGCGACTAGGTGAACCTGTAGCAGCCAAGGACAGAAAAGGTATCCATCTACAAGTTTATACAGTTTAGAATACAATTTCCAAGTAATCCACAAGTCTATTCTCAGCCCTATGGCCTGCTTCCAGATTGGAGTTTATGGAAGAATTCATTGTGGCTCAAAAGTCAGTAATCCTATTTTACAAAAAGGTGATGAAATGTATATTACTTATTCATGGAAGCTCTGAAATAATGAACTTGAATGTCCTGTCCTGGAAAACCTCTGGAAGTTGCTTTAAATAATATGACATTAGTTTCTTAAGATACTCAGATGAGATTAATATGACAACAAAAAGTACTTCATGTATATTGACATCTCAGAAGAAGGGTTGGTTGCAATTGCATTGCTGCTGGAGATGCAATTCAGGAACTGGAACATTAACTCATATAATTAAGTTTTGTCTTAACATTGCCACATTTGTGGATGGAATCAAGAGAATTATTAAATTGTTCGCTATGCATTAAAGTTACTTATTTCTTCATGGTTATAGCCCTAGCATTTCGAATCTCTCAAGTTTGTTGTTGTTCAGTCATTTAGTCATGTCCGACTCTTCGTGACCCCATGGACCATAGCACGCCAGGCCTTCCTGTCCTCCACTGTCTCCCGGAGTTTACTCAAATTCAAGTTGATTACATCGGTGATGCTACCTAACCATCTCATCCTCTGCCGTCCCCTTCTCCTTTTGCCTTCAGTCTTTCCCAGCATCAGGGTCTTTTCCAGTGAGTCCTCTCTTCGCATTAGGTAGCCAAAGTATTTGAGCTTCAGCTTCAGTATCTGTCCTTCCAATGAGCAGTCAGGGTTGATTTCCTTTAGGATTGACTGATTTGACCTCCTTGCAGTCCAAGGGACTCTTAAGAGTCTTCTCCAGCACCACAGTTCGAAAGCATCAATTCTTCGGCGCTCAGCCTTCCTTATGGTCCAACTCTCACAGCCATACATTACTACTGTGAAAACCATAGCTTTAATTATACGGACCTTTGTTGGCAAGGTGATGTCTTTTGCTTTTTAATATGCTGTCTAGGTTTGCCATAGCTTTCCTCCCAAGGAGCAAGCGTCTTTTAATTTCATGGCTGCAGTCACTGTCTGCAAGACATCAACATTTTTTCAGTCCTAAGGGCTAACTAAATAGTCCAGCACTGGAAGGAAACATCTACACCTGATTTATTCCAATGGACTGTTGATATGTGTTATTGTCAAATTTTGATTTTTTCTTGTTTTTTTATTTTTTGATAATGGGACTTACTACTGACCAAAAATATGATTTTTGAGCATTATAATCATTTTTTTGGAAGGATTCTATTTATAGCATAACTTTCCAGGTCTTTTCTTTTTTATTAGTAATAAATAATTTTGAGTATTAATGTTGATGGGATATTATGTCAATAATGCTCTGGGAGGCATTTTTCTTCTTCTTTTAATTACAAC
Source organism: Charina bottae (assembly GCA_023362775.1). Lineage (NCBI taxonomy): Eukaryota > Metazoa > Chordata > Lepidosauria > Squamata > Charinaidae > Charina > Charina bottae. Next base: position 163,303,887 of record JALMGJ010000002.1, read on the forward strand.
TTTGATATAATTTTATTTTAATAAGATGAGCAAATAGTGGATGTGACCTGAGTAAAGAAATAGCTGGGGGAATGAGAGAAATATTGCTCTATACCAGAGCTTTCCAAACTTTTCATGTTGGTGACACACTTTTTAGACATGCATCATTTCACGACACACTCTTACACCAGGGCATCATTTCATGACGCACTCTTACAGCAGGGCACAAGGCAGGCACTAGGACCTGTGTGGAATCCTGGCAGGGCAGGTTTGGAGGCAGCCAGGCACAAGGCAGGCACTAGGACCTGTGTGGAATCCTGGCAGGGCAGGTTTGGAGGCAGCAAGGCACAAGGCAGGCACTAGGACCTGCGCGGAATCCTGGCAGGGCAGGTTTGGAGGCAGCCAGGCACAAGGCAGGCACTAGGACCTGTGTGGAATCACAGCAGGTTTGGAGGCAGCCAGGCACAGGGCAGGCACTAGGACCTGTGCAGAATCACAGCAGGTTTGGAGGCAGCCAGGCACAAGGCAGGCACTAGGACCTGCGCGGAATCCTGGCAGGGCTCGGAGGCAGCAGCAGCCACAACACACCCAGACACTGCAGGCGACACACTAACGTGTCCCGACACACAGTTTGGAAAGCTATGCTCTATACTTTCAAGACATGTTTTTATCGCGGTTGCTGCACCCTATTTGGGAATCCGTGTTTTACAAAATATGCATGAATCAATCCTCTGTGGCTGGAGTCCGTTGAAGTAACATCAGAGCCACACCTGGAATGGAATCTAGACTTCATTAGGAACTTGAGCACCAACCAAGCAAGGGAAGGTGGCAATGCAGATAAAGTAGACACCGCATCCGCACCTTCCTTTAGAAATTTTACAAACATAATGAAAGAAGTACTGTTTTCTTCTGCCCTTTATGAACCAAGCCTTGGTCACCACCTCTTTTTTGGCAGAGGAGAAAACCGGAATTGGGTAAAGCATTACACAACCAACCCAACCCGAGGGAAGCAGGCACAGAGATGCAATTGTGCAAGTGGGAAGAGGCATCGTTTTGATTCCTTCAGAAATATATGGAAAATAATCAAAGTTCAGTTCCTCTCTCTGTCCCTCTCCCTGCCCTCCTTTCAGATAAACAAACAAATCCATTGCTTTTACTGGTGAAAAGCAGAATCTGAAGCTCAGTTTTTCCATCAAGTGAAAGTCAAGATCGGCAACTAGATTTAACCCAGCCTTGTGCAAGAACTGAATTGCATTTTTGACCCTCTTACATCTGGAGAGTTTGGGATGCTTAATTTTCTTAAGACACCTGTAAGACCACTCAAGGGAAACCTGTGTTCACTGAATGGCTTAATCATCCAAGGTATCCATTTAAACCCAGCTCTATTTAGAGTGTGCTGCAATAGTCCAAATGGGAAGTGAGCATGGTGTGAATGATGGTTAGCAGGGCCTCCCAGTGTAGGAACAGGCACAATTGGCACGTAAGATACATCACTGCAAAGGCTATCCTGGCCACGGCTGATACCTGCTCAACCAACAGAAGCTGAGAGTCCAAAAGGACCTGCAAATTGTGAAACCCCATCCAGAACTAAAGGAGATGATTCGCCAGAACAGGGGGACCCTGAACCCACAGCCACTCAATTTTGCTTGGGTTGAAGTGAAGCCGATTCTTGCTCATCCAGAGCCTTGCAGCTTTCAGACACGGGGTGGGGGCGTGGGCGGGGGATCATACTTGGTCAGCCTAGGATGGAGATCTGTAACTGGGTATCATCATCATATTGATGACACTTGACACTGAATTAACAAATGACCTCACCCGGCTGTTTCATGTAGACATTAAATAGGAGTGTGGAGAGAGTAGAGCAGAGCTTTCCAAACTGTGTGTCGCGACACAAAAGTGTGTCGCCACACACAGTCTGGTGTGTCGCCACACAACCCGGAAGCATTGATCATCATCAGCGCTTCCAGGTTTTCCCGCAGCGACACACTAACTGCAGCACGCAAAACCCGAAAGCAGCAGCAGCGCTTCCGGGTTTTCCCGCGGCGACACACCAATGCCGGTTGGTGTGTCGCCACGGGAAAACTTTGGAAAGCCCTGGAGTAGAGCCTTGAAGGGGTTTCAGGTTAGATTTCTCCCTGTTACCAATACTGACTGCCTCTCACTCCTAAACCTTGAAGCCAGTCAAAAGCTGCTGAGAAATCAAGGAAGACTAAGATAGATGCCCTACCCCATCCCAGTCCCACCAAATGTGATCAACATGTGTGAAAAATGCCATCTTGGTACTATATCCCAGTCTGAAACCTGACTGAAAGGGGTCCAGATACTGCATTCCTCCAGGGCCCCCTGAAGCTGTAAGCCACCTTCTCAGCAACCTTCCCTAAAAAGGGGAGGTTGGAGCCCAATGAAAATTGTTCAGGACTGTTGGATCCAGGGATGGTTGGAGGGTAGGGGGCAGACCATCACTTCTGTAAGTGTCAGTATGTAGATTCAACCATATGCCCTCTCCTTGGAGGCCTTAACCAACCAGGAGGGATATGGATCCAATACATAGATGGCTGCACTCACAGTGTTGAAGACTTTGTCTGCTTCCTTAGGATCAACAGGTTCAAAACTCTTCCCAGGTAATCATGCTAGACAATGCCATAGTCATTTCCAAGGGAGCTGCATAGCCATAGTCTAATTCAGAGCAAATCCAAATGACTTTGCCTAGAGTAATCTTCACAGAGGCCGTGTAGATCCAGCCCCTCCTTCTCTGAGACCAGATTAACCTAAACAGGGTAGCTTGACAGCTATCTGCAGATGTAATAAAAGTGGAAAAATAACTATGATTTGCTATCCTGATTGCTGCAAGGTAATTCCTATTAAAGGCTTTAAACCATCTTGATTGGGTTCACCCTGTTTCCTTCCAAAAGCACTCTAACGCTCCACCTCCTGGAGTTCCTCAGAAAACAAGGGGCCTCTCTAGAGTCCACACAAGTGTGATCCAATCAAAGATCATGGCCACCCTCTCATTCCAAGGGGCAATCAGAGTCTCAGTTGAACCTTGCACCAGAGCTTCAGGAATAACCCTTACTCTCTGTAACCTCAGTTACAGGCTATGGTTCACTGGTGGCAACAGAGATTGGGGATTGGTGAATGGTACTGAGTCAAAGTGATCCAAAACTGAGATGCCAGAAGCCACATATAACAACATGGAACAGACACAAGGAAGTGAGAATTGTTTGGGAGCCTCAGTTCCAAAGGAATTTCATATGCTCTTGAGGAGATGATTCCAAGTCAGGAACTGGAAGATAGCAACTGATTATTCTTACTTGCTAGCTCTGTTCCTATAGAGCAAGGGGTGAAAAATGAGTGGCCCATTTTGGAGAATAAGCAGCAGAGGCTTTAGGAATCTATTCTGCCTCTTGAAACCCTAAACCACCAGCCCTAGAATGTGTTCTATCATTACTCACTTTTGGAGTAAGGCTTCAATAAGCTGAACAAAGCCTGGTGCAGCCCTTAAGTCAGTGGAAATTCAGTTGCACACTCCTGCTGTAGCAACTAAAGAACTCCAACTCAGGCACTGCATAAGAGCAAAAGCAACACTTTTCATGGAAGTCTGTGGAACTGGAGTAGGAGTCACGCCTCCAGCAAGGGAGAAGAGATGTTGGAGCCCATACACATGGTCCAGACTGTGCATCTTTTTCTTCTTACCATGTTCAGAGCCGGTCCATTTTGATAGCCACAGCCCTTTGTTGGTGCATTTCTTCAGCAGTGAAAATGGTGGAACTAATCAACAGCATGCCTTGAGACAGAGAATGTCAATCATGATTGCTTAAGCATCCTGGCTAGTCAATTTATCAGTATCTGCAATTGTCTGAGACACAGCAATGAAACTTGACAGATAAATGAGGAGGCCTTAGAAGTGGGTGTTTCCAAAGCTGTGGAGCCAGCAACCTTCAGTGGTTGATCGTAAAGGGTTGATCTGCAGCAACAGTTCAGTCCATTTCATGAAAGCCAGATGATGTTTACAGGACTCACACAAACAACAGGCACAGATTGTGCCCATCAGAAGGGGAAAGCTCCTGCAGCTCTGGCATTTACAAGATGCCTTCAGAGCCATATGGACCCAAGCCAACTGCAAATCCACGGGTATTTCTACCGAGATATTGACAATTTAACCAAAGTATGAGCCTGAGAAATGCAAACAGAAATGAAAACCAAACAAAAGAAGTCTCTCAAGGAAAGCAGATGTTCTAGAGCAGGGTCTTTCAAACGGTGGTCCTCAGAACTGTTGAGTTCCACAAGAACTTGAGGGGATTCTGTAAGAGACTAAGGGGGGAAACAGTTCATTTGAACACAGCCATTTTTCTGTCACTAGAGCTTTGCCTCTTGATCAGGGGTTCCAGGAATTTTTTTTTAAGCTAATAGGTGTTGAAAAAGTTTGAAAACTGCTATTCTAGTGCAGTCAACAAATATTACTCTGTGGTAGTGAAGAAAACCAGAGATTAGTAGGACCCAGAACGTGTACGCAAAGGGGCAGAGTTGCCACCAGAATCTCTAAGCTCTGGAAGGTTCAGAAGGGAACTCAAGTCAGGGCAGAGCCTATTTCTACAAATCACAGACATTTGTGAGGTGGCGGCTATGCTTTCATATCCAGTATGCAAAATGAATACAGGCACAAACGCAAGAGTTTTAGTTGTAGGACTTTATGAATTTAAGGAATCAGTACTGACAGGGAACTAGCCCAAACTGATTCTTGCACTCCTACGCACTCAACTGAAGCAGACCCTCAGGTGCCACTGGAAAGCGAGTCAGGAACTAAGCTCTCACCACATCTAAGACTACACCTGATCCCGTCACAGAAGTCACATATTCCTAGCTGATCGGTGTTCTGCAATGGAAGGTGTGTTAATATCTCTTTTAGAGTTTTGGAGGGGACCTTTATAGATCTGCCTACAAAAAAATCCAGTTGAACATAGAATCCCCATGTTGGTTATATTCAACTGTCAACATTCCAAGGTTGAACTTCAGGGCTGCCTAGATCTGTATTTTTTCCTTTATAGTACCTGTCAAGAACAATCTTGTTATTCTTCTCCCCTACCGTTCTTTCCTTCCTTAAATGATGTCACAGGCTGGCTTTGCCAAGAATGTAGATCAACCATTTGAGAAATAGATAACACAAGAACCTAAGAACTGCAATGCTGGATCAGGCCAACATTTATTGCTTAATTCAGCTTTCTGTGTCACACAGTGACCAATCAGATGCACCTGGGAAGTTCAAGAAAAGACCATAAGGGAGATGGAAGTTTTCACCTTAAGAATCAATAGTAAAAGGGTATCAATTAACTTTGGAAGGAGAATCCATATAGACAAGTTTAATTTGCATAGTTTATTCTTCATGGAATTCAACCAACAGTGCAGAATATAAAGATCTATCAGTGCCTCACTTGTTAGTCTGAGGTCACTGCTACTCTTAAAGCAAACCATTCAGGCTAGAGCAGAAGTGGATAACCCGTACCTATCCATATTTTGCTGAGCTATCTGAAAAAGCTAAGCAGAGTTTACCGGATTAGTACTTGGATGGGAAAGCCTCAAAGCCCAGGCTGTAGCCTAGACTGGGAAGGTGAAAAAATACTCTGGAAAATAACAGGGACAACATAGTTACCAGGAGTTGAGCTTGATTAAGGGAGTCTTTACTCCCTTATCTACTCATTGTGCAAGTGGCCTGGAACATTTGAAATTGTAATTTAGCAACACCTAGAAGGCCAATTCCCTATTCTTGGGCTACAGAAAATGACTTCTCAGGAAAGAATAAAATGCAAGATGCCAGCTCATCAGCTCTCTCTTGTGGAATAAAAATAGCTCAATAGTATAAATAAGATAGGAAAGCAAAAATCCACAGCTGGGTAATTCTTCAGACATATACATAAGTTGTCCTGAAGCTTTACTAGATTCAGAACATTATTTTAGTATGGGGTTGTCCACTGCAAATTTTAAAGGAGTTACAGAATATTCTGGGTTTCCTTAGCTCTCTAAGGATAGTGGCTAATCTTACTGTATTATAATTCTGTATGAGCCACATATACCAAGGTATATCCAAGCCTTCTTTCCTATAAAGAATCACCAGCTAAGGTATGGCTTCCAGCAAGTCACAAAGTAATTTTAACACTACTTTTGACATTGGTAAGAATTAGGTCTTCTTTCTCCCTTGGCTCCACCTTTTGGTATAACCCACAGAACTTGACACCTAAGACTTACTGCAACCCATGGCTCAAAGTAAGGTTGCATGTGTGGTAGAAAATAGGAGTGCATGTGTCAAGTCTGTCTGTGGTATCTCTCGGCTCCATATCCAAGATGATTTAAGAATTAGCTGTAAATGGCCAAGGGATATTAAAATGATAGCATTTCATAGCTACCCCTCTGCCATGCCAATTATCTGTTTTGGTCTTAAATCCAAAATGGGAGAAAAAGAGGAAATAAAATTTGAGGATGTCTTGATTTTGAGATAAGTGTATAAACTATATATAACATCACAAAGCCAAATAAACCCAAGTCCAAAATCCACAACCCCTTCGGCCTTGACCATAAACTTGTTAAATGAACAAAATCTGTTTTGCTGTTAACCTTTCCTTCCTAAATCTGAAGAAACAGTGGTCTGCTCTACAGCTTAAACAGAATGTTCAGGAGGCACCTTGCACACTTCAGAAAGCACTATGGAAAAGATTTAAAAATCCGGAACTATGAACGTAATGTATATTAATTTCAAATTAATGGAAACCAGCGTAGCTAAATTGGCCTGCCCATGCATCAGTATCAGTCCAGTAAGACACCCCTGTGCAAATAATCCTTAGGGAGGAGGGGGGGAAAAGGGAGGGTGAGACCAGAATACCAGCCTGAGGTTTGTTGATTTATTGTTGGGAGGAAAAGAAACCTTCCAAAACTGGGGGAAGAATGTTTGCAGGAGGTTTCAAGGCAAGGATCCTGGCAAGGTCTGTCATGATCTGAACCAAAAAGTACAAACTGGAATATACTCAATACAATCCTGCAACAGGCAGCTGGCAATCACAGGCAAACTATCATTCAAGTAAAGCTTCTCCACTTCTCAGAGCGATCCTAATGTAGACCCTAATTTAGAGATTCCCCTTGTGAATCTGTAGATGAATCCTGCTCGTTCACATATTTGAGAGCAGCATTCCCTGACCTACTGTTACAGAAGCAGTATCTTCTCAAAAGGACCTTTTTAGCTCTGAAGAATTATTTTAAAGATTAGTTTTATTTGGAGAAAAACAAAACAAAAAACCAAGAAGGGGTGGGGAGGGGAATTTTACATAATAAAAGACATCTCCCAGGAAGTCCATGCAGATTACAAATCATTTTCATAGAAGATATTTTGTACAAATTTTTACATGTTTTCAGAATGTGTAAAATGCACCTCAATCCACTCATGAACCTGTCCTGATAGTAGAGAGACAGAATATTCAAGATTGCTGGAAGAAAGAGAATGCTTCTGGGATTTGCAAATTAGCAGTTTCTCTCCAATACAGCTCCTCACTTTTAAAGACTCAAAGCAATAACGCATTTCAAGCCCACCTTCTGCCCTCACCAGGTCTTATCCCACTTTCTATCTCCCATCTATGAGATATATGACAATACTATTTCCATTTCAAAGAGCCGACTTAACTGTAGCTTAAAAGTTATGAAAATAAGAACCCAACTATTCCAGCTTTACAACATCCTGGATCCTCTATTTGATATAGCCGAGATTATTTCAAGAGCAAAATCACATTGTACTTCTCCCCAAATTCTGTAAAAGGTAAGAGCCCTTGCCGAATGCATGCGCATCTCACAAAAGCCAGCCAAGTCCTGGTCAAACACACTCCTTCCTGAGTGACCATGCATTTGCGAACTGGCTGTTCAACCATTGTGCTGCTTCAGTTCCCTGTGCTGCAATTCTTTCTTCCCCTACCCATTTGCCCAAGAAGAATGAAAGAATGCTGAAACAACAAGTGGCAGAAATTCTTATTTGCAAGTTTAACTTCTGATAGCATGACTCAATTTTTAGATACAATTAAGGGGGAAGTCAAAACTTTGCTACCCAAGTTGTGGAACCACATTTAAGCTAGAGGGAAATGAACCATCACATGATGCAACAAAGATGCTCCGCCAGTCGTTAGATGGCCCCTGCTGTCTTTAAACAGTGCCCCCAATTGAAAAGGGCAATAGCAATACTATTACTTTGTGATAGAAGCTGTGGCGGCACTTCAATGATTAAAAGTGGGCAGATGAGGGAGGGAGAAAAAACTTCAAGGAAAATTTATAATCTCCAAAAATTAAATTGCTCTCAAGCATTCCTTCATATAGTACAGTACCTCTAGGAAGGATACTGGAAATGGATTTATTATGATGGAGCTTCAAACACATAAAGTTATTTTCTGCATGTTCAATCAGTATACTCTCCATGCCAACACTGCACAGCCCTAGTGACCACTGACATGAAGGCTGATGTCACAGGAACTGAATGAAAAGTGGCTTTCTATACCGAAGCAACTGTCGGTCGTGCCAATTTCTGGAGTGGGTGGGGATGCGGCCCGAGGCTTCCAAGAAGAGGGTCCTGGGAGCAAAGCCCTGGTGTTCAGCCTCGGATGCTTGGGGCGTAACACTTTCCAAAGGCAGATGGATGATGTGAGGGAAGCCACCCATCATACCAACAGGGCAAGGCATGCACCTGAACTCCAGAGATACCTGTTGGGCAGAGATGGCAATCTTCTAACTTGAAAGCTAACTTGTCCCTTCTTTCAGCTAGGTAATACTGCTTCCCCTCCCCAGTGCATTAACTGCTTTGAGATTATATTATAGAAGCCACCCAAGCTACCAAAAGAGGGGAAGGGACAGTGTTTAGCTGCCCATGTTCCCAACGCACTCAGTCACATGCTAACCTACTAAAACACTAACCTTAGCTCTTAATGGAAAGGACCTGAGGCTCTGAATGTGATCGGAAGCAGCGTGAAGTAACATTCAAACACACACTGGGCCTATTTCTTTCTTTCCTTTTTAAAAAGACACCTGCCATTTTTGCTCTTGCTATACTTCTTTTTTTTTTTTTTGCAGGGATTTCTCCAGTAAGTTCAATACTTTAAAGGCTGCAGCAGCATGCAAGAGAAATTCTATATCATTTTTTCTTATTTTTTAAAGAAAGGTTTAAGAAAGGTCTCTCCCGGGAGATGTTGACTTGTAGGCTTTTATTTTTCTGTCTTGTCTGAATAAAGGTTTGGTTTTGCTCTCCAAAAGTTCCTGGATGGCAACCGGTTAGGAGACAACATGGAGGGGGATGAAGAATTTAGTCAGGATACTCTTCTCCTTCAGCTTCGTCATCACCATCCACTGACAAAGCAGCATACTTGCTAGCACAGCTAAATTTCTGCAAGGAAAAGGGGGAAGAGGATTAGGTAAAAGTAGACATCGGAACACTGACGACTGTTGGTATTATATGTTTTAGTGATTTGTACAATGTATTTCAGACCTAGTCCTAGCATTCTGGGTAGATAAAATGCTACAATGTGTAACAAGCAAAATGACGATCATGCCAGGCTATTCAAGATCCTTTAAACTGGAGACACTACGGACTGAACCAAGGGCTTTCTGTCTCCCCGGCAAAGTTTTGCACCTCAGAAAGTGAATACATTCTTTGTTATCCATCTGAAGTCAACTTCCACAGTGATAAGAACACTGACATTGGGCTTCCCAAAGACAGTGGCATAATAATATATATAGCCCTTTTAAAAGCTGCTTTTCATTTTTAAAAAAGCACTTTACATATTATATTTATCATCATTATTGTATCAAAGTAATTTCTTCTATCATCTCAGGAAGCCTGCCTTCTACCTTCAAGCCCAAAGGGCTTTGGACAAAAATAGGCAGCTATTCTCAACTTTATTGAGCAGCAATGGGAACCTTTCCCCTTGGGTCCTACAGCTATAACAATCACTTCACAAACGTCTCAGTGGCAGACAGGACAACCCTAGTGGTGAAACCACAAAGCATCAAGTACAACTTCTCATTAATGTCATTCTCTATTTAGATCCTGATAACTGCTGAAAGTAAGAGAGTCCCAGTATGTACCAACCCATTTAGTCAGGAACACTCACTGCCTAATCCTCTTTGTATTTAACAGTACTTCCCTAAAAACTAGTAGATGCAATATTTACCGGGACAGGGTTCTCTTCAAATTTCTTTGGCTCAGATGCAGATCTCGAGTCATGATCCTCCTTGCTTTCTTTCCTAAAAATCAACAATGCTACCACGTTAATTCAGCAAAGAGAAAAATGTTATCATTTGAACACTAACTCCACCTCCAAGCCACAATGCCAGGGAATATAAGCTGAGGCAGAGCTGTATAATTCAGAAACAAACAAACAAAAAACCCAGTCTGGTGGTGGCACAAGTTAGACCTGCAGTGTGTTGGCTGCTCAGTAATAATTTTCCTTCTAAATGCTCTCCAGCATGCCCGTTTTCCAGGTATAAAACAACTGGGTGTATTCATATGTGCATGCAAGATAAATAACACCCTTTGTTATGATTAATATCTCTCTTCCATAAGAAGCATGAACTGGAATGGTGCATTCCATTCAGCTAAACAGGGGGGCATGAAAAACAATTATTACCGATCCAAGTCTTGCCAATGGTCTCTGCTGCTTCCATCTTCAGGACCACGGCCAGAGCTCCCTCTTCGGCCCTTTGCAACACTCTCCTTTCCCCCATCAGGTCTGTTTTCATCTCCTGAAAGGAAGCAGGAGAAGCTTCCATCATCCTGGTCTGAAACAACTGCATTAAGAGAATGTAAAGGTGCCAGTCTGTTATCTGCATTGGCTCAGCACGTCATCAGAAGATGCTTTCCAAAGTCCATCTGCAGGATCTATTGTTTACTAACATTCTAACACACTCCCCGATCAAAAGGATTGCTTAGCATTGAAGTCCATCTCAAAGATATTTATTGGAATGTCTGAAGCTTGCACACATACACCCTTTGTTACTTATAAGAACGCCTGACATAGTATCCAAGATTCTGTAGGTTTCCTTGCTTTACAACAGTGGCTGGCTGGGGAATTCTGGGAGTTGAAGTCCACATATCTTAAAAGTTGCTGAGGCTGAGAAACACCACTTTAGAAGGATGGGGAAAATGTATGCATACTTGGAAATAAACCCATTAACAAAAATTGAAAGTCACATAATAAGTAAGCATGCACAGAAGTGCAGTACATGTTTCCATTCGATCAGGCCATATTGCCTAACTTGCTATTTCCAATTAATCTGTAAAACCTGATACATCTGAAAGGGGTTAAAAACGACTCTAAGTGCAGGACTGAGGGGCTAAATAAGTGGCAGATCACCAACTTCAGGGGGACTCTTTGCTGCTCTTTCCTGGCAAGCAACAACGTCCAAGAACTCCATCTGCAGAGCTACGCCAAACAGCAAGACCTATTTGGCTTCCCATGGTTTCTCAGTGAACACTATGGGGAGACAGGACTTTTGCTCAAAATAATTCATCTCTCTGCAGACCTCCCATGAAAACTCCCACATTCCAGCCTTACCTTTTCGTGGGGCACTTTTGGAGGACACTCCATCTTCTGACGGCACAGCTTGGCTGCCACTGCAACACAGAGATAACACTTGAACTAATTTGTGCATACCATATACTCATGCTATATTAGCTCAAAGTTTTCTCTGTTCAGTAGAGTTAATATAATCCTTTCAACTTGCATCTGGGGGCCAACTACTGAAAAGTACACCACACAATAATAACCCCACATTTTCTGCCTAAATACTAAAAATTTAAGGCACGTAATTTGGACTCAAGTGAAAATAGACTTTGTACAAGTATCTGGAAATGCTTTCTCCAAATAATGGATCATTATTCATGCCTTACATATTGCTGCAAAAGAGTAACAAATCTTGTACTTGTTATGTAGTAGCTTGGCCTTGTAAATATTTTTAATTAATTTAAAGCTATGTTATCCCTATCTTTAACCAGAAAGGAAACTAAAGTGTCTTCAAATATTTTTTTAAGATGGGAATGAGAATGGATCAGTCTTTCAGCAGCCTTCTGTAATACACAAGCATGGTATCCTTCTGGACTATCTGCAAGGGCTGGAAGTCAGGGGCAGTGTTCTGCACTAGTTCCACTCAGCAGATGGTTTCAGTCCATGCGTATGTGTGTATCTACCCCAGACTTAATCGAAATGGTAGATGTTTTAACCTTGTGCCTGGAAGCACTGAGGGTTTGGATGGGGAGAAACAGGCTGAGTCTCAAATTAGTCACGAGTGCCTATTGCATCAGAAACCAATTAATTCTAGGTAAAGGTAAAGGTTCCCCCCGCACAGTTGTGCAGTCGTGTCCGACTCTAGGGGCCAGTGCTCATCTCCGCTTGTTAGCCGAAGAGCCAGCATTGTCCAAAGACGCTTCCGCGGTCATGTGGCCGCATGACACGCGCAGAACGCTGTTACCTACCCAACAAAGTGGTACCTATTCATCTACTTGCATTTGCATGCTTTCGAATTGCTAGGCTGGCAAGAGCTGGAGCTAGTGCGGGAGCTCACTCCACACGCAGGGCTAGGGATTCGAACCTCCGAACCTGTGATCTTCCAATAGACAAGCCTGGCGTCTTACCCGCTGAGCCACCATGCCATTAATTAATTAATTAATGTGCCGCCTCGCGTGGTGTGGGAATGGGAATAGTTCCTCTTGGGGATGGCTAGTGCCATAGAGCCCTTTTAAAGAGAACCATCTATCGCCTATTGGATTTTTATATTTAATATATTAGTTTTGTAATGTATTTTAAATTGTAGTTACTTTTAAAGATTTTAAATTGTTGTACTGTAAACCGCCCAGAGTCCCCCTTGGGGGAGATGGAGCCGTAATACAAGTTAACATATAAATTAATTAATTAATTAATTAATTAATTCTAGGACAATTAATTATTTCTAGGACAAAACTAATCCCAGATCTTGATGGGCTTATTCTCTCCCAGAAAGAGCTGATAGTTCAGGAGTTCCACCTGACTATCAGCTACTGCTGGAACAGCTGGTGGAAGCTATGGCAAGGAGTGTCTTTGCCCGGCTGTACCTGGCACACCAATAGTGGCCCTTTCTGACAATGGTCGCTCATGCTCTCATCACCTCAACTACTGTAATATGCTCTATACAGGTAGTCCTCGCTTAGCAACCATTCGTTTAGTGATGGTTCAGACTTACAACAGTGCTGAAAAACTGGCTTACAACTGGTCATCACACTTACAACTGTTGCAGTGTCCCCGTGGTCACGTGAACATGATTTGGGCACTTGGCAACTGGTTCACATTTATGACCACTGCAACGTCACGTGGTCACATGATCGCCATTTTCAACCTTCCCAGCTGACTTCAGGCAAGCAAAATCAATGGGGAACCACATGATTCGCTTAACCACCACGTGGTTCACTTAATGCCTGCAGTGACTCACTTAAAAGGCTGCCACAAAAAAGGTCGTAAAATTGGGTCGGGTTCACTTAATGACTTCACTTAGCAACTGCAATTCTGGTCCCAATTGTGGTTGTTAAGCAAGGACTACTTGTATATGATTGTCCTTGAAGACCACCCAGAAATTGCAACTTGTACAAAATGCAGCAGCCTCCATATTAATTGGGACGATACTTCCATATAACACATGTCCGGGAGGAGCTACACTGGTGCCAGTTTGCTTTCAGGTGCCACTTAAGCTGCTGGTGATCATCTAATAAAGTCCCCCGTGGCCTGGCACCTAGTTGTGCATGAGATTGCTTACTCTGAATAGAATCTGCTGGCCCAGGACATGCTTATGCAGCATACACATAGAGAATCTCTGTTCCTTGCAAGATGTGGTGGGAAAGTCTGACCGGATGGGCGAAACTGCCAATCAAAGCATGGCAACCCAGAACACGTCTCTCCAGTTTATATCCCCAAAACAGGTGGAAAATTGAAGAGGAGGGATTTAGGAGGCAAAGGTGAAAGGACAGGTCTAAGGCAGGTTCATACTCTCAGATTAGGCAAACTTCCGTCAGGCAAACTAAACATAGCTTAGTGCCAGGGTAGGCAAATATTGACTGGCTTGGCTACAGATACATTGCAGAATTCAAGTGAACCCTACACATTTTTACACAATCTTTAAAGATGTGGCTCTTTCTCCACGTTCTGGCTAGACAATATGCAACCAATGCCTGGTTCAGTCCAGCAGACAGAAGTAACTAAGTATGATTTCTAGTAGTCCAAGTTCAGAACATCCCTCCTAAAGTTCCTTCCTATTCCTCATGACTAACACAAGAAGGCCAAGTATGTAAATTAAGTCAAGAGCTTACAGACAGACTAAACGAATTACAGGAAATGGGAGTCTTTTATCAAAACAAACTGAAGAACTGATGACAGCTTAATTTTAAAAGCAAGTGAGCGGGAAGCAGCTTAAATCAGATAAAATACTTATGGTAATTAACAGCAATGAAACTCCTGTCAGAACTAAGACTGGAGTAACAAATAAAATCTAAGGTATTTTGATAAAGTTACATTTAAATTCTTCAAATATCATCAGTAGAATTTCTTGCAGCAGCATGTGATTTACTTAATTATTTCTGTAAACATGTTCCATGAAAGTTGAAAGTAAGGTTTTTCATAGATGGGGAAACCCTAGTGGAAGTTTTTGTGCCATTCCTTATTTCTTTTAAAACTAACCAACTCTAATATGTAGAAAATGTATGTCAAAAATGGCTCTTACTTTGACAAGAAGTTGCACAAAGGTTCGTACTTTTAAAAAAAGCCAAGTATAAGCAAATGTAAACTTTTGGCAGCCCTGGCTCAGAATTTTTAGACTTTCCTGATTATTCAAGCCCTAGTTTCATTTTTTAAAGACCAGAACTAGTGATTATCATACACCATCTTACGGACTAACTCACTTCAGTCACTAAGCAGTTATTTTCTGATCCAGGTTAATTAATTAATTAATTCATACATACATTTTTGGCTAGGTTTATATCCCACCTTTTATTCAGGAGTTCAAGCAATATACAATTACAATATACAAAATACAATTATATTGTGCTACAATTCTAAAGCATAACTCTCTCTCCTCCCATTCTTTCCCCAACCACCACTCTCCTGTGAGACAGGTCAGGCAGAGTGAGTGAGTGACTGGCCCACAATCACCCTGTGAGCTTTCATGGCTAAGAGTGGACTGGAACATGGGTCTCCTTGATCCAGCACCTTAACCATCCCACCACAACAGGTTCCACATATTTAGGGAGACTTCAACTTAATGATACAATGGGGTGTTTTTCTGCTTGTGAGAGCATGACAAATGCAGCTGAATAGTTAAAACTGTTTAAAGTGGCAAATGTATGTATTTTCATACATTGTACTCATTTATGCTAGCAGCTCATTTTTTTAGTCACAGAAGGTCAGGCAGTTCTGCTAAAGAGGATAGATGGGTAACTTGTCCAAATTTGAGAACTATTTTCTGGATGATGGTCAATAAGGCAGCAGATCCAAGTTTTACTTATTTGCAGAGAACTTGAGTATACCTGCTTTACCGCAGGGGATGGAAAATTTGTCATTTCTGGCCATTAGACATGCTGGCTGAATCTGGTAAGAATTAGGAGTTCAACAACTGCATGCTATCCTGAAATTGTGGTAGAAATTTCTGTTTCAGAAGAGTCTTGATGAAGCCACCACCCTAGTGAATCACACAGCATTTTGCCACATTTTCGAATCCATGTTGCTGTAATGTCAGTCCTTGCTTTAAAAGGGGAAAAGGAAAACAGCACAGCATTCTCCACTCTCTACTTACCTTGTTGGGGAATGCTGATCAGAGTCAGAGCTCTGTGAGCGTGCTGGGTGAGAGTTGCTGCTTCGTTTCACCCAGGCATTTTCCTTTGGTGGAGGAGCTGGCATTACTTTCAGAGGGAGCTTCTCTTCCCTGGGGGTCTTGGAGGTTGGAGAAAGACTTTCATCCTCTTTGCTGATGCTTTCATTTTCCAATGATTTCTCACTCTCCCTCCTTCGTGAGGCTACAAGGGCAGATACAGAAGCTGAGTCTCCTTCCAAAGCCATGCTGCTCAACATATTATTGGTAGAGTTGAATGTTTCAGGATTAGTCAGTGTGCTTCACCAAAATATACCATCAAGTTACCAAGAGAGTTTGCAAGTGCAGTGCATGATTGTAGAAAAAAGTCTCATTTGGATCTTATACTAGATCCACAAGGGTAACAATGGATTTATTTAAAAACTAGACCCGTGGTTCCCAAACTGCAGCAGCACCCTGAGAACCACAGCAACCTCACAGTGGCGCTCAGGGATATTTCAAATTTTCAAGGTAAAGACAGCAATACTCAACATCTGTCAGACACGGTGTGAACTAGAGGCGCTGTGAAAAAATTACTGAGATACTAACGACACTGTGAATTGAGAAAGTTTAGGAACCTCTGACCTAGACTGAAAGTTTCTGATCATATTCAGTGCTTTAAAAAGAAAAATCTTCCCAGGGGCAGAAGCATCAACTGCCCATTGAAAACATGAGAAAAACCTAAGATTTTAATCTAACTATGATTGGGAAGCTGTATGTTTACCAACCAGCCAAGAAAACAAACAAACGGATCATTGAAGAAATCAGCCCAGAGTTCTCACTTGAGGCACAAATGACCAGGCTCCAATTATCCTACTTTAGACGCATTATGCAAAGACCTTGTTCTCTGAAGAAGGCTGTAATGCTGGAAAAGGTGGTAGGAAAGAGAAGAGGAGGATAACCAGCAGCAAGGCAAATGGACTCAGTTACAGTGGTGATGGGTGCACTGTTGGAAGACCTGAAGGACTACGTTAGGGACGGATCGTCATGGAGAAAAAAGTTTTAATGATTTTGTACCCACTGTGCTATTTATTCTAATTTATTACTTGGCTGGTTTAACTAAGGGAAAAAACAGTATACAGGTCTGGATGTAGTACAAGACTTAATCTGGTTAAAAAAGCTCCACCAGGCCATTCCCCAGCAAAAAGCCAGCACTCAATTGGATGCAGAAGCCCTGCATGGCACAGGACCAGATTATCTGAGGGACCATCTCTCTCCCATTTGCTTTGGCCCATGCTATAAGAATCAGCAGGCTCTGAATTAAACAATACCATCTGATGACGCTGACTGCAGCCAGGAAATCAGAAGATGCCTACTTCTTGGGAGGAGAGCAATGACAAATCTCGATAAAATAGTTAAGAGCAGATACATCACACTGACAACAAAGGTCCGCATAGTTAAAGCAATGGTATTCCCTGTAGTAACCTATGGCTGCGAGAGCTTGACCACAAGGAAGGCTGAGCGAAGGAAGATAGATGCTTTTGGACTGTGGTGTTAGGAGGAAAATTCTGAGTGCGCCTTGGACTGCAAGAAGATCAAACCAGTGCATACTCCAGGAAATAAAGCCAGACTGCTCACTTGAGCGAATGATATTAAAGGCAAAACTGAAGTACTTTCGCCACATAATGAGAAGACAGGATACCCTGGAGAAGATGCTGATGCTAGGGAAAGTGGAAGGCAAAAGGAAGAGGGGCCGACCAAGGGCAAGATGGAGGGATGATATTCTGGAGGTGACGGGCTCGACCGTGGGGGAGCTGGGGGTGGCGACGGCCGACTGGAAGCTGTGGCATGGGCTGGTCCATGAAGTCGCGAAGAGTCGGAAGCGACTGAACGAATAAACAACAATCTGATGACGCACAGGAAGCATGACTTCTCTGTTGTAGTGCCGGCCTCTGGAACAGCATCCCCCAGACATCTGAACAGCCTTTACCCTATTGTCCTTTAAATAAGCCTTAAAGAATTGGCTCTTTCCCCAGGTTTTGTGAAGAATTCCTACATCTATTCCACTGGGATGAACATCTTCCTTTTCTGTTATCTACTATTTCTTTGGTTTTCAATTTGTATGCCACCCAGAATCATTGAGAAATTGGGGGGCTTTATAAATGTGTTTATAAATAAATAAAACAGAAACTTCATTAAGTCTAACTAGGCTGCATATATATCAGTCAGTCTAAATAGAACACAGTAATTAGGCTAGGTGGGAACCACTCACTGTTAATTATCTTTATTAACATTAAAATGGTTTGATGTGACGATGGCATCTAACAGCAAGACGTGTCGTAGCCAATCTCTTCATGGGTGGGGAAAGAGAATTCAATAAACACACTATGAGAAAGGACAGAATGTGCTGCTGTGTTCTCTTCCCAAAAGTTACTTTTCTGGTTGCAGATATATCTTGGTTGTGAAGCTTAACAAAATTGCCTACATTTATTATTGTGGTGGCCATAATGATCTCTACAATAGGCATTAAGGCTGTACACATTTTGAACATGACTGGAAGAAATGTTTTAGACCTTGTCGAATGCAGCAGCAGCACCTCTCCACTATTCAGTGAAGTAGCACAACTTTTTTCAGATATCTGTGGCAGCCTGAAAAAAGATGCCATTGCTTTAAGGAATCAACTCATTAAAGTTAATTAACTCCTATATCTGTGTGGTGTCATAGGTTTAGGAGTATAAATCTAAGATGCCTTTTTAGTTTTGAATAAGACTGGATCTAGCCTCTACTCCCTAGATCAAAGCTGTGATAGTGAGGTTTCTCCATTGACTGAAATGGTTGTGATCATGCTCAAATACAATGACAACATTGTTTGGGACTCTTAGTAAAGGGAATTATGAATTAGGGAAGAAAAGGCTGCAGGTCACACTGACTGTCCAATGCTCCTGTTAGCTTCTGCTAAGGCTCATTTCTGTGTTTGACCTGGATTTCTTGATCCTGGCAACATGTCCCCACCCCAACAAAGATGCTTTTTTGGATGGACTGTGTATGAGGTGGCCCTTTGGATTAAGAGATTCTGGTATCAGGTAAAGGAAGGCTTGATGTCTGGATGCTTTCTTGATCATGTTGAGAATTTCCATTTAAAATCTATGATAGATCACAAATGAATTAACTTATCTCAATCCCAGAAAGAACTTACAGTTTTTGCAACTTTCTGGAAATAAAAATGTTTCTCAGAAGAACTGAGCTCTAGGGTTTCTTATAGTAAGGAAAGATTTTGTCTGTTTTACTGGGAACTGGAAACTGAGGACACTGTGAACTTGCCCCTTCAACTTGCAAGTAATTCAACATGGTACTTCTTTTGTTTGATGCCTCTTAAGCCCATCAGTGTGGTGAAGGACTCTCGGGTGCGGCAGAAGTGTGTAGACTTCCTCTTAAGGGAGGAGCAGAGTTGCCAGAATTGTTGGTAATTGACTCTGGAGTTTGGGAGATGCTTTACTTTAGGAAGAATTGGAAGCTACACTGTATCTAGCTTTCATTTTTTCAAATTGTGTTTGTTCTGGGGATAAAAGAATGTATTAGTTCAAAAGGAAGTGGATAGGGTCCTTTGCAATGTAAGCGTTGCCGAGCATGGAATAGATCCATGCCTCCTCCTGGCAATTTCAGGTGAAGTAGGTGCAGCTGGATTCAGAAGTATTAAATGTCTGTAGCTTGAATCATGTCAACTGGATTTCTATTTTCTCAGTGGAAACGTTTCACTCCTTATCCAAGGAGCTTCTTCAGTCTGAGCAAAGTTGGTTAAGGGAATTCTAAATATGTTTCTAGGTAGCTGTGTGACCTTACACCTGGGGTCATGGTTATATTGAGATGTTATTATATTGAGAAGCTCCTTGGATAAGGAGCGAAACGTTTCCACTGAGAAAATAGAAATCCAGTTGACATGATTCAAGCTACAGACTGGATGACTGAGAACCTTCATAGAAGTGTTAAATGCTTTTTGAGGGAGGGTGTGATGCCATCTGCCTTGAAGGAAGAGATAGTACATCCTCTCATGTGGAAGCCATCTATAGTCCAGCCCTGCTTGATTACTTCTATCTATCTCCAACCTTCCCCTTTCAGGGAAGATGGTTGAGAAGGTGATGGATTCAACTGAAGAGAATCCTAAAGGAAACAGATTATCTGACCTTTTCAATCAAGGTTCAGACCAGTCAGGAGGCAGAAACAGCACTTGTCACTCTAGAGCAGGGCTTTCCAAAGTGCCGCCGCTGGCGACACACCGGCGGCGGCGGCGCAGGGAGGTGTGTGGCGGTGTGCACACGGCGGCGGCGCAGGGGGGCGTGCGGCAGCGCACGCATGGCGGCGCCACAGGGGGGCATGCGGCGGTGCGCGCACGGCGGCAGCCCCTGCTAAAACGCGGAAGCACTGATCCCGCGCCGCTGCCGCCGTTTCACGTGCGCGCCGCCGCTTCCGGGTGGTGTGGCGACACACCACGCTGTGTGTGGCGACACACTTTTGTGTCGCGACACACAGTTTGGAAAGCTCTGCTCTAGGGGATTAGCTTGGTCGGGGCCTAGATAGGGGGAACGTGTCCCTCCTGGTCCTTTTGGACTTCTTGGCTGTTTTCAGCACCACCAACTGCAGTCTAGGAATGGCTCTTTTGCTCATCAAAGCCCCAGGAAGAGTGGAAAATAAAAGGAACAGACGACAAGAATTAGCAGAGCTAATTTCGGAGGGGGTAGCAAAAACCAGAACCTTAGAAGAAATCCTTCAGGAGATACGTCTATGGCAGAAGCACCCAATACACACTGCACTATCCTGGACAAAAAAAAGCAACAGAGCTAAGAGCAAAGATTTGCATCTCACGAACCCTACCTTTTGATGGGCCTACCCCATCCAAACAATCCACGTGTTTCCACATCTGGATGCACATATTTATCATATCATCCAGCTGAATCTCAACCCTCAAGATATCCACATGGCAGGACTGGCTATAGTCGGAACAAGCAATAGGGCTTTCCAGAAAGAGACAGGTTTATCTCAGGGCCCACTAATATTTTGATTACTTACTTCTTCCTGTTGGGCCACTCCCCACAGAAGGGGCTGTGCTGCCAGTCTGTGAGGATTCGCTGCCTGTCCGTGACCGCTCCTGATTCTCTTCACTACGCCAGCTGGGGTGTCTAGAGCGCGTACAGAGAAACAAAGTCACCAACCAAGTGAGGATGCACTTTCAGGTATTCGTTACAAAACTGCCCCCCCCAAGACGCTAACTACTGACGCCTATCACAGCAAATAATTTCTCAAGGCAAGTTAAAGACATGGGGTTGTTCGGGATAAACAGATGTAGAGTTACTGGGCAGTATTTGACAAACGGCAGGCAAATATATGTAGTGCCATTTGCAAGATTGTCATCCTAAACCTGAATCACAGAGGCTTTGTTTTTGGAAACCACTGTTTTCTCTGCACAGTAGGTAGCCTTCTGCTGCTCACCGTTCCCGGGGCCGTCTGTCTAGCCTGGGTTTATCATCTTCCAGTTGGCGCTGCAACTTCTCTTGCTCTTTCTGTAGCCTTTCTTCTACTTCACGCTCTCTTGCAGCAGTGTCCACAGGCTTGGCTCCTCCAAAGATAGAAGCTGCACGGCTAGACTGAGTCGCAGGCGCCACAGATGTATCTTCTTCCTTGGGAGTGCTCCGGGGCTTCAAATTCAATTTTGGCCTCTGAGTAGAACCTAAGAGAAAAAGGGTAACATAAAGTTGAAGAAATTAATGGTATGCACATGTGTACACACAAACACACACACAAATTAAAAAACACAACAAAATGCTAAACAACTGGCTTCAGGATTAGTAAAGTCCAACAGCACAAGACTCATGAAAATTCATATGGCACACTTACCTAAACAATTAGGCAAGGCTGGAGGCCACAGAGAACTTGAACACTACCAAGAGTCAAAAGACAAACTTTCTACAAAAGGGTTTTTTTCACACAACGGCAATCTACTTGACATTCCCCCCCCCCTCCCAACTTTGTGTTTTGAGGGCAGTGTACTGGAATGTAGGGGGATATGGGTAGGAAGGAAAAAAGAACTGCTTGGGTGTAAGCTTAAATTCCAGATGGGTTCTCCATGCCTAAGTGAGATCAAAGATATGGGACAACAGAACAGACTGCAGCAATGACAAAGCCTTTCTTGCTACTGTAAAAAAGTGTCAGGCCTACCTCTCTCATCCCGCCGGCTGTCATCCCTGTAATAGTCATCCCGCGAGCTGCTCCACCTATCCACTCGATCATCCCGCCTCTCGTAACGGTCCTCATAGCGGTCACCGCCACCCCTGAAATCATCGTCCCGGCGGTACCCACTGCCAAAGGCTCTTCTGCCACTGCCTGACCTCGAGTCGTAACCTGCGCAGGAGCAAAGTTATCCCAGTTCTTTCTTGCACAACAGGAAATGTGTTACAGCAAAAACCTTACGGAATAACATTTCTTTAAAGTTGTCACAAGATACTTCACAGAATTTGCTACACCAACATTAACGGAGGGATCCCTTTGTAAAAATGCTTTGAGGAAAAGCGTAACATGGTCATCTCAGGAAAGTTAGATCAGGTAAATGATTCCCCTTAAAAGCACATCCTTCTAAAGTCCTCGATGAAGCTGCACACAGTCAGAACTGGATAGTAATGCTAGGTCAAGGTTTCAAGAGGATTTCGTACACAATTTGCAAGACTCTCCAAGAGGCATCTCAGGAAAGCAGTTCAAAGCCATGCTAACAGAAAAACAATGAAAAAGGCTAGAAAGGGCTAGCTAGCTGGAACTCACATACAAATAATTCCACATGTTGACCAGGTTCTTACAATCATGCTAAGCCATAATGTGGGTTATTTGATTTTGTGCAAATCCAGTCAACTGTGCTTCTTCAATCAACAGTTAAACAGACTCTTGGAGCTGTATCTCACCCAAATACTGAATCACTCAACCTTGGAGACAAACCAATGGTCCTACCATCACCAGAAGCCAGGAAAGAACCAGGACCCCGAAGTAATCATCTCTTATTTACTTATACATCTTATATATCCCTACCCAATAGAACAGCAAATGAGAGGGTGTGACAAGATGCCATTGTGTAGGAATGAGCAAGACTCATCATGTAGGAAGTATCTGCAAATGTAAGTATGGCTCCTTTCAGCTCCAGAGAAATGAAGGATTGCTTCTGAGCTTCCGAGATCACATTTTCTCCATAATAGTGCTCTGCATCTCACATCCAAACTTCAATTATGCTCAATTTCAGTGGAGAAATGCCTCTAAAGTCCCCCATGATCTATACACAAATTAGGGTAAACCCAAATTATTTTGTGCCAGAGTAATGTAGGAGGATATAGGAATGTAGAAGCTACACAATACGGCTGGTATGAACATCAAGATGCCTACACAAAGCTCCATCTAACCCCCAACCCCAGAATGAAGTCAGTCAATCACAGTACCTCCCCTGTCAAAATTATCTCTACGGTCATCAAAACGGTCTCGGCCTCCAAAGCGATCCATCTCTCTTCGGGGACCATCGCGGTACCGGTCTGAATCATAGCGATCACGGTCCCGATACCCTGAGAGAGAAAATTTATTTATTTATATTTATTTATTTCATATTTCATCACTGCCCATCTCACTAAGAGCGACTCTTACTTAAGTAAGTTTTAACACACACCCACAAAAGGAACAGAGAGTGGTGACTTTCATAAAAGCATCCAACATACTGGGCAGTAAGGAGGCAGGATTCAGACTCTATCAAGGACTGCTTCTGTATGTATTAAAAGTATATCCCAACTTTGTGTTTATACAATACACTTGAGGCAACTTGTAGCCATTTAAAAAATACAAATTATAAAGCATAAAAAATACAAATTATAAAGCATAAAAAAAAGCATAATTATGCACGATCAAAATGCATAATTAAAAGCAGCATGATTAAAATTAATGCAGAAGTTTGATGAAAGGGATTTTTTTGCCATTTTCTTAAACACTAGAAGATGGGAAGCCCAACAGCTGATTTTTTTTTAATCTGAGTTACAACACATTAGTGAGAAACAATGCTGTTCCATTTTGTACAGCGAGAAAGCACTTGCATTTGGACTCTACTGAACTCCAAAGGTACATGGTAAAAACAGGATATGGATTGCTTCCATAAAATGATTAAACTTTATTAGATACCCTGGAAACAAGAATTCCAGTTATGGGTAGCCTCTGACCACACTTTTAATTGCTGGACACAGTATACAAAGTGCTCTTAGCAGTCTTGATTAGATGCATTAAATTGTACTATTTAGCATTTCTATGCTGCTTTGAAGTTAAGGCGGTGCTGAATGAATGGTACCTACACCTGGTCCCTGAAGTTATGGCTGCTGCAGCACCCCCATGGTCACACGATCAAAATTCAGCTGCTTGGCAGCCTGCCTGCACTTACAACCACAGGGGTGCTTCAACTCCCCCCACCTATCTCCCCCCACCTCTGCCCTTTTGGCCCCCTGCACTCCGCAGCCCCTGCCGCCCTGCGCCCCGCCACCCCCAGCTGACCTTCGCCATCTTCTTGCTCCCGCTGACCAAACACACCTGGCCTAGCCCTTCGTGAGGCAGCTGCTGGCTGCACAAGGCCTTCTTCCCGAGGTTGTGCACAGCTGTTTCCTTGCGAGACCTCATGTGGCCAGCAGCTGCAACGCTAAACTGATGGGCTGGGGTGGCTGCAGCTTCGCACCGTGCTGCTGGGCTGGGGCTTTGCACTGCAGCTCAGGGGCTTCTTGCAGCTCCAGAGCTGTGGCACACCAAGAAGCCCCTGAGCTGCGCAGTTCTCGGACTGCTTGCAGGTCTACAAGGCAGGGTGCAGGGCGGCCAGAAGGGGAGAGATGGGGGGAATAGTGGATGGGGGTAGTTGAAGGGGAGACAGTCCCCTACCTTGGAAGAACCAAGGCTCGGGGCTGGGAGGGACCAAGCTGGGAATGGCTTGGATTGGGGTGGATCCTTGGCTAATGACGGTGGGATTCGGTTAATGACGGCAACAGGGAGTGCCGGGATTGCCATCGCTAAGCGGTGCGGTCACGTGATATCACACTTTATGACTACATCGCTTAGGGATGGAAATTCCAGTCCCAACTGCCACCGTAACTCGAGGACTACCTGTATTACGTTGTGTATCAGATGTCCTCAACCCTGTTGGGCAAGTGGGTATATTTGGAAATCTAAGCACATGTTATGGATACTCTTGCAAAACGGCTACCTTGGAGGGCATGACAAAACAGTCACTTACCAGAAAGTAAACTGCTGCCCACCATATTCAATACAGGTAGTCCTCGTTTAATTACCGCAATTGAGATCGGTGACATGGTCATTAAGTGAGACATCATGTGACTGCAACTTACAACTTTACTGCTGGCTTCTCCACTGACTCTGCTTGTTGGAAGCTGGCTGTGAAGCACGCAAATGGTGATCACGTAACTGTGGGACACTGCGACAGTCTTAAGTGCAGGGACCAGTTGTAAAGTTACTTTTTCAGCGCCGTTGTAACTTCGAATGGTGCTCAACAGGGCAGTTGTTAAGCGAGGACTACCTACAGCCTCCCTGGATATTTTCTACCATCTCATTTGCTTCTTTTGGGGGGAAATGGGCAAACCTTGCTGCACTACAATCACCTAGTATTTTCATTTTCTAAAATATCTAAAATATGCAGGGCCTTGTGACACTTATGGCCTATGGGGATGAATGTAGCAGCTTAAACTGCGTCTAGAACACAAATAATTGTTTTCTAAATAGAGGACACTGCTTAAAGGAAACCAATGGAAAAAATAGAAAGGCTGCTGTTCAGACAAAATGATGCAAACTTAATGGAGCTTGAGCATTATAAAAATAATAATGTGCTCCCCTTAAGCTAGAAAGATGCTGCAAGGGCTTCATCATGCTCCTTATCTGAGTAAAACTGCACTTATCTGAAAACATGTACGAGAAAAACACTGCAGAATTTAAAGTTCAATGTGTACTACATTTTCAGAACCAAACCAATCAAAATACCTGAAACGAAACCAAGACATGTGTTCCTGTTGCTGATGGAAGCATAATGACCAACAGATGGAAGCAGCTCATGGTCAATATCACTCTCTATGTACTGTAGTTGGGAATATGCAAGCCTTCCAATACCAGGGATATTCCATCTTTAGTTCTGGACAGAGTTCCTCATGCAGAACTGTTTCATAATCTGGGGGTCCTTTCCTCACAGCTCCTGCTCAAAGAATAGGTGGTAACTGTGGCCAGGAGAGCCTCTGCAATTACATCTGGCAAGCCAATTACGACGTCTCCTAGATCAGGAGACTCTACCTTTCAGTTGGAATACTGTCTTTGAAGGTCATCTGGAAGCTCCAGCTGTTTCTGAACGCAGCAGCTTGAGTGGTGTTAGAAGCTTCAAGGTTCTCCCATGTCACACCTCTACTTTGAGAGCTGCACTTGTTACTAGTTCTCTTCTGGGTGCAACTTAAGATGCTCATTGTCACCTCCAAGGCCTTTATAGCTTAGGACCTGGATATCTACAGAACTGCCTCCTCCTAACAGCTTCCGCCTATCCAGTAAGATCTAGCAGGGTGTCTTCTCCAGGGCTCTTCCCTTGAGGGTTGTCATCTTTGGGAATGAGCTGTCTCAGCAGCACACTCCCTTCTTTGGAACAGCCTACCTCCTAAAATTAGACTGACCTATACCTGGGGGGCTTTAGAAAGCCTATTAACACATGGCTTTTCCAGACCGCCTTGGGTGGGAAATGGTTATGAGTACTGAGCCCTTTCTTTTTTGTATGATGTTTTGAATGTTCCTTGAGTGCTGTGTTATTGTAATCGTAACTGCAATATAATTGGTCTTTTGGTATTGTTTTTATCCTCCTCATTATTAAGAGGGTATGCAAGCCTCTCCTGGAGGAAACTGTTAATAGTGCTTCATTTCTAGGAAGTGAAGGAGACTAAGGTCTGGAGATGCTGTCTCTCCGAGATGGCCCCCTGGGAAGTGAGACTGCGTCCAAATTAATAGCCTTCCAGAAACTAGTTAAAAGCAAGTTATTCTGGCTTTGGGTGAATTGTGACATCATCAGGAATGTATGATGTGGTTTTAATTTAACTTAATTTTAACTTAAATTTTTACCTTGAACCTTTTGTTGTACGTTGTAATTGTGGTGAACTGTCACAAGTCACAGTTTGTGGTGGCATGTGCATTAAATAAGTACTGAGACCTTAAAAACGA
Source organism: Charina bottae (assembly GCA_023362775.1). Taxonomy (NCBI): domain Eukaryota; kingdom Metazoa; phylum Chordata; class Lepidosauria; order Squamata; family Charinaidae; genus Charina; species Charina bottae. The sequence goes on from JALMGJ010000002.1 coordinate 163,330,935, forward strand.
CTAAAAGCGTGCCTGCCTCTGAAGGCCATCTGATGGGGGACTAGTGGGCTTCCTTGTGCAGGTGGCTGGCCACTGTGAAAACAGATTGCTGAACCAGATGGGCCAGGGGACCAATCCAGCAGGGCACTACCCATGTCCTTATGAAAACCAGGTATTTGCCAACAGCTCAGGGAGTCAATGTTTGCTTCAGATTCAGGCAGGAAATTAGGACCGAGGGTCTGCAGAGTAGGCAAATCAAGAACTCACTGTCTCCAAAGCTATCCTCGCTTCTGCGAGGAGGATAATCATCAAAGGTATCTGTAGTAGGACGTGCCCTCCAGTCAGTCTCAAATCTTTCTGAATCCCGGTTGCGATCACGATCTCTGCCAAAAGAGCGATCATCCCTATCTGCAGGAAGAAGGGGGAATGACCCAATGTTTAAAGAGCACATCCAATCCATCGAGTTTCATATTTCATAAAGGAAATTATAAGTCCTCTTAATCAGAGCAGATGCAGACACGCCATTCAAACTGAAGCACGCTGTTCAATACTGTTGCAACAAAGAATTATTTTGGACAAATGAGTGTAGGCCTTCTTCCAGCCATTGTGAAAGGAGGAACAACGGAAGCCGGATCTAATAATCCCAGTGCTAAAACAATAAACATCAGTCTGGCATGGCATGACAAAACAACTTAATGTGAACATTAATAGGCAGCAGACAGCTGATTTGGTTTATTGGTAGCTCTAAAAACAGGGCTTCTCTACTCACTGATATAGGACTCGAGAGGTATTTCTAACAGAAAGATGTTCACAGAATTCTTGGAAATGGGCATTTCTAAGCAATGTCTGTAACTTGCTGGTTTTATCGTACGCTGCCCAGAGTCACTTTGTGTGATGGGCAGCCATAGAAATTAGACAGACAGACACAAAGGAGGGGCTGAGCTCTGGTATCAAGAGGGTGAACAGAAAAACTGGCTTAGGAAAATGAGAAGAAAAGGCTTGGTTGGAAGATTTTGGACTTCAGTCCACACATGATAATCATTACTGTAGGAAGGGATAAGCAAAACCTGTCCTGTTTCTATAATGCATTTCCATACCAGCTGAATATATATAAGAAGGCCTCAACTTACTGAACCACAATGCTTACCTTTATCCTGAGCTTGATCAGCAACATCCACTCGTATTCTCCTGTTCCCTAGACACTAGATATGCAACAAAATATTGTTAAACTCAAAGAAGCTGAAGTCATATTTAGCTTACAAACATGGAATTACTTAGTAGTGTCCAGGTTCACACATTACAGGTAGTCCTCGCTTAACGACCATAATTGGGACTGGAATTTTGGTTGCTAAGCAAAGTGGTCATTAAGTGAATCCGACATGATTTCACGACCTTTTCTGCAGTGGGCGTTAAGCAAATCACTGCGGGCGTTAAGCAAACCATGTGGTTGTTAAGCGAATCATGCAATTCCCCATTGATTTTGCTTGGCAGAAACTGGCCAGGAAGATTGAAAATGGTGATCACATGACCACGGACACTGTGACGGTCATAAATGCGAACTGGTTTCCAAGCACCCAAATTGTGATCACATGACCACGGAGACACTGCAACAGTTGTTAAGTGTGAGGACCAGTTGTCAGTTTTCCAGCACTGTCATAAGTCCGAACAGTCACTAAACAAATGGTTGTTAAGTGAGGACTACCTGTATGCTAAGCACACTTGGTTTTAGCTATGGATTAGTCAACCATTTGGTTCATACATCATGCTAACCTAGATGTCATTGATTGCAAACCATAATGGCTTGGTTCACACAACATACTATGTTGTAATTTAGTGCAATGTGGGCTCCAATAGCTCTAAATGTTGACCAAGTTATGCTAGCAGAGATCCGTGTAAATGCCATCCATGTATTGTTAATGCTCACATACTAGATTTCAAGAAACACAATTAGGTAGCACCTTAAAAACAAATACATTTATTAAATTTTTAAATCCACAATATTCAAGGTGCCACATGACATTTCATTATTTTTGCTGCAATAAATAGCATGCCTATCCCTCTGGATACTGGAATTGGTCCCCCATGTTCCTGACTGTAATTACAGACTTTCGCTGATGCAGTTATACTGAAGATCATCACAGAAATAGGAGATGCATCAAACTAAAACTAACATGTGTTCTCTCTTGGGATCTGAGGCTCCCAAAATGTTACGCTATCACATTACTTCAAACTAAATGTAGATTCGATGGCATACATTTCAAAAAGGTAGATTAGATTATATAGAATTTAAAGGGTCAGATCGAAGGGATATGGTATATCAAAGCTCTATCTCATACCCTGGACAGAGGAAACCTAATAATCGCCTTGGGATGTTCCAAGGGCCCTAAAATGTCTCTTCTTCCTTTATTCTGATTCTTGCTCTGTTCCATACAAGTTTTTATAAATAGCCTGTATGTTTTTGGAGGCTAAATAGCTCGCTGTCAAACAACAAGGGTTCCAGGTATTCTGCCTCAGGAATCATCAGTCCTAAGCAAATGCTGGCAAAGAATGTTTGCTGTCACTTTTCCATTGTCCAAAGTGGTTCTGGCAATGGCCAGGATGCAGCCACATAATCACTTGCCAATTCATTAAGACAAAAGTTAGGATAACATATCAAATTAGCAACATCATCTATAAATACTCCTTTGCTTGAAAAAGCCAGTATAATTCTCTCTAGTTTGTATGTTAGACTAAAAAAACTGCACCCAATTTCTTTACTTAGGACTCATGAAGCTTAAGCCATTATGTTATCAACGATTTTTATCCTTCGTTCTATCTTTTTAATTTGCCATAAATTAAAAAGACAGTTGAAATTTCCAAGTCCCAGGTAATACAGGCTTGGCTTCCATCAATTGTTTCATCATACCATACCTGTCAGGACCAGCCCAAGAACGAGAAATCAGTCCAGCCAAACTTCAGTTCTTTACTTGCTCACACCGTGTAGACAGAATCTTGCCAGACTAAAGCTACTCTACCTAACCTAAAGGGAAATAACCTGGGAGGCTCTAGGGCGGGGCTACTCTGAACCTCTTAATCTTCCCACGTTCCAGCTCCAGGGTGTGTTTTATCTTGCTCCCCTCCTTGGAATGGGCTCCCTCCTTCAGGAGAACCAGCTACGTTACTGCAGTCCATCACATCACCCCACATTCACTAACTAGTATTATCTTCTATACTGCTGGAAAAAGAGCAGGACAAACATATGGGAAAAATTGCATATAACTTCAATTGAAGACTGAGAGTACTGAGGTAGCTGACAATCTTGTTCCTGTTTTGGTTTAGTGTTCTTTGTGCAGAATTAATGTGCTATTCTCCACTTTAAGCCATCAACCTTATTCATAGCCAGAGAACTTTAAACAATACTATTTTTAAAAACATTTTCAGGATTTGGGGCTATAGAGAAATTTTCCCTATAACATATTTTTCCAACACTGTGCCCAACTAAAATTTATATCAATACACCCCCTCCCAAAAAAAACCCATATTGGAATTTTTAGGGCATCTTGTACAAATCCTGATATTTCCTGTCCTATTTCCAAGCTGCAAAGATTATTAAGAAAACAAAGTACTCCTAGAGGAGAACTATATCATCTTAGAAATTTCACCATGGCAATCCAGATTTTGCACCTTCTGGAAAGGATCCATACCTTTGGAATAATATTTCATGGAGCTGTGGCAATGAGATTTTAAGGGGGCTCAACTTGTTTTTCTTGAATTGATTGTAAATTTGCATTATGCTTTTACCTACGTCACTGCCCACAGTTCTTTGGGTACATGGGTTTGTTTAATAAATAATAAATCAATTTTAAACTCAAGAATCCACTATTTATTTAGAGCAGTTTTTCTCAACCTTAGCAACTTTAAGATGTCTGGACTTCAACTCCCAGAATCCCCCAGCCAGCATGTTACCAGAATTATGGATCACTAAAGGGTTCAGTAAAAGCAGGGCAAAGATGCTTCACACTACTAAATGATACAGGCAGACAGACATCATGCCCCAAACAATTAGAAAATAAAGAGTAGCCGAAAACTATAAAGCACTAACAAACTCATTAGATGAGACTGGGTAACATCAATTATAATCAGCCTAGAATAAAAGTAAACATTTAACCATATCATAGATGGCTAGTTATACCAAGAGTGGCTGCTCCAATCATACATGAAGCCTAGAAATGAAGAGCAAGGTGGAATATATCTGCCTTCATATGATTGATTATGTGCCATCAAATCATTTTCAACTCCAGATAGATAGATAGATAGATAGATAGATAGATAGATAGATAGATAGATAGATAGTCGCCTTCATATATTCCATTTATTGTTAGGAAGCTATTGTTTTTTGTGCAAGAAAGTTTAACATCCTTGAGAGGGACACCTGGATCTTAGTATTATCGGGTATCTTTTTGACTGAGTTCTTCCCCCATGAATCTAGACTGAATTATGCCTGCATAATGAAGTCTTTCCTTTAAAACACTACCCACTATTTCAATGGAAGATTTCAGAGGGTTAACTCTTTTGACTGTTCTTAACAGTAATGGATGTCAAACTACATATTGTATTTGACAGGCTTCCACGCACCTCTTCATTGAAGCTCAAAGCACGGAGCAAGGAGTCTATGTCTTCAAACTCAGCATAACCAAATCCTTTCAACCTCTCCGGGTTACTAGGCTCTCGAGGCAAACGAACAGCACTTATCTGCAGCTAAATGGGAAAGGAAAAGGTTTTCAGTAGTCACTTTGTATAAAACTAATAAAATGATAGCTGGTAGCTTTACATTTCGAGTTGCAATTGAAAAGAAATTATGCCCCCCCCCCCCGCTGTTGTTTAGAAGAGCCATGAAGAGTGAGAGCGAGGGAGAGGGAGACCCCCTCACTTCACTGCGCTTGCCATCTTTTATCATTGCCTTTTGTGGATGTTATTGTAATTTCTCTGATTGCTGTGAGCCGCCCAGAGTTGTTGAGAGTGGGTGGCATACAAGTTTAATAAATCATTGCTACCAAAATGCAACCAAAGAAATTAAAAAATAAAAATCACTGATTACTGGTAACAGGCAGAGTAAATCACTTGAAAGAAAAGCAGTAATGGACACAAACGCTAGATTTCATTCTTGAAGTCAAGTCACATATTAAGACAGCATTGAGTATTAACCCGGAATCAATATATTACCCCTTACATTTTATACTTACTTCACTTATAAGTGGTCAACACTTTTTTTTTTTGGCAATCTTGTAAAGGCTTTTTTAATCTTGAATGTTACTTTTTTTTAAAAAAAATCCATTCAATCGTGTCCGATTCTCGGAGACTACCTGGAAAAGTCCCTGCAGTTTTCTTGGCAAGGTTTTTCAGAACTGGTTTGCCCTTGCCTCCTTCCTAGGGCTGAGATAAAGTGACTGGCCCAAGGTCACCCAGCTGGCTTTGTGCCCAAGGCAGGACTAGAACTCATGGTTTCCCGCTTTCTAGCCTGATGCCTTAACCACTACACCAAACTGGCTCTTGAATGTTACTAAGGACAAAATTATTTAGAAATTGAAGTTATCTAAAATATGAAGGTTTATATATTTCTATTTTTGCAATTATTAGAATCTGGACAAATAAATTCTAGATAAGACAAATATTTATGTCTGCAGCCATTTAGAAGATTATCTAGTATTTGCAATGTTACAGCAAGGAAGAGGTTTCATCAGCTTTTTGTACAACACAATTTTTCCTATAAAATTACTTTAAGATAGCCACAGAAGATCCATGAGGATTGGAAAGAAATTTAACACTTTAAATGCGCTTCATCAGCCTGTCATTGGCCAACATTTCCAAACAAAAGGTATCGCTGTTGTGAGCTGTGATCAGTGCAGAGTGATTAAAGCAGCAATTCCCAAATGATATGCCACAAGAGAACTGCTAGTGTTCTATGAAAATAACCACTAGTGCAAGCCCAATGCAACTGCTCACAGAAAAGGCTGTCTGTTGCCTCTTTCCAGCTCAGTGCCCTCCAATCCAAATCCCAAAGGGTGGATAATTCTATCCAAAGTTTGACTAGATCATTCATGTCATCCTTAATGCACCCCAATAAATTTCTTAACCTCAGATTGCAGCAGTCAGAATAGTGACTTGACTACAATCTGAAGACAGGTGAGACTGTTTATGACTTCTGAGTTTTAAGCTTAAAAAAAAACCACAGACCCCATAAAAACGTTCAGGTCTCTTTTCTTTTTATAAAAGGCTCTTGGCAATTTCACCTATACACTGAGACACATGATTGCACAAAACTGAAGAGACACTCTTAATTCACTAGTCTTGGGATTGTACAAACAACCATGGTAGCCTTTTTAGCGTTTCTACCAGGAGCCACCTCTCCAGAGCAGAGATGCGTAGACAACACTTAAGTGGACAGTGTTGTTATATAAAGAGTCTTATTGTCCCTCTCCACTCAAAGATTATCCAATATCTCAGAATTCCACTCAAGATTTTCCCACCTTATTCCACACAGCATTAAGAAGAAATGAACATGTTGCCTGCAGGGAAACTTAGGTTCCATACTCACATTAAGTCCTCTGAAGAAATCCTTAATGGATTCTTCTGTTACATCATAGGGCAAATTTCCCAGAAAGGCAGTGTAGGGGGGTGATTTTGGGAGACGGCTTCTGTCAATATTGGGCTCCCGAGCTGCCCGAGGTGCAGTAGGCAGGATGGAACGGTCAATCGGAGGGGCTCGGTACACATCATCATCATTGCTATGCCAGGTGGTAGAAACTAGGAGAACAAATTTGCACATTAGCAAACCCAAAGTCTTTACAAGTAGATACCACACTGACTGATCTGTAGTAGCACAGTCATTATGTTTCTAGGGATGGAGGGATCACCCAGCCAAGAGCAGTATTTCTGTTTACCTTCAATAAGAGACAGTTTTATGTGCAAAACACAGCACATTCAATTTCTATACTATATTACAAACAATTTTCCTCCAAATGTCTCATCAAAAACACTACAAAACATTATATAAAACCAACAGGAAAGTAGGACAATTGCTGTTACAAAGATAATGAGTATAAAGTGGGAAAAAACTATTTCTGAGACTCAGATGTATGGTTACATCAATTTTTACTAGCCAGCAAGGATGTATTAAAAATGCCTCTGCACACAGGCAGACTGCTTTCTTTCTACTCAGCAAGTTACAGTTGTGAGTGGTTTCTCAGAGAGAATCCTTACCTCTCAGAAAATGTTACTATTTCATCTTCTAGTATGTTTACATAGTAAATCAAATCTAGCAGAAAAGGGCACAGGGGAATGCCAAGTTTATCATGCTAGTTTCAAACATGAGGAAGGTGTAAACTTGCCTCTGAAGTGGTGCTGGCTTCAGAAATGCTCCAACCACCTTTAAAGCTCAGCATAATATCTGACAGTTGTTCCCGAGTATAGGTTTCGGCTACTAAGATCAGCAATTTCTGTAAGTGTAGAAACTCTTGGTATCTACTCCACTTTATTTAGCCACTAGAGGGGTGCAAATTGTTTCCAATCTGAAACTCCTTATTTCAAGTTCAAAGCAATTGTTTCACTTTGAAACATGCTATTTTGAGCCCAAAACAAAACTTTTCACAGAGTATTTCAAGCTCAAAATGTTTCCAGAATAGTCAAAACAATTAAAAACAGCTGTTTTGAACTCAACACAACTTTTTTCCAATTTGAAATGTTTTCCATACCACTAGTAGCTGCTTATTCAAGCTGCTAACAAAAATACAGCAGGGAATCTAGGAGGAATAAACTAACAACCTTGCCAAAAATATTAGCTGGATATTCCTTAGTGATACATAGAAACTTGTCTATCAAAGTAAAACATTATTATATTATGCTAGGAGAGTTAATTTCGTTCTCACCATCTCCTTCCAGGTCGTCTGTTTCATCTGCCCAGCTGACTGGTTTTGGAACATAGGTGGTACCACCACCACCATCCTCTGCCAGAAAGTCCGTCAGAGTCAGGGTCTTCCCCTTCTTGTTCTTCTTCTTAGCTGTAAGAAAAAAGGTAAGTTAATATGTTCCCCTTGAAAGACCTGAAATTGAACTGCTTTTCCCAAACAAGTATTGAGTAAGATACCACAATGCTGATCACTTTAATTCTTCTACCACAATACAAAATTACCCAGTTAAGTATTTTAGGATGCTGTTTTGAAACTGAACTAAATAAAAAGGTAGTTAATGTACGGCTATAAAGTTAGATAAACCTAACTTGGTTTTCAATACAACAAAGATAAATCCTAAATGCAGTTTTGGAAAATGGGTAAAAAAAAGTAAGTTCTGAATAATTTATAGCTACTATGCCATATCTGTGCTTCCAATAAGCCTCGCCTAGAATATTGGCCTTCAACCACAACTAAAAACAAGTACAGCTGCAGGGACATTCTTTCCACTCCCTTATCTGCCTTCCCAGCTCTATATAAGTGGTGGTTGTGGGGAGCCTCTCCAAACTTATGTTCTTATCTGCCCAACAATGGAAGTTTTTTGGGTAAGTTAAGAAATGTGCCTGTCAACTTCCAGGGGAGGTATGGCGAAATGAAGACGCGGAGCCAACGACCATGGCAAAGACCAAGGAACTGGTGAGTAGACTGGTTCCTTGGAACCTCTCCGGATAAGGAGAGGATGGGAGATTGCCCACATGTGCTCCAGACAGCCACTCCCCACGAGGAGTCCACAGGACAGCAGTTTTCTGTGGGTTTGAGCACCAGGAGACGACAGGATCAGCCATCTTGCTTGCAATCACAGCTGAGCCTTTTAAAGGACACTAAGTTCACAAACCTCGCTTTCAGAAATTGCCCATTAACCATCTTAAAGCTATCAGAGACCTTCGAAACAAGAAGTTTGAAAAATCTTCATCGGGTGAGTTTATCTTCAGCTCTGAACAAAAGAAAAATTATAAGCTTAAGAACTTAAAGAATTTGAAATAAACAGCAAAAAGCTGAACAAGATTTTGACCTAAGAAAGTTATACACAGATTAAGGGTCCAGATAAATTTGGAATATTTACTTTTACTATAAGATTTTGGAATTAACTGTAAAAAATAAACAGCTTCTCATGGGAAACAGATTATTTTGGCTATCCTGGCAATTGCAAGTCATAACAAAGATAAGAGATGATTTTAGAAACTGGACACTAGAGGGGACTAATGATTCTAAGCAGAAGAAAAAAAATATAAGCTGTTCTTGATGTCAGTTAGTACTGGGACTTACAAAATGACACAAAACGTTATAACATCGGAAATATTAGAGATCTTTGAAGAATGGAGCCAGAAACTAGTAACTACAATATCAACAGTCAGTAATGATGTCTGCTTCTATGGATAGGTTATGTCTAAAAGATGTTAATGAAGGAATGACAGTTGTGGAACAAATTTTATCTGACAAGACAGAGAAAGTACTGAAAGAGGAAATACAAACGATGGGTCAAGATAATGATTTGGAAAAGGATGCTTTACTGGATATACAAAAGAAACTGGCTGAAGCTTTAAAAAAAACTGCCTGAAGTTTTAAAAATTAGAAGGGAAATACAAATGATAAACCAAGAGAATGACCTGGAAAATGTTTTCTTATTGGATCTAAAAAAGAGGCTTGTTAAAGCCTTGAAGAAATCCGTGCGCTGGGATAAAGAATAATTGAAATCAACTCCTACGACAATATTTGACTGAAGATTAAGACTGTTAGAAGATTAGACTGTTAGAAGTCTAATTAAGACTGTTAGAAGTAAAAGGAAGGAATATAAAGTTGGTTTATCTGATCAAGGTTAAAATAGGACACTTTTTTGCTGACACCAGGATTGAAAAGTTGATGTTTTATGGATTTGCTTTTGATAAGGGATGGGATATGGGATAAAGATGTATCTGTTTGTAACCTTACAGGGGGTGAAGAGTTTTGTTTATGATGAAGGTTGAAGTCACTTCTTTATATATTTATTTTATTTTTCTTCATTATATTCTTACTTTTTTCTTTCTTTTTTTCCTGCACTTTTTATTCTTTTTTTCATTCTTTCTCTAAGTTTAGTTTGTATTAGTTTGTACTTGCAAGAGTCCCTACTTATGATTTACAAACTACAGTCTTTTAGCAACAAAGCTTTCTACAATTACTGAATTTACTGAACAGGAATAACTACATATATTCTTAGGGGTGTGCAATTTCTGTAAGCATTGGTGTCTTTGTTTACCTCACTGTTCATAAATGTGACCGTTGATTTCCAAGGGATAAGAGAAAACCTCTTTTGAATCTGTCTACCTCAGGCCTGTACTTTTTAAAGATAGTAAAAACAAGTAAATCTACAGCACTCCTGAAACAGTGGGAAATGGATGGTTTCTATATTAATCATTTCCCATTTCTGCAAGGTTGATCAGTGTTCATGTATCCTCACAACGTAAAAGATAGGCAAGTGACTAGTGAAATGCCAAGCAACCACAGTTGTATCACAGATCATATAAACCACAAACAACCTTATTGTTAATTAGGCAAGTCTGCAGATCATGCTAAGGCAAAACCCAACCATATTATAGCTTACCATAATACATGCATGAAGTCAGGGAATTATAACCAAATTTGTCCCTAAGACTGGAAATCCTATATTGGTAAAATTCACATATTACTATACATTCAAAAACACGACAGAGGTCTCAAGATTCAGATGAGGGAAGGATCTGCATCTGGGTCTAAGGTAAAGTAAAGGTAAAGGTTCCCCCTGCACAGTTGTGCAGTCGTGTCCGACTTTAGGGGCCGGTGCTCATCTCCGTTTCGTAGCCAAAGAGCCAGCGTTGTCCGAAGACACTTCCATGGTCATGTGGCCGCATGACACGCGCGTCAAGCTGTTACCTACCCACCAAAGTGGTACCTATTCATCTACTTGCATTTGCATGCTTTCGAATTGCTAGGTTGGCAAGAGCTGGAGCTGGTGCAGGAGCTCACTCCGCACGCAGGGCTAGGGATTCGAACCTCCGAACTTGCGATCTTCCGATCATAAAATGAATTCAACAAAGTTGTATTTGAATTTTCTTTCTTGAATTTTGAATTGCACCATTGTATCTTTCCCTATAGTAGATTAACATAGAAATGAACTGAAAAAGTAGTAGCAAGGCTGAGAAGTGAGCTCAATTTTATCATGCTATCAAATTTCCAGGCAGCCAACAGCAGACAGATGATAGAAAGGAGAACATTTATTTATTTCAAAAATGTTCATATCATCCAATTCTAAGCCATGAAAATCCTTCAGAAAAAAAGGCATTCTTTTAAATTACCCATTCTTGTTCATCATCACTAATTCAGCCATTTTTTCTTTCATTTTAAAAGAACATATTTATAAGACACTTAGTATCAGTATTATTTCTGGGTAGTTAGTATAACCAAATGTTAAAATTCAGCTGTCAGCCATAAAATCCTGTTAATTTAAGAGCTAATTTAATTTAAATGTTAAAATTCCGCTATCTGTTCAAATTAAATTAATTGTACCATGAAAATATATTTAATTCATTAAAAACATGTACATACTACTTATTTAAAAATCCTGAAGCAATAATTATAAAAGCATAAAATAAAACAGGATTAAAAACAGTAAAAAAAGTTATACGGACCAGGGTGGCCTAAAAAGTAAATAAATTCCATAATGAAAAAGCAAGTATTTCAAATATTAAGGAGATAGATGAGAAATGCCAACATAAAAAGAGAATGGTATAAAAGATGGGGGGGAGGTCTCTTTTCTCATTTCAATACATTCTAAATAATGCTACTATTATAAAAGCTTTCTTTTTTTTCAAATCCTAGGAGTAACTGGTTGTTGCTCCAAACTTGTTCTGGAGTAAACAAATACTGTAATATGAGCTCAAGACATACAAAAATTCCCTTCTCCAAAAACTCGTTTCAAAAGACATTCTACAGTATGCTAAGATTTCCTTTATATTCGCATTATTCTTATAGAGCAGAGCTTTCCAAACTGTGTGTTGGGACACGTTAGTGTGTTGGCTGCAGTATCTGGGCCTTGTGCCTTGCTGCCTCCAAACCTGCCCTGCCAGGATTCCGCGCAGGTCCTAGTGCCTGCCTTGTGCCTTGCTGCCTCCAAACCTGCCCTGCCAGGATTCCGCGCAGGTCCTAGTGCCTGCCTTGTGCCTCCAAACCTGCTGTGATTCCGCACAGGTCCTAGTGCCTGCCTTGTGCCCTGCTGTAAGAGTGTGTCGCGAAATGATGCCCTGCTGTAAGAGTGTGTCGCGAAATGATGCATGTCTAAAAAGTGTGTCACCAACTTGAAAAGTTTGGAAAGCTCTGTTACAGAGCATTGTGAGTACACAGACTACTACTACTGCTACTGCAGATCAACAATGTAGATATTTCCACTGCAATCACCAAGAAAAACCAATAAGGAAGCAACATTAAAGTAATAACAATCCAATGCTAATAAGAGTTCATTATACAACACCTTCACTAGTATTTCAGGATGCCTGCAGATTCTGCTACGGTTTTATCTTCTCCCCTACAACAGTTGCACCCCAAGAATTCCTGTGTGAAGGGCAAGGCATTAAGCCAATATATGAAATGGATTAGCAATGCTATACAATATTTAATGATTCAGCTGTTGCTCTTGGTTCACTTTACTTACTTTCTTCTGCAACCTGCATAGTAATTGGTCAGTCCCTGACCAAAGATAAACGGCATGGTTTTAAACTATTTGCTCCCTCCCTTCTCTTATTAAGAGTGTAAACCCTACAGACAACTTACAGAGTTGTTTTTATTTGCCTCCATCATGCCTCCACATTGTGATAATTTCAATTACGTCATCACATTATGACTTCATGGCAAGATTGGCAGAAGATGAAAAGGTGTCTTTAAGCACATGAAGAGTTGCCTTATTTATATCATATCTGCACTTTCTAGATACAAGGAGCTCCCCAAACACGCACTGCATTTCCAGAAGAGACTGGATTCCTTGAGGCCAACCAGATTCCATATTTTAAACAGCCCTGTTATAAATAGAATCGCAGGACTATGGGCTAGACTCTGAAATCAAAGATAAACCACTTCTATCTGAGAAGAAAGCAATGGTAAACCACTTCCATATTACTAATAGGAAAATTACATGGATATATCTATGAAGTCAGGAGGAACAAAATTTGTCTTAAGATTTTACTCTAGTAAAGGAGAGAAGCTGGTGCATAATATATGCCATACATGCAAGGCTCCAGGTTTAATTACTGGTATCAATAGCCAGATTAGGGAAGAACTGGCTGAGACTCTGGAAAACTGAAACAAGTCATGGTAAATTCTCTCTCTCTCTCTCAGGTTCCAATTAAAAGTGTAAAATTTTCATATAGATGTGCTTAGGGGAACCAAACAACACAAATGGGTTCTCAAATAACACTGAATAGTGAAGGTTGTTTCATTTCAGTTCAGCATATACATGAACCCTGTAATTTGTAAACCAGGATTTTTGGTTTAATGTAATACATGAAAGGCTGAATTCACCCATCCTACAAAACAATAATGGTTTGTTTGGTTTTGGCTTAGAGTGTTACAGGAGCCAAACAAAAAATGTCTTCTTTAAAAAAAAAACATAGCTTAATATTATGTGAATTAGTTTTTTATCTCAATATATTCTTTTAACCACATTAAATGGAACCCTATGAAATTCTTCCACTAATGGAACTGGAAGGGATGCCAATTGCCCCTCCTACCTTCAGCCTCTCACATAACCTCAAAATCTGCTTTGGACAGTTTGGGAACTGTAGTGAGCTGTTGGAAGGAGCATAGAGGTAAAACTTGGTGCAAATCATTTTCAACCTACTGGAAAGCAGCCTGCCCTTATTCGGCATTACTCTGGGAGAAGAAAGAAGCTGAACACTATAGCTTTAAGGACTCTTAATTACTTCATTTAAAAAAAAATCTGGCCCTTAGCTACAATGGTATATAACTTTCACAACTGTATAACCAAAATGCATGTTTGTCGTACCAAATGAAAACAGGGTTCTGAAATTCCACTATATGGTCATTTCATATCACCCTTGGGATAAACATATCAAAAACAAGGCTTAATCCTATAATCACATTATCCTTGGATAGTGTACATTCAGCATTTTGCATTCAAAGCTTTTTAAAATGGAAACCAACAAGAAAGATGTAAAGGTAATTACACCTACAATGTCAACATGATATAAAGGTAAAGGTTCCCCCCGCGCATTTGTGCAGTCGTGTCCGACTCTAGGAGCCGGTGCTCATCTCCGTTTGTTAGCCGAAGAGCCAGCGTTGTCCGAAGACGCTTCCGCGGTCATGTGGCCGGCATGACGCATGCGGAACGCTGTTACCTACCCACTGGAGTGGTACCTATTAATCTACTTGCATTTGCATGCTTTCGAATTGCTAGGTTGGCAAGAGCTGGGGCGGGTGCGGGAGCTCACTCCGTCATGCGGGGCTAGAACAGTTCCTCCTGGGGATGGCTGGTGCCATAGAGCCCTTTTAAATACAAGCTCATCACCTCTTGGATTTTATATTTATTTTAATTATGACTGTATTATATTATATGTTATTTTAATTGTTTGATTTTCTGTAAACCACCCAGACTCCCCCTAGGGGGAGATGGAGCGGTGATATAAATTGAATTATAAACAAACAAACACACACACACACAAACAACTTAATGGCAAAATCTACGTTCTTTCAAAATCATGAGTTAATTTTAGCTATAAAGCTTGTTTAACCATCTAAATTCTCTTTATGTCCTGATAAGCAAAAGCACTCCCTGTTGTGAATACATCAGATTAAACATAAGATAAATTCTCTTAACAATTCATGTCTAAGTGCCCTAAGGCCTTTTCCATGCCATCTCCCCACCTGATGTTTCAGACTAAGGTAGGAAAAGGCTGTTATGTCTTTTTAGCATCACAGAGCACCTGAAGACTCTCAAAAAACCCCAAACCTGCCAAATTAATATTGGACATCAATCAATTTTTTCTTGACTTTCACTTTTATATCCCACAATGCTCAAAATCCAAGGTTCTTGAAAATCTTCTACTCCATGAAAGTTTACTAGATAAACAATATGAAGCATTTGCCATAGTCAGATTTTAGTCCATAATCAATGGCAGCACTTATATTAAAACTGAACATGCAAAGCATAATTAAGACACTCTCCCATCCTACATTATATATTAGCTTTTTACAAATTACCCTAATGCTATTTTTCCTCACCTTTCCTATTCTTAAAAACTAGTCCTAAAACCTACAGTGACATCAGTATATACTTTACCTACAACTTTGCTAGCCATTGTCAGCACATATAACTGCTGCTGAAATACAACACACTTGTTCTATAAAAGAACAGCTCTGTTCATATATATATATATATATATATATATATATATATATATAAATAATATTTTTATAATAAAGTATTAACTTTATTACCTGAAGCCCAAACTACTGTACATGCTTATTTTTGGACCCAAAACATAATTTCAGTCAGAAAAGGAACTCATTAATAATAAACATCCAGGTTCTAAAGAGCTATAAAGCTCATCAGAATGCTTTGAACAATTTCTTGATTGGGAAATCTGGCTAAGTCAAATCTAAGGTTATAATCCACTCTTATTCAGAGGCCTTTCTGCAATATGAAAAAAGGTGCATCAACTTTTAGAAAGGAGCAAAATGCTATTTTTCCATTTTAGAATGCAAATAAAATGCTTGCTAAAATCATTAGACTGAAATATTGCTTTATATGATATACTCTGATTTTTCAAAAATACACACAAGCACCAACTTTTAAGCTCTGTTTCTCTCCTTCCTTTCAACCAAAGTATAGGGGCCCCACTGTTTCTGCACCATAAACAAGAGATTCACTGTTGTGCAAACCAGTGTTTCAAAACCTTGAGAACAAGAAAAAAATTCCTAAATACCTTGGATGATACCATATTCTAACTTTAGATGAATCCCTGGAGTGATTACAACCTTTTTTCTTATACTCATACCAGATGTACTATAAAAATATGCCATTCAAACTCTTCAGATTGTGCTTGATACATCTGCAAAGTTTGGAAAATAATAGAATGCCATTTCAGTCTTCCTGGCAAAGGTAAGAAGTGTTTTAGGCAGAAATGTTTCAGTAATGGAATTAAAATAGAACCATATTTTGTTAACTGCAATGTTGAAGACACATGCTAAGAAGAGGAATGTATCATTCTAATACAATGGGAAAAAGTCATGTCACAAGGAATATCTCTTTGCTTGGGAATCGTTCATATTTTGTTTTACTTGGGAAGATATACAGTATCCCTCCCTATATCTAACAGGTTGTTACATATTTTGTACATCTTACTACAAACATCATATTCTCTAGGCTGTCCTGGAAAAGATCAAAAGAAAAACATAAAATAACAAAACCCATCTCAGACAATCAGTCCCTCAAGCTCTCTGCAGTGAAGATGTGGCAGACAGCCAAGAATGATTTTTTTATCATGGACAAACTCAAGAAAATTTCACCAAATTGTTTCAAAATCCTCTTGCTGCTTTGCAGAAAAGAAGTCTAGAGTAAGTGCTGACAAACAGCACACATCAAAAACATTGCTCTTAATTGTGTAAATGTATCTTTTTTTTAAATGGTATGTTTAATAATTATTTGGCTACAAGTGATCTTTAAAAAAAACACAATCAAGATCAAAATTCCAAATAAATATTTAAGTTGAATAAACTGCCAAGACACATCCTGAAATAAATCAAATCTAACTTTATATCACATATATTGAGACCATCATAGTCTGTTAATAGATCAGATTTACATGTATATACATTATGCTATTACAGTATTATTAGTTTTCATCTGTTTAAAAAAGCAAAAAAAAGTAGCCAAGAAAAGGGAATACTAGAAAATGGGAGAAAACATCTGGGTTTTCTGTCCCTGCCACCTATATTCCCACTCTACCCAGGAAAGCATCTGGACTGGAAATAATGCAGTGTGGGGAAATAAGCTGAACATGTCATCCACTTTTATACACACTTGTTGATTCACACAGAAGACCTTACTGTCCCAAACTATATATACTATAAATTAAAAGAAAAAAAGAGAAGAGGTGATTCTAGGTGCTCATTTTGGGAAACACCACCACCTGGAGGAAAAAAAAACCCTTAAACCTAGTGTTATAATGTAAGGAATGTATTGCTATTTTGAAAAGCAAAACAAATAGAGCCAGTTTGGTCGAGGTTAAGGTGCTGGGCTAGAAACCAGGAGTCTGTGAGTTCTAGTCCCGCCTTGGGCAGGAAAGCCGGCTGGGTGACCTTGGGCCAGTCCCTGTCTCTCAGCCCTAGGAAGGAGCCAATAGGAAACCAGGAGACTGAGAGTTCTAGTCCCGCCTTAGGCATGAAAGCCAGCTGGGCAACCTTGGGCCAGTCACTCTCTCTCAGCCCAACTCACCTCACAGGGTTGTTGTTGTTGTGGGGAAAATAGGAGGAAGGAGTATTAGGTATGTTCGCTGCCTTGAGTTATTTATAAAAATAAGAAAGGCGGGATAAAAATTAAATAAATATAAAAATAGTTCTGATATAAAGAGATCAGGTTTACAAAGCGATAAATACATCTTAAACATTAATTTCCAGAATTTCAGCATGAAGCAAATCATCCCCACATTTATGCATCTGACAATGAATTTTGCAGATAGCTTATAGAGAGAGCCAGTTTGGTGTAGTGGTTAAGACATCGTGCTAGAATCCGGGAGACTGTGAGTTCTAGTGCCGCTTTAGGCACGAAGCCAGCTGGATGACTTTGGGCCAATCCCTCCCTCTCAGCCCTAGGAAGCAGGCAAGGGCAAACCACTTCTGAAAAACCTGCCAAGAAAACTGCAGGGACTTGTCCAGGCAGTCACCAGGAGTCAACACTGACTTGAAGGCACATACACGCATTGGGGGCATATATGCCTGAGTTTTGGGAAAGCCCAAAGTCTCATGTGCTAAAAACTGGGTGTTGGTCATGGTCTGGACAACCTTGCAACAGGACCACTTCTGTTTAAGACAAAGGACAAGTCACATTCAGGGATCTGCATGAGAGTTTAAGTGAATCCAAGCCATTTACAGTCCAATTGCTTTATCTGCTGGATTTCTAGCACAGATTAGTGAATGGTGCAGTCAAGTTACAGTATACTTCAGAACACATCTACAGAAATAACTACAATATCTGTTTTTCGAAACTGGGTGGCAACCAATTTGTATTTTTCTCTCTCTGCTATTCTTTTAAATAAAACTATATGTACTTTTTTAATCTGCACCCTACTTTAAAATTTGATAAAACAGTTGGGAGGGTGGATTAAGGTCCTTAGGTAAATGGTTTTAATTATCAGGCTTACAATTTGTCATCCTTCTTCATGGTTAAAAGGTTCCCCCCGCACATTTGTGCAGTCACATCTAAATCAGACATTTTGCTAGACCTGCTACATTAGC
Organism: Charina bottae; assembly: GCA_023362775.1. Taxonomy (NCBI): domain Eukaryota; kingdom Metazoa; phylum Chordata; class Lepidosauria; order Squamata; family Charinaidae; genus Charina; species Charina bottae. The sequence goes on from JALMGJ010000002.1 coordinate 163,349,375, forward strand.
ACTCATGAAATGAGAATGCACCCTAAACCATCCAGAACATCCTACACAATATGCAGACACAGGTAAAAATTAATGGAGCTCGATAAGCTGCTTTTTAAAGAAACTTGTCTTCCAGTACTAATCTTCTGACTGAGAAATATGTGATAAAATTCTTGACATCCAAATATTATTTAAATACTTATTTATTTTTTGAATTAAATTTATATTACCGCCCATCTCCCCTGTCGGGGACCCTGGGCGGTGCACAATAAAACATGCACAATAAAACATGACAAGCATAAATATGCTTTGTCAATCAAATACAGATCAAGCTTTGAGTAACAAAATGGAACCAATACATTCACAGAATCAGCAAGGAACAATCCTGCTATCTGGTGATCCCATTAATAATCTATCCAGGATCCATCACTTTTTCTAAAACTATCTTTTGGGCAAATACTGTATTCAAGACAGTAACTGAAGATAAGGGGAAGTAAGTAGAGCTTGGCAGTATATCCAGTTAGAAATAAACTAAGGCTTTAACAGTAAAGAGAGGACACACTATGACCCATAATAGCAATTTCTGCACAGATGGCAATGTGTTACATACTAGTCATAATGAGGAAACTGCGCACAGAACATTAAAAGCTTCAAAATTAAATCACAAAATTCTATTGAAGGATCATGGTAACTACATTACAGGCTCAGATATCTATGTTCCTAAGAACAAAGCTACATAAGCAGCAACATCTGGAGCACAAAGGATGCATATAACGGCACAGCCAAAACTATTGAAAAAAAAGGATTGCAGAGGCAGCTTTATCTATTCATATAAGACAGCCTTTCTCAACTTTTTGACCCTGGAGGAACCCTTGAAATATTTTTCAGGCCTCGGGGAACCTCTGCATATTCAGGCTCAAATAGAGGCTAGAAGTTACATTATAATATTTGTTTCATGTGTAGGCCTGTACGTATGGACTAAAAGTGTTCTTAAACTAAAAATAAAGAATGAAACTTATTTTTTAATGTGAAGTTGCCCGAATTTGAAGTAATGTTTTAAATAAATCATGGTCTCCCAGATAACCCCTAGTGACCTCTCACGGAACCCTGGTTGAGAAACCCTGATATAAGATAATGAAATGTTAAAGTCATCTGAATCATTTGGTATTTCAATAAGGGATGTCATTTCCCAATAGTATGTACACACACACACACACACACACACACACAGAAAAGACAGAACATAATGCAGAAGTTCTGCCCCATGTGCTTCATGATTTACTAGACTTTCTACTTATAAGAGAGAACTACTGTTTAAAAAGTCTGTTCTGTAGGCTGGGCTGATAAGAGTTCATTCTACTACATTTATCAACTATGCCACATTTTCCCCCAAATTGTGGTTGTGTACAAGGATCTCTATCTGGTACACACGTGCAATATGGCAAATGTTACAAAGATAACAGCCGCACACAGAACTATTCTAGGAAGAGCATGAATATAAATGCCATTTTCAGAAGCAGAAAGAACAGTTAATTGACAGTGTATGGAAAGGTGAGAGGAAAGTAACCTTATGCAATGGAAACAGATTGTTACTTACTGCATGGTACAGAATAGATGCATGAACTAGGCAGTGCCCCCTCCCATTCCGGGAGAGGGAAGGCTCCCCCCTTCCATTTCTAGAGAGGATAATACCACACAGCATCTACATAACAGTTTCGGAGCGTTTACAGCGTTTCACCTTCATTCAGAAATCCTTAGAACAGCCTCCAAGGTAGGCCAGTCTTCTTACGTCATTGTGAGATATTCTCTAAATGGCAAATGGCTGAGGGCCCAATGCCACCTCATGCACTCGTGACCCTAGACACATCCGACACGATTTCCTGACTGGCATCTCTGAGCTGTACTATTAATTCCTTCTCCAGATGCGGGAGAAAAGGAAGATAACCGCGCTGGCAGAAAGAAAGCGGGGCAAAAAAGTGAAATTACGGGCGGCTTGCCTCTGCAGGGGGGCGGGAAAAGACGTACAAATCCCACTCTCGACGTGCTCCACCCAGCCCGGGCACCACCACACCCCGCCCCTACGTCGAGACTGTGGGGAGCCATCAGGAGCTACACCCACGTGGGTGCCGCCCAGGTTCTTCCCCTCCCCACTTCACCCGTGCCCGCCGCGACTGCGCATTGGAATGCGGCCGAAGGTTCCATTTGCTCCCCCTCCCCCGGTGTAGATTGCTGGTCACTTATTCGGGCACGCTATGCGGCCGCCGCCCGCCTTCCTGAGGAGCCGCGTGCCGAAGCCAGAACAACCAAGGCCGCTGTCGCGTTCGAAACCATGGCGCGCGCCGATTCAGGTTTGGCCACCGTCGGCGTCCAGCAGGCCCAGGAGGGACGCTGAGGGGCCACGGGCGCTTCATTGCAGGCATCTCTCCTGCAACCCGGCGTTGGAATAAGATCAACCCGTACGCTACCGGCCTGTCTAAAAGCGAAGGCCCGTGTCCCGCGGACCACCACTCACCTGAGGCCGCCATGTTGGGATGAGCGAGAGAAGGCAAAAGGCCCGGATGCGCCCGTCACGTGATTATAGCGAAAGCGGCACCTCCTCCTCTTCTAAGAAGGGCGGAGGCAAAAAAAATGGGGAGGGAATAAGCGAGAAACCAAATGGGCAAATTGGCTCTGCGGTTCACAACCCCAAAGCGGTGGTGGAGAGCCAGCGCGCGGGACTGACGTCGGTGCGCCTGGATGGGAGAGTTTCCTTTTAAAAGTGACGATCGGCCTTTGCTCCCTAATAATCGGGGGAGCCGTTGTTACTGTATTTACTGCAGCCTGGTGCCCGAGATAGGGTAAAACTGCACCTTGGGAAAAGATTCTTTAAAACTTGAAGAATTTTTATTATTTTTTTATTATTTAAATTTATCCCGGCCCATCTCCCCAAATAGGGGACTCTGGGCGGTTTACAACATCTCAGCAGTTAAAATCTATACATATAAAATTACAGTACAACAATAAATACATAAAAATAGATAAAAATCCAAGAGATGGTAAAATCAGCTATCAGGAGAACATTATGGGGCCAGCCACTCCCAGGAGGTACTATTACCTCCCTCATCCCAGGCAAAGCGGCAGAGCCAGGTCTTAAGAGTCTTCCAGAAGGTCAGGAGCGAGGTGGCCAGCCTCACCTCCGGGGGCAAGATGTTCCACAATGCGGGCGCTATCGCAGAGAAGGCTCGCCTCCTGGACCCCGCTAGATGGAATTCTCTTGTTGAAAGGGTCCGAAGCATGCCCTCTCTGCAAGATCAGGTGGGACGGGATGATGTAATGGGGATGAGACGGTCCCTCAGGTACCCTGGCCCCATGCCATGTAGGGCTTTAAAGGTGATAACCAACACCTTGAATTGGACCCGGAAGCAAACTGGTACCCAATGCAGCTTGCACAGCAGAGGTGTCACATGTGCTGATCTTCTAGCACCCATAACTGCCCGCGCTGCTGCATTCTGGACCAGCTGAAGCTTCTGGATACTCTTCAAGGGTAGCCCCATGTAGAGCGCGTTGCAATAATCTATATGGGAGATGACAAGGGCATGAGTGACTGTTCGGAGGGCATCCCACTCCAGGAAAGGGCGTAGGTGGCGCACAACTCGAAGTTGCGCAAAGGCCCTCCTGGCCACGACTGCCACCTGCTCTTCGAGCAGGAGTTGAGAGTCCAGGAGGACCCCCAGGTTCCTCACTGAATCTGAATGGGGTAGTGCTACCCCATCCAGAACCAAATATGATAACTTCCTGGATACAGGGGGGCCATCAATCCACAGCCACTCCGTCTTACCAGGGTTCAGCTGAAGCCTGTTGTTCCCCATCCAGACTCCCACAGTCTCCAGGCACTGAGATAAGGCATCGACCGCATCACTTACTTCACCTGGGATGGAGATATATAACTGAGTATCATCAGTATATTGGTGATACCTCATCCCTTGGTGACAGATGATTTCGCCCAGTGGCTTCATGTAGATGTTGAACAGGAGAGGAGAGTGAACCGACCCCTGCGGCACCCCACAAATCAGGGGTCGCGGGTCAGCTCTCTCCTCCCCTATCACCACCAACTGGGAACGGCCTCAGAGAAAGGAGGTGAACCAGCATAAAACCCCACCGCCCACCCCCAACTCCCTGAGCTGCCCAAAAGGATACCGTGGTCAACGGTATCAAAAGCCGCTGACAGATCTAAGAGAGCCAGGATGGACGCACTCCCTCCATCCTGCTCCCGCCAGAGATCATCCATAAGTACGACCAATGTGGCCTCCGTCCCGTATCCCGGCAATTGGCTTTTGAAAGAGGGATCCTGCATATAAAGTACAATATTTGTCATTCAGAGTCTGTCTGATTGGAACAGCATATAAGCCCTGAAAAAATGTTCCATAGCTTAATGAATACTGGAAATGTATAATTATTTAAATCAGTGTTTCTTAAAGTATGGTCATAGGAGCTCTGGGGGTCCCCAAAACCCTCTCAGGGGTCTGCAAAATCAAAATTATTTGTCAGCCTATGTTGAAAAATAATATAATATTAAAATCCCATCAAACAATTGTGAGAAGTAGCGGCAGCGAATGCATCCATTTTAATTTTTAATACAGTAAATATATATAAATATAACCCATACAAACAAAAGCTCTTTTGGGGTCCTCCATAATTGGGAAGGGGTCCTGAGAGAAAAAAAGTTTAAGAAACACTGATTTAAACAATGGCTGAGAGTAGTTAATAGAATACCTTTGGATAGATTTTGGACTCTTCAACTTCATGGAATAAGTAGAAAAATAGTATATCTGTTGAGCTTCATATTTCAGTAACAAAATCCTTCTGAGCTTTATTTTTGCCCCTTGGGTTTACTAGTACTGTATGTCAAAAATGGGATGGGAATAGGTTTTCCTCTTCTTCCCTTCCTTCCTTCCTGCCTCAAATTCCAGATCATTCCATTCTGTGTCCATTCTGTAGTGACTGCAAACCCTATATCTCTTGTACTCCCTGATGGATTAGAGGTGAACTTGATCATTTATGATGTATTCAATTTGCATGTCCTCAGTCACTCTGTCCTTTGCTTGGTTGGTATTCTGACATGTATTTTACCTACCTACACTGTGCAGTGGGGACTATTACTAAACTCTACTTCAGCATTTTCATTTGGAGCCTGAACTCTTTTGGATTGTTTCAGGTGCCAGCCATTATATATTTTGAACAGCATCCTCCCACTTCTCTTTTATCTATTTTTGAGCAATATATTTACGTATTTTCCTGGAATGATTATCCTGTAAAACCTTCCCCACCCCAATTATTAAACTGAAATTAGAAAGAATCTTGTGGAACTTAACATATGTATTATGGTATAAGCTTTTGCCACTTCATAGCTAGGTACAAGGAATTAATCAGAGTCATGGAATGTCCTAATGTGGTGGATACTTATAACTATTAAGGAATAAGAATTAAAAAAAAAGCAGTGAGGAGTGAAATGCAAGCATTAATAATCGCATTATATAATTTTCATTGCCTGTATATTCTTCCATTTCATCCCTGACTAGGCTGACCATACGTCCCGTTTTGAATGAGACAGTCCCGTTTTTTTTAGCATTTTTCAACCGTCCCGTCGTTTTGATAAAAATCTCAGTTTTGTCCCGTTTTTTAAACCCGGCGGGAATGGCGTGGAAGGAGGATCCGAGCCGGAGCTGCTGATTGGAGGCAGCCCGGAAGAGGAAGCCCTCCCGCCTATCAGCGCACGGCAAAGGAGGGTGGGGTTTGCAGGCGGGAGCCAACCGCGCAGACCGGGGGCGGGGTTTGCAGGCGGGAGACAATCGCGCAAACCGGGGGCGGGGTTTGCAGGCGGGAGACAATCGCGCGGACCGGGGGACGGGGACCCCTGTCTTTTTCATGAATACGGAATATTACATAAGACCCCGTCCCGTTTTGCCATCCCAATGTCCCGTTTTTGTCTCAAGGACATATGGTCAGCCTATTCCTGACTGTCTCACTGCTATTGTTTTTCTTTCTCTTATTATACTCATACCAGCTGAGAAGGCATTTTGTGTGTCTGATGAAGTGGGTTCTTATCTAGAAAAGTTGTTCTTTATCTTTAAAATGGCAGGAAGCTCTCTCTGTGTATGTGTGTTTGCCTTCAAATGGGCTATAAAATGAGAGTCAATATGTGCTAGGACAAAATAATTCCTAATGTTACATATGTGCCTGTGGAGATATGAACGTTCATTGACTAATCAGAAAGAGATCTTAGAACATATCGTATCTATCATGATAGATATGCAACAGCTATGAATGTAGACATCTGCATCTAGCCATGTTGATGCCACAATGACAAAACATGAGTTGTGACATCATGACGCACACTGTTCTTTCATATTTGTATCGTGGCTTTGCACACCAGTACATAAGGAGTGGAGTTTGCATTCCAAGGATGTGACACACATTTCATTACTTCTCTCCCATGGATACCTATGGCTGTGAAAAGGGCAAATCTTATATCAAAAGCTACTACTTTTTTTAAGACCCTGCCATTCACAGAACTGACACTCATCATGATTTTATTATGCAAATTATAATATAATTACAATACTTTCTACAATTCTGATTACTGTATAGAATTTCAGAAAGGATATTGTAGAGTTGGAAAAGCCAGCCAGAGTAAGGAAAGGAAACTGGGTTTTTAATTTAGAACAAGGCAAAGAAAGGGCAGCTAAGCTTAAAGCCTTGTTCTAGCTGAGTTTGATTTCTGCTGACTTCAAAGATGCTTCAATGAGTGATCTTCATGCAGTGCAGAATTTAAATTGTGGAAAGTATGAAAGATGTGGTGATGTTCACCAGTGTAGATTATTCTGAATGGTGACTATTCAGACTGATGCATGATAATGCTGTTAAAGGCTACTAGTTCAGATGATCGCATACTAGCCTGAAATTCAGAGGCAACATGCAGGCAATGGGCATATCCAGGAGCCCAAGCTGTAGGAGAGCAGCAGAAGGAGCCTTTGCTTGGCCACTTTGGTCCAGAAGATGCTAGAAGGGATGTCCTGATCCAACCGTGCTCTTCTTCTTTCATTCTTTGGAATGGGAGGTGTACTTTCCATTCCCACTCAGCTCCGAAGATCAGGGCTGTGGCTTGTATTTAAGGAGGGGCTGAGTATTCCTGTTTGGCAAGTTAATGGTGGTAGTATTGTTAGCAGAAGTAATAAATCAACAGTATAATAAATGTATTAAATAAACAAATGATGTAGACCAAGATGCTGAAATGCTTTGAGAATCTAAACCAGTGTTTCTCAAACTTGGCAACTTTAAGATGTGTGGACTTCAACTCCCAGAATTCTGGGAGTTGAAGTCCACACATCTTAAAGTTGCCAGGATTGAGAAACACTGACTAAACTGAAAGGAGAAAGAGAACCATCAAGATCCAAAGAGGTATAAGTGGCTATAGTGCTGGGCTGGCACCAGGGAGATCCACGTTCTAGTCCACCCTCAGCAATAGAAGTTTACTGAGTGATTTTGGGCAGGTATTTATTTTTATTTATTTTTATTTATTTTCTATCCCTTTATTATTTTTATAAATAACTCAAGGCAGCAAACATGCCTAATACTCCTTCCTCCTCCTATTTCCCCCACAACAACCACCCTGTGAGGTGAGTTGGGCTGAGAGAGAGTGACTGGCCCAAGGTCACCCAGCCGGCTTTCCTGCCTAAGGCGGGACTAGAACTCTCAGTTTCCTGGTTTGCCATTGGCTCCTTCCTAGGGCTGAGAGAGTGACTGGCCCAAGGTCACCCAGCCGGCTTTCATGCCTAAGGCGGGACTAGAACTCTCAGTCTCCTGGTTTGCTATTGGCTCCTTCCTAGGGCTGAGAGAGAGAGTGACTGGCCCAAGGTCACCCAGCGGCTTTCATGCCTCAGGAGGGACTAGAACTCTCTCTCAGCCCAAACAACCTCATAGGGTTATTTTAGGGGGGAAATGGAGGAGGAAATGCTAAGGTACAGTATATCATCTTGAGCTTTTGGAAGAAAGGAGAGATATAAATCTAATACAGAATGAATACATTTAACAAATAGTTATTTTACATAGAATAATAAATTATGACTTCCATTCAATTGTTGATAAGGGAAACTGATATGCTTCCACTTTTGCTGTTTATTTAATTTAAACTTGTGGCTTTATAAACAAATTTTCCACAATGAGCAGCCATCCAGACATTTCTGCCTGCCACTGGTTGGGATGATGGGAACTGTAGTCCAATCTAAAGGTGGGAAACTAGATTGTTAGGAAAGTGCTTTCCCATGAACTGCTTCGACTAGTTCGTGTGAGAGCACCCAGACTAAGTTAAGGTAACGGTTCCCCCCGCACATTTGTGCAGTCGTGTCCGACTCTAGGGGCCGGTGCTCATCTCCGTTTGTTAGCCGAAGACGCATGCGGAACGCTGTTACCTACCCACCGAAGTGGTACCTATGTATCTACTTGCATTTGCATGCTTTCGATTTGCTAGGTTGGCAAGAGCTGGGGCTAGTGCGGGAGCTCACTCCGTCACGCGGGACTAGGGTCTCGAACCTCCGAACTTGCAAGCCTGCCGTCTTACCCACTGAGCCACAACTCCCCTACCTAGACTACTGAGGTGCTAATATTTCCAAAGACACTAGAGGGCAGCACCAAGCTGCATATCATGCCTTGAATTGCTTTGGCATCCTCCTCCCTCTTCCTCCAGCTTCCACACTCCTTGCTAGATGTTGCTTAAATAACTATGATTTAATAACACCATATCAGAACTGCACAGATACCTGGATTTGAAGGAGAAAAGGTAATCAGAGCACATTGTGGGCACGCCCATACACCTATCGCTTGCCCCCTCTTTAAATCAAACATTTCTTGGGATCCCATGAGACAAATGCAGAGAAAGATTCAGTTTCTTGAAGGAGTTGTGACAGAGACAGTGTGGATGTCCACACATGCTCCAAATCATCCTTTTGTTCTTTGAATCCAGACAGCTACCCAACCCTACTTCACAGACAGATAGTTGCCCTTATTCATTCACAACTTGTAGTATGAACACTGTGCAATTGAAAATCAGCACCAGCACCTGGCAACTGGGGTCAGCTGCCAGGGACCCAGCACTAGAATAGGGTCCACAATTGAATCCTGCCCTTGGCTTTCCATTAAAAAAGCCCCAGCTTAAGTGGCGCTGGGTAACTGTGTCTGGTTGCCATCTCGATTTCTCACTGTGTCTTTGATGAACTGTAGTGATGAACCTTACTACAGGTCATAGCTCTCTCTCAGCCCAACTCACCTCACAGGGTTGTTGTTGTGGGGAAAATAGGAGGAGGAAGGAGTATTAGGTATGTTCACTGCCTTGAGTTATTTATAAAAATAATAAAGGTGGGATAGAAAATAAATAACATAAAAATAAATAAACTTAAAAAGGGAAGTAGGCTTAGTGCCCAGGTGCTGGTGTGGCCTGACAGTGCCACGTGACCTGGATGGAGCCACCACGAAGAGGGCACTCTTCAGCTTCCATGGTGGTAGCTCTCTCATTCCTGGTTCTGGCACACTGTCATTATAATTATTCCACTGCTTTTGTTATTCATTCTCCATAAAATGCCATTTCTGAATGAGAGTTTATCTTGGTTGCTCTCCAAATAATCTCAAGAGAGCGCTCCATTATATAAATGAAACTCTTGGAAGTGATAGTTTGCGTGCTATCTGGAGCGTTTGACGCCCATATGTGGTACCAATCGAAGAGAATATTTGTAGTTCAGGGTTGAACTGGGGAGTCTTTGAAGGCTCAGAGAGCACCAAAGACTCCCCAGTGATAGTTTGTTTCTTTGTGTTTAAGAAAAGTGCTGGAGTCCAGACTAGGGTTACCAGACGTCTGGCATGTCCTCCGTCCGGCAGACATAGCCTTAAAATCAAATATTGTCCAGCTTTTTGAGTGTCTTGGGGATTTTTTTGGGCTGTTTTCACATTAGTCATTCAAACTTTTGTGTATTGTGACCTTGTACATTGTCTGCTTCTTTCTTTCCCTTGACAGCCCAGATTTGCATTATTTAATTTATTTCCCAATTCTAGCAATCCACTTCAATCCAGCCCCTTCCAATCTATGATGACCGTAGTCTGTAGACCACATGATTCATCATATGTTTCTATGGTAAAATTTAACACCAGATCAAGCCACAGCTCTGGACACAAAATCACCATCATCATCATCATCATCATCATCATCATCATCATCATCAATTCTATATTATCGCTGGCACTTGTTCTTGAAAATAAAGATTGGTTGGAAAAATATTGCAACTGAAAAACTAGTCTTTCTGTTATGCTAATATCTAATGCAGAGCTTTCCAAACTTTTCATGTTGGTGACACACATTTTAGACATGTGTCATTTTGCGACACACTCTTACAGCAGGGCATCATTTCGCGACACACTCTTACAGCAGGGCACAAGGCAAGCACTAGGACCTGCACGGAATCCTGGCAGGGCTCGGAGGCAGCAGCAGCCGCCAGGACACACCCAGACACTGCAGCAGACACACTAACGTGTCCCGACACACACTTTGGAAAGCTCTGATCTAATGGGTTTAATGTTATTTTTACATGATTCAATAAATAAATGTTCTACGAATGCATCCATTTTAATTTTTAATATGGTAAATATCGATAAATATAACCCATGCAAACAAAAGCTCTTTTGGGGTCTTCCATAATTTTTAAAAGTGGGAAGGGGTCCTGAGAGCAAAACGTTTAAGGAACACTGAAGCACCTTTTCCTGCCTGAGACCAAGATGGCACTGCTCCTCCTTCCATGTGCAAAAATCAACAAGATAGGCAGCTGAAACTTCCTTAAGCACTCTACTGTTTCTAAGGCAGCAGGCTAGTCTCTCGCTGCCTCTTAGCAACTGACCCCTGAGGCAACCATCTTGCTCCACTGGTAGGCCTAACCAGAGAGAGCATGGGGAGGCCAGGAAGTACAGGAGGAACAGGCATGCAACTGATCCTCTGCTCATTACTTTGTTTGCTCCTGGTTTTGTGAAAACAGCTGGGGAAGAGATTCAAAGTGTGCTGCACTGTGTGTGGCAAAACAAAGGTTCAGGTTCTAGCTAGAAATTGCTTGGCTTTATTTATGGGATTTGCTTCTCCTTCAGAGAAAGGTCCTTCCTAAGTTATTGCTTCATTCATTGTGCCAAGCCATGATCTATTTTAACTGTAGTGGATTGGTTAACAGGCATTGAACCATAATATCTGGGATTATGCAGCATGATAAGCCCAAACCTCGCAAACCATCTTTATGTCTTAGCACAAGATGTGAACCTAGCCATTCATGCATTTATCAGAATTTTAGGCTGGCTACTTTCCAAATCAAGCAATGCATGTCATGTAAAGGCTTAGTGTAGCAATTTAACCCAGTACAAAAGTTGTTAAACCTTTTTAAAGAATGCAGAGGCTCAGGGGCTGATCTGACAACCGTTCAGCTGATTAACATTAGTTATGTCCCAAGTGAAGTTTCTCTTGCTATGAAGGTCAGCAAGCTCCTTTCCAGCTGTATAGAAAAGATTTTTTTCCCCAAGGGGCCAAATCTAGAAATTATAAAATGGATGTACAACCAGCAGTCAGACTCATCAATTGAAATGGAAATGCACATCCCTGTATTTCAAAGCTGTTCCTTGTTTTTCCAGATCTGCATAAAAATTAGAGTTCTTTTTTCCCCAATTGGACATTAACAACTAGATTTCCAGCTTTTCTAACTCAGTTTTGCAATTACTTTGTGGTGCAGCTAGTTCATGAGAGGCTGGGGTGTGATTGCCACAGATCTAGTCTGATCACATTGAAATGTCTCCTTCCCCCAATTAAGAACAAATTGAGGTTATGGGAGATGAATTCTTCCTGAGGGACCTTCCATACCATATCACTGCTTCCACTCCCCAATCCCTCAAAATCAGTTTGAAGACCATCCGTTGGTCATCTTCTCTACTACCAACTTAGTAATGCTGAGAACAAAAGCAGGATCATTGGCCTACCCCCCTGCACTCTTTCATCCACATCCTGACTTTGTTTTGTGCATGTTTGTGTAGTTGTAAAGTTGAAAAGCTGTAAAAACCCCATTCCCCTTCAAAGTCATACCTGAGCCCAGTAGCCAGAGGGCAGGGTGAGGCAAGAGTTCATGCAAATGTGGAAGATCAGGAAGATTGAATACTAGATTAAAGGTAAAGGAGCGGGCTGGATGAATCACAAACCGGAGTTAAGATTGCCGGGAGAAATATCAACAACCTCAGATACTGTATGCAGACAATACCACCCTAATGGCAGAAAGTGAAGAGGAACTAAAGAGCCTCTTGATGAGGGTGAAAGAGGAGAGTGCAAAAGCTGGCTTGAAACTCAACATTAAAAAAACCCAGATCATGGCATCTGGTCCCATCACTTCCTAGCAAATAGAAGGGGAAGAAATGGAAGCAGTGACAGATTTTATTTTCTTGGGCTCCAAGATCACCGCAGACGGTGACTGCATCCATGAAATTAAAAGACGCTTGCTCCTTGGGAGGAAAGCTATGGCAAACCTAGACAGCATATTAAAAAGCAGAGACATCACCTTGTCGACAAAGGTCTGTATAGTTAAAGCTATGGTTTTTCCAGTAGTAATGTATGGCTGTGAGAGTTGGACCATAAGGAAGGCTGAGCGCCGAAGAATTGATGCTTTTGAACTGTGGTGCTGGAGAAGACTCTTGAGAGTCCCTTGTACTGCAAGGAGGCCAAATCAGTCAATCCTAAAGGAAATCAACCCTGACTGCTCATTGGAAGGACAGATGCTGAAGCTGAAGCTCAAATACTTTGGCCACCTAATGAGAAGAGAAGACTCACTGGAAAAGACCCTGATGCTGGGAAAGACTGAAGGCAAAAGGAGAAGGGGACGGCAGAGGATGAGATGGTTAGATAGCATCACCGATGTAACGAACATGAATTTGAGTAAACTCCGAGAGACAGTGGAGGACAGGAAGGCCTGGCGTGCTATGGTCCATGAGGTCACGAAGACTAAATGACTGAACAGCAACAACAAAAAAGGTTCCCCCGGGCACATTTGTGCAGTCGTGTCTGACTCTAGGGGCCGGTGCTCATCTCCATTTGTTAGCCAAAGAGCCAGCGTTGTCCGAAGACGCTTCCATGGTCATGTGGCTGCATGACGCTGTTACCTACCCACCGAAGTGGTACCTATTCATCTACTTACATTTGCATGCTTTTGAAATGCTAGGTTGGCAAGAGCTGGAGCTAGTGCGGGAGCTCAATCCGCACGCAGGGCTAGGGATTCGAACCCCCGAACTTGCGATCTTCCGATCGACAAGCCTGGCGTCTTACTCGCTGAGCCACCACGCCCCAAATACTAGATTACTGCCCTTTAAACTATCCTACAGCTGAGCCAGACCCACATTGTGGGATCAAAGAATTCAAGAGCTGCTTTCAAGCTGGCAGGGTCCTCAAATGGAAGTGGCCTGAGTTTGCCATTTAACTTTCTAAAACCTCTCCCTCCAAATATTTTTCTCCTAGTTGGTGATAGCTCACCTGAGAAGATGACAGGGGGAAGGGGAGATGACAATTTGTGAGGAAGCAAACCACAGGTGAGGAAGAAAACAAAGAGTCACATTTGGCATATCCTTAGTCATTGTATAAATTGGATGGTAAGGGGGATCAAAATGATGTCACTCAATTTTTGAATAGACATTCAACAATTATCACAGCATAATATGGGTATTTTGAAAGCTCCTTTGTCACTTCAAGTAGTACTAGACTTGATTCAGTTGCAAAATGGAAAAGCTCTAGTCTGGATGATTTCTCTGTGGAATGGTATAAATCCCTTGCAGATTTTTTTGGCCCCTATACTTTTAGAGTCTAGTATGTTCATTATAGTATAATGAATCTTTTAATGCTATTGTTTTATGAGGCTTTTATAAGGTTGATTTCAAAATTAGGTAAAGATCCTAAATTTTACACTAGTTATAGGCCTATTTTATTGTTGATACCAAGATATTAACAACTTATTGGCTAGATGACTGCAGAAGGTTTCACTATACATAATTATTAAAATATATTAAAACTTATAAGATACAACAAGGCTGTTGTTTTCCTCAAGAAAGTAACATGACTACCTGGCCAGAAGCACACACAAAAGGCGTTAGCAATACGATAGCCATTTTTGCTCTAACAAAAATCTCCCTCCCCAATTCTGCTGATATATGATAGGAGACTAAAGTTAAATAAATAAGGCTAAGAGCTATAATGTTGAAGGAGCATCATGTTGAGAATCTTCTGGTTCTAACTGGAAAACCTTGTGGATGAGGACATGTAGCACTGTGGTCCAGGCCTTAAGAAATTCTGCATCTCTTTATGATGTGCCCCACTTCCCCAGCCTCAAGCATCACCATTATTCAGCTGAGCTTGCAAACAACCTCACTAATTGGACAGAGGGTAGTTAACTGATGGGGCAGAATTCCCCTGTCCAGGAGGAGCCTTTATAGGAGTTTGTGCCCGTGGTTCCGATCCAGCCTAGGCAGCAAGGCATTCTTTCCAAGTCCAGCTCCACTCTCACCAACTTTTAACAGAAGGGAAGTCCCCTCCTTTAAGTTTATGTGCAAATGAGAATAGTGATTTGTGGAGGCCCTCATATGGCCTTCTATGGGGTCAATATTCCCATGATCAAAGCACACACCCCAAAATGACCTGTGTATGAGAGGTGTCTGGTCTCTCTGGCAGCTACCACAGAAACCGTTGCAGAAGCATAGAACCTAGTGGCCAGATAGGAGAGGGCAGTCTTGCACTAGAGCAGTTGGACCTCATCAGGTCACCAACCCTATGAAGATTCTTCATCCCTGGAACATTGAATGTCCACATAGAAGGGTTCCCCCCCCCATGAAAAACACCATTTTCCTGCCGGATCACCTTGATCCAGCTTCAGTACGTTTCAGCAGTGGATTGGTATCAAGGCTGGGGTTCCATTGTGAGGACAAGTCCTCAGCAGTATAACTGTCTCATTGCTGGGACAAGGAAGCTGTGTGAACGAAGTCTATGATTAAGCATTATGCATGAACGAAGAACATCTGAACAAGATCATAGTTTATTGTAATGTACAAACCAGTGTAATAAACAAGAAACAGGTTTTGAAGCTAATGGGATGCCCCTGAAAGAGCCTGTCCTGTTTTTTCTTTCCTGGAGCTATCAATGTATTTAACTGGGATTAAAGAAACAGAGTCTGGTGTGTCAAACATCTGGAGGTTATCTAATCATGTATCACTTGGTTGTTGAAGAGTTGCATCATAAACGCTGAACCTCAGGAGTCATTCTAATCTCCAGATAGTATCCAGAGTATGCACAGTGCAGGCTGGCTGATAGTTCCCTAAAGTCAAGGAGGAAAACTGGGAGAAAAAAAAATCCTCAGGACAATTAACTGCATTTGTATCTCCACAGAGAGCTTTGTTTCTCATACCTTTGGCCCTCTGCATGTCTGGAAGCCATCTTTTCTACAGAAACTGGTATCTTTCCAGTGTGCATGTTTAAAGAGAGTTTAATTCCAGCATCAGGTAACTCTCCCTAATCTGGTACCAGCTTACTCTGCTGGTTTCCAATCATGGCCATCCATATGAAGAAAGAAGCTCTACATTGGTGATTTCTTGTGCTAGTTTCAGATCCACTTTTCAAGCAAAAGCTTTCTCTGGCTGGATACTGAGCCACATGTGAGATCTGCACTCATTAGAGTAATCTGGTTACTGGATGGAAGTTGGGCCTAGAGGTTATGGAGCTATTCCTCAGTTAGATACCAAAAATCTCTTGGAAACAGGAAGAGTTTATTAGAAATCTCCCATCCTTGTCAATGCTGAGAGCTGCACTACTGGATTTCTGAGGGGAGACTGAGCAGAGAAAGTTGCAGAATGGACTCATTTGCCAATGGCATAAAGTTGGTGGCTGTCTGGGTTGGCTCGGTTTTGGTGTGCTGTTAAATCCCCGTGTCTGCAGTTAGGAGAACTGAACAGAAACTAAAAACTAAAAAACCCCGTCTGATCTCACTCCATTTCTCAACCAATACATACCTTCTCTCTCTTTGGGTTCAATGACTCTTTGATGAACAGCTCAGGCTTCTGTTGGATGATAAGGCAGAAACAAGGGGCTTTTGTTTATGTAATTCCCATGGTAACTGAGTTACTGATTTATCTGAACTCAAGGTTGATGATTCTCCCCTTTGTTATCTGGCAGAACCCAGGATAATTAGCCTTTGGTCTTTGGGGGTATCCAGGTCTATTTAGCAAGATTCTGCCTGAGCTTTGCACATTTTGCTACATCAAGGCACTTTGCCAACATGCAGGGTTCCCTGGATGATTATCCCCTACAGCAAACATCCCTGCAGAATGAGTCCTGATCAAAGGCCATTCTATATCAGAAAACAAGCAAATCCAACCACAAATTCCATACAGTGAGTTCATAATCGGTGCCCTTGATGCTGAATGACATCAACACATATAGCTGGAGCAAGCTGGCTAAGAATGAACACACCCATTCTTAAGAAATGAATCTGTTTATGGTTGGGAGACTGATCATCATAGTCCTGGTTAACATTTTTTTCTAGAGAATTCTGTCCCAGGGAAGTTGTAAAGTTCTTTTTTATACAATACCATGCTGTCTGCCCCAAGGATCACCTTGGTGACCTCCATTACTCAGAGCCACTAATACAACTTGGGTTAATAAATGGATAAGAAAATCATTACTTGGCAAAAGTGCCCCATCAACTTAAGTGGATCTTACTCCCAGGTAAACATGCACTGTAATGCAGCCTAGGAGAATGTGATAGATCTCATCAATTTCTTATACTCTCTCCTCTAACATGCTTTACTGAATACTTTGTGATGTAAAAGATTTTCTCTCTCTTTTAGGCAGATTTTCCCTCCAAACGTTTTAGATTGCCAGTCTCATGATGCCGCACATTGGGCATATTGACTAGGTAGGGTTACATTGTCTCAACTGCAAAAATCCAGACACTCACTAGAGGCAGCAAAGAGAGCTTGTCTTTGCTCCCATGTCGTGTTCATCTGGATTTCAGCAGCCCATATAGGGCAGCCCTAGGTTAGGACAGGTGGGAATTGGAGCGCAATGGAATCTGGGGGCTGCATTTCCTTGTCCATCCCCTTGTAGGTATTTGCAGTCAGCATCCTGGGCCCTGGGTGAGCCAATTCTATACTTGTAAAATCAAATTTTTTCCCTCTGCTGAACTTTAGTATCCATGTATCTCCTTGGGCTTCTTTTTTGGCAAAAATCTTTCAGTGAGGCAATAAGAAAGTTCACCTTGTTTGGGTGTGGCTAGAAGCACAGCCAGCCCTAAAGGCAATTCATGACAGAGTTAGCAGGCAGTTTGCCCAATTGACATATCCTGCCCTCTTTCTCCAAGCTTTCCCCATAAACCAATACTTTTATGGGAGTAGTTTATTCCCAGCACCTGAATGGCATGCTGTTTTTCAGGGGGCGTGACCTGCCTTTCTAGGGTCCAAAGGTTATCAGCTGTTGATACTGCTGATAAATTTCCTTTGGGAATACACATTTTGAGTCAAGGAAATGTCTGGGAAGTAATATATTGTTCCTTTGGAATTTTAACTCTTTATTGCCTTGGCCTGATAAATGATCGAGGGAAAAAGAAGTTGATGTGAACTCCATCTGACTGCAGGGCTGATTACGGTTGATAATTTTTATGGACTGGCCATATTTTGGTAGCTCTGGCCATAAGGAGTAATATGCCCATAACAAGAACCTTACTCATGCCTTTGCTTCTCCAGCCCTGCCATCTCCTCTCTCTGAAGGTATCTGGTTCCTTTGATGATTCCAATTTTCTCTCTTCCAGCCCTATATGCCTCTCAAAAGTATTTGATTTTCCATCTTTTCATTTTTTCTAAACCCACCAACCAAAATCTGTACTAAAATTGGGTCTTTGGGCACTGAATTTCAGAAGCACAATCTTTGGTCTCTAAAGGTTGCCAAAGAGGAGCTGGAAAGCCACCAGTGGCCCTGTGGGCCATGAGCTACTCATCCACATTGTACTACAGCTCAACCTAATCAAATTCAGGGAAAACAACTGCATTTTGCTTCCTACTTAATTTGGCCTTCTTTCTCTTGCTATTGTTCTTCCCAAGCCAGATCTTACATAGTTAGCTCCTACAGCTGGGATTCACATGTATTCTAGAGGGCTACCATATCTCATAAGTATCTTATAAGTAAGGGGCGTGGTGGCTCAGCAGGTAAGACGCCAGGCTTGACGGAGTGAGCTCCCGCACTCGCCCCAGCTCTTGCCAACCTAGCAATTCGAAAGCATGCAAGTAGATGAATAGGTACCACTTCGGTGGGATGGTAACAGCGTTCCGCACGCGTCATGCCGGCCACATGACCGTGGAAGCGTCTTCAGACAGCGCTGGCTCTTTGGCTAACAAACGGAGATGAGCACCGGCCCCTGGACATGACTGCACAAATGTGCGGGGGGGGGGGGGGAGAACCTCTACCTTTTACCATATCTCAGCTGCAAAAATCCAGACAATGGATTAGATAGGAGGAAACCTACTGCCCTCTAGCTATCTTCAACCTCTTGGGTCATAACTCTGGAAGACATCACATCAGTTCGGGGAGGGCTGCAGTCATTTTAGTTTGCATCCAAATTTACAGAACAAATGGCTTCATTCCATTGGGCAGTGGACATCCCAACCTTTATTTGGATTGGATCTGTCTGTAAAACTAACTGGGCCATATGGGTCTTTTTGAGTTATGAGCAGTTTGACCTATGTACAGTTTTTATATCCTTTCTTTTGCTTTAGACAGAAAAATCCCTAAAGACTCCTCTGATGTAAAGAGTAAAAAATATGAATAGTCAAAGCAGGCAAATCCATGGGTATCCATGAGGGTGAGATGTCAAAATCTGAAAATAGTGGGGATATTGTCATGATCCAAGCCTGCCCCTTTTGAATGGGTGCATGACATTGACACACTTACAAAAAGAGTAGAGCTTGGTTTGTGACTTTAGACCAGTTATCTTGCAGATTTTGAGACACACACACCCATAGACACTTGCAATGTCATTGACTACCATGTGGATCCAGTGGCTGAATCTTTACTTGAAGAGTTCCCTTACATCAGAGCTTTCCAAACTGTGTGTCGGGACAGGTTAGTGTGTCGGCTGCAGTGTCTGGGTGTGTCGCGGCTGCTGCTGCCTCTGAGCCCTGCCAGAATTCCACGCAGGTCCTAGTGCCTGCCTTGTGCCTTGCTGCCTCCAAACCTGCTGTGATTCCATGCAGGTCCTAGTGCCTGCCTTGTGCCTGGCTGCCTCCAAACCTGCTGTGATTCCGCGCAGGTCCTAGTGCCTGCCTTGTGCCTGGCTGCCTCCAAACCTGCTGTGATTCCGCGCAGGTCCTAGTGCCTGCCTTGTGCCTCGCTGCCTCCAAACCTGCCAGGATTCTGCACAGGTCCTAGTGCCTGCCTTGTGCCTTGCTGCCTCCAAACCTGCCCTGCCAGGATTCCATGCAGGTCCTAGTGCCTGCCTTGTGCCTTGCTGCCTCCAAACCTGCCCTGCCAGGATTCCATGCAGGTCCTAGTGCCTGCCTTGTGCCTTGCTGCCTCGAAACCTGCCCTGCCAGGATTCCATGCAGGTCCTAGTGCCTGCCTTGTTCCTTGCTGCCTCCAAACCTGTTGTGATTCCATGCAGGTCCTAGTGCCTGCCTTGTGCCCTGCTGTAAGAGTGTGTCGTGAAATGATGCATGTCTAAAAAGTGTGTCACCAACATGAAAAGTTTGGAAAGCTCTGCCTTAACATCAACAGCACAGGTCTTCAGCTTTGCTGAAAGCACTACACAGTCTTCTCTCAACTGTTATATTTATCCAACACTGATGGCTGTCAGCATCTACTGGAACTCATCTCCTGATTCCCTAATTGGATCCCAAAGACTCCACTGTCCTCTTCTTACAGTAGCAGTCAAACTATAGAAGGAATTCAGTGACATTTTCAACATTTAAGACAATCAGATATATCTTGACATTATTGGGTAAGAAATCAAACATTGATTTGAATTCTCATGAGAAATTGATAACCTGGAACAACTATTTAAAAAGGGTGGGTAATTTTTTTTTTAAAAATGTGTGGATAGAAAGAAGATAAAGAAAGCCAGTCAGTTTCCACAATATGATCTTGAGCATATACACACCATTTTCAAGAAGAACATCAGGAATCTCTTTGAAGTCCTGAACCTCATTGATAGAGAACCAGAGGAATTATGGAATGAACGTATTAAGGATGAATATGAAAAGAGACTGCCAAAAATGAAAAAAAGAAGAAGAAAGCAAACTGGATGTCAGAACAAACTGTGGAAATTGCCAAGAAGAGAAGAGAAGCCAAAGCCAAGAAAGGCAAAAATCTCAGAAAGAAACTTAACAGACTTTCAGGGAACTGTTAGAAGAGAGAAGCAGCAGTATTACAACAACATCTGTAAAGACATTGAGGATGGAAACAGACATGGAAAAACAAGAAAAGTCTTTCAAAAGATCTCTGAACTCAGAAGGTGGATCCAACCTTGAATTGGTATGCTAAAGGACACAAATAGACATTTGCATGCTTTTGAATTGCTAGGTTGGCAAGAGCTGGGGTGAATGCGGGAGCTCACTCCATCACGTGGGACTAGGGATTCGAACTTCCAAACTTTCGATCGACAAGCCTGGCGTCTTAACTGCTGAGCCACCATGCCCCTATGATTTGTATTTGCAGTAGTAGGTTCCAAGTTTCGTGTGTTTCGCTCCAACGGAACGAGAATGCTCGATATGTGATTAGAGCAGAGTCCATCTGGAAAAAAAAAGTAGATCTCACAGCCCTCGTTTCCTAGGTTTTAACACTCCGAGTGTAATCAATAATATGCCTTCACGATGAGCAGTGGAGACATGCTTCCTCCCCTTGGAAAACCTGCAGGTAGAAGAATGGGTGAGACATGGCTATACTGTATATGCTCCATTTATTTAGTCAAAAAATATGCGGAATATATATTAAGGGAAGCTGGATTGGAAGAAGATAAGTGTAGTTTTAAAATTGGAGGAAGAAACAACAATAACCTGTGCTATGCTGATGACACAACCCTGATAGCCAAAAATATAATTTTTGACCACATACACATTTGATTATTTTTTTAAAAAATTAAAAAATGCAAAGGCTCAGCAAGCCCTAGTAATAAAAATTCAGGAGCACAGTGAAAAAATGGGGTTTACATTAAATAGAAAGAAGACCAATCTAATGACAACAGTAGAACAACCAACTTTAGAACTGACAATGAAGATATCAAAGTGGTAGATAGCTTCAGCCTTTTAGGATCAACCATCAACAGTAAAGGAACTAGCAGTCAAGAAATACACTGCAGACTAGCACTTGGTAGAGCAGCCATGAAGGCTTTAGAAAAAAAATATTCAAATGCCATGATGTGTCTATACCTACAAAGATCAGAGTTGTGCAAGCCATGATATTCTGTGGGACACTCTATGGAAGTGAAAGTTGGACTTTGAAGAAGCAAAATAGAAGGAGTATTGATGCTTTTGAACTTTAGTATTGAGAAGACTCCTGAGAATACCATGGACAGCCAAGGAAACCAATGAATGGAGCATTAAACAAATCAACCCAGATTCTCACTTGAGGCACAAATAATGAGGCTCAAATTATCCTACTTCAGACGCATTATGTGAAGACCTAGCTCTCTGGAGAAGGTTCTAATGCTGGGAAAGATGGAAGGAAAAAGAGGAGGACAACAAGCAGCAAGGTGGATAGGCTAAGTTACAGTAGCAAAGTCCACTATTGGAAGAGCTGAAAGACCAGGTTAGGGACAGATCATCATGGAGAAAATCTATCTGTGTGATAGAAAATCACATCATCATCATCATCATGGATAGAAAATAGGAGTGTCACCTATAATCTGTTAATCATTAATGATGCCTTTAAGATTTTTCAAAGATTACAAAAGGAATATAATTTATCTAAAACAGCTTAATTATATCCATTTAAACCATTTATTGTGTCTGTTGTTTGGTCCAGGTGCTTTAACAGTTTCTGAAATTTTGGTAGTTTTTAAAGAACTTATGTAGGCTAAACCAACAATTGATAATCAACAATTAAACATTCTGACAAAAATAAATTTGGGTAATATGTAACAAATGTGGAATGGAGAATTGGAGTCCATTGCATTGCAAAATAATTCATCCCAAATATTAATGAGAACCAAATATATTTCCTTTGATTTGTAAACTAGATTAAATCAAATGTTTTTTAAAAAACATTTTCTCAGGTTCATTGAACTCCCCAACAGATGTTTTAAAAAGGGTTGGTTATCACGCTTTCTGTGTCAGATATATATCAAAGGCACTTTAGTGAACATGACTTTGTCATGTCCACTGGTGCTTCCTTTTTTGTTGGACATTAACACTATAGTGAACCATGTTCTTGGGTAGAAATTAAAGTTTTTAAATGTTAATGTTTAATTACATTATATACCCAAAACTTGGCATTTATCTATTTATCAGCAGCTTTGAATATATAATGTCTAGATAGCTGCCAAAACTTATTATGTATTTTTGGAAGAACACGTGTATCAGACTCTCAGCTTTTGAATTGGCTTTGTATCAATAGAAAGGAAAGATCAGCCAATATGATTCTGTCTTAGGCTTCATATGTTTAAAACTTGAGTCATAGTATTTTTGGTGTAATTAGTAATTTTGTATAGTAGAAAAATAGATACATTTTATCACCATTGTATCATTTTCTAAAAATATATTGTCTATATTTATTTAATCTCTTTCATTTATTATTATTTTTCATTTCTATTTCTATTTTATATGTATGTTAGTTTGTATTATTTAGGTTTTTTTAATACATAAATGTAAAGGTTCCCCCCGCACATTTGTGCAGTTGTGTCCGACTCTAGGGGCCGGTGCTCATCTCCGTTTGTTAGCCGAAGAGCCAGCGTTGTCCTTCCACGGTCATGTGGCCGCATGACACGCGCATAACGCTGTTACCTACCCACCGAAGTGGTACCTATTTATCTACTTGCATTTGCATGCTTTCAAATTGCTAGGTTGGCAAGAGCTGGAGCTAATGCGGGAGCTCACTCCACGCAGAGCTAGGGATTCGAACCTCCGAACTTGCTTCCGATCGACAAGCCTGGCGTCTTACCCACTGAGCCACCCACCCCCCTTTTAATGTATTTTAACTAATACATAGTTTGGGTTAAATTGTTTATTTACAGGTTATACTTTCCTATTTTGGTTTTCTGTATTTCTATTTGTATTGTTTAAGAAAATAAAGGGTTAGGGGTTTGAGTGCACAGTTGTAGACACCATTTTAACTTTTTTTGCCCATCCCCCAAAGCAAATGGTTCAACATGGAATAGAGAATAAGGCTAGGATGTGTGATGTCCCCTGGTTGTTTAATATATTCATGGGTAAATGAATTCAACACAATATTTCTCAACCTTTTGACCCTGGAGGACCCCTTGAAATATTTTTCAGGCCTCGGGGAGCCCCTGCACATTCAAGCTCAAAGATAGGCCAGAAGTTACAAAATATTTGTTTCATGGGTAGGCCTGTATATATGCATTAACAGTGTTCTTACACTAAAAATAAAGAGTGAAACTTATTTCTTTAATGTGAAATTGCCCGAATTAGAAATAATTTTTAAAATATTGTGATCTCCCAGGGAACCCTAGGGCTCCATGGAACCCTGGCTGAGAAACCCTGCAATAGAGTGTGAGTTGGGGACATGAATGTGTACATTTATATGCGGACAGTGCTGTGTCAAAAACCAAGTTAGCTAGTGGTGTGTGACAGAAAAAATGGAGTGAATGATTCCAAGTTATACATCACTGGTGAATAACTAGAGCACGTAGATAAATATGTGTAACTTCATAGAATATTTACCAACAATGGAAAAAATGGAGAAATGTTAAGACACCAAACACAAATAGAAAGATAAGGGGTAGTATGTGGTCTTTTGTGAAGAATCTATTGTGGTGTTCATCAAAAGAAACTAATGGCTGAAAAGGCATGCTTCTGTCCACCTTATTCTGTGGAAGTGAGTGTCGGGTATGTCAGCAGAATATAAAAGTAAATTGAATGCAACCATGGAGTACTTAAGTGTGTGTGGTAGAGAGATACGGTTAAGAATGAATGTAGGCTCAATACAAGAGTGAGTGACCAGTGTGAAAGAAATGCAGGTGGTGGTTTGGCCATACAGAGAAGAAAATTAGCTGCAAAACAGATAGGAAGAGTGAATGTGTTGAAGACCAAAAAGGCCTTTGAGTTGACAAGAACCTCAAAAAGAGTGTGAGAAATTTAAAGAACAAAAGGCAAAGTATGAAGAAGTTATAGATTTGTGATGCAAGTATGCAGAGCTTGCAGGATAGAAAGGTATGAAGTATAGTGAATGGTGCTTGCATAAATTTAGCTGTATTTCCTTTTATTTCCTCATGCCTTTTCTTGGGCCTCTTATTTCTTACCCTCTTTCTGTGCTTTGCACAATGATGCGAAATCCTAAAAGGGAATAGCAAGATGGGTATGTAGTTATTCCAGAGCAGCTGTCAGCTCGCTAATTTCTGTCCTGTATCATAGAAGAATTACAAAAAAATTAAATCAATATTTAAATGCTGCTTGCACCACTGGATTGCAGCCAGAATCTGTAGATTCTGGATTTGGAAGTAACCAGATTGTTGATGTAATCTACTAAATAGATAGCTAATTGAAGAGTGGGCATTGAGGAAACTACATTCTAGGGAAAAAGACAGCAAGTAGATCACAGGAAGTGTGTGTGATACATGACATGAAATGATGGTGAAACTGGAAGTGAATTGTAACAGAAAAAAGCAGGGAGCACCATTACACATTTTCCACACTTGAATAGATTATACTATTACTTAGCTCCCTCCCTTGTGTTTTCTTGTAGTAGGAAGAAACCAGAGAATTACAATCAGATTAATGTGTCATCTGGAATCACTGTAAAATTTGGGTGTGTGCAGCACAGTTTGTACATTAAAAGTCTTATCTAAAGTGTCTCTAGGTTCTTAAAATCCCAGAATATTTCACAAAAGACCCAGCTGCATTACAGCAGTTTTTCCATTGGCCAGCTGTTAGCTGTTATCTGCTGTCATAGGGTCTAGTGGCCCAATTATTCTTTTCTCTCAGCTTTGCTTGGTAGCAGGAAAGAACCACCACACAGGGTCCCTCCTTGTGAGGGAGATGGGCGGGATATAAATGTGATAAATAAATAAAAATCAGTTTGTCACAGTATTCTTCCTCAGCTGTGCTAGATAATGATGGTAGCTGTAACTGTACATTTCAGTAATACACATCTAGGAAAAACAGCAAATCTAAAGTCCACAGAATCCTCTGGCATCAAGGTGATTGAGGAAGCTTAACAAAAAGCTTGTCTATCACTATGGATTTCCTCAGATTTCTCCAATATGCAACTATGGGAGAGTGTTGGATATGACTTTAGGCACAACCCCCTTCTCATGTGACTGCAGAGGCGAGATTAAACTGGCTTGCACTGTACAATCTTAATGTAGAGCATAGAATCCATTACGCCAGGCAGACGGTTCCATAGTACACAGTTGAAAAGCCTAGGTTCACATGACACACTACGCCACAGAGTGTCTTAAGGTTTGAACCCAGCTAAAGTAGCATATCCAAACCATGGCTTAGCATTATGCACAACTCTAGCCAATATGAAAAGTGCTCCCTAAACACAGAAAGTTTGATGAAACCCTTGAATATTGAAATCACTAGAGGACAATTCCCAGTGCTGGGATTCTGGGGAATTTGTCAAAATACCGGCACAGGTACAACACAGCACTGCTTTCAGACATACTGCTTTATTGAGTTGTACAATGAACCAGCCCAATCCCTTCCTCAGCAACCCCCAACTTTAAAGTAAAATGATGCCACCACAGTTGCACCAGGAGGTATGCCACACTAGACGAGATCAACGCTTCAATGTTCTGGTGTCACTGGTCTCGGACACCACTTTGCCATCCACAATTCTGGTGGAATGAATCTTCTGAGTGGTTTGCATGGTGCTTTCCAGTAAAGCATCTTTCAGGCTGAAGGGACAAAGGAAAGATTTGGGTAATGAACAAAAGTGATCCTGTCCCCTCCCGCATTTGATGTTTGGAGGTCATGATCTCACATATTTTACTGGTCTAGCTTGATGAGTCCCAAGCTGCATGTTATAGGCAGCAAATGATGGATTACTCTGCTCAATTTATTTATTTATCTATAATTCGACTTGTATTTACCGCTCCATCTCCCCGCAAGGGAACTCTGGGCGGTTCCCTTCTGAACTCTGAACTCAATCCTCTTGGATAAATCACTGTACACATTCTAGAATGTTAAAGCACATTATGAAGTGATTTCCTAAGATAACATTCCCTGCTAGACATGTTAGAATAGTGATAATTATAACCTCAAGGTATTTGCAAGGTATCAAGTTGGGGCAGGCTGCAATAAAGCGACATTACAAAATTATGCACTGAGTTGGTCTCAAGTTACTAAGGCTGCAGCCTCCACCTCGCATATGCTAAAAACACTGTAAATATCAATTTGTTCCTTTCAGGCCCAGGTGTTACTGTTTTCAGGATGTAAAAGATCGACATTCCAAAGCCAAATTTATTGTTAGACTATAGTATTTAAAAATGAACTGCAACATCAGAAACAGCTTCTCCACAGCTACCTTCACATATTCCTCCTAACATTCCTGATGAATTAGTTTTTTTTTTATACTAACTAGAGTTTAACAGAACTAGGGCTAGTATACTTGAAAATGTAACTTCAATTCAGCTACAAGTGTCATATTTCCTATCACAAGTTTGGTAAAAATTGGTTCAGACCTTATTAAGGAGATGGGGACACACACACATGTAAAAGGGTAGTCTAGACCAGCTGTTCTACATATATTACCTAGACTCAGAAATAATCTAGGTAGGCACAGAATAAAGTCAGTGAAATTTTAAGTCTTAAAAACTGACTGAATACCTGTAAACATAACCATCCTTCATGGGAAAAAATGGCTTTATTTCTATCACAGCATATCCCAGATGGTTTGATAAAAGTGATTGGTGGGTCTTAAAGTATGAAAGGTAAAGGATTACTCTGGCTGATTTGAGGTTTAGCTCCCTAAGCCAGTATGGCCAGTGATAAAGAACTGCACAATCAACCTCCAGAGGGAACCAAGTTATACAGACCAAAGCAAACAGCTCAGTCTCTTTGTCTATTCCAGTCCTGAACAGGCCACAAAAGTGGAAAGGCTTACTTCAACTCCTCACCGCCCTCCAGCAGACGCCTATAGGTAGTAATCTCGGCTTCCAGCTTGTCTTTGATATTCAATAGAGCCTGATACTCCTCTGCCTGGCGCTGGACGTCATTCCGTAGCTGTGCCAATTCAGCTTCTGTACGCAGCAGAATTCCGTTCAGATGTTCTATTTGCATTGCATAGCGAGTCTCCACTTCCTGTAGGTTGCCCTCCAGACTGGCTTTCTGTAGGGAGGGGGGATGACACAACGGGAAGGAATCAGGGTCATTGTTTGCTAAGCCAAACCTCTTTCTGGTCTTAGGTAGCATTTCCATACTGCAGTATTCCTCATACTCTATCTCCACATGGCATCGTTTTGCTTCAATTCATGAATTCAGGATCACTCCATTTCGCATCATCTGCTCTCTTGTTGAATAGTTCTACATTTGCCTATTTCTTTGGCAATCAAAATCTAACCTACTGGTATTGCATATTGTTACTGCATCAGCTCTTTGGTCACTGAACCAGACAGACTCTGACCAAAACTCATCATTTTAAAACTGGCTTCAGTGTTGGGGAGATCAGAAGCCAAAATTAAGGCAGTAACTTCCTTTGGTTTGTTTGGCTCACCAGATTATGCAAGCCCATCCTACTGTAACTAATTTGGTTAGCTATGGTTTATTTATTTATTTATTTAATTTATTCTTTATTTTCTATCCCTTTATTATTTTTATAAATAACTCAAGGCAGCAAACATACCTAATACTCCTTCCTCCTCCTATTTTCCCCACAACCACCACCCTGTGAGGTGAGTTGGGCCGAGTGTGTGTGACTGGCCCAAGGTCACCCAGCCGGCTTTCATGCCCTCAAGCATGTATTTTCTTCATTCCCATAAAGTAGCCTTCTCCATTTTAGTACTGTCAAGGGGTGTTGAAAGACAACACCCATAATCCAAGACAACATACCTTATGTCCATATTGGGTGGTGATAATACCAGTTGTACACCCCAAACCCCTGAAAAAGAAGACCCCAAGACTGACTTCCATTGACGTTCCTGCCAACATACCACATTGCGCATAGATTCTAGTTCAATTTCCAATGTTTGGACTGTGCGTCGCAAGTCCATAATGGTGGTACGGGCTGTTTCAATTTCTTTGGAATTTTGGTTGATGATGATGGTGCTCTCTGTGATCTAAAGAAAAACATGAAAGCAGATTATGTTACCACCTGAAACTCTCACCTTCTGACAGTCTCTTGTTAACACACAGGTTTTGTGGGGCACATAAGGAATTAAAGAGGTCAGCAGAGACTGTTTTAGGAGAAAGCCAGGAATCAGTTCTTCTGCTTACCTGCTGGCCCCAGTACTTGTCCAAATCCTCGAGATTCTTCTGAGCCAAGGTATCATACTGTGTCCGGATCTCTGTCATTATCTTGGCCAGATCCTGTGATTTGGGAGCATCTACCTCCACTGTCAGACCTGAGTTGGCAACCTGGGCCTGCAAGCTGGCGACTTCCTAAAAGGTACAAAAGTAGGAGCAGGGAAGAAAGATTTTGGCTAACTTAAGAGTTGAAAAGACAGCCTTGAATGATAGCAATCCATGATCTGCCCCAGTCCCCTTCCACCGTAGGCAGTAACTAACTCCCTTTTCCTTCAACTACCGGTGCTGTATTTTCTAGACTTCACTGCCCAGGGCCAATAAAGACTTACATCTTGATGGTTCTTCTTCATAAAGATGAGTTCTTCCTTGAGGGCCTCAATCTCACCTTCCAACTGCAGACGGCTCATATTGGTGTCATCAATTACTTTGCGGAGGCCAATGATGTCACTCTCCACTGACTGGCGAATGGCCAGTTCAGCCTCAAACCTAGGTGGCAGGAAAAGGAAGATGAGGTTCACAGTAATTACGTTTGTGAAGCAGAAGCACCGTTGGGGGTGTGTTGGTGACAACGGGTTATTGAGAAAGAACCAGAGCTTTGTAGAAGCTGTAACCCAGCCAGGCAAATGGAAAAATAGCACAACTAGATGCAAAATTCTGCTTTCTGAAATTTATAAGCAGCTTCCAGTCCTTTTAGCTACAAGAACATGCTTGAAATTATATGGATAAGGCCTGCTAACATTTGAGAAACTAGAGACACAGTTGAGTAAGATTTCTATTGATTTGGAGCAAGTCTTCAGTGCTTTTTACCATCTCTTGCCCTCTACCATATTAGCAACATCAAAATAAATCTATTCCCACAAAATGCTAAGGATAAGAGAAAAAAATTATGTAGAATTCAGAGAACTCGCACAAAGTTCCTTACTTCTATCATTTATAAACCCTTTCATGAATACAGTTTTTAAACAAGAATACAGTTTTTAAACTGTATTAGCCTTCTTTTCCTAAAAGCTTTCCTTATTCTTTTAAACCTGATTTGTAATCCAAACTAGCTGGAAGACACTAGACCACCTAACCCTGCGCTAGCTATTGTGGCTTGTGTTGTTCCATGGGCCTCTAGACGGGATTCAAGAGCCAGTTAGTGAATTGGGAAGAAAACACTCACTTGACTCGGAAGTCATCAGCAGCCAGACGAGCATTATCGATCTGCAGGACAATGCGAGCATTTTCCACAGACTGATCAAACATCTGAGGACAGGAAAGGAAGCACATGGAGTATTCATAAATGAGAAAGAAATTACATTAATATTTGAGTTGCCAACTGATCAGAAAAAACAGCATAACCTGGCATGGTTTCTTTAACAGCATCACTTAATTGGCAGAAAGCTACAGAAGAAGCCTCTCCCACCACAGACACAACCACTCACAGATTCGTGCACATCCAGATGCTACAAAAAGCAGAATCTCCTATAGAAATTGCTAAAAAAACCTCCTTATACCAACAACTCTTGGACTGAGATTTCCAGATGGGATGAGAAAGTCAAAATATCCAGAAATTACTTTCCAGGCTTAGAGTAACCAGAGCCTAAACTTCCTCTTTGTTTTTTATTTAGGGAAGGCTAGTGCAACCTGAACCTACAGGTTTTCAGCCAGTTTCCATTGTTTGCCTAAGCCATCCCAGGTGCAATTCACCTTCCCAGTTCCCAAGGCAACAGGGAGGCCAAGATTCTTAAAGGAGAAACTGCCTGTTTTGATCAAGCACCTTTGCTGCTGCTTCACTTTTCCCAATATCTACCCTGAGATGAGCAGTGCCTAAATTTGAAGTATAAATAAATAAAATATATGTTTCCAAGAGACCTGGGGTCCCAGATGCTGAAGCACCCAGAAACCACAACTTCTACTTCCACACAATACTGCAACAAATCTGTAAATTATATTACTTTGAGCAGACCATGGAAATACTACATTCCTTGTGTAAAGTGTTCAAACTCACTAATTTTGCTAGGCTTTACAGGTGCTTTTTTGGAGGAGTGGGAGAAGATTTTTTTAATCCTTGACTTTCAGGGGATTGTTCCTTTAGAAAGGCATTTTCATTCCCTTGTTATCCTCATGGATGTTGAGCATTAATCATTTTTCTGTGACTTAAAAGTACAAGATCACACTGTGAGACACTTTATCCTAGCCTCCTTCCCTCACTTACTATTGCAGAGTGTCCAACTTAGCAGTTATTCCTTAGCAACTATAAGGTAAATCCTGAAATTCCCAAAGTATTGCATGTGGACTCCCTGCCCTAAGTTACTTTTTTGGTTTGGAACTGATTCCACCATCATGACTGCCATTTTGTGAGTAGGCAAGCCTTCCACTCATGGAACCCAGAGCATCCAAGACATGCTGTCAAAATTCCAGATGTGTGCCCCTTCCCCAGTCAAGAATTTGGAAAGCCTTAGAATGGTTAATTCAAGTTTATGTTTACAGTATTTGCCATTGGCCCTTAGGGGAGCTTCCCCTAACTCCTAATTTTATTACCACAGCCCTCCTTGTAAACAGTGGCCACATGCAAAAGAGAGCAGGGCTCCCATGCCTTAAAAAGCTGAAGGGAAGGACCAGTTTCAGCAAAGCTATTAAAGATGCAGGAATTCTGACCTCTTTGGCATTTATGGTGGCTGGCCTACAACTATGCAGAGGTGCACCCATGAGCCCCATTGAGTTCAGCAGGGCTTACTCTCAGGAAACCTGCACATAAGATTAGTCTCAGTAAAGTATCTTGACAGTTGAAGATGAACCTGAATTTCCAATGACCTGTTTAGCCAGTGGTTCTCTTATTTGTACCTGCCAGTAAAAACTAATTTTCTGTTGCTGATTGATTGGGGGAGAGAAGGGACAGGGAAAGAGACAGGGAAACAGGCCTACCCTGTTTTGATTTAAACAGTAACTTGCCCTCAAGGATGGTTATATAGGACAAGTCAGGTTGCTAGAAACCACAACATAGTTTGGGGCTTCCTGCTGATATTTGGCTGGCCACAATGGGAAGAGAATTCTGGCTACAAAGGTCATGGCCAGCCTTTGGTCTGGTTCAGCAGGCCTACCAGAGCCACGATCAATCCTTAACTTCCAATGAACCGATAGGGCCAGTGTGTCATGCAACCTTTGGAAGTACAGAAGAGGGAGGACCTAAGGAAAGGTTTCTTTTTTAAAAAAAGGAAAAAAAATAGTGCCATTTCTTTCCCATAGGACAGCCATGGCTTTTAAGAAACCTATTTTTTCTAGCAGACATAGGTAATAAGAAGGCAGAGTTCTCTGGGGAATTGGGTATGTTCCAGGCAACTATACCTTGAGGTATAATCTAGCAAGAGCTTAATCCTGCTCTCCTGGTAACAGATCTACCAGGTGTTATATAATGGATTTAACTCGTATAATGGTCCCCATGCATAAAAAGTAGGCTATGCCTGGCTTAGATATGGTGTCAGGCGGTTACTTTAAAAAAAGAAAAAAAAAGAACACGGAGTAGGGATCAGAAATGCTTCTGAAAATGCTTCCCACAAAAAACTGAATCTTTTCCCCCCAGGACATCTTTATTCTTTCGTTTTCTTCAGCTGCACCACACCCTCCAACCAGCTCTCTTGCTTTCTGTGCCATACACTTGACCTTAACAGGTGCGGAAGCTGGCTTTTACCGTTATCTTTTTTTCCCTTTGTTTGCTAAATGATTTTACACACACATAAAAATGACTCACAAGAACAAAATCCCTTAATCTACCCAGCCTTCTTAACAAAGCTCTTTTGATTTCTGTTGGAAACCATGATTTGGAGCATTTATGTAGGCCAAAGTTCCTGTTCTTTGAAAAGCCCTTTTAACCCAGTCCTTCCCAACCTAGTGCCCTCCAGAGGCATTACACTGCAAGTCTCAAAACCACCAAATTGGAGGTAGCTGTTCTGTTCCACTGTTGGGCCTCCATATGAAATTTCTGTCTGTTCCTCCCCAGCTTGGCATTAAGCTGCAAGAATTTTAACTCCCTTTACCTGGAGCTATCCAAGACCTATCCCAGGTTTGAGATGGTCTGGTGCTTGTTCTTTGACCTTCTGCAAATAGATCCAGCCACAGTTTTTCACACCCCCCCCAATGCTCTAGAGTGGTGCTATATTAGAGGCATGGTACAACTGTAAATAGGTGGGTAGATCCAGGCAACTGGTTCTATTCCTTATACTTTCAATCCAAAAGGACATAACGCTAAAGGAAAGGAGGGATGGCAGAAGAAAATAGAATGCAAGATAAAATATGAGACAGAAAGGTGAAAGCAGCTTTATTTTTTTGCTATGTTAGCAAATCAGATAAGTCTGAAAAGTTCTGGAGGAGATGGCTGTTAATTGTTTAAGTAGGTTCCTTGTTGCTGTATTTCATGGTATTTCCTAGTATAAAATACATCAAATGTTTCTTTGCAGTGGCAAAACACAGTAAAAATAAGCCAATTTGCATGAACTTCACTTACCGTGTCTTTGTGTCAGTACAGGTACCGAAGAAATCAACCAATTCCTGCTATAGTTGCCTTCTCCCCCCAAATCATCATCTGTACAACTGACTTGTACTGATTTGTTCAAGAAAAACTCCTCCACCTCCACCCCCCGCAGCTACACAAGCAAGTTCTATGATGTGAGTTAAGTACTTCACTCTGAATCAGGAGATAGTCTTTTCATGCATAAATTCTACACCATTCAAACTTTAGAAAGCAATCACTGCTGGTTCCTCCTACATTGGTTGTTTGCTGTCCACCAACGTCTAGTAAAGCTTCATTAGTTTCTTCTGATTAATCATTAACCTGTGCATGCAAACTGCTGGACCCCTAGTAACTGCTTATCAGGAAAGGCAGTTAGGAAGGGGGAAGAAAGGAGTTATATTGGCAGAATCATTTTCTTGTTGGACCTCTTATCCACACTCACTTTACCTTTGCTTTCCCATTGTTGCGTCACTCAATAAGGTACTAGTCCCCAATACATACAGGCAGAATGGGCATACTTAAGGATAAGGGGCCAGAAGGAGGAGTCCCTAAGCCAGAGCTATGGCATGAAAGTGGGCATTCAAGGGACCGGCATTCCCAATTTCAGAGACAGTTTCGCTTTCTACTAGGAGGGCCTCTGCAATAGTTCTACTACCAAGGGTTAAGGTGCGCGTCACCCAAGGGTTTTTCTCACCTGGTTCTTCAAATCGTCGATGATATCGAAATAACGGCTCCAGTCTCGGGTGCTGGGCCCTTTCTTTTCCATGTACTCTCTGATCTGGATCTCCAGCTTCCGATTGTCGGCTTCCAGGCTGCGCACCTTCTCCAAGTAGCTGGCCAGGCGGTCGTTCAGGTCTTGCATGGTCTCCTTCTCGTTCTGGACCACCCCAGAACCGGAGAAGGAGAAGTTGCTGCTCATCCCTCCGAAGCCACCTCCGTAGCCGCCACCTCCGTAGCCGCCACCGAAGCTCGAGCCCAGGCTGGAGACTCTGGAGACGGAGATTCTCGAGCCGGAGCCGCCGGCTCCAGCGTAAACGCTGGCCGCGCTGGCAGTAGGGCCAAATTTGACTGGCCTATAGGAAGCGGAGTAGACGGTGGACTTGGAGTAACTCATGGTACCTGCGGAGACCGGGAGCAGCCAAGACGAAGTGGCGAGAAGTCGAAACATTCAGCGTACCTCAAGAGAGGCATTTATAGCCAGAAGCAGGGGCGGGCCCAGTCTGGCCCACCTCTCCCAGCTGCGGTGTGCGCGCTGAGGCGCGGCCAAGCCCGAGTAATCTCTGGTGCCTGCAAACTTTTTCTTTCGCAGATTTGCGCTTGGCCCGCTTCCAGAAAGCCCGCCGAAAGAACGGGAGGAGCCCGGACGGCGAAGGGGTCTGTCTCCAACTCCTGCCTTCTGTGGCTGCGAGGCAGACCGTCTTCATGGACGGGGGAAGACGACCCCCTGTCCGCGCCCAACGCGCAACGTTTTACAGGCCGATTCCCGCAGCTATTTTTGCGGCCTCCCCCCAGCCCTGCAGACATTTCATAGGTGGTCGGAATGCGTTAGATCCTGAGAACGCATCCTGTGCTATTTGACATTTCACTAACTTTTGGACACATTTAGATCTGTGTAGAACTCAGCCTCTTTTCTGCCTCACGAATCCTCCTTCCCGGTAAACCAAGGCTTGTGGGGTGGGGAAATAGAGCAAGTTACTGCCTGTACTGTAGTCTTTTGATCCGTGGTGGCAAGGATAAGATGGCCATTTCACTGCGGGTATGTTTGATCCAGGGTTACTATAAACATTCTTGATGTGGACTGGGGAAAGGAAGGCCTTGTCTCCCTCCACCCAGGTTTATCAGCACCGCTATGACCAGGCTTTTATTTCATAAGTGTCGGGGATGCTGCATTTTGTGAGGCTGCTAGCTTGATCTAAAGCAGAGCTTTCCAAACTTTTCATGTTGGTGACACACTTTTTAGACATGCATCATTTCGCGACACACTCTTACAGCAGGGCACAAGGCAGGCACTAGGACCTGCGTGGAATCACAGCAGGTTTGGAGGCAGCCAGGCACAAGGCAGGCACTAGGACCTGCACGGAATCACAGCAAGTTTGGAGGCAGCCGGGCACAAGGCAGGCACTAGGACCTGCACGGAATCACAGCAAGTTTGGAGGCAGCAGGGCACAAGGCAGGCACTAGGACCTGCACGGAATCACAGCAAGTTTGGAGGCAGCAAGGCACAAGGCAGGCACTAGGACCTGCACGGAATCACAGCAAGTTTGGAGGCAGCAGGGCACAAGGCAGGCACTAGGACCTGCACGGAATCACAGCAAGTTTGGAGGCAGCAGGGCACAAGGCAGGCACTAGGACCTGCACGGAATCACAGCAAGTTTGGAGGCAGCAAGGCACAAGGCAGGCACTAGGACCTGCACGGAATCACAGCAAGTTTGGAGGCAGCAGGGCACAAGGCAGGCACTAGGACCTGCACGGAATCACAGCAAGTTTGGAGGCAGCAAGGCACAAGGCAGGCACTAGGACCTGCGCGGAATCCTGGCAGGGCTCGGAGGCAGCAGCAGCAGCAGCCACGACACAAACTGCAGCTGACACACTAATGTGTCCCGACACACAGTTTGGAAAGCTCTGATCTAAAGAATTGCAATCATGAAGTGTGTGCATGCAGGTGTTTATCATTTCCTCTTTTGGGTTCAGCTCTCATCTTCCCTGGGTTCAGCTGCAGACAAGTTATTCTTTGACTCATCTTCCCATATTTAATTTGAGTTATGTATTCTGCATTCAAGAATTTCAAGTTGGTTACTATAATGTATGTACAGTTTTGCCTCTCTGCAAGTACAAAGTACTTTTCCTAGGGATTTACATAACAGTATGAACACAATTAGTAGATTGGACTTCTATAGCAAACAAACAAGATCCAGAGTTCAGCTGATTCAGTCACCTTCCTTCCTAGTTACTGTCACCAAGAAACTTCTTTTAAAAAAAGGGTGAAGGGAACAGCTGAATTCACTCCTTGGTGTAAGGAAAACATTGAATTCACCCCTTGGTGTAAGGAAAACATGTCTCCAGAGTGAGGCAATGATGATGCACTAGGAGTGCCATCTCATCCAGACCTGGTGATAAGAAAAGATTAGACCAGGTAAGAA
This sequence comes from Charina bottae, assembly GCA_023362775.1. Taxonomy (NCBI): domain Eukaryota; kingdom Metazoa; phylum Chordata; class Lepidosauria; order Squamata; family Charinaidae; genus Charina; species Charina bottae. The sequence continues at coordinate 163,385,684 of JALMGJ010000002.1, forward strand.
AACTTTGCTCAGAATTTTTGGGAAATGATCTTTTGGGAGTAAAATTTACAATGATCAGTAAGGATAATGATGCAACAAATCAGGGTAGTGCCTGAGGCATGAAAGCAACTCCTTTTAATATTCTATATAGGCGGAAGTATATGAGTCGCTAGATGGCAGGGATTAATATGTAAGGTTGCCAACTTGCCTAAGAAAAAACAATGTGATGTGCTACTGTGTGTGTGATTGCAGTTTGTGTTTACAGAAAATGTTCATAAATAAAAATAAACATGGGTTGTATATATTTGTTTTAATTAATTTTTAATGTTGATTTTTCTATTTTTAATGCTTGTTTTTATATATGTACTGTTTCTATTTGATTATTGTATGCCGCCCAGAGTCACCTCCTGTGAGATGGGCGGCTATATAAATTTGACTAATAAAATAAATCATTGCGTTGCCATTTATTTATTTATCTATCATTCTTAAGGCCTGTTGCTATGGAGAATCCATTTATTAGATCCATTGATTAATATCAGTATTTCTTTCAAGTGAACATTCAAAAGACTGAAAATCCTGAGCATTTAAGCTTCTCTAATTGTCTTTGTAATATAAGTCTTATGAAGTGCAACGTTATAAACAGAATGGAAGTCTAATGCAGGTGTTGGCTTGCTCATGGATATTGTATTTGGGGTTGGGGGATGCAAAACAGGACACTTAATCCAGTCCTTACGTTCCTGTGTGCCTTTCAAGTCTTCATACAAAGAATCCTTTGGTTAAGACAGATAGAGAGGCTTCCACAACAGGAACCTTGTTATTCCACCCTTTTCAGATCTTAATATGCAAAGGCCTTCATTTTCAATTTAGGCCCCCATGGAAAATCAGAGGCAAAGCTTACACATATCCTCCCCATACAGGAAACCTAGTTGGCTGTTTCTGTATGCAGGGAAACAGCTGCTTATAGCTTGGGTGATTCAAAGGTTCAACTTATTTGGGTACAACCAGGCCAGCTCTGTTATTGGGTATTCTGGGATAACTATCCTAAGGTAAGGGATGTTCATTGTTCTGAAAAGGCTGCAATCTGTTAGTTATTTGCTTCATTATTACTTCCTTCATTTTTCTTCCTGGGGTGGAGAAAGGTTCCTGTGGGATTTTCTGCTGCTTCTGCCCATATAGTTTGGCTGGCTTTTTGTACTTGGAGATTGTGGGGTGAGGCTGAACACTTTACCACCCTGCTTCACATAGCAAAATATCTTGATCAATTCTGGTTGCAGTCTGAAGTTCTTGGCTGGCTCCTTAATAATTACTACTACTACTACAACTTCTATCACTTCTACTACTTATTTTCCTCCACTATTATTATCATTCCCACCCACCCATTCGCATCTCTCACTCAGACATCAGGGCATCAGGTAAGGAGGAAAGATAGAAGGGTATTACCTTCAGAGAGTTATTCCCAGTTAAAAAACATTCACTGGGTTCCTCACCCAGGGTGGGCAAGCAAGAGAATCTTCAAGTGATTTAGTCAAAATTTGGGATTTTTCCAGGACTCCCCCTTCCTTTATTTTCTTTTAATAATGTGATATAATGTAACACAAGTCTATGCATCTATGTTAGTATGATTTTTAGTTAGTTACTTAGTTTAGTGTGATACACACACACACACACACACACACACAATATGGTTACCCATGATTAGCTAAACTATGGTTACTAAATCCAGTTTCTGAGTTCATACTGAGCCATTAACTGGATTCACACATGCTAGGCTAAAATTCCAAATGGCTATCTAGCTAAATGACTTGTTTCTGGTTCAGTGTATCCTGTGAACAAAGCTCTAGCATAGCTATGGGGCCATCCTGCCTCCTATTTATCAGGTTTTATCCTTGTGTCTTCTGTTTGGATGGGCAAGGAGCTTTCTTGTTAAGCCTCTTAATCTGAACTCGTTTCCTCATTAGCAGCTTTCCAGAAATTGGGTGAAAATCTTCCATTTTTTGGAGGGTCTTCAATATAGATTCTTCTGAATTGCTTTTCAATGTTTTGTTTTGTTTCTGTATTGCTGCTGCTATATTTCTCTGCTCCTAGTTGCTTTTTTTTTTTAAACTTCTGCCTTTTTCCTATCATTGAGAGCCCCTTAGAACACTGTAGAGGAAAAGCAGATACATTCTCTAAATAAGCAAACAAATGGGTCACACTGTTGAGCAAAATGCTTTATATAAATATTATGTTAATTTGGACATCACTAGTTGATTGACTGGCTTATCCTATGCTCATTTACATTTTTGCTAACTCTAACAGTGCACTGAAAACATACTTTAGTATATTGCTAGTTATTGTATTTAAATAGTCTGTAATAGGAACTGTTTTGAACACAGTCTGTGGAAAATATGTAATCCAAATACAATTGAGTGTTGATTATGGCTCTTCCATCTTTCCTTCTTCAGTGGACCGTGTTGTAGGGGAAAAATGGAAGGAAGAGATGAAAATAATTACAAATGGAATTCTGTCTCTGAGGCAGAAAAATGGCACAATGGCTTAATCTGGAAAGATCAAGTTGTTTCACTGAATATACAGTAGCAGATGTGATTTCAAAGATTGCATTCCCTCTCCTGTGCTTTTCTTTTCCCCTCGAATGAAGGAAGCACCAAGCCTAACTTTTCCTCTCAGTAATTACCATTAAAAATAATCAAGCAAGCAATACATTGCTGTCCTTTGCTGTTACCGTTTTCTTAAAATAATCTCCCTCCTTTCTGGAATAGGCACCTTTGCTCTTTCATGATGACACGTCAGCTACCAACTGGACTGGGCGGTTTCTGTGATGGGAAACGCAGCTTCCAAAAGAGGCTGAGTCCGTGGACAGAGAGACCGCTCTAACTGCCTCTGAAACTCTGGCAGTGCGTGAGCACAGATTATGCCCTGACCTGAACAGTTTACCTGCCTGCCTTTGTAAACCCAGCAAAGTGATTTGATCTTGATTCTTTCCTCTCTGGTGAAACCAATCTTAAAATAACCCTATTTTGAATAGGCCTCCCCTACCTAAACATGATTCTGTCTGTTTGTGCACGTACAAAATCTATTTCCTCCTGTTCTCCAGCTGCTTATATACCAATGTTTTGGACAGTAACAATCAGATTTGCCAGGGGGAGGGGGCAGTAACTAGCTTCTGCTTCGGCATATTTAATTAGAGATGACCTGCTGACATTAGCAAATAATACATTTTATCTCTGCACTGTGAAACGTTTTACCTGCTGATTTGTATGGACTGATGCTAAAGGCGAAAGAAGGCCAGCCCATTTTTTTTCCTGATCAGGAGGCAACCCTGTTGGAGAAGGAAGGGTGATGTGAGAGAGTGGGGCTCAATTGCTTATCCCTAATTGTAAAGGTATGTGGGAAAGACCTTGGGAGACTGGGCAAAGAGATGCTGCCAAGGGAACGGTCAGATAAGAGACAGCTTAGCCAACAGCTGGATAGTGGGCGGGGCAAGAGGCTCAGAAGGAACCCTCCCTAGTTTCTTGGGCTGTAAGGGAGATGGGGGGGGGAGGATTGTATTTTCAGTCTTGCAAGATCTGTCAATGTAGCCTTACAATAAAGTACAATTAACTCATCTGGTTGTGATTCCTATCTGGTTTACCTTGCAAGTCTAACACTAATCTAGAAGACCAAAGTTGCTTTGTTTGGAAATATCCCAAGAATACACCAAAATGGAGGAAAAAGGAAAGGCTTGATGGGCAATGCTCAGAGAAGAATTTCTACATGCAGAAAATTCCAGCTTCAGCCCCTAATATTACCTCTTAAAAGGTGAAGGAGAAAAAATAGTTTAAACTGCACCAAGATAAACTAGAGCTGACCTGTCCCCTTGCCCCTCCTCCGGGGAAAGCAAGATGTGGACCTGAGAGCTCATTGCTTAAGTCCTGTTAATGGACAGTGAATAATCCAAGAATAAACCAATAAGCGGGAACTGGTTCCAGATGTGCATAGCCCGTATACTTTGATATTTCAGTTATTATTGTACTAGTACCCTATGAAGTATGTACAAGATGCTTGCTGTCTCTTTACTCATGCAGTGTCAATAAAGTTCTCTTTTTGAATGCCCAGAGAGCTATCGCTGTTCCTAAAATAAAACACAGAGGAAAGGTTCTCCTACAAAGGCCTTCAATATCTAAATCAGAATAGGTTTTTAATAATATGGGTAACATTTACTACAGTGTACAATTTCATTCAATTCATATTGTCTTGACCATGGTCTTTGATATTCATTTTTAGTTTTAACAGAGCCAGTTCGATGTAGTGGTTAAGGTGCTGGCCTGGAAACCAGGAGACGATGGGTTCTAGGCCTCCCTTAAGCATGGAAGCCGGCTGGGTGACTTTGGGCCAGTCGCTCTCTCTTAGCCCAGCCCACCTCACAGGGTTGTTGTTGTAGGGAAAAGAGGAATATTAGGTATATTTGCTGCTGAGAGAGAGGGGGGGATAAAATATAATAATAAAACCCCTAATTTATTATATGTCCTCTTGTATTTGGAAAAAAACAAAAAGAAAAGAGTAAGTCTTCAAAATTACAGAGTGGTAGCTTTGAGCAACCACTATACCATCCGAAGATGGGACTCCCAAGTCGGAAGATGGTCAAAATGCTACTGGGGAGGAACAGAGGATACATTCAACTAGCCCCAGATGTGATGATGCAGCTAGCTCAAAGCCGAAAGGACGGCTAGTGGCCGACAGTGCTGGTGGTGAACGGCGAATCCAATGTTCTAAAGATCAACACACCATAGGAACCTGGAATGTAAGATCTATGAGCCAGGGCAAATTGGATGTGGTTATTGGTGAGATGGCAAGATTAAATATAGACATTTTGGGTGTCAGTGAACTGAAATGGACTGGAATGGGCTACTTCACATCAGATGACCACCAGATCTACTGTGGACAAGAGGACCACAGAAGAAATGGAGTAGCCTTCATAATTAATAATAAAGTGGCTAAAGCAGTGCTTGGATACAATCCAAAAAACGATAGAATGATCTCAATTCGAATTCAGGGTAAGCCATTTAACATCACAGTGATTCAAATATACGCCCCGACTACAGATGCTGAAGAAGCAGAAGTAGATCAGTTCTATGAGGATCTGCAGTACCTACTGGATAATACGCCAAAAAGAGATGTTATTTTCATTACAGGAGACTGGAATGCTAAGGTGGGTAGTCAGACGACACCTGGAATTACAGGTAAGCATGGTCTGGGAGAACAAAATGAAGTGGGATATAGGCTGATAGAATTTTGCCAAGACAACTCACTGTGCATAACAAACACTCTCTTCCAACAACATAAAAGACGACTTTATACATGGACTTCACCAGATGGTCGACACCGAAATCAGTTTGACTACATCCTTTGCAGCCAAAGGTGGTGGACATCTATACAGTCAATAAAAACAAGACCTGGAGCTGACTGCAGTTCAGATCACAAACTTCTTATTGCACAATTTAGAATCAGACTAAAGAGAATAGGGAAGACCCACAGATCAGTTAGATATGAGCTCACTAATATTCCTAATGAATATGAAGTGGAGGTGAAGAATAGATTTAAGGGACTAGATTTAGTAGATAGGGTCCTGGAAGAACTATGGACAGAAGTTTGCAATATTGTTCAGGAGGCGGCAACAAAAAGCGTCCCAAAGAAAAAGAAAACCAAGAAGGCAAGATGGCTGTCTGCTGAGACACTGGAAGTAGCCCAAGAAAGAAGGAAAGAAAAGCAAAAGGCAACAGTGATAGGGGGAGATATGCCCAATTAAATTATTTATTTATTTATTTATTTTATTTTATTTTATTTATTTATTTATTTATTCAATTTATTCCCCGCCCATCTCCCTTGCAAGGGACTCTGGGCGGGTTACAACAATTGAAGTTTAAAAAATACAAAAACAATATCTAAAATACATCTAATAATAATAATAAATTACATCAAATCCAAGATGGGGGGACCGTAGGATGGATCATATTACTACGGGGCCAGCCAACCCCAGGAGGCACTGCCACCTCTGTCGTCCCAGGCCCAGCGGCAGAGCCAGGTCTTAAGGGCCTTCCGAAAGGCCAGGAGTGAAGGGGCCAGTCTCACCTTCGGGGGCAAGATATTCCATAAGGTGGGCGCTATCGCAGAGAAGGCACGCCTCCTGGACCCCGCTAGATGGAATTCTCTTGTCGAGGGGGTCCGAAGCATGCCCTCTCTGCATGCACGGGTGGGGCGGGCCGACGTTGCAAAATTCCAGAGGTTAGCCAGAAGAGACAAGGAATTATTTTTAAACAAGCAATGCATGGAAGTGGAAGAAGACAATAGAATAGGAAGGACAAGGGACCTCTTCCAGAAAATTAGAAACATCGGTAAATTCCAGGCAAAAATGGGTATGATCAAAAACAAAGATGGCAAGGACCTAACAAAGCAGAAGAGATCAAGAAAAGGTGGCAAGAATATACGGAGGATCTGTATAGGAAGGATAATAATATCGGGGATAGCTTTGATGGTGTGGTCAGTGAGTTAGAGCCAGACATCCTGAAGAGTGAGGTTGAATGGATGGATGATATTCTGGAGGTGATGGACTCGACCTTGGGGGAGCTGGGGGTGGCGATGGCCCACAGGAAGCTCTGGTGTAGGCTGGTCCATGAAGTCACGAAGAGCCGGAAGTGACTGAATGAATAAACAACAAAGCTTTGAGCAAGTTTTTTCCCCATAAGAAAAGTGCTCTAAATATTGTTTTAGCATTTCCATGATGGAGAGTGAGCTGTAACCAAAAGGAAGGGATCAGTTGAGTGCAAACCTTGAGGATGGAGAAACATACAGTATATAGGCGTGGTGAGGCAGGATGGATAACTAATCCTTTTTTTAATGGCTCTTTACATACTGGCAGAACTACAGATAAGATTGTCATTTCCGATTTGTCCTTGGCTCATATCCAGACAAATCCATTAGAAAAATCAATCATGTGACTCATTTTCTGCTATATTATGCCCAAGAGTGTTAATCTGTTCAAAAATGTCATTAATCTGAGATTAAATGAGTTTCAAAGAAAAAGAAAAGCCATCTTGGTTAATCAATAGTTTAAAAAGGTTCTCCAGTGATAACATTGTTGTGAACAAATTACTCCATGAGGGATTTTTGGGTTTTTTTTAGGGGATTCCCTAAACAATGGATAATTTGTCCTTATTTTTTAACCTAGGAACTTTCTTTAAAAAATGTCTGAATAAAACCTGCTTTGTGAATATATGAGGTTGCTTTCATTGCTAAATCAGTCTGTTAACAATAACATTGGTTAATAGCAGTAAAGTTATGTAAGGACTGAGGGTCTATCTGATTATTCAAGGCCTTTCTTTTAGAAGGACTGGCATACGTACTGTATGTCCTCTTTTATCAAAAGGGTGGTGAGAAAACCTTGAAATATATCAATATTTAGTGAATTGATCAATCGTTCTTAGGAGTCATGACTGCAAGAGGGTTCTTAATGTAACTGGCCTCAACTCACAATCCTATTGTGCACTAATTCTGGTGCATCCTCTGAAGATGTCAAGGAAGATCTGTGGGGGAACTGTACATACAAGAAGCATAAAAAGCAATAACAACTATGCTGGTCTAAACATCAGAATCATTTATTGGATAATATATTTGTTAGGGACAACCAAAAGAGCACAAAAGAGTATGCAGGTTTTTGAGTTCTCCAGAAGAACTGTATACATATATACAGACACACATGCATACACACAAACATATATAAAAAGAAGAACCAAAATAGTCCAAGATATATTTTTGCCATTAACCATACTCTGAAATGACCAGTCCGTCACTATTTTAATTGGAGATGAAAAAGTATGTATTTGGACAACTTTAAGGGTTAAAGGGGGCGTGGTGGCTCAGCGGGTAAGACTCCAGGCTTGTCGATCGTAAGATCGCAAGTTCGGAGGTTCGAATCTTTAGCCCCGCATGACGGAGTGAGCTCCCGCACTAGCTCCAGCTCTTGCCAACCTAGCAATTCGAAAGCATGCAAATGCAAGTAGATGAATAGGTACCACTTTGGTGGGTAGGTAGCAGCGTTCCACGTGCGTCATGCCGGCCACGTGACAATGGAAGCATCTTCAGACAACGCTGGCTCTTCGGCTAACAAACGGAGATGAGCCCCGGCCCCTAGAGTCGGACACGACTGCACAAATGTGCGGGGGGAACCTTTACCTTTTTAAAAGGGTGCTCTGAAATTTTGTATCTTTACCTTTAAATGTGGCATCCACACTTTCCCTCATATCCAGTGTTCAGAAAATAATGGGAAAAAATCAGTTTCAATCACATCCTTCCCTCACTTCCCTCCCAGTAAGACATTAGGTTCAGGAGCTAGTAAATTTCAGGTGTCCCACTAGCTAATTGCCCAGGCATAGCATGGCCTGCCTCCTTCCTTTCTGTTGTTTTTTTCTCCTGCACGGTTGTTATCCCCTGCTTCTTTATTTCAGATAATTTTAACTTTGGAGATGCCCAAATGGGGTGTTGGAGGAGGGCAGACAAGCACAGGCACAGTCCTGAAATCATACCCACCCCATTCATGCTGCAGTGCTCTGATTCATGGACATATTCCCCTGCCTTGCCCCCCACCCCCCATTAGTGACATACTGAAAGTTCCTGGCAGCCCAGCCAGAAGAGAAAATAAATCATCCACAAATCAGGACAAGCCCATTCAGCCAGGACGCAGAACAGACACTACAGAGATGTGATAGCAATTGGCAGTGGGGACAGCAATGTTATTGCAACATTGCTTTGCGCTGACTCAGGAACAGGTAGGTAGCGCTTTAGCTCAGTACTAAGGAAAGATTTTATCCCATAAAATATGCAAGGGGATGTCACCTAGCCACAGATGAATTGCTCAAGTTCCATTCCTCAATTCAAACGGGACTCCAAATGTCTTTATGTAGAGCTCTGAGCAGATTTCTGAGCAGATATATCCACTGCTACCCTTTTTTTAAAAAAAAATTCTGGGGTGGTTGTTGCTAAACCAGGCCTGTGGAATGCAGCTACTCAAATAACAAAGGAGGACGGAGAGGTGGGGCCTGACCTCAGTCGGGACCCTTGAAGCAACTTGCAAAGCGTGCAAGAAACCATGCTGTGCACAAGTACAATCCTGCTGACCAGCCTGTTAAACAAGAAACTCCTAATAATCCTGGGAAAGTCCATACATTTTATCTGCTGTGAGCAACCCTGCATTCCTGCTTTATCTCTAGAGGAAAGGGAGCGGCAGTCTTGAACCAACAAATACAGCTCCTCTCCAGTTTTTCCAGCACCGGCATGGCACTCAAAATCCACAATTCAGTTACTTTCTGAGATATAGTTCTTTTAGCACAGCAATATCAACAATGCCTGCTAGAGAATAAGAGATTGCAGGCCATTATACCTGGTATATAATTATACAACTATAATTCATCTATGCCCAGTCTTTGTAGTGAGCAAGTGATTGCACAAGGGACATCTGAGCACTTTGGTCATTGCAGCTCCTTTTTGATCCAGTGGAAAGATCTGTCCTTTCCATCCTCTTCACTTCCCCCTTAACAAGGGCAGGTGGAAAATAACCTTCCAGGTTTATTTTATCATTCTTTCAGAGAGCAAGCTTTGTAGGCTGGCCCACTAGTCCGCCATGTAAGGTAGCCACAAGATAATGATTTCTGCATACTTTGGGACTGGCTCCACCATTAGGCAGAGTGAGTCAGATCACACAAAGCAAGGAGTGGTGGAGATATACTGGAGGATTGAGCTACGTGTTCCACAGCCTCCAAAACCCCACCATGCACAGCAGAGGATGCAATCCTGTCACTGTTACTAAAATATGTGCTTGTGGTAGAATGTGTGTGCTTAGGATTACCAAAAAAAAAAAAAAAACCCTTCCATACCTAATAAATACCTGCTATGTTTTTTCAGCTCTGAAAGGGGATAAGCCCCTGATAGCTCTGTGTTTATTGGAGCAGGGGTGTGGATGAAAATAGATTTAAAGGAGTTCTGTAGTCAGTGAGATATATTCCATTGGCCTCAATGATACAAAAAGTCTCTTCAGGAAAAGAAGAATTCTATTCTATTCTATTCTATTCTATTCTATTCTATTCTATTCTATTCTATTCTATTCCCCATATTCAACTGCCCCAATCATACAACCCTGAATGGTAAACAACAAAGGGAAAAGACAAAACAAAAATTATACTAAAGAAAACAAATATATCATAATCTAAAATATGCAAACAATTAATGGCTCTAGAGATGCATGTCTACAATGGAGCTCAACGCCTGTTGAAGTGGGGTAGTTTTAATGATTTTTCTAAATGTTAGAAGGGAGGGCACCATCGGCATCTCTGGAGGTTGCATATTGAATAGTAGGGGGGTTGCCACGGACAGGTCATGTTCCCTCCTTTAAGTCCCATGAATCTCATAAGGAGGAAGGACATTCTGTAGGCCTTCTTGTGGTCCCTGGACTGGATGGGTAAGAAACAGCATTATGTTAGCTGGTGCTGCAACATAAAGGGCTGTATAAATAATAACTAGCAGCACTTTGTATTGGGCCTGGAAGCTTATGGGAAGCCAGTGCCCCAATCTCAGAACTGGCATTACTCTGGACTGGCAGAGGTCTCCTATCAGCAGTCTGGTTGCTGCATTCTGGACTAACTGAAGCTTCTGTTGGATCTCCAAAGGCTGCCCTTGTACGTTATGTCTTATGCATTGTCCTAACAAGGACATTGCATAAGGATGTAATGCATAAAATTATTTATTACCTAGATTTATATCCCGCCTTTGCATCAAAAGCTCCTAGTGGCATATGAAGGGCTGGGATGGCAGCTGGGAGATCCAGGTTCTTGTCTACTCTCAGCCATCAGAGTTCACAGAGCTATCTGAGCTCATCGCTATCTCTCAGTCCAACCTACCTCACAGGGTTGTTGTGGTGGGAAAAATGGGAGAATGGAGCACTCTGTGTGACCGTTTGAATTCTTCTTTAAAAAAGAACTTTACTGATTTTCAAAGTATAGTTAAAATACAAAATATAGAGTATAGATAAGACAGAGTACAGAACTAAAGAAAAAAGAAAAACTATAAAAGTGCGGAATTAGATAGAAAGCAGAAAAAGAAAGTGACTTCCGACCTTCTCCAATACCGATATAAATGCATTTTATACAGATATACTCTCTTACCATTATGACCCTTTGAGTTCTTGATGGAAAGAAATCTAACCAATAAATCAATCTCCTACCCTACCGCTAATCTTATTTTTAAGTAAAAAGAAGGAAGGAAACATGCTGGAATGGGGAAGATGAGGCTGAGGTTTCTAATTTTATAAACAGAAAGCACAGAGTGCAAAAGTCCCAATTCTAGTCATTCTTGGCAATAGATGTTGGACAAGTACAGGTTTCTCTGGCTGAGATGATGGGTTTGGCCATGCTGGCTGGTGATGGTGGGAGTTCTAGCCCAACATATCTGGAGCCACCACATCAAGAAAGGCTAACATGCTGCTCTTTCAAAACGGATTAATGTATTATTGCAGAATAAGGTTCCAGGATCACAGTCCACTTCTTCAGTGCTACCCATCTGGAAAGCTGAATGTGAACCATAAAAGCCGGTGCAAAAATCTGCATGGTGACACATCTGTAAAGTCACCAGGGTCTGAGCTTGAGTCGAAGATTTGCTTAGGCTGCAGGTGTCGTGAGAGTCTTCATTGTTTTAGCTGCAGGAGACTGACCCAGCTATCTGCTTGGAAGCCGGGCCACTAGATCACTCTGACTGCTATGCCCTCCAGTCCTTGTGTGACTCTGAAGTTGATTGAGAACCATATGGCAGTTTAGCAGTTTAGCACAGTTCCACTCCCTACTAAATAATAAGGCACCAACAGCTGACAGCCAGTGAAAGCTGATAAGCTTATCAGTTACTTCCTTAGAAGTGAAAATTCATCTACAGGCTGTGTCAGTCATTAAATGATTGCAGTTTTCTCCCACTATAGGAAATGATTAGCCCACATACTTTTTATATGAATTCAGTCAGAAGGGCAATTAGGGTCTGTGTCACCCGGGGCAAAGATGGATTCTGCGCCCCCCCAGGAAACATTCAGTATACAAATACTATTTTGTCATTTTGGCACGCCCCCCCCCTCAGCGCGGCACCCGGGGCACATGCCCCGCTTGCCCCCGCTAGTTGCGGCCCTGAATTCAGTACAGTTCAACAGAAATTGGTCTGTTGCAATATTTACTTTGCTCTCTAGGTCAGACTGATTCTATTTAGTAATTGGATGGAAACAACTTCCATTGTAAAGACTAAATTGTTTTAAGGCATCACCTTTTTTGTTTATTATTTCTTTCTATAGAATCTATCTATATACTATTAAAACTCCTGTCTCGATCAAAGAGAATTGAACTCCTGCCTGTTTGTCTGTTTGTAACCTTCAATTAGCCGAAACGGTGCATCGTAACACAACAATTTTTGAATGAAGTTACCTCAAGTTGGCTAACTTAAAGAATGCATACAAAATCTGGGACCCATTACTCCCATGTAATTGAAATTTCAAGGATCTTCACACCAGTTGTATTGGCAAAGTTGTGGCTGCTGTAGTGCCACCCACACCACTGCAGTCAGCCGCGGCCACATGATCATGATTTCCAACACTTCCTGCCAGCTTCCCACAAGCAAAGTCAATGGGGAAGCCGGCAGGAAGTCGGAAACTGCTCCCACTCCCACTGGTTTTTTGCCAGCCTGTGGTTGATCTCTTTAGGTAAGTAATTTTTGACTTATTATTGAAGTTTGTTTGCTACTACAATTATTCTTCTATTTATAATGTATAGTTTTCTTATATGATGACGGGACTGTCCAGCATTTGGGTAAAAAAAATATGGTCAGACTAATTATGCTGCATGGAAAGAGGTGGGGGACATCATGGTCAAGAGATGACACCAAACGCCGCTGGGAAGCAGCAAGGAGGAGGAGAGAACAAGAATCAGATGAGGCCAGGGCCGCACGACTCAGGAAAATTAAATTTTCATTCTGGTCACATCAGACTGCACTACCTTTCTCTCAAAGGATGACCCAATGGGTCATAGGTTGTCTAGTGATGAATAATTATGGATTTTATATATCATTTGGGCCACAAAGTTTCTCCCAACAATTCCCAACATAAAAAACAATATGTGGCAAAAGCATTAAATTAATGCATATTTACTGAGTGGTTTAATCTTAATTTTAATATATCACTTAGAATCAGTTAATTTATCACAGAGTATAACAATATAACAAGAAAAGCAGTTAAACAAAGCACAGATAATCATAAGTGACCAAGTCACCTGTGCTGGAGAACCAAGAATCCAAAGACAGAATTAAATCACCCCTGAGCTTTTGAAGGTCCCTCAAGACCTGGTTATGCTAGCAGGCCTGGGGACTCCAGAGTGATCCAGGTGATCTAGTGAGGTGGCTCCATTATTAACATGCCTTTGCCTATAATTTTCTTTTCGGTTTTCTGTTTTTATAGTTTTTAATGTTTTTTTAATAATTATTATATGATGGTTTTTAGGCAATGATGGTTTCTATATTTATTGTTTTATTGCATAGTTGTACGCCGCCCAGAGTCACTCTCATGAGATGGGTGACCATATAAATTTGAATAATAATAATAATAATAATAATAATAATAATAATAATAATAAAAGACATCACAAAAAGCAGATTCAAAGAAGCCATTTAGTTCCATCTGAAAGTTCTAATAGAAGGGAAAGACCAGCTTCCCAGACTGAAGAATTCCATGATCTAGGTGCCAGTAGTAAAAATACCACTCCTCTTTAAATCCCAGGTTATAGTTAGGGATTGAGGCTGATGAGGAAAGAAGCTACTACTCAGCCAAGACTTAAGCAATTTAGGCTTTGTAGGTTAAAAATCAGCACTCTGAATAGGGCTCCAGCCCTTCTAAAAATATATACTGGATCTACTTTCATGGATCAGTGTCTTTTTTTGATCCACATGGTGAATCACCAGGCCAGCTTTAAATAAGAGAAGAATGTCAGCAAGTTAATCCTCTGTAGTACTTAAAATGCTCTTCCATCACCCCACACCCCACTCAACAATGATGTTAGCAACAGGAACAGTAGTGCTCTGATTTTAATTCTCTGCCATTTTGCCCGCAGGATCATGCCATCCCAAGGCATTGTGGGAAAAATCTAAACCCATTTGAAATTCCCACAATGCCCCTGGCATGTGTATATGGTGTGTGTGCATTATTGTAGGTATTTATGAAGGCCAGGCAGCATAAGAGATGACAAGTGATGTGTTTTTTAAACTACTATGTAGGAAAGCAAAAACTCCTGAATCCAGTCAAATGAGAATAAGATTCAGTCAGCATGGGTGGGAAGCACTCCCTGTTAGTAGCAAGATCAGTAGTGTAAATATTTACTAAAGAGGGACAATTACTTTCAGTGCAGAGCTAACCACTCCCAGAAATAGTTCAGTCCAAAGTCCACAGTCTCAATGTACTCTGTGTGTGTGTGTGTGTGTGTGTGTACACACACACATATACTGAATATATATATGTGGGTGTGGGTGTATCTATCTATCTATCTCCAGTTTGGAAGGACTTAGGAAAACAATGGTTTTAAGATCTAGTTTCTACTCTCAAATGGTATATTAAAAATGGGCCAAACAGAACAGTCCTGCTATTTTTAATATACTGTTATATAAGAGTAAAAACTAGATCTTACAACAGAGCTTTCCAAACTTTTCATGTTGGCGACACACACCAACAGCGGCGGCCTGGCCTGCAGTGTCCTGGTGTGTCACGCGAAAACCTGGAAGCGCTGATGGGGGGGAACAGGAAGAAGCGGCACCCCCCCTAATCAGCAGCGGTGACGCTGATTGGCGGGCGTGCCGCTTCTTCCGGTTCCCCCCATCAGCGCTTCAGGGTTTTCACGCGACACACCAGGACACCGCAGGTGACACAGTAGTGTGTCGCGACACACACTTTGGAAAGCTTTGTCTTACAATGTGCTGGTTTTTTAATATGTAATTTACGACCGCTTTTCCTTTTGCATAGACTGTTCTGTTTGGCCTGGGTAAAAATCAGAAGGGCACTGTTCACTTGATGATGATGTAACATTTCATTTTATTTATTTCATTTTCAGTCTGCTTAATAACAGGGGCTCTCTGGGTGGACTAGAAAGCTATTAAAATAGGAGAAGAGAGAGAGAGGAAAAAAAACCCCAATGAGATGTATCAATAAAATAGCACAGGATAAAAAGAATAAGCTAAAATGTACAGCAGCACCCCCCCAACGTACTCTTCAGATTGCTAGTGGCTTTGGATTAGGACTTGCATTGCCCCCATCCAGGGTGCTTAGACAGAAATGTGCAGGGGGTCCCTCTTCCCTCCTGTGGCTTATTGTTTGGTCCCCAAGAGAGTCATCTTACATCATGACAGCCAGGGTTGGCCTGGGCTCAGTTACAAAAGTTATTCTGGGGTTGAATCTGTGCAATACTGAATCTAGGTCTCCCTCTGGAACTCAGGTGGTAGAGCCTGTCATGCTACGTGAGCTCAGCCTTCTCCCTTGAAATTAGCAGAGGAGCAATAAAGGCCTGCCTATTCTGGTAGGCTTTTTTTTTTTTTTTTTTAAATGCATTTGGAGGGTTTTGAAGAGAGGTAGGTTTCCACCTCTGCCTTCCCTATACTTTTCAGTGGCTGTATTAAGTATGAATATTTGTTGTTACCGTGTAAGCCGTTTTAAGGCAATATGGGGTGGGGGGATGACTGAAAGGCTTTAATAAGTTGAATATATTCATATTTTAAACAGTCTTTGAGTTGAATCAGAAATTATTTCCTGTGGCTTTTATTAGCATTTGCTAACAAGCATTGATCAGAAAGGGTCGTTGGTTCCGAAATGTTATGCCCAATGTGGAAACTTGATCTCTGGCTTTCTGCCCTATCCATTCACCCACACTGTCTCCTTAAATTATTGTCTCCCCCTGTTTGCTGTCTTAGTGGGAAGATTTGCTTTGCTCTTCTCTGCTAAATTTTCCCCATCTCAAATGGGCTCATTCTAACCCACCACATGGCTAATCCCTAACCTATCTTAATGTTTATACTGCAAATATTTGCAGAGTCCTATTCTCTCTCTCCCCACCTCACCCCCCATTTTTTTTGCCAGGCCAGATACTTGTGTTTCTTGGCCTCAGCCTTTGAGGGTTGATATATATATATCATATATATATCATATATATATCATATATATATCATGTGTATATATATATATATATATATATATATATATATATACACACACACACACACACACACACACACACACACACACATTTTAAGCGGGGGGGGGGAGATTTTTTGGATTCCCTACAGATTTTGTAGTCATGAGTTGCTCAGATTAAAATAGATACTATTTCAGGGTGTGTTTGTCCATACAGTAACAGTGTAAAAAAACAACAACCCAACAATCCTGACCTGTTATTATTGGACAACACACATGATGGAAAAAGCTCAGATTTACGTTGTTTTGTTATACTTGATTGGTTCATACCAGGCTACAATCTCGTCCAAAGCCCATACAGTCTGAACCAGCGCTGTGTTTAGGAATGGTACGAATGCCAGACTTTGGGGTAAAAGAGAGGGTTCCCATTCAGCAGATTGAGCAGGACAGCAGGGCAATAATTTGCCCAGTTTGGGGTACAAGGCATCTTGACTTGGGTCGAGGAGGCCCCCTTTTCTGCTCTGTCTCAGACTACCGGAGATCTTGAGTCTGGTGTGCCCCCCATTCTGAAAGCTGCTTTAAGGCAGGCGGAAAATAGAACTCTCATAATGGGCCTGCAGCATCTTCAACCTGTGGACATGCATCAGAACAATGCCATCCATGTCTTTGCTCTGCCGTTTTCTTCCCTAGAGAAAAATCACACCCAGGCTGATGTTTGGGGTGCAAAAGGCTTCTTTCCTCCAGTCCTTGCACAGTTGACTTGCCCTGATCCTCTTGATTTATGGGTGGGTTGGGAGCTGGGATTTCTCACTCTCCCCCTCCAGGGTGAAGCCCTGACACATTCCAGAGACAGAGATCGTTACCATTTCACTAGCAGTTATCTCTACCATCCTCTAAACCCCAAATGGGACTTGGAGAAGCTCAGTTTGATTAACAGTTGAGGTAGCATCTCTCCATTCCCAAGGACTCTTGATTGATTTCTGTTCTATTTACACAAAGCCTTTAAACTCCACATTTCAGTCTGTGATTTCCAAAAGCAAGGCATAAAAGCTTTTTGAAAAATTAAATAAGACATCCCCTAGAGCAGTGCTTTCCAAACTGCCGCCGTTGGTGACACACCAACGGCGGCAGCGGTGGCGCGGGGGGGCACGTGGCGGCCTCCGCTAAAATGCGGAAGCGCTGATGGCATGCCGCTGCCGTTGCCGCCACCACCATGCACACCGCCGCTGCGCCGCCACCATGCACGCCCCTGCCGCCGCTTCCGGGTTGTGTTGTGACATACCAAACTGTGTGTTGCGACACACAGTTTGGAAAGGTATGCCTTAGAGTAAAAGACCAGCTCAAGTACTGGAGGAATACTTTAAAAAGGAATTGCCAGTGTGAGCAGCAAATTTTATTCCAATGTAGTTTCAAACTTATCTAGGGGATAACACTTGAAGTGGGCCAAGAGAAAGAACCGGAAGGCAGCTTAATGAGCATATAGCAGGAAAAAGAGGCGTCCAGGCGTGTCTGTGCTGTGGTTAAATGCAAGTGAGGAAAGACTCAAGGCATGGCCTTTGGTTTCCTTTATCAGGACTCATTCTCTAGGCATGTTTGCTGTATGGGATGACTGTTCGAGAGAACTCTGCATGTTGGCAGAGTGGACTATTACAGCAAAATGTGCAAGTAGAAGCAACTCCATGCCTTGTTGCAGGGTGAGTCTTGACTTCCCAGCCTTCAGCCCTCGGGCTGGGCCTGATTCTCCTCAACGTTCAGGCCCAGAGAAGAGCAAGCAGGGGCTCTCCCTTGCTGAGCCCCAGTGCCCTGTGTTTGAACTGCTGTCCCTTGACCAACTCGCCACTAGTGAAATTCTGCTCCATGTTATAAACAGCTGCCCCTGCAGATTTCTAAAACATAAGCCCTCTGATAAAGAAATGTGAGTTTCTCAGACTGCCTTTTCCTCCTCCTCCTCCTCCTCCTCCTCCTCCTCCTCTGGCAAACTGGCAAATGTATCATCCCTATTCTGTGTTTGAAGAAGGCTCAGCAGGCTGACCTTGCTAATTTATTTTAATTGATGGATGCATTTGCAGTTTGGGGAGAAGATCTCCTTTAATCTCCGGCCCAGTTGTCTGACTCTTCTCTGCTTGTGTTTAGAAGCTTGGTTGGAGCGGGCTTGTTCCTGGTACAAACACAATAGCAGTGTTGACACACAACATGCTTTACCTGGGCTGTTACAAACCTAGCAGCTCTGTGAACCTGACAATACTGGAGTTGAATGGACTCCCCGACATACTGCCAAATTCCATGAGAATGCAGAACTTTGGTGTCCTTAATGCTTTGCAAGGTAGGGAGAACTTCAGCCAATAGCCATGTATTTTTCTTTCCCTTTTCCACCTGTGAGCTAGCAACCCATTCTTGGGCCGAGAATTTGGGAGTTAATTGTGGCATTGCTTACTCTCCAGGTCAAGACTCTTTGAAATAGTTACTCATTGGTAGCACCTGCCTTTGATGCTATGGTAGCTGGAAGGGATAATCGGTTTATCTCCTTTCGATCTTTCATGCTTTGAGCTTTTCTGCCGCCCTCCTCCCATACACCTTTGTCCCAGGCTGCCAAAATAAATGAATAAATCAGCCAAGAAATCAATCAGCCAAATACCTCTCCAAAAAAGGCAATTATCAACCCAAACTGCCTTTTGAATAACTTCAGGGAGAGAATGAACTCTCTGTGTGGCAACAAAACCACATTAACTGAAGGGTTGCCAGAAGCACACACTGATTTTGAACTAGTTTGTGGATCCCAAAGCAGGATCTGAATCTTTTCCT
Source organism: Charina bottae (assembly GCA_023362775.1). Classification (NCBI taxonomy): domain Eukaryota; kingdom Metazoa; phylum Chordata; class Lepidosauria; order Squamata; family Charinaidae; genus Charina; species Charina bottae. Next base: position 163,404,684 of record JALMGJ010000002.1, read on the forward strand.
TCCTTGTGCTCAGATTGCAGCCTCTCATCAACCACACACGGGCAACGCCCTTTCCTGGACCGAGAGGCCCTTCGAACAGTCACTCATGCCCTAGTTATCTCACATGTAGACTACTGTAATGTGCTCTACATGGGGCTACCCTTGAAGAATATCCGGAAGCTACAACTGATCCAGAAAGTAGCCGCACGGGCAATCTTAGGTGCACCAAGATCAGCACATATAACACCACTGCTCCGCGAGTTGCACTGGGTTCCAGTTTGCTTCCGGGTCCAATTCAAGGTGTTGGTTATCACCTTTAAAGCCCTACATGGCAAGGGACCAGGGTACCTGAGGGACCGTCTCATCCCTATTACATCGACCCGTCCCACCCGGTCATTTCTAGCGGGGTCTCGGAAACGTGCCTTCTCTGCAGTAGCACCCGCCCTCTGGAACATCCTTCCCCCAGAGGTGAGACAGGCCTCCTCACTCCTGGACTTCAGGAAAAAACTGAAAACCAAGTTTTGTCACCAAGCCTGGGACGGGAGGGGAAATAGTTATTCTTGGGGATGGCTAGAGCCCTAGAATGGATTGAGAACGGCTCTTGCGCTCAGGATTTGAGGAAGAACTGTAGCCATCTAGATTTTATTTTATTCTATCCTATTTATATTTTTTAATAATTACAATGATATTGTATATTTATTGCATTTCCATTGGGATCTGTTTTGTATTTTAACTTTGGTTTTATTGTAAACCGCCCAGAGTCCCCCTTTGGGGGAAGATGGACGGTAATATAAATTAAACAAACAAACAAACAAACAAACAAACAAACATAGTTGTCAAGTTTCCTGAAGCCACAGTTTGACCCAGCTACATGTACATCGCTGTGCATATTAAGAGAAACACACATGAAAATGTGTAATATGTTTGTAATGAGACATTTTTGGGTGAAATTCACCAACAAACATGACTGTGGGTTGAAATAATTGGGGGAAATTGAAAATCTGAATAAGTAAGATCATTCATTTCTATACACATGGGGAGACAATATTTGCATGATACGCTCATCTACACTTTAACTAGGCTTGACTTCGTTTATCCAGTGTCTTTTTTTCTTTTGCCTTTATTAATTTCATTAAGCAGAACAAAGACCCAAAGAGAGCAAAACAACAGTGTAGAGACCCTGGGCCAGTCACTTTTGAAAAACTTGTCAAGAAAACTGCAGGGACTAACTCAACAGTTTCAATAAAGGATGACTACATTGTAATTGTCCTTACATAATCTGTATATGGGTTTATAAAGCAACCAGATGGGGTGGGTTTGCACAGGATAAATAGGCTAATATGTAGTTGGTTAATTTGTGGTTCCGTGTATTGTACACATGAGTTTTCTGATCCTCCCTCCCTTAGAAATGTCACTTTCTTCTTGCTTTTTCAGCAACTGACCCGAGAGGGAAAAAACCTGATCAGCCAAATAGCTGCTCCCTATTGCTTCTGGTTGGCTGGCAGGCCTAAAGCAGAATACAGATTTGCAGAGAAATTGAGGACACACTGGTTGCTAGGTTTATTTTATATTAATGCTCTTTGTTTTTCAAGTTTAAATTCCTTGTTTCCCCCCTTTAAGTTTCATAGTTTTAATTCATGCACACAGATACCCATGCATTTCTCCCCTTTATATTGCTTGGGGCCATACAAAAAGGCAGTTAAATAAATAAACAGGTACATAAACAAGCCCAATGCCAAGTTACTCCCTTGCTTTCGAGCCAGTGGTCATCTGGGCTAAGGATTTGGGGAGCTGTAGTCCAACTCCCTCGGAGGTCATCAGCTGGGGGAAGAGTCCGGTAGATTTTTCACTGTGGAGTCCTTGGTGCTCTCTGAGCCTTGTTGTTTTCTTGCAGACGTTTCACTGCCAGGCTAGGCAACATCTTCAGTGCGAGAAAGACTTTTCACTCTTGCCACTTCACAAGCTGCTTTCAGGTGCTGCAAAAGCAGTCCCTCTGCATCACTGTGACTTGTCTTTCTCTCCTATGCATTCAGCACAGGTTAACTTCACCATGTGGAGTGTGGGGTCTCATAATGTAATAATGCTGCTGTGGGCATTTTCACTTAATGTATCTGATAAAATGGAGGGGGTGGTGACATTAGAGCTGTCATTTGCTGGTGTAGCCAAGTGTTTTGTGTGGTCTTGAAATCTCTCTGAAGTTTCAGAAGTGGTTTGAAGTCAAGAGGGATGGGGAGAAATCTGTAGAGTGGTTAGTATGAAGTGAGCTGTATGGCCCTTGGATAGGGGTTGAAGAAGGAGCAAGCGTCTGGCTTGACTTGAAGTTTCTTGTAGTTTCTATTTTTCAGCTACTAGTTTTGGTTATGGCTTTTTAGTAGTTTAGAGAGCCTTTATGCCCCCACACAAAGTGTAGAAGGAGCTACATTGTTATGTTCTTATTTTCCTCTAAGGAGCTAAGAGCAGTGGATGTGATTTGCCCTTCCCCTGTTTATTTTTTACAACGTCTACGTGCAGTAGGTTTAGCTGAGGCCTAATGAATGGCCTCATAATGAATGGAATAAAAGGGGCGTGGGTAAGACGCCAGGCTTGTCGATCCGCAAGTTTGGAGGTTCGAATCCCTAGCCCCGCGTAACGGAGTGAGCTCCCGCACTCGCCCCAGCTCTTGCCAACCTAGCAATTTGAAAGCATGCAAATGCAAATAGATTAATAGGTACCACTTCCGTGGGTAGGTAACAGCGTTCCATGCGCGTCATGCGGCCACATGACCGTGGAAGCGTCTTCAGACAGCGCTGGCTCTTCGGCTAACAAACGGAGATGAGCACTGGCCCCTAGAGTCGGACACGACTGCACAACTGTGCGGGGGGAACCTTTACCTTTAATGAATGGCCACCCTCAGAGCTTCTCTGCTGAATGAGTTTTGGATGCTGAGTTACCCCAGACCTAGTTCAACACTTAATGGGATCTTTATCCACACCAGACCCTTTTTCTATCACCGTGTTTACTAGACTTGCTAATAAATCAAAAGTCTACCCAACACTGCCTGTTTCTCATCATCTCCCATGTTGAGCATTGACATGGAGATCAGAACTTAACCAGAAGAAGTTATTCGAAACACCACTGATGCAACTATAAGAATGTAATGGATGAATTATACTCACAAGGGTTCCTCTTTGCGAGGGAGATGGGCGGTAATATAAATATGATGAATAAATAAATAAATACTGCAAAATGCAGTAGATAGGGTGATGGATATAGGGGCCTATAAATTACAAGCAGTTCTCCCAGTTTGTAAAAGGGTTGCAGATTTGCCAGTACTCATGTCATCTATAAAGCTTATCTCCGCACCATCCATCTCCCTGGCTTTTATTTGGAGGAAAGGATGCTAACCTTTGGCCTCAGCATAGTAGATGGGCCTGAACTCTGAATTGCTTCCCAAGGTGGGGCTGGAATGTATAAGGGGATAGCCAGCGGCTGTTTTGAGGAAGCAAACGTGCTCTGCTGAAATCTAGTACTCTAGTCAAAGACTGGTTTCTGCTGGTTAAAATATTCAGGAAGAGAAGAAACAAGTTTCTTTCTTTAGGTCCTCTCCTAGGATGTCAAAACAGGGACCCAGCAAAGCTGCTCAGAGAGCACTGGGGGAATCCCAAGAGTCCACTGAAGTCCACTGGGTGGCCAATAAATTTAAATAAATAAAAAATAAAAATAATGTTATAACTTAACATACATGATAAATATTTTTGATTGATTGATTATGTGCCACCAAGTCAGTGTTGACTCTTAGCAACCACATACATAGATTTTTCTCCATGATGATCTGCCCCTAACCTGGTCCTTCAGGTCTTCCAACAGGGTACTTATCACCACTGTAACTGAGTCCATCCATCTGGGTCATCCTCTTCTCTTTCCTTCCACCTTTCCCAGCATTAGAGCCTTCTCCAGAGAGCTGGGTCTTTGCATAATGATAAATACAGCATTGAGCGATCAACAATGCAGACTTATGCATAGATGGTGATATATCTAGATGCTTCCCCATTCCCACTTTTTCCTTGACTGTAGAAAAATTGATGGTTGTTGTGGGTTTTCCGGGCTGTGTGGCCGTGTTCTGGCAGTTCTGGTTCCTAACATTTCGCCAGTCGCTGTGGCTGGCATCTTCAGAGGACAGGAGCACAGCTAGAAGATTCTGTCTGTGCCCAAGTGGAGGGTGTGTGTGTTCCTGCTGGTGTTTATAGCTGCTGAGAGGGTGTGTGTCTTCTGTGGGTCATTTACAAAATATTAGGAGAGGGTTTATTGTGGTGATTAGGGGGTGTGGTGCTGTCGTGTGTGGGATTAGCACATCTATTGTGTGAGTCGTTTGTATATTTCTGTGGTTGAGTAGTAGGGCGTAAGGTAAGAGTAATATAAATCTCCCCTTCCTGAAATATACAATCTGTAACCACTTTCACCTGCACTTGGTTTCCAAATGGAGGGTTGATGTTTGGTTTGGATTTGGTTGTCAGGGACTGAAGAGGTATAGAGGAGCATCAGCATTTGCTGGTGGGAGGGAGAGGTTAAAAAAAAAGTCTAGATGATGGTAACAACTGTGCAATTGAAGCCCCACCACCTTTGTATGTATGTTGATATCACATCTGCATCAATTACTTACTTTTAAGAGTCTGTGGCTTGAATCATGTCAACTGGATTTCTATTTTCTCAGTGGAAACGTTTCGCTCCTTATCCTAGGAGCTTCTTCAGTCTGAGCAAAGTTTGTAAGGGAATCCTTAAATATGTTTCTAGGGTGGCTGTGTGACCTTGCACCTGGGGCTAGGTCATGGTTATTTGAGATGTTTCTAAGTCCCTTTATCATCCAAAGACATATTTAAGGATATATATTTAACATATTTAAGGATTCCCTTACAAACTTTACTCAGACTGAAGAAGCTTCTTGGATAAGGAGCGAAACGTTTCCACTGAGAAAATAGAAATCCAGTTGACATGATTCCAGCTACAGACAATTCCACCTGGATGACTGAGAACCTTCATAGACTTACTATTAAGAGGTTAATAGGGAAGCCGCTGAAACAGCTTAGTATGGCTAAGAATAAAAGAACTCAGTGCTGTCTGGGTGAGGTAGATAAGTAAACATTCCACCCCCACACTTGCAAGCAAGCTGGTCAACATTGCATGTTTCCCTCTGCTTTTGCATTTGATTTTTGTTTAAACAAATTAGTGAGCTACCTATGGAAAATGAATCAGCAGGTGCTGATGATGGGATTATTTGTGCAACTGGTCAGACAATGGGATCATCAGTTGGGTTCCATGTCTCTTTTTTTATCTGCGTATGTGACAAGTGTTTGGACTTTATTATTACTGCTAAAGAGGGAGTAGTAGAGCTCTACAAGATCCTGTTAAATTAACCAATCAACCAGTCTATGTGGCATTGTGTGAAAGAGGAACCTACTCATTAGTTCAGGAATGAATGAAATTAAATTAAGATCATTTCGTAACCAACTTGTACCTGATTGTCATATATTATTGGCAAGGGTTGGACTTAGCTTTTCCCAGTGGTGATAGCAACAGTGACACCACGACTGAATGTCATAACTTTATTTATTTTGTTTATCAAATCTGTAAGACCACCTGACTCCATGATGACTGTGGGCAGTGTATAGTATTAAAAACTGGTTAAGTAACAGACAAGAAAAAAAGGCAAGCTGGTGTGTCTGAAAAGATAAAACGGATATTTGGCAAACACCACATACCTGTATATTTCAAACCCACCAACACACTGAGACAGAGGCTTGTACACCCCAAAGATCAAACTCCAAAACACAAGAAAAGCAATGTAGTTTATGCAATCCAGTGCAGTGAGGAGTGCTCTGAACTATACATTGGAGAAACCAAACAACTTTTGTACAGGAGGATGGCCCAACACAGGAGAAGTAACACCACAGGACCAGAGTCAGCAGTTTATCTTCATTTAAAAGAAGAAGGACACTCATTTGAGGACATTAATGTTCACATTTTAGACAGAGAAGATAGGTGGTTTGAGAGAGGGGTCAAGGAATCCATTTATGCCAACTTGGAAAATCCTTCCTTGAATAGAGGTGGGGGCCTCAGGAACAATCTATCTCCCATCTATCTCCCGGCTTTGTCTTCTGTGCCTAGGAAGATTAAGACCATTTCACAAGCTCAACAGCAGCATGGTGATCTTAACGATTCTCCTTTAGATGGTAAAAGGACTTAAAAATAACATCTCAATATAACCATGACCCCAGGTGTAAGGTCACACAGCTACCTAGAAACATATTTAGGATTCCCTTACCAACTTTGCTCAGACTGAAGAAGCTCCTTGGATAAGGAGCGAAACGTATCCACTGAGAAAATAGAAATCCAGTTGACATGATTCAAGCTACAGACAATTCCACCTGGATGACTGAGAACCTTCATAGACATTACAGACAGTGATTAGTGGGTCCCCCTGCCTTTCTTTTCCTTTCCTCCCAATGAATGTAACCACTGATGGGAAACCATCCACCAATCACTCTCCTTAGCTTGGGCTGGTGAGAGTGAAGCAGCGAGTTTTGACAAAAGGATAGACTGGCAGGTTTAGCCATCTGTCAAAACTCACTTTGGGTTTGTGCAAGTTTTTGCATGAGTATATTCAAAAGGGGCGTGTATATTCAGTATATTCAGGGGGCGTGGTGGCTCAGCGGGTAAGACACCAGGCTTGTCGATCGGAAGATCGCAAGTTCGGAGGTTCGAATCCCTAGCCCTGCGTGCGGAGTGGGCTCCCACACTAGCTCCAGCTCTTGCCAACGTAGCAATTCGAAAGCATGCAAATGCAAGTAGATTAATAGGTACCACTTCGGTGGGTAGGTAACAGCATTCCGCGCGCGTCATGCCAGCCACATGACCGTGGAAGCGTCTTCGGACAACGCTGGCTCTTCGGCTAACAAACGGAGATGAGCACCGGCCCCTAGAGTCGGACACGACTGCACAAATGTGCGGGGGGAACCTTTACCTTATATTCAAAAGGAGCCCATTTATCAGCTAATAATTGGGCTCCTTTTGGACATGGATTTAATGCTGTTCCAGAAGACTGCTAAACTGTATTGAAAGCAGCCTGAATTTCATTTGATAGGTGCAGAAAGAATTGCATAATGAAGCAGCAGAGAGAGAAACTGATTTTCTGTGTAGCAACCATTTCCACCACTACTTTGCTATTCAAGTTGAGCTAGGGAATTGGCCCAGAGACCTGTCAAGGATAGGGGGAGATTCTGGATTGAAAGATTCTCCTTGGGTGTAAAGCAGAATGGCTCTGGAAGACAGTGCCCAGGGACCAAAGGAGAGAGGTGATGCCCACACCAGCCTAAAGTGGCCAAGAGGTGCTAGGCTGATTGCATCTCAAGGAGTAACTTGACTATGACACCGATTGAATATTAAGTGAAGTGTGTGAGGTTGCACTCATAGCAAAACTGCAGTGGCTTTTACCCTGTTAAAGGAGAAAACACTACTTTAAAACCACAACAACTAAGGATGACTTTGGGCCACATCATGAGGATATGCCAGAAAAAAGATGCTGCTAGAGCATGTCTCTGCCATAGTTAGATGCAGCTGGGGAAAAGCCCTTGGATTCTTTCTTCACTGATCTGTGGCTGATTTGGAGATGGCGATATTTGACAGTGCCTCAAATAGAGAATTCTCTTCTGGTAGACCTCCAAGATTATCGTAGACACACGATTATCCTGGGCCAAGTTGCATTTCCTTCCCTCCTCCTGTGGAGGATGATGAAAATGGAGATTGGTCTTTGACTGCTCTTTCCAATGTCCTGAGGTTCATGACTGGAAAGCAAAACATAACATTCATCTCAGCAGCCATTTTAAAATCTTCTGAAGAGCTCAAAATCATTCACTTTGAATAAAATTAGCTCCTTCCAATTAATTAGCAGGAACAGTTTGCTTTTTAAAGACTGTCTCACTCATGTGCTAGGAACGTGACAACGGCAACACCGTGGGGACACAGTGGAAAAAATATATTGCTAGAGCATGTTTATGCGTGGTTGGATGCAGCTGGAAAAAGGCCTAAACCTTCTGATGTCTAATGTAGGGGAAGCACAGTGGCAGGATGGAAGCTCTGAACATTGGTCTTTGTTTTTGTACCCATGGAATGCCTCATTTTTTTTTTTTAAAAAAATGAAATTTCTCAAAAGGTGAAAAGTCTTAATGTGACAGCATTGGGACATAATTTCCAAACCATTCATGTTTGCTAGAGGCAAACCCATAGATACTTGATTTTGGATAGCAGGTTGTCATATGCATCCCCAGCCAGCACATCGATCAGGAATGATCGAAGCTGTAGTCCAAATAACATCTAAGGATCTAAAGTTGGGAACAATCGGTTGCTTCTTCTGGTTCAAAGGCTGCTCTGATATTTCTGTCTCTGTCTCTCTCTCTCTCAGAAAGGGGAAACTTAAATTTATTTATTTTATTTATTAAATTTCTCTACCGCCCATCTCGCGTACAACGGCTCTGGGCAGCTTACAATAATAAAAATGGCAGATCGCTAAAAACAATTCAGTATAACTATAAATACAAATACAGAATATAAAATATAAAATAATATAAAATATAAAATAATATAGAATATAAAATTCAAGATGGGAAATAAGATCTTATCCTGGGACCCTCACGGGGCCAACCACCCCCATGAATAGCTGTCCCCCCTCCCATCCCAGGCCAGGTGGCATAACCACGTCTTTACTCCCTTCCAAAAAGCTGGGAGAGTGGGGGCCTCTCTTACCCCAGGGGGTAGCTTGTTCCAGAGGGCGAGTGCCACGGCAGAGAAGGCCTTCTTCCTGGACCCTGCCAATCGGCAATCCCTCATGGACAGGGTCCGTAACATGCCCTCTCTGCCTGACTGGGTGGGACGGGTCGATGTGATGGGGGTGAGGCGGTTCCTCAGGTAGCCTGGACCCATGCCATGTAGGGCTTTAAAGGTGATAACCAACACTTTGAATTGGACCCAGAAGCAAACTGGCACCCAATGCAGCTCGCACAGCAATGGTGTTATATGTGCTCTTCTAGGGGCTCCTAAGACTGCTCGCACGGCCGCATTTTGCACCAGCTGTAGCTTCTGGATACTCTTCAAGGGTAGCCCCATGTAGAGTGCATTGCAGTAGTCTATGTGGGAGATGACCAGGGCATGAGTGACCATTCGGAGGGACTCCCGATCCAGAAAAGGGCGTAGCTGGCACACAACACAAAGTTGTGCAAAGGCTCCCCTGGCCACGGCTGCCACCTGCTCTTTGAGCAGGAGTCGTGAGTCCAGGAGAACCCCCAGGTTCCACACCGGGTCTGTCTGGGGCAGTGCTACCCCATCCAGAGCCAAAGATGGCAAATCCCCAGACACTCAGGAGCCTCCAACCCACAGCCACTCCGTCTTACCAGGGTTCACCTGAAGCCTGTTGTTCCCCATCCAGATCCCTACAGCCTCCAGGCACCGAGAAAGGCATCACACAGCATCACTTACATCACCCGGGATGGAGATGTATAATTGAATATCATCAGCATATTGTTGATACCTCACCCCATGGCGACGGATGATCTCACCCAGCGCTTTCATGTAGATGTTAAAAAGGAGCGGAGAGAGCACCGAACACTGCGGCACCCCACAGAGGAGGGGCCGCGGGCCAGATCTCTCGCTCCCTATCAACACCGATTAATTAATTACATGTAATTAATTAATTCATGTAATTAATGTATAATGTATCTAATTAAATTAATTAGATGTAAGTTAAAAATTAGGTGGAAAGGGTCACCCTATTCTCAGTGCACCATTAATTAAAGTGTTTTTTTTTAAAATACTATCTCAGCTCCTATATCTTTTCCCAGAAACACAGCACACAAGAATTTAGCTGTCCAAGCATTTTCTGGCACCAAGATAAAGGGATGAAAAAAAACTTCCCTGACTGAATTCCTTTTAATGTGTCAGGCTGCTCTTAAAGGCATGAAAACTAATGTTGTGATGTTGACCTTTCTGCTCCAAATTATTCCTAATCTTTTTGCTGACTTCTTCTGTGGGTGTACTTGCTGCATTCTACAGATAAGCATTCCTTCATTATTTGGCTTTTCATGCACGGTGCACTGATTTCAGCCCATAGGTGCCAATTAGTGGTATCGCTGCTCTGCTGAGCTATAATAGCTATTTGGCAAGACGGCAGATCTTCTCCTGCTTTACAAACACAGGTGCCAATTGTCATCATCTCAAGTGAAAGACTCTGGCTTAGTGAGCTTAAAAAACAGGTCCATAACACTGTGTTTCCATGGCATATCACATTTTTTACAAAGAGATTTTAAACATTGTTGGATTGCTAAAGGCTAAACATTAAGAATATCCCTGTTTGAACAAATGGTATTTTGAAAATATCCAAATCCTCCTAGCTGGATCCAAGAATTCTTTCTTCACTGACCTGAGGCTGATTTGGAGATGGTGATACCCCCATTCAGATGCTAGAAAAATTAGGATGAATGGTTTTGGGCAGGGAAAGAGGTTCAATATGTATAACACCTACTCTGCCCACTTTCTTCAGGAAGTGCCTAGATCTCGTACACTGTTGCATCAGGAGAGAACTGGCAAGGTTGTAGCTCCTTCCTCAGTGACCAGGCAGGTAGCAGTAGGTGTGACTTGGGCACCGTGGCCAATCAAGGTTTGGGACGTGTACTTCAGGTTGCCTGCCTTTGATTCATTGTAATGAAGTCACCCTTTCTTTCCAGCTGTTACCTTTGAAGATTGGATGTGGAAACTCAGTCAAATGACTGGGTGGAGTTATTTTCCACAATACAACACAACAGGCTGGGCGGAGCTAGTTAAATGCTGTGCAAGACTGGGTCTGTTTGGAATTAATTTAACCCTATGGGGTTAGTTGACTGAGTCAGTTGACTCCTTTTTAGTGTTCCCAAAACACAGTGACCCACCCCATTGACCCGGTTCAGTGTGTCGTGGGAAGAGGGTCATGATGTTTGTTTTGTTTTGGGTTAAACAAGATTGTTTGGTTTTGCTTAACCATCATGGTTCATGAACCATGTTTTATGTTTTAATATGTTAGATGGACCTATTCAATGATGTTCAAATTCAAATTGTGATTAGATAAACATAGGTTTTCCAGCTCTAGCAAGCCAAACTCTCGTGATGTACTTGTATCTGGTTCTCAATTTTACCCTTATAGAGAGAAAGGTGTGGGATTAATTCCGATTTCTTTTCTTCAGATTTACTGGATAAGGTGAATGAGCAAATAAAGATTCAATATTTATTCTAATGTTAATGCAGATTCATTGTTGGCTTCTTTCAAGCTGTTATAACCTTTGCTGGACTCAGAGTTCATTCAAGAATGGAGGCTAGGGAAATCTACTTTTTAATGGCTTGTTAAAGACTGTGCTGTCAGGACAAAACCCAAATATTAGATAAACATCAGCTTGCTTGCTCTTTTCTCTTTGCTTTTCCAGCTTCTTCCCAAGTCAGGCTCTGTTTAGTGAGCTATTTCCAAGGTCAGAACAACACATAAAGAAGGACAGAGTGGGATGTGGAAGAAATTGCTGAAGAGTTTATTGTTGCCCTTTGCTTTTCTTGCTGGAATGTTTGGGGTGTTTTGAAAGGTAACTATGAAGTATATTTCACAACTCTTCAGGGGAAGAGCCCTAGTTTGATGTCAAAGCACATGTTTTGTATGCAGACACCAGTGTCCAAAATAGCAAAAGATATATTATGACATCATCATCATATTTCATTCTAGTGTCACAACACTGCAAATGAGTACGTAAAGAGTGCGGAGTCTGCACTGTGAGATCACGGTGCACAATTCATCACTTGCATCTCATGTCCCATATCTGTGAATGCCTATGCATGCATATGATCCAAGATTCAATCCCTGGTACCTGCAGGGAGGGCTAGGAAAGATTCCTCTTTGGGATCCTTCAGAGATGCCCTTATGAGATGGCTTTGCTCATCAAGCCATCACTCATCAAACAAGCCACAATATGGTTTGTTTTATTTTGACTTAGTGTGTCCCAGAATGCTTTCTACACACACACATATGTATCTCCTGCATACAAGTGGAAATTCTAGGTGCACAGACTGTCTCAACCCTCTTGTGCAATACTGTAGGCAGCCAACATGGAAGTTCTGCAGAGGAACCCATCGATATGTCAAGTTGGCAAGGATATATGGGAGAAGTAGTTACAGTTCCTTCTCCTTGTGTTGATTGCCTGAGTGGACCCTAAAGATGTTAATATGAATTCCTAGTACCTTCCATCCATCAAGCTTGACCTGTGAAAAAGGGGCCAACTTTTACTTGAATTCAAGGTATTTTTTTCCTCTAGATTTGGCACCTCCCAGTCATTAGGAAGCATGGATGCTTTCTTGGGCAGCTTTTCACAAACACCTACAACTTAGATCATGACTATGAAGGTTCCCAGTCATCCAGGTGGAATTGTCTGTAGCTTGAATCATGTCAACTGGATTTCTATTTTCTCAGTGGAAACGTTTTCTCAGAGCGAAACGTTTCCACTGAGAAAATAGAAATCCAGTTGACATGATTCAAGCTACAGACACTTAGATCATGACTTTCTGGTTTGGGCAAAGGGATATTGAACATATTGTATTGCCATTGACTTTATCATACTTCTGGCCTATGGCTGTAATAATCAAGACTTGACCTTTCCAAAAGCCATTGCATTTTTCCTTCTTCAAGTGCTCAAGTCCCTGGCAAGAGTCAGGAAAACTTAAGGCTTATATTCCAAGGGTCAGTCATATTTCTTTACAGCTTCATGAGAATTAATTAAGAGCAGCCAGCAAAGTGCATCTCTGGTGGAAATATGTAGACGGACATGGAATGTTACAGCTGCCATTTTCCCAGAATGGAACAATGGAATAGATGGTGCCACTACTAGATAGATTTGTAAATGGTGAACAATCATACCAAACACATGCCCTTAATGGATTTATGTCTAGATAGAGAGGTATAGAGAAACTTGGGGTTCTGTCCTGGACCCAGTGCTCTTCAACACTGTTATTTATTTATTTATTTATTTATTTATTTATTTATTATTTAAATTTGTATCACCGCCCATCTCCTCCATACCTGTTATAAATGATTTATGAGGGATAGAAGGGATGCTCAGCAAATTTGCAGGTAACACAATGTTGGGGGGATTGCTAACATTAGACCCTATCCAACAAAATGGTGTTCAGCAGTGAGAAATGTAAGGTTCTGCACTTAGGTAGGAATCACCAGACCCACAGGTACAAGATAGGTGGTAATGGCTCAGTGCTAGTACTTGTGAGAAGGATCTGGGTGTTCTGGTAGACCACAGATTAAGCATGAGCTAGCAGCTGCCAGAGGGCCAATGGCATCTGGGGCTGCATCAACACAGGAATAATGTTGCGATCTTGGAAAGTGATAGTTCTGCTCTATGCTGCACTGGTCAGGCTGAACCTGGAATCCTCTGTCCAGTTTTAGTTGCCATAATACAAGAAGGATGCTAGGCAACTGGAAAGAGTGCAGAGAAGAGCAACAAGAGTGCAGGGAAGATGGCGAGGGCTTGAAAGCTAAATCATATTGAAGAACAGTTAAAAGAACTGGGTTTGTTTAGCCTAAACAGAAGGCTAAGGAGAGACTTGATAACAGCCTTCCAATACTTCACAGGAAAGAGGGTATGGATTTATTCTCTGCAGTGCCTGAGGATAGGACAAGAATCAGTGAGTGGAAGCTTTACAGAGAAAGATCCAAACTTGAAATAAGGAGATATTTCCTGGCCATGAGAACTATTAAGCAGTGGAACAGCCTGCTTCCTGGAGTTGTGGGTGCTCCATTGCTGGAGGTTTTCAAGCAAAGATTGGACAACCTTTTGTCTGAGATGGTCTGAGGGTTCCTGGGCAGGAATCGAAGCCTAAGATTCTTTGATAAGTTCTAGTAGACAGAAAGCACGGGATGTACACAGATATTTGGAGCTATTTGTTGGTAACCTATTGAGCTATACTATTTTTCTCACTTTTAGGAGCTCTTTTCTCTGGTAATTGGTGAGGATTATCTGTGGCACACAGTTAATATTGGCAGGCAACTAGTGAAGTTTTCCAGCCCTCTGGAAAACATAACAGCCAACCAGAACCATTGCCAACTGCCCCCCCCCCCAGGTCCTATGTTCAAGCCACTGTTCAATCAAGTCAAAAACAGCAAGCAAATCTAGAGGTAAGAGATGACTGAGATATTGGAGGAATATCGTACACGGCTTACACTATAATCAATGGAGTCTGTCATTCAGGTAACTGAACTTCAGTGTAGTTCCATGTTCATTCTCTGTTTTAGGAATTGTTTAGAACTTAAAGTAACCTTTAAAAGGTCTCAGAACATGCACCCCTTTATGAACTTTGGCCATCAGTAGTTTAAACTGAGTCTTGCCAATTCACTGTCTATCAGTTAAAATTCCTACCAGCTTTTATCAGGTCTTGAATAGCATCCAGATCTATCTGATGCATGTTAACTGAAGTGAGCTGCCCTGTGTTCAAGAGAATTTACTTCCAAGGAACTCTGAAAATCTGTAATGTAATGGTTATATTAATGCAATGGTTACAGGAAGTTGAAATTCCCCTTAGCCAGGGAGTTCGCTGGGTGACATTGTGCCTAGTTTCACTCTTTGCACTAAACTGTGATTTTGCTAACCATAGTTTGTTGAATATAATACAAATGCAAGTATTCAAATATCATGCTAAGCCATTAACTATGGCTTACAAATTACAGTGACTAGCCCATGTAGATTGCACTAAACCTAAACCAAATAAAACACACTTTGATTGGGTGCTAGTCACGATCTTTTAGCCTAACCTATTTCCCAGGGGTGTTCTGAAGATAAAATGGCATGTATTCTACCTTGGTGGAAAATTGTGATATAAATGAAATATATCAAATCGTAGGATTGCCAGCTCAGGCCTTGTGGTTTTGAGGTCAGCCTTTCTCTCATTGTCTTTTGGTTTCCACAATTTGAGCCTTGGGACTTTAGGAACCCATGGCTGGTCTCCCATAAGGATAATTTCTAGTAAGAGTGCACTGAATTTCCATTACAGGCCATTTCCTCACTAATGATTTATAGTGCCTTAAAAGTGTCCTCCAACCATCCAACCTTTGTGCTGCATATCAGTCATGAAGGCTGGCTTTGCATTGCCACAGAATGAATGGGTGATGCAGGAAAACTC
Source organism: Charina bottae (assembly GCA_023362775.1). Classification (NCBI taxonomy): domain Eukaryota; kingdom Metazoa; phylum Chordata; class Lepidosauria; order Squamata; family Charinaidae; genus Charina; species Charina bottae. The sequence goes on from JALMGJ010000002.1 coordinate 163,419,882, forward strand.
TATAAATCATTAGTGAGAAAATAGCCCCAGGCTCTTTCTTCATGTCTGGCTTTGTTATCAAGACCCATTCCATTCTGACAAAGAAACAGTGATTAATTTATGTACAGAAATACTGATGCAAGCCATCCACAAAGCATGGAATTGCAAAAATTAGATAGGAATCAGGGCAACTCAGCAAAGATGTTAAATAAGTTACCTGTTCTGCCTCTCCCACTTCCCCCATTCCATCATTCTGCTGAAGACCGGCATTTGGAAGAAGGTTGTGATCTATTATCAACAACAAATAATGTTATTCTATAATGCCACTGTTTGAACCACATTAAGTCTAGAAGTAAACATCATAAAGGTCTCCATGTTCATTGTTTTAAAAAAGAACAATGAGTGTTTAGGCCGTAAGGGTACAAATATAAACTTACACAGGCAATGCATAGTAGACACTTAGAAGGGAGCCTGCACCATTTTCAGGTCACTTGTCAGGGAATGGGGCTAGCAAAAGCGAATTATAAATAGTGTGCCAAATGACAAAATATTTACACAACAGCAGGAATGATGCACATTGTGGATTTTTTGTTGGTGGATAATTTGTAGAATAAAATGCTATGACTGGGTTCTCAGATAACATTAAGTCATGATGTGTTGAATGAGCCACAGTGACTGGGCTCGCACATCATGCTAAGGTAGAAACCATGATTTATAATCCATAATGGGTGGATCATAGGACAGAATGGAGTAACCCATATTATAGCTTGCATAATTGTGATATCAATCACAACAATGGTGCTTAAAAGATTGTGAATCTCTTTGAATTTTCAATATTTTTGCATAAACATGACTTAAAACATGATCAGTTCTCCACACAAGTCCTAAAACTAGATAGAGAACCCAATTAAATGAATCAAAAACATTATTTTATTTATTTATTTATTTAATTAATTTATATGACCGCCCATCTCCCCCAACGGGGAACTCTGGGCGGTTCACAATAAAATAGATTAAAATAAAATATAAAATATAAAAACATCAATAATATAATAAATAGTTATAAAATCCAGATGGAGATGGCATTAATAACAGAAGGACATGATAGAATTAGGGGATTAACCACCCCCATGAGGAACTATCGTTTCCTCCCTCCCATGCCAGGCGGCAGAACCAGGTCTTCAGTTCTTTCCTAAAGGTCGGGAGGGAGGGGATCTGTCTCAACTCTGGGGGCAAGGTTATACTTGCTCATTGAATTATTAAGGGAAATGATCGAAAGCTATATATTTGGCAATTGAAGTCCATGCATCTTAAAGTTGCTGAGGTTGAGAAACACTGTGTTAGAGTGAAATCAGAGGCTACAGGCCCAGTTCCCAAGGCAATTCCAGACATGAGAAATTATGTATATCTCTACCTTATTCCAGTAATGAAACACCTTTGGTCACAGAAACTATATAATATGGTATTTATTTATCATCACTCTGGTCCTTGGTTGTGTTTGTTCTCTTGACGACAGAAAACAACAGGGGTGTTCCATCCTGTGAATAACCCTGTTCTCTTCTGCCAGTTCTCCAACCTATATTTGCAAAGCAAAGTAAGCCAGCCTTCTGAAGCACATTTTGCAGGTTCTCATGGACAACCCAGCAAAGGAAGCTCCTGCTTGAATCATCTAGCCAAGTCATTTAGCCAGACAAATTGGGTACAATCCAGATGCTTTTGTCTGAAGATTGCTTATGGCACAAGAAACTGAGTTGTCTCACTCATTCTATGTTGCTCAATTTTACAAGAGAAATTGGCAGATGATGTAAGCTCTGTGGTATTGCTTTTAGCTAAAATCCTTCTTGTTCTAGACTGGAAATCTCAGGGGGATATTCATGCTGTCACTGTATCAGTGAAACATCCTGTGATATCTTCAAAGTTGTCAAATTTGTTGTGGCACAAAGCCAAAATTGGGTCAGATACAGAAATGCATTCCCATCCCTGCTACCACTTCACACAGAGTTGTAGTAAATAATGGAACCACCAGGGCAGGACCTGGGCCCCACTCACCTGAATACAGATCACTAGTAGCAGAATGGAGTATGGCTTCCAGCAATGGGATTCCATGGGGCTGGGCATTGATGAAGCAGTGGAGAAAATGGTGCTAGCCAGTTGAGTCTTTCCTTTGCAGTTAGTTCTTTCCATTCAAAATGTTGATTGGGTAATAAATACTTGCACAATTGACCCCAGCCACGAGGATGCATGATTCCCATACAACTAACTGCTATGTTGAATTAGGCTATGCAGAAGTACAGTAGCTCCCATACTTGAGCAGCTGTGCCATCAGCTGTTAATTTGATTTTATGCATAATTTTAACATGTTAAAATACCATATCCCACACATGGCGGAGCTTCTATCACACCATCGTGGTCACCATCTTGATTTTTTTAACCACATCCTGTGGACCTCCCTGGAACCCATGCTTATTTTTACTGGCTACAATTGGCTTCTCTAGTTGGCAGCATTGACAAGTTATTATGTATAGTTTTGCACACATGAGTACCTGCTTTATGGCTTTTTAGTGCTCAGAAACTGGAATATTGTCTACCAGTCAGGTTGATTGCCCAAGGCTATACCTTAACTTCGCCATTTTGAATTTTTATTTTGTGCGATTTGGTCTTGGCACTGCTAAGGCAAAATACAGTGTTGTTTACTCAAAGGGATTCAAATTGTGAAGTTGAAAATAGGAAAGACTTAACTGCAGTAGCAACTTTGTATATACATTTTGCAGTACTGGTAAACTCTTTAATCTTGACAGGACTTAGTTTTGGATTGTTACTTTCCAGGTAAAATATGGGATTTGAGAGCTTTCCTGCTAATCCATGCTTTGTGCCTAGGAGGCAAGTAGAGTGATTAGTTCTGCAAGAGGAATGACAAATTGCACGTTCTGGGTTGTAAGCAGGAGAGCTGGCACATGTTGGATCTAAAGTTTTGCTGTTGCTTTCTGAAGAAATGTGGGGAGTGAAAGAATCAGCTAGGAGAATCCTGTTGCTTCAGAATATAGGAATGTAGAGGTTAAAGGGGAGTTTTTTCACTCAAATCCTTAATCCTTGGAAACCTGTCATGCTGTGCATGGGCTGATGCTTTGACAAGAGACAGACTTCCATATTTGCCTTTCAAAGCTCAACGTGATTTCTTTTTCCCACTCCATCTACCTGAGAACCATCAGGATTAAGGCCCAAAGGAATCTGCAGTGCAGAGCGAACAGGTCATGCAAACCTGAAAAGCATATCCCATCTTACCACCCACAATGCTTCTGTCTTACTGCAGAAGCTCTCTTGTACTATATCCAATCGTCACTGGCAGGATCTAGACAAAGTACCACCTTTCTCAGGATGTGACTATGCATTAGAAGGGAAGCATCAGTTTTTCTATCTCAAGTTTCCCTTGCAGGACAAATGCAGAGCAAAGAAATGTTCTTGCCTGTGAAAAGGTCAGGGGGTGTTTAAGCTTCCCTGACAAATCCTGCACAGACTCTCTCTTGACAATGCAGTTTTCTCAGTTGGACTACAATATGGGAAGATATTGCAGCCAGGTATGGCCATGGAGGGGGCAGGATTTCCAGGGGAGAATTTGTTGGTGTGGAAAGGACTCAAGGCTGCTCCCCGTTATTTAGTAGACATCCCTAGAAAGTGCCTACACCCTTCTTTCAGAGCAGAACCACTAACATACAACTGGCAGAATCCAGCTGTTTCCCAGTTTTAATTAACCTTTGCAGCACAAATGTTTAAAAAAACATAGGTCTAGTGGTTTTTTAAAAGAGTGCTAAACCCAAGTATATAAGGAGCCTGTGTAATGTTAGAAAATGCTAGCCAGGCATTATGTGTGCAGCTGCCTCTGTGGAAGCCAGGGGTCTGGTCTCTCCTGCAGCCCAAGCCAAAATGGCCATGGAGGGCAGTGCCTAGCAAGAGGAGAGGAAGGAACCTGCCTAAAGTGGCCAATAGGAGCTGGGCAGATCCCAATGCCTGACTGCATCATTAACCACATCACAATGAAGTGTGCTAGATCCTGCCCACAACAGAATTTGTGTCAGGAGAAGAGGGAAAGCACCATAGCAGAATAGGTAAAGATGATGTCAAGCTGTCTCAGCTGTGGGATGGGGATGAGACAATGGCAACATCACAAGGACATTACAGAAAAACAGTTGCTGGGTGACTTTGGGCTAGTCACTCTCTCTCTGCCCAACCCATCTCACAGGGTTGTGGTTGTTGTGAGGAAAATAGGAGGAGGAAGGAGTATTAGGTATGTTCCCTGCCTTGAGCTATATATAAAATAGGCATGATGATGATGATAGAATTAACACTCTATTTTTTTCTTTCTTTCTCTCTCTCATAGAAAGAAATTTAAAAGATTTGGGGAAAAATATCAGCAACCCCACAATAAAGGGAAGCAGCAAAATCACATGGAACAGCACTTGCTGGATTGTACCACTCCAAAGTGCAAATAGGAAGCTTGTGGAGAAGTATTCAGAGGGGCGATATCTCCACTAGTCCAGGCCACATGATTTTGCTGCTCATTTAGTTTGGTTCTAAACAGAGTGTAGTCGCTGTAGTGACTATTTAATACTGAGAAGACTGAGGTTCAGAACCTTATTCTTCATGCAGCTCACTGAGTAACCTGGTGGGAGTGATTCTGACTGAGCCACTCTACCTAAAAAGGCAGATTTGCTGGGTAAGTCCTGTGTACCTGGAAGAAAAGCAGGATGCCAGACTATGGCCATTTCATTTACATGTGGTACTGAATCCTCACATTAAAATTTGTCATCCTCTGCTGCTGAAAAAAAGAACTAAGATTGGGTGCCTGAATTGTGTGAGAGAGAGGGATGGATAGACCACATGTTCTTACCATCCAATTGAAAAATGTCCTGCCTCTGAACCCATATTATTAACTTGCTACTTTTCATGCTGAAAACTGACTTTAGTCCTTAGTTGAGTTTGGCTTGGAAGTCAAATAGACAAACTTTGTGTACTCCTTTCTATGTTATCATTTGCATTTTGCAGATGCTAGGAACATGTGATAGCAGTGACTGAGTAAATTTCAATGCTTAAAATATTATATTTTCTTAGGATAATAGGAACCTACCAAGTTATAGTATTGTTCCATCTAACCCAGGATTGCTTAAGAATGGTTTTCCACTGGGGGCCCCAACCTGGAATTCACACATAGGGTAGCACTAAATTAAGTACTTCACAAGGCCATGCAGTTAAAAAGAGAACTGTAGCAAAAAGAGAACATCTAAACAACATCCACCCCAATGGTTATAAACTTTTGATTTAAGCCACAGGACTAATAGATAAATAGGGGCGTGGTGGCTCAACGGGTAAGACGCCAGGCTTGTCGATCCGAAGATTGCAAGTTCGGAGGTTCGAATCCCTAGCCCCGCATGACGGAGTGAGCTCCCGCACTAGCCCCAGCTCTTGCCAACCTAGCAATTCGAAAGCATGCAAATGCAAGTAGATGAATAGGTACCACTTTGGTGGGTAGGTAACAGCGTTCCGCATGCGTCATGCTGGCCACATGACCGTGGAAGCATCTTCGGACAACGCTGGCTCTTCGGCTAACAAACGGAGATGAGCACCGGCCCCTAGAGTCGGACACGACTGCACAAATGTGCGGGGGGAACCGTTACCTCTTACTAATAGATAGGCAGAAAAACAGACCATGGCAGAAGTTAGCAAAGGTACATCTAACAGCAAAATTACATTTTCACTATTGTCACTAGGGTCAACTAGTTTCAGTCAGCTGCCTCTATGACCCTGTTCCCATAACACACTTAAGTAAGGTCGAAGTGGGGTTGTGAGAAGACTTGGGGTTTTTGACCCAGTCAGCTAACCCATGAGGATTAAATTTAGCCCAATACAGATCCAATCATACACAGGGTTAAGCTAACTTTACCCAGTATGTGTATTGGGAATCTCATCAATTGGCCTGTTTTGCATACTACTCCTTTATGGAAAAAAAGGCTGGAGAAAGAGTAGCTGAAAAAGCAAGTCTCTCCCTTACAAAACTCTCTGTCAAACCCGCCCCCCCCCCAAGCTGATTGGTCACAGTGCCCAAGCCACACCTCCTATTGGCTGCTTGTCATGAAGCCTTGCTAGTACTCAGGAGTTCTGAACTAATTGGCAATTCTTGGCAAAAGCGGGCAGTGCTCCATTAACTCTAAATCCAATTATTTTTGTCTCAGCCTGATTTTGTACTACCAGAAATCTCTGGGTTGGTGGCTGACTGGGTAAATGTTTGTTCTAGGAATGTTGGTGTGTCGTGAGGGATCTGTATAAGAAAATAGGGGAAGAGTAATTTATATTCACATTCTTGCCAAGTTGCGCCCTTGCTCAGCCAGTAAGGTTGCCAGTTCTCTGGCATCCAAAAGCTTATTTCATTGACTAGACCCTTCATGGCTGGGCATTGTCATATTGTCCATTATTAAAAACATCAATTTGAAAAATGGCCCAGCAGTAAAATGGCAAAATTAGAAATCTAAAGGTCCAGAAAATAAAAAAGTTCAGGAAAAGGACTAGTTTTTTTCCTTTTCCAAGAGGAAATATGGGAAAAATGGAAAACAAATTTATTTAGTTCATTTTTTCTTCTCTCTGTCAAAGGCAGCAATTTGAGATTACTGGTAGTCTCAAAGTTTAAACTTGGCCTGAAATCCAAGTGTGCCATCAAGCTGGTGTTGATTCTTACCAACCACACAGATAGATTTTTTCCAGGATGATCTGTCCCCAATCTGGCCCTTCAGATCTTCCAATACTACACCTATCACTGTTGTAATAGTCCATCTACCTTGCTGCTAGTCGTCCACTTTTTCCTCTTTCCTTCCACCTTTCCCAGATAATGGACTGCTGAGAGGAGCTGGGTCTTTGTATAATGTGCCCAAAATATAATTTGAGAGTGATCATGGGTACCCCGAGAGATAACTCTGAATTGATTTGTTCTATGATCCATTTGTTGGTTTTCTTGCCCATCTATGGACTTCCCAGGAATCTTCTCCAACACCAACGTTCAAAAGTATTAATACTCTTTCTATCTTGCTTCTTCAAAGTTCAACTTTTACTTCCATAGAGTGTCACTAAGAAAACCATTGCCTGCAAAATTCTGAACTAGTTTTTTTAAAATTCTGGCAAGAAGCATCAATTCTTTATTCTTCAGAAATGCTGCCTAGGAGATTAAAACAAAACCAGAACCTATTTTAAAATTCCTAGTTATTTGACTTATTCCCTATGATACCTACTCTTTGCATCATGTAGATCATCTTTCCATAATCTGCATCCACCAACTGAGTCTGTAACTCCCACAATTCTCAGACCGCACTAACAGTGGCTATGCTAGTTAAGAATTTTGGAAGGTGCAGTTCTAGTACATCTGGAGGACTCCAAATTAAGGACGGCTGACAGCTTATTCCACCATAGCAAAGTGAGTCTCTTTGTAGGAAGCAGACTCATCATAGTAGAACCCCAAAGTGATGTTTTTGCAGTCCACCTGTGTCTGCAATGTGAATTGCACCCATTTTTCCAGACTCATATCCTGGACAAATACCTGGAGTGAACATAACCGCATCCTTCCTTCAGCCTCTGCAGGAATTCCACCGATTCAGACAGCTCACTGGTAGGAACAGACAGGAAGTAGTTTGACCCCATTTGTCTGTGGGATGCTTGGTGGAGACCGGAATGTAGATAAAATCTATTCCAGTCTTGTGTTTTAACTACAAGAACAGTTCTTGTTTGGACCTTCCTCAGGGCAACTTAAGATAACATCCCTCTAGGACATGCCTCTTATTAGCAGATACTGTATATGATTCACTGTTGCATTCTTGGGTTTTTAAAACCTTTTAAGGCTGCCGTGCTATATCCATTTCTCCATTGAACTCAAGGGGTTTTTCTTCTTTTAATCTATTCATTTATTTATTTGATTTTTATCCCACCTTTCCTTCAAGAGTGCAAGATGATGTACAGCCCGTTGCTTTCTCTGCTCATATTTTCCCCCACAGCAACAAACCCTGTGAGTTAGCTCTACCACTACCACACTCTTACACTAGCAAGAAAATATATTCACAATATGGTGCACTGTCATTTTTCTTTCCAAAAAGGCTTGGAAAATACCTCAAAGATAAAGTTTCCTTCAAGTTGGGCTTGACTCCTGGTGACTTTGTGGCCATAGCTATGTACTTTTCTTGATAGCGATGTAGAAGGGCCTTTTCTGGGCCTTTCTGTTTTGACTACCAGAGCTATAATTATGAAATTCCCTGGAAGTCGCCATCAAGTCATAGCCAGCCCAGGACTGACTTTGCTTACCTTGTGAGCCCAGATGCTGCCACTACTTGGCTAAAGTATTTGAATGTGTTCTTCATTACACTTGATGCCTTCATCAAGAATTGGCCCAATATGCAGTATCTTCACTTTTTTTTTTTAATCTGTTCAATCGTGTCCGATTGTTGTGGCACAACATCCTGGAGATTCTCTATAACAATAGAACAAACCAATAAACAGGGACCTCTTCTCTCTCCTCCCAGATTTATTTGATCTACTTTTAAAACCATCTATGTCAGAGGCCCTATTTGCCTTTCTCCAGGCAGATGCTTTGGATGTAGCATGCCTCAGTTCCAGCCGGCTTGATCAAGGGGCAGCACTGGGTGAAGATGACAGCAACTACTCCAACACATCAATAGGAGAGTTTGCACTTGAGTAAATGCCAGGATATATCAGCTGACCTTTTGTTTTCTCCTGGATCTTGTCAACACAGGCATCAGCAGCAAGTTAAAGGAACATCAAAATGATGTGTGCATGGTGATGTCATGATATAAATCCCATCCTTACATATCCCATCCTTGTATCCGAACATCTGTATGTAAATGTAAATTGCAGCTTTTGCATCCTGATGTCATGGAGCACTTTTCGTCACTTGCCCTTTTTCCATAGGTATCTGCTGCTAGATATGATGATAAAAATATGACAAACATCTATTGTGATGTCAAGATGCAAATCTGCTCTTTTGTTCTTGCATCCTAACATCAGATGCAAGTGTGTAAATTATGGGCTTTGCATTGGGAAGTCATAATGCATGTTTCACCATTTGCTTGTCAATGACTTTTGCCAGATAATTGCCCCAAGTTCAAATAAGATCAAAGGAAAACCATTTCTCTCTTTCTCACCCTACCATGTGTAATTTTATGCACCCATCACTTTTTTTGTTTGTTTTTATACTTAGCAGTTCTGGGTGGAGAAGACATTCCAATCCTTTGATCATTTCAATTATTTTTTCTGCATCCCTTCCAACTCTAAGATCATCCGGTCTCAAAAATGTATGACTTAAATCCTTTGTACATTGACCCTGAATTCAGCTGCCAAAAACGAGCCTTGTCAATCTGTAGTTTTAATTAGGCTACAAAGAATTTATTCATGTACTTTCAAACCTTTGCTTTCCCCCTACAGCCATAAATACTAGAAACTTATTTCCCCAGTTTTCCCACTGCATTCTCTAGATACCACAGTGTACCCAAAGGCATAGTAGAAGAATAAGGGAAGGTAGTTTAGTGGTGAGACATTTGTTTTTCTGAGCAAGAGCAATGATATCACCTGCCAAAGCTCCAGGGTGGTTGATGGACTCTCCTGGTTCACCTATGAAAACGATACAGTAAAGTGTCACATTTTATTATTGTGACATTTTAGGGGAGAAGAAGTCAGAATGGATTAAAAATAAGGAGAAACGACTGTAACAATTTCTTCCATAAATATCTAACACTCTGGAGCAGAGCTTTCCAAACTCTGTGTCGCGACACAAAAGTGTGTCGCCACACACAGTCTGGTGTGTCGCCACACAACCCAGAAGCGCTGATCATCATCAGCACTTCCAGGTTTTCCCGCGGCTACACACCAATGGCGGTGCACAAAAACCGAAAGCGGCAGCAGCGCTTCCGGGTTTTTGCGCGCTGCCGCAACGGCGGCACTTCCAGGTTTTCCCGCGGCGACACACCAACGGCGGTTGGTGTGTCGCCGCGGGAAAACTTCGGAAAGCCCTGCTCTGGAGGGTAACCATTCATTCATTCATTTGCATAGCAGTTTGCTTTTCTATTTAAATTTCAGCTGGTGGGGTGGCTTCAGGTCATTTTATTAAGGTTTGGTGTGTAGTACAGACTAAATCTATGCAGTAGCACCAGTAAGTTCACAGACACATATTTTCTAAAAACCATGCATACAATTGCACACATGTCCCATAAACCTAATTATGAGGTTTTATTAGTAGTTTTGTTTTAGATGTCTGAGTTTTATGATGCAGTGTTGTTGGGAACTGGTTGTTTTACCAGTATCTGAGTTGATTATTGGGAAAGGAGTACGACAAGACTGTATATTGTCACCCTGCTTATTTAACTTATATGCAGAGTACATCATGAGAAATGCCGGGCTGGATGAATCACAAGCCGGAGTTAAGATTGCCGGGAGAAATATCAACAACCTCAGATATGCAGACGATACCACCCTAATGGCAGAAAGTGAAGAGGAACTAAAGAGCCTCTTGATGAGGGTGAAAGAGGAGAGTGCAAAAGCTGGCTTGAAACTCAACATTAAAAAAACTCAGATCATGGCATCTGGTCCCATCAGTTCCTGGCAAATAGAAGGGGAAGAAATGGAAGCAGTGACAGATTTTATTTTCTTGGGCTCCAAGATCACCGCAGACGGTGACTGCAGCCATGAAATTAAAAGACGCTTGCTCCTTGGGAGGAAAGCTATGGCAAACCTAGACAACATATTAAAAAGCAGAGACATCACCTTGCCGACAAAGGTCCGTATAGTTAAAGCTATGGTTTTTCCAGTAGTAACGTATGGCTGTGAGAGTTGGACCATAAGGAAGGCTGAGTGCCGAAGAATTGATGCTTTCGAACTGTGGTGCTGGAGAAGACTCTTAAGAGTCCCTTGGACTGCAAGGAGGTCAAATCAGTCAATCCTAAAGGAAATCAACCCTGACTGCTCATTGGAAGGACAGATACTGAAGCTGAAGCTCAAATACTTTGGCCACCTAATGCGAAGAGAGGACTCCCTGGAAAAGACCCTGATGCTGGGAAAGACTGAAGGCAAAAGGAGAAGGGGACGGCAGAGGTTGAGATGGTTAGATAGCATCACCGATGTTATGGACATGAATTTGAGTAAACTCCGGGAGACAGTGGAGGACAGGAAGGCCTGGCGTGCTATGGTCCATGAGGTCATGAAGAGTCGGACACGACTAAATGACTGAACAACAACAAAGATCTGATTATAAATAATAGAAAGTTATGTTTCTATTGAACAACTTTCTGAATCAGATGTCAGGTCCTGCAGTTGCATGGTGGGGATTGGAAAAACCGAGTTTTGGTGATGAACTGTGAATGTACACTCTCCTGAGGAGCACAGTATGTTTGGAAAAGCAGTCTTATGTTCAGATTGTAAATAATGGATTTAAATAAGTTCTGCCTAAGCAGCTGCTTCTGGTGTCAGCCTGCTTGCATGGACAATAGATTGCCTTAATCAAGTGCCAATTGTATGTAATCTTGTCAATAATACAAGTATTAACTGATAAACATGAGCTGTACTAAAGAATACATTAACTACTGATTCTTACCTATTGAACTGCTGTACACTGAACAAATCAGATAATCAAATCATACCTGACATTTCATTATCATTGAAAATGTGTTTATTGTGCCATCTCACAGAGACAGAAAAATACCATAATTGTGCCAGAAGAATGCTAATTAGAAGAGGGAAATCTTTAACAGCCTTTCCTGAGGAGAACATTGAATGGGTAGATGCCCTGGGAATCCTTTATTGGCTGGGCTCTAGCCTAGAGCGGGGGTGGCATCAGCCAAGGGGTAAATCCTCCAAGATCCTTCCAGCTGCACCTCCTATCTTGGTTTCCAGTTATTTTGAAACAGGAAACACGTGAAAACGGCACTGTTACCCTAAAAGAGCACACATGTAATGCCTCCCACAAAAAAGTTCCAGGAAAAAATGGAAACTCCTGACTTTCGCTCATTTTGCATCATGTGCCACTCACCGCAAATGTCATCCCTCTGATAGAATTTGCCTGTGCTTGCCCTAGAGTCTAGCACAGCCTTTCTCAACTTTTTGACCCTGGAGGAACCCTTGAAATGTTTTTCAGGCCTCGGGGAACCCCTGCACATTCAGGCTCAAATATAGGCCAGAAGGTACAAGATTATTATATTCGTTTCATGGGTAGACCGGTAGATATGCATTAACAGTGTTCTTAAACTAAAAATAAAGAATGAAACTTACCTCTTTAATGTGAAGTTGCCCCGAATTTGAAATAATTTTTTAATAAATTGTGATCTCCCAGGGAATCCCCAGTGACCTCTCGTGGAACCCTAGGGTTCCACAGAACCTGGTTAAGAAACCTTGGTCTAGCATTTCTGAAAGCTTCCAACGTCTCAAAACTGATCTCTGGTTTTGGAGTTTTAAGCCTAAAGCATCTGCAAGACTGAAGGAAGCCATTTTGTTCCTCAAAACACCTCAAAAGCCACCCCCACCCCTAATTAAAAGATCCAAACATTCTAGCGAGTTGGCATGTCACCAGCTACACCTACTGTGGCCCTTAAGATGAGCAAAAAAAGGATCTGATGAATCCAAACCAAATGACCTTGACCAGCCTGGCTCTAGGTCATAGCTTTCCTAAGTGTGTGTCGCGACACACTACTACTGTGTCACCTGTGGTGTCCTGGTGTGTCGCGCGCAAACCCGGAAGCGCTGATGGGGAACGGCGGCAGCGTTGATTTGCGGGGTTGCCGCTTCTTCCGGTTCCCCCCATCAGCGCTTCTGGGTTTGCGTGCAACACACCAGGACACCGCAGGCTGTGCTGCTGCTGCACCGCCGCCGTTGGTGTGTGGCCAACATGAAAAGTTTGAAAGCTCTAGGTAGTGAAGCTTCCAAGGTTCAGAATGACTCCAGAGAATCATTTAAAGGATAACCCTTACCAGCCAGGACATTCAGACTTTAGAGCTCAATTGGTGAGAGCCTTCCCACAAGTGAGAATTATCTGTCCCCCAAAACTGTATTGAAAATAAAAATAAAAATAAAAAGTATGCTCTGTTACTGGAGATTTTTTTTTAATCAGAAGATTATCCTGCCTTTCCTTTAGAAAAAAAAAAGAATATTAAATGTGAGGTTTTAATCTATTATCAGTTTTGTTCTGAGCATCTTATTTCAAATGTCAATCCTATCCATCCTTCAAACAGGATGGAATTCACCTGTGTGCATGTGTACCTGTTTGTGGGGGCGAGCACTCTACTAATTTCTAATCTATATTTTTCACCCTCCAAGGGCTTGGGGAGAGAATAATGGTAAAAGCACTGCAGTGGGCAGAACTAGAAATTGTGATCTTTTTTGTAGTTGGGTGGTACAGTTAAGAAAGTAGGTGCGTTACCCCTACAGGAGACTTAATGATTGTTTTACTGCTTATTTTGGTAACGGGAGTGAAAAATCACCAACTGCCCAGAGTCCCTCTTTTGGGGGAGATGGGGGGGGTGATGAAATTTGATAGATAAACAAACAAACAAATAAATAAATAAATGTTGCCATAATATAGTGCTTTGCTGCTGAATTTAATGAGAGCAGTCTTGGGGGACACTGGGACTGCAAAAAAAGGTCAGCCTTGCACGCATCTAATGCATCACAAATTGACTACTCTTGTTTTAAATGGTTTGGATTCCATCCTTCCTTTCTGTCAACCCATTCCTAATTTTGATCATATTCTTACATTACTGTATTTGTAACTCACCAGGAGAAGCTGTACTTAGAAGACTGAACAGGAAAGAACTGAAAACTCCTTTCATCATTAGGATTAACTTTCAACTTAATCTCTACACATTGAACATTACAGAGTAGAAGTTGATATGATGAAATTCAGTAAAATCCAATGAAATGTAGTATGCATGGGAAAAGCGGAAAAAAAATAAGAGCAGAAATTCAAAATTGGATTCTAGTTGGGCAGCAGAATCACAAAGAACTAACAGGACTGGTGGTTTTGGTCATCTTCCCCAAACACCAACAAAGTGATACACAACAGATTAAACTCAACGAAGTTTTTCCATTGTTGTGGATACAATAAAATAAGTATAAACTGTGATTAATACTGCAAATTACCCACACTTTCTTAGACACCATTGAGTTTAGAAGGATTTACTTCCAAGTAAACATGGGAAGGATTAAACAGCTAATGCAAAGGGTCATGGGTTCTTATGTGATTTGCATCTTTATCGCAAAAAAACTACATACATAAGATTTTAATTACAGTAATAAAAAGTAATACAAACTAAACTCAGAGAAAGAAAGTAAAAAGAGAATAAAATGTGCACAGAAAGTAAAAAGAAAAAGAGAAAAGGAAAGAGTGAAATAAAGAAAAAGAAAAATATATAAAGAAGTGACTTCCAATCTTCATTACAACAAGTATAAACAAGTTTGGTAGCTCTTCACCCCCATAAGGTTACAAACAGATATCTCTTCTTCCCATTTCCTTGTTTTCTATGGGAGGTGAATCACAAGAAATAATAATTGGTTTGGGAAGTGAAGCTTTTCTCAGTCTAGGGATAATAATTGGGAGACAAACTTACTCAAATTTACAGCACACTCATTGAAATAAATAGGATAAATTAGTTAGGGGATTAATTTATGTCCCATTGATTTGAATGGGGATATTCTAAGTCCGAATCCAAGTCTAAAGGTCAAGCTTCAGCGGCCTGCCCCAAAGCACAAAGTTCCACTTCTGTGTCAAACAGTGCGACGCTGCACTACAGGAATGAGGTGCGGCAAGTAGACTGTGCAACATTGAGGAACATAAGTGCATCCACCATACAATAATCAAAACACCCTTCCTCCAAATAGCAAGATCTGTTCCTTGTTCCCAGATGCTGCAATCGGGCACTGAAACCAATGTTTATCAAGTTGGCATGCTGGCGTTTATGCCCAGGCAAAGCCTTTCTAGTCACCCTTTCTTTTTACGTGCTTTCCCACTGAACACAAACAGGGCTTGGACGTTACACATTCCTTCTGTCTGTTTGCAGAGGCTTTTCCTAGCCATGAGGGGAGATTATCACATTCCTGTCTCTTGTGCTGAAATTTTCCAGTAAAAAGAGAATGGGGGTGGGGGGCAGAACGTAGAGGAGAAATAACTCTCCCTACCACAGAAGATAATATTTCATTTATTTGCTGCTCTATCTGTAACTTAGGAGGGGATCCCCAAGACGATGGGCAGAAACATTCTGCATTCTTACACCATCGGTTCCCTTTCAGTGTGATGTAAGAAGAGTTGCTTCTGAAATTTCATTAAAAGGAGAAAAGAATTATAGTAAAATTCTCATGAACTGTGAAATTGCTGTACTCTACAATCAGTGGTCTGTGGCAACATCTCTGTCTTCCCATGCTTTACGTGAATTTTAGGGAAGATTCATGAGGGAATTCAGTTGGCTTTTCCAGACTGGGGTACATGTGCTGCAAGAGGCTTTGGGATGTTGGAAAGATGTTTAGCAGAAAATAACACCAGCAGTAATATCCAATACACCCCTACGAGAAATTAGAAATCAATTCTCAAGCAACCTGGGATTAAGGTAGAAAAACAAAGAGAAAAATGTGGGGAGAAAAATCACTTTTGAGAAATTGCAAGGCAGGTTTTGGCATAGCATCATCAAGAAGTTCATTTCTCAGTTTGAGCTCTTCTTCTACAAGCTCAAAGAATGGATATAAAGAAATAAATAAAATCATGGAAGATAGGACCACTAATGGCCAGAATATCCATATTCAAATGCAGTTCAACAATTATAGTAATACAGGTAATACAAGATGCTGGATAGAACTTTACCTGGGTTGGAAACAAAATTCAAGATGAAATCTACGATGAACATGGTGAGCAGCAAACTGCTTCTATTCATTATTATCTTACTATGCCCATTTGCTGTGCTTTATGAGCTACAGACAAGGGGGCGTGGTGGCTCAGTGGGTAAGACGCCAGGCTTGTTGATCGGAATTTCGCAAGTTCGGAGGTTCGAATCCCTAGCCCCGAGTGACGGAGTGAGCTCCCGCACTCGCCCCAGCGCTTGCCAACCTAGCAATTCGAAAGCATGCAAATGCAAGTAGATGAATAGGTACCAATTCGGTGGGTAGGTAACAGTGTTCCATGTGCATCATGCTGGCCACGTGACCGTGGAAGCGTCTTCGGACAACGCTGGCTCTTCGGCTAACAAACGGAGATGAGCACCGGCCCCTAGAGTTGGACATGACTGCACAACTGTGCGGGGGGAACCTTTACCTTTACTATGAACTACTTACTAGGGTAATCTGGGTATACAGATCCTAACTGTTATACATACATTTATTCATACCCACACACGCACACACAGAGACATACATAACAACCAGCTATAACTTGTCAGCTGCACAAAGATTTGATTAAAGGCAAATACTTCACAGGCTGATAAATGATTCACAAAAAGGATAGAAGAGGAGGGAATTCTGTTAATCTTTACTTTTGATTATTAAACCATTCAGAGTTGGAAATCCTTGTTATATCAACAGCTCTAATAACAAACTTTGACCCACCCATGCCTGCTGCTGACATAGTGCAATTGGCAACTATTTTTTAAATGTCTATTCAGTTAGATCAGAGCTTTCCAAACTGTGTGTCGGGACACGTTAGTGTGTCAGCTGCAGTGTCTGGGTGTCTCACAGCTGCTGCTGCCTCTGATCTCTGCCAGGATTCCGCACAGGTCCTAGTGCCTGCCTTGTGCCTGGCTGCCTCCAAACCTGCTGTGATTCCGCGCAGGTCCTAGTGCCTGCCTTGTGCCCTGCTGTAAGAGTGTGTCATGAAATGATGCATGTCTAAAAAGTGTGTCACCAACATGAAAAGTTTGGAAAGCTCTGAGTTAGATAATACAGTAATTGTCTAAATTTAATCATCCATTAAAAAAACAACAACTCTTCAACGTGTGTTACAGTTACAAACTGCTCCTCTCACCTTTGCATTCTTGTCTGATTTTGGAGACAAGGAATCTAGAAGCAGAGAAGTAAATCATTTGCACATAAAAGGCATGTTAAAGAACAGGCCCAGCCTTCTCTTCCTCCTGCTCAATTTACTAGTTTTCACCCAATTAGACAGATCAAAAGACTCAAGGGACCAGTTTGATACTAGAACTGTGAAAATAAAAAGAATAGGCCACTGTTCACAAATAGCCTCACTGGCAGGTGACAGGCACCGAGGAGGAGGAGCTGCAGTTCCTGCTTCGCTGTGCATGTCTTCCCTGTGTCTGTTACCTGTCAGTTAGGCTAGCAGGCTTGGAAGACGGCAGAGTGTGCAGCATAAGGGAATGGGGGATAGTCAGTGAGCTCCATCCTCAACTAGTTCTGTAAGGGAATGGCACTGCTGGCTGGCACTGCTGGAATGGCATTGCTGGCTGGCATTGCTGGCACATGCGAAGCAAGTAGATATCGCTGTGAATGAGGCAATGTGCATAGTGACGGGATGCCTCAAACCTACGCCCGTTAATAAACTATACCCCCTTGTTGGCATTGCTCCAACTAAGATTAGAAGGGAAGTAGAAGCAGACGCCGAAAGAACCAAGCAAGAGACTGACTCTCGTCACCCTCTGAGCGGATATGCTTCTCCAATTTGTCGACTTAAATCTAGAAAGAGCTTTATGGCAAGAACTAATACCCTAGAGGGGTCCAAAGAACAGAATCGAATAAGTAAATGGAGGAATGAGCTCACCGATTTGAGTATTTTACCGAAGGAAGAAATGGCTGCTGGAAACACTCTCCCTTACACAGTTTGGAGGACAATGAATAGGATGAGGGTGGGGGTACCAAGGTTCAAGACAAATTTATTTAAGTGGGGGTTGTTGGCTGAGGACAATACATAATGTGAATGCGGAAAAATCCAAGACCCGGCGCATCTGATGGTGTGTCGATTACTGTCGGAGCCATGTACTGTCGACGACCTACAGCAAGCTAATGACAAAGCTGTGGTGGTGGCTACATTTTGGCAGAGTAAAGTTTGATCTGGACACGAAATAAATAAAATAAATTGCTGGCTGGCAGTGGGTGGCTGTAGCTGGCAGCCCCTAGAAGTATTTCTCGTTCCCAGCAAAGAACAGTGAGAAAACTGGCTTTTGCCTTCGTTTTTTATTCCCAATACTTGTTAGTAAATAGAATTGTTCCAGAATTATACCTGGAAGTAAAAGTGGCCAGGATTCCGGGTACATCAGTATTCTAAAGTCAAAATTAAATCTAAAAAATTTAAATCAGAGCTTTTCCAGATGAAAGTTTCTTTTGCTCTTCATCACTGACCTGCTGGCTGAGGCTGATGAAACTTGGACTCCAGCAACATTTGAAGGACCAGGATTATACCCCCCATCCCAGTCAATGTCATTAACAATTAAACTTCATCCCTAGGAAGTCTAGGAACTCTTGATTTGTGCTACAATTACTCATTCTTAGCATTTAGCTAATAGCATTTTACACCTAGTGTTCCCATCATCCTCATGGCAGATCAGCATGAATGAGTAACAGGGGCTCCTGTTACTTTACAGCAAGAAAATCCATCCTCTCTGCAACGATTTCTGAAAGGCAAGAAAAGGAGGGTAAATATGTTTGAAATAAATAGTCATACTAAGCACAGGGCTACAACTACCTGCCATTTTTATTTTCAGGGCCTTTTAAGGTTCTGAAACATTCTTTGAAATCAAGCAAGGCCTGGAATAATAGAACAAGTCAAGATGCTGGAGGATTGAGCCTTATGTACCTAACAGAGGTTGGTTCACATCTGCTAAGTATGGCATAACAGCTGGGGTTGCAGTAAGATTTAACTGCAACCTGGTCAGTTTTCAGAGCCAGTTTGGTCTAGTGGTTAAGGCAATGGGCTAGAAACCAGGAGACTGTGAGTTCTAGTCCTGCCTTAGGCATGAAAGCCGGCTGGGTGACCTTGGGCCAGTCACTCTCTCTCAGCCCTAGGAAGGAGCCAATAGCAAACCAGGAGACTGAGAGTTCTAGTCCCGCCTTAGGCATGAAAGCCGACTGGGTGACCTTGGGCCAGTCATTCGCTCTCAGCCCAACTCACCTCACAGGGTTGCTCTTGTGGGGAAAGTAGGAGGAGGAATGAGTATTAGGTATGTTCGCCGCCTTGAGTTATTCATAAAAAAAAGGCGGGATAAAAAATAATTAAAAAAGATTCTGTACAGAAAGTGAGATGAGATACTATAAGCCATGTTTACATGCTATGTCTGAATGAGACATCCCCTCTCCTAGTTCCTTATCTCATTTTTATTGGTAGCATCTGATCAGTTGTGTCCAAACCACCAGCTGCACCTACTACTTGGCATATATTTTTTTGCTAGAGCAATTTAAAAAAATCAGTGGTGGTATAATTAAGGTTGGTACTATTGCAGAGACCCCAGGTGTTTATCTCTGTCCACAAGGTAAAACCTTCTCCAGTTAATTGTTCAGACAACATGGCTAACGAGGCAGAGTACCTCTAGCTGGGTTTGCACATACACACTGGTTGATAAACCACCCAGGATGGATGCACATAGCATGCCACACTAAAATATCTAATTTGTCGGTTCCTATGTTGTGCAACTCCAGTTACTGTGTAGAAAGTTATTCTTGATGTAATAGTTCAAGAATCTCTCCAAAATGCTCATATAAACTCCATTTCATATTTTTATTTATTATTTATTATTCGAATTTATCACCGCCCATCTCTACAACAGTAGACTCTGGGCGGTTTACAACAATATAGTTTTTATTTTCAGAAAATGCTGGATATAAAGGATTGATGCCTTACTGATTTTTGTTATTCTGGTGAGGGAGGAGAGCATAAACAAATGTTATTTCATATTTCATATATTTCATTTCCCTTACTCAGGAAGAATCTCTAAGAAATAACATTCAACCCTGCATGTCAAGTCTGATGATCTCACATCCATTAGCAAACTAAACACACATGCAATTAAGAGTGTTATTTGCTGATGGGAGTGCTTCCCAGGCAGAAAATAAAACATGATGCAAAAAGCAACCCAAGTATCTGACATGGACTCCTAAGCTACAAGGCATAATTCAGTTTGGGATATTAGCCTCCCCCCCCCCCCCGCAATAATTGCTCAGATTTTTAAAGTAAACCAATGTTAGCACATACCTGAGATCTACCAGTGGTGCTACCAGGGCTCCCACTGTCCTAGTTTCCAAAAAGAGGTGGAATTGCAACTCCAACACATCTGGAGGATGCCAAGTACAGAAAAGTTGATATAGCATGTATCAAAACTGAAATAAATCTATGGAATTGCAGCTGGTGCTTCATTTCAAGCCAAGCTTTCTGTCATTACCAGTTCTTTTTCTAATTTTCACCCAAACATTTAACATTTTGTAGCTGCTAAATATTCTTAGACCTGGTTGTTGATGAAGATTCTCAGTCATCCAGGTGGAATTGTCTGTAGGTTGAGTCATGGCAACTGGATTTCTTTCTTTTGGTTAAAACATTTCGCTGCTTGTCCAAGTAGCTTCTTCAGTCTGGGCAAAAGTTGGTGAGTGATTTACATTACTCTCTCATCTTCCATTTCACCCTGCTCTAGTTATACACATAGGCATTCAGTGGAAGCCACAATGATGTCACGTACATCATGACATCATCATGACAGGAATGATGTATGCTGTTTGCATTTGTGTGATGATGTGCCTGATGCCCTTGCCCCCAACAGACACTTGTAGACACTCTGAGTTGGCTTTGCCTAGTAAGTTGGAAGTAGTGCAGCACAGTAGAAACAGACTTGAGTATAACTGCAAGTAGCATGTATTAATGTCTTTGTAGTCCAAAACTTTGTGGTCATAAGCTTACAGTATTTGTTGGGTCTTAGTTCAATTTTCAGCATAGTGTTTTAAGACAGATTGCTTTCTACCAGCACTACTGAGCTGAAGTAGTTTTATACCTCTTGCATTCAGTTAACACACACACAGGGTAGATTCACACAACACAGCAAACCTGGGTTAACAAAACATACTTCCTGTGTCCACATAATCCACTATGCCCAAACAAATATATTATGGCTTAATATGATGGCCTGGTTCATGCAACGGTGCTAAGACAATAGTTTCCCCCCATCATGCTGAGCACAAGTGATCCAACTCTACTTTAATCTAGTCTAGCCCATTGTATGATTCAGCCACAGCATTGCTGCAACACCCTTTCAAGGATTCAAGATGTTAAGTAAGCTGATAGTCAGGCTAAGAATTTTGTTATTCCTTCAGTCTCAATTACCCCTTGTAATCTCATAGATAGCCATTTGCAACTAAGAGAATGTCCTGTTAGGTAACTAAGAGGTTGATTTTCCCCAAAACAATAATGCCACTTGTGGCATACTATAGGGAGGATTCTGTTTTGTTGCCTATCTGGAATGCACAAAAAAGACCAAAGACACCTTGGGGATGACAAGGAAAACAGCCTCAGGACTTGTGGCAAATATCTATCTATCTATCTATCTATCTATCTATCTATCTATCTATCCATCCATCCATCCATCCATCCATCCATCCATCCATCCATCCATCCATCCATCCATCCATCTATCATCATCTATCTATCTTTGGTTTGGCTATCTAAAGAGATACAAAAAAGGGAGGATGATCTGGTTACTGTTTTAGGGCATTTGACTTATACAGTAAGTAGCTACGCATGTTGATTAAATAATTATACCTTTCTACATTGACTACTAATCTAAACTGATTTAAAACTCATTTAAATAGTATCAAGGATCACCCATCCTAGATCAGAATGGTTGATTTTGCAAAGTGTGCTGTGAATTCATTGCTAGAGATGTTAAGTCTAACATCTCATTTAGGGATGAAATTTAGGGGCGGGGAATTTGATCGAGGTGGTGACGGGTATGGGACGTTATGGCGGGAACCGGAGGGCAGGCCATCTTTGGGGAAGGTGCCCCTGGTGTTTATTACCGGTGGCACATTCCGGCCCCCCGAGTTCAAACCCAGGCCCTGGTAAGCAGATTTTTGAGGGCCCTGGTGTCCGGCTGCTGCTCCTTAACGCCAAGTCTGTGAATAATAAGGCTCCCCTCATAAGTGACTCGATCACAGAGGAGGGGGCAGACCTGGCGTGTATCACCGAGACCTGGCTGGCCTCAGGGGGGGGGTAGCCCTCTCGGAAATGTGCCCAGCCGGGTTTTGAGTGTGGCATCAGCCGAGACATCGGGGCAGGGGAGGAGGGGTGGCAGTTGTCATCCGGGAGTCTCTTATGGCCTCCAGGGGCGCTGCTCCGCAAGTGGCCAGCTGTGAGACCCTGTTTTTCAAGTTGGGCTCGCAAGAACAGTTGGGAGTGTTGCTACTGTACCAGCCTCCCTGCTGCATAGCAACCTCCCAGCCCGAGGCTGTCTCGGGGTTGGCGGTGGAGTTCCCCAGACTTATGGTTCTGGGGGACTTCAATCTGCCGTCCCTGGGACGGACCTTGGAGGTGGCTCGGGAGTTCATGGCTACCATGGCGGCCATGGGCCTGTCTCAGATTATTCATGACCTGACTCGGGACAGTGGTCTCATGCCGGACTTAGTTTTCTTGTCCGAGCAGTGGCAATGTGATCTGAGGGGAGAGTTAAATCTATCCCCATTGTCATGGTCAGACCTGGATGGGGTGGCACTGCCCTGTTCAGATTCAGTGCGAAACTTGGGGGTCCTCCTGGACTCACGACTCCTGCTCGAGGAGCAGGTGGCAGTCGTGGCCAGGAGGGCCTTTGCACAGCTTCAGGTTGTGCGCCAGTTGCGCCCCTTCCTGGATCAGGAGACCCTCCAAACAGTCACTCATGCCCTTGTCATCTCCCATATAGATTACTGCAACGCGCTCTACATGGGGCTACCCTTGAAGAGTATCCGGAAGCTTCAGCTGGTCCAGAATGCAGCTGCACGGGTAGTTCTGGGTGCTATAAGATCAGCACATGTAACACCGCTACTCCGTGAGCTGCATTGGGTACCAGTTTGCTTCCAGATCCAATTCAAGGTGTTGGTTATCACCTTTAAAGCCCTTCATGGCATGGGACCAAGGTATCTGTAAAAAGTAAAGGCTCCCCCCGCACATTTGTGCAGTCGTGTCCGACTCTAGGGGCTGGTGCTCATCTCCATTTGTTAGCCGAAGAGCCAGCATTGTCCGAAGACGCTTCCGCGGTCATGTGGCCGGCATGATGTGCGCAGAACGCTGTTTCTGAGGAACCGTCTTATCCCAATCACATCTAACCGCCCCACCCGATCATGCAGGGAGGGCATGCTTCGGATCCCATCATCAAAAGAATCCCATCTAGCGGGATCCAGGAGGCGTGCCTTCTCTGCAATAGCACCCGCCCTATGGAATAACTTGCCCCCTGAGGCGAGACGGGTGCCCTAGCTCCTGGCCTTCAGGAAGTCTTTAAAGACCTGGTTCTGCCGCCTTGCCTGGAACGAAGGAACTAATAGTTCCTCCTGGGGGTGGTTAGCTTAGTAATATCCTCCTTTTAAGAACATACCATCTTTTGGATTTTGATTTTTTTTATTTTTATAGTAGTTTTTAAATGTATAGTCTTTTAATTTTATATATATTTTTATTGTAAACCGCCCAGAGTCTACCATGGTAGAGATGGGCAGGGATAAATTCAAATAATAAATAAGTCAGGGAACAACAGTTCTAATCTAGTTCTAATCTAGTTATGAGGGAAGAAAGTTCCACAGGATTCCAGGTTCCTTTTTAGCAAGCATGCAAAGTTTTAGCTTCAGGAATTCTTGAAGACAGACACATCCATTCATTCAACACTGCAGTCCCAGTGCATATTTGAGAATAAGGCTAGTTGAACTCAACTGGGAGTCATGTATGAGGAAACCTGCATCAGTAAAGTTACATGTCTGTATATCTTCATGTCCCTGTTGTGGTTCCATCAGCATCTTGGTGGGTTTCTTAATGATCAACCAGATTACACATCAAGGGCTTTTCCAGATAATGGTTGTGTTTGCATAGGCTATCTCAAAAAGGTCCAGTTAATGAGCACACATTTTGCTAACCCCCTGCCACTGCAAGGCTTTTATTAAAACTTGTTTGAATGCAGAGTGATCATTATCTTGAATTTACAAAAACCAGAAGTCTGAAAGAAAATCTTGACATAGTTTCAATTGCCAGTTTCTATAAGCTCCAAATGGTGATGGTGATTCCAGGGGCATGGTGGCTCAGCAGGTAGGATACCAGGATTGTCGATGGGAAGATCGCAAGTTCGGAGGTTCAAATCCCTAGTCCTGCCTGACGGAGTGAGCTCCCGCACTAGCCCCAGCTCTTGCCAACCTAGCAATTTGAAAGCATGCAAATGCAAGTAGATAAATAGGTACCATTTCGAGCGTTCCGCGTGTGTCATGCTGGCCACATGACTGTGGAAGTGTCTTCGAGTCGTGCGGGGGAGAACTTTTACGTTCACCTAAGATTCTAGTTAAAAAGCCATGTTTAATACAAGTAGTATGGCCAACCCTAAATCCCGGGGGAGTTTAAAGATTAAACCCAACACTTTAAACAGAGTCTGGCAAACAAAGGGTGGCTACCGACGCAGAATCGTGTAATCACCACAGCGCGCCCCGGTTGAAGCAACTGAGCCGCTGAATCCGGGCCGTCCAATCCAGCTGGCGCATTTGCCCTCTTCTCCCCTCACTTCACCCCCCGCCCCCCGTTTTTCTGCCTTCCATTATTAAGGTTCACCAGTTCTGGGTTGTAAAAAATCCCGCTGACCACGAGGAAGCAGCAAAACGGTAACTCTTTCCCGTCATCTCGTGGCCGTCCGGTTTTTTCGACCCAGACTCGGCAGTTCTGCGATTACGGGTCCCAGCCCGCGGGAGCCTCATCCCCGCGTCTTAAAGAGCCCCGCTTGGCCACCTCTGTCGAGCCGGCGTCCTCGCCCGTTCCTGACTTTTATGAGCTATTTTGAGGGCGCTCCCCGCCTCACGCTCGGCTGGTTCAAAAAGCATAAACGCACCCGCTCGCTTGGTTTACCCGCCAGGGCGAAGCGCTCGCGGCTGAAACGCTCAAATGCGTTCAACTCTCCCGCGGGGGGGGTTCAGTTGTCCTGGGAGAGGACAGGGAGGGTCCGTGTCAGAGCAAGTTTGGGCAACTGCTGCCCTCTTTGGGTTTGTTTACTGCAAGAAAACTCAAGAAAAGAACCCGGAGTGAAGAGGTGGCGACGGAGGGAGGGAGGCAGGGAGATTTCCTGAGGGGGTGTGGAAGTGCCCCTCCCTCCCTGGTTCATGGCCCTTTCCAGCCAAGGAAGAGTTAAAAAGGCGCAGCTTCCCTTTCTGGCAAAGCAGGTATCTGAGTCCCACAGCTCCGCCCCGTTGTTGCTGCAAACCACTCAGGTGCTTCCGTCCTCTAATCACCCGCGCCCTTTCCCACCCCCAAGGCGCTGCATATAAGTCCGCGCCCAGCTTCCTCTGCCGTTGGCGTTCTGCTGATTTCCAGCTGCCCGGTTGTTCCAGCTGCCTCCCGAGCTCTCCGCGACCATGATCAAGCCCACCCGGAACACGTCCACCACCGTCCGCACCTTTAGCAGCCGGTCCTACACGCCTGGCCCTGTCAGTAGCTCTCGAATCAGCACGTCTTACGCGTCCTCCGGCTTCGGGGGCAGCAGGTATGGCGGAGGCGGCAGCTTCCGCGGGACCTCCGCGGGCAGCCTGGGGGGTATTACGGCTGTCAGCGTGAACAAGAGCTTGCTGGCCCCGCTCAACTTGGAGATCGACCCCGCCATCCAGCAAGTGAGGACCAAGGAGAAGGAGGAGATCAAGGTTCTCAACAACAAGTTTGCCAACTTGATTGATAAGGTGCGTTGGCCGCTTGGCCGCTTGGCGGTCCGGCTCCGCAGAGCCTGTTCTGAAAAGGAGCTGAGGGGGATGGTTTCTGCCGCAGCAGACGGATTTGCCCAGATGGGCCTCTGGGTTTAGAAGCTTGTAAGTTAAGCTTTGGGAAAAGAGGGAGGGGAGAGTGGACACCAAGTGCGGGTGCCTGCAGGCAGTGGCGTTAGCCGAGGAAATGGAGCGTTTTTCAGTGAAGAGATGGCATCCGTGAGCAAGGGGTGTGCACCAGATCCAGGTAGTCTAAGAAAAACGTGAGAGGCTGCTCTCTGCACCTGGGAGGCAGGCAACGGGGTTAGAAATTGGAGGCTAGAGATAATTCCTGTCCTCATAACTTCCTCTGTAGAGAGAATCAAACCTGTTAAGTCAGCGTGGACACAGTGAACAGAAAGCTCCTCCTACAGGTGTGAAGGTTAAAGAAAAAGATTCTCTAATTCCGTGTTTAAAAAGAGGAGGGGAGAGGGCCTTCTACTCCACTTTTGTATCATTGGGCAACCACACTGAATTCCCATCTCCGCTCCCCTTTTGCAGAAACTGTACACAAAGTTTACGAGACAGTTCGTGCATTGCATTCAACTTCGTTTGTTTTGTTCTGGCTTAGTGTGTTGTGCCAGCCTAAATTGTGATTTACCCAGCAAACTGTAGATCAATAAAGTATGGCTTAGAGAAAACTAAGCCCAAATGTGTTCTGCTTCGTATTTCTAAGCCTACTAAAGCAGTAGAGAGGGAGGTTGCTAGACTAAGCATGGATCATGTCCAGACCCGCATTTTTTGGTGAGGATAGCTATTCTCTGGATGTTTGCATTATTTGGGGGATACACTTTTCTAGCATTCTTATCCTGTAATGAGTAAAGAATAGGACACTGGTTAACCTGTTTCTTACCTACTTGTTCTACCTGTTGTCTTTCTAAAGATGCCATACTTATAGTTATTGAGGACAAGATGAATTGTCAAGAGGAACAGTGGGTATACACATGCAGAGGTGATGTATACTCTCAGAGGTAGCTATCCCTATGCATCCCTTCCTCCACAAGGTTATGGTCTCTGGCCTGCAAAAATCTGGATGGCCACTAGGCAGCCCTGAAGATTAGCTTTCTGTATCTCTTTGCTGCCATCTAATGGTCATTTAGATCTTTGCAGCCTGGGTATGATAGCTCTAGATAGGTAAGTGAAGCTGGAGTGCTACTGTACATATCCTTGCTAAAGGCCATTGAATTAATGTGTGCAAGACCAGCCTTTTTGTGACTTGTGGATGCTGGTGGGAAGGACCCCCTGAAGTCCAGTGACAAATGATTTGAACAGGCTTTCTATTTAGTATGTACTTCAGCTAACATCAGCGTGGTCTTAACAGTTAAGCCATAGTCAAGGCCATTGGAGGAGAATGAGGGGAGGAATAATGCACCTACCCAGGAAGGTGGGTCAGGATCCTGCAGTGCATTCCCAGTTTCTTAGTAATAGCTGGAAAATGGGAGCTGAATGTGTGCACTGTACTCCTGTTAAAGAAGGATGGGATATCTGAGTGCCTGTGCAGTACAAATTGGAAAGTTCTCAATTAGGTGGGTGGCTTTCTGCAGAGGTCCCCCCCCCACATGTTGCCTACCCACTGCTTTCATGGGTGGGTTCTTTCCAAAGCTTGCACTGCATACTTTGAACACATATTCCTTAAGAATACCCAAAAAATTCCAGATATACCCTTGATTGGAGGCCCCAATGAACTTTCTCAAACTTGGAGACTGGATGCATTAAGTTGACTATATGTGTGAAACCAGCAGCAATTCATCTAATTATTTTGGCTGGCAATAAATCACCCGGACTGTGCTGCAGCTTCAGGTGCTTCCTGAATAACCTCTTATCACTTAGGCAGCACTATAATGAAGTGATAGCTACCACACCCCCTGCTCTTGGGTTATTGCCAGAATGCTGCCTCACCAGAGATCTGGAATCTTCTGGAGATAAAGTGTTCTCTCTGCACTTTCCTGAGTGACCACAGCATTCGCACCATGCCACTGCAAAGGAATGGGGCTGAGCTGGTTGCTTCTAAGAAGTGCACTTTGTAATACACAAATAGCTCTTCCTGGTGTTCAAATCATCTTGAGTTTCTGGAAGCAGCTCTGTACCCTTCTCTTCAGCCAGAAATCATCCTAAAACTTTTTGGTAGTTAAGAGACCGGAAATGTGATTGAGGGGAGAGAAAAGCATGGTGGAGGCATTTGGTTGACCACCTAGATGAGTAGAAAGAGTGGTTTTCTTAGATAACTCTGGTCTAGTTCCCACTGTGTCTGTTCTTGGCCTGTTCCTCTTCTTGTGCTGCCTGGTCCTGAGATTGCCGCTGTTCCCCTTCCCTAAGGCAAAATGGTTCCTCCAAAGCTGTGTTTATGCTTTATTAGATTGTGAGCTCCTCACAAGACTGTCAGCTGCAGTTACTCCATAACTAAAGCATCTTCCTCTTCAGTAATCTTCACAATTGCCAAGTATGTTCTGCCATTAAAAACAGGTTCTGAGTTTAAGTCTTGGCTAGCCATGCTTCAAATTAAATGCCTCTCCACCATCAGTGCTTCCTCTTCTGCCTTTGTGATGGTCCAGATAAGGGATGATGATTCAAGGCAGGGTAAAAGACTTTTTTAAAGGTTCACCCACAGAGCCTACCTCTGCCTCAAGGAGGGTTGTTGGGATGTCTGCTTCAGCAGCCCCAACTGTTTTTGACCTTTGACATGCTGGGGCTGTATTCCCAAAAGTTAAGTATTGTTCCAATGATAGTGGTTCTCAGGTATATAATCACTTAAATATATTTCTAGACCAGAGGTGTACTGCCAAGACCTTGGGTATGGCCCCCAGAGTGCCTTTGAATTGTAATTTGTAATGAGCAGAGAGGGGAAAAAGCTATTGAAGGCCTGAGAGAAGTAGTCAAATTCATTGAGTCTAATTCAAATTAAATTGGATTTAGTGCAGCACCTGGCTATGGGCCACTGAAAGATGGAGTGTAACCTTAACCCAAAGAAGATCCATACACCCCTCCCCCTTGCATTTCTGGAAAGAGAAATCTCTTTGTTTGCTGTCCTTTTACTCAGAGCAGGGTTAATCCACAGGGAACCTGGGAACTGTAAGTCTGCAGGAGCAGCACAACAAAAAAACTCTGAACTGAGATGATAAAAGTTTGCTCATGCAAGTAGCTATGTAGGAGGGAGCATTTTCAAATTTCAGTTTTGCTGATTTCCCCAACCTGGGACTCTCTAGAACATTGGACTATGATTTCCATCTTCCTCAGCTAATGGGAATGACACAGTGGAGGAGTATCACACTGAGAAAGACTTTTTATTATCAGGATAAGCAGGGGAGTATATGATGTAAAATGTTTTTCCTGAGTCTTTTGCCATGTTTGATTTTAAAGTGAAATTGCTGAGTTATTGTTGTTATATGTCTATGATTTCATTATCCAACCTGAGCAAGAGCTGCTAAAGAAATCAACTTTTTAGTTGTTTTTTTCTTTTTACTTTACACCTGGCTTTCCAGTTATAAATCGGATCTTTTGGGGCCCTGGGCCATACCTGACTTCTATGTTGACGCAATGGATCACATTCCAGAAAGTAGGAGGGACAGGGATAGAACTAAATTTAATTAAGTTAAATTAAAATCAGATAAATTTAAATAGTATGATTACTGCTTTTGTATTTAATGTTCTGTTTATGTTAAACTTTACAATCTAGTGGAAACTTTCAGAAATATCCTGGGGGGTGGAGGGCAGTCACACTAAAGGCTACCCATAACTCTGGGGTTTCAGATTGTATCCTTTTGGTTTAAAATAAAAATAGCAAGTCCATAAAGTGACTTGTAGCAGAGCTGTTCTCTCAACCACCACAGATTCCATTTGGGGATCCAGGAAGTATCACAAAGAAATAAATCATGCAGAGAGCCAACAGGCATACTCCTTAGTATGCATATCTTTTGTTCTCAGATGTTTCTAGTAATTGAATAGTACTTACAGTGCACTAAGAGTGGCCTTGTGACATCCTAGCATGTCCCGGAGCAGAGTTTGGGAAGACCCGCTGAATCCATTTCTTTGTAGCAGAAACTACAGCTTTGCAAGTTGCTCTGAACCTTTTCTTATTGTGGGATGATGGCCTGTTTTATGCTAGTAGAATGACAGTTTGGCTTCTGATTAAAAGGATAAATGAGATTGCAGAACAGATGCAGAGCTCCAGGGGTGCAGCTTAAGTATGGGGAATCATTCCTACTCGGTTTCCCCCCCCCCCTTCTCAGGTTCGCTTCCTGGAGCAGCAGAACAAGATGCTGGACACCAAATGGAGCCTCTTGCAGAATCAAAAGACAACACGGAGCAACATGGACAGTATGTTTGAGGGCTACATCAGCAACTTGCGCCGGCAGCTGGATAGCTTGGGTCAGGAGAGAGCAAGGCTGGATGCGGAGTTTGCAAACATGCAAGGCCTTGTGGAAGACTTCAAGAACAAGTGAGTGGGGAAGGGGAACTGGAGTGGTGTGGTCTTCCTGGCGCATTGCTCTGGGTATGCTGGGTTCTGGACGAAGCTGCCTTACTGCCCATCCTGTGGTCAGACCTATGGAAATTCCACATCGATCCTGCAGTCTGCTGTGATAGCTTAGTTTACCAAAACTACTTTTTAAATCCCTGCCACACCTTTAAATTGCTAAAGGCTGCTGGTGGCTTGGGGTTTTGTTTTGCTTTGTTTGCTGTCCTTGTGTTTGATCTAACAGGGTTATCATAGCTCCAATCTCTTAATCATGATCTGTGCCAACCAGGTATCCTGTACCCATTTACTTGGAGTAATAGAATAATATAGAGCTCAGTGGACAGACCTGGGAAGATAATGGTGTTTAGTGTTTATTTATCAGACCACATGTAAACAAAGGAATTGTACCAGATGGTTGGGCAAGGACTATTTCCAGAAAAGGGAAGTGATAAACCAAGACTGCAAATAGGATCTCGAGCATCTTTGAAGTCCTCAAGGAAGTTGAGGATGGGAGAAAGGCACTGCCAGTAGAAATCGCTCCATACGCGGCAGCACACCCTCCTCACCCATCTGGGTGTCTGTTTTGTACCAAGCAAGATCGCTGTTAGGACAGAGCACTACTGGGAGAACGACCTAACCTGTCTTGCAGGTGTCTCTTTTTTTAATTGAGGCTGGGGCATGAGGGCAAGCCTGCATTGGCAGCATCTCATTCTTCCCAGCTGCCTCTTGAACAACTTTACAAGGAGCTTCCCTGGTGGGCTGGAGCTTGGCAGCTCCAAGGAGAGATGTTGGCTAGAATGCCCAGTTGGAGGAGACTGTTTGACCATGGAGGGAATGGGATATTGTCTTAAAGATTTCCAGCTTTCCAAATGCTTCTGACATCAGGAGCCGGACAGGAAAGTGGCGCCTGGAAACTCAAGGGAGTCTCCTTCTGAACAAAGAGGAAGAGTTTGGCAGTGACTTGTGATCTTTATCTTTCCAGAGTCACTGTGCCTGAGTTTTTTTTAAAGATTTTTTAATCCCTCATTATTTTTATAAATAACTCAAGGTGGGGAACATACCTAATACTCCTTCCTCCTCCTGTTTTCCCCACAACAACCACCCTGGGAGGTGAGTTGGGCTGAGAGGGAGTGACTGGCCCAAGGTCACCCAGCTGGCTTTCATGCAGAATTAGTACAGCTCTCCTTTCTTAGGCATTTTCAAAATACTGTAAATGTTACATCTGTATTCTCTTGGTTGTATCCCTTGCAGTCAGTGGGAAAGCCGGCAGGAAGTCAGAAGTCGTGATCACGTGAGGTCCTTGCTTAATGACCTGCACGGTCCTTGTTTAACAACAGCAATCAGGACTGCCATTGCTAAGCGGTGCGGTCACATGGTGCCATGCTTTATGACCGTGTTGCTTAGCAACGGAGTTCCTGGTTCCAATTGTCCTTACGAGGACTATATGGTAATGCGCACCCGCTTCACTTGTTGGTAATGTTGAATAATGGGAACCATGGGGTCTCAAAAAGTGGCCTTTGATGGGAAAATAAGGATGTAATCTTATGCGCTCTTATTTTGTTTATCCTGCCTTTTTACTAAAGCATTCAAAGTGGCTACCAAAAATAATAACAAAGTTAATGAGAAAATAACCAGTTAAAACCATGATAATCTTTTAATTTAGGGGCCTTCCACTTTAACTCCCAATGTATATATTTTGGCTGTGATTAGTCAGAGGATGCAGCACTTTGCACACGCTCAAATGCATTGTTACCTTGATGTATTTCTAATAGTTATCCTAGCACAAGGTCCTTAGCCTTGGTTCAAATTGCATGTAATAATAACCAGTTAACTTCCTTTGTCCTACAGGTACGAAGATGAAATCAACCATCGTACTGAGAAGGAGAACGAGTTTGTCCTTTTGAAGAAGGTAAAT
The DNA here is from genome assembly GCA_023362775.1 of Charina bottae. Taxonomy (NCBI): domain Eukaryota; kingdom Metazoa; phylum Chordata; class Lepidosauria; order Squamata; family Charinaidae; genus Charina; species Charina bottae. The sequence goes on from JALMGJ010000002.1 coordinate 163,452,167, forward strand.
GGCAGGTTGATCACATTTCTTAGTTAATTATCACAATTTTGGGAATTTGTGTATGAGGCTTTACCTATAATGGTGCACTCTCCCCTCAGGACGTCGATGAGGCTTATATGAACAAGGTTGAACTGGAATCGCGCCTGGAATGTCTGTCTGATGAGATCAACTTCCTGAGGCAGCTTTATGATGAGGTAGATAGTGGGTTTAACTGGGTGAAGAGCAGTTTTCTGAAATGTACCCTTTTTGAAGACATGGACAGGCCAAGAAACTTTGTGTCTGACAAGAGGGCATCCATCTTCCCTTTCCACATACCAAAACAGCCCAGACTGGCCATTGCAGCTGATTTCAGTGAAGGCAATGAGTCTTTGGGTTAGTTTAGGGGGTTGGCAGCCTAATAAAAGGCTGCACCAAGAGAACTCGAGTGTTGTGTCAAAGCCTTTTTTAAAAGTCCAATACAAGGCTGTATTACTTACTTACTCAATTATAGCCTGCCTTTCTATACTATGACATTCTGATCTAGTTTCCATTTCCACGTGAAATCTGAGAACCATGTGGTAAGTTGTAGTAAGTTGCTTGCTATTATATTAGGAGGGAGAACTTTTGGTGGCTGGGGACCCCAGGTAACGTTTTGTGTGGGGCAAGGGCTGCAGTGAGAGGGGTGATGATAGAAAGAAGGTAACAGCCAGGATATAATGGGGTTGGTGGGGAAGACAGAAATTTTCTTCCTTTTATACATTATGTTTAGCCTATTTTATGGCATATATTAAATGTGTGTTTTTTCCATGCAAACTGGACAGAAAAGGTGCCATCAAGTTATGGCAACTATGTTAGACATGGCTCTGAGCCTGCAAAAGTTATTTGGGGACTACGTTCAGTTCTGATGAGGATGTCCCCAGCAATGCCCTCTACTCCCCCCAGATGTTCCCTACTATCTTCCAACTAACCTTGCCCTTCCCTGAGACTTTCTTTGGGTATCCAAGCACCCCCACAGAGGCCATTACCAAAATATTAGAACACTATTAGTAACACAGGATTTGTTTTTATAGGTGTCTTATATATGTAGATCTAGCCATACCAAATGGCCACAAATAGAATTCCTGGGAAAGATCTATGAAAGCCAAAGTGGTCTAAAACTAATATATGTTTATAGAGTGGATATGTTTGGATAACTCCAGTGATTCTCCCTACTTGTCCCTTGGTGCAAATGAAGTCAGGAGAAAATAAATTAATAAAATAAATAATAGCTGGGTTTGATCAAGATAGGGCCGTGGTGGCTCAGCGGGTAAGATGCCAGGCTTGTAGATCGGAAGATTGCAAGTTCGGAGGTTCGAATCCCTAGCCCTGCGTGCGGAGTGAGCTCCCGCGCTCGCCCCAGCTCTTGCCAACCTAGCAATTCGAAAGCATGCAAGTGCAAGTAGATTAATAGGTACCACTTCAGTGGATAGGTAACAGCATTCCGTGCGTGTCATGCGGCCACATGACCGTGGAAGCGTCTTTGGACAATGCTGGCTCTTCGGCTAACAAACGGAGATGAGCACCGGCCCCTAGAGTCGGACATGACCGCACAGTATGCAAAACCCAAAAGTATTGTGAAGCTTCTTATTCTTGATTTAAGAAAGAATAATGGACTGCAACATTTTAGTTCCATGGACTAATTTCTCACCAAAGTGCCATGTGGTTTGGTTTGCCTGGAAACAAATGCATTTCTGACCGCAAGGCTTCCCCAGTGATTCAGGTTTAGCAAGGTTCCTTTTCCTGCCCTGCAGAAGCGCAGATCCTGTTTGGCAAAGTGATTTTGCTTTGATTTTGGAAACTCCGGCGTGTAAGAAGTTCACTCTTTAACTGTCAATGTCACGAACCAGGCATCTTTAATGCAGGTGATTAAAAGGAACAAAACTCAGACCTTAAAATGGAAGAGAATCTTAGTTCTGAGGCTTCACCTGTAGAATAAGGAGGATCTTTCTTGCCAGTATAGGAATGAGCAGGAAGGATTTGAATCCTCAAATCACAGCTCCCTGAGGGTTGCTTACTCTTTGATTTGGGATAATTACAAATGTTACCTTTTGACACAGGAGTTGCGTGTCCTGCAGTCTCAAATCAGTGACACCTCTGTGATCCTGTCCATGGACAACAACCGCAGCCTGGACTTGGATGGCATCATTGCTGAAGTCAGGGCACAGTATGAAGAAATTGCCAACAAGAGCCGGGTTGAAGCAGAGAAGATGTACCAGATCAAGGTGAGCTCCGTGCTGGCTCTAGCTCTCCTTGACTGTCACTATTCCTGATGAAAAATTAATTCCCAATGAAGAGCTACAATCCCTTCACTCAAGAGTTGGGCGTAACGCATTTCACACAGGAAAGAATCAACGCTTCATGCAGTGGTGAAGGAGCAATGTTATCCACGCTGTCTTCCAGAGCCATTTTCAGCTTGGTCACCTCCATCCCCTTTCTTTACCTAGCATCTTATATTCATGGAATCCTTTTTCCACTATTCTTTTATCTATTGAAGATATTGGTCCTTTTACGGGAAAGTTTGGAAAAACCCAATAGTGCAATAACTCTTTTATTTTATTGATGGGCTGATTTGTCAAATGTCTAAAGCTGCCTGACTCCATAACAACTCTGGATAGCATACAGTATTAAAAACAATTGAAAACATAACCAGTAAAAAGGAGGATAGATGTTTAGAGACAGTTAACAGTAAAAACATAACCCTCAACCCTACAACTCTTGGAATTGTATTTTAGCAAATCAGCTTAATTGGTTTGAATGGAAAGTGTCCTCTATCTGATCATGTCACATACTGGCCCATAGTTTGGTTCTGGCCTCCATTTCCCGCCAGTGGCCTTGGTATCATTTCAGGGCATGCCGGCCAGTGTTGAGTTTCAGTATCTGGGTTGGGGCTGGAAGGAAAACTGCTGTTGGCATCCACCATTATAACTTGAGCAGCGTACTTTTTTGTTTTTTTAAGGATTCAAAGTGCATAATAGCTCTATTATCCCAATGATGGAAGCCCTTGATTATTATTTTCACGTTGCAGACAGAAGGGGATTGAGGCTAGGAGATAATTACTTGCCTGAGGTTATCTAAGGAGTATTTGTGGTTCGTATGAGGTTTATAATGCATTTCTCAGCTCATTACTCAGACACTCATGGCAACTTCAGTATACCAGCTGTTTGGAAGGAGATGGGAGGCAGATAACTGGACGCTTTCTTCAAGGATTCTAGTTTACATTTACACTCTCGGCTCAGATTGGGTTGGAGAATGAGTGGCTAAGTTCACATGTTACCCAAAGCTATAATGTGGTTGGTTTGATTTTGATATGTGAACCTAGCTGTTGTGGCTTATAAAGCATGGGTTATGCCTCAGTGAGGTATGCAAAGCAGGCCTTTGGTTTGTACAACAAACGATGCTTAAAATAAACCAGTGTTTAGAGTGTGTGTGATCCCAGGCAGTGAGTTCTCCAATCTCCTCTTGCCCACCAAGTAACCAAGACAGGTTGAAATTTAGGTCTGCTCTATAAATCCAATACTATCCTATGGACCACTTTGCTGAAGAGATGGTTGTGAGCTCTGTGTGTGTGTGCATGTATAAAGAACTGTAGTCTTTGCAGCCAGCTCTCTGCTCCTGTGGTCTTCCTACCATCGCAGCCCTTGTCCCCTCTATCTCCTCCCTTTAGTATGAAGAGCTCCAGACTGTGGCAGGCAAGCATGGAGATGACCTCCGCAACACCAAGAATGAAATCAACGAGCTGAACCGAATGATAACCCGGATACAGTCAGAAATCGATGGTTTGAAAGGCCAGGTCAGAAATCTGCCATCTGCAAGCCTCCTTATGTTGGTTATGCTAGCTCCCTGCTTTGCCCCCAAGGAACTTAACAGACTATATTGATCTTCCCCCAACCTGCTACCAGCCTCTAGAGGTGTTGGTCAACAGCTCCCACAGTCACCAACAACATGGATAGGGGAATATGGTTCAGTATGTCTAAGGGTGCTAGGTTGGGAATGCCTGTTTTAAGAAGCCCAGCCTTTCCTGGGGCAGAAAGTAGAGATGAGCCAAAACATGATGGAAATACCCATGGCTGTGTATGCAAAAGGTCCTTAGTTCAGTCCCTCCTCCAACTAGGATGGAGAACCGGTGGCCGCCTGTATGCTGTCACTGGCCTACAGCTCTTCTATCTCTGGGGGCATGGGCTGCAGGAGTGCTGCAGATTCATGACTCGGGAGTACATGCCTGGGAGAGACCGACTTCGGTTTGACCCCTTTGTGACCACATGAAGTGGGTGGTTAATGTCTGGGTTCTACCATTTGATCTAGCAGAGTAGGGGTGGGGGTTGCTGGCACGATTGAAGGCCTGGGAAAAAGAAACGTGGGTTCCAACCGCTGTTGGAGGTGAAAGGCAGCATGTTAAGCACAGAGGATGGATTTTGAGTCTGTCTTGCTTTTGGAGAGTAGAGTGTGTGTGGGGGGGGGTGTCTGTGGTCCTTTCTGCTGCTCTCTCCATTTTATTCCTGCAAATTCCTGTTAGGTGGAAATAACAGGAAATTATTTGGTTACTCTGGGATTCTGCACAGCTTCTCATCTTAATCTATAGTAAGTTTTTTTACAGGAATAAAAGGGAGGGAGTGGGTAGAGAACCTTGCTTGTGGCCTTCAGCTTCTTGGAGGATTAGATGGGACATAAAAGTCCAGGAGTCCAGTAAAATGCCGTTTTGTGCTTTGATCAGCTGTAGTTGTTTCAGTGACATCCTCATCTGGGAAGAGACTGCACAGAGTTCTCTTTCCTTAACTTTAGGCTGTTTTTCCAGGGACAAATTTGTCCACTGACTCTCATTTCCCATATCATGGAAGGGTGGGAATACTGTAAAATGCTGTGTCCTCCCCACCCCTGCATTTTTCCTGGTTTTTGAGACTTGAGCTGCCTTTTGAACTCTTTCTTCCTCGCCCCCATGCAGCGTGCAAGCTTGGAAGCAGCCATCACTGAAGCGGAGGAGCGTGGGGAGATGGCTGTGAAGGATGCCAACAACAAACTTGCTGAGCTGGAGGGCGCCCTGCAGCGAGCCAAACAAGATATGGCCCGCCAGCTGCGGGAGTATCAGGAGCTGATGAACGTCAAGCTGGCCCTGGATATAGAGATCGCCACCTACAGGAAGCTGCTGGAAGGGGAGGAGAGCAGGTAAGGATCTGCCCAACCAAGCGCAAAACCCCGGAAGCACCGCCGCCGTGGCGCGCAAAACCCCGGCAGCGGCGCTTCCGGGCTGCCACGCTTTCGGGTTTTTGCGGCGGCGTCAGCGGCGTCCTGGTGTGTTGTGCGACAACCCGGAAGTGCTGATGGCCCGCCGCTGTGCGCCATCAGCGCTTCCGGGTTGTCGTGTGACACACCTGGAGCCCCCAGGCGACACAGTACTGTGTCACGACACACAGTTTGGAAAGCCCTGATATATACCACTGATCTGCGCTCAAGCATCACGCAGCAGTTGAGGTCACTGGTGCATCAAGAAACTCTTCAAGTTCAACTTGGCTGCAGTCCTTGTTTTGAGGGTTTACATTTACATTTCTTGACTGATTTATTTTTTTTGGGGGGGGTCTCTTCCCCAATCCCCTCCTTCCTTTACAGACTGGAATCTGGGATGCAGAATCTCAGCATTCAAACCAAGACAACTGGTTATTCAGGTAAGCAAATATTGCACTTTGTTGAAGGCAAAAGGAAGGATGATTGAGATATCAATGCAAATGTCAGAAATTAACCGTAGCAGGGAATACTTTATTTATTTAGAAGATTTAGAGAGCCGCCCAACTCCGTAATTGCAATTCTGGGTGGCATACATCATATAAAAACATTTGATTGCCAAGTGAAATCTCAACATGTTTCAACAATGTTAAGTGATGTTTGTTTCTTTGCTTTCATTTGTGGACCTGTTTAACTTGATACCTACCCTGACTTTAAAAAAGAATGGCTTGTCTTCTGGAGAATACTTTTTGTTTTTTCCACAGAGCAAGTGAAATAAAATAATTTCACTTCCTCTGTTTTACAAACTGATGTAATCAATCAGAATTCTAACGATATTTTGGAATATTAATTTGGATTCCTGATCCCACCCAAGTTCTATTTTATTACCTTGTCTTCTTCCAGTTTTCTTATTTCCCATGGCAGTTGAAAATAACTGCAGATCAGTTGGCAGAGGAACACATGCCAGCATGAAGACAAACAACCATTTCAGAGGACAAACCATCATAGCTGAAGCATGTTTGGGGAGTTGGCTGGGCAATAAATGGTTTCTTCTTCTTTAGCTTTTGGCATCTGTTCCCTGCAGCTTTCCCCATCCATGAGCCTTGTTCCAGTAGATCTGGAGGGCACCAGGTTGGAGAAGACTGGTTTCCTGCATAGTAAAGCCCTTTTTTACGTTGCAGAAATAGTGATTAAAAATAGGCACTGTGAAATTGTTTTTCTCCAAAGATACTTTAAAGATCAAAGATGAAAACTGGCTTTAGCATAAGGTTGGTTGCAAAGATGTACCAATGATAGATTACGTTGTAAGGAATTGCTGGGACAGAATTTTTGAGACTTTATGGGCACAGAGGTTGGCTTTTCAAAAATTAAAGTTGGTGCGTTAAGTCTATTACTATTGTTTTTAATCTTCCAAATGGAAGGAAATTTCAAGCGTAAACTGGGGAGCTGGGCCATGACTAGCAGAAAAAGAGGCTTGGGGGCAGGGATTGGCCATTCCTTGCACAAACCGTGCAGCCTGCAGATATATGTGAGGTCTCTTGGTTGGAAGTTGTTTAGAACAGCTTTCATCAACCTGGTGTCTTCCAAGTGTGTTGAACTAAATTTCCATTATCCCCAGCTGGATGGGAAACTGATAAAAGTTTAACTTGGAGAGCATCAAGTTCATAAAGACTGAGATATTTGGTGAGGACTTTTGGGGAGATGTGCAAAATATTGTCCCCCCTCCATATGCAATTCTGAAGCCTTACTAAGTTTCTAAGTCATTGATTTCCAAAAGGTCTGTGCAGCTGTATTGTGCCACAGGAGACAAGTGTTGTGTGTAGACAGAGAAGACAAAATATGGGGCTGTATCCACTCCCCTAAGCTTGATGGAATGGCCTTCTACTTATCCTTTCCTCTTTTCTATGTGACTTCAGCTGGGAAAATAAGCATAAGGTTGGCACAGTCGGTAAGATGAGAGGAGTAGGGGAAAAGTGAGTCTGATCATCCTTGTCCTGAAAGCACTGTTCCCTTCATCTCCCAGTCCTCACCTTAGGGAATTTGGCATGGCAGGAGGTGCCACTATAACTGGACAAGGCACCAAGAGGGTGTCTTGCCTCCATCTGGGAAGGGAATGAGGAAAACATGCATATGACCGCTGCTTGCTTTAAGTGTGACGCCTCCTCCCATTTCTAGTTTTGGAGATAAAAACTGAAACAAGGTATCGGGATGTTGGGAACTGCTCTTCTGTCCTTGATCAGTGTTCTCTGTCTTGTCCAGGTGGCCTAAGCAGCGGCTTCAGTAGTTACGGGGGTGGCTACAACTCTTCCTACTTAAGTGGTGGATACTCCATAAACGCATTGCCACTGGAGAGCTCGGCCATCAGCAAGACCAAGGCTATTGTCATCAAGAAGATTGAAACCCGGGATGGAAAGCTGGTCTCTGAATCCTCAGATGTGCTGTCCAACTAGGTTGGCGGGGTCTTGAGCATGGAACTCCTATGGTTTTAAAGTGCCTGAATCCAATGAGCCTTTCCTAATTTAGCTAAGATGATGAGCCACAGGGCAGGAGAGAGGGAAAAGATACCCTTGTTTTCTCACTGAACGTTTTTCTAGAAGGATTTGTCTGTCAGATACTCAAGGACTACAGCTCCCACCAGCCCTTTTTGGCCATGCTGGATGAGGCTGGTGGAACTTGGGAGTCCAGCTGCAACTGGAAGTCCACAGCTGCTTTAGAACATCACAAAATGTTGCCCCTGAAACCCATGAGATGCAATCGGGGAGAAAAAGCAAGGGACACTCATACTGCATTCCCTTTTTCTCTGAAACTTGAGGGAAGAGGAACTTGCTCACACGGGATCGCATGGTCTTGACAGCTGTTGAAAAGAGGCAACAGTTCAGTTCTGTGGAAAGCAGCTTTCCCAAGCTAGGGTGAGCGAGAAGTCCAGCTCTTTTAGACCTCTGGATGTAGAAATTACCTACTCACAAATTGCTGTTTGTAATCTTCACATTGTTTAAAAGCTGCCCTGTTGTATTATTATTCACCCCTCTTGCCATTTGCATATAATTAGGTCAAATTTTCAATCAAAACTAAGGCTGGAAACATTTTATATTGAAGGACAGGGGAATGGGGTGGGGGGAGGAATTACACATGGGTGTGTTACAGGAGACAGCAACCCCTATCAATGATCATACTATGCTAAAGATGATGGGAATTGCAGTCCACCCTGTCTGGGATAGAGGGAAGAGGTAACCTGGGAGTAGAGTTGGGCGGGAGCACAAAGCAAGTCAGTCTGTGAATATTTTAAAAACTCCACATGGTTTCCATTTTATTTGAAATAAAAAGATTTTCTTCCAATCTTTGATAGTAAATGGCTTAATTTTTGTGTTTTTGTGTGTGTGTGTTTTTCTTATGGGAGGGCCAGAAATAAAGGTGAATGGAAAAGCAGGAGAAATCCACTCTTCCATGCCTGCTAAAAAAAGACACTGGCTCATTTTGGAAATAGGCAGGTAAGGCCAGACAACCAGCACCCAAAAAGCTCTCTTGGCATTAAGTCTCACTGGCCACTGAGGTTGCTTCCTGTGCAAATGCTCAGTAAATTGCAGTTAAGATTTGTTCCTGATGTTAATTAATGCAAATTAATCCCCGCTGACACAGAGTTTAAAAAGGTGCAGACATGGGTCATATCCCCTTAGGGATGTCCTGTTGCGTGTTTGTAAAGCTTCATTTAACATGGACTGTGGAACTAGCATCTTATTCAGTGGTAACAGGCAAAGATACTCTTTCTGAGACACCATACTCAAGAATGACCTAATGGTGGCCCTTTTTTCTTGCCTGAGGCTTATAAGCATTTGTCTGGGCATGTTCTCCCAGTTGCCTGGTTGGTGCTTTGTTGGTGCTTTATTGGAAGCCCTTCCATGCAGGGCACCAACAGGGTAACATGATGTTGGAAGAGGGTTGAGCTGGGTTAAAAAAATGAGAAGGGCTACAACCCACCCACCCACCCCACATGCTGGCAGAGGAAAATCAACTTTTTAATTGGTCTTATCCTGACAAAGTGGCTGTTCAGAAGGCAAATCTTAGCCTATCTTTCAATTCCAAATAAAACCTGCCCTACTTGTGTATGTACATCTAGCTGAAATTTGACCTAGAAGTTCTTTCTAAGCAAGGCCTATCAAGTTGAAATAATTGTTGGGGTGGCAAGCTGTAGGATAGCATATCCCCCAGAATAACTTTTGGCTGTCCAAAGCACCATGGTGCTGTTAAAGCCTTAATTTGGGGTAAGGCTTACATAGCACTTAAGACACATTTCATTATGGTTTTTGAATAAACCCGTTGGGTTCAAACAATCTAAGCCAAAGCCAAACTAGTGTCATCAAGGCTTAATACTATGTATGAACCAAGTCAATGATTCTAGAGTTTGGACTTTGCCACATGGAGGCTTGTGATTGGTGTATTGGGCTGACTTCAGTAACCAGGATTAATGCACGGTCATCCCCAAGGCTATGTAAGGAGTAAAGTTTAGAGCAGACATTCCAAGTGATATGTAACCAGTAAAGTTTAGAGCAGACATTCCAAGTGATATGTAACCATTCAAGCTACTCAGGCACATTCTGAAGTGGCCAGTTTAAAACTCTGCAGGAAACACTTGACCAAGTCATTTATTGGAAGGGGTTCACACATCACATTAAGCAGTGTGGATTGTTCAGTTCTGATGCAATAGAATGAATGAACCCAGCTATGTATCCTGTGATTTGGTCACTCAGCCTTCTAGATTTTATTGGATCTTCCCTCTAGTTTTTTTGTTCTGCTGTTGGTTGAGGCCTAAAATGTCAAAACACAGAAGGGTGTTTTCAGGCCTAAAAAAAGGCAACTTAAATGGATTTGCATGGCTATCATTAGCCATTCTCTCTCTCCCAGGTCAACCTCTGAAGCTCTGACCAAGAATATTCCAAACCTGTTCTCTATTCTCTTTCAGAAAAACCAAGATCAGTGTTTTAATCACTTTCACAGCTCAAATTGCTTTCTGTCATTGCTCTAGTCCTATTTATTGCGCAGCTCTGCATTATTACACCTTGTTTTCCTGTTGGGTTTGATTCCATCTACCTGCCAAATCCCTATTTCCTTATTTGGCAATCATAGCTGTCTTTTCTTCTCTGCCTACACCCTGCATATGGATGGAGTTACTCTATAGTAGCTTAGCTTCATTGAGCATGCCTAATTAATTTTCCTATTCTTATCAAAGACATTGTAAAAACAAACAAGCAGTAAGCCTAGATGTGATGTTTAATTGCTTATGCCTTTAATACTGGGGCAGTGAAGAGTTAAGGAGCAAACCAAGTGCCTTAACTCTTGCAGGGATTTAAATCACTCATTCCACCCCTTTAAACAGTTCCATTCCCTTCAAAATCAGGCTGATTTGTCCCATTTTATGCCCCTTTTTTAAATACTTAAAGCAATGTTTCTCAGCCATGGCAACTTGAAGATGTGTGGACTTCAACTCCCAGAATTCCCCAGCCAGCTATGCTAGCTGGGGAATTCTGGGAGTTGAAGTCCACACATCTTCAAGCTGCCAAGGTTGAGAAACACTGATTTCAGTCTTTAAAATGCCCCCACCCAAAAAACCCAGGCTGAAAATTTAGCCCCATGCATTCCTGCAACACCAAGAGTCAGAACAAGGCACACAAAGAAGGCTGAATAAGGTGCCCATATGCGGTCCTGCGGGGCATGGTGGCTCAGCGGGTAAGATGGCAAGTTCGGAGGTTCGAATCCCTAGCCCCGCGAGATGGAGTGAGCTCCCGCACTCGCCCCAGCTCTTACCAACCTAGCAATTCGAAAGCATGCAAATGCAAGTAGATGAATAGGTACCACTTTGGTGGATAGGTAACAGCGTTCTGCGCACGTCATGCTGGCCACATGACCGTGGAAGCGTCTTCGGACAATGCTGGCTCTTCAGCTAACAAACGGAGATGAGCACCGGCCCCTAGAGTCGGACACAACTGCACAAAATGTGCGGGGGGAACCTTTACCTTTTTATGCCTGCCTCAACAGAAATGTTAGAGAGACATATTTGCAGGACCCGAATAAATAAATGAATACTTGCACAGCTATTGCGCCTTCACTTCCATATTAGGTTATATATTGATTGGGGACATATAAGAAGAATCCCAAGGGGCAGGAAGGTCCTCAGGACATCCTAACATGGTTTCTGCATTCTGTTTTGTGAGACTTTCCTTCACTCTTCACAACCATCCCAAATAATTACTTCTAACAAAGCTCTCTTGCTTAGCTGTTTCTCCTACTACTGTTTATTTACACCATCAAAATGCCAACCCCCTTGGACAGGAACAAGCAGTTCTGGAGGGCATCGCCCATACCCCACCACATGCTGCTAACATTTACTAAGTAAATAGACAAAGTAGAAAATAGGGAAGCATTTATTGCACATTGGACATTTTAAATTAAAACAGCAACCCCTGTCTCTGCTACTAAGAGGTGGCACTAGCTTCCTCATTCCTTCCTCTCTTAATTAAAGTGGCATCTGAAAAATAAACATCTCTAGCGGTTTCCGGAGATCAGTGCGAAGACTGTCGGCGAGTCCGGGCCGACACCGGGCGATGGCTTGGCTTCCTAATGTGGCAAATCTTTGGCATTGTGGGAGCATCCAGCTTTCCCAGCTAAAGTCTCTGCCTCATGTCGTCCCCCACAGGAAGCAAACCGGGGAAGACAGGAAAGGAGAGAGCCCAGGACCCTCCATTCTGGCCCACGGAGGAGAAAGAGCTGGACTCAGGAGGTGATTGTGCTTTTTTCCCCCCTTTTCTTTTTTCCAGCCGAGCTGTGTCCATTCAAAGACCACCAGCGGCTTAAAAACTGTTCACAACAACAATCCCTTCCCCACAGATGGACGGAACAGACAGCTTGACTTAAGGGGCCTGAGATCAGGCCAGCACCGGCCGCTCCAGCGGCTTCAAGTATTCCCTTGGGCTGGAAGCAAATGCCTGCTGCAAACCTCAGTTCAGGACACGCGTCGTTTGTAGGATCCAAGCCCCAGGGGACGGGGTGGGTGGGAAAGGAGGGCACCTGGTGTCACGGTGGGAGCCTCTTTCGCGGAGGGAAAGCAGAGGTGCTTGGGGCACTGGTCCCTGCAGCCGTCCAGGGGGCCCAGCGTCTGTGGCCCTGCCCTTCTACGCCTTGCTAGTGTTGGCTGGAATCCCCCCTCCTCCCCGGCGCTCTTGATGGGCGATCCTAGTGCCTGTTTGCAGGGCGGTGGCAGCAGCAACACACATACATAGAGGGCAACGCTGAGCCTGCTAGGCCTCCGAAGCTGCTTGTGGTTTCAGCTGAGCTTTCTCCATGGCTGTGCCGTAAGGAAGGGAGCGTTTGAAAAAGCCCAGCTAAGAAAGAAAGAAAGAAAGAAAAAGGGACAGGTCAGCATCTATACAAGTCATCACCCACCGGATTCTTTTTTAGGGCAAACTCTATTGTGATAGAGTGGGTCTTGTGGAAGCACATTCATGATTCCTGCTTAAGTCCACTGTAATCAAATTAATGCAGAAATACTTCCAGATTTTACCCAAGAACAAGAGAGTTTCCTCTTTCCATCCCTCTTGAGTATTTCATTACAATAACCCACTGTTGTTGTTGTTTTTTAGTGCCTTTGGGTCATTCCTGATTCCTAGAGGCTACCTGGACAAGTCCCTGCAGTTTTCTTGGCAACATTTTTGGAAGTGGTTTGTCATTGCCTCCTTCCAGGGGCTGAGAGAGGGTGACTGGCCCAAGGTTATCCAGCTGGCTTTGTGTCTAAGGCAGGACTAGAGTTCACAGTCTTCCAGTTTCTAGCCTGATGCCTTAAACCACTACACCAAACTGGCTCTCAACCCACTGGTTAATGCTACCTAATCAAGTTCATAATCCAGTGAGAACTGGAGCCATAAAAATTAAAAACTCTTGGCTCAGTCACATATTCACATGTATCATGCCCCACTTGCTGAGTTTCAGCTGAATATTACCTGAGGGACCATCTCATCCCCATAACATCAAGCCGTCCCACTCGGTCATGCAGAGAGGGCATGCTGCGGACCCCGTCCGTTAGAGAATTTCATTTGGCGGGGTCCAGGAGGTGGGCCTTCTCTGCAGTGGCACCTGCCCTCTGGAACACTCTGCCCCCGGAGGTGAGGCAGGCCCCCTCGCTCCCGGCCTTCCGGAAGAACTTGAAGACCTGGTTCTGCCACCTCGCCTGGGCTGGGAAGGGTAACAGTTCCTCCTGGTGATGGCTGGCACCATAGAACCCTCTTTTAAAAATGATCTTACCGCCCCTTGGATTTTATATTTAACTTATTTTTACTTGCAGAGTGTTTGTATCGTATCGTATTGCTGATTTCATTGTAAACCGCCCAGAGTCCCCCTTTTGGGGGAGATGGGTGGTGATAGAAATTGGAAAATAAATACATAAAATAAATAAATATTGGAAACTGTCTCTTAAAAACACTAAACATTGATTCAAGCTGCTTTAATGACTGTGTAAAGGCTGTTTCATTCAGGGACTGAATGCTAAAAATGTAGTTATATGTGCTCTGGAGTTGCAACACTCTGTTGCAGGCCAAGCTATACACTTGTTCAAAAAGAAAAATGACTCAAAGTGAATACACCAGGGCAGGGCTAGAAAATCACAGGTCAGGTGCTATCCAGGGTGCTGAAGCCACTCCCCACTGACACCTCTTAAAATCTCATACAGGTTTCAACTGGCTTTGAGATTTCACTTCCCTATTTCCTCATATTTTTCTTACATCTGCAGCCCTTACAGTCAAGTTACATCTGGTACGTCCGAGCTTTAACATCATCTCCCCAACCCTGAATTCCCCCCTTACTAGATTGTTCCATGAGCATACCTTGTACAACACATAGATGAGCAGTGCCAGCAGCAGCAGTCCAATCAGAATGGCTAAGATGATGATCCATAGAGGAACCCCTTGGCTAGTCTCTGCCTTGGCCCAATGGAGTGATGTTGACACCTGCCACCAGCAAGGAAGCAAGAATAAGAGAAGAGATATCCAAAAACTGTAAATGAAGGTGTTACATTGGTAGCATTTAACCCCTGCTGGATTAGCACATGTACTATATACAATCATCCTTCAAATGTTAGAGGAGCTGTACATAAAACAGGTCATTTTACCATATGTAGTATGAGTAAATAAACTGGGAGAGTATGAGTTCTTGGTATAGGGAAAATAGGAGGAGGGAACACTATGTACACTGCCTTGAGCTGTACAAAAACAAAGGTGGGATATACAGTAAATGTAATAAATAAGGAAGGCTGAGCGCTGAAGAATTGATGCTTTCGAACTGTGGTGCTGGAGAAGACTCTTGAGAGTCCCTTGGACTGCAAGGAGGTCAGATCAGTCAATCCTAAAGGAAATCAACCCTGACTGCTCATTGGAAGGACAGATACTGAAGCTGAAGCTCAAATACTTTGGCCACCTAATGCGAAGAGAGGACTCCCTGGAAAAGACCCTGATGCTGGGAAAGACTGAAGGCAAAAGGAGAAGGGGACGGCAGAGGATGAGATGGTTAGATAGCATCACCGATGCAATGAACATGAATTTGAGTAAACTCCGGGAGACAGTGGAGGACAGGAAGGCCTGGCGTGCTATGGTCCACGAGGTCACGAAGAGTTGGACACGACTAAACGACTGAACAACAACAACAACAACAATAAATAAGAATAAGGCATCCTAAATCAAACATGGTGCCAAGTATGGCATTCTCATAAATTTCAAAATAGGCCACTGGAAAGAGGATGTCCTTCTTTAGTTTTCCTAGGTTCCCCATCATTCTGCCTCATTAGGCAATCTAGTACCTGAGTTCCAGAATTATGAGATGGAGAATAATTTATCCCACTCCAATTTTTGCACTCTTACCATGTTTGTTGTTTATTCGTTCAGTCGCTTCCAACTCTTTGTGACTTTATGGACCAGCCTACGCCAGAGCTTCCTGTCAGCCGTCGCCACCCCCAGCTCCCCCACGGTCGAGTCCGTCACCTCCAGAATATCATCCATCCATCTTGCCCTTGGTCGGCCCCTCTTCCTTTTGCCTTCCACTTTCCCTAGCATCAGCATCTTCTCCAGGGTATCCTGTCTTCTCATTATGTGGCCAAAGTACTTCAGTTTTGCCTTTAATATCATTCCCTCAAGTGAGCAGTCTGGCTTTATTTCCTGGAGTATGCACTGGTTTGATCTTCTTGCAGTCCAAGGCACTCTCAGAATTTTCCTCCAACACCACAGTTCAAAAGCATCTATCTTCCTTCGCTCAGCCTTCCTTACGGTCCAGCTCTCACAGCCATAGGTTACTATGGGGAATACCATTGCTTTAACTATGCGGACCTTTGTTGTCAGTGTGATGTCTCTGCTCTTAACTATTTTATCGAGATTTGTCATTGCTCTCCTCCCAAGAAGTAGACATCTTCTGATTTCCTGGCTGTAGTCAGCGTCTGCAGTAATCTTTGTGCCTAGAAATACAAAGTCTGTCACTGCCTCCACTTTTTCTCCCTCTATTTGCCAGTTATCAATCAAGCTGGTTGCCATAATCTTGGTTTTTTTGAGGTTTAACTGCAACCCAGCTTTTGCACTTTCTTCTTCCACCTTCGTCATAAGGCTCCTCAGCTCCTCCTCGCTTTCAGCCATCAAAGTGGTATCATCTGCATATCTAAGATTGTTAATGTTTCTTCCAGCGATTTTAACTCCAGCCTTGGATTCCTCAAGCCCAGCACATTGCATGATGTGTTCTGCATACAGGTTGAATAGGTAGGGTGAGAGTATACAACCCTGCCGTACTCCTTTCCCAATCTTAAACCAGTCCGTTGTTCCATGGTCTGTTCTTACTGTTGCTACTTGGTTGTTATACAGATTCCTCAGGAGGCAGACAAGATGACTTGGTATCCCCATACCACCAAGAACTTGCCACAATTTGTTATGATCCACACAGTCAAAGGCTTTAGAATAGTCAATAAAACAGAAATAGATGTTTTTCTGAAACTCCCTGGCTTTCTCCATTATCCAGTGGATATTGGCAATTTGGTCTCTAGTTCCTCTGCCTTTTCTAAACGCAGCTTGTACATCTGGCAATTCTCGCTCCATGAATTGCTGGAGTCTACCTTGCAGGATCTTGAGCATTACCTTACTGGCATGTGAAATAAGTGCCACTGTTCGATAGTTTGAACATTCTTTAGTGTTTCCCTTTTTTGGTATGGGGATATAAGTTGACTTTTTCCAATCTGATGGCCATTCTTGTGTTTTCCAAATTTGCTGGCATATGGCATGCATCACCTTGACAGCATCATCTTGCAAGATTTTAAACAGTTCAGCTGGGATACCATCATCTCCTGCTGCCTTGTTATTAGCAATGCTTCTTAAGGCCCATTCAACCTCACTCTTCAGGATGTCTGGCTCACTGACCACACCGTCAAAGCTATCCCCGATATTATTATCCTTCCTATACAGATCTTCCGTATATTCTTGCCACCTTTTCTTAATCTCTTCTGCTTCTGTTAGGTCCCTGCCATCTTTGTTTTTGATCATACCCATTTTTGCTTGGAATTTACCTCCGATGTTTCTAATTTTCTGGAAGAGGTCTCTTGTCCTTCCTGTTCTATTGTCTTCTTCCACTTTATATTTCCTTATCTCTTCTGGCTAACCTCTGGAATTTTGCATTTAATTGGGCATATCTCCCCCTATCACTGTTGCCTTTTGCTTTCCTTACCTTAACTTCCCTTCTATGCACTTTTCAAGAATATATCCAAGCTGGACTGTGGAGAGCTGATCCCAATCACTCTCTCTGTTTTGACAAAATGTCTTGTAATTTTACTAATATAATTGGAATTATCATAGAAGAACTGGTATCCTTAGGGGCAGAATATTACTACTGTGACTGATAATACTGACCTTCAGATTACCGGTGCGGTGCTCTAGAGGCTGGATTTTGTAGGGCACCTTTTGCATATGGTAGACAGCTTCACACTGGATAGCGTGGGGATTATTCTCTTTCTGCAAGTGGGGAAAGAATAGTGAGAAATGGCTCTACACAAATGTTGGGTTGAATAGATGCACCAGAAGTGAAAGAACCTTAATATGGAGGAGTCAAACACTCCCAAAGGCTTAACACTATGAAAGTTAACACGCATACTAAATGAATGGGAGGTAGCAGGCCATTGTTTTTCTGCTGGGACTATTACACTCTTTCCTGCAAGTACTTTCATAGATCAGAGGTGGGTAATTGTGATCTTTTAGCCTTATTTATGCTATTCCCTCAACTGTTATTCATTTCTGTGCCAGCTACTGCTACAACCGAGACTAGCAGAGTAAGGAAGATGGAAAAAAAAGTGGTTGGGTGCAGACACAGACACACACACTTGTTCCAAACAAACAAACAATTGAGGCTTGGTGAACACCAAAAATGTAATACGTTTACCTGTTGAAAGCTTTTGGACCAGATGCGAAAATAGAGACGCAAGCTGACACTTCCCTGCCGTTGCAATGCTCCCATGCGGCAGTGTAGTTGGAAACATTCATCCTCATTACATTTCTGCAGTGGAAGATAATTGACTGATCAGATGAGAGATCATATGAAAATATCCCACTAACCCCGAGTTACCTCCAAGACAGAATTTGGACCAAGCATCTTTGTGAACCTGAACGTGTGGCCTTACTTGATCTACTGTCCTCTTGCTGGGTTGGATTATAACTTTGAGAATTCCCAGACAACACAACAAATGAGAATTACACTCTAACATCTGGAGGACATCAGAATGGGGGAGGCTGTTCTAGTGATTAAAACCAAGTGAATGGGAATCAGGAGATTAGGCCTAGCTTCCTATGTGCTGTAGATGCATCTTCATCTCTAAGAGCTACAGCAAAAAAGGAGGATTATAATTTGATTTGGAAATAAGCTACAGAACTGCATTTAGTATGTAGTATTGCTTTTTGAAAACCATCTTCCACATGTATGTATTTATTTAAATGTATTGGCCACCCAGCTCCCATGGACTCTGGGTGGCCAACAATGGTAACAAGAACAATGTGAAATTAGGATATGAGCAAAAGCTGTGGTGTAAGGAAATCATTAGCGCAACTCTCCCCATCCTGTACATTCCAGTTGCTTTGGGATTATCATCCTCAGACACATGATGATGGGTCATGATGCTGGGGATAATGGGAGGTTGGTCCTAAGACATCCTAAAGGAGTCAAGGTTAAGGAGCACAGCTTGTGTTTTTAAGGAGTTCCTTCAACACTCCGAAGGGTGGTGCAGGGCTTACCAGAGGGAAAGCGCTCCCGATGTTGCCAGTGTTCCATCCTCCATCTTGCTTCTGCACATAGTGCAGCTCCTGCCCAGGAAAAGGTGTTGGAGGCTGCTCCAGCTAAACATCCAGAGAGAGAGAGAGAGAGAGAGAGAGAGAGAGAGAGTGAATTTGGGCATCTTCATAAATTAATTCTCTACAGCAGAGCTTTCCAAACTGTGTGTCGCGACACAAAAGTGTGTCGCCACACACAGCGTGGTGTGTCGCCACACCACCCGGAAGCGGCGGCGCGCGCATGGCGGCAGCGGCAGCTGCCCCCGTGCACACACGCGCGCCGCCGCACGCCCCCCCGCGCCGCCGCCGTGCACATGCGCCCCCCTGCGCCGCCGCCGTGCGCGCGCCACCGTGTGTCGCCAGCGGCGGCACTTTGGAAAGCCCTGCTCTACAGCCACCAGTCTGGTTGACTAGGTTAGTAGAGTTCTTTGTGGCCTATAAAAGAAAGTGCTTTCCTTGTGATCCGATTACTTTAGCCCAAGGTATCAAAGGGCATCTTAATGCACCTCAGAAAAGGGCCTTCTTTTGAAAGCCAGTGTTGCTTTGGCTGACCCCAAGGAACAGGGCTCTTGTGTGACGCGTGCATCCCGATGGCAGAAAGTCCTTCCTCGTTTTTACAGCTCAGTGGCTGACCCTGTCCATGTTCCAGATATAGCAAAGGCAAATGTCTTATGGAAGCGTTTATGAAATCTGCAGGCAAACAACCCAAGCAGCTTACCAAAGGGGGAAAGTTTTGGGACAGGGCAACGCACAAAATCCCCATTGCTGAGAAGAGAATGGCAAGTTATGAAAGCAACTAATAACTTGTAGCCAAAACTGGGAAATTTGCTGTCGTCTTCAATTTATTACTCCCCCTCCCCTTCATGATTATTTTGGGTCTCTAAACCGTCTCAGCTGCAGCCTTTAAGTTTCAGTGGCTGAACTCCAGTCTCGACATTTGGAGGCCAGGCTGAGTCCTCCAGTCCCATCCTTTGTACTCCCCCCCCCCCCCCGGAGGTCAGCTTTTACCTGCAGCCGTGATGGATTGATGGGGCTGCTAGAGGTACAATTTGCGGGCACCATGTAGCGTGTGACGTACAGTACAGCTCGCCCTTGCACTTGGAGAGGACAGCTGATGTCTAAGACTCCTTCACTGATGGCACTGGGCCCCTCATTGACAAACTGCATAAGAGAAAATAAAGAAATAGAGGAGATTATCCAAGGAATCAAGAAATGGCTTCATCCTAGGTATGACTGCTTGTTTACTTTGACTTTCAAGGCTGAGATGCAGAGAAGCCTATCACCTGCTAAGTGACCTCGGCTAGCCAGAGATGCCAGGGAATGAACTTGGGACTTTCCATATGCAAAACAGGTCCCACTGAGCTACAAGATATCCCATCAGGCAAGTTGTAGCCAACTCATAAAGATATAACGATCAGCAACCAAAGAAAGTACAGTGCCAAAAGAATAGTCAGTAAATCAGTAATGTTTCCATTGCTAGCCAACCATTGCTTTTGGAAAGACCCCAAGTAGGATATGAAAAATTCACTTCTCCCTTATACAGATGTTTCCCCAACATACGCAGGTATATTGCTTTGAATGTTCAGGTTGTATTTGGCTTTTGTTGCTCTAGGCCTGTCTTCCTATCCTTCGTGCCTTTAGGATGTATAGGACTGAAACTCCCAAAATTCCTAGCCAGCACAACTTACAGCCACGTTCCTTAAGAATTTTGGAAGCTGAGGCTAAACTCATTTGGAAGATACTACGTTGGAAAAGGCTGGTATAGAAGGACCTTCCAGGAGCTGAATTTGATCCACAGAAAAGATATGCTCCCCAAAGGACATCTGGCCCATAAACCAGTTCCAGCTATTCTATCAGCTTCTTCTGCTCAGCAGGAAACACCCACCTCATAGACATGGCAGACCCCAGGGCCCACATCTTGTTCACGCTGCACCGATCTACCTGGGACCCAGCCAGACCCGGGAAGAGATACAGCGTCTGGTATTGAGGCTCTATGGAAGAGGTAGAAAAAAGCATTTTAGACATGCACAAACACTTGACTAGGGACTAGAGCAATTAAAAAGACCAAAACAAACCATTTCTCAATGATCTGAGGTAAAATTCAAGCAAATTCAAAATGATAGTAATCAAGTCAAAACGTCACATGAAGATTGTTCTGTCTGCTAGTGTAGCAGTGACCTTTACTGTGATGTGTAAGTATGGAAACCAGTTTGGTCTAGTGGTTAAGGCAACGGGCTAGAAACCAGGAGACTGAGAGTTCTAGTCCTGCCTGAGGCATGAAAGCCGGCTGGGTGACCTTGGGCCAGTCCCTATCTCTCAGCCCTAGGAAGGAGCCAATGGGAAACCAGGAGACAGAGTTCTAGTCCCGCCTTAGGCATGAAAGCCGGCTGGGTGACCTTGGGCCAGTCCCTATCTCTCAGCCCTAGGAAGGAGCCAATGGGAAACCAGGAGACTGAGAGTTCTAGTCCCGCCTTAGGCATGAAAGCCGGCTGGGTGACCTTGGGCGAGTCCCTCCCTCTCAGCCCTAGGAAGGAGCCAATGGGAAACCGGGAGACTGAGAGTTCTAGTCCCGCCTTAGGCATGAAAGCCGGCTGGGTGACCTTGGGCCAGTCGCGCTCTCTCAGCCCAACCCACCTCACAGGGTTGTTGTTGTGGGGAAAACAGGAGGAGGAAGGAGTATTAGGTATGTTCACCGCCTTGAGTTATTTATAAAAATAATAAAGGCAGGATAGAAAATTAATTAATTAATTAATTAAAATAAACGTGTGTGTTCTTCTGGCCAAATTTCAAAATTGAACTCCTTCTCCTAGTGTATTTTTTCTCACTGAGAATCAAATTGCAAGACTAATATTTGGCACCAGTATGATTTGATGATTTGATTATTTTTATCCCATTTTTCTATAAAATGCCCAAGGCAGTGGACTTAATGCAAGATTAAGCAATACAATGATAATGATGATTATTTTTATGTATGTGTTATATATGTAGCACAAAAGAACAAAGAGATTAAGAATAAAACAATAACAAAAAATGAAACAAGAATAATGCTTCATTAAAATATACGTTTTTGCTATATCCTAAAGGTTATTATGTTCCAGAGAAAAGTAATTACATATATTAAATTGGCTCTGAAATGGAAGTTTAATATTTTTAGATGTCCATATTCTTTTGAACTACCTACTTATTACATGGTAATTGACAGCTGAACTATGCAAATGGATGTTCCATTTCCTTCTTACTGCTAAGAGACTAGTTTTTTAACACTGAAAAGACAAATTTATGGCCCCAATTACTGAGTGAATTGAAGACCTGACGTTACTTGCAACTTATGAACAAGTTGCTTATAAGCTCAGATATAATGAAATATGAACTGTTATATACAGTAAAACTTCATACACACACACACACACACGAGAAACCCTTATATATATAATTTTTGTTGTTGTTTGCTATGCTTTTTCCTTTTTGTTATTGTTTTATTCTTCTCTTTGTTCTGTTTTATGAAATAGAATGCAAAATATTAAAAAGATGATACAATGAGCTAACAATGAGCTGTTTCAGTCTTGTATGCAAATTTATTTTCGCTACTAAAATAACACTGCATTCAGGGTTGAAACATTATGGAATAAAATAATTATTAAAAATTAATAATAAAAGTATTTTGGTTCTCCCCCTCAATAAAAATATTAAAAGTGGCCCTGGCTCTGCCCCTTTTAGAGTATGGCGGCCAGAGCACTGTTCAAAGCCCACTGCAGCCCCTGAGCCAACAGACGTTTTGCCCCTTTGTTTTAATATGTCTTGTTTTGATACATTTGTAAATAAAAGTATAGTCAGTCTTCCCCATCCAGTCTGCTACCCTGGGGTTTCTTGGTGGTCTCCCATCAACTCCCAGAATTCCCCAGCCACCCATGCTGGCTGGGGAATTCTGGGAGTTGAAGTCCACACATCTGAAAGTTGAGGAGGTTGAGAAATACTGCATTAGAGGCAGTCCTGCTGAGATGTTTTTGAGCTCAGCCAAGGCTGACTGGGTGTTACCAACTGTGCATTTATGATCTGCCTTTAGCCCACGATGAAACTCCAGATGGTGTCAATATGAGATTATTAATGTCTCCTATTCCGGAATTGACCAGGCCCAGACCTGGTCTTGAATGTAATTTATTTATTTATTTATTTAAATTTATCCCCGCCCATCTCCCCAAATAGTTATATCATTATATATAATTGCTCAATTATAGGTCTTAAGACCATGGCCTGCAAATGGGTTGCTCTTCTCAACATATTGATCTCTTCCACCTTGTCTGATGAATCAACCCATCCTTCAATCAAGAGTTTGATGAGAAAAGTTTCCTTTCATTCAGACTACGTCAGATTATAACCCACTGAAATGATATTTTTTTTCATTAATGTAGTACCACTGGGCAAATTAGAAGGCATTGACCCAAAACGGTTTTATTAAATTAAACAGGAAATGTCTAGGAAGCCTAGGTACAGAGGGAAGGCGAGTGGTTAGTTGTGGAGATAATGTAAGTTCTGCATGAAGAGCCTCTGGGATTTAATCCTTAGCATTTTAAACAGCAAATGTTGGGGAAGAAGTTTACCAGCAGGTCTTGGAGATCTACTGAAGCCTGTGAAAAACTCTGGATTTCTTGGGGAAAGGAGCAGAGGACACACGAAACAGTCTGGCTCTCAGGGGCAGGGTTTAAAAAGGAGGAGACAGGATCTTCCTAAAATCCCAAGCATGGGAAATAGACAGGCCTCAGGGGTTTAGACTAGAGCTTCCCCATTCCTGGATTATAACTCCCTTGAAATTCCATCACGCATGTGTCTTCTATGATTAAGACAGCATTCATTGAAATGCTCCAATTAGATGAGAGGTTATTCTAATCTACTCCTGCAACAGCTACTAGCCTGCCTAGAGGTGATGCAACTGCTCATTAAGAAACAGGCAACTCTTAGGAAACCACTGGATGTAGAAGTTGCTATTAATAGGATTCATGAGGACTACTGGAGAAAGAAAGCTTCTCTGGACTTCTGACCAATAGTTTCAAGTTTTGACTAGCGACTTAAATAACAGACTGTACAGTTTTCATTCAAGAGAATGCTAACTAATCAAGAACATATGCTAATCACTGTAATCAAATGGACTGTTTTCTCAAAGTACATGAATTAAAAGCTGATTCATACATTCCAAAATGGCACGTAAAATCACATGGAAAATCACATTGTCTCTCCGGGTGTATATTCCTTGAATATAAAGCTAACCAAGCTTTGGGTAAAACTTCTGATTGAATGACCTGCTTGTTTTTCCTGAAGGAGATAATCCTGGCTCATTACATGAAAGGTTTCAAAAGAAAAACAGCTCTCCTGGGGTAAATACCAACTGCTACCACATGGGAGGGCATTTCCAGAAATACTTAGGTTTCCATAAGAAAACGTCAAGGCAACTAGTGTTCCACTGTTGTCAAATAAAGAGGTGGGAGTGAGTTCCAGACTGAACTCATGCAATCAGCACAGTGAAAATTGACGTGTGGGCCATGCATCCTTGGCTAAGAGGATTGTCGGGTTGACCGGTTTTATATAAAATATTGCAAGATCTTTGTGTTTCCTTCTGATTTAAAATTTTTCCAGTCAACTAAACTTAGTGTCCCATGTTGGATGTCAACACTGTTTCCAACATTACCTCTCCAATACAGATGTGGAAGACTTGGTAACCTGAGGCAGATTCAAATGTGCATATTTCCCAAGCAATAAATACAGCAGAAGTGGTGATTAGAGAGTTCTCTTCTAAAAGTAGACCAAGCCTTCATTTAAGGGAGAACAGAGAACAATCTTTGACAAAGATGGTGAAGAGCCGAAAGATACCATTTCTTAGTCATTCCACCCGCCTTAAAACTATAATTTCAGCTGTGCTTGGGTAGTTCAGAAGAAATTGGGCAGTGTCGAGCTTCAGGGTTTAGTGACTGTGGTCTAGACAGCAGATTTCCTGATGTTTTGCCAGAGTAGCAGACCACCTTGCCTCTGAAGATGCCAGCCATATTTGCTGGCAAAATGTCAGGAAATCTGCTGTCTAGACCACAGTCACTAAACCCTGAAGCTCAACATTGCCCAACAGATACCAGCCGTGAAAGCCTACATCAGGTGAAATTCTTTCAATGGCAAAAAAAAATTGGAGACATTTTGTTTTACTCAAAAAGTCCTTATCTTACCTGTTTGCTGATATGAGGGAAATCAGAAAAAAAGTCTACCTCATTTGCCACTCACTATTAGAGTGGACATCAGCTGAAAAACCTACAATAGGCAAATTGTTCCTTTAGCAGCTCAATTTATCTATGAGTCTGGCCAAGCTAGCAATTCAAAAGCATGCAAATGCAAGTAGATGAATAGGTACCACTTTGGTGGGTAGCGTTCCGCGCACGTCATGCCAGCCACATGACCGCGGAAGCATCTTCGGACAGCGCTGGCTCTTCGGCTAAAAAACAGAGATGAGCACCGGCCCCTAGAGTCGGACACGACTGCACAAATGTGCGGGGGGAACCTTTACCTTTTTATCTAAGAGGTTCAGTGCTGTATAGGGCAATGACTGGAGCAGGTTTGTTTATGTTTGAATAAACATATAGCATGTGCATCTGCCTACTGTGTGTGCTGTGCATGTAAAACCACAATATCCCATTCTCTACAAGCATTTCCTACCTTGAAACATGGAATCCAAAGGAATTTTTAAAGAGATTTTCTCTCTTTTATGTAAATAATATAATCCCGTAAAAACTCAGATTATTTATTCACGATGTCAGAAATGTTTAAACAGCACGTCAAGCAAACTTTTCAGGAAAAGAGTGTAACTTGTCTAATACTGTACATATCAAATCAGACATAAGCAATATTGTCCTTACTGAAGCCGATGAACTGAAAACCTAATTGTAAATTGGTTGGGGGGAAATTAGTCCCAACTTCACTAAACTGTTTTTTAGATTATTGAATCAATAATCCCAACATTTTGATAAGAGCCTCTCTCTATAGTTCTACTTTGGCCAGGTTTTTTCTTCATTTTTCCCACTGTTTAACTGATCAGACCCCATCAACAGGTGTGACAAAAAACGGC
Source organism: Charina bottae (assembly GCA_023362775.1). Taxonomy (NCBI): domain Eukaryota; kingdom Metazoa; phylum Chordata; class Lepidosauria; order Squamata; family Charinaidae; genus Charina; species Charina bottae. Next base: position 163,477,811 of record JALMGJ010000002.1, read on the forward strand.
AGTAAGAAAGCAGCAACGTTCTTGCTGGGAGGGAGGTGGGAAGACTTTCATTGAAAATTGTTGGGAGGGAGGAGATCAACTTATGAGGAGATGAAACGGAGAGTGGGATCCTGGCCTGGCAACCGGTATAGCCTTCAGAGCTAAAAAGATGGCCCACACACGGCACCTTTTCTTTGCTATTGAGTAAGGAGTGATTTGCCCTCACCCATTGGGGATTAACCCGGAGCATTTGCACGGCTTGCAGGCAACGATGGGCCTTTGACATCCTTTTAATAATTGGGGGGGGGGAATTACTCCTGGCATGGTACTTACCCATGGGATGAAATGCGAAAGGCAGCCTCGACCCGCAGGACGAATGATTCCACTTCGCTATGAGAATTGTTTGCGTTCTTGCTGTGAAAAACAGACATGGCTATGTGGGACTACTGAAGTGTGCAGGCTAAACCACTGTGCAGAAAAAAAAAGAGCCCAGGGCATCAAGGTGAAGGGAGTGGGGTGTACTGGCAGATTCTCTAGGGCAATTTTACCTGTGGATCTGGAAGTCAAACTGGATGGATGGCTTAGCGTCGGTGACGTGAGGCACAGTAAAGCGCAGGCCACCCCAGAGCTAGAAAGGATGAAGGGAAAAAGGGGCGTTAGATTCGAGTTCTTTATCCAGGTCTCTTCCATCAGTGGTTGCAAACGTTGGGTTCTTGGTGCTCTCTGAACTTGGTTGTTTTCTTGTAGAAGTTTCACTACCCAGCTATGTAACATCATCAGTGGGAGGGAGAATGGGCTGTTTTGGTTGTAATAGTTACATGTTGATTGACCCAAGCAAACACCTTAATACATAGCACTGACACTCACGCTGACACCTGCTTTCATTGGATTGCCAAGGTCACAGATAACCATATTTGTGTCATTCACGGTGTCATAGCGGCAGCTCTGGCTGGAAATGTTCTGAAGGAAAGACAAAGAAAAAGTGCATGTAGACAAATCCAAGGAGGATCAGGCTATCAATAGCTACTAGTCATATGTTATCATCAACATTAAAGGTAATAAGCTTTGGATGCTGATGGCTAAAGAGCAATGGTGGATGAGGGCTACCTCTCTCTTGTCCTACCTGTGAGAATTCCCACAATGCTTGCGGTTAGGACAGAAACCTTAAAAAAATTGTCCTATGAGCTTTAATCCATTTCATCTGCTACCAGTTTGTACATGAGTAAAAATTGTTCTGATGAAATAGTTATTTATAATGATGTATACATAACACAAATAGGCCCCCGCTTCGTAAAAACATTCCCTTCTGTTATGTGAAAAAGAAAAAAAAAGGGGTTTTATTTATTCACTGTTGGGTTTCCACGTTTATACACAATTTCACCCCCAAAAGGGTTTTGTGTCCCAGGGCTTCTATTTTTGAAGGATGGTCTCCATACTATACTCTTGCTCTATTTTTACAACCAATGGGAAGTAACATCATTGGGTTTGAGGGAGGTTTATTATCGAGCACCTACCCCATAGTTGCGTTGAACTCCTGTGTAGTCTGCCTCAGGTGGGATTGTAACATGGAGTTCAGCTTCATAGGCGCCCCCTTCCCCGTGATTCACCGCATGGAATGAAAGGTTCAGTGCATTCTTGTCTCCCAGATAGACAACATTATGGTCCCTGCAAAGGGTGGAATCCAAAGCAAATGAGAGCACAGATCAAAATGAAGGGCTCCAAAGCTAACATTCAGGCACACCATTCAGAGAGCTCAGGGAAGGTGGCACTTTCCCCTCTCTTTCAGATGACCCATGTCATCTAAATTTTCAGGCATACAATTTAACCCAACCTGAGCTGCACACCACTCCCCACCTTGGTAGGAAGTTGTCCTATAACCTAAGAACCAACAAGCCCTGGAGAGTTTCAAGTATTTTTTTCCCTGTAACGTGTGAAAATGTTTATTCTTCTCAAGCACCTAAAACTTTGGCTGATTCCTAGGTTTTATGCACATTAATCAAACCACTGTGCTTGGTGTGCATGTCAGATAAAAATCCTGCAGCCCAGAAAAAGGATTGGTGTTTTGTTCTGTCTTAAGCGTTATGACGAGGCATAAACTTGATGGAAAAAGATCACAACGAACATTAGAAGTTTCCATTTTTATCACAAGCATATTGCAGATAGAACCACACCGGGCATTTGGAATGTGCTCAATTGTGTTTCCTTCGGTTATCGAAGTGCAGATGACTCCCTACATAAGCATTCCCAATCTGGCCCCTTCCACGTGTGGTTGGACTACAAGTCCACTGTTGCTAGCTGGCATTTTGAAAACACATCTGGAAGGTATCCGATTAGAGAAGGCTTCCTCACACCATGAAACAGGAGTTTCTTTAATATTATCAAAGAGGATCAGAAGGAAAAGGCTGCTCAATGGCTTCTGAGGAATCTTTAGAACTTAGGAAGATGCGGGTCTTCCGGGCTGTGTGGCCGTGTTCTGGAAGTTGTGGTTCCTAACGTTTCGCCAGCATCTGTGGCCAGCATCTTCAGAGGGCAGGAGCACAGATAGAAGCAAAATCTCTGTCTATCTGTGCTCCTGCCCTCTGAAGATGCTGGCCACAGATGCTGGCGAAACGTTAGGAACCACAACTTCCAGAACACGGCCACACAGCCCGGAAGACCCACAACAGCCATTGAACTCCGGCCGTGAAAGCCTTCGACAATACATTAGGAAGATGCCTTTGACCAAGTCAGATGGTTGATCCATTTAATTCCAGAGTGGTGCAACTTCTTCCAGGCCAAGTGGTATTGTGCACCCTGCCTTTCCGATGGTAATCAAGAGAGGCAGCGTAATTTCCTTTCATTTCCAACAACATTTAATTAAAATTAAATACAATTAATACATGGACTCTCTGTAATACTAAAAATTATAATATAGTAACTGTTTTTGGAGATCTCTGGGACCTGCACTCAAGAACGGGTCAGATAGTACAGCTCTGATCTAGCTCATTCTTGTCCACACTGATCAGCAAAGGATTTCTGACATTTCTTTCTTAGCCAAGCATTAAAATGGGATTTTTGGCATGCAAAGCATGTATTCTACAACTGCATGTTTCCTCTTTTGACTGGTGTAGAGATTCAGATAGAAAGTGTCTGCTGGGCATGCATTCTTCCCTGGACAAAGGCTTAATATCTTGCTTTTTCATATAATGGATTCACAGAGCACATTCATTTACATTATTCCATTATATAGCTTACTCATTCATATTTATTTGTATTGGTAACAGTATGCTAGGTGACAATGTAAAAATGATATGATTCCTTCCTTCAATGTGTGTGAATGTTGGTGTGTGTGTCTGTTTGTCTGTCTTACAAGCAACAAAAGATGTGAAACATTTAAAAGAGCCCCGGAAGGGATCAGTTGACAAGGAAGGAGCAAAAATGACTGCGGACAGAGGGAATTCCAAGGGTACATCCCTCAGTTGTAAATCCCGCATGCTTGCATTTCCATCTCAGGACAGGAAGGGGCACCAAAGTACCAACGGTTAAGAAAGGGATAATACTGATCCACAGGTCCCCAGTACTAAGAGCACACTAAGTTGTGCATGCAGGATGCATTTCAAGCTTAAGATGGGCTGTTCTGGGTGTACCAGATGTGATCTCCAATACTGTTCTGATCATTCCAGAAGTATTCTTCTGGAATGGTCAGGACTCTTCTGGAGAGGAAAGAACAACCCTCTTAACCTCAGAACAGCCATTTCAAATGCAAGATGTTAAGTGCACCACTACTAAAAAGGTAGAGTTGATTTGCAAATGAACAGATATTGAAGAACAGCATTACTGAATGGGACACGGACCATTTCCATTGCTTGATTCCCCCAGAATCTCGAAAGCTTGTCCAAAACCTTTTGGGCCCCTTTTGAAGGCAACGGGGTGAAAACGGGGTTGTTCTTTCTACTTTCCGGGGTTGAGCAACAATTTCCCCCCTCCCTCCTCCTCTCAAGGCCAGAGCTACATTCTTCTACACACAAGTAGTACACAGTTGTCCACTTTCATCCTTGTCTGTGACACAGCAGGAGATGACATGGCAGAGACTTACCCAAAGACATAAAGTTGCAGGTCAGGGACACAGACATTGTCCTCTCCACAGTCAAGCTGAATCTGGGCCTGGGAAAAGAATTCCAGCTATGAGTCAGATGAAACTCTACATGTTCACCTGTGTTAGGAGGATTATACTGAATTATGTCTTTCTTTCATGAACTATCCTAAGAATCCCATGGAAAAGGTATATAGGGATTAAAAACTGGCTAGTTCATCTCTAATCCACCTAGCAGCTGCTCCGTTCTCCAAAGTCATGCCTAGAATACACCAAAGCACTTGTCCAGAAAAGGTTTTTCTCAGATTAGAGATAGGACCCCACCACCACTGAAGCTCTTTTAAGATTGAAAAGTGTCCAATCATAAATTAAGCTGGGTTGGGGAAAAAGGAATCATGGACTTCATTCATTTACCTATCGACCCCACATGGCCTTGCTTCCCGCGCCAGATGGCTAACATTGTATTTCGGTCAATCCCACCAGGAACAACAGAAGTTCCTTCTGAGTGGCTTTCGAATTGCTAGGTTGGCAAGAGCTGGGGCGAGTGCGGGAGCTCACTCCGTCACGTGGCACTCGGGTCTTGAACCGCCGACCTTCCGATCGACAAGCCTGGCATCTTAACCACTTGTAGGAAGGATATCATATCATCCAACTCATTTGCAAGCAACTCTCATACCTTCTGTTCAATGTGGTTGCGCGTGTGGTAGTTAAGGATGGGCTGTAGACCATATGCATCAGGTGGCGCCTCTGGATCCAGTGAGAAGTTCAGTGACAGATGGATGGGGGAGAGCTTGTCACGGAATTCTGACTCACTCTGGAGAGACAGAAAAAGACATTGGCCATGGTGGGGAATAAGCCACCAGATGCCATGAAGAAATGCATGCTGTGATATGGGCTTGCTTGCTCTCTTTTGGCTCCTCTGCAACCAAAGCTTCAGAACCAACAACATCCCAGCTGCATTATAGTGACAATATTCCTGCACTCCAATCCCTCAATTATTGTTCTGTTGTTGAACATTACAAGCTCTTGAGGCAGAGATCTCTTCTTGCTGTCTCTCTTTACAATGTCCATAAATGATGTCAGTATGTCTATGACAAACAGAACTGGTTGTATCTTTATTCCACTGTTTCTCAAAAGATGCTCATGGTGGTTGTACGTGATTCTCCTTCTGTGGCCTCCAATTTTATCCTAATGACCCTGTGAGGTAGTTTGGATGAGGGGGGATGGAGTGGCTGGGAACAGAGATGGAACCTGAGCCTCCCCAGGCTTAATTTGATATTCTACCCAATATACTATTCTGTTTTGAGTCTTTTAAATACATGTCCATCTTAGCAGACCTTTCATGACTTAGGTGCACAGTTCTACAAGTCAGGGTGTTTTTCTAGTAGCTCCATTAGTAGGCAAGGCTCCAGTGCACAGGTTTTCTGAAGACCTCCACTTGGAGCAAGTCCACTGTCCCAATGGGGCACAAAGCAAGGGTCATTTTCTAAGTACTTCCTAACCACCACAACACATAGTTCTTCTATTTGGGCAGCATGGCAAAAGTGAGCATCATCAGAGGGGTCATGGGATGCTTCTCATTCTGGAGAAGACAGTTTACAACAAGAGGGAAAGGCAGGATTCAGAGAGGTAGACTCAACTCACCCTGAGGTAGATCTTCATCTCATGGCACTCTGAACTGGCTCCATTGCGGACTTGGAGAGTCTGGATGAGGTGGGATTGCTGGGAGCGCAGGAAGAGGGCCCGCTTTACTGCTCCTTTGTGTTTGAGGTGGTCGAGATGCAGCTCCACAGTGAATCCTACCCAGGTAAGACAGAAAGAAGAGCCAATACAGAATTGTCTACCATGCTTGACTCTAGTTGATGAATCTCAAGAATCTATCGGAAAGAAAAGCAGATCCCGTGAGCCTGATGTCTGCTCATCCCTGCTACATGAGGGTTTGGTTGCGTAGCAGACCAAAAGGGATTACAAAAGGGTTTGTTTCTGCAGGTCCCTCTGGATTATAAGCCATCTCAAGCTGATATGAGATCAAACTTCATTTAAAAAATGCAACTCTCCCATGTATCAGTTGAGCCATTTAGCATACAGACACCCAAGGTGGTTCACAGTATTTAACTGTAGAACCTTCATCTTGAAAAGAAAACATCCAAACAATGTTACTGCACACTATTAAAATACTAGGCTAAAACCCAACAGTTAGGGATTCTTGTAAAAACTGAGACATAAAAATCCTTATTATTAGCCTCATTCTCACATTATCATTTGGATGAAGGGAAGAAGGGAAATAAAGGAAACTACCTCTTCCCATGGCAGTTTTAAAAATCCTTCATGAACATACAAGACTCAAAGCCCCACCAGATATTTGTGAGCATTCTTCTAGTAAAAGCCTTCTATGTGTTTGGGGATGCAGCATAGAATTATTCTTCATCCGGTAGCTCCTGTTCTGCACTTCCACACCCTGGTTTGGTGGAGACCCATTCATTTATTTTCATTCTTTTTCTAGTGATAACTATGGATCAGTGGGAGAGTTCTACTGATGAGAATGTTCTGGAGTGGGGTCCCCCCAGTATCTCCATCACACACCAGTTGACTTGAAAACAGCTGCAAATGTTTTCAGGTCACCCTCGGAGGTTGGGAAATTTTGGCCTTCTCTATAATGATGAATTAAAACTCCCAACATTCCTCATCAGCAAAGGAAAAACATCTTGCTTCTTCCTTGATCGTTCTAGCTTTATCAAGGCCTATGTGCCATTTGATCACTTTCTGATTACAGTACTTTAGCTGTCTTTCTATCCTCCAAAACCACTCCATGGTCTCACTGCCAGCTTCTGAACATAGAGCCCTCCTAAGACAGAACTGGTAAAGTGATTTCAGCTTGATCTCCACTGAGCTTGGACCAACTCCTAGAATGTAGCCATTCTGATGGATTCTGAAACAGCTGCCCTCTTCCAGCATTGACAATGACATGGACGTGTAAGGACAAGTAGATTGGCCCAACAGCTGCAAGATCCTTTTCCCTTTTTGCCTGCAGTTACTCACCAATGGAATCAGGCACATGTTTCCCAGATGCATTCAGACAGAAGCTCAAGTTGATGCTGTTGACATGTGAGAAAAAAGGAGCCATAAGCCAATGTAAGAAATCCGTGAGAGACTGTGCACTCTGATGAGAAGAGAGTTAGGCATGAATGGGAATGCTTAGGATGAAAAAGCTCCTGGGCAATAGACGGGGGCTTAATATGGGCCTATTTCAAAAGAATGGTTGGAGCCACATCCATTTCTGAAAAGTATTTTGTCACCACAAAAAATAAATGTAATATTACCCCTGATTGGGGTAAACAGGGTTTACAGCGGGACCTGTCTGGCTGACTCAGCCTCTCCTCCCAGCCATGTTGTCCCAGCTGGGTCATGAGCTGGACAATCACCCAGTTCAAGGACAGGTTTGACAAGCAGCCAGGACAGCCCATGGAGCTGAGCATTTGAAAAACTCTTGTCTATAAATAAATTCCTCCACTATCCTTGCCACAGACGGAGAACCAGCACGGCTTAACTTGAGCAATTCTGCAAGACACATGGCTGCTCTCCATGTTATTTTTAGCACACAGAGACAAGTTGAAAATGTCCTGTGATAACTTATTCCACTACTGCCATAAACTATCACACTAGGCACTACTTTCTTACTCCTCTTTTAGAGTCATGGAATCATGGAAGGGGACATTAAGGCCATCATCCCCCTGCTCTGTGCAAGAATCCAAATTAACGCATCCCAGGCACACAGCTATCTAGCCTCTTCTTGAATAAATCCCACCATCTTTAGATGAGTCATTCCAAATGGCTCCTGCCTTTAGGTGGCTTTGAATAGAGTGATTGACTGGAGATAGGCAGGGTAACTAAGTCAGTGTTCCTAACTGTGTATTCCTGAGATGTGTCACGACTCTCAGAATTCTTAGCCAGCATGTGAGGCTCTGGATTCTGTAAGTTGTCTTCCCTAACATCTGCAGGGGGTCCGGGTGGGAAGGCTGAACTACAGAATCAGTTCCTGTAGGAGTGCCTAGATAAGACCTTATATCAGAGCTTTCCAAACTTTTCATGTTGGTGACACACTTTTTAGAAATGCATCATTTTGCGACACACTCTTACAGCAGGGCACAAGGCAGGCACTAGGACCTGCGCGGAATCACAGCAGGTTTGGAGGCAGCAAGGCACAAGGCAGGCACTAGGACCTGCACGGAATCACAGCAGGTTTGGAGGCAGCAAGGCACAAGGCAGGCACTAGGACCTGCGCGGAATCACAGCAGGTTTGGAGGCAGCAAGGCACAAGGCAGGCACTAGGACCTGCACGGAATCACAGCAGGTTTGGAGGCAGCAAGGCACAAGGCAGGCACTAGGACCTGCGCGGAATCACAGCAGGTTTGGAGGCAGCAAGGCACAAGGCAGGCACTAGGACCTGCGCGGAATCCTGGCAGGGCTCGGAGGCAGCAGCAGCCGCGACACACCCAGACACTGCAGCCGACACACTAACGTGTCCCGACACACAGTTTGGAAAGCTCTGCCTTATATAGTCAGGAGTCTACAGGTAAGAATAGCAGCTGTTGGCAATGACAGCTACCACAAACACTTGTACCTCCTTCTGCTCTATTTTATCTACCAGCATACAGATCAGCCTACTGTGTAGTTAAAACAGGCAGATAGCCTTTTTTAGATATGTTCAAATATCCCAAACCATTTTTCTTATATATATCCAATGTGGTATAGAAATGAACATGTACACCAGGATACAAACACAAGCCCTCAATCATCTATTTGAGAACCGGGGAGAAAATTCTCCAGAACTGATCTAAGAGCTGTAACGCTAGAGAGCCATGAAGGGACAAGGTGAAAAGATACTTCCAGTATCACTCACCATGCCACAGGGGTACCAGTTCCCTCCAGTGTGCATGCACGTTCCTCAGGATTAAACATAGCGGGGAAGATGCTGAGAGTGGTGCTGGCATGAACAATCGGGCGGCTTCTGCGGAAGGAAGCACAAGAGTAGTGAGAAAGTGGAAGCAATCTTCTATTTGGAATGAGAAACATAAGGCTTAGGAAGTCAATGGCTTACTTAGTTACTATCAAGCTTGGCAAGACAGTCACATTGGCTGAGGAAAGTCAGCTCAAATCTCTGTCTACAAACTCCTTGGAGGCAGTTATCCAAGATGGCAGCAGCCCCATTGCTGGGGTAGGAGTTCAAGAGCAGATTTGTCTGATTATACATCGACAAGCAGGACCCTGTCAGTGATTTATGAGTCACCCTGATTCATGACTTGTCTTGGCAGTTCCAGAAGATGGGGAGTTACAAAGACAGTCAAGTAAGATGATATCTCTGAGTGTTCAAATGAACAGTAAGCATCCAAGAGAGATATAGGGAAATATAACCCTGCAATGGAGTCATAATCTCATCACTTATTCTAGAGGAAATTTGCTTAATTGTTTTCTTCAATCTACTATGCCAGAGCTTTCCAAACTGTGTGTCGCGACACAAAAGTGTGTCGCCACACACAGTCTGGTGTGTCGCCACACAACCAGGAACCGCAGATCATCATCAGCGCTTCCAGGTTTTCCCGCGACGACACACCAACAGCGGTGCGCAAAACCCTGAAAGCGGCAGCAGCGTTTCCGGGTTTTTGCGCGCTGCCGCAATGGCGGCACTTCCGGGTTTTCCCGCAGCGATACACCAATGGCGGTTGGTGTGTCGCCGTGGGAAAACTTTGGAAAGCCCTGTACTATGCTCTAGATGTGTTGCATTTTCCACTCCCACATGCTCCAGGCAGCACAGGGATGAGGAAGACTGATCTTCATGGTCTCCAGGCACTTCACCTACCTGTAAACCATGGCTCTGTCCACTCCAAAGGCCCCCACAATTAGATCTGCAGGACAAAGGAGGAGAAAGTCTGCTGAGCACTTGACAGGTAACCAAAAATGGTGACTGCATCTCATGATACAAATTCAGGAAGCCATTTTTAAAGCAAAAGGGAAAAACACACCTTGCTTGCCTAGATAGCATACTGTGAAAGCCAGTAATTTCTCATTGGTTATGAGAAAAATCACACGGTGCATGCTGAAAGGCATCTTGGTGGCCTTTCACATCAAAACGTCACTGCTGGGAGGGCTAGATGATTCCTTTTGAGATAAGGCTGAAACAACCGCATGCTTAGCACAGAGGATGACCTTTGTATTTTGTTGTTGTTGTTCAGTTGTTAAGTCGTGTCCGACTCTTCGTGACCTCATGGACCATAGCACGCCAGGCCTTCCTGTCCTCCACTGTCTCCCGGAGTTTACTCAAATTCACGTTCATTACATCGGTGATGCTATCTAACCATCTCATCCTCTGCCGTCCCCTTCTCCTTTTGCCTTCAGTCTTTCCCAGCATCAGGGTCTGTTCCAGGGAGTCCTCTCTTTGCATTAGGTGGCCAAAGTATTTGAGCTTCAGCTTCAGTATCTGTCCTTCCAATGAGCAGTCAGGGTTGAATTCCTTTAGGGTCGACTGATTTGACCTCCTTGAAGTCCAAGGGACTCTTAGGAGTCTTCTCCAGCACCACAGTTCGAAAGCATCAATTCTTCGGCGCTCAGCCTTCCTTATGGTCCAACTCTCACGGCCATACATTACGACTGGGAAAACCATAGCTTTGATTATACGGACCTTTGTCGGCAAGGTGACGTCTCTGCTTTTTAATATGCTGTCTTTATGGCCATACAAAGAATGTGAATCCATCGCTGGGAGCATCAAGGCCCTTGCAGCTATTGAAAGCTTGCTGCAGCTGCTTCAGGGTCCTTCCCCAGTCAGTGGAGCATGAGTGCATCGGTCCTGAGGGAAGTATCTTCTGTGCACACAGACACTCTCAAAATTTGGGGAAAGGGCCTCAAAGTAATTACAACTGACCTTCAAGAGAAAGGGCTGCCTCAATACTCCAACTGCTTGATTTGGAGAAGTCCTCTCTGAGTGCTTTGTATAGCTAATAGGTGTATGAATCTAAGATTGGTAGATCTCATGAACCTGTAAGAGTGACCATTTCTTGACAGCCTAAGACATTTTGGTTATTGCCAACTTCAAGTACTTCTTTTGGAAAACTGCTGACAAAAGCTCTTTGAATGAAACTATCTGGGAATGAGTTAGGTGCAGTGGATTTTACAATACCATTTGAAGACTTCCTTCTTCCTCTGTGTGACTTCTGAAAGTACACAGAGAAGTTGCCTCACTCCCACTAAACAATTAAGCTGTGGAAAACTGAACCAGGGCATTCTATCAGCCATCCATTTAAGAGCTATCAAGAATATAATTATTTATTTTCAATGTTTCAGCATGACTACCAAAATGGCACCTCCCATACAAAACGAGGAGGCATCAGTAGGTGTGGGGGCATCTGAAAATATTAAAAAGTATAAGAAATCATCAGGGAAAAAAAACCCAAATTAACCCAAAGGAACTAAACATGATCATTGACCCCAAAATGTTCAACAACTGGAGGAGGGGAAAATAGAAGTCCAAGTGAGAAGGGAAATGTTAGAGGAATTCCGACATGGTTACTGAACAGTGAATGGGAGTATTTCATAATGCAATGTTTTTGTTACAAGTTGCAATGGAAGTATGGAGTTTCATTAAAACAGCTATGTTACCCCACATAGACAATTCCTTTGGAATTGAATGCTGCATCATATCTGCAGCCTCAAGACCAGCCAAACATGCACTCTTGAGTTCAGATGTGCTTCTGTTACTGCTTCACAGGTCATCCTCACCTGGGTAACCGTTTCCATCCAGGTCTTTGGCCCCACGCAGGGCAAATCCATAGAAATCTGGGACTTGACCAGGTGACCAGTGGCCTTGCAATACCTGAGAAGGCTTGGAATGCAGCCCGTTCTGTTGGCCATTATACACGTAGACTACTCCTTGCTTTGCCATGCCACCAAATGGCACTCCGATGGCCACATCTGTGGGAATAAACACCTAGGTCAGCAGCGTTGTTTGTAGGGTTATTGCAGGAAACAGAAGCCAAGATGAGCAATACATTGGGTAAAAGGAAATGAAAGGATAGGCTAGCCATCATATATATAAAAACACATGGGGTGAGACTTCCCCATGATCTCTTGAAAGACAATCTAGAAGCTACACCATGGCTTGGGTTGCCAGGTAGACAGTAGGCAAATCACAGTTTGGAGCTGCTCATCTGCTTGCACTCCAGTCAGAGCAAAACTGAACTTCATAAGCTTTCATACACTTTCAAGGGGCCAAAATGGTACAATTGAGCATCGTCAGATACAGGAGTTTATTCCATCCTAGGTCTGGACCCGTCTTCCTTAGAGGTATTGGGCTGTAGCCTGAAGGATCAGATCTCAGGGAGGTCAGGTCCTGCAATGTTCTTCTCTTATCCGCCTTGCAGGGGAAGCCATGCTACCCCTCAACTGTTTTTGAGAGGATGCCCAGAGCAACACATTACAAATTGGCCCTGGTGGCTCCCTATATAGGCGTCTATATAGGCTCATGCCACAGCCACCTCCCCATGCAGCCCTCCAAGGAGAGAGAGAGACTCTCTCTCTCTCTCTCTCTCTCTCTGCCTGCCTGCCTGCCTGCCTGCCTGCATGCCTTTGGGCAATAGACTGAGGTGGCAGTCAGCAGCATCCACTGGGGGAGGCAATGTGGGGGGGGGGGCAGAATGAAAAAAGTAGCACCACACTGTCATGATATAACCCCTTCTCCTTTTGTATGAATGCTGTGCTGCCTTCATCCTTTTGACAGAAGCAGGAAGCTTCTGGGGACACCTCGTCCCCATCTGGCCACCTGTTGTGCTCCACCTTCCAAAGTGCCTAAGCAGACTGTGCACTTTCTTTTGCTTGACTGCTTAGAAAAAGAAATCTGGTGCGAGCTGCATTAGAAATATCCGACAGCAGGTGGCAGCAATGGAACGCGCACAACTCCCTCGTCTGTCACACAGACAGGCTGAGGATTTCATTAAAAAGGGTGGCCCCAAAGGCAGGCTTATGTGGATCAGGATTCCAGCTTTGCCCATCAACATGAAGGAGGGCGAAAAGCCACCTTTTTACGCTCCTGCAGCCACTGTGACAAGCATGGCTGTTAAAGGGCAATGCATCCATGTTACCTTGAGCATGTACACTATGGACAGGGTGGGGAGCCTTCAGCCCCCCCTTTCTATTTAGCTGACTCCTGCCTGTGCTTCTTTTGTACCACTTTAAATTTACCCCACCCTGACTGTGTCCAGTCCAAGCTTCAATTTTGTGCCATCGCATTGATCCAACTGGCTTTCTCTACAGAGAGGCTGCAGCAAGAGGAGCAATAAGGAAACTGGGGAGGATTGAACTCTACAAAGCAGAGCGCCAGCTTTTCACACCTAGAGCTCCTCACCTGTAACAGGGGAACGAAGGACAGAGAATTTCCGGAAGTACAATTTGCAGCTTGGCTTAAAAAACGGTCCCTGCTAAATGTTCTCACCAGCCCAGCAGTCAAAGTTATCCAAGTTCCTCCATTGAAAGCTGGCCATATCCCTGAAATCCTTCTTTCTGCTGATGCAATAGAATGTATAGCTAGAGTGCATCAGTGTGATGAGTGAAAGGATTTAAAAGCTTCCTAGAAATGCAATGAAAAGCCTAGTTTTTTCTCAACAACTTCTGACTGGTGCCGAGACTGCAGCACTCGGAATTTGGGGGGGGGGGGGGGGCGGCAAGATACCAGGGTCAACTTGGGACCTTTCACCTGCAAACCACATGCTCTTATCACTGTGTTATCCCCACCCCCGAATAAAACATATAAGATGGTTTTATCCAGGTCAAACCATTGCTCCCTCTAGCCCAACAATGGCTCTTTCAACTGGCAGAGGTTCAAGGGGATATCCTGCTATTTCAGATTCTTTTAGGCAGGAAAGAGAGAGAATAAAATCTGGGAACTTTTGCCTGCAAGACACCAGCGACAGACCCTCTTTAACACATCCACCGAGAAAGTTCCTTCCTATCTCTCTGTGCAGTTAAGCCTGCCTTTCTCCAGATGTCTCTGCATTATCCAGGTTAGATAGTTTTGTTGTGTCTCTGCATTGAATGCCATGGCTTTAGTCACCATCCATGCAAATAAACCAAAGTTACCAGATAGATTAGCTCTGCAATGGCTCTCAGCTGCCTCCTTACAATGGGAAGGCATGTCCAGATCAGCAAAAACATGCAGATGCATTTTTGGCTGGAGGGGTATATGACTGAAATGTGCTTCCATTCTAAAGCCATACACCAGGAGTGGAGAATCTGTAATCTTCTGGATAATGTTGGGTCTCCAACACCCATTAGCCACTGGAAGTAGGACCAATGGTCAGGAATGATGGGAATACCCTAGGTTCCCATCTCCTATCATGCACCAAAGTAACATGCCTCAGTCTCAACTATGAGTAGTTTGGAAAGTGTCCCTTAAATTAGATTAATTTAATTTAGCATCAGTTTCTTGTTTGATTGTGAAATAAGATAAGGCGAGAACTAATGAGCTGTTCTGTGAACCCTGAGGAAGGGCAAGCATGTAGTAACAAATCAAAACTGTAGTAGTGGAAATCTCTAGTTTGCAAAGAAACTTCTGGATATTCCCTTCTCCCTCCTCTGTGTGAAAACATACATTGACACTCATCAGTGTACACTCTTAGTCAAGGAGACAACTCAAACTTGGAAACATGCTGTTCCTTTCCCCCGTGCCAGGCACCTTCTATCCAACTCTCATACCATTGTAGCCATCCTGGTTGAGGTCTCCCAATGAGGCTATAGCACTGCCAAAGCGGCCAAACTCTTGGTGACCGGTCAGTACAGCCGATGCACTGGGCTCCATGCCATACGTCTTTTGCAGGTAGATATAGACCCTGCCCACCTCCTGAACACGGCCATCTTCCGTTTTTTCCATAAACAAGGGGGCACCAATCAGCAAGTCGTCCAGTCTGCATGGCAGGAGAGGGGAGAGAAAGGGAAGAAATGAAAGAACCATCTCCAAGCTCTAAGAGGTAAGTCACACAAGGCTGGGATCCAGAGATCATTATAGAGTTGCCTGAAAGAGGGAGAGAAACAGGATCTAGATTAGCTATTCTCAGTATGGCTGCCCTCTCAGAATTCTCACCAACATGGGATACATGAGACCCACTTCTCCATCCTGTCCTGACTGCTTCCATGGGGCCCAGGCTGTCCTTCTCTCTATAATTCAGTCTCCCCTGCAGATAGACGCTGCACTTTCCAGACAACTTCTGTTTGGTGTGCATCAAAACCTCACCCAAACTTAAACCTATTATCACACATCCCCCCAATTTCCTCAGGAGTTGAGAAGAGCTGCTTCCACCACACCCCAAACTTACTGTTGACTAGGCGGCCCCTCCCCAATACTCACCCATCACCATTGATATCCGTGGCAGCCACAGCGTACCCAAAATAGGCAGCCATCTGTTGAGACAAGTGACAGGGATCAAGAAAGTCAGCACAGTGCAGACATTTTGGGATCACAGAAGATTGTCTGGGGCTGTCCATTTCCCCGATGCCACTCCTACCTCCTCCTCACCTGTCCTCACTGCAGTATTTGCCCACTTCCATAATGGTTTTAGAACACAGGAAAGAATATTCCCCAAGAGGCTGGTTGTTAGCATTCTTGAGGCTTTACAGCGAGGATGAAGAACCTATGGCCTCACAAGTGATGTTGAATAGTAGTTCCCAACAGCTCCAGCCAACATGGCTAGACGTAAGCAGTGATGGGAGTTGTGAGGGCCACAATTTCCTCACTTCTGCTCAGCTTCCACTACTCAAACTCGCCAGCTGCCTTAAAGGACTACATTCAGGTTCATTTTAGCTGGAAGTGCCTTCCCCTCTTATACATGCAGGCCCCTGAGCTTTTACAGTGCGCTATTGTCAAGAGATGTCAGTAACCAGTGGTACAGTAAATCTGAGAAATAAATAACAGAAATGTAAACAAAGAAATAAAGGCAGGAAAAAAAGGTTATAATCTTGTGTAAAGCACTTCAAAATCTGTATCAGGAAACAATTTCAGTGTAAAAGCCCATTTCTCATGATCTTACAGTAGATGCTGTAGAAGCTGGGGTTATGGAGGAGTTCTCAAATTATTGTAAAAGTTGCTCAGCCCTACCTCTAGTTCCTGATGTATCAACAGGCCCTGTGTTTTGAACACGTCTTCAAAGCCATAAGGGCTAGAAACTTGTGACAATGATGGAAGAACAATGAAATTCCCACAGTGGAGGAATGGATTGTGAAAAAAAATGTCAGAATTTGCTGAAATGGCAACGCTGACCAGAGAAAAAACAACGAAAACTTTTCTGAAAGACTGGAAACCTTATATGGACTTTTTGCTGAAAGAAGAAAACAATGATATGATGATTTATGGGTTTGAAGATTAAAAAAAGATATGGACTAAGTGATGGACTGAAGGGATTTGTGTAACATCTAAAAGGGAGGTAAGATTACAAGATTGTAATTGCTGAAGAGAAGGTCGGAAGTCATTATATTTCATAACTTTAGTTTCTTTTTTTCTTGTACCTTTTTCTTTCTTTCTTTCTTTCTTTCTTTCTTTCTTTCTTTCTTTCTTTCTTTCTTTCTTTTTTAGATTTGTCTTTTACTTCGTGTAAAATTCTTAATAAATAAATAAACAAACAAACAAACAAATAAATAAATAAGAAACTTGTGACATTGAAGTGGAAGCTCAGAGTTTCAGAAAACAGAATTCATCACCCGAACACACTTTTTTGTAGTTGTGCTATGAGCCTCAACAACGGAGAGGATAAGGAGGGATATGGGTGCTCCACAAGGAAAATTTACTTCATTTGTGTGTCTTTCTCTCCAAACCGAAATAAGGCCCTGTGTTGTTGTTTGTTGTTGTTCAGTCGTTAAATCGTGTCCGACTCTTTGTGACCTCATGGACCATAGCACGCCAGGCCTTCCTGTCCTCCACTGTCTCCCGGAGTTTACTCAGATTCATGTTCATTACATCGATGATGCTATCTAAACATCTCATCCTCTGCCATCCCCTTCTCCTTTTGCCTTCAGTCTTTCCCAGCATCAGGGTCTTTTATTTATTATTATTATTAAATTTCTATGACCGCCCATCTCCCCCTCAAGGAGGGACTCTGGAAAAAAGAGAGGACTTTTCCAGTGAGTCCTCTCTTCGCAATAGGTGGCCAAATTATTTGAGCTTCAGCTTCAGTATCTGTCCTTCCAATGAGCAGTCAGGGTTGATTTCCTTTAGGATTGACTGATTTGACCTCCTTGCAGTCCAAGGGACTCTCAAGAGTCTTCTCCAGCACCACAGCTCGAAAGTATCAATTCTTCGGCGCTCAGCCTTCCTTATGGTCCAACTCTCACAGCCATACATTACTACTGAGAAAACCATAGCTTTGATTGTACAGACCTTTGTCGGCAAGGTGATGTCTCTGCTTCTCAATATGCTGTCTAGGTTTGCCATAGCTTTCCTCCCAAGGAGCAAGCGTCTTTTAATTTCATGGCTGCAGTCACCGTCTGCGGTGATCTTGGAGCCCAAGAAAATAAAATCTGTCACTGCTTCCATTTCTTCCCCTTCTATTTGCTACAGGAGAGCAAATTATTCTAGTTTAAGGGGCTTTTTCAATAGTTGGAGCAGTTCTCGCACCTACTCCCTCTTCCTGCTTTCAGTGTAACAAAAGAAGCTCTTCACCTGTTCTCCAGAGAAGTTGTACAATGGTCGAATGTCACTTCCATTTAGAATTGTCACCTGGTGGGAAAAAAAGAGCAAACATAGATGTGATATCAAACAACATCTCTCCACAGAGAATCTTCAAAAATTCAGAATCTTCAAAGCTTTGTGAAAAGGATGCTAAATGGTTCCTCCCTTCACAAATGCTGAAAGGTATCCCCCTGCTGTTTCTAGCTTCTTTTTCCCCCACCAAAAATGGATAAGGAGGGGAAAGAGTCACAAGATTTTGCATTTGGGTTGGTACAGCTTAGAGTAATCTTTTATCTAGAAGCACACCCGGCCACCAAGCTACAATTGTAGCTTTTAAAAAGATATATATTCCATTCAAATGACCATAATGTATCCTTCTTCTTATACTAACATTTTTATTCACCCATCTACTTTGCTCTTTTCCCAACTGTTAGTAGAGTAGATTGGGAGATGATAATCTTGGGGTAAGCATTATTTGAATTTAGAGATTTATTCTGGATTTTTTAAAGAATAAATGTCATTTCTAGGTCATAAAGCCACCCACACAGAGTTAGCACATCTTGGTTGTGAAAACCTTGAGAGGAAGCGGCTGTTGATATAGGCGCTCCGTCATCAAGGATTTGGTAGCTGTGGTTCCCGTCAACTGTCCTATCTGAACAAACTGCAGTGAAGTTATATGGGAGAAGGGAGCATCAAGATGGGAGGCCAGGTCACAAGTTGCAGGCAGTGAAAGAAAGAATCCAACATAACCTCCACATCATGGGTCTGTGTTCATCCATAATCAAAGCGCCTTAGGGAAATCAGATTTCTTCAGTTGGTGGCCTCTATATTCCCCTCCTTTTTAGAAATACATCAGTTGCTATAGCAGCCAATGGGGATCAACAACAAACAAGCAGTTCCATGAGGAGGGGACGGAGGAAGCAACCCCACATACCCACAAGGCGATGTCTTGTTTAGCATACACAAAACGGATGACCAGGTTAACTCATTTCTCTCATATCACAACTGGACATAGCTACAGCGGATGACTGGGGTCACTGGGGTCAGGGCTGATGTTTCTAAGAGAATCTGCTTCTGCTGCTGCTTTTACCATGCAAGTCCATCATGCATACCAGAAGGGGAAATATGGACCTACTTTCAGTAACACACCAACTGGTGCCATGGCACCAAAAGCACAACCCGAGAACGCTGTGCAGTTGCATGCTGGCTAACCGGATGCTGTCAGACACAATGCCTATGGGACTTGCACCTCGCAATGTGCATCATTCCTCCCCCGAAACCTTACAATCTCTGTTAAAGCAACACTACTCAGGTATCAAGGAAGCGAACAGCTTGCCTTATTTTTTTAGCAATGCTACTAAATCCTGAAATATCAGGAAGTTATACTTTGGAAGAAGATAGCACTATACAGAGAGCTCCAAAACAAGGGTATAGTAAGGTTTAAAGGAGGAGTTTACGACTTTAAAAACTCTGCTTCCAAGCAGCATGGAGATATTGTACTTCTTGAGAGAAAGGGACACTGCTTCCATTTGGCCTTGGGCAAATTTTTGTGAAGGAGGGGTTTCCCAGTTTCTGGATCAGGCATTCAAAAGACCTTATTATGCTCCCTTGCCGGATAAATCGGGTAGCAGGGGAAGTTAAATGAATGCTTTGAGTTAATAGAACTGAAGATAGGAAGTGCTTTTCAAGACTTAAGACACGTAGTGATTTGGGAGGGGGGTGGCATTAAATTACACCTGGAGAAAACTGTAATTTTGCAGGCGTTCTCAGCAGTACAGTTGCAATTGAAATTATTCAACCCCCATTGCAAATCAGGTTTATTGTCAAAATTTAGACTTTCAGCTGAATAATTTTGATTGCAACTGTATGGGAGTGGCCAAAATTCTGTACCAGCCCATGGCCCAATACAAGTAATTTTCAATGGAATTATATGACCAAAGCTTATCAGATCTAGGGGGGGGGGAGGTGATGTCAGACTGTTTGAGAACAGTAAAAAAAAAAAAAGAATAGAAAGCAAAGACACAGGTATGGGTCTTACATATCCATAGGTGAGATTTCCTTTGGGAACACCAGCCACAAAATCTGTAAGAAGCAAAGTGACACAAGATATATAATACGGCATTACAGTCACTCTCTGAATGAGATGGGCGGGGAATACATTTGATATAGAAATAAAAAATAAAAAATGATAGTCGATTTGAAAATATTTTATTTTAGAAAAAAATTACCTGGCAAATTTAATGTGGGCATTTCATTCAGAATGCATTTCATTCAGAATGCAGTGTAATTGTGTATTATGGGTGCAGAATCATAAATAATCCCAACTTCTTATTCCCCAAAAAGCATACATGTACTATCTACCACAGCAATGAATGTGCCAGCCCTCCTTTAAGCCCCTTAGTACCTTCAGTGGCATCTCCGCTGAATTCACCTACAGCCACAGAATAGCCTAGGAACAAAACACAAGGAATAATGCAATGGATGACAAACAATTTGTCTCTTATATCTACCGAGACCATATGAGAGTTCTTTTGTCGTTTCCCAGCATGTTTTGCAAAACAACAGAGTGTGATAGATCACAAAATAATGCTTATGGTTCAGCCAGGAATGCAACCTATACTCAATGTCACCTAAGGAGCACAACCTCATCCCAGCTGGGTTCGGAACAGTCAGTCCTTGTGGTTTCCCTAAAGATCAGCATGCGCCATCATTTGTAGAGAAAAGACAAATCACCACAAGGTGAAAAATGCTTGCATCTGGCACCAAAGAAAGATCAACTCACAGAAGGAGCTCATTTGCATTCCAGTGTGAATCGTCATTGGTGTGTTACCCTGAGAAGACAGCCAATCAGAAAAAAAGGAAGTCTACAGTATTTGCAATATTCTAGGACATTGCTTCTCAACCTTGGCAATTTTAAGACGTGTGGACTTCAACTCCCAGAATTCCCCAGCCAGCAAGACTGGCTGGGGAATTTTGGGAATTGAAGTCCACACATCTTAAAGTTGCCAAGGTTGAGAAACACTGTTCTAGGGCAAATTTGCTGACTATGATGAGTCATGTATGGACCTTACTATTAGGGAATGACACACATCAGAGATATCACTTCCACCTAGAAATGAAGAACCGCAGGCCAGACAGAGCATATTGTCTATCTGCAGTTCACAGTGACCTCTGGTTCACCTTACAAGTGCAAGGGCTTGATTTGCAACTCATTAACCGGCCTTGCTCTGAACTGAGTGTAAGTAAAGTGGCTGACCTCTATGCTAATCAGACAGACCAAGAACTCTTTAACCCTCTCTCCCAGTGTGAACACTTTCATGCAGCCTGGCCTTTGTGTAAGGAGCACCTCAGGGTCTCGGCACTGGTTCCATTTATGTCCTTAGTTTGTCTACAGGAATGAATAACCAAAAGATCTGTTGAGGGAAGCGCTGCAGTTCAGAAGGGATTAATGAGCCTACTGGGGAGGGAGCTGGAATTTTCAACTGGGGGGGGGGGGAGAAGATAGTTGAACTTCATGTGTATGTTGAGCTCTTTGGAATCAGGGGCAAGGCAGGATGCTTTAGGGATCTGACTTTCAGGAGTCCAGCAGCTTATTCCTGGTGTAAACAGATCTGGGAATGAAGTCAACCAAGAAGTCAACATCAGAGAAAAATCAATCCTGTGAAACAGGCTCTATAATCTAGGATTCCCATCCATGCCACACAAAATGAACAGGGGCAGACTGCCACTAGGAAAAAAAAACCCTTCAGAGTCAACAGCTGCTTCTCCATCATCTGTCTTCTCTACAGAACTCACCTAGGTAACTGTCATCCGCTTTGATGTGAGCTTGACGTGTCTCGAGCTGCCCTCTAACCACAACGATTAAATATTCAGGGTCATAAGATTCTTCAATGGCATCTTGAGTTGCCGAGAGCACCTGGCCTAAAGAACAAGCAGGGTGCAATGGTTAGGGCAGAGCTTTCCAAACTTTTCATGTTGGTGACAAACTTTTTAGACATGCATCATTTCGCGACACACTCTTACAGCAGGGCATCATTTTGCGACACACTCTTACAGCAGGGCACAAGGCAGGCACTAGGAGCTGTGTGGAATCCTGGCAGGGCAGGTTTGGAGGCAGCAGGGCACAAGGCAGGCACTAGGACCTGCGTGGAATCCTGGCAGGGTTTGGAGGCAGCAGCAGCCGCGACACACCCAGACACTGAAGCCGGCACACTAATGTGTCCCGACACACAGTTTGGAAAGCTCTGGGTTAGGGCATTGGACTAGGATCAGAGAGTCCCAGGTTCAAATCCCCACTTAGGCTGGAAGCTCCTTGGGTAAGGGAAACTATTAATCTCTTGCAACCCAAGTTACCTCACAGGATTGCTATGAAGATATAAATGAGAGAGGGGATGTCGTATGCTTCTTGGGGGGGGGGGCAAGAAATAAAATAACACATTGAAAATGTAATGTTGCATTTGAGAGATGTCAGAGAAAGACTGTAGGAGACAATATTCAGATATGTGAGGCAGCTGGTGCTTATGGTTATCAACAGTCACACAGAACTTGCAAAGAAAATATATTCAAGTAATGCTGTTTGTGAATATTACCTGTCATTTTCCTGTTCTAACTAAAGAAGGGAATTCCAACCCCCATGGATGAGAAGGTATGCTCAAAAATAGGGCAAAGAATAATAGGATTTATCTGATCAGGCAAATAAATATTGTCAGATAATAAACACATAAAACACAATTTATTTCAAGTAACAAAAACACAGGGAAATATGCTTCGGAAAGATTTCAGTCCCTCCCTAGCCCTCTAAAGGGGATTATACTGGATCCCATGGAGGCCTCCTTTTCTCTGCATCAAATTGATATAAGAGTTCTGACTCAAAGTCATTAGTTTTCTGTGAGGGCTCTTTATGTCAGCCAATACATGTTCTCAGACACTATATGGAGGTGGGTGGGGAGGGAAGAAAAGGAGGCATGGAAGCCAAAGAAAGGTATATTTCCATGAGATCAGCTTTGCAAGCATTGCTAAAACAGACTCCACTATGGCATGAACAGCCACTTCGGCAATATGGCAACATCCACCTCTCTCCAGTCAGAAAGCTGCATACATACAAAAATAATTGTAGTTGTTAACCTGAATTCCCAGTAATTTTTATTTTAAAAAATATACAAATTTCCCTACTGTCTTTCACAGGGCCCGTGTCCCCTGCTGCCTTTCTCCATGCCAAACTAAAATTCCTCACAGCACTGTTTCCTACCATAACCTGGGTTGAAGGTGAAAGAGATGAAACCAAGCTATCCTCGGAAGGCTTGGCTAACCTATGTCCTTCAAGGGTAGGATTAGTCCTAGTGCAAGGGGGTGCCAACTCACCTTGCCAGAAATAGCTTCCAGGGCCACCAAGAAGAACTCGTCCTGTCTGCAGAGAGAAAGATAATTTCAGAACCCACAGAACTCTTTTTTTCTCCTTATTTAACCCATCTCTACCTCAATTCATTCATCACTACCCTACCAAGTGCTAGACTGTGGCATATTTCTTGACTGCTGTTCCTTTACTGTTAATAAGTCTATTATAACAGGGGTCCCCAACCCCCAGGCCGTGGACCAGTACCGGTCCGTGGCCCGTTAGGAACTGGGCCGCCATGCCGGTCTCTGAACCCCGCACCCCAGTCTGCGCGATTGGCTCCCGCCTGCAAACCCCGGCCCCCTGGTCCACGCAATCGGCTCCCGCCTGCAAACCCCCTCCCCGGTCCACGCAATCGGCTCCCGCCTGCAAACCCCGGCCCCCTGGTCCACGCAATCGGCTCCCGCCTGCAAACCCCGGCCCCCTGGTCCACGCAATCGGCTCCCTCCTGCAAACCCCGGCCCCCTGGCCCACGCAATCGGCTCCCGCCTGCAAACCCCGGCCCCCTGGTCCACGCAATCGGCTCCCGCCTGCAAACCCCGGCCCCCTGGTCCACGCAATCGGCTCCCGCCTGCAAACCCCGGCCCCCTGGTCCACGCAATCGGCTCCCGCCTGCAAACCCCGGCCCCCTGGCCCACGCAATCGGCTCCCGCCTGCAAACCCCGGCCCCCTGGTCCACGCAATCGGCTCCCGCCTGCAAACCCCGGCCCCCTGGTCCACGCAATCGGCTCCCGCCTGCAAACCCCGGCCCCCTGGTCCACGCAATCGGCTCCCGCCTGCAAACCCCGGCCCCCTGGTCCACGCAATCGGCTCCCGCCTGCAAACACCCCCCCCCCCCCGGTCCATGGAAAAATTGTCTTCCACGAAACCAGTCCCTCGTGCCAAAAAGGTTGGGTACCCGTTTATAATATAAGCAGAAGCTATCCACCGCTCCAGTATCTTCACTGTCAATTCTAAGCTTGTTTGCTGTACTTGATGTCCTTAGTTTGGTCTTCTTTAAGCTACCTTATTCTCAGTCAGACCCATCCTGGTGTTGCCCATGTTGTCCAGCAGCAGCCCTCTAGAGTTTCAGGCAGGAGTTTTTCTAGCCATTCCTGGATATTCCAGGGTTCTTCTACATAAGAAGCAAGTGCTCCACTGTGGAGGGATGCCCCTTCCCACAAGGCACAGCAATGGCAGACTAATAGCCTTGTCAAGGCATCCTCTTTCTCTCCTGTGTGTTAATGCCGAAGTTTAGCACCATCTGCCCCACACTCAAGAAGGATGGAAACTGACCTTTGTGAATTCAGCACTGAAACCACTTTGACAATAGCCTTGTCCAGCGGGTGAGTTCAGGTCTGGCAGGAGAGAGAAAGGGAAGAAGAGAGATGGGAAATTCAGAGAAGCTGAACAAGACATGAGTGGCAGCAAATCATGGTGCAACAACAGTTTATGTGGGTAATATAAGCAACCATGGGTATTGCAGTTTGAATTTTTTGACAAGATGTCTTTCAGTTGTGTTTTCTGCACATGGATGCACAAAATATATTGGGGGAGGGTCAGGACAAAACTCCTACTTAAAGGCATCAAGAAGTAAGAATCCAAAATTATCTCTTCTACATCCCTTGCTTCAATATCCCTCAAATTAAATCCATCTTTTAATCTGAGCGAAACTGAGCAAAGCTTCATACTTATAATAAATGAGCATCAGGCATGGGGAACATGTGGTGTTCATTAACAATCAGGAGGGCCACAGGTTTTCCATCCTGTGTACCGAGCTTAAAAAAGCCTTACTGTACATGAATTGCTTATTCTAATAACACAGTGGAATGTATTTCTTTAAACACTTCATTAATACCCCCTGAATGATAAAAATGGAAAGATGGGTTAAGAGCAGGGATGTGCAAAGTTCACCTATTTGGGAATGGAACATTCTGCTTCTCCTCTGGACTAGGCCAATCTCCTTTGGAACCATCCATTCCAGGGCTGGTCTGGTGGCTTTCAGAAGTAAATCCTCTAAACTGGAAGCAGTTTGAGGCATCCTGGGTGTGGTCTGGGCATGAAACAGGCCAGTTTCGTCCAGAATGCCATGTCTAGGATACCTTGAACTGTTTCCAGTTCAGAGAATTTACTTTCAGAAACAACCATACTGCCCCAGAATGGCATGGTCCAGCGGGGAATAGAATGTTCTTTAGTTCAAAGAAATGTTTTATTCCCAAAGTAGTTTTCCACATCCCTAGTTATGACAGGAGTTAGAAAGAGATTTCTGCCAGGAAGCAGTTAAAACAATATTTTAATTCAATGCCATCTGGAAAGAGGTACTAGCTGTGCCTTCCAGAAGGCACAGACTGGAGCAACACTCCCTA
The DNA here is from genome assembly GCA_023362775.1 of Charina bottae. Classification (NCBI taxonomy): domain Eukaryota; kingdom Metazoa; phylum Chordata; class Lepidosauria; order Squamata; family Charinaidae; genus Charina; species Charina bottae. The sequence continues at coordinate 163,503,298 of JALMGJ010000002.1, forward strand.
GTCTCATGCTTCCACAAGTGTTTTGGGATTACGGCTTAGAATTCACATTTGGAAAGCATCAAGTTGAGAAGACTGCAATACGCCATAAAGGCCTCTAACATAGAACCTAGCAGTGCCAGCGTGCCATAGACACCTCACTTGATATTTACGTGTCCCTACCCCACCTGACTTTTTACATTTTTAAAGCATGCTTTCAGTTCTGGACCACCTGTTCATTAAAAGATCATAAGCAACCAGGGATAATAGTGATTGTGAAGAGAGGCTAGAGGAGGGAGAGATATGGCCCACAGCTGCCATTCTGTACACGGGCAAGCTCTCCTACTGCAGCCATTTTGTAAGGGGGCCCACAGCATGTTCCCAATATTCCAAATTGTTCAATAGTCCTCAAAGGTTGGAGACCCCAGCCAGATGCACTGAGCCTCGCCTCCCCTCCCGCATTGACTATTGATTATTTTAGAGCTTGAAGTTATTCAATAGTTTCACCAACAATCCCTCCCCACACGGACTGTGTGTTACCTGAGCGGCAAGGAGCATATTCCACAAACTTAGTAAAGTTGTTGACTGACAGGTAGCATGTGCCCACAACTTCACGTTGAGGTTCATCCTTAGTTGTTCGCCAGCTGTACAAGGGGGCGCAGGCCTAGTGGGGGAAAAATCAGCCTGGTAAGCAAAGGCAGAGAGCCCAAGGGTCAATGAGCGACATCTGACCCGCAGTCAACCTTTCCATTGTTGTCATTAGATCAGCCAGGCCAGGCGCTACCAGAGGAAAACTCCACCTTCACTCGTCCACAGCTTCTCCCACAACCAACTTCCTTTCCAGCACCTTCATTCACAAGCCAATGAGTTCTTACACTGTCCTGAACACCAATTCCCATGAATGATCAGCCTTCCTCTCAGGCAGCCAACTCAGGCAGCAGATGTTAGGAGGTGGCAGCCAGAGGTTGGAGGCCATGTGGCCTGCACAGAGAGAGAGAGAGAGAGAGAGAGAGAGAGAGAGAGAGAGAGAGCGCCTTGCTATCTCTCTCTCTCTCTTAAGTTGCAATGGAAAATCCTGTTCTGTTGCTGTTGACAAAAGTACTCCCATGGAGTAAGAAGGTGGTTGGTTGATAACCTCTCCTCCAAATGCCTTGATTCACTCCTGACTGCATGTCTAGAAAAATAAAGCCATACCCTTTCCTCTAGCCTCATCACTGGCAGCAATTTGTTTAAGGCATGATGAGTTTGACAGTGCTTTTAAAACCCTGTTAAGGTGTCTTCTGATTTGTTAATCAACTTGAGTTCCTGTGTTGGATATAAGTTTGGAGACTTCCCAATGCAGCCTCTGCTAAAGCTGACAAGAACAAAAGTTGCTTAAAAGCCTCACCATTGGCTAAATCCCATACTTGCTTCTCCCTGGGACTATTTCTATTTTTTGCTGTTACTTCTTTTTTACAGGAGCTATCTGTATTTCAGGCTTTAAGAGTTTGGTTTTGTAAAGTAACCTGAAATCAAATTTGAGGAAGAACAATCTATCTACCTATTTTTCTACCTACACCCTTACATTTTAAGCAAACAAATAACAAAGTAAAATATGTCTCCAATATAATTTGGGGGGGGGGGACACCCAATGACACCAGAATAGAAAGGAATTCCTTCCCTGCACATTGGCCCCAAACCCCAAACCCACATACCTAAAGAAATGGAGGATATTTTTCCCCCTAAAATTGCCATTTCAGCTACACCCCTCTTTCCCTTGAAAGAGAAAGTTGAAGAGTTGAAGCAGCAATATGCAATATAGCAAGGTGATGATTGAAGTAGGAAAAAAACAACAGCACTCCTAGCAATAGCATTCTTGACCTGTGAGATCCCGCAGTCAGGGTCAGTTAAACTAAATGCAAATGTTGACAATTAAAACCTTTTCTAAGGTTTTTCTAGACATATAGTAATCAAGAATATATTGAATGAAAAACTCTTTTTAAAAAGTGGTGCTGCTATCAGCCCTAGGATAATCTCCTAAGAATCACAGATATCCCTTTGCTTTTCTGTGTGTCTGTGTTTCCAGAGTGGGGAAGGGATCCCGCTCTTCTGAACTTCCCCTTGAAGTGGCCAGAAAAACATTCTTCATTCCAAATGTATGGCAGAGGCTTCCTGGAAGAAGCAATGGATTGGCATGATCTACCGTCCTCAGACCAGCATTATATTCACACCAACCCTAAAGATGATGTTGATCAATTTTCTCCCATTAAATCTTACGGAACAATTTTTTTTAAAAAAAAAACCAGAAAGTGATGCTGGGTTGACGAAACCCTCAAAGGCCCCTCCTTTATTTTTTTCTTCCCTTTTGGCACAAGGCTGACAGGGGTTTGGATCAGCCAGCTTCTCTGCCCACTGCCAGTGGCAACAGGATTAATCTGCAACGTTTCTAGCCTTCCTGGGTAGAAAGATTATGTTGAAAATGTTGGGATCAATTTAGAAGATTTAGAAGACAAATGTGTGTGGAGGGGGGTAAAAGGTGGGGGAGGGAATCTGAGCAGGATTCCCCACAGTCCAAAATGTCAGGGTTTGGATTTCATCGCCCTGTATAGACCTGGCCCTCCCACTGAATAGCACAAGCAGAACAATGAATGAAATGTACACACTCTGCAACTGTTTCTTTAAAAAAAAAAAAACAAGCAGAAAGAATAAACAACTGGCATTATAAAGCCATTTTATACATGCAGGAGTTTACAACAACTCGGATCCCTCCATATATTGTCAGTTTGAAGGCTGCCGACATAAAACATGGGGCAGCCTCTTTTGGTTGAAAAGCCCTGCCATAAAGGAGACAGCCTGTGAGCTGGTCTTGATAGCTGTCTTTAAATACTTAGCTCCTTCAAAGAGGACATAAGACAACTCTCTTCCACTATCACAAACAACTGGACAAGAAGCCGATTCCTTAAACCGCAGGAAGGCTGACTCAAGGATAGCATTAAGGATGGAAGAACAAATATTTCCAAATTAAACAATGGAAAGGGGCTATCAATAAGTTGCCTAGGCCATCTTGAATGGTGAATTGACCTTGTAGAGCAGCTTTTCCTAATGTTGGTGATCTCCAGATGTGAGGAGTTCAACTCCCAGAATTCCCCAGCCATCATGGCCATGGCTGAGAATTCTGGGCATTTGGGGGCATTCCAATCTGGAAATCAATGCAATTTTGGGGGAGCAGAGAGACACACTTGGCTTTGAGGGCAAGCTGCAAACACAGCTATAATTTCAGGTACTTGTATGCAGCTTTCAGATTCAGATTGCACACTCTCTTGCAGGAGTACCAGCCTGTTGTGAGAGGGAAGAAATCAAAGGGACTAGGGCATACTCAGCTGCCTGATTTTATTTTTTGCTCATTTGATATTCTCCCCCCTTTCCTTCAGGAGCTGAAGGTAGCATACAGAGAACTCCCTCTTCAATTTTCCCCCCAAACAACAACCCTAACCCTAACCCAGAGCTTTCCAAACTTTTCGCGTTGGCGACACACACCAACGGCGGCGGGGCCTGCGGTGTCCTGGTGTGTCGCACGCAAACCTGGAAGCGCTGATGGGGGGAACCGTAAGGAGCGGCACCCCTGCCAATCAGCGGCGGCGGCACTGATTGACGGGGGTGCTGCTTCTTCCGGTTCCTCCCATCAGCGCTTCCGGGTTTTAGCACGACACACCAAGACACCGCAGGCAACACACTAGTGTGTCGCGACACACATTTTGGAAAGCTATGCCCTAACCCTTTGAGGTAGCTGAGGCGAAAAGAGTGACTGTCCCAAAGTCACCAACAAGGAGCTTCCGTGGCTGAGAGTGGGCATAAACCTGCATCTCTCTAGTCCTACTCCAACACCTTTAACCATGACACCACACTGGCTCCCGTCTTAGGGCTCTCCTTATTTAGAGCTCAGAAACAAAGAACTGACCCTCACTTAGCAGCTGTGGCTGATGGGAAGCTAGTTCAGGCAACAAAGCAGGACAAATCTCTCCCTGCTGTTCAGCGTGGCACATTCCTATTGCTCCCTAAGCTTGCAGACCAGGATCCAGTTCCTGCAGTGCTTAGAGAAATCCCATGGGACATTTTAAAAGGGAGGGCAAGCAGTAAGGGGTAATCTGCTTCTGCCCTAAAATCACAAGGCAAGAGGCACGCTAATGGCAGGGCTGGGTGTTGTACCATGTATTTTTCCTATCTTTGCAGTCTAAACTGTCAGGGATAACTCAGCCTGTACAGGCTCCTCTCACCAGTGGATGTGGTTAAAAGAGAGCAGCACAGACTGGACAGCCCCACAGCGAAGGTAGCCAAGACTCTGCATCCAGATAAGATCAATTCTACAAATCTGCCAGATCAAAGGGACCTGCAAACCCATGCTTAATTGGAATAATTCAGTTGGCTCTGTTGTTAAGACAGGGATGGAGCTCTGAAAGCCTGCCCTTGGCTATATGTACATCTACATATTTTTAAAAGACGCAAAGAAATTCTGAAGACATCCAATCCTGAATTCCTTGTTTCCAAAGGAGTTACCTAAAAGTTTGGCAACCCTAAAACAAAGTTTGAAGAAGAACATGGGGCAATCTTAGCAACTGGGAAATAAGTAGCAAGTTTATCAATCGAAAGACTAGCCTAGGAGTTGGCTAATCCAGGGTTTCTATTCTCCTTTATTGATCATGCCTTTTAGAAAGTTATTTGCAAGCCCAGCATAAGAATAATCTGTATTGACTTCCCAAACCTGGTGCCTATCCAGATATATTCGACAACAGCTCCCATCACTCAGCCAGAACAGGAGTCCTGGCTGGGGTTATGGGAGTTGCTCTTCTGGCACAACAAACAGGACACCAGATTGGAGAAGGCTGCTCTACAGTCATCCTTAAAACGGTATGTCACAAATTTTCTTAATATGATGTGACCACAGACGTAGAGTTGCAACTGTAGCCTAAACAAGAATTTCCGACAGTGAGACGCCTGGCCTTCTAATGTGCACATGAATTAAAAGTAAGGTGGTCAGAAGGGTGGGAGAGACAGTGAAGTTAGCAGTGCCTTGTGCTTGTTTACTAAGAAGTTAAGTCAAGCTATGGTCAAGGAACCTTACTCCAAGATAAGGGTACATGCAAACTGCAAAGCTATAAACTTGCTATGAGTCTGTGGATGAAAGACCAACTATTTCCACACAGTGGGTCAGAAGGGCAAGTTTCTCCAGAATCAATACAGTGGCACTGTGGTTTTTGTTTCTCAAGACACAGGAAGAAATACATTATTTTTGGAGTCTAATTTCATCATTCTCAGAATTCAGCTGATTGCACAACAGCCAACAATGTGGTTATGACAACTTCAACCATCTTGGAGCATCTTTCTTGGGATCAGAGATCCTTGCGCCCCCTCTCCCACATCTACAATCCAAAGGATCCCCATCACAGAAGGAAGTGCCTGTGACTGAGCTCTAGTCATTTGCACAGCATCTCCTGCTCAATTATCCATTATGGCACTCAACACTTACCAAGATGGAGTTGGCGTGTGATCGCACCGTGGCTCCAAACCATTGAAGGGATTTAAATTCCATTTGTTCTAACGTCCCATTGAATTCATCCAAACGGGATCCTGTAACACAAAGGACAAATGTGGCCTAAATATGCATTTTTAAATATTTCAATATTTGCGGCGCAGTTTTTGTCCTTGGTGAAAAGACAGGTTTTAGTCTCAAGACAAGAAAAAATTGTTAGGGTTTAAATACTGTACTAAGCTTTCCTTAGCCAAGGTTTAAAGAATAAATCAAATTAGCTGAGTTCACACAACATAGTCAGAATTGGTAAACATTTCAGCCATAGTTTCTGCTGGGGCTTTTGTTTAATACCTGAAATCTCAGTCCTGAGATTCTGCAAACACTGCAGTCTAGCACCTTCCCTCCCAAGAAAATTGCTGGCTTGAAAAGGAACCAATAAAATAATCCAAAGCAAAGCAACCAGCCTCTACCCTAGAATTTGTCTCCTATGAAAGGCTTCTGCATGAGTTACATGAGTTACATGACTTTGCTCCCTCAGCTTTTGAGAAATTCTGCCACATCAGGATATACTAAACCAGTGCTTTCAAAGTCCCGCCGTTGGCGACACACCAATGGCGGTGGCGGCTGTGTGGCGGTGCGTGTGGTGGCAGTGGTGGCGGCCTCGTGTGTCGCACTAAAACCTGGAAGTGCTGACGGCGCGCTGCTACCGCCGCCACCACCACACACCACCGCCGCACACCACTGCTGCTGCCGCCACGGCGTGCCATCAGCACTTCCGGGTTTTGTCACGACACACAACACACGACAAAACCCACACAAACACAGTTTGGAAAGCTATGTACTAAACTGTTCTATCCTGAACAGTGTAGAAATACCTGGAAGAGGTTTTCTGTTGTCTCCCTGCATGATTCAGTGCTTCTTCCAAAGACTAAATATGTCCTGATCAGCAACTCAAGCAGAAGCTCTATTATTAAGCACTTTCTAAAAGTACATTTTTCCCTAAGGCACTCGTCCAATTTCAATTTAGAATGGGGGTGGAAGAGGTACCTCAGCTGTCACAAATTCCAAAAACCCTGGCCTAGAGATTTTAAGCAATGACCTTGATTTTCCTGGTAATTGCTGCTGTTGGTTTCAATCCAGACCTGAAAAGGCAACCCACTGGCTCTGAACCAGAGAAGTTCACTAATATTCCCACTGCTCAGTACCAAGGCAACAATCCAGAAGAATATAGCAATGCATCCTGGGGTCTTGGAATAAGACACCATGTTGTCTTTTTCCTCTCCTCGAAATCCCATTAGAGGGTGAACCCAGTGAATTGCTGCAGACCAGGTGCAAGCAATCCAATGGGTTACCAGTTATTTCTGGTCTGGAAAGGCCTTTCCATTTCTCTTCCTCCACTGCCAAAAATTCTGTTTGATTCTATACGAATCTCTCCACTTCCACCCTTCTGCTTTATTCAACTGACACCGGTGCCTGAAAAGTTTTTTAAAAAAACAAGCAAAACCCTTTCGTTGTTTATGATTTCAAAAATCCCACAATGCTGCTCTGAACAGGACTCCAGAAATTCCTTCACTGTTTATTCAGAGAGAAAAATATGTCATAATACAACATTGTTTTCCATTCCCCCCACCCAAATTTCCCATTGTTTCCCTTTGGCGGGGAGGGGAGGAATCAAAATAAGGCAAAGAATGGCAGAGGAAGTTCTTGCTAGTCAAAAATGCAGATGACCCCCTTGAGCTCCACCCTGAAGCCCACCACCACAAATTTCCTGAATTGTCTTACATCTATGGTTGCCATAATTCTCCAAATTGTGATCCAAGATACCACCCCAAGGCCCCTTGGAACCCTTTCAAGAGTCCTGCATCAAAAGATCAGGTCTTTCCCTACACAGTGCGGGAGAGGGGAGGGTGGGCTATGATCTAATCTAGTATCCACATCCCGCATCTCTGGGCAGCTGCCAGGACTCCGGTAGGGCCCCCTGACACCTGCCCAGTGCCTCCCTTTTTAAAAAGCCAGCAGCTGCCATTTTAATTTTCCACAATGTTCCTAAGCGTTATTAAATTGGGAGCATTGTGAAGCTCTAGAATCCAACTGCTTGGGGTTATTGATGGGTAAAAAGGAAGAATGGAACCGACTGAAGCTACTTTGCTTTGGACCTTCGTAAGCCTACACCTGAGCCTGGCCAGGATCCATTTATGAGAGGCAACAATTAGCCAACAAGGCCAATGCCCTATGGGATTTAAGGTGCTGTCTTACCACAGAGGTAGTTAATCTGTGTCTTGCAAGCACATGTGGTCTCCCTAGCAAACCTATTTATACTTTCTAGAGCAGTGTTTCTCAACCATGGCGACTGGAAGATGTGTGGACTTCAACTTCCAGAATTCCCCAGCCAGCCTGGCATCTTCCAGTTGCCAAGGTTGAGAAACACTGCTCTAGAGCATCCCCCAGCAAGTAGGGCTAAGACTTGTGGCCCTTTTTGAAAGCTTGAGAGAGAATTTCAATTTGCAGAGAGCTCAGTCTTTAATCCCCCTCCCCAAGCTACTTTTTTATAGTTTTAAGGGACAAAATAACTCCCTTAAGTTTCTATGTAAGGCAATCATTTCACCACTTAAACCATGTCCCAAATGGATCAAACTATCCCTGCCCACCCTTGAGGGATCGTGGAACTACTGGACATGTCCCCTGTGACTCCCGGAGATCACAAAAGCAACAATAAAATTAAAGTTGTGTGGCCCACGGCTGCACAAAATGCGCCCACCCATATCCTAGAACGTATATTGTGATATACATATATAAGGATTATTCGGCAGTCAGGCTCATGTAGGGTCGCCATCTCTGGCCTGCAAAAATCCGGGTGACCATTAGATGATAGCAAAGAGATACAGAAGACTAACCCCCTGCTGATCTCTAGCAGTCAGTTGCAGCTCTACAGCCCACACATGCCAAACTTGTGCACGTTCAACAGGGAAATAAATTCCCTGAAAGTTAAAAATCTCTGCTTTCTTTTATGAAAACATGAAGAATCCACAAAAGGGAGAGAGCAAGGTGTGGCTAAAAAGAGTGCTGGAAAAGGATTCCAATCTCTGCTTTCTCAGGATGCATACCGGGCCAGTCTGGTGCAGCTTATTTGTTTATTTGATATTTATATACAATCCCCTTCAGGATCTCTCTCTGTCTAAGCCAGTTCCCAGGACTATTGTAAAAAGATGACAGGACAGAAAATTAGCATGTATCCTACTAAACTTTTCAGGAGAACGGAGGAGAAAAATGCAAAAATCGTCATCATGAAAAATGAGATCAAAAACCCCAACGCTAAGAGCACTTATGTTAGACCATTATTCCATGGCCTTATTGGACTGTTGGGAATTTTTGTACAATTTGTCAACCCAGGCTCAGCTGACATCACACATTTGCTCTGTGGGGACGCCAAAAAACCCCCAGTGATTATTAAATAAAAATTTGATTAGACCTTTTCCCTTAACCTAAGAAGTTTTCTGGGTATCCTGTTTAACACATGCAGCCGATTTGGTTTATATTACCAGGTAAGGTTTTCTACTGTTAATCAGCTGTGGTAGGTTCAATTGATAGAGGAGATTTAAAATACCCATTCACTCTCTGGATTTTATTTAAGCAATTTATATGGCCGCCCATCTTGTGCTCACGACTCTGGGTGGCTAACAACAATTAAAACCAACAAAGATACCAGCAAACAAATATACAATATACAGTGTGCCAGAGCCCACTAAAAAGAATGTTTTATTCAAACCACGCAAGTAGGGCTCACCTAACATCCTGCCCATAGCGTTTGGGGGAAAAGCCAGGTTTTTAGGGCTTAGCCAGTTTGGTCTAGTGGTTAAGGCACCAGGCTAGAAACCAGGAGACTGAGAGTTCTAGTCCTGCCTTAGACTGGCTGACCTTGGGCCAGTCCCTCCCTCTCAGCCCTAGGAAGGAGCCAATGGCAAACCAGGAGACTGAGAATTCTAGTCCCGCCTTAGGCAGGAAAGCCGGCTGGGTGACCTTGGGCCAGTCCCTGTCTCTCAGCCCTAGGAAGGAGCCAATGGCAAACCAGGAGACTGAGAGTTCTAGTCCCGCCTTAGGCATGAAAGCCAGCTGGGTGATCTTGGGCCAGTCACTCTCTCTCAGCCCAACTCACCTCACAGGGTTGTTGTTGTGGGGAAAATAGGAGGAGGAAGGAGTATTAGGTATGTTCCCCACAGTATTGAGTTATTTATAAAAAAAATAATAAAGGCGGGATAGAAATAGATAGATAGATAGATAGATAGATAGATAGATAGATAGATAGATAGATAGATAGATGATAGATAGATAGATAACTAACTAACTAACTAACTAACTAACTAACTAACTGGGTTGGAGTCCTCCAAATTTCAAGGGAATGCTCTTCCAGAGGGCCAGCACCATGACTGGAAATTTCTTAAACTTTGTTTTCTACACCAGCCTTTTTGTACTGCTATTTAAACATTCCAGAATCTAGTTGTTGAATTCCTTCTGTTCCCCCCCCCCCCCGCTTTAAGCGATTCTGCCACAAAATTACATCAGTCTACATAAATAAAAGGCCTGCTTCCAAGATTGTGAACAGTAGTTGATATAATAAAAGTGGAGGGCTGCTTCCAGCATAGAGGTGCCTAGATATTACCAGCTACCCAGTTCCCCAAGATCAGATTACATTGCCTCCCTACGCAGTGATCTGTTCTGCTCTCTGGCTGAAATCTGATCTCTGTATTTCTGGCCCATCTCCATCAGGGACTGTCCAAGTTAAGGCTACAGTGCCAAGCAGGGAAACCCAGTGCCAGTTCAGGCAGCCAATAGTCCAGGCTTTTCAAGTGTGCACGTGTGTGTTTGTGTGTATGTGTGTGTGTGTGTGCATGTGTGCGTGAGTGCTTGAGGAATCTGGAATTCTTCTGCTACACAGAATACATCAGGGCCTACAGTATGCAAGTCTCAATGTGTGTAAATTAAAAACAGGCCACTGACAGAGCATTATCTCAGCATTCCCCCCCCCAAGCGCTATGCAGCATTGTTTGCAGTGTGCAGAGGCGCTCATGCAGCATCTGTCGGCAACTCCTTAAAGCAGCTGCATCCTTTCCAGGGATCACCCAGCTTTCCACAGGGGATTTGGGGAAGATGCTGTTATTTTAAGGAGTCGCCAGCAGGCCCACCTATGCGCCAAATATTTTGCCTTCAAATCCAAAGCACTGCACAGACCTATAACTCTCTGCTTATCCTCAGCTCAGAGTGGCACACATGATTCTCCCCTTTCCCATTTCATCCTCACAACACCCCTTTAAAGTGGGCCTGAAAGAAAGAGCCTAATTATCCAGCTATGGCTAAGGGGCTGTGGCTCTCCGCAGGGCAACTCTTTGAACTCCCAGTTCAGTCTTTGGCTTCTCCAGACACAGCTATAACATCCTGAAGTCTCTGCCAATCAGCATTGACAACAATGAGTAAAATGGGATTTGGCACAAATAAAGCAGCTTCTCCTGTTGGGGGACAAGAAGAACTTTCATGAATATCAGCCTTTCCAGGCTCAATATGACACCTTTACCACTGCACCAATCTGCCTTTCCAGAGATTGCATGTTTGTTCTATCCTCACTCCTAAAACTGACCTTACATACATTAGAGAAGGCTTTCTCAATCTCAGCATCTCTAAGATGTGTGGACTTCAACTCCCAGAATTCCCCAGCCAGCAAGCTGGCTGGGAAATTCTGGGAGTTGAAGTCCATATATATTAAAGTTGCTGAGGTTGTGAAACACTGCATTAGAGAGCCAATATGGTGTAGAAGTCAAGGTGCTGGACCGGCACTAGGGAGACCCAGGTTCAAGTCTACCCTGAGCCACAGAAGCTTCCTAGGGGACTTTGGGCCAGTCATTCTCTCAGCCCAACCTAACTCAGAGTTGTTGTGAGGAAAATGGGAGGAAGAAATGCTTATGTATGCCACCTTGAGCTCCTGAAGGAAAAGCAGAATATAAATCTATTTATTTATAGATTTCAGACTGTATATCTATAAATTTATAGATTTTATTTATTTATTTATTTATTTATCAATCAATCAATCAATCATATTTATATCCCGCCCATCTCCCCCACAAGGAGGGACCCTGGGCGTTTATAGATTTAAATTTATAAACCAGTCTATACATCTATAAATTTATAAAAAGGTAAAGGTTCCCCCCGCACATTTGTGCAGTCGTGTCCGACTCTAGGGGCCGGTGCTCATCTCCGTTTGTTAGCCGAAGAGCCAGCGTTGTCCGAAGACGCTTCCACGGTCATGTGGCCGCATGATGCGCACGGAACGCTGTTACCTTCCCACCGAAGTGGTACCTATTAATCTACTTGCATTTGCATGCTTTCAAATTGCTAGGTTGGCAAGAGCTGGGGCGAGTGCGGGAGCTCACTCCGTCACGCGGGGCTAGGGATTCGAACCTCCGAACTTGCAATCTTCCGATCGACAAGCCTGGCGTCTTACCCGCTAAGCCACCACGCCTCCATAAATTTATAGATATGCCTATAAACCAGTCTATATGTCTATAAATGTATAGATTTCCATCTATAAACCAGTCTATACATCTATAAGTTTATAGATTATACATGTATAAATGTATATATTTCAGTCTATAAACCAGTCTATACATCTACAGGTAGTTCTTGTTGAGTGACTGCCTCATTTAGCCACCGTTCACAGTTACTACAGTGATGAGAAAGTAACTTTGTGATCAATCCTCACATTTATGACCTTCACAGGTCTGTAAAGCAAAGGAAAGCTGAAGTAAGATAATAAGCACAATCATGGTTTCACTTAGTGACTGCTTTGCTTAATGACCAAGTTGCCAGTCCCAATTGTGGTTGCTAAACAAGGACTACCTGTATAAATGTATAGATTTCAGTCTATAAACCAGTCTATACATCTATAAATTTAAGACTATAAATCAGATTTAAGTCAGTCCCTTATGACAGAAATACTCAAATTTCAGATCCCTAAAATCATTTCCTCCCGCCCCAAGGAAATCTTTGAGGAATGACAGCATCCTGGCCAAACAGTGGGGTAATACCCTCTTATGGTTTTAGTATCAGCACAAACAAGGAGAATATCAGCAGGTACCATTTTCTCTCCTCATTATGATGGGAGAAGCAGCATATACTAAAAGTTCTCCCCGCACAGTGAGGGGGAGCCCTATGTAAAAATATGAATCTGATCCCCCTCCTTGACAGTTCTGCCCCATTTATTTCCTTCTTAGGGCTGTAAAATCAGTGGCCCCAGGCAGATGGCAAAAATCAGGATCCCAACATTCAGCAATTCCCCATTCCCTTCTGAGGTAGCTATTGTTGTTTTGTCACACTAAGCTACCTAGGGAGGAAAAGGGCGGCCCTTTGCTGCTAAGCAACCACAGATAGGCAAGAAGAGTTGTAGCACTCTGAACTTCCTGTTTGCAACTGATAGCTCGATCAACAGAAAAAGGATTGAGAGCAGCCGTCGCTGGCTCGTTGCCCTCCAAATGTACTGCACTAGAACTGCAGTCATTCCTATTCGCCCTGCGAGCTGGGGATGCTGGGAGTTGTACTCCAATACATCAGGAGGGACATCAGGTTGGGAAGGGCTGACTGAGAGTAACACATTTGTGGATTTTAATTTAACGCTTATTTAGCAAATCTGGCATTAGAAGTGGCAATCAGTTACAACTGAACAACCACCATTTCAGTGGGGTCTTGCCACAGACCGAACTCCTTGCATGCTTTCTCCCAGCCAGAAATACCTAGGAAAGAAATCCAATTATAAGAATTATAAGAATTGCTATATTATGTATTATGTTAGGTTATGTATTAGTGGAATATATAGTCACAATATGAATAGAATATATTGTATTTTATTAGAAGTAAATAAGGCCTTTATTTGTTATACTAATTGGATTTTATTGAAGATATAAATATAGATGTAAAAATGGAAAGAGCAAATGAAAAACATCGAACTGATGCAGCAATGAACATTTGATTACTATTTCAAGGAGTAGAAACCAGAGATGGATTGTTGGAAGATATCAAGAAAGGTGAAACCTATATGAAGAACAGAAGATTGGATTATAGAAATCATAGGGTGTATGAAAAAGAAAAGTTCCTGTGTATTGTATGAAGGACTAACATTTAAAGTTAATTATTGTACTTAAAGTTCAAAGATAAATTGGAGGACATCTATTTTCTATATTTTCTTTGTTTGTTATTTTTGACTTCAGTTTTTCTTTACTTTTTTCTTACTTTGTATTTCTATTTCTATTTCTCTTACTTTTTTTGTATTAACTTTTAATATGTATTTTAAAATTTAATAAAATTTATTAAAAAAAAAAAAGGAAAGAAATCCAATGCAGTACAATTAGGGATCGCAATATCAAACTGAAGACACGCTTCACCCAGATAGTCCGAGGTAGAGAAAAAGGGCCTGCATCTTATAAATGACAGTGAGAGTTGAGTGCCGCATCAGCTTAATAGGCTTGGCAGTCAACATCGGTATGTGATTATATTTTAAGTCTATGTTGCTGGAAGACCTCCGTGGGGCTTCATTCCAGATTACAGATGGTAGCAGCAAGGCTGGCTAAAGATGACAGATTTCCAAACATTTGTTTGGTTTTCCCAACAAACCTATATTGCCAGCTTTGCCAAGCTATTCCCATAGAAACACACAAAAGGGCTCCGAAGGTAGGACAGGGGGTTGCTAAACTACAATTCCTGGCATCCCTCACGATTGGCTATGTTGGCTCAGGATGTCTGGATTTGTAGTTCAGCAAAATCTGTTGATGTAGGAAAACCTGGTAAAAAAGATCTAAATCAGTAAAAGAAAGAAAATGGGTCTAGGTGGAATGTGGGTTACATCAGAGTCTAGGACATCCAACTACAAACTTAGGAGGAAGAACAGGCAGATATCTAGCCTGCCCCTTGAGATCTACCCAGCTTGCTTGCTTGCTTGCTTGCTTGCTTGCTTGCTTGCTTGCTTGCTTGCTTGCTTGCTTGCTTGCTTGCTCATTCATTCATTCATTCATTCATTCATTCATTCATTCATTCATTCATTCATTCATTCATTCGATTTATCATCGCCCAACTCCCTCACAGGGACTCTGGGCGGTTTACAATCTCACATAAACTCCAATACAATATAAATAAACATTAAAATAAGCAATTTAAAAAATACAATAAATATAATAAAATCAAGATGGTAATATCTTTTTTAAAACACTGGAAAGGGCAATTCAAGGGCCAACCTAATGTATTAGCCATCCCCAAGAGTGTATACTCTTCTTCCCGCCATAGGCCTGTTGGCAGAGCCAAGTCTTGAGTTTTTTCCGGAACTCCAGGAGTGAGGGGGACTGTCTTAACTCTGGGGGAAGAATATTCCACAGGGCAGGCGCTACTGCAGAGAAGGCACGCTTCCGTGACCCCGTTAGATGGAATTCTTTAACCGATGGGGTCCGTAGCATGCCTTCCCTGCATGGCCAGATGGGACGGGACGATGTAATGGGGATAAGACGGTCCCTTAGGTAACCTGGCCCCATGCCATGAAGGGCTTTAAAGGTCATAACCAACACCTTGAATTGGACCCGGAAGCAAACTGGAACCCAGGGCAGCTCGCATAACAAAGTTGTTACATGTGTCCGATAAGGGACTTCCAAGATCGTCCGTGCGGCCGCATTCTGGATGAGCTGAAGCTTCCGGATACTCTTCAAGGGTAGCCCCATGTAGAGTGCATTACAGTAGTCTATATGTGAGGTAACCAGGGCATGAGTGACCGTTCGAAGGGCCTCTCGTTCCAGGAAAGGTCGTAACTGGCGCACAACATGAAGTTGTGCAAAGGCCCTCCTAGCCACGACTGCCACCTGCTCTTCGGGCAGGAGTCGTGAGTCCAAGAGGACCCCCAAGTTACGCACCGGGTCTGTCTGGGGCAGTGCCACCCCATCCAGAACTAAAGATGGCAATTTCCTAGATATCGAGGAGCCATTAATCCACAGTCACTCTGTCTTACTAGGGTTCAGCTTACCTTTGCCGCTATCAAATTCAATGGGTGTGCAGCTGTTGTTGCCAAGATGCCAGGGACAATAGAAAACAGCACCGCCGTGCGTAACTTCTGGCTGGTCTGTTTTAGCCTTGGGTGCCCCGACAAGGATACTGACACTGAAAGAAAAAAAGAGACAGGAATAAGGAGGAGAAGCTAATCCAGGAACATACTAAAGCAAAGCAAAACTCTTCTCTACCTGCTTTTTCTTACAAGCTTGTTACCAATACACCCATCTGCTACTGACAACGCAAGTCTTCTATGTATGCCAAGGCAGAGTACCAGGGACCACAGATGAGCAGTGCCAATTATGGCCAGCCCAACCATTAGGCAAAACTGAACGGGTAGCTGTAGACTGCAGATGCTGAGCAACGTGGAGAGAATAGTAGAAGCTGTCTTTTGGGCACATACCTCTCTTGGAGAGTAAAACAGTGTTTTCAGACAACCCATCTATACCCCTTTAAATCCCTTCCTCTTTAAAGCAAATGACGAGAGGCTAAATATTTCATACCTCCTTGATTCTCAATAGTTCTCTTCTGGCTTCATTTCTACTGGCCCTCATCAACGGAGATCATTATTAGAGAAAGGGCGACAATAACTGAAATAAGTGAATGCAAATAAATCTGCATGTTTGAGAGTGATATTTTAAAAACTGCAGGATTTGGTTGGCCACAATAGAAACTAAGAAAAGCAATTTGGTCTGTGACCAGGACCCTGGTCCTTCAGAGAACTATTCCACACCACTAAATGTATAATTTGCTTTTGTTTAGAGAATCACGGTTTTCATTTAAATAGACAGAAGAGGTTTCTAATCCACTGGATGACAAACCTGTGTTTAAAGGTAGAAAAGTAATGCCTGCTTTAGTACTCTGATTAACGCATAACTGTTTCCCAAGCTTTGCAAAATCAGAATCAGCTATGAACAAAAATGGGTCAACCTGATAAGTTCATTTTGAACTAAGAATGTAGCTTTGAACTGGAATGCACATTTTTTACTGGAAGGTTGAGCCTTGGAGCAGGAAATTGGATTAGGACAGGGTGCCTTCTACAGCACCTAGTTTGGGATCTGCCCTGAGCATCTGCCGAACAAGGCAGAGGAATGAAGCCAAGCAGCACTGCATTCCCCGTCCCCTAGCAATTTGGTATCCAGGCCCCATTGTGTGATCTCAGCACACCCTGATCAATGTCCCTCCCGCAATGATCTCTCTCTCTCTTTTCAATTTTCCCACAAGGAATAACAAGCCTGAGGAAATAACAGCAAGGAAGATAGCTCTTGGTGGGTAATCCCTGAGAAAGTCAAGGTGGGAATTCTGAACGTTGTAGTCCATCCAATGAGGCAACCACCTGGAAAACAGTGGCTGAGATTCTCGTTCTTCAAGGGGCAATTCAGGACACACCAGACTGAGTCCTTTCTCTCAATAACTTTCTTGACCCCTACCCAATCCCTTCCAAATAGGGACGGTGGCAATAACTGGGTGGATTATGGGCCAAAGTGGCTTACCTTCCAGTTTCATTATAACCCTGACTGGAGCCACATCTCTAACATGCACCTAAACTGAACTGAAGCCACTCTAAGCACCAGATCTTCTGCCAAGGAATTGTTTTTGTGTGATGCTGCTCAGAACGCTGGTTTGGTTTGCTAACGAGGCGCCTCGGGAGGACTTTCAACTGTTAAAATCATGCAGTGCTTTCAGCATAGCGCTCCATAGGGAGACATCTTGCCCTCCCTCTTATATCCTGCAATGCACCTCCCCTAGGAGAGAACCTGATAGATAGGTCTCTTTCTTTTAGAATATCCACAGATTGGTTAGTATCTTTGGCTTGTATGTGAGGAACAGGTTGTGTAAAATGGAAGCATGTTCATTCCCGTCTCCTCCTCCTCCTCTGCTCCCCAACTCCTGGCTACCTCCCTATTTCCCTTCCAACCACCCTCTCCACCCCCTGCTCACCATTCCCCCCTCCACAGAATTCCCTGGTGCAGGACAAAGGATCCTTGTGCAGGCAGTCAGGTGTACGATTCAGCAGCTGCAAGCAGGCAGTGAATCCACCCCTCTTGGGGCCCACAGGCCTGGGAAAGAGCTTAAAATACTCCATAGTGGCCGAGAAAGTCCCATAGTAGGAAAGCAGAGAGGACAGGCAGGGTATCCAGGAGAATCCCTGCCTCTGCAGCCTCCTTCCTGCAAACCTGCCAGATGCATTTGATGCTAAAGTCATCTGTGGGAACTCAGGCCATCTCCCGTTTCAGTCTCTGCGGGGAGCTGGCGGCCAAACACGAGCCAAGGCATAAGTTACTGGGAGAATTGTGCAAGGATTCCCAGCCTGTCTTCAAACTTTGACAGAAAAGCTCATACCTCTGAGAACCTTAAGAGCTATAAATCTGGGCTCAAGAGAAACAAGAATAGAATGAAAAGTGGAAACCGAAGATGAAGGGCAAATTCCCCCTGCAAAATTAGTTTCGCAACCTAGAGCAAAATGTATCAATGGTATCAAGCATCACTTTACCCACAGGACAAGTCAAATTTCCATGTAATATACTCTGTCCAGCTCAAAATCAATGTAGCGAGGTACAAGAAAGTGAACAAAGGAACTTGGGTGCAAATGTTCTGCAGGATTCCTAAATGGAGTTTGATTTCACCTCTCGTTGTGGCCTGGCTTGCCAACATTAATACCTGGAGAAGTCCTACAGAGTTTGACTCTTGTGCAGAACCACCAGAATGAACTAGATCTCAGAAGCCAAGACCTTCCACCACTGAATGGCAATCAGTAACTGTAATCGTGGAAACGTTCCTAACCCGGACCTAACCTGGGTGGAGAATCTCTCGCTCATCGTAATGCAGTGTGTAGCAGGAGTGCCCTCTCCCAAAGTTTCCTCTCACAACAATGCTAAAGATAAGACAATAAAAAAGGAATTATTTTCCATAGAATACGAAATTACTTATTATTACTTATTAATTAATAATTATCACGTTGCAAAAGGCTGTGCACTAACATAATCTGCTTTTAAGAAATCTTTTTTTCTTAAACCATGGTTTTAAGAAATCATTACAGAAATATGGAAAATCATGTTTGGACTTGTAATCTGTATTAATAATTGGAGTACAAGATCCAGGGGAAGTGAGATAATGGAGCATGCTCTTCTAGATATGATATCACAAGTCTGAGCTCTGGCAGATATCCCAGTAGGAATTAAGATTTAAGTTCAGTGCTCACTCCTGGTTCAGCACCGTACCAGTTTGACCATAATTCAGAGCACACATCTTATTGAGAATGGGATCCAATGGTAGACTTGATTTTTCTCTTCCCCAATGCTTCAACCAGTCTCTCTATCAACCTTCCTATAAGTAAACAGTGCAAGCTGTCATGTCTGTGGTCTTTATCTAATCTCTGTTTGCTAAGCCTGATTTCTGCTCCAGCTAATCTTCTTGGCACCAAGACAGGCAGTGGAGACATCAGAATTCATCCACTCTCCCTCTTTGGTTCCGGCAAGCAGGTGCACACTACACGGAACAACTGAGGGTCAAGAGGTATCATCAGCATTGGGGAACAAAGGTCAACTACTCTGGTATGACAGAAAGTAAACATCCACCACAGACTAGAGCAGAAATGTTGTATGCACTCAACAGAAGGTCAACCATGCATCTCAGTAAGCTTGATGCAGGGGAACACGTTACAGGTATTATCACATGGGAACATACACAGAACGCTCCTGCAGCCACTGGATTCCTTAGGAGATCCACTCTTCTGGGTTACAACATTCACACTGGCCTTCCCTAGCAGGATGGCCCTTAGGATGGAGCAGCAATATTCTGAGTTCCCAACTAGCAGTGCTACATTCCAAGAGTTATAATCCCAACACATTTGGAGGGCAGCAAGTTGGAGATGGTTGTTGCTCTTCATATCATCTTTAATGGGGTGGAGAGATCAAACTTATTGCTCTTCCCATTTGGTTTCTTGCTGACCTGTAGCATTTAATGGTCACTTCATTTTGTGAACAGCTTGTTGCAAAATGATTGCTAGAAACCATACCTCTCAGTATCTGTTTCTGGGTTAAGGTTAATAATAGCTGAAAAGAGCAGCACCCGAAGGCATCCCACAGGCATCCAGTTATTCACTGTGGGAAAGCAGGACCCCCAACTGAATGATAGGCTTCTGCTATAATCTATAACAATTATAATCTTATAATCTTAAAGAGAGCTGTCAAGCATCAGGAAACATCTACCATTTTTCTCAGTCTGGTCTCCAGATGTTGCACACACTGCAATTCCCATTGTCCCCATTACAGGACTCAAGTTTGGGGAAAGCCAGTACTTAAGTATGTAAGTACTTTAAAAAAGGCAAAGTGGCTACTTGCAGGTATTTCAGCCTACAACTCTGTATATAGGAGAAACAGATGGGCAAATGAGCAGGAATTTCAGGAACCGCAATCCAAACATGGCTACCTCTAGGGAAGGTGCCAGGTTGCCTATCCTGCATTATCTGATCTAAGTGGGAAGTGTGTCACTTCATGCTCCTGATAGATCAGAGCTTTCCAAACTTTTCATGTTGGTGACACACTTTTGAGACATGCATCATTTCGCGACACACTCTTACAGCAGGGCACAAGGCAGGCACTAGGACCTGCGCGGAATCACAGCAGGTTCGGAGGCAGCAAGGCAAAAGGCAGGCACTAGGACCTGCGCGGAAGCCAGGACGCAGCAGCAGCCGCGACACACCCAGACACTGCAGCCGACACACTAATGTGTCCCGACACACAGTTTGGAAAGCTCTGTGATAGATACTTCAGGGGCAGTATTGGCAACTGAGACCTTTGCCGCTTAACTGCAGGGCATGAACAATCTTCCATGCAAGAACAGCTCCCAACATAGAGATCAGGGAGCAGTCCAGGAGGGGACGTCTACTAGAGCTGTGCAGCACTTTGAATTCCAGGACCCAAAGGTGCTATAGGGCACCCAAGGGGGCTCACAGGGCCCCTACCTGCAACCAGCTTCATTGCACAATCCTGGGAAACGACTGATTTGGTAGAAGGAGGGGTAGACAAATACTACGTGAGTGGCCCATTTGTTGCTAAGCATCTTTCTGTTTTGGAGCCTGAAACGCTGCACAGCCCTAACCGGGACTCCCTTTTACCTCCAAGCGAAGGAGGGCAAAATGGCAACATTTTTATTCCCTCGGTCAGCAAGAATGCAACGATACAGGATTACTTTGCTAGGAGGAAAAAGGAAACTTTATGCAGCGACACCCGTAAGATCCACAGGTTTCGTCAAAATGCTGAAAGCAGTGCCATGACACAAACGCCACCCCTTTCGTGCACGGTGCATGCAAAAGGCAGAGAAGCTTGCCTCACATTGGCGAGATGCTCCTTTCATCCCCTCGACCCCCCCGCAGATGCCTCTGGTCTTACGTCACGCTCCCTCATCCCAGATGGTATGATACAGAAGGTTTCTGAAGGCTCAATTCTTCCATTGCAAAAAGGCCACTGTTCCCTTTATACCTCGTCAACAGCAAAGCTGCCTCCCTGATCATCACAGGAAGATATACAAGCTGTACAGCTTTACATCCCAGGTAAAACATGGGAGTACAAAACCATGATTATTATATAGCAGGGGTCCCCAACCTGTGGGCCGTGGGGCTCCCGCCCACAAACCCAGCCCCCGGTGCTTGTGATTGGCTCCTGCCCGCAAACCCCGCCCCCCGGTCCACAGAAAAGTAGTCTTTTGAAACCGATCCCTGGTGCCAAAAAGGTTGGGGACCCCTGTTATATAGAATATAATCTCAGGTATATAAGAGCAGAGAATGTTCTCACAAATATGAGGCATGTTGCTTATATGTTTGTTTTCAGCTTGCCCCCCCCCCCCCATATCATATGGAGAGGCATTCTTTGGCTAAGTACCTTCACTGTGGAGTTAGAATTCCCCTCTACTGCAGACATGCAAAAATATGAACATATTCTAGAAATAACGGAAGATATTAGACTAGGATGGGTTTCAAAGGGAAGGATTAGGCTGGTATGCCAATGAACATCTATGGAATTTATATTTTATCATAAAACAGATAATATTTGGTTTATATATGCATTTTAATACTTTGGGGCACTTACATTTCTTCAGACATTTGGACTCCCTTTGAGCTTTTGGAGTTCAAACAGAGAAAAACTTAATCCAGTCCACTGCCCACACAAGACTCAATCCTCTAACCTGCCCACTGGGAGAGATGTACTCTGCTTCTAGTTTCAAAGAGGAAAGTCTTTTGTGATCAGGAAAACTGTCAGATGATCTGGGGAAATGTTCAAAGCATGAAATAAAATTAACTCTCTGGAGACAGTTATCAGAATCTTGAATATAAAAGCCAAACTTTGCTTTGTTTAAGAAAAAGTCAGTAGCAGCAATTTTAGCTAATGTGCATAGCCTGAAGTGTATAACCTTTTTATGAGTATACATATACAGAAGACTGTCACGCTCAGCTTCAGTACAAAAGTTCATGCCAGTGTGGGGTAGTGGTTACAGAGCCCCACCTGAAACAGAGAAACCCTGGCTCAGTTTCCCACTTAGCCAGGAAACGGCCCGGGTTATCTTCTACCAGTCAACAGCTCTGAGCTCAGTTAACCTTTTATTTTGTTATAAGACATACATAATACATTACATTATTTGGATACACTGGCATTTATAGTGTTGACTAGAGATCATTAGCGCTCTAATGTTTAGATAACTTAGACCAGTGCTTTCCAAACTGCTGCCGTTGGCGAAACACAACGGCGGTGGCGGCGCGGGGGGGCACATGGCGGTGGCGGCGGCCTCGTGATTTCCGCTAAAACGCAGAAGTGCTGATGGCGCACCGCTGCCGTCATCGCTGCCGCCGCCGCCATTCACGCTGCCGCCGCTTCCGGGTTGTGTTGCGACACACTAAACTGTGTGTTGCGACACACAGTTTGGAAAGCTATGACTTAGACCATTAAAGCTTTAAAGAGGTATTATATCAGTATTAACTATAGTTTAAAACGTTGATGTTAATAAGCATAAGATTATGTCACTTTTACAGCCAAAGCTGAATATAACATTAAGAAGCAGCTGCAAATTACATCAAAATATTTGTTGTACAATAAAGCCTTCTGTCTTAAGCTGATTTCTTAATCCTAAAGTCTCTACTGTATTGTTACTTATTATTGTTTGTGCATGTTGAGGAAAAAAAGAATATAGACAAAGCAAAATAAGCAACAACTAACCTTATAGAGTTGTTGCAAGGAAAAAAAGAGTGGAGGAGATTCCTAGGCATCCCCTTGTATTCTTCGGTACTGATACACAACAGAAATGTAGCAAATAAATATGTGCCACTTTAGGTGACTCCAGGAAGCATGAGCTCTGCTCCCTCTGGAGCTTACCAAAATCCTATTGAACACGATTGCTGAACATCACAATGGCAAAGAACTAATAATGCAGTTTCCATTTTGAGGGAGGAAAGGCATAGCAATTGTCTTAGGGAGCCCAAAATGACACTGGAAAAGTAAAGTCTCCTTAAGTGAAACTTGACTCCTTGGGATTTCACAAAATTCACCCACATAGTTCTCTTGGCAACAATGTGGAAGCGTTTGCCACTGTTTTTCCCACAGAACCACAGGAGCTTCTTTTTTAAATCCACTCTTTAACCGAACGAAGGAGAATTCCAGGTTTGCCTAGACCAGGGTTTCTCAACCAGGGTTCCGTGAGAGGTCCCTAGGGGCTCCCTGGGAGATCATGATTTATTTAAAAAATTATTTCAAATTCGGGCAACTTCACATTAAAGAGGTAACTTTCTTTATTTCTAGTTCAAGAACACTGTTAATGCATTTAGACAGGCCTACCCATCAAACGAATATAGTAATTTTGTAACTTCTGGCCTGAATGTGCAGGGGTTCCCCGAGCCTGAAAAATATTTCAAGGGTTCCTCCAGGGTCAAAAGGTTGAGAAAGGCTGGCCTAGATGCTGACACACACCCTTGTGCTCTCCATCATCCCTTCGTCCACCACACTTCTCAGTCTTTCCAAAGGAGTTAATTGTGGCTGCTAGCCACCCAGAAGTAACCATATAGCTATACATGCTTGTTGTAATCTTCCACCTTTCTTGGGGGCCCGTGCAGCCCAAACCCACGCTCACTCACATGCCCAGCCTTCTCCAAACTGGCATCTCCTTGAAATGGTGGGACTACAGTTCCTGGTGTTCTTTTGGCCAGGTTGGCTGAGAATCCTGGGGTTGATGCTTCCTGAAGAAGCCACTCAATCCAGTTCCAGCTCAGTAAAAGGAACCTTACTTAGGAGGAAATGGGGATGTTACAAAACAATGGCAGTGTCCTGGTCTGAGATGAAAACATGTGAGTGGTTAGAAGTGATTGGGAGGCCAAAGAGATAGGTGGTGAAACCAGACTCCAATACTTTCAGAGCCACAGTAGTGTTCTGGGTGAACAAGCCATCATCTCATGACTAACTTGCTGTGAAAAACTGCTGCAAGAAACCACCATGTGGTCAATTTACATGCTGTAGCCCAGTGCTTTCCAAACTGCCGCCGTTGGCGACACACCAACAGCGGCAGTGGCGGCGGCGCAGGGGCATGCGTGGCGGCGGCGCGCATGGTGGCGGCTGCGGCCTTGTGTTTTCCGCTAAAACCCGGAAGTGCTGAAGGCACACTGTTACCATCGCCGCTGCCGTGCGCGCCCCCACCATGCACGCCCACTTCCGGGTTTTGTCGCGACACACAGTTTGGAAAGCTATGCTGTAGCCTATCCTGACTTTTGAAAGGTGTGGGAAAGCAATTAATTTATTTTCAGGGACAGTGGTGCCAAATCAAACCCAAGCTTTGGGGATTCAGGTTTTTACATTCAAGGACCTCTTTCCACATCCACAAGCCCATTCCCACATTATGCTGGTCCCACAAAAACACAAGATACACATCTTTCTACTGCCCATTACATGTTGCCTGTATATGGCGAGAGTACACAGCTTCACTCTAAATCCTGTTACGTTCATTTCTGATTACTTGTATCATCCAAACACCGGGCACCGAGACTCCCTCCTGCTCCCAACCAAGGAGAATACACATGATTTGTGATTAGGTTTTGTTGTTGTTGTTTATTCGTTCAGTCGCTTCTGACTCTTCGTGACTTCATGGACCAGCCCACGCCAGAGCTTCCTGTCGGCTGTCACCATCCCCAGCTCCCCCATGGTTGAGTCTGTCAACTCCAGAATATCATCCATCCATCTTGCCCTTGGTCAGCCCCTCTTCCTTTTGCCTTCCACTTTCCCTAGCATCAGCTTCTTCTCCAGGGTATCCTGTCTTCTCATTATGTGGCCAAAGTACTTCAGTTTTGCCTTTAATATCATTCCCTCAAGTGAGCAGTCTGGCTTGATTTCCTGGAGTATGGACTGGTTTGATCTTCTTGCAGTCCAAGGCACTCTCAGAATTTTCCTCCAACACCACAGTTCAAAAGCATCTATCTTCCTTCGCTCAGCCTTCCTTATGGTCCAGTGATTAGGTTAGCTTATGTTTAATAAACTAGTTGAATCGATCATCCTGAATTCCATTCTTGTTAAGACATGGATGGAAACCAACTGGCCACAATGGGCGGAAAACAGTGGATGGAAACCATATTCAGGGGAGAAGCCAGTATGTGCCCGTGGGGCACCAGCAAGGAACCACCACTGTTTAACTATTGTATGATTTGTGACATGCAAACACAAAGTTGTTGCTATTGAACTTTCAGCAAAGTGCACCTTTATTTTGCAAAGGATCCTGGGAAATGCTCTCATTGGTTCATCCAGGCTTTGCTGGGGGGCAGGCGGGGAGGTGTCTTCATTCTCACTCCTTATATCCAACATCCCCTGGGGATATTGGGGGCGCTTTTGACCTGCCACTGATTTCACTATGGAATTCATTCTCACTTAGGGCTCCACAGATGAGATTTAGGGGGGAAAACTAATTTAGGGTACTTTCATGCATAGGGAAAATCTTTTGTTTCTTAAAGGTTTCTCTCTTAGGGTCGTTACAATTGTTGTTAGGGCTGGGCAATGCTTTGGATTCATAAGATGCTTCAATGGGGTGGAAGGGTGTGTGTACTCACTCCTTCAGTACACTCCATAAAGCAGCTGTGTCTTTTCCTGGATTATCTTTGCAGCTGCAGCACAATCCCAGGAAAAGATACATTTCATTTGCTGGAGCACCCAGGGTTAGTCCATGCATGCTCGAAGCCTCTCTTCTCCTTCAAAAGCAAGGCGTCACACAGCCCTGATTTAGATTTAAATTATTACATATTTTACCTCGAGTTCTCCTTTGCCCATTTGATGGATTGTAACCTGACACAAGATCCTTTGGCTTACAAGCAGACTACAAATATTTCAAATAAAAACTCCCATTTTCTCCCCGTGGTCACGACAGTGCTGTGATATACAGGAATTTAAAATGTGCCACCGATTCCTTGGGTTATCCAAACCGACAAGCACTTTAAACAAAAATTATCTTTGTTCTCACCTATCAGGAATGCAGCAGCAGCAGCTGGTAACTCTGAAACGGCTGTCTGAGGATGGGGGAGCAAGGAAGGGAAATGATACCCACGGCCATCCAAAGACAAGGGGGAGTAAGTTCATTAAGTGTGGCATGCAAAACGATTGAGATGCACCGCTGATCACAGGTGAGGCACACCTCATGAAGGGCTCCTGCCCAGGTGAACTCCCAGTCGGCAGCTGACAGCTCAAAGGACAGGTGCTGCCTAGGACAGGTGAGTTTGCTCAGCCCCAGATACTTCCTCACAACCCAGTTGTCAGGGAAAGTATCCCATTGACCTTCATTCTCCAGCAGCAGCATCTCCACATTCTTCAGGAGGCAAAACACTCCCTTAAATGCATGATTTATGACAAGTGTCCATTTTAAAGGCAGTCTGGAGATAGAAGGCACCGGCAGGGTTATGCAAGCAGATAAGAGTGGCCTCCCAAGCATGAAAAGAAGCTGAAAAGCAGAGTGACTTCTGCTTAGGCAGCCAAAGGTTTCCTCCCCACCATTGCATTGCGTGCCACAACCTGCCCCCCTTCACATGCCAGGAGGCCAAATAAATGCACAGTGGGGTTGAGCCTGCCCTGGGGCCATGGCCATTCTCTGAAGAGGACCGCTGTTCTCAGGTGGGTGAATCAATAGCCCAAGCTAAGCAGGACTGGTTAATTTGCAACCTGCTGGAAAGGCCACCGGTCCCCTGCAAGGCCTTTGATGATAATGATGGCATGTAAAGAGAGCTAAATGTTTTCCTGGGAAAGGGAATGCAGCTTATTTTCAGAGCTGTAAAAGAAGATGGAAGGCTGTAGCTTAGTGACAGAGTGGCTGTCCCAGGATCAATCTCTAGCACAGGGTTTCTCAACCTGGGCCCCTTTAAGATGCGTTGCTGGCTGGGGAATTCTGGGAGTTGCAGTCAACACACCTTAAAGGGGCCCAGGTTGAGAAACCCTGCTCTAGCGCCTTCAGGTAGGGCTAAGACTAATCTCCATCTGACAGCCACTGCTGGTCAGTGTTCACCAACCTTCCATCGTTTGGAGCTATCGTTCCCAGAATCCCTGACCATTAGCCAAACTGGTGGGGGCTGATGGGAATTGTAGTGCAAAACTTCCAGAGGGCACCGAGTTGCTAATCCTCAGGTAGATTCCACAGACTGAAATGCACCAATGGTCTGATCCACTATAAAGGAGATTCATTCTAGCTGCTGCTTTCTGAATCCATTTCATGAGTGGGAAGAAGCAAGTTGCCTCCCAAAGCTTGAGACACAATAAGCTTGTTGGGGTCAATTATTAATATAAAATACATATTATTATATTATATTATATTATATTATATTATATTATATTATATTATATTATATTATTATATTATATTATATTATATTATATTATATTATATTATATTATATTGATGATACTATACAGTATATCATCAGATCACCGATTACTCTCAGCCAAATGGGCAAATTATCTCCCCTAAATATGCACAGCATGGCCCCTTGTTTTAACATAATCTTTAGCACTCAGAGGTTGGGAATAACCCTGATAGGGAAAATATAACCCTAGCATTTGAATATCAAATACATATCAGCTTCCTACCACAGCTATTTCTCTACAAACCAGAGTATATAAACCAGGCCAGAGTCATTTAGATGCTATCGGTTTCCTTCATTTTCTCAGCCCTTTTTACCACCCACTGGTCAGTTTGAAAAGAGGAGGGAGAACAGCCTAAGAAGCTATTACAGCTTCCCCAATCCTGTGTCCTCCAGATGTAGTGGAGACTTCAACCCCCATAATTCCCAGATCACATCCCATTCTAGATTGGTGACTTGCAAGTGCACACATGCGCACACAGACATATTCCTTCTGGAGCAGAAAAGGCTAGATCTCTTTTCACACCAGCAGGACAGAACGGTCCTTTGAAAATGGCAAACACACTAGGCATACAATCTTGGCTGTCAAAGCTTTTTCTGTTGAGGTAAAGGGCAGGGCCCAATTCATGAGAACTGTAAGTACAGCTGAGTAGGGAGTACTGAGAGAGAAAAAAATAAAAAAAAATTTGTTCCTGCATTTTTTTCCGGGCATTTTTTTAACCTCCCAATATTTTGGATTATTCTGATTTTTAAACCTCCTTGATTTCCATGGCAGAAAAAAAAGGCAGCATTGAAATGAACTAAAATTAAGAAATAAATGGACGGATTCAATAAGCATCTGCTTCTCCCAGCCACTAAAAGAAATTCAGCTCCCTCAGCCTAAAAAGGGAATTGAAAAGACAAAGCAGCCGGGCAACTTAGAAGCCAGACCGGAAGGCAGCACATGTTACAGGAGACCCAGAGTTGCCGTGAACGTCCTGTTACCGGGTCAGTCCATCAGCTACACTTCCATAACGTGCAGCAATGCTTGTCCCCAAACTATGACATCATCACCTTTTTGCCATTTTTTTGGTCTTGCTTTCCTACAAATGTTACCAGGAATCATCGTTTGATACAGTGTGGAACTGTATCCATCATGTCCTGGATCTTCAAAAGGAAGTAACAACTAAAAACCCAGTTTAACTCTGTGGTTGCATGTCCTTAGAACGCAAGCTCCAGACATGGTATCCAGGTCTGTTCCTCCCATTAGCAGAAGAAAACCACTGGCAGAGCAAGGGGAACATTTTTTCTCCCTGTGCTCACCCAAACCCAACCTCAAAGAGCAGGTCTGGTGCTCATGGCGGCTCATGTGAGGAGGCCAAGGGGAAGCTACATTTTATGAGAGATTATGCTCAATGGAACACCTAAGGAACAATGACTACTCTGCAAAACTTTGGAGACCACTGATGGGTGTGGCCCTATACTGGTATTTTTGACTCAGAGATATGGCTTTTTCAATGGCAACTTCATGGTACGCCAAGTCCACACTTCCATGCTTGGAGGATGGACCTTTGGGAACCCAACCCAAGTTGCAGTGCCATTGAGCAACTGAAGCTGAGCCTGCTAGGCAGAGCCTCTGATCTGGGCATAGAAGAAAGGCAAAGGGCAAAAGAAAGCAAGTAAGCCCAGAGGGCACAACCATTTCCAAAGGAATCTGTTTGGGTTAGTGGGCATAGCTGCCTCCTACAGATGAAGCCAGCCTATTCAGACATCTGACATACAAGAAGGCAAGAAAGGTGATAGAGGTCAGAGGCTGAAGTGAGGAGAGGTCAGTAGTAGAGCAGAGGTCAGGGAGAAGTCTTTTCCTGACCTCCTACATAGGCAGATCTCAGTCACAACTAAGGAGTCTCTTGGGAGATGTAAGAAGCCAATTCTCTCTCTGCCCATTGCTCTGGTTTTCACAGTATCCTTCCTTCTCAATTCACTTCCTTCAAGACATAGCTTTCCAAAGTGTGTGTCGCAACACACTACTGTGTCGCCTGCGGTGTCCTGGTGTGTCGCGCGCAAACCCGGAAGCGCTGATGGGGGGAACGGCGGTGGCGGCGCTGATTGGCGGGGGTGCCGCTTCTTCCGGTTCCCCCCATCAGTGCTTCCGGGTTTGCGCACGACACACCAGGACACCGCAGGCCACGCCGGCGGCGGCGCCAGTGTGTCGCCAACATGAAAAGTTTGGAAAGCTCTGCTTTAAGATGTGACCAACTACAACTCCCACTATCCCCAGCCAGAATTGCCATTGGCCCTGTTGATCAGAGGAGTGGTGAAGGTTATCTTACAGTATAGGCTGGATAAAGGCCCAGAGTACTTCATTCCAGGAAAAGTACATGCCCAAATGTTGCCATTTCTCTAGTGGTATCCCTCATGATGAACTTCTTCTGTGCTTTGAAGTGGCCACTTCACATGAAAGGAAAATGAGTCAAAGCACTCTCAGACAAGGTTGTCTTTAGCAAAAGTTAATGATTTTGTTTCAGCAGCGAATGCAGATGGAAAATGTTTAGGAACAATGAGGTACAGCTAACTTACCCTCCTCGGTTTATGAACCTCCTGGTCTTGTCCCTCCACAGCTAGGAATTCTATGCTCTTCAGACCCAACCCAGCCTGCCTTTGATAAAACCACACAGAAGGGGGGGGCAGAGGGAAAGAGTGCACAAAGCCAACTCTGGCCTGATGCCGTTTGGGGTCATGCCAGGGGAACAGAGGAGGTACACACCCCTGGCTGATGAGCAAAGACCAAACCAGCAGCAGACAGTCCCTATCCTCCTTCCAATTCTCCCCTAGAATCAATGGTAAGGACTTGCCCTACCACATCATTCATGTTTTCCGTGGTGGGGCTGGATGCTACCCTACACCAGTGCAAGAGATCTTTCCTTTTAATCCCTGGTTCAGTGAGCTCTTCCCTCTCACCCTGCCAACATCTCTAATCCCCCTGAACTTCCCTACTCACAGTCTGTAGCTGACTTCTACCTCCCACCCAGCCCCATGAGTAGGATGGGGATTGGTTTGAGGGAACTCAAGCAGCAAACCACATACCCAAAGAGTCCCACTGGCCACAACTGGAAGCCAGAGTACTACCCAGCTAAGAACCAGGAACTAGTGTGCCTTTATGGATACATGTGTGCAATGGCCATGATACACATGTGGACTATTTCCTAATTCACAATGAATGTGGATGGCTTATATACTCAACTCTGAATACAAATACTGGCTCCACGGCCTGGTTCAGACCATCATATTACAACATACTATGACAAAATTCAAATTACTCCTCCACTCTTCCCATTGGTGACCCAAGCAATCAACCTAGGACATAGCTACTTCACCATAGTTTCCCATTTCCCTCAAACCAGTCAACTAGCTAAATCTGATTGAAAACACTTAAAACTTAAATCAAGAGTAACCCATGAGTTTGCGGTATAATGTGCAACATGCACTCCATGCTATCGCAGGACACTTGCCAATGCACATCACTATGTGATATGGCGCTTTCTCTCTCCCAGCTATCATTTCTTCTGTACAATGAGCTAATTAACAACTCTTGATTCAATCTACTAGGTGGTTGAGAGTCCTATAATTTGTATCCATCCCATTCCCACCCACCCCCAGTACAAGCCTAATCATTACCAGCATCCCATCTCAGAGCTAGCAATTATATCTAACTGGGGAGGGAATAGAGGCATTTCACCTTTGCAAAGGCAATCCACAGAAAAGCAAGAAACAATTTCCACCAGGGAATAGAAAACAGCTGTATGCAAGAACTATAGTTCTTGATCCAATCCTAGCCTGCCACTATTATGCCATTATTCCATGCATGCTACTCATGCGTCTCTGAGCAAAGAAAAGGAGGCTTAATACACATGCAGAGTATCTCTGGAGTGCCTGAGCACATGCTGATTATATCTTAAGAACAACTCCACTGGATCAGATAGAAGTTCCGATTAGCCCATCATTCTGTTTTTTAAATACTGGCTAGCCAGATGTCTTTAGACTCTTACAAGCATGATTACCCTTGTTTGTCCCTACCATCTAGCACTCAGAGGTATACTGCTATTAAACAGGGAGGTTTTATTTAGCTGTCTCTCACAGCTACCCACCACAATCTATCCACAGTGATCTGGGCTTTAAGGGCAAGATCTTCAGCAGCTTCACAGAAGATGTGAACCCCAAAGATTTCCATTCTAACCATTTACAATGCAGGATTTATTCGGATAGCAGTCCCGGTGCATCTAATGAGACTAATTCCAAGGTCAGCAATATGCTCCAATGAGGATAAGCCTGGGCAACAGAAATGCACTTCCAGTAAACATGCACGGGATTCTCCAGTAAATGCTACACCATTGCCTTGCTAATCTTCTTTTTTGTAAGCTCTTCAGGACAGAGATATGTCACTTAACTGAAACAAACCACTGGTATTAAACAAGCATGAAGGAATAGCAGTTGTAGGAGCCAGTTTGGTGCGGTGGTTAAAGGCACTGGAGTAGGAGTGGGGAAACCTGAGTTCTAGTCCTGCCTTAGACACAAAGCCAGCTGGGTGCCCTTGGGCCAGTCCCTCTCTCTTAGCCCTAGGAAGGGATATGGACCATGGTCAAAGGACCAGAAAAACAATAGTAGCTGTAGAATTAAATACAGGCTCGGACGGTTTAGAACAATTGCAGACTCTTTGCTGGGCAATAAAAGTATCTGTAGCAGAGTTAAAATGGGCCTAATATATTCAGGCTGCAAAAATCAAGACTTCTACTAGATGCCAGCAAAGAGACAGATAAACCAGTGGTCACTTGGATTTCTACAACCCCGATATGGTAAGACTAGCCTGGGACTACCAGCTTGCCCTCTAACACCAAACAGGGACATGCCTATATTCTGGCATACATTGCTCAAGGCGCTCCTCTTGCTATTCCTGGAAGGCCACTGGGTCATGCAGCTTCCCATTGTCCAGGGTAGGAGCGATCAGATGGGCTGCTGAGAATAGATCACTGCTATTTCACTAATAATAACAGCAAAAACTTAGCAATATTGAGCTGGGGATGGGGCAGCTCTCTCAAACTTGGACTGAGGGAGCCCGCTCTCCCCTCCCAGTAATCCTGCTAAAAATGACTGGCTTTTTTGCAGTTTGGTCTAGTGGTTAAGGTGCTGGGCTAGAAACCAGGAGACGGAGAGTTCTAGTCCCGCCTTAGGCATGAAAGCCGGCTGGGTGACCTTGGGCCAGTCCCTCTCTCTCAGCCCAACTCACCTCACAGGGTGGTTGTTGTGGGGAAAATAGGAGGAGGAAGGAGTATTAGGTATGTTCCCCGCCTTGAGTTATTTATAAAAAATAATAAAGGCGGGATAAAAATTAAATCAATCAATCTTCAACCAGGGACACTGGCAATGTGGGGTAGGACAGTAGGTAAGTTCTCCGTTTTCCATAAGTGACACAAGATGGTTGGCAAGGAGGGGGACTAACTCCCCACCCTTCTTTCTCAGTGATTGTCCTTGAATTTGGAGGCTTACAGCGATGGGATCATTTGAAGCTCTCCAGGGTTCCCTTCACAAGCCTTGAACCCACAGCACTGGGGTTGCCAGCTCTATGCTAGCAGACCCAAGCACTGCTTCTATGTGGTTGGCTGCAGTCTGCCTGGTCTGATTTTGGAAGTCATTTTTTCTCCCCCATACAAGTTCTCCCCCTTCCCTTCCCTCTAAGAAGCTTAATAGACCATTCCAATTTTACAATGAATCTGATTGTACTTAGTGCTAGAATAGCTACCACATTCAGTTACTGTTCAAACAGGCAGAGATGGGAAAGAAAGGAAGCAATAAAATGGATCTGTGTGTCCCCAGATGCATATTTACATGCTTGTCCATCAAGATGTGCACGCACGCACACGTGCGCGCACACAGGGACTTCAGAATCAGAGAAAGAGGGAGTTTGGGGAACTGCAACGCAGGCACGTGGTTATTTTTTTAAAACTGCATTTGCACTGCCTTCTCAAGAGGCAAAAGGCAGGCAGCGATTCACCAGGCACAGGAACCATAAAACAGACACTTGATGCCTAAAGATCTAGCCTGAGGAGCCTGGCAGGAAGCCCCTGCCAGGGCAGCCTACAGCAAGCCCCCCTCCTGCCCCTTCCTGCAATAAAAAGGCAAAGGCTGTTGCTTCCTGGCCCTGGAACAAGCTTTCCTCTGCAGCCTGTAAAAAACGTCACATTTGCAAGAGTTACTGCATTTTGCCCTTCCCAATGATGGGCCTGCTTGGGGGAAGAGGACACATTTGGCCCATCTATGTGGTTTGGCACAATAACGTACAAGCCAATAGCACCATTACTGAAGGAAGGCTAACGGGTCCCCCCCCCCTTAAATCCCAGGCTCAGCCTTTCGAATCTTGCGCTGGGAGAAAAAGACCACTGCTCTTGACCTCGATGCGTAATGGTCAATCAGAGCAGGCTGTACTGAGCAAGGCGGACAATCTGGGTTCCTGCACTGAGCAGGGGGGGGTTGCATGCCAAGGCATCAACAGACCCCTTATGATTAACTAGGAGAGGGCAGCATCGGGGCAACCAAAGTTGTGCCTGCTTGCCAAAAAGTTTTGGAAGCCAGAGAGGGCAGAGATTCCAAAACCAGCACCATAGCAAAGGCCAGGAAAGTCAAATGTGGCAGCAGCTGGCGGATCTGGCTTGGGTTTGGAAGCTAAGCAGGTTCAGACCCGGTTTGTATTTGAAGGAGGACTACAAGGAATCCCATGGCTACATTTGGGAGTTGAAAAAACATTCCAGAAGATGACAATGGCAAACCACGTCCATAGTGCAATCCAGAAAATTACATGAAGGTGTCTGAGAGGTCAAAAGCTG
Source organism: Charina bottae (assembly GCA_023362775.1). Lineage (NCBI taxonomy): Eukaryota > Metazoa > Chordata > Lepidosauria > Squamata > Charinaidae > Charina > Charina bottae. The sequence continues at coordinate 163,537,568 of JALMGJ010000002.1, forward strand.
TTAGGCTTGACACAAGAGAAAGTTGACCTGATATCAAGTAGAGGACTTCAACAGGAGTTTGGGGGGCAAGCAGAGAATTTATATTAAATTACGGAGGAGTTCGTCTTATCCTCGTGATCCTGATCAACAGTCAAACAACTGCCCTGCAGTTCTAGCAGAGAGGAAGATAGCGGTTATACACCTTTGCATTCTTCTCTGTCTATATCAGGGTTTCTCAACCTTGGCGACTTTAAGATGTGTGGACTTCAACCATGCTGGCTGGGGAATTCCGGGAGTTGAAGTCCACACATCTTAAAGTCACCAAGGTTGAGAAACACTGGTCTACATTCTAACCTGGTTGGGAATCCTTAGGAATTGTAGTTCAACACACCAGGAGAACCCCAGCTTGGGAAAGACTGCTCTGTTTCTCCATGGAAAAGATGCAATGCTTGCTGGGGCTTAAAATGTGTGTAGATGCATCCAGCAGTGGAGGAAAAATCAGCACTCCACTCTCTTGCTAACCAGTCTAATCAGAACAAATCACATATAAAACAATTGACAATAACCTGAGCTGAGCCGTGGAAAAGCCAGCACCCCAATTATTAAAGGCGGTTTCAAAGTAACAAAAACTCCTAGACAAGCCCCTTGCATGTGGAAAACAATCTGCTGTCCACAGAGACTCGTTGGAGTGCGTTTCTCCACACAGATCATATGCTACACGCCCATGCATGGGTGTGACTCTGCAGTGTGTGAGTGCACACACAAAGGCGCCAAACACTGGTGATGATCCACGTCCTGGTTTGTGTCCCGTGCAAACGTTTCCAGCTAGGAAGCTGTACTGCATCTGAGCCAGCTCTGCTGGCAAAGCTCCCTTAGAAAATCTTCCCATCAGACCTCAGGGCATTGACCTCAGAATATCCTGCTAATGCTGTGGAAGTGCCTGCAACAGGCCAGAGTTACAGACTTAACTCGGAGCATCACATACTACAGCTGACTTCTTTCAGCCAGAGGACTGTAGCTAGAGGCTCTGAGGGACTGTACAACCTGGCCCAGCCTGGTAAAGGAAGGAAGGGGATCAAACGGCAGCTTGAGCTCTTGGAGAAAGGATAAGACCTAGAGGGTTGCAGCAAGGGCTGGCTCAGGGCCAGGGCATAACCCCAAGGAAGGACAGCCTGCCCAGGATGACCAAGTCCTTTCTGATCAGCAAAGTAGAGAAGGGAGTGCAACCAGCAGCCCCGTTGGCGTCTTTGGAGCTCATTGCAAACATGACTCAATGGGAACCTTTCCTGTGGCAAAAGCAGCATTGGGAGATGCACAAAAGGAATATTTCAGATGAAGTTTGACATCTGTCCCTTAGCTACATACAGGAATCGGGCAGGGACGCATTGCTGTCATTTGCGGCATCATTGTCACAACTGGAGTTAGCCAAGGAAGTGAGGAGCATAGATGGATTTTTCCCCCGATTAGACCTTAGTTTCTTCTTTCCCAAGACACATGCAGGAGGACACCAGCCACGCCCATCTCCCCAAACACAAGCAAGTCAGGAGGAGAAGACTGCATATGGCACCAATGTCAGCATCCCGACTTCCTTGCGCATCTGCTCCTCTGCGCTCCCTTGATTCTTCCTCTTGAGCAACACCCCTAGCCCAGCATCATCCAGAGCACAGAGATAGTTGATCAGACCTGTTCACCAACAGTGCTTGAAGCAATGCTACTATTGTACCTAGGAATGTCTGCCCACTGACAAAATGGGTTGTTTAGGACAGGAACTCCCTCAAGGCTGGAGAAACCCACCGCACTGAGCAAACCATAACGAACAGAAGGAATCAGTCTGGATCCGTCTAGATCCCCTGGACTACAGTTGCATCATTCCCAGCTAACATCCCATTTTGCGTTCCACGTGGATATTGGTTTGAGGAGCGCATTAAGGATGGCTGTCCTAAAGGGAAGTCTTTCTCCAGCCCTGCCTATCCGCCCAAAGGGCTGATGTCTGGGTCTCTCCAGCGTCACAATCACCAGAATTCAGCTGAGAGAGTGCCTCAAACCCCCCCCCCCCTTTTCTTTTTTTTCCCTCCCCACTTCATCCTGTAAAGTCGGAGGTGAGGATTTGAGACTGGGTTCCCCAGCTCTTCCCAACCTCTCTCTCTGGTTGCCAAGTTGTGCTGGCTCATTTAAGCTTCAGGCATAACGGTCACATTAGTAGGGTGTGGCCTGAAGATCATCACTGCAGATTAGTTAGGGCTTTAAAAACAATGCTCAAACCCCATTCTTTTCTTCACATTGTTTTTCTTCACAAAACCCATTCTTTTCTTCACACCATCCTGGAATGTTTAAAGAGGAACTTGAGAGGGTTTTAAAAAAAAATTGTTTCGGCCCTCCTTTGCAAGAGGTCTCTCAACTTGTCAGCAGAGCAGAGCAAGTTGACCAACTTAAGGGCTTAGCCAGAACCTCCAGAAGTTTTCAGCCCTTTTATATGTGGGTTTAATAAGCCCTAATAAATTAAGTACTATACAAGTACTTAATATACTAGTATAGTATATTATTCTATACTATATACTAGGGTATGTACTATACTATATACTATGTACTATGTACATAGTACTATGTACTATATACTATGTACTATACTATATACTAGGGTATGTACTACTAGGGTATGTACTAGATATACTAGGGGCATGGTGGCTCAGCGGGTAAGACGCCAGGCTTGTTGATCGGAAGATTGCAAGTTCGGAGGTTCAAAGCCCTAGCCCTGCGTGCAGAGTGAGCTCCTGCACTAGCTCCAGCTCTTGCCAACCTAGCAATTCGAAAGCATGCAAATGCAAGTAGATGAATAGGTACCACTTCCGTGGGTAGGTAACAGCGTTCCGTGTGCGTCATGCCGGCCACATGACCGTGGAAGCGTCTTCGGACAACGCTGGCTCTTCGGCTAACAAACGGAGATGAGCACCGGCCCCTAGAGTCGGACACGACTGCACAAATGTGCGGGGGGTACCTTTACCTTTTAATAAATTAAGAGGCTTCTCTGCCAGCAACTGTGCACAAGCCTTTTGCAGAGTAAGTCCAGAAGAAGATATTTGGTGCTAAATCTACTCCTGTAATATGGGGAGGGGGGAGGTCTTTTTGTGTGCACATTAGCACACTTATCAACCACACCCATCCCACTTGCCCAGCATCAGCTTTTCAATCTGGAAATGGTTGAGATCTGGGTGTAACGTGCACACACTGTCCCTATGTTCTTCCCTTTGCTGCCAGATACCAGCTGACTTTCACAAGCCTTCCCAGTTAGTGTGTAAAAGCACGTGCAAATGCAGAACTAGCCACTCAGGACACCTCCTATCTAGTCTCCAGCAGCATCCTTTCTTTCTTGCAAGCCACCCTAGAAGGGAGAGGGGAGTCCACAGCCAGCCCTCAAGATGCCATGAACATCCCAGCTCAAGAGGAACATCCCAGCTCAAGAGAAAGGAGATCCAACACGGGCTTCTGCCAGACCCCATCAGCTCTGCCAAGCCTTACACCGGAGAGAGAGACAAGCTGGAGGTTCCGCTCAGGATGAGGCTTCTTGTTCAGCACATCCCAAGGAGAGAGAGGAGATCCTGGAAAGAACCCCCCATCCCATTTCCAGCCAATCCCCTTGCCGGATTCCCACTCCCTGGTGCTGTATGTGAGGAGGCTGGCTATTTTGCCAAATCCTTTGGCCAAACACACACCTGGTGGAGTTGAGGTCAGAGCCCCCCCCCCTTCTTCCACCACTCCCTCCCAGGCCAAACAGCAAGTTTTTTAGACCTGCCCCCACAAAGGGCACGGGTCCTCTCCCCCACTCCAGCTCTCCCCGCCCAACCCGATCCCCCTCTTTCTCTTCCCCCCACCCCACCCCACCCCACCCCACCCCACCCCTGGAAACCAGAGCGGCGGGGCTGAGCTCCGATTACAGGAAATGCTTGGTTCCGAGCCTGTTGGGGGCGAGAACGAGTGGAGAGGGAAAGGGGGGACGCGCACGGAAAATCCTCCAGGCTCGCCTGCGGGAGAGTTGGACCGTCGCGCGTCCCCTCCCGTGGAAAAAGCCGCCGCTACCGCCGAGGGGGAGCGTGCGGGGTGGAGACCCCACTACCGGGAGCGGGTTGGAGGAAGCGCGCAACAGGCAGGGACGGCGGGTCTGCAACCACTTAGTGGGGCTAGCAAGAGGGAGCGGGCGCCAGGCCAGGCCAAGTGGAGGGGGCGTGATTTGGAAGGGAGAACGCGGCGCTCTCAGCCAATTCAAGCAAAGCCAATGCGATTTCATTTCCCCGGGCTAAATGATCCAAGGGTTACCAAAGGGTCCAACACCTTTAACCGTGCCTGCGGCCATAGGCGCCCCCCCCCCCCCCCGTCCAATCACTAATCTTTCTTTCCACTCGGGATCCCCGAATTACTGGAGGGGGGCGCGGTGGAGTTGATATTACCCAGCTGGGCTCCCCCTTCTCGCAGAAGTGCGAAATGCCCCCCGGTGCGCTCTTGGTCGCGCCTCCTAAACCGGACCCACCTCTGCTCTTCCGGGAGGTAAAAGTCCACTGAGAAGCCAAAAAAGCTGCCTGGGGGGCCGAGCAGAACCGTCGGCGCCGTGGAGTCCAGGTTGAAAGCCCACGCGCAGAGCCCGCTGAAAAGGAACAGCAAAGCCCGACAAAGCATGGCTGGGCTCGGGGGAAGGAACGGCGGTCTGGATGCACGGAAGGCCACGGAGCCCAAAACCACCCCAGCCGGGTCGCAAAGAGCGTTTGCTCCAATCTTTCTCCGAGCCGCCCGGAACGTGAGTGCAGCGGAGACTCCCCGCCCCTCTCGCTTCTTCCTCGGGAATGACTCACAAAAGGAGGAGTTTCTCGCCCTCCCCCTCGACGGGACGCGGGGCGGGGGGGGGGGGTAGGATGGATCTCATTAAACTGCCAGCACTGGGAATTTTGGAGAGGAGCCAGGAAGAGCTCTGATGAATATTTCGATACAGCGTGGGGGGGGGGGGTGTTTGAAAGCAAAGCAACGAATTTTCCAAAAATGTTAACTGCTCTGTCTGAGACTTGGGTTGAACTTCTTGTTCTTCGGCTGTACACCGCGGATGATGTCACGTTGGGGTTTTCCTTCCTGCAAGGGAACCGAGCGCGCTCGGTGCCAAAGTCGAAGATTTGGTTGTGATTGGTTGCCCCGCGTTACCATAAAGACGAAATTACGCTCAGCTGAAGGGGGAAAATAATGTACCCAGTCTTTTTTCTCTCTCTCTCCCCCCCCCCCCCCCCCAACCGCAAACAGGACTATTTAAAGGATCCAAAAGCAGGGACCAGAAATCCAAATTGGTTGTGTTCATGGGTGAAGTTCTGGAGGCACCAATGACTGATCCGTCCCTGGTTTAACCTTTTACTGCGCAACCCTATGCAAGTCAACTTGGAAATAAATCCCATTGAATTCAATGAATGAAGCTTGTTCCCAGGTATAAAATTCCTCCAACCTTATAACCAAGACAGAGACATCTTTGGTCCTCTCCTTTTCACTAAAGCCTCACCCCGCCCTTAAGAGTCAATTGCCAAATTCACTACACTTGAATTGTCAATTCACTGAAAAACTGTTTGCACACCATCCAGGATGCTGTGACTTTGGGCAGAGGAAAATCATGTGCAGCTTTACTCCCAATCTTAAACCTATTACTATAGCACAGAGCTTTCCAAACTGTGTGTCGGGACACATTAGTGTGTCGGCTGCAGTGTCAGGGTGTGTCGCGGCTGCTGCCTCCAAACCTGCTGTGATTCCGTGCAGGTCCTAGTGCCTGCCTTGTGCCCTGCTGTAAGAGTGTGTCACGAAATGATGCCCTGCTGTAAGAGTGTGTCGCGAAATGATGCATGTCTAAAAAGTGTGTCACCAACATGAAAAGTTTGGAAAGCTCTGCTATAGCATAATAAAATCAAATGTGAGGGATTCCCCCCCCCCCAAGAAATGTGCTGAGCATTCTGGCTGTGTTGCAGAAATTTAAACATGAGAAGCTTCCTTACAAAGAGCCAGCCTGTTTTGGTTCATCCACTGGTGCACTGGCAGCCATTCAGGTTTTCCAAATGCTTCTAAGCTGGAGATGTGACAGAATGAATGGGGCAGGGGTCTGTTTGCAAACAGGTAGAGGTATGCATTGAGGTTGCAATCTTAGACACACCCACCTGTGAGAAAATGCCCTTGAAAACAGTGCATTAACATTTAGATCAGAGCTTTCCAGACTTTTCATATTGGTGACACACTTTTTAGACATGCATCATTTCACAACACACTCTTACAGCAGGACATCATTTCGCGACACACTCTTACAGCAGGGCACAAGGCAGGCACTAGGACCTGTGTGGAATCACAGCAGGTTTGGAGGCAGCAAGGCACAAGGCAGCCACCAGGACCTCCGTGAAAGCCAGGAGGCAGCAGCAGCCGCGACACACCCAGACACTACAGCCGACACACTAATGTGTCCCCACACACAGTTTGGAAAGCTATGATTTAGACCAGAGCTTTCCAAACTCTGTGTAGGGACACGTTAGTGTGTCGGCTGCAGTGTCTGAGTGTCTCATGGCTGCTGCTGCCTCTGATCTCTGCCAGGATTCCACGCAGGTCCTGGTGCCTTCCTTGTGCCTTGATGCCTCCAAACCTGCTGTGATTCCGCGCAGATCCTAGTGCCTGCCTTGTGCCCTGCTGTAAGAGTGTGTCGCGAAATGATGCATGTCTAAAAAGTGTGTCACCAACATGAAAAGTTTGGAAAGCTCTGATTTAGACAGACAGGTACAAAACTGCATCCTTTCTTAAAAACCCCACCATGGAAAGGTTATTTATGTATTAAGATATGCACTGCCAACCCTCCAATCATGTTGTTCAGGTGGTTTCAGAATTAAAGAAGCACAGTAGGTTGGCTTCCTGAAAAATCTCCTTAGGCATAAGCAGATGGGTGCCCTTCCAACCAACCATCACTCTGAACTACAGACCATGTCGACTGAGGCTTTATTTATTTATTACCTTTATATTGTTCCCTTTTTTTCTGAAAGTTTAAAGCAGCATACTGGGAGGCCTCTTCTAATTTTATTACACAACAACCCTGTCATGTGGCTTAAGCAGGGAGAGTGACTGGCCCACGATTATCCAGTGAGCTTCTGTAGTCAGCCTGGATCTCCCAGATCTCACAAAACCTAAAGCAGGGCTTTCCAAAGTTTTCCCGCACACCGTCGTTGGTGTGTCGCCGCGGGAAAACCCGGAAGTGCCGCCGTTGCGGCAGCGCGCAAAAACCCAGAAGCACTGCTGCCGCTTTCAGGTTTTTGCGCGCCGTCATTGGTGTGTCGCCGTGGGAAAACCCGGAAGCGCTGATAATGATCAGCGCTTCCCGGTTGTGTGGCGACACACCAGACTGTGTGTGGCGACACACTTTTGTGTCGCGACACACAGTTTGGAAAGCTCTGACCTAAAGTATTGGAGGGCACCAGTTTGTCGTCTTCTGGCTCAAATGAAATAGAATAACAACTTTTGCTGGTAAGATACAGTATAACACCTACATACTTGAGATATTGGAGTTTGACAATCCCAAGCAAGTCAAAGGGAGAAAACATCTTGCACATTCTCAAGATCACTCTAGCTTCCATTCTATGGTTTTGTCCAATCAATAGGAAGCTGTTTGGTGAACGGAACAAAAGCTGCTACAGGTAGTCCTCACTAAACGACCACAATTGGGACTGGCATTTTGGTTGCTAAGTGAAGTGGTCAATTAGCGAATCTGACCTGATTTTACGACTTTTTTGCAGCGTTTATTAAGCAAATCACATGGTTCCCCATTGATTTTGCTTGCCAGAAGCCGGCCGGGAAGGTCGAAAGTGGCGATCATGTGACGGATCACACTGCAATGGTTATAAATGTGAACTGGTTGCCAAGCACCCAAATCATGATCACATGACTGCGGGGATGCTGCGATGGTCATAAGTGTGAGAACCGGTCATAAGCCATTTTTTTCAACACTGTTGTAAGTCTGAGCCGTCACTAAACGAATGGTTGTTAAGTGAGGACTACCTGTAGTCCTTAGGGTAACCTTTTGATGGCTGGAGGCTATACTTCATTTCTTTAGTGTGTGTGTGTGAAAACAAGGGCTACAGTGGGTTGGGTAATGATGCAAAATGGGGGTGGGGTTGCACAGGGACAAAGCCATAGGATTTTCTCTATTTTCCTGGTGTTTGGCGAAAAACAGTGTTCCGTGCGTGGCCACGTGACCGCGGAAGCATCTTCGGACAGCGCTGGCTCTTCAGCTAACAAACAGAGATGAGCACCGGCTCCTAGAGTCGGACACGACTGTGCAGGGGTAAACCTTTTACCTTGGGGAAAAAACTTTTTAAAAAACAACATTAAGCCAATTTTAGCATTTGCACTAATTTTTTGTGCACTCCAGTTAGGGTTGAAGAGTGCAGAAAAGTTGCTCTGTGAACTGCATGCATCCCTGTAGCCACAGGTTGTCCATCTCTGCTTTAACAATCCATGCTTATCCATCGTATGAGAACCTCAGATCAATACAAAGTTTAAGAAGGTTGAACTAGTCACTGGTGTACAGCCTCCAGTTCCTTCTCCTTGTTTTGCAGGAAAGCTCCAGATGTTGATGAACTACAACTCCCAGCTGTAGACAAGAGGGCCCAAGTGAAAGGTGGTGGGAGCTGTAGTTCAGCAACATCTGGAAGGACATCTGCTGAGCACCTCAGTGTACTGGAAAAGGCATGTGGGTGGTGACAGGATTCTGCTGCTCTATTTGCCAAGAGGAGGCTGGATTTGTATTTCAACAAAAGGTGTCATGAGGAACAAAACAGATGGAGATGGAGCAGCGCTTGAATTACAGAGGGACTTGGTACCATACCCTTAGCTACTCACAACAGGATGTGTGCAACTTGATCTATCAGTCAAGGATGAGGCTTATGGATTTCATTAAGCTCCCCCCCCCATCTAATTCCTTCTCTACTTCTAAGATGGTCATGAGACCTCATATCCATCATCATGGCTGCAATAGACCAGAGGTCCTCTCCCCCCGCTTTTTTTTTTTTACTTTAGACCCATCCTGTTTTGCAGCTACTGTTTTTTAGAAAGCTATGGGTAAGAGAAATGGTTTGGCTATGAAGGGGGCAATGTAGGTTGTGAATTTCATAATCCTGGAACCATCCCTTCTTTTGATGTAGCACTGTTGAGTTTCTGTGGATCTGCTGTTTGTCTCCACCCCTTGTACTGTCCATTCTAGCCTTTCCAAAGATTACGGTATTCTGGGAATTGTAGGCCCAGCCTATTTGGAAAAGCCAGGATGGGGAAGGCTGCTGCATTATTTACCAACATAAAAAGCGATCGCACAATACTTGGTGAACCTCTCTCCCACTTATCTATCGGATTCATTAAGTGATGTTAGCTGACAATACTTTTTATGTAACGGCGATTATTGCTGCAGATTTCAACATTTGGCTTCAGCCTAGGTTTTATGCAACTGTGAACATTCCCCATGTGTGTGGCTGTGTTTATAATAATTATTAGTTAAAGGGGGTGGGTGGAATCATATGGAAAGAAGCAGCACTGGGGAAATCTAGAGAGACCTACTTCATTGCTGTATAAACAAAAGCCTCTCTATTAATTCTGCAGCTGTTAATGGAAGAGAAGGTCAGATGTGCTAAGTGCTGTTACAGACCCCACAGTTTAACATTGATTTTCTCTCTCACTGTGTGTGTGTGTGTGTGTGTGTGTGTGTGTGTATCTTTGCCAATACTGGATGACATTCCATCTGATGAAGAGTAGGCATTGGCCCACGATGAAAGTTTATACCAAAATTAATTGAATAGTGTTTAAGGCAGAGCTTTCCAAACTTTTCATGTTGGTGACACACTTTTTAGACATGGATCATTTCGCGACACACTCTTACAGCAGGGCACAAGGCAGGCACTAGGACCTGCACGGAATCACAGCAGGTTTGGAGGCAGCAAGGCACAAGGCAGGCACTAGGACCTGCGTGGAAGCCAGGAGGCAGCAGCAGCCGCGACACACCCAGACACTACAGCCGACACACTAACGTGTCCCGACACACAGTTTGGAAAGCTCTGGTTTAAGGTGTCGCGAGAATTTAGCCAAGTTTGCTGCAACAGATTCAGACAGACAGCAGGCTGGGGCAGCTAAAAGTGACAAAGACTCTGTCTGGAAAACTCACTGTCTTCAGTAAATGGGATGACTGGGAGAAGCCAGGAACTGGTAAGAGTTCAGTATGGACGCAAGAGCATTTGGATGGCAAGAGATACTGTATGCGGATAACCAGGTGCATCCCCCCCCCCATGTTCTAATGAATTGCAGAGATGTAGTGAAATGGTGAATGGGAATCAAAGGGAGCTTTTTGTCTGGTTTCTAATGGCTCATTCATACCTGCAGAATTACTCCTCAGTTAATGCACATTCCACCATCCTGGATCAAATAAACCCATCTTAGGAGCTTTGCTGTCCCTTCTGGCTGTTTCTGCTGCTCCACAACGTTAGTGTGGAGATGAGCAGAAATGGTTGCTTAAACAGCAGGTGAGAAATGGGACCAGGCTATAGAGCTCCACTCTTAATTACTGGCATCTTAAAGCTCCACCCCCCTGCCCATAGTAGGGAGGAGATTTTCACAAGGGCAGCTGTCCATACAGAGGCAGCCACATCACTGAGATACCCCTTAATGCGCATGAGTCAAAGATATGCAAAGTGACAGCCTGGGAATGCTAGGGGGAAAGTTGCTATTTATTGTTGGTGCTTTTTTTTTTTGGTGCAGACCTTTTAAAGTCAGGGAGTCTTGAGTTCAAGTCCTGCCACAGCCACCTTGCTTGGGTTTCTGAGCCTCACTTCCCCCAGCTGTAAAATGGGAAGAAGCAGCTAAATCGTAAACTCCCTGTGGAGAAAATGAGCAATTAGGTGCAGCTCTTTATTTTGTTTTGTTTTAGCACCATAGCAACTTCGAGTGGTTTAATTTTTTCCCCAAACTGTTGCTAGTGCTGGCAGAAGGGAGGAGAGAGTGTTGAGAGCTGTCAGTCACAGGTCAAGAACAGCACTTTCTTAGGATGAAAAATCAGCTATCCGGTTGCAGTCAATAGCAGGCGGGTGGGATTTGGGGCTCAGCTTCCCCACAGGCGGCCATGGCTTTGTTTGCTTGCCCACCCTTTTTAATTGGGCCCCTGGGTGGGGTGCTTGGGCAGAAGGCAGGCCAGGCGCCTTCTCTGACTCGGCTGAGCTCATGGAAAGGAACGAGTTCTGCCGATGTTGCAAAACATTTGCTTAGGCAAAAGCCTCGGAAAACATGATGTGCTAATAATAAATAACCGATGGCCTGTGGAGGTGAGAATTAAATTGGGGGCAGACCAGTTCCACAGCGTATGAATTCTTGGGCCCAAAGAAAGCCATCATGTCCCACCCTGGATCCGAGCCTGATGCAAATCCTCATGAGAAAAGTTGATTGTCTTTGGATGATCATCAGGAGTTCTGTCGCGCTGGGACACAACCCTGCAACCTACTTTGAATGCCTACAGGCAGCCATGGCTGGGGCCTACGAAAATAAAGAAGGAAGGAGGAGGAAGAGAAGTCCCCCCTAGAATCTTTCAGTGCTATAATATTGAAATAATTCCTTTCAAATATTCAGATTATATTGCTCGAAGGTTATCACAGAAATCTCTTGCATGGGATTCAAGAGTTCTTCTCTTTTGGGTAGCAGGTTAGAAGGCTGAGGCAAGAGAAAACTGGTTTCTTGACTCATTGATGTCACCACTCTGCTTAATAACTCTTCTGAAGGTGGGCCCCAGGTTTCGAGGTCTCATCCAGGTTCGTCAGATACCTGTCCCAGATGTTCCTCCTCCTGGTTCAAGTCTCAAGAATTGGGTTGCCAGCTATATTTTCTTTTTCCTATCAAGGTTGCTGTGCTTTAATGGCAGAATGGTAGGCAGAAATTCAAGTGGAGAGTTTTTCTTGTCATGGGGATGAATCTTCACCAGCTGAATTTCAGGCTGCTGGGTAACTGTTAAAAGAAATTATTTTGGTCTGTTCTCCTTCCACACGGAGGTACAGATTAATCTGTCCTGTCCAGACAATAAAAATTACAGCAAACAAGAGGGTAATCTTAGGCAAAGGAGCTGAACCTTGCATTTTTTTTAGGAAGATGCTCATCATGCTTCCTATTCCTGTTCCAGAAATTTTGCTCCAAGCCTCTATCCCAGTGTTTCTCAACCTTGGCAACTTTAAGACCTGTGGACTTCAACTCCCAGAATTCCCCAGTCAGCATGGAGTTGAAGTCCACAGGTCTTAAAGTTGCCAAGGTTGAGAAACACTGATATATCCCAACTCTGTCTGTTACTGGAATACTTTCTTCCCTTTATATCTGCGAAAAACATTCTGGCAGCTCATTTGAGGGAGCCGATGTGCTGTTCACATTTAGGAGAAATTATTTCAACTCTCTTATTATTACTTATTGATGTTGTGCCATCAATGTCCCTGGCACTTGGCAAAATGTGAGAATGTTTAATTGATAAGCAGGTTCCTGATCATCGTGCTGCAGGGTATTGTTGTGCCAAAGAGATCTGTCCTGGAGAGATTGTATTCCAGGACTTGGTTTTTTATATGTTTGCAAAAGCAGGATCCATCAGCATAATTTGTGACCTGCCAAACTAAAAATAGTCCAGTCTATGTGGAATAGCCTTAAGGACATTAAAAATCTTCCCTAGTTCCTCAACCTCCATATCTGCTTTCAAAATTAGGCTTTCTTCTTTATAGCAGACTTCCCCATCTGGGGTTCTCCAGATATGTAAGACTACAAGCTCCATCATCCGCCCACAGCTTGCATGTTGGGATGACGATCAGTAGTCTTGCCCAGCTGGAGGCTCCAGTCTGAGAAAGGGAGAGAGTTTAGATGGGGAGGGAAATGTCCTCCTTCTCTCTCAACCATGATAGTGGACAAGCCCTATTCTGACTCCCCTTTGGGTGGTGGCGTTAACTTGGATTTAGAGTCATGTACTCCTGAAGTGTATTCAAGTACTTTGGGATTTGTCAGGCAGCCAGAAAAAATTAATCTTGCAACTGCTTTTGATTGCAAAAGTATTTGTGCTATAATACTGGAAGGATGCACCCTCTTTCCTCTGCCAAGGGACAGAGGAACTTATTCTCATTACCATATTTGAATGTTCAGCTTATCAGAATTTCGGCAAGTGTTTCCCAGCATTCATTTGGCATTAGGGCTGTGCAGAAAGGACCCTGCCTCAGAACTTAAAGATCATCAAGATTACCCCTGCCAGAATTCTGCCTGCTTATAGAGCACAGATGAGGACCGTCTAGAGCAGTGTTTCTCAACCTTGGCAACTTTAAGATGCGTGGACTCCAACTCTCAGAATTCCCCAGCCAGCATGCTGGCTGGGGAATTCTGGGAGTTGGAGTCCACGCATCTTAAAGTTGCCAAGGTTGAGAAACATTGGTCTAGCGTTTTATGGACTACAACTCCCCATATCTCTTAGTTCTGGACACGTTGGCTAGGGCAGATAGAACCATTTGAGTTTGGGCAGCACATTTTGCCATGTGGCTGAAGAAAACTCATTCCCAGCTGTGTTCAAGAGAGTGCAATTACAACTCCAAAGCAACTTTTCTGACCTCAATCCAAAAGAAGCTAACTATGATTGAGAGACCCATGGAAATCAGTGAGATGGGTTTGATATGGCCAACGTCCCTTAATTTCAGTGGATTATAAGAGCATGCACTTTACTTGGGCTGAGACCTTGTAGAGATCGGGGGATGGATGGATGGATGGATGAACAGATGTACAGTCCTAAACAGATGCAATGACTGAGATATATTTGACATGGAATCAGTGCGACAAGGTTGTTACCTATATATCTCAAGTGACTAAGCATTGTTTGGCATGTACCCACTGAGCTACAAATTGGTGCAACTGTTGGTGTGCCATCTCGCACTCTCCTTTTTTCGCCATGCCCCATGATGAAAAATTATGTTTCTTTCTAAAATGTGGGTGCTGGTCCAGAAAACAAAGCTGGCTTACTCTACCCAAGAAGCATTTATCTATGTTGTCTTTATATATAAATTTTAGAATGCTTCTGATACAAAAGCATCTCTTCATCAGGTTTTGCACATTTAAAAATGCCATATTTACCTTCATGCACACCTACACACAGCACAGTTTCACATATGAGAGCATGATTTTTTTTGTGTGGACATAGTAGGTGGCACACCATCTCCTCTGCAGCTACACCCACAGCTTAACTTTTCATACTATCCTTTGGTGGATCTTTCGTTAATATACAGTCAACTCTCGATATGACTTTCCCTTTCTGTGGCCTTCATTCATTCCATTCTGCTTTCATCCGTGATTCATATTGTTCCTTCCTTTTCCTCCAATCTCTGTTTCATTCCTCGCTAGAAAGGTGTTTTTTTTTAATCCGTTCAATTCTTGGAGACTGCCTGGACAAGTCCCTGCAGTTTTCTTGGCAAGGTTTTTCAGAAGTGGTTTGCCATTGTCTCCTTCCTACGGCTGAGGGGGAGTGACTGGCCCAAGGTCACCCAGCTGGCTTTGTGCCCCAGGCGGGCCTAGAACTCACGGTCTCCCTGTTTCTAGCCTGGTGCCTTAACCACTACACCAAACTGGCTCTCACTGTAGGTATAAACAGATGCTATTCCATAGTTCACCACTTGGGGTGACATGGCACAATGCTCCTGCAAAGTGATGCTTAAGCAGAACCCCACTCACTACTTGTGGCTCAGAACTGTACTCAACTCTAACTTAATTTTCACTGTTGTTCAGGGGCCTCCTACAAGCAAGAGTGTTAAATAAGCTGCACACAGCAACATTTCCAAACAGATGCTTGAATTTGATTTGGCGTTCAGATCACTGGAGAAATGTAGATGTGCTCTTTTCTTAATAAGGTAAAGGTTCCCCCCGCACATTTGTGCAGTCGTGTCCGACACCATGGGCCGGCGCTCATCTCCGTTTGTTAGCCGAAGAGCCAGCGTTGTCCGAAGACATTTCCGCGGTCATGTGGCTGGCTGTTACCTACCCACCAAAGTGGTACCTATTCATCTACTTGCATTTGCATGCTTTCTAATTGCTAGGTTGGCAAGAGCTGGAGCTGGTGCGGGAGCTCACTTCGTCACGCGGGGCTAGGGCTTCGAACCTCCAAACTTGCGATCTTCCGATCGACAAGCCTGGCATCTTACCCGCTTTTCTTAATAGAGGGGCCTCAAATATATTATTTTAAAGCCATCAACTTTTTATAAATACTGTTCATGCACGTTTACACATTGCTCGGTTACTTTTTATCTGATGAGGTACAGATGAGCTGTCTGAACTGACGTCATTGAAATGCCTTGGGTTTGAGGCAAGATAAATTTCAACATGTTGTGCTTGATTTGTGTTGGCTTATCCCCCCCTCCCCGACCCTTCAAGTTATCATATGAGATGCCTGTGCGACCCAGCTAGGAGACTAAATATAATCAAGGGATGGGTGTCTGTGTGTGGGGCAGGGGGAGCTAAGTTATTGCGCAGAATATCACATGTACCACTTTCTTTTTGCTGGACTGATGTCATGGGTGTGTGCTCAATGCAATGTATTCTTGACTTCCACAGAACAAATTTATTTCTTTGAAGCCAGGGCAACTGATCTGGAGGAGCTGGGAGGGGCAAAGATTGCCTTTACACAAAATATTTACCCATGGTTAACTTAAGCATGCTTTACTTAATTAGCCTATTTTTCAAGTTTTGTATGATTCCCTGAACCATACAGTAATCAGGTTGACTGAAATTGGCACAATATATTAGGTTAAAATGTAGTTGAGAATGGTGGATTGGTCTGTGGTGCAAACACACAGCCAGAGGAAGGTTGGTGGCAAGACTGTCATTTAGAGTGGGATAGCCTTCTGTAATGGTATGTGGGAATCACCTTGGGAGATGGGGAGAAGAGATGCTGCCTAGGGAACAATCAAATAAGAGAGTACATAGCCCACAGCTGCATAACAGGCAGAGAAAGAAACCCAGAAAGGAACCTCCCTAACTTCTCAGGCTGTAAAAGAGATGGTTGATGAACCAGATGAGCTAATTCTACTTTATTGTAAGGCTATATTAACAGAGACTTGCCTGTCTGATGCAATAGTAGGGCAGCACTTCCTTATGATAGGTCTGTTAAAATATGCTCTCCAGAAGTCAGTGGCACCAATGATATGGGGAATATGTCGTGCTGGAAGAAAAATGCATGTTACTGGATAGGAAGCTGAAATCCAGGACTTAAAGGTATGGGTGTCTTCCTTGACCACAATTTAAACATCAGCCAGCAATGTGATGCAACTGCTAAAAAGGCAAATACTATCTTGGGTGCATTAACAGAAGCACAGAGTCAAGATCATGGGAAGTAATTGCTCCCACTCCACTCTACTGGGTTAGAATCCATCTGAAATATACGCCCAGGTGCAGGCACTACGATTCAGAAAGGATACTGATAAACTGTAGCAAGTTCAGAGGTGGGCTACCAAAATAGTAAGGGGTCTGGAAACCAAGCCCTATGAGAACAGTTTAAGGATCTGAGGGGAAATATCATAACAGTGTTCAAATACCATGTAGAAGATATAATGGAATTATTCTCTATCACTCCAGAGGACAGGATCAACATTAATGGGTTAAAACCACAAGGAAGTACAGTAGATTCAGGCTAGACATCAGGAGGAACTTCCTGACTGTACAAGTTGTCAGCCAGTGATATGAAGTAGTGAGCTCTCCTTTGGTAGAGGTCTCCAAGCAGCAGCCGGATGTCATCTGTCAGAGAAGTTTTAGTGAATTCTACACTGAGGGGGCATGGTGGCTCAGTGGGTAAGACGCCAGGTTTGTTGATCGGAAGATTGCAAGTTCGGAGGTTTGAATCCCTAGTCCCACATGACGGAGTGAGCTCACGCACTCGCCCCAGCTCTTGCCAACCTAGCAATTCAAAAGCATGCAAATGCAAGTAGATGAATAGGTACCACTTCAGTGGGAAGGTAACAGCGTTCCGCGTGGGTCATGCCGGCCACATGACCGTGGAAGCATCTTCGGACAACGCTGGCTCTTCGGCTAACAAACGGAGATGAGCACCGGCCCCTAGAGTTGGACACACCTGCACAAATGTGCGGGGGAACCTTTACCTTACCTTTACACTGAGCAGGGGGGTTGACTAGTTCCCTTCCAACAAAGAGCTGAGGTGTCAGAGGGTATGGATGAGACAACAGCATTAAGAATTTGGATTTGATAGGGACAAACCAGACCTGTAGAAAACAATCCAGTTCTCCTTGCAATGAAATGAAACCAAATAAAGCAGAGAGGTCATTTAGGGAAGAACTGCTGTAGTAATGGATGACTTCACATATTGGAAAATGTAGAACAAAGAGAGAATATATCTAAGTATATTAAAGAACGATGCCCCACACCTGTGTTCCAGTTGGGCGATGATTGAAGAGAGGGATAGTCTCTCAAGGCTTAATCATCAGTGAAGTCCCAGATCTTGTGGGACACATGTCATTGACCTAACAATAAACTTTTACCACAGTGATACAACATTCCATTTTTATGTAGGCGGACATATAAATGGAAATTAACATCAAAAGAGGAATCTTCTAAAAAATGAGAAGCTTGGTAAGAAGAAACTCAAAAGGGAAAGCTAAGAAGGTCATATCCCAGGGTTATTCAAAATCATGAGAAGAAAAGCTTAGCTATTTTTAAAATGTTTTTTTTAGTTCAGGAAGAGTCCCACCAAAATTCACCAATGTAATTAATGAGGAGAGTCAAGACTATTTCACAAAATGGGAAGAATGGATTGATTGATTGATTGATTGACTTGGTTTAAATTTCACATTTCTGTTCAATTTAACTCTCAAGGCAGCCAACAATAATCAAAATACGAAC
The DNA here is from genome assembly GCA_023362775.1 of Charina bottae. NCBI lineage: Eukaryota > Metazoa > Chordata > Lepidosauria > Squamata > Charinaidae > Charina > Charina bottae. Next base: position 163,555,469 of record JALMGJ010000002.1, read on the forward strand.
ACATAAAGCAAGGATTAAAAAGTAGTTAAAATTATTAAAACGTTATATAGCTAAGAAGAAGGAATATAAATTTTTGGTAAAAGAAATGCAAACATTTCCTGCTGGACCCAAGGAAGTGGACAGGGTTCTCAGGTCTGTAAACGCTACCACTTGTCCATTAGATCCCTGTCCCTCCTGGCTAGTGAAGGCAGCTCTGGAGGTGACGTGTGGGTAGATTCAGGCAATGGTAAATTCTTCCTTGGGGGAGGGAGTGTTCCCGGCTGCCTTTAAAGAGGGTTAGGGTTAGGGTTAAAGTGCGCCCCCTCTTCAAGAAACTGTCACTGGATCCCACCATCCTGGACAATTTTCGTCCAGTCTCCTACCTCCCCTTTTTAGGGAAGGTGGTTGAGAAAGTGGTGGTGTTGCAGTTCCAGAGGATCCTGGATGAAACAGATTATCTGGACCCTTTTCAGTCGAGTTTCAGGCCCGGATATGGGATGGAAACAGCTTTGGTCACACTTTTGGATGATCTCTGGCGGGAGCAGGATGGGGGCAGTGCATCCATCCTGGCTCTTCTTGACCTCTCAGCGGCTTTCAATACCATTGACCATGGTATCCTTTTGGGTCGGCTCAGGGAGTTGGGGGTGGGTGGTGCGGTCTTGCGCTGGTTCACCTCCTTCCTCCGAGACCGGTCCCAATTGGTGTTGATAGGGAGCAAGAGATCCGGCTCGCGGCCCCTCAGTGTGGTGCCGCAGGGCTCAGTACTCTCTCCGCTCCTTTTTAACATCTACATGAAACCGCTGGGTGAGATCATCCGTTGCCACGGGATGAGGTATCATCAATATGCTGATGATACTCAATTATACATCTCCATCCTGGGTAACTTAAGTGATGCTGTGGCCACCCTCTCTTGGTGCCTGGCAGCTGTGGGGGTCTGGATGGGGAACAACAGGCTTCAGCTGAACCCTGGTAAGACAGAATGACTGTGGGTGCGGGGCTCCTCTGTATCTGGGAATCTACCATCGTTAGTCCTTGATGGGGTTACACTGCCCCAGATGGACCCAGTGCGCAATTTGGGGTCCTCCTGGACTCACGACTCCTGCTCGAGGAGCAGGTGGCAGCCGTGGCCAGGGGAGCCTTTGCTCAGCTTCGTGTTTGTCAGAGATCATCCGATCTCTGCCAAAAGGCAAGCAGACAAAGGAATCATCGGGAGACTGAAAGTGGCGCGAAACTGACATCGCCAGTCTGACAACTAGAGTAGACCGGCTCGCACCCACCCGACGATCAGGAATACACATCTTGGCAAGCGTTGTCTGAGCAACCGGCCAGACCCGACTACACGTGTCAACAGCAAAGGACACTGGGGGAGGGAAAGGTTTAAATGTGCTTGTTGTTCTTTGTTCCTGCATTCCAGTCTTTGTTAGTGATAACCGCTGTATACTCTAATAAACCATTCTGCATCTAAGAAACCGCGTGTCCGTGGTTTACTGTAGAGGAGTGGATTTAGAGATCCAGAGAGGAGCGCCTTACATAAAGACTGGAATACAACAAAAAAAATTTTCGCCTACCTATCCTGAGAGGTACGTGGGAAAACCCCAACAACTTCAACAGTGAGGGTAGCACCCAAATCCAGAGACGGTCGGATGGAGCAAGAGGCGAACGAAGAGCCCCAGGCTACCACGTCAGAGGAGGCAGTCCGGGAAGAAGCAGAGACGGCTGAGGCAAACGAACCCGGACCCAGCTCAGCCGCCACGCAGGAAAAGGTACAGGTGGGGGCCAAGAAGCACATGAAGACCAAAAACATAGAGACACTTAATACCCCCCCGCACCCCACCACCCACGGAACCTTGAAAGCAGACTGGTCATTGGGAGTGGGTGAAGGGATGGAGGGACGCAGAGAGCAGAAAACCAAAAAGCGTGTCACCCAAACGCAACGAATTGGGGCAGTTGAGGAAAAATTGTCCCGTATAGATTATAAGATGGAGGAAAAGTGGTCTCGCATGGACCACAAGGTGGAGGAATTAAGCGAGAGACTAAATGTGATTATTACACTCCTGGAGGGGAGGGAGAGGCATAAACCCATAAAATGCTCACCCCCCTCCGAAGAGAGTAGCGAAGTAACAGACTCTGGGGAGGAATCAGAGGAGGAAGACGAAGAAGAGGGTCCTAACGCACAGTACCAGCCCCGTACAATCCCATCCAACCTACAACGGAGGTCGCCGGGTGGTGGGAAGGCACCGATAGGGCTGCGAGAGTTGAAAATGAAGTTCGATGGAGATCCCAAAAAATTAGCATGCTTCATAACTCACGTAAAAGGGTTTATGGAAGAATTTGAAAACGACTTTTACACAGAGGAAGTGAAGGTCAGATATGTTTCTTGCTTCTTGGAAGGGGAGGCGGCTAGCTGGCTCGTGAAATTGCACGATACCAAGGCAAGCGCACTTCGTGACTTCAATAAGTTTATGCAAGCTTTGTGGACCCAGTTCGAAGACACACTGGCAAAAGTGTCAGCCAGAGTGCGCCTCCGAAACCTTGATCAGGGGAAAAGTACTGTGGCGGAATATGCTATGGAGTTCAAACGAATCCTTAGCGAATTACCGCAATGGCCGGAAGAATTCCAAATTGAATACTTCCAGTACAGCTTGAGACAAGACTTATTAGAACTCATGGTGGGGAGGGAAGAACCAAAAACACTAGAAGTCTGGATCCAACTGGTGGGTCGTATCGAACAAAGCCAGACACAGCTGATGACTATTAAAAAGTTCAAATATTTGAGGAAAAAGCCTGAACCCACAATACATCCCGCCTGAATGGATCACAAGCAAAAACAATGGCAAGAGGAGAGAAATCGGAGAATGAGAGCAGGCGGTTGCTTTCGATGCGGACAGACGGGACACCTCATCAGTAACTGCCCACAGAACGGGACGACGGCTAGAGAGAAGTTACAACCAAAGAAACCCCCAGAGAAGAAAAAGAGGTGGGGGACAAGCGCAAAGGCACCGCAGCAGCCATGGCGAAATGGAGACATCCCACACACGTGGACGACGACAGCGACAGCGAAGAATCAGACTATGAATTCCAGATGGCGGGAAACGAGAAAGGTCTGCTGTAAAGTGCGCCGCGGGGCAGGCCTTCACAAAAGGGCGCAACGAGAAGAATTGCCGCAACCTCACAATGCACATTCAGGTACACCTAAAAGCTGTGGGGGGGGGGGAGGAAGTACTCTGGGTTGGCAATGCTAGATTCGGGCTGCTCAAGAAGCTTAATGCACCCGGACGTGGCTGACTACTTGGGACTGAGACTTTTTGAGCTAAAAACGCCCATTACCTTTTGCCAATTGGATGGTTCTGAGATGAAAGGGGGGCCAGTGGAGCAGTTTACGGAGGAAGTACAAATGACTTTGGGAAACCACGTAGAAACATTGAGGTTTATTGTGGCCCCCATTGCAACAAGACCCATTGTGTTAGGACTGAAATGGCTGAGAGCTAGAAATCCTAGGGTGGATTGGGTCTCTGGGGAAATTGACTTTTTGGACGGGACTCATGGGGGGACGCACAAAGAAAGTGGTGTGGATGACTGGGAAGTGGGGGCAGCTGGGATGGAATTTTGGGACGAGGATTGGGAACAAGGGGACGAAAGTAACCTACAGGCAATCCCGGAAAAATATCTCCCAGTAAGGGAAGTGTTTGGCAAGCAGGAATGCGACCAAGAGCCTCCCCACAGACAGTCAGATGCAATGGTAGACCTCATCCCTGGGGCACCGTTCCTGAAACCCAAGATGTATGCCATGACCCAGAAAGAGTTAGAAGAGCTCCGTAAGTTCATTGATAAAAATTTGGCACGAGGCTTCATTGAACCAGCCAATTCCCCGTTAGCGGCCCCAGTGTTATTCAGGAAAAAGAAAGACGGGTCACTGAGGCTGTACACAGACTACCGGGGGCTCAATGAAATTTCTGTCACCAAGCAGTACCCCTTACCATTGTTGAAAGACATGTTAGTCCAACTGTCGAAAGGGAAGGTCTTCACGAAGTTGGATGTAAGGGAAGCGTATTACTGGGTACGCATGAGGGAGGGGGACAAGTGGAAAACAGCATTCAATTGCCCACTAGGATCATTCCAATATCGAGTGCTCCCGTTTGGGATTGCGGGGGGACCGGGAATCTTCATGAGATTCATAAATGAGGTACTGTATGAATTTCTGTACAAAGGGGTAACTGTTTATTTAGATGACATATTGATTTTCTCAGAAAATCTAGAAGAGCACATGGAACTGGTGCTAGAGAGGTTGTTGGAGGCAAAATTATATGTAAAACTGGAAAAGTGTGAGTTTCACAAGGACAAGCTGGACTTTTTGGGGTATCGCATCTCGAATGTGGGCATTGAAATGGACCCCGAGAAGGTCAAAGCGGTTTTGGGGTGGCAACCCCCCTGAATGCGCAGGCAGCTCCAAGCATTTTTGGGATTTGCGGGGTTCTATAGGCAGTTCATTCAGGATTTCGCGCAAATTGCGCTACCCCTAACCGATTTGCTGAAAACGAAAGGCAAGGGGAAAAAAGCGAAAGCCCCGCCGCCAAGCACAAAAATAGTGTGGACCCAAGAATGCCAAGAAGCTTTTGATAAGCTAAAGGCATTGTTCGCGGAGGAGCCCATCCTCAAGCACCCAGAGCCAGACAAACCAGTCATCATTCACACGGACGCGTCGCTCAATGCAGTTGGCGCCATTTTGCTACAGGTAGATGACAGGGGGAAAGTGAGACCATGTGCCTATATTTCTCGGAAATTTAACGAAACGGAGAAAAGATGGCATGTTTGGGAAAAAGAGGCATTCGCAGTAAAACATGCTTTAAGCACGTGGCGACACCTCTTGGAAGGGACAGCTGAGCCGTTTCAGGTGTGGACTGATCATAAAAATTTGGAAGCCCTCAAATCCCCAAGAAAATGAAACCCCAAACATCTCAGGTGGGCAGAGTTCCTTAGTAGGTTCAACTTCACGTTGAGATATTTCCCTGGGGGGAAAAACCTCTTGGCGGACGCATTATCACACCTGCCGCAGCATGAAGGCAAGATGGAGGAGATCTTTGAGTCACTGATCCCTTCCCAGCCAGGGGAGGAGCCGACGCAATCGGTACCAGTGGTTAGGGGAGAGGGGAACTTGGCTGTCACCCGCAGCAGCGCGAAACAAAGGACTGAGAGCGATTCATTTTCAGGAGACCTGCGAACGGCAACGGCAACTGACACTTGGTGGGTGGAGCACAAACACACACTAGAGGAGCGGGACGGAATGGGCTGGAAAGACAAGAAAGCATACATCCCGGAATCCTTAAGACAAAGGGTTTTGAGTATGCACCACGACCACAAAACGGCAGGGCATTTCGGATTCCTAAAAATGCTACATCTAGTCCGGGGAAAGTTTTGGTGGCCATCGTTGCGCTCGGACGTAAAAGCTTATGTACGAACATGTCCCACGTGCGCCACAGCAAAAAGGAAAATGGGTAAACCCACAGGGAAATTACAGGAAGTAGCTAGTCCAACACAACCATGGAAGCAAATTGCCATGGATTTTATAGTGGACTTACCAGTGAGCAAAAAGAACACAGCCATTTGGGTGGTCACAGACCTCTTTTCCAAACAGGCACACTTCATTGCATGCAAGAGCATACCGAACGCGCAGAAGCTAGCTAGACTTTTCATTCAGCACATTTATAGGGCCCACGGAACGCCGGAACGCATAATCAGCGATCGCGGCAGCACTTTCACTTGCAAGTTTTGGCGGGCATTTTTGAAGTTAATTGGATCAGAACAGGGACTTAGTAGTGCGTTCCATCCGTGCACTGACGGATCGAGCGAACGCCTTAATGCCACATTGGAGCAGTACCTTAGATGCTACATAAATTACCAACAAACTGATTGGGCAGAACTCTTGCCGTTCGCAGAAGTTGCGTACAACAACGCGCTGCATCAAAGCACAGGGATTTCACCATTCAAAGCGGCTACAGGGCAGGACTTTGTAACGATACCTGAATTGGCAATGACCCAGAGCACAGACTTAGAACAACCTCTGAGAGCAGATGAATGGGTCGAAAGAATCACCAGCAACTGGCCAATAATGGTTAAAATGCTGGAAGAAGCAAAGGCTAGTTACAAAAAACACGCAGACCGCAAACGTGCAAAGGAATGGGAATTGAGAGTAGGGGATAAAGTGTATTTATCCACCAAAAACTTAAGGTCCACTCAACAGTCAAGAAAACTAGCGCCCAAGTTCATAGGTCCATTCAACATCATTGCAGTAATTAACCCGGTAACGGCTAAACTGCAATTGCCAAAGGCTCTGAGAAAGATACACCCCGTGTTTCACATTAGTTTGTTGAAACAATACCATGGTTCACATCAGTGGCACCCGGAAACCAGAGGTACCCACACCAATATTAGTGGAGGGAGAACCACACTTCGAAATAGACAGGATCTTGGATTCGAGATGGCACAGGGGGCAGCTGCAATACCTAGTCAAATGGACCCACCTGCCGATTGGTGACAGGGAGTGGGTCAATGCCAAACACACACGCGCCCCCAAATTGATCAAGAAGTTCCATAGAGAGTTCCCAGACAAACCCCAGTGATGGAAATAGTCTGGTTTGTATATAGAGGGGGGGGGAGTCTTGGGGCGGGAGCATGTCAGAGATCACCCGATCTCTGCCAAAAGGCAAGCAGACAAAGGAATCATCGGGAGACTGAAAGTGGCACGAAACTGACATCGCCAGTCTGACAACTAGAGTAGACCGGCTCGCACCCACCCGACGATCAGGAATACACATCTTGGCAAGCGTTGTCTGAGCAACCGGCCAGACCCGACTACACGTGTCAACAGCAAAGGACCCTGGGGGAGGGAAAGGTTTAAATGTGCTTGTTGTTCTTTGTTCCTGCATTCCAGTCTTTGTTAGTGATAACCGCTGTATACTCTAATAAACCATTCTGCATCTAAGAAACCGCGTGTCCGTGGTTTACTGTAGAGGAGTGGATTTAGAGATCCAGAGAGGAGCGCCTTACAGTGTTGTGCACCAGTTATGCCTTTCCTGGATCAGGAGTGCCTCCGGTCAGTCACGCCCTAGTCATCTCCCGTATAGACTATTGCAATACGCTTTACATGGGGCTACCTTTGAAGAGTATCTGGAAGCTACAGCTGGTGCAGAATGCGGCCACGCAAGTAGTCTTGGGAGCCCCAAGGAGGGTGCATATAACACCGTTGCTGCGCGAACTGCATTGGGTGCCGGTTTGCTTCTGGGTCCAATTCAAGGTGTTGGTTATCACCTTTAAAGCCCTACATGGCATGGGTCCAGGTTACCTGAGGGACAGCCTCACCCCCGTAACATCGACCCGTCCCACCTGGTCAAGCAGAGAGGGCATGTTGCGGACCCTGTCCATGAGAGATTGTCGATTGGCAGGGTCCAAGAGGAGGGCCTTCTCTGCTGTGGTGCCTGCCCTTTGGAACAGGTTACCCTCGGAGGTAAGGCAGGCCCTCACTCTCCTGGCCTTCCAGAAGGGGGTTAAGACCTGGTTGTGCCACCTTGCTTGGGGCGGGAGAGGGGATAGCCAATCTTGGGGGTGGTTGGCTCCATGATGGGGCCAATAATAACATTGTAATTTGCCATCTTGAATTTTATATTTTATATTTTGCGCTTTATATTATATATTTTATATTTTATATTTTTTAATATATTTATTTATTTATTTATTTATTTTCTATCCTGACTTTATTATTTTTATAAATAACTCAAGGCGGCAAACATACCTAATACTCCTTCCTCCTCCTATTTTCCCCACAGCAACAACCCTGTGATGTGAGTTGGGCGGCGAGAGAGAGACTGGCCCAAGGTCACCCAGCCGGCTTTCATGCCTAAGGCAGGACTAGAACTCTCAGTCTCCTGGTTTGCTATTAGCTCCTTCCTAGGGCTGAGAGACAGGGACTGGCCCAAGGTCACCCAGCCGGCTTTCATGCCTAAGGCGGGACTAGAACTTGCAGCCTCCTGGTTTCTAGCCCAGCACCTTAACCACTAGACCAAACTGGCTCTTTATTTATATTTATATTTATATTTATATTTATATTTATATTTATATTTATATTTATATTTATATTTATATTTATATTTATATTTATATTTATATTGTTTTACTTTAACAATATGTTATTTTTCTATTTTTAACTGTTTGTAAACCACCCAGAGTCATTATTACGAGATGGGCGGTAAAGAAATATAACTAACAAACAAACAGAAAATAAGGGTGTGATAACAACTCTATCACTAAAATATTGAAACCAACAATAACAAACATTTAAACACAGCAATGGCAGCACATGGTATAGGAAGATGGTTAGACCACTAGACAGTAAGATTGTGAAAGATATTCTAAAATAGTATAAAGAGATTGCAGAAAGACCAAATGAAATATAGTGGTTAAGGGGTTGGACCTGGGTCAGTAAAGCCCAGATTCAAATTCCTATTCTCCTATGGAGTTTTCAGGGGGACTTTGGGCCAGTTGTCTTCTCTCTAGCCCAACCCCACCTCACAGGGTCATTGAGGTGATAAAATGGAGGGAGAGCCTCAAGTTCCCTTGAGTTCATGGGAAAGGCAGGCTGCCAGTGAGATAAGTATTTGCCTCCGTCTTCATGCTGGAAGATGTAGGACACATATATGTGCCCAAATAGCAATCACAAGCACCGGGGGCGGGGTTTGCAGGCGGGACCCAATCGTGCGGAAGGGGGCAGGGTTTGTGGGCGGGAGCCCCGCGGCCCAGTTCCTAACCAGTGGGCACTAGTGGGCTGTGGCCCACAGGTTGAGGACCCCTGGCTTAATGTATCCATATTATTATTGGGGTTCAAAGGCAATCTCCCACAACTGGAGTAGGACTGGCTGATATATAAAAGCATAAGTGGTGGATAGCTTCTGCCTTTTAGGATCAACCATCAACAGTAAAAAAATCCAGCAGTCATGAAATTTATTTATTTATTTGTACTTATTTATCACATTTCTTCACCACCCATCTTGGCAAGCGATTCCTGTAGTCCTGTATTGCTGGGGTTATGAGAGCAATTGGGACCGGAATTTCTGCCACTAAGCAACGTCGTCATAAAGCGCAATGTCACGTGACCATATTGCTTAGCAACAGCGATCCCAGCAGTCCCAGTTGCTGTTGAAACCTCAGGACCATGTGGGTTGTTAAGTGGGAAGAGGCGGGAGTCCCAGGCCAGCAGGCCAAAGCTGCAGGTGAGAGCTACAGGGGGGTGCCATAAAGGGGGGTGCCACGGGCAGGCACTACAGAGCGCAGGCAGGTCTGCAGGTGCCGCAGGGGGAGGGGAATGCCGCAGGCAGGTAGCACAGGGCATGGGCAAGTATGAGGGGGCAGTGGGGGGTGTGGGGGCATGGGCAGGTGCTATGGAGTGCAGGTGGGTACGCGGGTGCTGCGGGGGGGTGCTGCGGGTGGATGAAAAAGTGGCGGCAGTGGGAATGACTTCTTTTTTTAAAAATTTTATTAGATTTTTAAATATACAAAGCTAAAAGTTAAGAATGAAACGGAAATAGAAATACAAATTAAAAGGAAAAGAAAAGAAAAGTGCAGTAAAGAAGAAAAAGAAAAAGAAAAAGAAAAAGAAAAAGAAAAAGACAAACATAGAAATTAGATAACCTCCGATCCATCTATGGTCATAAGAATAAAATAGATAGTTTGTTTTTACATGCTGGCTATTCATATAACATTCATATATTTTTCATGTCTATTATATACTATTTATATATAATCTAATCATCAAAACCCCATATTAGCTTTATTCCTCCTGCTTTTTGCAAATAGTCCATCAAAGGTTTCCACTCTTTAAGAAAGTAACAATTTGAATTGTCTTTTAATAAGCAAGTCAATTTATCGTTTTCTGCCATCTCTAATAATTTCAACATCCATTCCTGTATTGTTGGTACACTTTGGTTTTTCCAGTTTTGTGCATATAAAAGTCTTGCTGCTGTGATCATGTATTGTATTATTCTAAAAAAACGTTTTTCTATTTGTACATCCCAAATTCCAAGTAAAAAAAATTCTGGTTTAAATGGTATTCGTATCTGTAGTATATTTTGCATCAATGAATGTATCTCAGTCCAAAATTCTTTTGCAATATTGCAAGTCCACCACATATGGTAAAAAGACCCTTCTTGTTTTATACATTTCCAACATAAGTTGGAGATGTTCCCGTACATTTTTGAGAGTTTTTGTGGGGTCATATACCATCCCATATCTTTAGTAATAGATTCTGATTTAATCTCTAATTTCTTAACCTGTTCTTGTGTCTCTTTAGATTCCCCTGATAAGGTATTTACTACCTCTTTAATATTTTGTATTTCTTTTCTAAATTCTTCTTTTAAGTCTTCTTTCATTGCTTCCATTTTTTTGTCTACTTGTTGACCTAAATTGTTAATTTTTTTCCCCATTTTTATATCCAAGGAGGCAATTGAGTCATCCATCTTTTTCTCCAATGTAGCAATTGAGTCATCCATCTTTTTCTCCAGGGTAGCAGTTGAATCATCAATTTTTTTGTTCAGTGCTGCAATCGCATCCAGTATTTTTTTCATGTCTGATGTTGGTACTTCTGAAGATGATGCGATGGAATCAGTAGACATTCTCCCTGTTTCTTTCTCCTTTTCCTTATCTCTGTCCCTCTTCACTCTTGCAGCCACAGTGGCCATGTTGCGTATAGTATTCCTGTAAAAAAAGAGAGAGAGAAATAACGGAAGACAAAAGGAAACAACAACAAACAGCAAAAAAAAAAGGAAGGGGAAAAAAGGGAAGTGGGAGAGGGAGGATAAAAATTATTCAAAAATTCAAAAGCAAAAGGTGAATAAGAGAAAAAAAAGAAAAATTCAATATACAATAAAAATTAAAAAATAAAAATAATACTGCCTTTTCTTAATAGTTGTTGCATAAAAAAAGGGGCAGAATGTACTTTGGTAAAATCAACAGTTCTCACATAGAAAAAATAGAAGATAAGAGTACAACGGGTATTTCCTTTAACTGTAGTCAAAATATCCTTGAAAATATAATAACAATCCAGTTCTCAGGCAAGCTTATAATCACAAGTCCCAAAGAGGAGAGAGGAAAAAAGAAAAAAGAAAAAAAAAAAGGGGGGGGGAGAAAGAGCTTCAGCTCTAAATGTCTTTACTCTCCAAGATAAAATGTAACAAAAAGGTCTATTAAAATCCCATATAATAAGGAAATTCCAAAAACTGTTCAAAGCAAAGGAACTCCAAAAATACCCTTTATAATCCAAATATTATCCAAACACCTTACAGGAAAGAAAAGAGATAAAATGCCATCTCAAAATGAGAAACAGAAGAAAAATAAAATAAAAGGCAGACCATTAATCCATTTAAATTCAAAATCCAGAGAGGAAAATAGATTAGTCCCACATAGGTAGATAAGCCATTCGTCAATAGTCAATGTCACTCAGTATCACTTAACTCCGACTTAATAATAAAGTCATTATTCTTTAAACTCCCACCATTTTCTCAAGTCGTCTTAGCAAGAAAGTTACACAAGCACCAGCAGTATCAATCATGTCCATGGAAGGATCTTAGCAGATAATAAGTAAAGTTAAAATAAACACAAATATAAATCAGTGACTAAAAGTGCTGAATTTAGGTGCTACTTATCTGAAAAGACTTCGCGGTTTCCTGCAGAGCAATAGCGATGTTTCTTCCAGTCACTTTCGCCGCTTCAATTTCCTTTTTCCCGTGGTGGAAAAGCGGGAATTGGGAAAGAGCGGCGATTCCAGCGACCCTTGTGGTTTATCTTCTGATCCCCTTTTCTTCAAAGGGGAGATTTCAGCGGTTTTGTCTCTTTAAAAACCGCTGCAGGCAGGCAAACCGCGGAGCCGAGACAGGAGCGCTCGGTTCAGCGCACCGACATCTTCAGCACCCGGAAGCGATCTCGCAGTGGGAATGACTTCTGACTTCCTGCCAGCTTCCCCATTGCTTGTGGGAAGCCAGCAGGGAACATCGGAAATCACATGATTGCGGCTCGCTGTGACATCATAAACGCAAGCCGGGCACCGAAAGCCTGGATTGTGATTACATGACCGCAGGGACGCTGCAACAGCTGTAACTTCACAGACCGGTCGTAAGTCCCCCTCAATCAGTGCCGTTGTAACTTTGAAGAGTCACTGAACGAGTGGTCATAACCCGAGGACTACCGCAGACTAGCACTTGGTAGGGTAGCAATGAAGGTTTTGGAAAGGATATTCAGATGCCATGATGTGTCTATACCTACAAAGATTAGAATTGTTCAGACCATGGTTTTCTGTATGACACTCCATTAATTCAAAAGTTGGACTTTGAAGAAGCAGGATAGAATACTAACATTTTGAACATTAGTGCTCGAGAAGACTCTTGAGGATACAATAGGTAGCCAGGAAAACCAACACATGGATCATATAAAAAATCAATCCAAAATTTTCACTTGAGACATAAATAACCAGACTTAAATTATCATAGTCTGGACTCATTATGTGAAGATGCAGCTCCTTTGAGAAATCCATAGTACTGGGAAAGGTAGAAGAGGACAACCAACAGCAAGATGTTTAAAGAACAAAAGACAATATATGAATCAATGTATGGATGTGATAGAAATAAAGATGGTTCACAAGGCTGGAAAGGTATGGAGAGATATAGTGAGATACAGTGAATGTGAACTAGATTTAACCATATTTTCTTTTATATTTTCTTATATCTAATTTAGGGGCATGGTGGCTCAGCGGGTAAGATGCCAGGCTTGTTGATCGGAAGATTGCAAGTTCGGAGGTTCGAATCCCTAGTCCCACTTGACGGAGTGAGCTCCCGCACTTGCCCCAGCTCTTGCCAACCTAGCAATTCGAAAGCATGCAAATGCAAGTAGATGAATAGGTACCACTTCCGTGGGATGGTAACAGCGTTCCGCGCGCGTCATGCGGCCACATGACCGCGGAAGCATCTTTGGCTAACAAACGGAGATGAGCACCGGCGACTGCACAAATGTGCGGGGGGAACCTTTACCTTATATCTAATTTATGCAGAAGATCTATCTATGTGGTCGCTAGGAGTCAAAAACAACTTGATGGCACATAATATCTAATTTATTTTGCTTACTATCTCTTACTCCTCTCCTGTGCTCGTCATAACATTACTTATCCCAAAAAGGAATATGTATGTATGTACCAAGAAGTAGTAGATGTCAAGGAGACATCTTCTGTCTAGACCTATGAGGGATTAGAGGAAAAACAACTGTAAAAAATTAGGAACCTCCATTTCCTCACCTATGCTCTTTTTTCCTGCCTTCAAAATGTGTTACACATTTCCAAAGACCTAGGGTAGAAAAAATGGACGGGGAAAAATATTTTTCTTACACTGTCCCCTTCCTCACTAAGCTTCTACATCTCTACATCTATCCTGTAGAAATGTTATTCTTTGAGCTTCTTTTCCCATGAAGGATGACAAGGCTGAAGCCACATCATACCTCTTTGGAAATGATGCTCAGAGAAGAAGTTCCAACTAAGGAGAGTCTCAACTTACTCTTCCTTAACAGTCTTGTAGGGAACCTTGGCTTTAAGTATGTGGGCATCAGGCTGAAATGAGTTATTATGCTTAAGCTGAGCCTGGGAATATTCCTGGTCCTTCAGCTGAGCTGACCCCTGATTTTCTCCTCTTATTTTTCCACCCTTGGAAAGGAAGGAGCAGTTGCCTGCAGAAAAAGATTTATTGGATATGAGCAGAATCGAGGCAGGGAAGAGCAGGATGCTTAAACTGGGATGACTTCCCCTTGAGTTTGCACATAGCAATTTGAGCCGGAGTGCTTGCAGACTCACATCAAATACTCACCCCCTCCTTCCTGGGAGTTGATTCCAGGCCATTCCTCCCATTAATCAATTACAGTCCCATTATATAACAAGAAAATGTGTTATTGAGCAATAACAAAGCAGCATTTCCCAGGTGTTGACGAATAGTGTAAAAACCATTTCAATCTCTGCCTGGATCTGAATGTAATTCTTAACCTTGGCATACCCTGGCTTAAATTTAATCCTCATCATCCAGCTGTTCCAGATTTAAGAATACTGGATTCCAACCATCCAGGAAGTCACAAAACTTTGGCTGAGTCAAAATAGCTTTGGCCTCAAAGAGTCCCATGTCCATAATCACTGTGCATCTCCAAGCCCCAAAACTGCAAAAACTAAATCCCACCCAGCTCTTCTTTGCAACTTCCTCTTAAGGGAGCAAGAGATCTTCATGGCGGAGTAATGCAAGAGCAGTTCTGAGAGCATGAAGAAGAACCCAGCTGCCTATGACTGAAGATCAATCTTCCTGTTTTCTGGGGTGCCTAAGCAGATGCCAGCTAAGCCTTTTAAAGTGGGATTTATTGAGCTGGGTTCATCTGGTGATGATGATGTCATTTCAAGTATTTTATTTATACTCTTTTATTTATATTCGTCTGCTGACCACCTTGAGCACCTTAGAAATGAGATAATACTGTAGGATGAAAGAATATGAATAAGAATTAAGAATTGTGACGATTATCCTTATCAAATCTCTATGTAGTATAATGAAAATGTCACCTATGATTTCTGGAGTTCAGGCTGCTGTTACAAAGAACAGCAACTCTTGCTGATCAATGCAGAGGAGCTTCTCAGTGTTTAACACAGAGCTTTCCAAACTTTTCATGTTGGTGACACACTTTTTAGACATGCATCATTTTGCGACACACTCTTACAGCAAGGCACAAGGCAGGCACTAGGACCTGCGTGGAATCACAGCAGGTTTGGAGGCAGCCAGGCACAAGACAGGCACTAGGACCTGCGTGGAATCACAGCAGGTTTGGAGGCAGCCAGGCACAAGGCAGGCACTAGGACCTGCGTGGAATCCTGGCAGGGCTCGGAGGCAGCAGCCGCCATGACACACCCAGACACTGCAGCCGACACACAGTTTGGAAAGTTCTTGTTTAACAGAAGTCTGATCACCAGAAATCAGCAGAGGACCCTAGGCCAGTTACAGAAGAAGGCAGGGTTCATGCACCTTCACAGTTATATAGACAAAGCACAAGATATATCTATGCATCAATAAGATGTTGCACTGTGATTTGAAAAAAATATACCAGCAAGTCCAATGAGATTCCCTCTTCTACACAACTGTAAAAAGTGCAGAGGTAATCCAATCACCCCAGTTGGTGGCTGTGAGAGGGTTGGCAGTAGAATTGGCAAGGCTGCCTGGAGAGTCACGTTATGCTTTAGCTCTCACTTCATAAATTGTAGTTATGCTTAATTATGTTCCACTGAAGGCTGTGAGGAATTAAGTTCTCCTTGGAGTAGAGTCACTGTCCCTGGATTTCTTCCACCCCATCTGGTCAGTCTCTTTAGTTGGCTTGAGCCAGTCCTGCTGTGGATTGATGCCTGCTATGGATGCTCTAATTTTAATCGGGCACATTGTATGGCTCTGTTGTATCAAAGGGTGGCAACCCTTCCGTTCAGTGAGCAGCAATGTGAGTTGATTAAATGTGAGCTGAGGAATAACAAATGAGAGAGTCTGTTATAAACAGCAAAGGCCGTGCACAAGTTCCAATTCCTTTTAAAGCTGTAACCCAAATCTTCATAACTGCTCTCAGGCTGAACCTCCTTTGCATGTTGGCCTACTCTAGATTTGATTTAAACCAGTTTTCCCTTAACGTGGCACCCACCAGATGTGTTAGAACACAACTCCCAGGCTAGCTAGGAATTATAGGAGGATACCAAGACCAATTGAAACTTTTGTCAGCCTTCTTTGGTGTTTGCTTATCCATCCAAGGTTACATCCAAGGCTCAGTGAAAGATTATACTGAACCTACAGTTGTGACTTGAAAAAAATATATTATTTTCCCTTCCACAACGGCCGTTTATCTGTTGAACCATGGAGGCACAATTCAAGTTCCACTCACCTGTTGCCTACTGAATTGAATAATTGCATTTGCATGGCACATTTAAGCTGCTTAAAAAACCAACCCCTTTCCTGGGTTGGCAAAATACCTTGAACTATAAATTACTCACACAGCCTGGATTTCTACTTCGGACTATACTTCTCCCAAACCTCATCAAATTAATTCAATTGTTCAAGTGGTACAGGGAAAGCCACTGGGTTTTTCACTGTCCTGGTCACTATGTGTGCACATAGGCAAGTAGTAAAAATAGTAAACCTTTCAACGGGGCAGGGTTTTTCCCTAGGGCAGAGAGGAGATCCAGGGAAATTTGGTGCCTAGATTGACTTCAGGGAACACTATGAATATGCTGCCTAAGTTTTATGGCCATGCAGATTAGGCTCATAGATGGTGCTAATAAAGGGTTTGGTCTGGTTTGGTTTTGGCTTAGCAAAATGTATGAATTCAAACTTTGTGGTCTGAAAACCATGCTATTTCTGGCAGCATCTACTTCTCTGACATTCCATTCGGCTCTGTCTTAGGAGTCTCACCACAAGTTCCACCTGGACAAGGTACAGTCATCACATTTTGTAATTTATTGGTGGGTTTTATACTTTTTCCTCCATGCTAGTACTTTTCCATCTCTCTTTCTCTGTCTTTCTCTCCCTCTTGACAGGTGTTACTGTGTTTTCAATCACATGTTGCCCTTTAAATCCAAATTTCTACCCAAAGGCCTTAAGGGTATAATTTTATTTATTTATTTATTTATTTTATTTTCTATCCCTTTATTATTTTTATAAATAACTCAAGGTGGCAAACATACCTAATACTCCTTCCTCCTCCTATTTTCCCCACAACAACAACAACCCTGTGAGGTGAGTTGGGCTGAGCGGGTCACTCGCCCAAGGTCACCCAGCTGGCTTTCATGCCTAAGGCGGGACTAGAACTCTCAGTCTCCTGGTTTGCCATTGGCTCCTTCCTAGGGCTGAGAGACAGGCACTGGCCCAAGGTCACCCAGCCGGCTTTCATGCCTAAGGCGGGACTAGAACTCTCAGTCTCCTGGTTTGCCATTGGCTCCTTCCTAGGGCTGAGAGACAGGGACTGGCCCAAGGTCACCCAGCTGGCTTTCATGCCTAAGGCGGGACTAGAACTCTCAGTCTCCTGGTTTCCTATTGGCTCCTTCCTAGGGCTGAGAGACAGGCACTGGCCCAAGGTCACCCAGCCGGCTTTCCTGCCTAAGACGGGACTAGAACTCTCAGTCTCCTGGTTTCTAGCCCAGCACCTTAACCACTAGACCAAACTTAATAGACCCTACAACAATAAAGCACCTCTCCTTGAATCCCTCCTGTGTCTGTTTCTTGATCTGGCCTACCTCAAAGGGCTGACACTAGCATTCTGTTTCCCACAGCATCCAACTAAATGCCTCCAGGACCCCCGCAAGCAGGGGAGGAGTTCATCAGACTTCTTCTCCACTGTTTCCTCAAATTGGTATTCATGGCCGATGCAGATTTCCTTTTAGACATCTTAGCAAAAGGCCAGCAGTAACACTTGTCCGCCTGAATTTGTCCAACTCTCCTTTTAGTATTTTCTCCCTCCTCCTTTTTCTTCTCATTTGGTTTCTGCTCTTTGCCGCAACCTTCCCTGCTCTAGTGCCCTCCACATGTATTAGGATGACAATTTGCTGGCTGGGAATGATGGACATTGCCATCCTAATACCTCCAGAGGACACTAGGTTAGGAAAGGTTGGTCAAGAGTTGTGTTAAAGTATGGGAGCTGCCCTGCCATACTTTCCCTGCCTTTTCCCAATGCTGTTTTGGGCATAGTCAGTATCCATTCCTGGCAAAAAGCACAAGGACCAGTTGTGGGGGTAGCCACAAGCAGCCATTGGCCTGGCAGGCAACAGATTGTCTGTTTGCATACACATCGCTCAGCAACCAAACAATTCTGCGAAGGAGAGTATCAGAGTGACTGTCATGTGATTGTGTGTGTGTGCGTGCATGTATGCTTTACTCAGCCAACTAGTATCTTCTTTGGATGTGCATCATCGCTCTTACTACTATTAATGTAATTCGGCTGCCTCCCCAGAGAGCATCGTCAGCACCTTGGAATCTTGCCTTCCGGAATCATGGAATCTAGGAAGTGGCCTGAGCTTTGGAAACTGTTTGCAACTGGCTGGGATGGGGAAGGATAGAAGATATTGGCGGAAAACAATAAGGGAAGGGGAGAATATGGATTCCCAACAGTTTGATGTTCCCATGCAATTATGAAACACTGAACCACGTGGAAGGATGGGATTTTTGGAGCCTAGGTTTCAACCATTTCACTCTGTGCTCACAGTCATCTCCTCCCTATCCATAGCAACTTTTCCCAGTCATCTTATCCCTCCCTCCAACTATCACTCTGGTCTGTTCCTGCAGCATATATTTTTCTCTCCTAGGAGCTGACTGTCCTCACGTGGAGCTCTGCCTTTCAGGCATGGCGCATGGCCACACAGCCCAGTAATTGCCACCAACTTCCCTTCCCGAGGCCAAGGTGTTTGTAAGCACATGATAGGTATTCAGGAGTGTAAGAAGCTGATCTGTTTTGTCTCGATCTATAGCAGTGTTTCTCAACCTCAGCAACTTTAAGATGTGTGGACCTCAATTCCCAGAATTCCCTGGGCAGCATGCTGGCTAGGGAATTCTGGGAGTTGAAGTCCACGCATCTTAAAGTTGCTGAGGCTGAGAAACACTGATCTATAGTGTGCTGCTACAGATGAAGGAGGGCTGTTTCAGAGCAGTGCAGTGTTGGCCACTCCAGAGCGTTATTGATACTCTAAAATGGCAGCCTGCCGGGGATGACTGGTGGGTCCTTTGCCAAGGCCCACCTAAAGCCTGGAACCAGCTTTGGTGATGAGTTACTTAATCAGCTATCCTCTTAGCTGCTGAGTGCATATTCACTCGTAAAGTGGATAATAATAACCTGCATGGTCACTGTAGAATTTATGTTATTTTATTTCCCCCCCCCTGGAATATTTACATAGTCACTTCCCCTTTTCAACCAGTTATGTGACTGATTGTAAATGGCTGTGATCCCGGGTGAAATTCATCATCTCACATGACAGGATACGTCATTTAGGCAAATCCTGCACTGAAGTTGTAAAATAGAATTTTCAAAACCTAAGGTTTTCTGAAATGGAACAAATGCAAGAAGGGGATGGAAGATACTCTTCTTCTCATAAGACATTTCCAAGTGCAGACCAATTATGAACTTCGTTTGGTGAAGTTGAGTTGTTAAGACAGAGGTAGGCAGGCTGCCAAAACTCACAGCTCACCTGATCTCCTTTTGAGCACCCTCTCAAGTATTCCCCAAGCCATGCCACATGCTGGCTGGGGATGATGAGTATTCCAACCTAGCCGGCATGTGGCACTGGATGATGAGACCACTACTTTTGGAAGGCATGAGATTGGGGAAGGCTGATAGAAGACAGCAAGGAGAAAGCTTGACTAGCATTTCTCTTTCTCTAGAAAGATGACTTCTGGGCATTGATGTCTATCCTACCTTAATGGACTCAGCACCAAATAGCTGGCTGTAACTGCCATTTAATTTCTCATAATTTGTGTGACTCAGTGACCCTTGGACATTCTGAGTCATGCCATTTGTGCCTGCTGAATGCCAGCTCTGCCAAGAATGAACTTCAAGCCTATCAGATTGAGACCTGGAGACTGTCCTGTCAATAGGGTGACAATAGAAGAGCCGCAACATCTTGTTGACTGCCAGAGATTTGTCTGTATCTCTTTACTCCCATCTAGGAGTCCTATGAATTTTTTCAGCCAAGGTCTGGTAGCTCCAATTCAGCAACAGACCTCATTTTTTGGGTGTAGAAGGTCCCAGGTTTAACGCCTGGCATCTCTAGTTAAAACAAAATTCAGTTAGGTGATGTGAAAGACTACTGGTTAAAACCCTGGAAAAACCTTACAGACAATACTGGGCTATCTTGTTCAACTAACTGATTTGGTATGAGGCTGTTTCCTATGCAAATGTGTATGTCCCTGTATACCAAACGATTATATCAGTCGGAAGGCCTGGAATTCCAGTTGTTCAGGACCTTAAGAAAACATGTGGGTCTGTTTTAGAACAGATGATAACAATGGAATATCCTGACCCAAAGAAGAAATACATGCATTCCAACTTTTTGCAGGCAAAAATGGGACTCCTTTGAAAGAAAGGAAGCCATGCTGGTTGATAAGAAAAATTCCAAACCATACAGTCAGCCAAATACATTTATTAGAATGAAAGTATAGAAAATATTGGGCCAGATTTCAAGATCTCCAAATATCTTAATCAGGCAAGATGTTATAAAAAGGAGTCCCTCCTTGAGGGGGAGATGGGCGGTCATAGAAATTTGATAGATAGATAGATAGATAGATAGATAGATAGATAGATAGATAGATAGATAGTTGGGGGAGGGCAGGGGCATAAGGGGGAAGAAGGCTGACGTTATATACATGGGTGGGTGTGTATGTGAGGAAGAGAAAAGGAGAGAAAGAGAGAGAGAATGTCTGTTTCAACTTGATGTTGAAATAATGAAGTTTGCACTTATAACATCCCTATCCCTACCTTTATGCCAAGGATCATAACATGAACCTTCTCCCAATCTTTTTGGACAGTGCTAAAAAGAATTCTCTGCATGCTATAATAAGTGGTATTTTCTTACTCAGCAAGAAGTACTCGGGCTTGGCGCTGGCTTCAGAAGCAGGCTATATTAATAAGCTGACCGTGCCCTTAAGAAAAGCCCACACTCACTGTGTTCTGAGCACTTTGCACACTTGCAGCGTTCAGAGAACCATGTAAGCGTGTGCAGGATCGCAGCCCTTTGGATGTAACTGCACGAGAGCATCATCTTCCCAGATGCAGGATCGTGGAAGGTCATGTGATGTGGCTCGCCTGCATTAATCTGTTAATGGAGAGTGGGAGGCTTAGCCGCCACTGAGAGTGACACGGGGTGGCAGAGGATAGACTGAAGCCAGGGGAAATGGGGCCTTGAGAAGGCCGCCTAGTCTGGTGGGGCGGGGGCGGGGCGGGGTAGAAGGTCAACGGCTCCTTCTCCTTGGCTAATTATGGTGATCTCCATCCCAGACCTGTGTTTACAGAGAGTTTCCTTTGAGTCACTGCTCAGCAGCAGCCCCCCTGCGCTACAGGGAGCCAGGCCTGACCCAGACTTTGGCAGCCAGTGAATGCAGAGCAGACCCTATATAGCCATGGGACGTAGGCCGAAGGAAGCCGGGGGCCATCCTGCACGTGGGACGTGATTCTCAGCCTCTCCCCCTCAGCAGGATGTTCCTGGGCAGGCTGGAAGGCAGCGCGTGCCTGTGTGTCAGATCAAGGAGTGGGAGTCGGGGTGACCCCAGGCTGCCTTCTGATATTGGCCAGACCCAGGAGGTCCCGCCAAGTCTGCTCCCCACCCATCAGGATTCTGGATTAAGGCTGGAGTCCTAGGCACACTTACCTGGAGACAAATCCCATCAGGACGGTGGACTTTACTCCTGAATAAACAGGCTGTGTGGCCACAAGTGAGGGGGCAATCCTAACATTGCAATTTTTTTTAAAGAAATAGATCACCAAAACAATTATTTATCTATCTGGAAAATATTTAAATTAATGGAAAAGCATTACTATTTAATGAGGTGAGAGAAAGGTAGGAAAGATCTGGTCTTTTAAAAAAGAGTAGGTAATCTGCTTCTTTACTCCGTTTACATTTTAGTGCAATAAAAGTACAGATTCCCTCCAATCCAGCTCAACTCCTGGTACAGTACAGTAGTACAGCAGTTTTCTTGGCAACAGTAATGAAACAGCTTGCTCTTGTCTTCTAGGATGTTTTTTTCAGCTTCCAAGCCCTGAGATTTCCTGGTGGTATCCTATCCAAGTACAAGTAACTGCTTAGATTTATACGTTACCATGAACACTTCCCAAACTATACAGAGCTGAAAAAGTTATTTCCCCAGGTCCATGCTCTTTTGAATGTGGACAAGGCAATGAGCAGATCAAATATAATTTGTATTCAAAATATGTGTTTGTGGGCATATACGTTGAATGTGCGTGTATGAAGATTTGCACCAAATCAGATTTTAATTAGAGAAATATTACATCAGATGTGGATATTGGGGGAAGCGTTAGGAAAAACAGTGCATGAGGATGCATACACATTTTGGGGTAGAATCTGTAAAAAAAATGGTTACCTAATGCAGAAATGAAACGGATTTAAGATGAGAAAAATGAGAAACTGAATGCAATGAACTGGATTGATTTGTCTTTCCATATAACTGTGCAGGGTTCAGTCTATACCACACTTTGCTAGAGCACCTTCATCTGCTATACAATGAAGTTTTCTTTCTAGTCCAACCCACATACACACTTATCACTAAAAAGAAATTCTGAAATGATGTCTTCTACCTGCATTGTATTTGATCCTTGTAGGTGAAGAACACAAGGAAGAGAGTATCCTGATGCATTCAAAAAGGTAAGAATCTTCTCTTGAATAATTTGAAGAACAAAGCTCATTATACTTTTGGTTACCACTGTTCATTAAAGTAAGATCAGCTTTTTCTCTTTTTAGAGTTGCTATGGAGCCAACATTGTAATAGTCTGGGCCTGTTGTCAGAACATTTTGGTAAAAAAACCCAACAGATCCTGTACTTTAATATATGTATGAATAATATTGTAGGGCATCTGTGTAGAATAAAGCTTCACATGGGAATGATGGCAGTGTAGTGAACATGTGCTTGCTGTGAACAAGGTGTTTTCTGGGCACACAGAATGCAAATATGTATGGAGCCTTCATGGAGTTTCTTACACTTAGAAAGATCCTGGAAGTGGTGATTTTTTTTCCTGCAAGGTAAATTCTGAACATGTATTCTGATCTACAGGTCCTCAGATGAATCAATGACTGTGATTCTTCTATTTCAGTCATGTAATCCTACTTTCTCTTGAATTGGAGATCAATTCTATTGTAGGTAAGTAGGCTGAGGGAGAGGGATCGTAGGTGCCTGTAACAAGTATGTCAAAATGATAACCTGCCTGTCAGATGCCATTGCAGTTATGCCTTGCTCATAGTCACTTATGCCTCAGCCACCTCCTGATTGCATTACTACAGTGCAGTCTACATGGGGCTGCTCTTGAAGACCATCTGGATACTGCAACTGCTCCAGAATGCAGCAGTATGCGCAGTTCTGGGTGCCCCACGGTTCTCTTGAGTTACACCACTGTAGCGTGAGCTGCACTTGTTCACAGTTGCTTTCTGGGTGCAATTCAAGGTGCTGGTTATCACCTTGAAAGCCCTACATGGTACAGGACCAGGTTATTTGCAGGACTGCCTTTCCTTGAGAGTATCTTCCTGTCAGTTAGGGTGGGTGCACTCCAGGTCCCTACTCCTAAATGCTGTCATCTGATGGGACCTTGGAGGAACACCAATTCTGTAGCTGCCCAGCCCTTTGGAATTTTTTTATTTTTTTATTTTATTTTATTATTTTATTTTATTTTATTATTTTATTTTATTTTATTTTATTTTATTTTATTTTATTTTATTTTATTTTATTTTATTTTATTTTATTTATTATTATTTTTTATTTTATTTATTATTATTATTTTTTATTTTATTTTATTTTATTTTATTATTTTATTATTTTATTTTATTTTATTTTATTTTATTTTATTTTATTTTAATCTATCTATCTATCTATCTATCTATCAAATTTATATGGCCGCCCATCTCACAAAAAAGTGATTCTGGGCGGCGTACAACAATGAAATAGTTGTTGAGATCCAAGGGGCCCCATTCCTTTTATCCTTCTGGAAGGCCATGAAAACCTGGCTCTTCCCCCAAGCATTGGGTTAGGATGGGGGATGAGTCAGGAGGCTAATACTTTGGTTAGTCTTGCGCCTGGTGGGAAGGGTTGTTCTGCTTTTATTCCTGTTTTTATTGGTTGTTGTGAGCTACCCAGGATTACTATGTGAGATAGGCGGCCATATCAGTTCTTTAAATGAATAAATAAATGACGTCTGATTCAAGCACATATGTCTCACCTTTTTGTGTGATGATAACATGATGCATTTGTAGTTGATTGCCCCCGCCCCCACCCACGCTATAGGTCATAGATTTCTCACTGCTGTCTAAAAGAACGAGTATTTTCTCAGTCAGAGTCATATGGTTAAACTTTAGGCACACGAGATCTACATTCTTTTTAAGTAGAATCCTAAAATCCTCCAACAAGAACATTCAAAGGAATTCACATAGCATGATCAGATTGTTCCTTCATATGAAAATGTATAGATGTGAAATAGCTTTTGTTGAATTAACTCTAATTGTAATTTTAAATCTATAGAAATGGGACACATCGATAACAAAATGGGCCTTCATTGGCATCAGATACCTGCTTTAGCTTCTTATTCCATGTCTCTGCATACTCTTGAATTTCTAATTCAGTGTATTCAATTTTATAAACATGTTATAAATTATTATTATTATTATTATTATTATTATTATTATTATTACTTGAATTTATCCCCGCCCATCTCTACCATGGTAGACTCTGGGCGGTTTACAATCAGAATATATAAAAAGTTAAAAAGACTATACATTTAAAAGCTACTATAAATAAATACCTACTAACTATAGGCTCATTTTGTCTATAACTTATTAAAGATTCAAGTACTAAGGAGGATTCTAAAGGACACAAGGCAGCTGGCTCATATCTAGGCATCAAAATGGTTTTAAATGAAATTCCCTCTCTGCAGTTTTTGGCAAATGATACTTAGTTTAGAGTAGAAGACTTAGAATATAAGTTTTCAACACTTTAGTAGTGGGGGAGGAATTGGCTTTTACATCCTACTGTGTTCTAGACATATTGTTGGGTGTAACTCAACTTTTTCAGGAAAGCAAAAATGCAGGTGCCCACCTGATGGCAGCAGAGAGTTCTTGGGACTTTTGCAGCCCTGATATGGTAACACTAAACTGCAAATATGAGGAGGGAGAGGCCAGTGTACTTTATTAACCTTTCAATGACTTTTTAAAATTTGATTTTAACATTTGCACTACAGTGCTTTTTCACATAAGTGCTATTGCATAAGCCTATACTTTTAATGTTTTGAAATGAAAAAATAAATTAGAAAAACATGATGCCAAAGTAGCAGTAATCAGGAATTTAGCATCTAATATGTCTGTTCATCCTCTGAAAATGATACAGAGAAAGGGCTTGGAATCTCATGCAAGCACAGCACTTCTCTGCTATTCATTAAAGTCACCTTTTTTCAGGTTTCCTTTTGAGTCTGGAAAAAAGGATGCTGTTGCTTTAAAGCATTCACTCATTAAAGCAGCCACATTTTTTTTCAGGCTCATGTGGAAGTCTGAAAAAAGTTCAGCCGCCTTAATGAATAGCAGAGAGGTCCAAAGCACATCTTCCAAATCACTTTTGAAGGGTTCTCAATCCTAATAACAAACTCTATCACTGAGTGGCATTACTGTATATGTGAAAATGAACCTCTTGTGGAAGATGGAAGTTTTACATTAAGGCAATTTGTATTGGGGTTACAGTCCCCCTCCTCCAATTTCATGAACGCCTAAAAGAAAATGAAAAGGGAAAATGCAGGGATGATTATTGGATGAAGACCACGTGGACAGGCCACAGAAGAACAAAGAGTAGCCATTCCAGACAAAACAGTAGTGGGAAAGCATTACCGGCTTGAGTCGTGGCTATGAAGTTGTGCTCCTGCAGGAAAACTGAGTCCAACTTTGTTCCGTGTCAGCAGGAACATCTAACCTTCCCCCTGAGGTTCTCTAGCTGTTGATGTCTCATGAGTCAGGATGTCTGGTGAGTTGGGGCCCAGGATGACTGGTTGCAGTGAATCAGTGCTTTTCTGAGATCCCGGGAGTAGGATCTAATATTGTGCTTCACTGCTGTGCCTAAAAAAGAGCTGGCTCTGATCCCAGGGGTGTTTAAGGCACCCAGAGAAATGTGGGTTCTCTTATGTCTGGGGAACATGCAGGTGCCTGCTTCTGTCTTCTGATCTTTGGCACAAACTCATCCCGGCGTGTCAACCCAGGCTTTGCGAAGCGACCCAGGGTGTTTTTGCCCGCACACAGCCTGTCGGGGGCCCTTGGCACTGATACATCCGTGCTTGCTCAGAAGCCCAGCACGTCGGCTCCCTCTTCATTCCTCCCAACCCTGGGGATCCAGCCTGCCTTTACCATACAAGTAAAGGAATGCAAATCTCCCCATCACTCCTTAGTCAGAGAGATGGGCAGAAAACGGGAACCCACAACAACCCTGTTTCCAAGAAGGAAATGTTTTTGCTCGGAACTTCATGGCTCTAACACTGGTTGCTTCTCTGAAAAGGCAAATGTGGACTGCATGTGGAAGGGAGGGAGTTACTATAAAGACAGGGAGGAGCGTTAGGGGGGTTTCCTTGCTAAACAAGGCAAGAAGGAAAGCTAACATTTCTCATCTGCCAAAGGCAGCGTCCTGTCTCTCTTGTACTGTGCAGAGGCTTCAGAACTGAACCAAATGTGTGTGGTGGCACTCCAACAACTCTATTAAAGTTCCTTTCTTAGAAAGAGAAATACAGAAGCAGATCCTTCCCTGCAAATAGAATAACTGCATTCATGTTGCAACTGTGACGATCCCTTCCCCAATTTTGTCTACTCCAGAGCTTTCCAAACTTTTCATATTGGTGACACACTTTTTAGACATGCATCATTTTGCAACACACTCTTACAGCAGGGCACAAGGCAGGCACTAGGACCTGCGCGGAATCCTGGCAGGGCTTGGAGGCCCGGGCTACAGTTTGGAAAGCTCTGGTTTACTCAAACAAATCTGCGAGGTAGGCTAAGCCAAAAGGTGATGACACTGAATGAGCTAAAAAGCTGAGGGGGGATTCAAATCAGGGCCTCTTCGGTCCTAGTCAAATACTATGCCATGCTGGCCATTCATATTTCCTGTCTTGCAGCTCTTTATCCTTCAGCTCTAGTGAGAGATGATTGCCTCTTCTGGCAAGAGGAAAGCTTTTTACCTTGATTTCCATTCTGATGAAAGAGAACAAAGGACTTGGGCTGTCTTTGAAATGAATGAATAATATTTATTCGGTCAATGACCAGCAAGATAAAAATACTAAAATCGAACTAAATCAAATAAGTACAAGTACAATTATACATAGTAACTGTGAATTAAAACAGTTATAATATAATCTATAAATCCCTACTACAATAATAACATATTTATTTACCTGAATATTTATTTACTTAAACCCAGAAAATTAATAGAACCTTTATATTAATACTATGTTTTAAAATATATACCCTCAAAAAAAATTTTCTGTCTTTGTAATATTGACCGTTTACTTTTAAAATTTTGTTGGCCGCCATGGGAATATTAGTAAATATATGTACAAATTAATTAATTAAGCAAAATCTTGATTTACGTACCTACAAACGACAGAGGAGATATGGTACAGACAAATGTCTGAAAGAAAAATGAGTGGGTCAGGAGGAAGAAGACGGCTGAGAAAATTGTGGTTAGAATGACCTGAGAAGATTCTCAGAAAGAGAGAAGTGAGTAGTTTGAAGAACAAAAGGTGGGGTATGAAGTGGTATGTGAATGAGGGGAAGCAAGGATGCTTTGCCAGGACAAAATAAATAGAGAGATGCAGTGAGTAGTGTTACAGTGGTTACTGTAAACTAGATTTAGTCAAATTTCTTTTTCTTTTCTCCTGTCACCTGCTTTTAATTTCCTTTGCTCACCACCTCTTCCTCTTTTTCTGCACTTTGCATGATCTTGCTTACTTGGAAGGGTGTAGCGTGATGGGTACCTGGGGTGTGGTGAAAAGTGATAACTCTTTCTTGAAATACTAGAACACTGCATCCTCTGATGAAGTCAGATCATGGGAGATTCAGGATAGATAAAAGAAAACACTTTCCTCCAATGCACTAGGTTACTCTTTGGAATGAGTTACCCCAAAATAGAGTGGTGGCCACTAACTGAGAAGGCTTGAATAGGGAATTAGGCAAACTCATGGAGGTTAAGGTTACCAAGGGCTATTAGTCATTTTGGGCACTATATTAAACTAGTTATCACCTAATGCCAGTTGTTAGAGAGGGTGGCAGTGCCCTCAAAATTTGCTTGTGGGTTTCCAGGATACCTCCCTGCTCCTGATCTACATCCCATCTCTGTCCATCTTTTTCAGCCTCTTTCTGTTACAAAACAGCCTGCCCTACATCTCCTGTCCTCAGCTGGATGACTCTCCTTTCAGGGAAACACTTGAAACATCAGCTTCTATCCATGAAATATCAAGGGATATGGCGGATGTGAATTCACTGTCTCCCTCACAAAGAATGGTTGATCTGAGACTCAAGAGCTGGGCCTTGGGATGCTGGTTTAAGGGTAAAGCCTCCTGAGCCAACCGTGGCTCTGACTTCATGGACATGCCACAGGGTTCAAAAGTTATTTGGAAGTTGTGCTTCAGAGCGTACACTACCCCCATGCCTATCTGCTGCTCATTAAAATAGATCAACTTTTTCAGGCTTCCCAAGAACTAAGGGTGCATGGGCGGGAGGCATGGCTGCTTTAAGAAGTGTGTTCACTTTAATTTGTGGATTTCTTAAAGCAACGGTGTCTTTTTTTCAGACTCACAAGGCAGCCTGAAAAAAACGGGGCTACATTAATGAGTGTCGGAGATGCAGGATCTCCTATCCAAGGACTAACCACGTGCAAGGACCAACCTACTTAGCTTTCTGAGATCGGTCAAGCCAAGCTAGAGCTGGTTTAAATCAGGGGTGGGGAACCTTTTTTCTGCCAAGGGCCATTTGGATATTTATAACATCATTCGCGGACCGGGGGTGGGGTTTGCGGGTGGGAGCCAATCGTGCGGAAGGGGGTGGGGCTTGTGGGCGGGAACCAATCACAAGCACCGGGGGTGGGGTTTGCGGGCGGGAGCCAATCGCATGGAAGGGGGCAGGGTTTGCGGGCGGGAGCTCCTAGAGGGCCAGACCAAATGATTTTGCGGGCCTTATACGGCCCATGGGCCGGACGTTCCCCACCCCTGGTTTAAATGAAGGCACAGAGGAGTCACAAAGGAATGGCAACCACTTTGCCTTTTGCAGCAACATTCCTCGGCTTATTGTGGCCTCATCCATATAGAACCACAGAAGTCGGAGAGATGAAATCTCACTGATGCCATCCCTAGGCCCCTCAGTTCAACGGTAACCACATCCAGAGCATAACAATGTCATCAACTTCATCCTCGGTGCCTAAGACCAGATGCAGGCAAGCTGTGGTCCTCCAGATGACTGGGATTCCAATTCTAATCAGCCTCATCCAGCATGGTCGTTGATATGGGAATGGGCAGCTGTAGTCACAGACATCTGGAGGGAGCTATTGAGAAGCCTGATGCTATGAGGCAAATACCAGGAGCAGCTCTCTGTGTTAGAGAAACACACAGGACTGCTCCCCAGTTCCCCTGCTCAGAAAATCTAGCTGGAGAAGGGAGGAAGATGATCTCTTTCTCTGAAAGAGGGAGGCTTCCAGGTGAGGCTTTCAGCCAGGCACAAGGCCTCAGGGTGGATCCACTGGGGGATCCACGTGTCTTGGTAATGTATGTATGAATGTAATGTTTATTACGGCCAAAAGACCTGAATGTCTTGGTAGTGAATGATAACCCCTGGAAGGTGGCCATTTTGAAGCTGGATGTACAGTGCAGTCAATTTAAATTTTATGTTTGAATTATAGATATCAGGCATGCCAAAGACTGATCTGAGCCTCCCTTGAAAACAAACCTCAGCGTTTCTTGCAATATGCAATTTTTTTTATAAGGCCCGGCACTCAAGCCTGCCTGGAAATTGTACACTTTGACAAAGGACAAATCTCCCCCTTTTCCCCAAAAGGTGTGGGGGAATTAGGTGTGGCCACTGTCAGCGGTAAGATTAAAAGTATTCTGCATATTCTCAGAGGAATCGCTCTTACAGTTATTATGAATGCTACATAGATGTATTTATCTTTCAGGATGACAGGGTCTTTAAAGCACTTGTATTACCACTTCATATTTTCCATGCACTTGTAACAAAATGTTCTACTGAAATCATACTTCCAAAAAAAACACCACCAAAGTGTTGCTCATGATTTCTGCCATTCAGTTATGCCCTTCTTTAGTATACTCTGCTACATTCCTCTTTCTCCTTCTCCTTCTCCTTCTCCTTCTCCTTCTCCTTCTCCTTCTCCTCCTCCTCCTCCTCCTCCTCAGTTCTCATCTGGGTGTATTTTTTTAGACCTTTTTCCCATTTGGGATCTATTTTGTCTAGAGAACGAATTGCAGTCATGTCTGAATTTACTGTTTTACAAATAATGTTGTCCTTTGTAAGGAATGCTGCTCAGGAGGACAACAGCCATTAACTATTTTTCATCTGACTTCATTTAAATGTAAGCTCAATTTAGAGTACGCTGTTATTTCTAAACAGACTGAGTGAATGCAAACGCGCGCACACACCCCCATGAGATATCCCCCAGACAAAGTATAAGTTTTGGCCTACTGATCAGGCTACTTGACAGTGCATTTGAAGTCTAAACAAGGCAACGCTTGGCCTCCCTTTTAGGTGTTTAAGAAATCCTAAGGGAGCGCCTTAGAGCACACACAGACTTTATTTTTCATTGCTGTTCACCAGCAGCCCCCCATATATGGAGTGCAACACTGAGACAAGCTCCCAATTTCTGCCCTAGTTGAGGCCTAACTTTTATAATTTTAGAAGCTACTCTGACCACATTTTGTGTGTCCCTGTGAGTGTAGGTTTGCAAGCACATCCTTTTTTAACTGAATGCACAGCAGCCAGGCAGTTGCTCCCCTCAGCCCACCGGAAACTGCACATTCTGCATATTCTGAAGGCTTTCTCCTGAATTTTGAGAGGAGAAGCCCTCCTTGCCATCTGCAGCTTCCACGGACATTTGGTTGGCTATCTGACAAAGTTTAGGTCTGATCCAACATGC
The DNA here is from genome assembly GCA_023362775.1 of Charina bottae. Classification (NCBI taxonomy): domain Eukaryota; kingdom Metazoa; phylum Chordata; class Lepidosauria; order Squamata; family Charinaidae; genus Charina; species Charina bottae. Next base: position 163,586,395 of record JALMGJ010000002.1, read on the forward strand.
TTTGAGCCTGTTGCTGAATCTGCTTCTGTCTTTGTTGGGTGAACATGAACAGAGGTGGGCTGCAAAAGCCCAGGTGCCACCAGATAACCGCAAAGAGATACAGAAAACTCAAATGCTTTGCTGTCATCTCTTCCATATTTTACAGTGGAAAGTAGGAACACTTGTTTTGCATTAAGGAAACAAGGGATTCATAGCAGTAATGGTGAGCCAGCCAAGTACAGTATGTGAGCGACTTCTGTGGAGTCTGTTGGTGTGCCCTGCCGAAGGACTTCCTTTTTTAACTTTTGGAAATGTTGTTAACTTAAAATGGTGCGTGCTCCTCTGTTTTCCAACAGACCAACATGTAGGCACATTTATGGCCTTTTGATGATGGTACATCTGCATCCTAAAATCTTACATGGAGCAATGTGCAGCTTTAGCACAAGATTGTGAGATGTTCCCCTTCCATAAGTTCCCAACCAAAAGACAGTGTAGCTGCCAAAATACGTTTGAACAAGGGAAAGCTAACTGTGGTTAGCAGCCCCAGTTAACTCGCGAACAAGGTACTTATATGCTGCTCTTTACATAAATATCCTAAAACTGTCTACATTTTTTAAAATGTAAGAGAGGTTATATTAGGGAGGGAGCATCTTTCTGCCTTCCTCTCAAGATAAAATGGTCCATGACTGGCCCTGTGGGGGCAGTTGCCTAGCATCTATGACCAAGGCCAGCAAATGACACCCCTGTCTCCCCCCCATATTCAAAATTTCGAGCATAGTATCCCACAGTGCTCCTCCCCTCTTATCCAATAATAACTTAAAATATTTAACCATTTTCAGTGATCAGATGGTTCACTTTGCCTAACGTTAGGGTTGGACCTATCTAGAGCCTAGTCCATGCTATAATGTATTTGTTGGTTTTTGGCTTATTATTATTATTATTATTATTATTATTATTATTATTATCATGGTTATTGTTATGATTACAAATGTTTGTATACCGCCCCAATCACATGAGAGTTTTTAACATAAATCACCAACACCAAACAAAACTAAACCAAACCAAACCAAACCTCAAAGCCACAGCCCAGACTAAATAAAATGGTTTTGATGGCTTTGCAGAAAGCCAATAAGGGGACCAGGCATATCTCTGAGGCGAGGTGCTACAAAGCATCAAGGCTGCCATGGAGGAAGCCTGCCTCTGTATCCAAGCCCCCTCTACCTGAACAGCAGCACCACTCTTGATAACCTCACAGGATGGGAAGAATCATTTGGAAAGAGGCAGTCCTTCAACTAACTTGGCACCACGTTGGATAAGGCTTTATAGATAATAGCTAGCACTGGGAATTGGACCCAGAAGTGTATAGGGAACCAGCAGAGCAATCAAAGAATTGCTGTTACATAGCCAAAGCAGCATTTGCCTGCCAGCAGCCTAACCACTGCCTTCCGTGCCAATTACAGCTTCCAAGCCATCTTCAAAGGCAACTGCTGCAGAGCGTGTTGCAGAGGTCTGTGCGGAGATAAAGACATGAGTCACTATTGGCAAGCCTCAGGGTCCAGGAAGGGCCAGCCCCATCTGGGCAAAACCTGTCCTGGCCACTGCTCTACCTGCTGACCTAGCAGGAGCTGCATGGCTAGGAGAGACCCCAAGTCACAGGTATGTTCTTTTGGGGAGCGCAACTCCATCCAGAGCTAGCACTGGAACCAAATGAATGCCAAGACATTTCTGAATGAACCATAACTCCCTTTTGCTAAGATTTAATTTCAGCTTGTTGTCCACATCCAGTCTCTCACAGACTCCAGATGCTGGCAGAAGATCTCCACAGCATCTTCAGCTTGGCCTGGGGTGGTGATGTGTCATCATGCAAATGCCACATAATTGTGCCAGACAGCGGGACACAAGCGTGTAATAGCGGCACTTGGGTTATGACATCATCATGCTCATGTCATCACTACAATTTGATTGGCTGCCTGAGGGGGTTAGATTTAGCCCAAAACTTGCATAGGGTTAAATTAACTCCATCCGTCAGCTATGCTGGGGGAACATAAAAAAAACAGCCAATTCCCCTCTTTTTTAATCTCATCCTATATACCAGGGCTTTCCAAACTTTTCCTGTGGTGACAGACCAACGGCGGCGTGCGAGAAAACCCGGAAGCACTGCCACTGCGGTGGCACGCAAAAACCCGGAAGCGCTGCCACTGTGGCGGCGTGCAAAACCCCGGAAGCGCTGCCACTGCGGCGGTGCGCAAAAACCTGGAAGCGCCGCAGCGGTGACAGCGTGCAAAAACCTGGAAATTCCGCCACTGCGGCACTTTTGGGTTTTTGCGCGCCACAGCGGTGGCGGCAGCGGTGTCCTGGTGTGCCGTGCGAAAACCCGGAAGAGCTGATGGCCCGCTGCTGTGTGCACAGCTGCGTGCGGCGGCGGCACACCATCAGCGCTTCCGGGTTTTAACGTGACACACCTGGGCCCCGCAGGCGACACAGTATTGTGTCGCGACACACAATTTGGAAAGCTATGCTATATACACACCAACATTCTGGAGAGAAAGAGCAGCTGAAAAAGTCAGCCTCTCCATTATAGATTTCATTGTCAAGTCCTGGCAGCGCATAACACTCTTCCCACACACTGAATGACTGCAGTGGCCAGGTCCCACCTACTGCTGCATGCCTGGCCAATGGGGAAGGGGCTGTTGATGTCATGATGTCTTGCCTTAATTCTCCTGGTGCAATACCATTTGGGGAATACAGAGTTCCTACTCAATATAAATGGGTGGGGACTCTGCATTCCCCAAAGGGTAATCTTTGACTTATGCCAACCCATGACCCAATTCTGGCAGTATGCAATCACAATAACCATTGGTAAGAAGGTCTGACAGCAATGTCCGCATGAAATCTGTACTTTCACCAGAATGACAAAAGCAGCGTCACACTTTTTGCATGTGTACACAACATCATGACACACACAGAAAAGGAGTGGAGTGTATGTCCTGACCCTGTGATGCTGCTGACATTAGTTTTTGGTGAAATCTATGTTCATATGTTATGCTAAGTAAGCCATGAGATGCATATTTGTGTTTTATTACATAAACCACAACTGGTTATGTGCATAAACCATAGTTATAGAATTGCATAACCCACTAAGCTATAATGAAGCAAACCATGTGTTGATTTAGAAGTCGCATCCTGGCATATTTATGTGTGTGTGCATATTAATCAAGAATAAAGTCTTGCTGTTTTCAATGAGGCTGCAGCTTGTCCAACATGGTTCCTTCCCATACAAATTCTGTTATCTCCAGCATTCACTGGAGATTTCAAGAATTGGAATGGAGGATGCCATGCAGGAGAAGGTTGCCTGGTCTGTTTAGGGCTGTTTGTTTAGAATTAGGCTGTGTGGGTTTGGGACATAATAATATGCATATACAAGATACTTTTCTATTGGTGAAATGCTGGCTATATGGGGTGCCTTGATGAAGGCCCATTGCCACCCAGATTAGTTAGATAGACCAAGGATGCTTCCAGATGAGGCTTCTATGGTAGAATAGTCCTGCTTCGTTTGGGGAAGTTTATGGAGAGGCCCAGATGACAATGTCATCCCCTAGTCATTCTCCAGTGTTTTCTTGCTACTTGTTTCCTTTTTTTTCCTTTCTACAGAAAGCCCATCAAAGATGGAAAGATGGGATGCAAACACAATGTCTTTTGATCAGTAGCATTAGAAGCCCCCCCTTTTTTAAAGTTCATCAGGAACAGATTTGCTGCAAGTCAAACATCCATTTGATTCTTCTTTCAAACCACCTTCAATTTACACTTTGCTTTCATTGACTAAAATGCAACCATATTCATTGAACAATTTCACTGATTGAATAAACTACAGTTGGTTGCAGTTTATATTAGTTTAGATGTGTGAACCAGATGTGTGTTTATTACATGTGTGAACCAGATCAAAGTGTTTTCAGCCTGTATAGGCTGACCATACATACCGTTTTAAACGGGACAGTACTGTTTTATTTCACATTTCCCGACTGTCCCGTTGTTTTAATATAAATGTCAATTTTGTCCCGTTGTTTGTTTTTTTAAATAGCAAAATGTCAGGCATGGCAAGATTGATTCAGCCAAGATGCAATTATCATTTAAAAAGTGCTTGATTGAGGTGCCTGATGTTGGGTGAGATTAGAGAGGGACAAGGAAGGCAGAAAGAGAGAGGGGGGGGAGAGAGGGGGAGACAGAGAGAGACGGGGAGAGAGATCTTTGCCACCACCTCTGCTATGCTCTTAGCTGGTCGCTTTCTGATTCTCTGTTTGTTTTATTAAAATGCGTTTGGGATGTGATCCCACCCCCTTTTTTCAAGAGTGAAACTGATTATTCCTCCAGCTCGGCAAGAGGGAGTCTTTCGTTTGGGATTGTGGGAGAGAGAGAAAGAGGGAGAAAAAAAAAGCAGGAGGAGGAGGAGGGAAGGCAGAAGGAAGAGAAGCTCATGGAGTTTTTGAATCCTCCCTTCCCTGCCTCTCTTCTCTCCCCCCTCCCCTCCTTCCTGCGATTCATGATGTTACAAAGCCTGTGAGCTGTGCTTTCCCCATTCGCCTCCTGTCAAATACAGTCCCCCTCTACGTCTACCTAAATTTTTGTATGAGTTCTGTCACTGAAGAATAATTGTTAGCTCAATATATTCACGTAATAAAACTTTTTCATTTTAATGAAAACAAAAATATTTTTATATATACAGTAATCGGTTTAAGGACCAGCAAATGGATCTTAAAAACTCTTTAAAACAGTTTTTATCGTCTTACTTTTTCATGAATACGGAATATTACATAAGTTTAACCCCGTCCCATTTTTGCCATCCCAATGTCCCGTTTTTGTCTCAAGGAAATATGGTCTGTATGTTCTGGCTCAGAAGAAGGCCAGAGGCCATAGCTTGGTAATTAAATCCAAGTGAAATATCTGAAGGCCAGTTCCTCGTCTCTCGGCTGGTGGGAAAAGACCCTGTTCATTAACCTGGAGAGATGCTGCAACTCTGGATAATGCTAAGCTAGGTGGGCCAATGCTTTTATTTTATTGATTCATTTCTGACCTTTTCTCCAGGTGCTCAGAACAATAGAAGTCCCATTCCCTCCCCCAATATTTCTCCAGAACATGTACCCTGTAAGGGAGGTTGGGCAGAGATGTAATACCTGGCCCAATAGGAATCTCATGAACCTCTCTGGCTGAGATGGATCTGACCCTGTATTTCCCCCTCCCAATCCAACTTAACCACTACAACACACTGATCTGCCTTAGCGTAAATTCATTTCCTGTTGCACACCCCATGTTAAAATAAGAGTTCGACAAACCCTCACGCTACTTCCTGGAGGAGGTGGCAGTAGTAGCAGTCACAACAAAGTCCCTAAGAGGGGAGCGGGGGGGGGGGGGGGGAGCAAACGGAACAGCTGGGGATGGGACTTTGGGGGTTTGCTCTTGCCACCAGCAGAAAGTTCCTGTGTGTCATTTCCTCTTGCAGAGGCTACGTCCTCTTGACTTCTCAGAAGGTGACTCTATTTAATCCTTTTTGTACCGGTGGGTGAAAATGTGTGCATAGTGGGAGGGGGCTGGGAGAGTGACCTTTGCCTGTAAAACCCAAACAGGATTCTATTAGGAAGCGGAGCAGACAGAGGTTACCACTGTTGATCCCAAAGGATAGGAGATTCAAAGCAGAGAGAATGAGTATTTATTTTTAAAATCACGTTTCGTGTGTGTGTGTGTGTGTGTGTGTGTGTGTGTACACACACACATACACACACACCTCTGTGTCTCTGTCTCTGTCTCCATGTATGCATGTGTATTCTATTACATACATATATTCATACACTCAGATACATATATCTAGGCATACATCATCATAAGTGTTGTATCTTATATAGGAAAAAAAATATGGCTTGGTGGACAATGTGCAAGCATTTGAACTTCTCCATACTGTGGTGAACCTCTACTGAAGCAGCTCAGAAGCACTGCCTGCCTTTCTACTGGTGCCTCTATCAGCTACGCCGCTGTATATTTTGTAGGCCCAGTGCTGATGCAACAATGCTCTCTTGCCTAACTGTGGTTAGTCATCTATCTCACCTCTCCCTTCCTCTCCTATGAACATGTCTTTATTGCACCAGTCTTAATGCAGTCTTAATGCTCACCACTGTTTGCAAACCTACTTCGAATTATGGTTACAAATCATGTTTAGGCACTACTTGTGGTTCGCATCAGAGTGGCTGTACTCAAGCCTTTGGCTTCAAAAGCTGTATGATGAACTCACCCATTTTGGCTGAGCTGTATGAATTAGGACACTATGATTTGCTCAGGAAAACACGTTTTTAAAAGCCTGGCATACCCATTTTAAGGCTAGCTATGATTTTGCTTCCTGACCAAAAGTAGAAAGGGATCTGTATGTGAGAAAGGAAGAAGTGGGAGAGGAAAAATTCACACAAACCCAGGGGCGCTCATCTTTAATGCCTATGTTTCAGCAAGGTTAGGTCTGTACTATTCCAATGGGTAATACCTTTCTGTAATCTGCTAATCTATTATTTTAATCTGCTAAAAGATTCTACGAAGCCACATGTCTGGATGTTGTAGCCTAACCTTCCTCTGTCTGATACCTTCCAGAAGGACTAGACTACAAATCCTAGGGATTATGGGAACTGTAATCCAGCTCATCAGGACAACATCAGTTGGAGATGGCTGCAGTTAACTGAACCAAATGGCTCCTTTGGGGCTGAGCTATTCGAATTGCACCCATCTCTGGCTGCAATCGGTTGTACTCCTCTGTCTATGAAGGTTCTCAGTCATCCAGGTGGAATTGTCTGTAGCTTGAATCATGTCAACTGGATTTCTATACTCCTCTGCTTCCAGAGAAAGCAAGGCAGCCAAAAGAGGTTAGAAAAAGAGGGTGTTGCCCAAGGAAAATAAGAAAGACAGGAAAGGAAAAGGCGTCTGACACAGGAAGGGAAGCTAGAAAAGAGGAATGGTATTGGCCCCAGAAGTAAGAGAAGCTGATGTTGATGAATGGCTTGGCACTAACCAGGCAGATTGTGGGTTGTAGACTTCTGGCTTTCCTGTAACACAATTCCTTTTAACCCTATGGTCAGAAACACATCTGCAGGGCCTTCCTGCTTTGTAAAGAAAATGGAATCCGTAGACACCGTTCCTCATGGAATACGATGCAATGACATCAGCGCTCCTGCCCATTCCCTGCCCCCAAAGTCTGCTATGTCCCCTAATCCCTTGGCCCTCCTTTCCTGCAGTGGGCGATTTCCTTATCAGGAAGAGAGGCTTAGATGCCTGTACCAGAGAGCTGCCTGCTTGCCTATGTTTAACTTCCAGCAGACTTCAAAGAAGAAAATGAGCCATAAAAGCAAACAATGGAGTTTGCCTTGTGTTTAGAACCTGGTTTCCGCCAGGCTTGGCCTAGATCCAAGGGAGTGAAACAAGGGCCACTACCACTGTCTGGCTTGACTAGAAGAATACAAGTGCCATTTACTGACACCGGAGAAAACATCCGCTCAAAACAAGTCGTTTGGCAGTTATTCCCTCCTTCCCAGAAACAAGGAGTTATGGTTCAGAGATTTTAATAGGGCAATATCCGGAGATTCTTTAGGAGGAGATGTTGCCACCATATTCTATGCTGCAGCTTGGCCAAGGCAGTTTTGGGACATAGTACTCTTTGCTCAGACTTGTATTAATCCCCTTTCTAATGTCTAATGTGAATTGCAGTTTACTGATGTCAACTGTATCCGTAGTATGTGGTTCATGCAGTTCCAATATAACTGGACGCAGGCAGTTCTGCACAACAGCACATATCCCAATTCATCCACACGTTGCACTAAGCCCTGGATTATTTAATCATGGTTTATTAACTCAACCCCAATTAGCTCACTTCATAAATAATGCTAAGCTATACACTGCACGTACAAACCACAAAGGGTTCACACCACACACTAAACCAAACTAAACAAACTATCTTATTTCTTAGTGAGATACACCACTGCATCCAGATCACTTGCATATCCAATCCCAAATGTTTTGAGGATTTAAGTGATGAAAAATCTAGCAATATAAGGACACTCATTGCATATGAATTGCAGTGCTCCTTGGGACAAGGACTTTGTAGAAAGCAGTTCTCTAGTGGTCTTGGTTATTTCCGTTGTGCTTCTATAAGATACCTCCAAAAGGACACGGATGTTGCTAAAATAACCTAAATTACATGAGTAACGATGATGGTCAGGAACTCTGCAAGCAAAAGTAGGGCTACCGTAACTGGGCTGCAAACATCCAGACCACTACTAGGTAGAAGCAACGTGTTAAAGTTTCCAGTATCTCTTTGCTGCCATCGTTCAGATTTCTGCAGCCTTGAGATGGTTACCCTACATAAAAGTCTTGTCATGTGAACCGGTGTAGCTGCATGTGATACTCTGGGTAGGATGGCAAGGGCAAAGATACCAACAGATGCAATCAGTAGGGCTGAGCATTTTCCGCTGCTTGTGGGCACACAAAATTTCTGCACCAAACCAGCCAACTGTGCTTGGGCTCCTCCACCATCAAGTTGACATAGTCCCTGTTATGGAGTAAGAGCCCGTGTTGCCTATGAAGCTGCACTTGCCTGTTGTATTTATGGCAGCCCTCCATTTTCATGCCTCATGGGTTGTCCAGATTATGTAGAGCTGGTGGTTCAATTAGGCTCACTTCCCAAAGGGTTTCTGTTTGCTGTCCTGAGACCTCATGGTCCTTGCTTGTGGATACTAGTGTGGGCTTCTTTACCCCTAAAGATGGCCATACTTCAGCCACTGACTCCATGCTTTCCCTTTGTTGGAAGGAAAATTTTATCTTACCAGATTCGTTCCTGAGCCGGGAGTAAAGAAACAGACGAATTGCATGAAGTTAGGAGTTTTATTTACCCAAGAGCAAAGACAAGGCAGCAGGCTGTTAGGTGGGCGATCGCGCAGGACCCCCTTCCTACAGCACATTATATACCCTAGATTACTCACAGACCCATGTTGGGATGGCATATTCCCTCTACCCAATCAGGTCAGTTACCTTGCCAGTTACCTTGCCCAATCAGGTCAGTTACCCCGACCAGCATACCCCCTCCCATCTTCATATCCAAGCAGGAAGAGGAGTATTTAGTCAGGTCATCTTCATGTCAACTATCTCTTTATCCCCTTTACAATCCTGAATGGTTGTTCTGAATTACATTCCTTATGCAAGGACAAGACAACTTATCACCTTCTACAAGGACCATTGAGGCAGGAAGGGCAGTGCTTAGTCTAGGCAATTCACACATTCTTGGTGAGTCCCAGCTTCCTCAAGAATGTTGGCTTTGGGATATTTAAACTATACAAAGGAGATCTGATATGAGGACCTTGATTTCCTGGTCAATGTGAGGACCTTGATTTCCTGGTTCTATATTTATTTTATAATAAAGAAATGGGGTGTGCTACATGACTAGATACTTATTTCAAGATATAAAATATGTTTACAATCCAACAATCCCCCCTCTGTGCATGGGAAGGCATATTCCCATAGCACATTTATGAGCGGTAACAAGACCTATGAATAGAAAAAAGTTGAGTATATAAAACACGAGTTCGTATATATAAAATTATGATTAAAACGAACAGGAGCAAAGTTAGAAAAAGTAAAATGATCACAGGATGCAGTGCAAGGTGTAGTACGTTAGAGAATGTGGGGCTCCATCCTGAGAATATATCCCACCAATGATGGGTAGTAAAACCATCTATATCTTGTAGAACACGTACTAGTTCAGCTTTTTCATGATGAAGTTTTAAAACGAGACCTTTATCATTCCGAGTGAGGTCATTCCTTACATGGCTGGCGTGTCTGAAAAGATAAAACGGATATTTGGCAAACACCACATACCTGTATATTTCAAACCCACCAACACACTGAGACAGAGGCTTGTACACCCCAAAGATCAAACTCCAAAACACAAGGAAAGCAATGTAGTGTATGCAATCCAGTGCAGTGAGGAGTGCTCTGAACTCTACATTGGAGAAACCAAACAACCTTTGTACAGGAGGATGGCCCAACACAGGAGAAGTAACACCACAGGACCAGAGTCAGCAGTTTATCTTCATCTAAAGGAAAAAGGACACTCATTTGAGGACATTAATGTTCACATTTTAGACAGAGAAGATAGGTGGTTTGAGAGAGGGGTCAAGGAATCCATTCATGCCAACTTGGAAAATCCTTCCTTGAATAGAGGTGGGGGCCTCAGGCATAACCTTTCCCCTATCTTCCTTCCTGCTTTGTCTTCTGTGCCTAGGAAGATTAAGACCATTTCGCAAGCTCAACAGCAGCAGGGTAATCTTAACGATCCTCCTTTAGATGATAAAGGGATTTAGAAACAAACATCTCAAAAATAACCATGACCTAGCCCCAGGTGCAAGGTCACACAGCCAGCCTAGAAACATATTTAAGGATTCCCTTACTAACTTTACTCAGACTGAAGAAGCTCCTTGGATAAGGAGTGAAACGTTTCCACTAAGAAAATAGAAATCCAGTTGACATGATTCAAGCTACAGACAATTCCACCTGGATGACTGAGAACCTTCATAGACATACACAAACACATCCCTTTCCATTGTCAATAATACGAGGGTCATCACTAGCCAATTGAGTCCACACGCAGGTGGCTGTGCTGAAATTATAGGCACATGGCTCAAAAGGGGTAGTGTAGGCAGGGCAAAGCCATTTATGAAAGCCCCACTGATCACAACGAGCAGTCATAAAAAAAGAATCATAAGTGGCTAGTTTAGAATTAAAATTAGGAATCCATAGGTGATAATTAACAATGGAAGGGAGGGGAAGAAACTGGTATGCTTCCACAGGATTACCCGCAATCACCGTGGTAAAGGTGAAATGTAGTGACGGGTAAGCTTTTTTAAACTGATCAATCTTGATCCATAACCAATTGACATCGTTATCCAGGATAATAGATTTCCAGGCCTGAACATCACCTTGCTGCCACTCCTTTATATCGGTGTCCATACGAAGCAGGTTCCCTAGTTGGAGGATGGCGCACCGGGTGGCAAGTGAAGAATTAAGCAGGTCCTGAGGGAATAGACGAAGGGCTAAGGTAGTGAAATTAAAGTAAGCCATAGTCACTTGTACAGATTGGTGGAGAACATCTGTACTTTGTAAAATTTGCTGCTCTGTAAGGTGTGACATTGTTTTAATATGTTTCCCTAAGGAGGCAATCTTATTCTCGATGGCCTCAATATCCATGGAGTTGATAATTCCAGCTCCAGTGCCAATCCCTCCCATTACGGTATCTAACACTGATCGCGTGGTGCGACCTTGGAACCATGAGTTGTACATTGGCAAAGCCCAGGGTAAACAAACAGGTTCATGAATAGAGATATTATAGGCAGACACATTAATAGTAACATAATAAACCCGCCGCAGTGAAGCTTCCATTATCTGATGAGGATGATCTTTCAGCAATATGATAGTAGAAGGGGTGCCCAATACTAAAGAGCGGGCACGAATGAAGTTGATATAGAAAAAATCATAATGCAGATCTGTCAGTCGATCACTTCTTAATCGACCCACCTCGGAATAGTTCCATGAGGTGGCCTGTTTCTGGGTACGAATGGTCTTCCAAGAGTCATTGGTTAGTGTTTGAAAGGTAAGATCCCATGGGGTGGACCATTGCAGTTGAAAGGAGGGTTGGTCCCATGGGATAGAAAAATAGAGTTTTGCACCTTTATGCATCCAATCACCTTGCCCTGTAAAGGTTATACAGTCACCCATAGTTCCAGGGAGCCATTGGTATTGGGATAACACTTGCTGTTTGCATAGGCGAAAAGAAGTTTTTGGAGGTTGTGTGGGTCCGGAAGCGAGCAAAAGGGGCCAGTTGATAGTTGTGTTTGGGGAAGAAAAGGGAACCATGAGTGAACTCCCTGTAGACACCCCTAGTTGGAGGACCCACAACATTATAAGCCGAGACATTCTTTCAAACCCCAAGTGTCAGAGTCAGGATCCCTAACAAGCTTGATGGGGGGCACGGATGGTGTCGAGGCAGGAGGAGGGCTGTGATCTCGGACCGCTGGTTTGACGTGTGTCCAGTGAAGCCAGGTGTTCCGTTCAGCAACCCGAACTGCTGTTTGAGTTGTCAGAAGGATCTGGTACGGGCCGTCCCACCTAGGTTGCAACGGTGTTTTCCTGGAAAAAGAGCGGGTCCACACCCAGTCGCCTGGTTCAAAGGGATGAAGCGTTTCTTCCAATGGCAAGGTCTGGAGTAGGGCACTTCGTTTCCATAGGGATCGCAAGTACCTGCACATAGAGAGGAGATAAGAAAATAACGTAGAATCCCCCCTCTCCAGATGAAGGGAGTGGGGATCCAGGCCTTTTGAAACATCTGGTGGCCTGCCAAAAAGCAACTCAAATGGGGACAATCCCATATCTTTTCGAGGTCGGGTACGTAAGTGAAATAAAGCGATAGGCAATACCTGGGGCCACTTTAAATGCGTCTCCTGGCATAATTTTCCTAGTAACGTCTTGAGTTCCCTGTTAGCCCGTTCTACCCCCCCTGAAGATTGAGGATGATAAGGGACATGTAAGTTCTGTGTGATGCCTAAAGCTTGCAGGATGTGAGTAATCACGTGTGCTGCAAAATGTTGGCCACGATCCATATCCAAGACAGAGGGGATACCATATCTGGGAACGATGTCCTTCAGCAGGTGTCGTGCAGTTTCAATTGCGGTAGCATGTTGACAAGGGAAGGCTTCAATCCAGTGTGTAAGTTGGTCCCTGCAAACAAGTACATGTTCAAAGCCATTTGCCTTGGGTAATTGAATATAATCTAACTGTAATTTTTCAAAAGGTCTTTGGGCCCATGGTCTCCCTCCCGTGTGGATCTTTTGTCTTGAGGAAGCATTGTTAGCTTGGCATGTGAGACATGTTCGTGCTACTTTCTCGGCTTCCATGTAGACTCCAGGCGCATACCACACTCTTCTCACAGTGTCCACAATGGCCTGGGTCCCACAGTGGCCTTTTGCATGAATCTGTTGGCACAGAAGGCGTAACAAGCGTCTAGGAGCCAAGGGTCTTCCATCTGGTACCCTCCAGAAACCATTGGTAAAGGTTGCTTCATAGTTTGCCTGCCACTGTTCCACCTCCCCCCTCTCAACGAAATCGTTGTATGGAAGAGACGATTGAAGATGAAACGCAGCAGCTGTGACCGAGAGGGATAGAGGCTGCAGGGCGGCCCATTTAGCTGCGGCATCTGCAAAAGCGTTTCCCTTAGTGACCAGAGATACGTCACGTTGGTGTGCCAGGCAATGTACTACTGCAATAGCCTTAGGGAGCATAATGGCTTCCAAAAGGGAGGCTATGAGGGTAGCATGAGCAATGGGGGCACCAGAAGAGGTCATGAAGCCCCGCTGTTTCCACAGGGCCCCTGTAGCATGGCAAACCCCAAAGGCGTATTTGGAGTCTGTGTAGATTGTCACACAGAGGGTACGAGCAGCCTTGCAAGCCTCTGTTAGGGCTATGAGTTCCGCAGCTTGGGCACTGTGGGAAGGGGAAAGAGGGGAAGCCCAGATAATGTTGTATAGGGAGACCACTGCTGCTCCGGAGACACGGACGCCCTCGTGGAGGAAGGAAGAACCATCGGTGAAGTATTCGCAGTCAGGGTTCTGGAGAGGATGATCAGCAAGGTCGGAGCGAGGATTTTCAGCATCGTGAACAATGTGAAGACAGTCATGAAGGGGCTGGGAGGCATCAGACTCTGGTAACAAGGTGGCCGGATTCAATGTAGAACACCTTTCAAAAGAAATATGATTAGAAGTGAAAAGCTCAGCTTCATATTGAAGAATGGCAGCGACCTCATGTGGCACCCTCAGGACGAGGGGGTGACCGAGAACTAGGTCACGAGAGCGTTTCACCAGTTCAACAGCGGCAGCAACGGCACGAAGGCATGGGACAGCTCCGCGGGCGACAGGATCCAGTTGAACGGAATAATAGGCGACCGGGCGGTGGGTGGGGCCTAGAAGTTGTGTGAGCACGCCGGAGGCGACGCCACAGTTCTCGTGGACATAAAGAAAGAAAGTCTTGGAGTAATCCGGGAGACCCAGAGTAGGTGCTGAAGAAAGAGTTCGCTTAATTTTAAGCAACAGAGTATCAAGGTCAGGAGTCCATTGGACATGTGTTGGGGCATCCTTAACAGTCAGGAGAATCAGTGGGCGTGTCAATTCCCCAAAAGAAGGAATCCAGGGGCGGCAGAACCCCAAGACCCCAAGCAGAGCACGTACCTGGCGTTTGGTTGCAGGGGGTTTCATGCTCAGGATGGCTTGGATGCGTTCAGAACCCAATCTTCGAGAACCGGGGGCAATAAGGTAGCCCAGGTACTTTACCTCCGTTTGTAAATACTGAAGCTTGGTTGGCGATGCCTTATGGCCACGGTCTGCCAGGGAAGCCAGGAGGGTATAAGTGTCAGTACGGCAAGAGTCCACAGTGTCAGATGCTACCAATAGATCATCAACATATTGGATCAGGGCAGACTGGCAGGGTAGTACAATAGAAGCCAAATCATGCTTCAGGATCTGTGAAAATAAAGTGGGAGATTCCGTATACCCTTGGGGGAGCCGTGTCCATGTATACTGGGTAGAGTTCCAAGTAAAGGCAAAGAGATATTGGGAAGCCGCATCTACTGGAATAGAAAAAAAAAGCAGCACATAGGTCAATAACAGTAAAGCACGTGGCTGTGGCAGGAATCATGGTGATAATTGTGGCCGGGTTTGGGACCACTGGTGCTCTGGGAATCACATAGGAGTTTACAGCACGAAGGTCATGGACAAAGCGATAAACAGGATTTCCAGCAGGGTCCAGCGTAGGTTTCCGAACAGGAAATATAGGAGTATTGCAAGGGGAAGTACAGGGACGCAGGACTCCTTGCTGGAGATAGCTAGTAATGAGGGCTTGGATGGGTCTGATGGCTTCAGCAGGGATACTATATTGAGGTAAGCAAGGTGGTGGTCCAGATCTTGTGTGAATGACAACTGGGGTGGCACTTTTGAGGAAACCAACATCAGAAGAATTCCATCCCCAGAGGGAGTCCGGTAATGTGCTGAGGTCGGGGGGTATCGCCAATTGGGGTTCTGCTGAGAAAAGGGTAAAGAGACAATGCATCTGTGTGAGAGGAACATCCAAAATCAACCCATTAGGAGTGCATTTAATAGTGGCCCCAAGTTTGCAGAGCAAGTCACGACCTAGGAGGGAAACAGGAGATTCAGAACAAACAGTAAAAGCATGTTCAACGGTGAGAGGGCCCACCTCTACTATTAAGGGGTCAGTAACATTTACAGGAATTATCCTACCCCCAACTCCAATAATATGATCAGAAATCCCAGAAAGAACAGTGGGGGAAGAGGGAGGGTGAGTTAGTAAGGATGCCGTGGCCCCAGTATCAACCAGGCAGTGATACTGATGACCACCTATTGTTAAAGGAAGAAAAGGTTCCCCTCCAGGTCCAGAATGTAGAGGTAAGGCGAGTGCACTCATAGGTAAGGTTGCTTGGGCATCCCCAAGGTCCAGTCACTGTGGAGAAGAGTCAGTCTGCAACGAAATATCTGCTGAAGGTAAAACAGGATATGAGCGGGGTCTGGAGGAGAAGGGGGGACGAGGTGCTGGCTGTTGGAAACGTGGAGCCGGAGCAGGTTGCTGCTGTGGGAGAAAGGGATTCCCCCCCCTTCTATGCTGCTCTTCTGAAGCCCGGGCGTCCGCTTCGCGGCTCCTACAATTACGAGAAAAATGTCCTTCCTTATGGCAATAGAAGCAAATGGGGCCGCGTTTTGTAAGTCTGGGGTTGCGTTGAAATTGTGGGCGGCCACGACGGGGAGCTTGGAAAGCAGCAAACATTTTTAAATCCTCCCGCCGTTCGGCGCGGCGCCGCTTATCCTTCTCTTCGGCTTCCAATTTCCGCTTATATTCTTTCTCCTCCTCCTCCTTACGTTTACGTTGATCAAAGACAAAATTAGCGATACGACGAAGCTCAGCAATTTCCAAGCTTTGCCAATTGGAGACAATGGTTTGAAAGTGGTTTTTAATATCAGAGGCAGCCTGTTGGACAAAGGCAGAGCGGAGGAGTCTGTTGTCTTTATCATTTTCAATGTCTAAATGGGCGTGAGTAACCCCCGCTTCCGATAAGCGGACCCAAAAGGCATCTGGGGTTTCATCAAGCCTCTGAGTGGTGCTGTTAAATTCAGACCATTTTAAGGGTTTTTTACCAAGTTCTCTAAGGCTTTCAATAAGATTTTCCTTAGCCCGATTATATTCCCCCCAGTGCTCAGCATTGTTGTAATTCCATGCGGGTTCCTGGATTGGCCACGGAACACGGGGAGGAGGAGCTGGCTGTCCAGGAAGAGGCAGGATGGGGCGGCGGCCAATTTCTTCGCATTTCTCAAATAATTTTAAAACTTCATCTCTAGTCAGCAGCATATTAAGGAGTTCCATCATGTCTGCCCATGAAGGGTTATGACTGCGGATAACTGCCTCCAGGCGCCGTATGACGGCAAGTGGGTCTGTCCGGAATGAAGGAGTATCAGATCGCCACACGGACAAGTCCGTGGGGGAAAAAGGGGTATGGGTTCGTAGAAAAATCACTTGGGCAGGCTGAGCCGGTTGCCCATCCGTGGCAGGCTGAGGAGGCAGAGGTACCGGATTCGAAATTAAGGGTGCCATAATTTTTCTGGGGGCTGAAGATTCCGCATCCTCCTGACTGAAGGGGCAGGGATCAGGAGCACTAGCAATGGAAGGTGGGTCGGCAAGCTCATTCCAGCAATGCCAATAAGACAATTGATCAGGATTATGTCTTTTCAGCTCGAATTTTAGAAGCTTCAGTTTCATGCAGTGAAATGTACCCAAAGGTGGCCAGATTGCATTACCGCTTGTGTCTACATATTGAGTCCATTCTACACATAGCTCACGTGCACGTTTTTTCTTCATTCCTGGCTGGGTGGGCAAAATCCCCTTATCCCAAGCCTTCAACAACGCTCCCAAGGGGGAGGATGGGGGTACCGTTGACTGAGTGTTCCCCATAACTACTTGTGTCCCTAAGCGTGGCACCGGTGCCCGTCGGGTTTGGGGTGTGTCTAAACACCCAGAGACTCCCTATTAGAGTACCGACCCTCTGCGCGCTTCCAAACCTCAATTACTTATTCACCTTTTCTACTTTTAGCTCACAAGCGGTAATTGCCCAGTTATAGTTCAATCATGCATTCAATCGCAACCTGTCCGGGCACGCGTATCGCCCTGGTCCCACTGGCTATCCGAGTTACTCTGGTCAACGCCCAAAAGAGCTAGCAGAGGCCCGGGGGCGTCTTGAACCAGTTTGACACACAGCCCTGGTCGACAGTCGGGTTGTATGAAAGGAAGCAAGCACACACATTCACTGGGCTTATAAAAGAGTAAAATTTAAGGGTACTCACCCACTGCAATGTTGTCCTAGGTTCATGCAATTGGCTGGCAGAAAAACCAAAGTTCCCTTTACTACCCTCTGGGTGTTCCCACAGGAGAAAGCACAACCCTTCGGGCAAGTGGCCCGGTGCCGGCAGGGAGTGTTATCCCCTTGGGACCCACTCCATTGGGTTAGCCCAGAGAAACATCTGGGGTGCCAAAATGTTGGAAGGAAAATTTTATCTTACCAGATTCGTTCCTGAGCCGGGAGTAAAGAAACAGACGAATTGCATGAAGTTAGGAGTTTTATTCACCCAAGAGCAAAGACAAGGCAGCAGGCTGTTAGGTGGGCGATCGCGCAGGACCCCCTTCCTACAGCACATTATATACCCTAGATTACTCACAGACCCACGTTGGGATGGCATATTCCCTCTACCCAATCAGGTCAGTTACCTTGCCAGTTACCTTGCCCAATCAGGTCAGTTACCCCGACCAGCATACCCCCTCCCATCTTCATATCCAAGCAGGAAGAGGAGTATTTAGTCAGGTCATCTTCATGTCAACTATCTCTTTATCCCCTTTACAATCCTGAATGGTTGTTCTGAATTACATTCCTTATGCAAGGACAAGACAACTTATCACCTTCTACAAGGACCATTGAGGCAGGAAGGGCAGTGCTTAGTCTAGGCAATTCACACATTCTTGGTGAGTCCCAGCTTCCTCAAGAATGTTGGCTTTGGGATATTTAAACTATACAAAGGAGATCTGATATGAGGACCTTGATTTCCTGGTCAATGTGAGGACCTTGATTTCCTGGTTCTATATTTATTTTATAATAAAGAAATGGGGTGTGCTACATGACTAGATACTTATTTCAAGATATAAAATATGTTTACAATCCAACACCTTGAAAAAGATCCCCAGTTCAGCCCTGAAAGCTTCCAGAACTGCTGGAGATCAGGCAGCTGGTAGGCACGTCAAATCTCATAATTCCAGGTAATACCCATGATGGTTGGGGCTGATATGAATTTAATCCAAAATCATCTGCAGCTTGTCATTTTAAAAAAAAAATCACAGATACAGACAAATACTGAGTTAGATGAACAAATAGTCTGGCTTGGTAGAAAGCAGCTTCCTGTATTCCTCAAAGGAAGGGATTGTTAGACCCAACATTTGTTTTCTACTGTTGAAAGAAACCCTAAGCTGGGGTGGTCTCTCCATAAGACATGGTGAGCCTTCATAGGTCTCTGAAGCTCTGGCCACCCTTACAGACTCCAGATAATAATCCTGCTGTTGTTTACGTGATAATTTCTGCAAGGTTGGAACCTAGGTGAATCAAGATAATTGATTCCCCTATCTTGCTAGCAATTTCCTTGAATCCAGACTCTGATTCACCCCTTCGACATGTAAACAAAGGAGAAGCAGCTGTGAATCAAAGGGCCGATGTCCCAAAATAAAAGTCTGCAGGTCTCAACAAAAGCATAATCCATATTAATAGATCCCTTTTGTTATCACAGTTGGGTGGTGGCTGAAGTGATTTGGCTCTTCGGCATTTTAGAGTCTCACCCATAAGGAACAATCCAGTCTACTTTTACTTTTCATCTTTGTTTGTCTTAGGAACATTAGCATTCACATAGCATGCTATATAAAAACTATATAAAATGCTATATATAAAAGCTATATAAAAACTAACTACATTTAATACCAACCAGGTGCAGTGTGTTCTAGGACTGCAGTGCTATGGCTGGAACCGATGTGGTTAAGTGTCCTACATGAACACAACAAGAAAATCATATCACTGGAGCCCATCTAGCTAAGAATCATTATCTTGCCTAACAAGTAGCTCTCAGTTCTACTTCAAAATACTGAGGATTGAACATGGACTTCCTTCAGGGAAACAATGGGCTATATTGTTGTTCAATCGCTCCCGACTCTTTGTGATTTGATGGACATAATTCTGCCATGAATGTCTGTCCGTAACTGCTTCCTTGAATTCTTGTAAATAGATGCTTGAGCCATCACTAGCCATTTTGTCTTCTTTTACCTCTTTTTCTATTATCTGATTTTTCCCAGCATCAGAGTGTTCTCCAATTACTCTTGCCTTTGGTGTCTTAAGCTTTAGCTTCATTATTAGTGCTTCAGTCTGACTTTACTTTGTCTGGTTTTGAATGATTTGTTCTTTTTGCAGTCGAAGGCATTCTCCACAATTTTCTCCAGCACCACAGTTCAAAGGCATCAAGTTTTCTTTGTTCAGCCTTTCTGATGCTCCACCTTTCACAGCCATTTGTTGCAACTGGGAAACTATCAGCTTGTCAAAACATATCTTGGCCGTCAGTGTGAAGTTTCTGTACTTGTTCGTTCTCTGTCTGTCTGTCTGTCTGTCTGTCTGTCTGTCTGTCTATCTATCTATCTATCTATCTATCTATCTATCTATCTATCCATCCATCCATCCATCCATCCATCCATCCATCCATCCATCTATCCATCTATCCATCTATCTATCCATCCATCCATCCATCCATCCATCCATCCATCCATCCATCCATCCATCCATCCATCTATTTTATTGGTCTTCCATCCAAGTAGCAGATGACCTCCAAGTAGTCCAATTACTCCAAGTAGTCCGATGCTGTAAAGAACAATATTGCATAGGAGCCTGGAATGTAAGAACTATGTATCTTACTATGTATGTATGGAATGTAAGAACTATGAATCAAGGTAAGCTGGATGTGGTCAAACATGAGATGACAAGATTGAACATCGACATATTGGGAATCAGCGAACTAAAATGGACAGGAATGGGCGAATTTAATTCAGGAGACCATTATATATACTACTGTGGGCAAGAATCCCTTAGAAGAAATGGAGTAGCTCTCATAGTCAATAAAAGAGTAGGAAAGGCAGTACTGGGGTACAACCTCAAAAACGACAGAATGCTTTCAGTTCGAATCCAAGGCAAACCATTCAACATCACAGTGATCCAAGTCTATGCCCCAACCACTGATGCCAAAGAAGCTGAAGTTGACCGGTTCTATGAAGACCTACAACACCTTCTAGAACTAACACCAAAAAAAGATGTCCTTTTCATCATAGGGGACTGGAATGCTAAGGTAGGAAGTCAAAAAATAACCGGAATAACAGGCAAGTTCGGCCTCGGAGTACAAAATGAAGCAGGGCAAAGGCTAATAGAGTTTTGTCAAGAGAACACGCTGGTCATAGCAAACACTCTTTTCCAACAACACAAGAGACGACTCTACACATGGACATCACCAGATGGTCAATACCGAAATCAGATTGATTATATACTTTGCAGCCAAAGATGGAGAAGCTCTATACAATCAGCAAAAACAAGACCTGGAGCTGACTGTGGCTCAGATCATGAGCTTCTTATTGCAAAATTTAGGCTTAAATTGAAGAATGTAGAAAAAACCACTAGACCAATCAGGTATGACCTAAATCATATCCCTTATGAATATACAGTGGAAGTGAGGAATAGATTTAAAGGATTAGATCTGGTAGACAGAGTGCCTGAAGAACTATGGATGGAGGTTCGTAACATTGTACAGGAGGCAGCAACTAAAACCATCCCAAAGAAAAAGAAATGCAAGAAAGCAAAGTGGCTGACTGATGAGGCTTTACAAATAGCTGAGGAAAGAAGGGAAGCAAAAGGCAAGGGAGAAAGGGAAAGATATAAACAACTGAATGCAGAATTCCAGAGAATAGCAAGGAGAGATAAGAAGGCCTTCTTAAATGAACAATGCAAAGAAATCGAGGAAAACAATAGAATGGGGAAGACTAGAGATCTCTTCAAGAAAATCGGAGATATCAAGGGAACGTTTTGTGCAAAGATGGGCATGATAAAGGACAAAAAAGGCAGGGACCTAACAGAAGCAGAAGAGATTAAGAAGAGGTGGCAAGAATACACAGAAGAACTATACAAGAAAGATCTTAATATCCCTGATAAATACGATGGTGTGGTCACTGACCTTGAGCCGGACATCCTAGAGAGTGAAGTCAAGTGGGCCTTAGGAAGCATTACTAACAACAAAGCTAGCGGAGAAGACAGTATCCCAGCTGAGCTATTTAAAATCCTAAAAGATGATGCTGTTAAAGTGCTGCACTCAATATGCCAACAAATTTGGAAAACTCAACAGTGGCCACAGGATTGGAAAAGGTCAGTTTACGTTCCAATTCCAAAGAAAGGCAATGCCAAAGAATGTTCAAACTACCGTACAATTGCACTCATTTCACATGCCAGCAAGGTTATGCTCAAAATCCTACAAGCTAGGCTTCAGCAGCATGTGAACCGAGAACTACCAGAAGTGCAAGCTGGGTTTCAAAGAGGCAGAGGAACTAGAGATCAGATTGCCAACATTCGCTGGATCATGGAAAAAGCAAGAGAGTTCCAGAAAAACATCTACTTCTGCTTCATTGACTACGCTAAAGCCTTTGATTGTGTGGATCACAACAAACTGTGGCAAATTCTTAAAGAGATGGGAGTACCAGACCACCTTACCTGTCTCCTGAGAAACCTGTATGTGGGTCAAGAAGCAACAGTTAGAACCGGACATGGAACAACCGACTGGTTCAAAATTGGGAAAGGAGTACGACAAGGCTGTATATTATCACCCTGCTTATTTAACTTATATGCAGAGTACATCATGAGAAATGCCGGGCTGGATGAATCACAAGCCGGAGTTAAGATTGCCGGGAAAAATATCAACAACCTCAGATATGCAGACGATACCACCCTAATGGCAGAAAGTGAAGAGGAACTAAAGAGCCTCTTGATGAGGGTGAAAGAGGAGAGTGCAAAAGCTGGCTTGAAACTCAACATTAAAAAAACCCAGATCATGGCATCTGGTCCCATCACTTCCTGGCAAATAGAAGGGGAAGAAATGGAAGCAGTGACAGATTTTATTTTCTTGGGCTCCAAGATCACCGCAGACGGTGACTGCAGCCATGAAATTAAAAGACGCTTGCTCCTTGGAAGGAAAGCTATGGCAAACCTAGACAGCATATTAAAAAGCAGAGACATCACCTTGCCGACAAAGGTCCGTATAGTTAAAGCTATGGTTTTTACAGTAGCAATGTATGGCTGTGAGAGTTGGACCATAAGGAAGGCTGAGCGCCGAAGAATTGATGCTTTCGAGCTGTGGTGCTGGAGAAGACTCTTGAGAGTCCCTTGGACTGCAAGGAGGTCAAACCAGTCAATCCTAAAGGAAATCAACCCTGACTGCTCATTGGAAGGACAGATGCTGAAGCTGAAGCTCAAATACTTTGGCCACCTAATGCGAAGAGAGGACTCACTGGAAAAGACCCTGATGCTGGGAAAGACTGAGGGCAAAAGGAGAAGGGGACGGCAGAGGATGAGATGGTTAGATAGCATCACCGATGTAATGAACATGAATTTGAGTAAACTCCGAGAGACAGTGGAGGACAGGAAGGCCTGGCGTGCTATGGTCCATGAGGTCACGAAGTGTCGGACACGACTGAACGACTGAACAACAACAACAACAAGCAGATGACCCTATATTTCATGAGTATAGTTGCTATCCCTGTGGAATTTAAAGTCTAGTTTGTTACTACAACCAACATCTCCTCTGGTTTGCACTGAGTTGGCATACCATCTTAGGTTTTTCTTTTCTTTTTAATATTGAGAAGCAGGCCTGCTTTTGCACTCTCTTCTTTCATCTTCAGCAAGAGATTCCTTAACGTCTTCCTTGCTTCTAGCCATCAAAGTGGTGGTATCAGCATATCTGAGGTTGTTGGTAGTTCTCCCAGCAATCTTGATTCCAATATCTGTTTCTTCTTAAGGAGAAGACATGCTTTTTCCAGGGCTTGCACAGTAGCCGTACAGAATCAGGAAAATACGAGTGCAGCAAGCGGTGGCAGGGTATGACCATGTGTTACTGTCCTGTCGCCAGCTCCTTAATATCTCCTTAAGTCAAATAAGTATTTCTCTGAGCCTGTGCAGCTACTGTGTGAGCCCAGGAAACAGAGCAGCTGATTTAAGAAGCTGAAAGATACAGCGAAGCTGCCCACAGAGATCCAAGACCTGGCTTTTCCCCCAGGCTCCGGATTATGCTCGGGTAGATGTCCATCTGGACAGGATTACATTTAGTATACTTGTGGTCTGTTCGTTCCCCCAATCGTAGGCATTTTTTTTGGTTTTTTATTTTGTTTACTGATATAGTGTATCATTTTTAATTTATATGCCACCCAGAGTCATCGTGAGTTTAGTGGCCTTATAAATTTAAATTATAAATAAAATTCTGCTCTAATTGTGTCTACTCCTGCTGGCTGGCACTTCAGCAAGTTGTAGTCCCAACCCGTGATCCCAAACTAGGGAAGGCTGCATGGAAATGCCTCCCTTTCTCCAGAAGCCACTGCGTCAACCAAAAATTTAGATGTACGTGTAGGCCCTGTTCTCACAACATGCTGAACAGGGGGCTAGGTTTTGTGGGAACCGGAAAAAATATTTCAGCTGACTTGGTCAAGGGGTCAGTCCCGAAGAGTCCCAGTCTTACATAGGCTTAAACTACACCAAGACAGATACATCATGGAACAACTGAACCCACTCAATTAACCTGTTATGCATACCTAGTCCTCTAAAAGGGGGCAGAGGGAGGGAGGGAGGGCTGGAGAGAAAGAACAGCAGAAGGAAGCAAGTTTTTTCAGTACTGAATTTATCCTCAACCCTTGGCAGCACAGAGCACATCTCTCGAATGCCACCTGGCTGCAGCGGCCAAGGCACACTTCCTGCAGCTGGGCTGGCTGGTGGCGATAGGGCTGGTGATGTAATGAAGCCTTGCCAGTACTCTCCTGCCCCACGGGTTCATCTGGTCCTGTGCACTTCTTGAAGAAAGTGGGAGGGAATTTTACATTTCCCAAATGGGCACTTTTGTCCCACTCAGTGTGAGTGTGTGATGTCAGATGCATTAGTCAGACATTTGACTTTCTTGGTGGCTGAGTGGGTTGAGTGTGTTATGGAAACAGAGTTATTATTTGTAATATTACACATTTCTGAAGATGTCTTGCTGTCTACTGTAGTCTACAATCAGCTGTCTTGTGTTAGTTTTCAAAGGGTGTGACTAAAGTGACCACAGCTATTTCCTTCTTTAGAGCTGAAGGATGCAACACCATCTTAAATCTAACAATGGATCCTGGACATGCTTATTCTAAAATACCACATATGGCATTATTGATCAGCTGGATTGGCTGGGGGCAAGAGCAGTTAATAATAATCTGAGGGGGGGGGAGGAAGAAGGCTTCCTCCCAAATTTCTTCAAAAGGGGGGGATTTACCAAGTGCCAGAAAATAAGTATAATCCCTCATAAATAGGGCATGGGACAAGTAAGGAAATTTTAGAGCAATATATGGATTGCATAGGAGCAGCAATGCAGTATGCTGCAGATTCTTTGGACTACAAATCCCACTAACCCCAAGCAGCATGGCAAACAGTTATGGAAATTGTAGTCCAAAAAGCTGCCCCAAACTGTCATACAACGTACTGTATGATGGGCTGGAATTGAATTCAACTGCTTGGTTGCTGAGTGCACACACACAGGGTGGTTGGACAGTTCAAGGAGAAAGGGCAAGGGAGAATGTTGCAAAGGACTCCTGCTCCAAATCTTCCAACTTTACTCAGCATATTCTAACCGCTTTCCTTTCCTTAGCTGGCAGGCAACTGGTATGAGAAAAAGAGTGCCCTTTGGCATGTATCCAACAAGGGTTTGTGATTAAAATCACAACTAGTTTACTGGGTCTTTAACCACCACCAGAACTATGGACCTTAAGTGAAGCTTTCCCTAACATGAAGGTAAGTCCGGCTGACTGACATACCAGAGCTTGCTGTCCCCCAAACCAGTTGTCAAAGCAGCAAGCTCTAACACTGGGTGGCTATGTGCCAAAAAATGGGCAAAAGAACTTTCCTGGAAAGTTTGCCCATCTGATTAATCTTTCCATCAAAAAACTTGCTGCTGAATTTTCAAGGATCCCCTTTATTGCATTGTAGTGAACCTCTGCAATTATCTAATCAGTTACCTATAGGTTGATGCATTATTTATTTATTGTATTGTTTGTTAGATTTATATCCCATCTTCTGTTCAGGAGCTTAAGATGGTGTACATAGCACTCTCCCCCCAATTTTCCCTGCAACAACAACCCTGTGAGGTAGGCCAAGCTGAGAGAATGTGACTGGCCCAATGTCACCAAATGGATAGACTTGATCCTGGGTCTCCCAGTGCCACTATACCACACTGGTTCTATGGAAGTCAAACCCTTTAACATTTGGCTTAAACATTGGTAACTTTCTGAGCTCAGAGAGGAATTGCATGTTTTATAGCAAGAAGGCTGTTAGCAGAAGTTGACATTGCTGGATTCATTCCAAGGCTCCCCCATGACAACAGCAGGGGAGTCTAGGTCCTTCTCTCTTTCTGATGCTGCTTCTTTGCTTACTTTCTGCAGCAGAGGGCACCAGCAATGGAGAGAATGAGGAGGAGATAATCAGGGAAGGGGGTCTTATCCAACACACTCCTAAACCGGGGGGGGGGGGAGGTATTCCTATTTTATCATAGTAAAGGTAAAGGTTCCCCCCACACATTTGTGCAGTCGTGTCCGACTCTAGGGGCCGGTGCTCATCTCCGTTTGTTAGCCGAAGAGCCAGCGCTGTCCAAAGATGCTTCTGCAGTCATGTGGCTGGCATGACGCACGCGGAACGCTGTTACCTACCCACCGAAGTGGTACCTATCCATCTACTTGCATTTGCATGCTTTCAAATTGCTACATTTGGCCCTTTAGATGTTGTTGAATTCATACTTTCCAATGCCCAACCAGCAAGCCAACAAGAGGGATGATGAGGATTGCAGATCCAACAGCAAAGCACCATATTGCCCACTTTTGACTTACAATGGGCCGGACAACCTTCCAAGGATTACAGACAACCTGTAATCCCCATGTCTCTTTTTGTGCAGCCTTGAGGATTGAACAAGGTTGTATGCCTGAAATTTATGAACAAATTGCCAAATCATGCACGTTCCAAGATTATAAAAAAGTGGTGTGTTAGCCTTAGGATTAGTTTTAAACATTTATTAAAACAGTGTAAGAAAACCTTGTGCTCTCCAGACAGCCCCATTGCCTGCTTGGGCAAACTCATCCAGCTGCTGGTGCCTGGATCCTAAAAATTAATACTGATCACTAAAGTGCCAAAATATTACCTGCCTTCATTGATGGGTAGGGAAGTGAGAGCACAGAGAAATCCTGCTGGATCATTGCTAGCTCTGCCCCTAAGGCACTTTTTCTGAATCAACCAGGCCCTGAGTCACTCTGATGAATTTACATAAACCACTACTGGATTGAGGGTTGATTGAGACTGGAACATTTTCCTTGAATCATTTAAAAAAAAGTTCTTGAGAAATATCTCCCTCAAATACTTCTCTCGGTTAGAACCTACTCTGTACATCTTACCCCATGGGATGAATCATGGAAAACAGATCATCCAGGCTTTGTTCCTTGTCAGCAGAAATCCATGCTGGCTGTGGATTAGCAAGACTGATGTTGCCCTTGCACCACCAGATGTGTTTACTTAGGGCGGTGCTTTTATCCTAATCCAGGGGTCCCCAACCTGTGGGCCGCGGCCTGTTAGGAAGTGGGCTGCGGGGCTCCCACCTGCAAACCCCGCCCCCGGTGCGCGTGATTGGCTTCCACCTGCAAACCCTGCCCCCGGTGCGCGCGATTGGCTCCCGCCTGCAAACCCACCCTCCCTGGTCCGTGGAAATATTGTCTTCCACGACTGGTCCCTGGTGCCAAAAAAGTTGGGGACCACTGTATCAGAGATGTTCAGGGCTTTACTCCTTCCTTAGCCAAATCATGGTGCTTCTGCAGTATGGCAAGGAGCTCTCCCCATGGAGGAGCAAAGACATGAACGGTGCAATCTAGTATCTGTTATTTCATTTGTATTTCACTGCTTGTACTTAAATGCCACCTTTCCTTGGGGAACTCAAAGTAGTAGATATGGGAGGGGGCTCCTCTCATCCCGCCCCCCCATGGCAACAACTCTATAAGGAGGTTGGGCTGAGAGAGAAACTGGCTGACCCAGTAGGGACTTCAGTCTGACTCAGAAAATAAGTTCCATTGTGTTCAGAGCAACTTCATGACTATTTGAATTTGTAAATGAGAAAGAAGGGAAATAAAGCCCTGTTATGGTTATGTTTACAGGATAACTGTTTTTATAACTACAGCAGCAGCCTTCTCTTCTTGACACATTGGAGTACAATTCGCCATCGTCATCAGCTCACACAGTCAGTGGCTAGGGAGTCTCTTCAGTGCTAGGGCAGGAGTGGGGCTGACGGTGGAAGAGGAAACTGGCTTGTCCTAGAGAACATCTAGACCCAGAGCCCTTGTTGAACTGGCATTTCGCAAAGATATGACTGGAGTCAAAAGGTGCAGCCTTTTTTTTTTTTTGGGGGGGGGGGAGCAAATGCTAAGTTTGGTCTAGTGGTGAAGGCACCTGGCTAGAAACCAGGAGACTGTGAGTTCTAGTCCCGCCTTGGGCACAAAGCCAGCTGGGTGACCCTGGGCCAGTCACGCGCGCTCAGGAAGGCGGCAAGGGCAAACCACTTCTGAAATCTTGCCAAGAAAATTGCAGGGACTAGTCCAGGCAGCCACCAGGAGTCAATGTCGACTTGAAGGCACACGCACCTGCAAATGCTAAGCATCCAGTCTCTCTTCGTGTCTTTAAGTGAGACAATGCAGTATCCCTTTGATCATTTAGGTGTGTCGATCATATACCCTTTATCTGATTTTAAAAAGGGGCCCACTGCCTTTCAAATTTTCCCAAGGGAGCTTGGAATGGGCTTATCAACTACCACGGACACAGTCCCAGCTGCCGCTCCCCAGATGTGTTTGGACTTCAGCTCCCATCATCTCCAGACAGCAAATGGTCCTGGCTAGGAATGATGAGAGGTGTAATCCTACACCCTACTCCTGCAGCTTAAAGAAATCACCCTTACTTAACATTTCCCTTTTTGACTAACTGAGCCAGGATGGGCGAGGGATGCCGAGCTATTGCAGACCTGCTTGCCCAGCAGATCAGGGTTGGGCGCGGAGGGCATATAGGTCCCTTGTTTGCTTGCCCCCTCTGGTGCAATTTGTGCTGCTTCAAATGGGCAGGGCCTCCCATGCTCATTTCCTCTGCACGTTGTTCTGGGTTTTTCAGTTCGGGGAAACACACAAACACCCTTTATCCCTGTTCTTTTGCCAAAAACTGTTCTGATGGTGGATGGGCAGACGCCACTGTAAAATAAAGCCAAGGAAGGTGGGATTGTAAATACAGACTCTTTGGGCCATTCGGGAGTCTAGTCTGCCACCCTAAAATGGCCCAGCAGTCATGTCTCTGTGAGCAATAAAAGAATTCTTTTCAATTTCAGCCAACAGGAAAATATGCACAAGATGGGATAAGCTGAGTCTTGAAGATCATGACAGTAGCCTACCTAACAGGACAGTAAGGTTTGTTGCACTAGTATGTAATTTAAAGAACTTCGTTCATTTACTGAAAAGATTTCAGTGTCATATTGGTGTTATATTCTAACGTTGATCCATTGTGAATCCAAGCAGTCTAAAAGCCCTATCTTTCACTGCAATGGGTGTGATTATTCAGGGTTATTGAGTAGACAGAACCAGGGCTGGATTTAAGAGCAGATTCCCCCAGCAACTTCCTGGGACTTTAAGCTTGGAAGATCCTTGTCTCAGGAAGCCTGTGTGGTATCATTCTAGCAAGGGAAATAGTCACATTTACTCGGCAAACTGGCAGCATTGACCTGCAGTCCAGTGTTGTGTTACTCCTTTAGTCCCCCAGAACAGAGTTTCCTGGACTGTGAGGTGGCCCTCCCTTGGGGAGATGCAGACAGAGTCCAGGGGAGGTGCGAAGAACCTTTTAGTTGTACATTGTTACAATAAATACACCTCTCCCAAAGTTTCGCTGTATTGCTTTCATTGTTCATTTGTGTTCATTTTAGTGTTTGGATTTTTAGGGGAGGTGTGTACATTAAGACTACACTAAAAGGAGGCCTGATGGCAAAAGGTTTAGGGACCCCTGCCTTAGAAGAACGTTGAATAGTTTATATGACAATATAAAACGGCTGTGAAGTAGGCTAGAAATATAACTGGAAAAGAAGGTATTCAAAAGCTAGGAGGATTGTGCCTAGCTGACAACAAGATCTAAGGTGAAGCCCTTGGGAAGTACAGCAGCTCTCTGGCTCTGTAGAGTCAGCCCTGGAGGACCTCTGCCCTGGGCCCTATCCCCCCCCCCCCCAATCAGCCCTGAATTGTTGTATTACGTGGAGGGTCTTCATTCGGTAGTTGCAAATCTTATTACTGTCATTGTTGCAACCAGCAAGTAACTTCAGTATGGACCTAATTTCGGTGCAAAGTACCTCACACACTGGTTGCTAAGGGCATCTATCTCCCAAGTGCAAGTACAATGCAATATGCAAGGACATCTGGTGGTTAAAAAATATATTGCAAAGACTCAGAGAGATAAAGACATGCCACGGACACTTGCACGGGTGGCATGTGTGGGATATATATTGGGAAAAGTTGCATGCAAACCCTTGGAAAAGGGCTGCCATGGACAGATGACCTCCTTTTGGCCCTGGAGTTCTCTGTAGCTGCCCACTGCTGCGAGGAGGAAAGGCCTACTTGATCAGCCCGCCCCAGGTATCTGATGGACCCAGTGGGATTCCAGAGGGAATTTGGGGTCATTCCCAAAGTTCTGGTGCCTGGTTCAGCTAAGACTTTAGTCACAGTTTGGAATGAGCGGGCAACAAGGGCCTTGGATCAGACCACGTTGCTCCTGGCAGACACTCTGTGTCTGTGGATTCCAGCAGAGTCCCGTTTTACAGAGGCGCTGCAGGAGACTAAGCAATGCAAGAGATACCTAGAGCGCCACTGGAGAAGGACAAGGAGTGAATCTGACTGAACACATGTGAGCCTTTATTAGGACTACCTTGTGGGGAAAAGAGTGGAGAAGTGGACTGACTTCTCCACTCTTATTGCATCTGCAGCTGGCCATCCAGTGGCCCTCTTTCGGGTAGCCAGGTTCCTTCTTGGTAAGAAAGGACTGGGGGAACTCCTGCTGAGCCACTGTGGGGACTATTCTCAACATCTGTCAGATACAATCACTCGGATTCACTCTGAATTGGATTCCAGCTGGGAAGGTCCTGTTGAAGTGACTGAGGCACATTGTTGGTCAGTTATTTGGGTGGAGTTTTGGCTAGTTGGTCCCCAGGAAGCCGACAGGGTCCTTGTGGCTGTGAGCTCTGCCACCTGTGTTCCGATTGGTTAAGGCCTCCTAGGTGTTGTTGGGTGCAAGCAATGGTTACCTCTTCCCAGGAGGGGGTGGTTCTGCCAGCCTTGAAGGAGGGGGTGGTTCGCCTCCTTCTCAAGAGGCCATCTTTGGACCTGACTCTGTTGGACAACTTTTCTAGGGAAGGTTGTTGAGCTGGTGGTTAGCACTCAGCTCCAGAGGGCCCTGGATGAAACAGATGAAGTTGGACCCTTTTCAGTTGGGGTTCAGGTCAGGATATAGTACTGAGATGGCATTGGTTGTGCTTCTGGATGACCTCTGGAGGGCTCAGGATGGGGGTGATGTGTCCATCCTAGCCTTCCTAGGTCTCTTTATTATCCTGCACCCCCACACCACGAAACATTTCTGTTGCTGTTCCTAATTCAGCCCTTTCTTGTATCAGGGTGTGTTTGTTTGTGGAGAGGGGAGACACTGACTTTGAGATGCTGGTACTAAGGACCCACAATTCCCAAGGAGTAATACCCCAAAGTGCCTGCCCCTGCAGAGGGCAACATCAAATGACAACTTCTACACAAGGTTTTCTCAGAAATGCTGAGGCAGCCTAGCTGGGTTTAGGCTAATCTCATTTGGTTTGGGCTTAGCCTGTTGGGTGAATGCAGCCAATGGTGACTCCCACAACAAATCATGGTTTGAACATCAAGGCTTAGTATGATGCATGAAGCCAGTCATAAATTTAAAATTTATTGATTAGATTTATATCCCATCTTTTGTTCAGGAGTCAAGCAGAGGCATCTGCAGCATTCAGCGCCTTGGTTGAAATGATGACAGCAGAGTTGCACTGTAAGCTCCGCCCCTTTTGTTTGTGCACGTGATGTCACAATGCATGTGCAAAAGGAGCAGAGCTTGCCACACCACAGGGCAAGGCTGTTTCGCCATTCTCTCCCCTTGACACCCCTGCGGACACCTCTGGAGTCAAGACAGTGTTTATGTAACAACAACCCTGTGAGGAAGGTTAGGCAAAAAAGGGTGACTGGCCCAAAGTTAACCAGTGAGCTTCCATGGCCAAGGGCAAACTAGAACCTGGGTCTCTTGGGTGCCATCCCAGTACCTTGAGCTTTAAGATGCTATTTGGATCCAATTCGTTGCTTGGTGAGCTCTTTCTTTACATACTGTGGGATGTTCCCTGAGTTCTTGAACTAGACCAGCTGTTTGCATATCCATCTGTATGAGTCCTCCCCTCAAGGGATCACATGGGGGGGGCATGTCCCTTGCTGAACTAAGCCCTTTAATTACATTCAGTTGTGGAAGAAGGCAAATAGAGGATGCAAGATGCAGAGTTTTCCTACCCAAAACTATAATCTGCTGCAGAGCGTTCTTCTGCCCCACCAAAGCTGATGCAGCCTTCATCTGCCTTAATATATTTTTATCCTTGTAATTTGGTGGGGAACTTATTTTTACCCTGGTTTCTTTTAATGTTTAAATAAGGGTGTAATAAATGCCTGAGTGAGAACTTTAGATTGATGCCATTCTGCTTTCACAGTTTCATTCTCCAAGGGTATTGTAGGTTAAGATGTGCAGACAGACAGACAGACAGATTGCTTTCTTGAATGGAACAAACCCTCCATTCAAGAAATCCTTTGGAAATTCTGCAGTGGCCTTTCCCAATATCCTACTGGATACGGTGTCCCAGAACCCCCTTAATCTCTATCGCTATTTTGTGCTGGCTGTATCTTATGGGAAGATGGTTCTGGCTGGCTGCATTGCTCACCTCTGCCACTGTGTCCTGTCCTTGATTTTACCAGCTGTGGAAGGAAGGAAGGCATGTCTCTTGGTCCACATCTTGTGGTTGCTTAGCAACACAACATCGCCCTTGCACAGAGACAACCAACACAGATGAGATGAGACCATTAATGGTAGCAGAAGTTAATTTCTAACAAAAAAGACACACGCTTAAATCTGAAGTTTGGGGATGTGCCAGGAGCCAAACTGTCAGAGTACACAGCGCTGGGGCTGCCAATGTTCCTTCTAGACCTCAGAGTAATACGTTCTATTGAGTAAGCAGACACTCACAAGAGATTAGATAAAATAGTCTATTTACTCTATATACATATGCAGTCAATACACAGTCCAATAACGTCCAACAGATACAGATGATAATGAAGATAGTAACGAGAGAAGAATGAACACCAGAGCTCCTCTGCTTATATACTTAAATTGACCAATCACATTATAGGTCAAATTCATTATCTACCACACCCAGCTTAAACTATATCAGCTGTGGTATGAGTCACTTCTTTCATCATTCTTCAACAATGGCTGCTGATAGAATGACTTGCAGAACTTAATGCCTCTTAAGTAAAGGTAAAGGTTCCCCCCGCACATTTGTGCAGTCGTGTCCGACTCTAGGGGCCGGTGCTCATCTCCGTTTGTTAGCCGAAGAGCCAGCGTTGTCCGAAGACGCTTCCACGGTCATGTGGCCGGCATGACGCGCACGGAACGCTGTTACCTTCCCACCGAGGTGGTACCTATTCTGTTAATTTGTACATATGGAAAAGGAATGAATGAAAAAACAAGATTGAAGTATTTTAAGTTGAAAGATAAAAGGGTGATGAGAGGTTCTGAGTGTGGGATAGATTTAAAGCATGAGGGAGAAATAGAAGAAAAAGAAAGTAGGGAACCAAAGAGAATGAAAATAGGAAGAGAGGGTAAGTGCCTTGTATGAAAAAAATATTACAAGATAAATGATCTCCCAACAGAATGGAAAGTCAGCATAAGGAAAGATGATATAGAAGCTGCTTGTAAAAATAATTGTGTTACAAAGTGGCAAAGAAGTATGTGGACTTAACACTAATGGGAAATATGAAAAAAGAATACTTGGTGGGATATTGAAGTGAAAAAGCTACGGCTAAATGCATATAAAAGAATGTAGGAAAAAGTGAAGGAAAAATATACTGTATAATGCATATGTAGAGAAAAAGATAGTTGCAAAGAATGTAGTGAGAGAGCAAATGATGGTTAAAATTAAAAGAGGCAGAGAAAATGAGCAATTTTAGGGAAATGGATTGTTTTTGGAAAGGGCTGATAATGGTTAAACAAGGGCCCTAAAAAGAAATTAATTTACCCTAAGAAATTAATTGTCAAAAAAAGCAAAAATGGTTGTGTATAACAGTGTGCTTTTTGCCCACTTTTAGAAGTTGGGTATGTAAACCAAGATATGTTGCATGCAGTGGGAATGAGTTACCTAACAAGTGCGGGTGGTGGTGGTGGTGGTGGTGGTGGTGGTGGTGGTGGTGGTGGTGGTGGAGGAGGAGGAGGAGGAGGAGGAGGAGGAGGAGGAGAAGAAGAAGAAGAAGAAGAAGAAGAAGAAGAAGAAGAAGAAGAAGAAGAAGAAGAAGAAGAAGAAGAAGAAGAAGAGAGTCATGTGTGCATAGGTTCTGAATGAATGTGGTAAGGTAAAGGTAAAGGTACCCCCCGCACATTTGTGCAGTCGTGTCCGACTCTAGGGGCCGGTGCTCATCTCCGTTTGTTAGCCAAAGAGCCAGCGTTGTCCGAAGACGCTTCCACGGTCATGTGGCCGGCATGACGCGCACGGAACGCTGTTACCTTCCCACCGAGGTGGTACCTATTCATCTACTCGCATTTGCATGCTTTCAAATTGCTAGGTTGGCAAGAGCTGGGGCGAGTGCGGGAGCTCACTCCGTCACGTGGGGCTGGGGATTCGAACCTCCAAACTTGCGATCTTCCGATTAACAAGCCTGGCGTCTTACCCGCTGAGCCACCACACCACACCATGCCTCTTACCTGTCTAATTAATCTAGCTGTAAATTCTGGGTATTATACAAACCCCAACACAAACTTAGAAATTTGTTGACAGATGATGAATAATTAGCTACTGATAATGGTAATTCAGTAGGATCAAAAGACTTTGAACATGCTTACAGACACACTAAAGATGTGTTCATACAACATGCTTAGCCAGGTAAGGAGAAGACCTGGTGGATGCATTTCCATGAGATATTCAGCTTGATTAGTGTCAGTCTTGGTTAGGTTTCTTGATGCATTATTCAAGATACAAATGCTTATCTTTCGTTACTATACCTATTCCAGTTGCCATTTTGTAAATGAGCACCTGATCCCATTGCAGTCATTTTGTGATGTTACTTAATGTGCTTTTTCAAAACAGCAAAGATTCTCACTATCTCAGAAAGCTTGAATATACCTGAACTAGGATGATTGTGAATATGTGAAATAAGTAACTCTATCTGAGGGGTGGGCCCAGCAGACAGCTTCTCAGAATGACTCAGTCCCACAGACTGATATCTGGGAGAACTGTTCAGATACACCTAAAGCAGGTGGACTCTGTAATCCCAGGTTTCCTGGACATATTCATGTTTACCTGCTGTACCATTTAGAGAGCATTCTATACCTGGGTTCACATATTGCACTCAAGTATAATGCAGGTTGCTTGTTCGTGTGAACCTAGCCACTGGGTTTTGTAAACATATATTACTATTCTTACTATGCTAGCATTTAATAATTCTGATGCTTTTAGGGAGAGACTTTAAAAGTGTGTACTGTCAGGATAGATTTTGAGGGGAGCTGGAGTTTTTAAGGGGCAAAGTGGATGCCTAAATCAAGGTTTAAGGCTCTTACTTTGCCATGTAATCTCCTCATTCCAAAAATTGTTTGGCCCCACTCAGTTTAAGGGATTATGTGCTCAACCATAATTCAGGAGTGCCAAAGGGCCCGCAGAAAGGATGGCGATTGTCTGCATTAGGCCCTCGCGCTGCACTTTCTGCACCCCTCAATAGTGGCTTAGCACAATCTGTGAACCAAGCCAAGTGTGGCTCCTTCAAGCCATGCTTAACACCATCATGGCTTCAATTCAGTAAGCATAAAGAGAACAGATGAACACTTTTTCTTCATCATCCAGTAGTATGAATGATGGTGTGCCTCCAAGCTTGTAAATTTGTTGGTTTGAGCTGAAAGGAAAAATCACTCTTTTTTTGGCCAGATCTTAAGAATCCTGGTTTGAATTTCTTGGTT
Organism: Charina bottae; assembly: GCA_023362775.1. NCBI lineage: Eukaryota > Metazoa > Chordata > Lepidosauria > Squamata > Charinaidae > Charina > Charina bottae. The sequence goes on from JALMGJ010000002.1 coordinate 163,622,159, forward strand.
TCAGGGCACCCTTCCTTGGCATTTGAGTGTTTTGGTGCCTCCAAGCTTTCTCCTCCTTCTGCTTCCCGGGGGAGAGGGCAGGAGGGGAGGGGACATATGGTGATGCTCTGAGCTGAGTCTTGGGAATGGGAATGGTGCCCAGCCACACATGCTGCTCCTAAATTTTGGCAAAGCAGCAAATGGTGCTGGAGCAGCTGATTGGAAGGCCTTCTCTCTAAGCCTAATTCCTTCCCCGCCTTCCTCCCTCCCTCCCTCCTCCCAAATGAGGTGAATCATCACTGAATACCATCCCCACCTCCTGTACAGGGTCCAGGAGAGGCCCGACATGGGGAGCCAGAGAGAGAGGCGGGTCCTCGGAGATGATGGGGAGCAATGTAAACAAACACAACCGGTAACCATGATGACTTCAGCCTGGGAGAGTGGGATTTGAGGTAGGGTCAACACTGGAGCATTGCTAGATTCCTCTCCCCCTCTCCCCCCTCCCCCTCTTGCCATAAAAGAAGAGGAGAAACACCGTCCTGGTGATCTGCCTGCCTAGTGACGGGATACGGGCTTGTTGTGATGGCTCAGAGTAGCATCCCCTACCAGAACCCAGTTGCAAAGACTTAGAGGAGCAGAGCGTAAGGGACTGAGCCAACTACAGCCAGCTAGTTATGTAGAATAGCTCATCAGGAACAGAATGCCAAGCAGTGGTCAAGGGGGAGAGATCAAGCATAAATTGCTATTTACCGGTCATGGTGGCTAGGTTCACACAACATAAGATATACAAGCCAAACAAGTGCACTGGGTGATTCCAACTATTACAAAGCTGTCTGATGCTGGATAAGGACACTATAACTGGAAAGACAAATGACAGATCCTCAGATCTTCTATATGGAAAGCAAGAAGTGTAGTATTGAGATTTAAAGCATGTTAGTATCATCTCTTTTGCTTGTATATTCATGGTGATAAGTAAGCAAGTGCATTTTCCTCCTCTTCCTTGTGATTGAACTATGGGTAAGGATTCCAATGAGTACTAGCCATTTGTGGCTACAGAACCAAGGGGTAGTGTTTACTCCAGAGTCACTCAAGTACTGAATCTGGGCTTTTTAAGGGCTTTGTGCAGCTTGGGGGCAAAAAAAAATCACCTGAAACCCCTCTCTCACACCCCTCTTTCTTCTCACTGCATCCTATGTCATTGAAATGTTTTCTCCTTTCATTGAAGTCAGTTGCCTGATTATCTCAAGTGTGTGCAGGAACCTAAAATAATAAAATAGCACTATACATTAGTAGACATAGAGAAGATAGGTGGTTTGAGAGAGGGGTCAAGGAATCCATTTATGCCAACTTGGAAAATCCTTCCTTGAATAGAGGTGGGGGCCTCAGGCATAATCTTTCCCCCATCTTCCTCCCTGCTTTGTCTTCTGTGCCTAGGAAGATTAAGACCATTTCACAAGCTCAACAGCAGCATGGTGATCTTAACGATCCTCCTTTAGATGATAAAAGGACTTAAAATAACATCTCAATATAACCATGACCTAGCCCCAGGTGTAAGGTCACACAGCTACCTAGAAACATATTTAGGATTCCCTTACTAACTTTGCTCAGACTGAAGAAGCTCCTTGGATAAGGAGCGAAACATTTCCACTGAGAAAATAGAAATCCAGTTGACATGATTCAAGCTACAGACAATTCCACCTGGATGACTGAGAACCTTCATAGACACACTAGACATTACATTATGCAAAGACCTAGCTCTCTGGAGAAGACTCTAATGCTGGGAAAGGTAGAAGAAAAGAGAAGAAGAGGACAACCAGCAGCAAGGGGGATGGACTCCACTCTAGTGGTGAGGAGTGCCCTGTTGGAAAACCTGAAGGACCAGGTAAGGGACAGATTGTGGAGTCCTTGGTGCTCTCTGAGCCTTGTTGTTTTCTTGCAGACATCTCATTGCCAGGCTAGGCAACATCTTCAGTGCAACTGAAGACCGATTGTCCCAGAGAAAATCTGCCACTAACACTGACTTGATGGCACAGTCAGTCAAAAATTACATTTTAGCTGATTTGGTTTTCTGCTTTGAACGAAAAGTATTGATCCATCTGATCATTTCAAATATTGAATTCTACTACAGATGGGGCCCTGAGCAATTGTTCCTACCCCCTGCCCACCTCTTTTAAAAAGTCTGTGCACCAGATGGCTGAATGCCGGGTATAACAGGGCAGTTTCTTCCATGGTTTTGGTAGGGCTACTTCAGGACTGTGCACTTGCCTTTTGAAGGGTCATCTTTCTTGCTCTGCTGTTGCACTCTACATAACCAACTGAGGTCTCTCCAGGACGGTTCCCACTACTGAACAGAAGTGCTTCCCACTCATCCTTGAGCTGGCAGAAAACTGCAGGCAGGAGGCTTGCTGTCCCCACTGCCAATCCTTATCCTGTCTCTACTGCCCCTGTTCCCAGTCATTTGACTTTCCTTCAAAGCAGTGGGTGACAAAGCCTCATCAATTTTATATTCTTGGAGGCTGCTCTTGGACAGTGTTGGAATAAGGGGGAAATGCTGTTTAAGTACAGCACTGGTCAGGGTGCTCTCAGTCTGTCTCACTGATGTGTAAGGGATGAAATGGGCAATGTCATAGGGATATGACAGATGCAAGGAGTTGCATGGACATGTTTATCTAGTGGTAAGGTACATGTAGGGAAAGGCCTGTAAAGCAAAGCAGGGTAGACTTTTCAATCCAACTTTACTATTCCAATTTGTAGAGGAGGGTATCACATTTTTAATGTAGCCTGCCATGCACAAAATTAGAGAACGGGGAGATGGCCAGGCTTCTTCTCGGATACGTTCATTTTCTACATGAAAGGAGCTGTCTTTATGGCTCGGGGAAGGATCTTGAAAAATACTGGCCTAATTAAGTGCCCTTTGCCTGTCTCTTTCAGGTGATTTGCCTTAGATGCACTTTCTCTCCTCCCTCATTTTATCTTAGCTTATTTTATTTAGTAGTAAATACAGTCTTATAATACAGTCTTATAATATAATAATATAATATAATATAATATAATATAATATAATATAATATAATATAATATAATATAATATAATATAATATAATAAAAAATAAAATAAAATATAAAATAAAATAAAATAAAATAAAATAAAATAAAATAGAAATAAAATAGAAATAAAGATAGAAATAAAGATAGAAATAAAATAAAAGCATGAAAAGAAAAAAACAAAGGATGGAACTAGAGAATAAAAGAGATGATGATTACATGCCATCAAGTCATTGTCAACTCTTAACAACCACTTAGATAGATTTTCTCCCTGATGAGTTCAAACCCAGGCCCTGGTAAGCAGATTCTCGAGGGCCCTGGTGTCCGACTGCTGCTGCTTAAGCCAGGTCTGTGAACAACAAGGCCCCCCTTATAGGTGACTTGATCACAGAGGAGGGGGCTGACCTGGCATGCATCACCGAGACCTGGCTGGGTCCAGAGGGGGGAGTAGCCCTCTCAGAAATGTGCCCAGCCGGGTTTCAGGTGTGGCATCAGCCGAGACACCGGGGCAGGGGAGGAGGGGTGGCAGTTGTCATCCGAGAGTCTCTTGTGGCCTTCAGGGGTGCTGCTCCACAAGTGGCCGGTTGTGAGACCCTGTTGGGGGTGTTGCTGTTGTACCAGCCTCCCTGCTGCGTGGCAACCTCCCTGCCTGAGCTGCTTGAGGCCATCTTGGGGTTGGCAGTGGAGTTCCCCAGGCTGATGGTTCTGGGGGACTTCAATCTGCCGTCTCTGGGACAGACCTCGGAAGCGGCCCAGGAGTTCATGGCTACCATGGCAGCCATGGGCCTGTCACAGATTATTCGGGACCCGACTCGAGATAGTGGTCTCACCCCGGACTTAGTTTACTTGTCTGAGCAGTGGCAATGTGATCTGAGGGGAGAGCTACATCTATCCTCATTGTCATGGTCAGACCACGCCCTGGTGACCCTGAGGCTCTCTTGTGCTGCCCCACTCTGCAGGCAGGCGGGACCCATTCGATTGGTCCGCCCCCGGCGACTGATGGACCCAGTGAGGTTTCAGAAGGAGCTGGGGGTTATACCCGAGGACCTGCTACACGGTCCAGTGGAGGTCCTGGCCGCAGCCTGGAATAGGGAAGCGGCCGGAGCCCTGGACAAGATCGCACCTGTGCAACCTCTCCTACCCCCCTCGGCCCGTCACTCTCCGTGGTTTACGGAAGAGTTGGGGGCTTTGAAGAGGGCTAAGAGACGTCTAGAGCACCGCTGGAGAAAAACAAAGACTGAATCTGACCTAACACAATCTAGAGCTGCTGTTAAGGCCTACCTTGTGGCGGTAAGAGCGGCGAAATGTGAATATTTCTCCGCTCTTATTGCGTCCGCAGAATGCTGTCTGACGGCCCTGTTTAAGATTACTAGATCTCTTTTGGGTCGGGTAGAGTCGGTGACCCACTTACAGGGCCGGTCGGAAGAGTGTTCTGAGCATCTGCAGGATAAAATCGCTCAGATTCATTCCAAATTGGACTCTAAGCATGAGACACGATCTGGGGAGATGCCAGAGGAACGTACTTACCCTGTTATCTGGGAACGGTTTGATCCTGTTGGGCCTGATGAAGTAGACAGGATCCTCCGGATTGTAAATGCCACCACATGTCAGCTTGACCCGTGTCCCTCCTGGCTAGTTAAGTCAGCTAGGGAGGTGACGTGGTTGGGTCCAGGCGATGATTAATATATCCTTGAGTGAGGGGGTGTTCCCGGCTGCCTTTAAGGAGGCGCTGGTGCACCCGCTCCTCAAGAAACCATCCCTGGACCCCACCATCTTGGGCAATTTTCGTTTGGTTTCCCACCTTCCCTTTTTGGGAAAGGTGGTTGAGAAGGTGGTGGCGTTGCAACTCCAGAGGATCCTGGAGGAAACGGATTATCTGGACCCCTTTCAGTCAGGTTTCAGGCCGGGATACGGGATGGAGACCGCATTGGTCGCACTTATAGATGATCTCTGGCGGGAGCAGGATGGAGGGAGTGCGTCCATCCTGGCTCTCTTAGATGTCTCAGCGGCTTTTGATACCATTGACCACGGTATCCTTTTGGGGTGGCTCAGGGAGTTGGGGGTGGGCGGCGTGGTTTTACTCTGGTTCACCTCCTTCCTCCGGGGCCGTTCCCAGTTGGTGGTGATAGGGGAAGAGAGAGCTGACCCGCGACCCCTGATTTGTGGGGTGCCACAGGGGTCGGTTCTCTCTCCTCTCCTGTTCAACATCTACATGAAGCCACTGGGCGAGATCATCCGTCACCACGGGATGAGGTATCACCAATATGCTGATGATACTCAGTTATATATCTCCATCCCAGGTGAAGTAAGTGATGCGGTCGATGTCTTATCTCAGTGCCTGGAGGCTGTGGGAGTCTGGATGGGGAACAACAGGCTTCAGCTGAACCCTGGTAAGACGGCGTGGCTGTGGATTGATGGCCCCCCTGTATCCAGGAAGTTATCATCTTTGGTTCTGGATGGGGTAGCACTACCCCACTCAGATCCAGTGTGGAATCTGGGGGTCCTCCTGGACTCACGACTCCTGCTCGAAGAGCAGGTGGCAGTTGTGGCCAGGAGGGCCTTTGCACAGCTTCGAGTTGTGCACCAGCTATGCCCTTTCCTGGACCAGGATGCCCTCCGAACAGTCACTCATGCCCTTGTCATCTCCCATATAGATAATTGTAATGCGCTCTACATGGGGCTACCCTTGAAGAGTATCCGGAAGCTTCAGCTGGTCCAGAATGCAGCAGCGCGGGCAGTTATGGGTGCTATAAGATCAGCACATGTGACACCTCTGCTGCGCGAGCTGCATTGGGTACCAGTTTGCTTCCGGGTCCAATTCAAGGTGTTGGTTATCACCTTTAAAGCCCTACATGGCATGGGGCCAGGGTATCTGAGGGATCGACCCGCCCCACCCGTTCATGCAGAGAGGGCATGCTTAGGACCACTTCAACAAGAGAATTGCATCTAGCGGGGTCCAGGAGGCGAGCCTTCTCTGCGACCGGCCATTCAGGTCTATCTTCGTGTAAGACCCGCATGTACTTCAATAAACTGCTTACTACATTGCAACTGAGCGCTGTTGATTGCGTGGAGAAGGGTTTGTTGGGACAGCGAAGCCAAACACATCACACAGGGTGGTTGTTGTGGGGAAAATAGGAGGAGGAAGGAGTACTAGGTATGTTTGCTGCCTTGAGTTACTTATAAAGTAATAAAGGCGGGATAAAAAAATCTAAAAAAAAAAGAGGTGGCAAATGTGGGCTCTTGCCTGAAGGAGAACCATCCCTGATTCAGCACGGATCAGTGCATTTGAGGTGCAACATAGGACCTGAAGGAGAACACTTGGACTGAACAAGCTCTAAGGTCTTAAGGGTGTTTTAGACACATACTGTATCTGTGAGAAGTCAAGCATCTTCGAAACAGGTTTGGCTTTAAGCAGCTTAATGGCAGCTGGGATGCGCCTATTGCCTCTGAAGTGGAAAAAGCCCAATGTTGCCTTGGCACTGTTATTGGCTTTGTTGGAGAAAGATTTAATTTGCTCCCGCCAAAATCCAGAGGCCTAGAATACAACACCAAGATATTTAAAGGCAGAAGCTTGCTCAGTCTGATTGTTATCAATGTGTCAGTGGTGTTTTTGGCATATAAGCCCCCTTGAAAATACATATTTTTAGTTTTGGAGTCATTGATTGTGAGCCTTTCCTCCCTAGAATAGTCCATGAAGGCCTGAAGCCTTCTCGAAAGGCTCATGTGGACAAGTGAAAATTACTGTCTGCATAAAGCAATACTGCAAGATGCCTGTCTTTGAATTTGGGGTGTGTGTCTGTGTGTGTGTGAAATTCCCTTTTAGTTAGGACTGCTTTGATAGAATTCAAATAGATATTGAACAGAAGGTGGGGGCAAGGTACAGCCCTGTTTTACCCCTTTGGTTTTTGGGCTATGCGCAGAAAGATGCCCACCACTGTCATGTCTAACCTCGGACACGCTATCTTCATGAAGCATTAGACAGAGAAGCCACCAGACTATGATGCTGCTTGACAGCTTCCACCAGAGTTTGTCACATGGAGCAGAATCAAAGGCTGACTTTAGATCAATGAAGGCAAATTAAGGGGGATGATGTTGCCTGCATGTGTATTTACCAACTAAAAACTGCAAGAGGGCACAATTATCCCTAGTGGATCTAACGCCTACTTGCTCATTGAACTAATCCAGGAGTCATTTGTAAAAGAAGCAAGCATAGATTTTACTAGGAATGCTTAAGAGGCTGACCGGGCTGCAGTCTGAGGGGTTCCGCTTCCGTTAGGAAGAATTGGAATAATAATAAAGCAACTTCACTCACTCAGCTTAAGTCAGAGCTTTCCAAACTGTGTGTCGCGACACAAAAGTGTGTTGCCACACACAGTCTGGTGTGTCGCCACACAACCCGGAAGCGCTGATGATGATTTTCCCGGGGCGACACACCAATTACAGCGCGAAAAACCCGGAAGCGGCAGCAGCGCTTCCGGGTTTTTGCGCACTGCCGCACTTCCGGGTTTTCCCGCGGCGACACACCAATGCCGGTTGGTGTGTTGCCGCGGGAAAAACTTTGGAAAGCCCTGGCTTAAGTATTGTTGATATTGATAAACAGGGAGTCTACCAAAATAGGGGCCTACCATAGTCACTACTACAGAGCTTTCCAAACTGTGTGTCGCAACACATTAGTGTGTCGGCTGCAGTGTCTGGGTGTGTCGCAGCTGCTGCTGCCTCCGAGCCCTGCCAGGATTCCGCGCAGGTCCTAGTGCCTGCCTTGTGCCTGGCTGCCTCCAAACCTGCTGTGATTCTGCACAGGTCCTAGTGCCTGCCTTGTGCCTTGCTGCCTCCAAACCTGCCCTGCCAGGATTCCGCGCAGGTCCTAGTGCCTGCCTTGTGCCTTGCTGCCTCCAAACCTGCCCTGCCAGGATTCCGCGCAGGTCCTAGTGCCTGCCTTGTGCCTTGCTGCCTCCAAACCTGCTGTGATTCCGTGCAGGTCCTAGTGCCTGCCTTGTGCCTCGTTGCCTCCAAACCTGCCCTGCCAGGATTCCGCACAGGTCCTAGTGCCTGCCTTGTGCCTTGCTGCCTCCAAACCTGCTGTGATTCTGCACAGGTCCTAGTGCCTGCCTTGTGCCTTGTTGCCTCCAAACCTGCCCTGCCAGGATTCCGCACAGGTCCTAGTGCCTGCCTTGTGCCTTGCTGCCTCCAAACCTGCCCTGCCAGGATTCCGCGCAGGTCCTAGTACCTGCCTTGTGCCTTGCTGCCTCCAAACCTGCTGTGATTCTGCACAGGTCCTAGTGCCTGCCTTGTGCCTCGTTGCCTCCAAACCTGCCCTGCCAGGATTCCGCGCAGATCCTAGTGCCTGCCTTGTGCCTTGCTGCCTCCAAACCTGCTGTGATTCCGTGCAGGTCCTAGTGCCTCCCTTGTGCCTTGTTGCCTCCAAACCTGCCCTGCCAGGATTCCGCGCAGGTCCTAGTGCCTGCCTTGTGCCTTGCTGCCTCCAAACCTGCCCTGCCAGGATTCCGCGCAGGTCCTAGTGCCTGCCTTGTGCCTTGCTGCCTCCAAACCTGCTGTGATTCCGTGCAGGTCCTAGTGCCTGCCTTGTGCCTCGTTGCCTCCAAACCTGCCCTGCCAGGATTCCGCACAGGTCCTAGTGCCTGCCTTGTGCCTTGCTGCCTCCAAACCTGCTGTGATTCTGCACAGGTCCTAGTGCCTGCCTTGTGCCTTGTTGCCTCCAAACCTGCCCTGCCAGGATTCCGCACAGGTCCTAGTGCCTGCCTTGTGCCTTGCTGCCTCCAAACCTGCCCTGCCAGGATTCCGCGCAGGTCCTAGTGCCTGCCTTGTGCCTTGCTGCCTCCAAACCTGCTGTGATTCTGCACAGGTCCTAGTGCCTGCCTTGTGCCTCGTTGCCTCCAAACCTGCCCTGCCAGGATTCCGCGCAGATCCTAGTGCCTGCCTTGTGCCTTGCTGCCTCCAAACCTGCTGTGATTCCGTGCAGGTCCTAGTGCCTCCCTTGTGCCTTGTTGCCTCCAAACCTGCCCTGCCAGGATTCCGCGCAGGTCCTAGTGCCTGCCTTGTGCCTTGCTGCCTCCAAACCTGCCCTGCCAGGATTCCACGCAGGTCCTAGTGCCTGCCTTGTGCCTTGCTGCCTCCAAACCTGCCCTGCCAGGATTCCGCGCAGGTCCTAGTGCCTGCCTTGTGCCTTGCTGCCTCCAAACCTGCTGTGATTCCGTGCAGGTCCTAGTGCCTCCCTTGTGCCTTGCTGCCTCCAAACCTGCCCTGCCAGGATTCCGCGCAGGTCCTAGTGCCTGCCTTGTGCCTTGCTGCCTCCAAACCTGCTGTGATTCTGCACAGGTCCTAGTGCCTGCCTTGTGCCTTGTTGCCTCCAAACCTGCCCTGCCAGGATTCCGCACAGGTCCTAGTGCCTGCCTTGTGCCTTGCTGCCTCCAAACCTGCCCTGCCAGGATTCCGCGCAGGTCCTAGTGCCTGCCTTGTGCCTTGCTGCCTCCAAACCTGCTGTGATTCTGCACAGGTCCTAGTGCCTGCCTTGTGCCTCGTTGCCTCCAAACCTGCCCTGCCAGGATTCCGCGCAGGTCCTAGTGCCTGCCTTGTGACTTGCTGCCTCCAAACCTGCTGTGATTCTGCACAGGTCCTAGTGCCTGCCTTGTGCCTCGTTGCCTCCAAACCTGCCCTGCCAGGATTCCGCGCAGGTCCTAGTGCCTGCCTTGTGCCCTGCTGCCTCCAAACCTGCTGTGATTCTGCACAGGTCCTAGTGCCTGCCTTGTGCCTCGTTGCCTCCAAACCTGCCCTGCCAGGATTCCGCGCAGGTCCTAGTGCCTCCCTTGTGCCTTGCTGCCTCCAAACCTGCTGTGATTCCGTGCAGGTCCTAGTGCCTGCCTTGTGCCCTGCTGTAAGAGTGTGTTGCAAAATGATGCCCTGCTGTAAGAGTGTGTCACGAAATGATCCATGTCTAAAAAGTGTGTCACCAACATGAAAAGTTTGGAAAGCTCTGCACTACCAATTGCTTTCCCATATTTTAGTTGATTAATTAATTTGGTGATCTCCAAAAGGGAGACTGGAGGCCACAGTAGAATAGTGGTATCTAACTGATGGGGACTGCACAGTAGAAAAAGGGGGATTATATAGGGAACCAAAATGTTCTTCCCAAGCAGTGGCAGAAATCTTAGCCTCTACACAACACTTGCCTCTGTAGGGCAGGCCAGCAGCCAGTTTCCAGAAGAGAGAATGCTTGTCCTTAACAGCCAGAAAAAGTCTCTTCCAGCTAACTTGAATAAAAGCCTGCTTTTTCCTTGAAATTAATTTTTCAAAACTCCTCTTTGGACATTTTAGAAGATTCCTAGTGAGGGGGCAGTTGCTTGCTCTGTGTGCCTTAAAGGCTGAAATTAAATCTGCCCTATAAGTGGTCCTGATCAAACCAGGATTTATGGGGAATATGGGGGCTCCTTCTTTTAGGCTATTGGAAATTCTCCAGTAGGGAGTGGATGGTATCTACAATGTTATCATTATATGCCTCTGGGGCCTTTGCTGGATTTGGGCAAAGCATATGATTCCTGGAGTATGTAGATCAGTCAGAGGTTAGTAGCAGGTGAAGTACCTGTGCCAACTTTTCTCTTAGCTTTTGAACATGTTATAACTCCTCATTCCCATAACATTGGAAATTATCTCTTGGCCACACCTTCTCCACTGGATAACAATGCATATACATAATGGATGGCTGATGTATGCATGGTTCAGTAATTGATTATTTCAGTGGATTGTGGAAACTGCCTTCACTAAGAAAAGGTTCTGTGATAAGGACATTCCTTGGCTTTTTTGTATTGTGATACCTCTTTCACACTTGAAAGTCATTACTTGATGCTGTGGCCACAGCCTATCTGGCACAAGTTCCTCTATGACTACTGCCAAGTTTTCTAAGAAAAATCAAAATAGTCTAATAGAAAATCTTTTAGGGAGGGACATAAAGGCATAAATCTTCTAAAATTATAGAGGCTTAATAATCTATTAGGCAGTTTCTAACCTTCTCTATACATAGAACTGGAAAGATGTTCAAACTTTAACATTAAACTTTATTACAGTCACTGGCCAGGAATCCAATATAATAAATAAAACCTAAAATATTTTAAAATATTCACCATTTCTCATAGATAAGCAAAATTACCAGTGATCATTTTGTCCCATAATGGTGAACTTCTCATGGCATTATCCCTGTTGCTTCTTAACAACATTTTGCCACAGACTTTAAGATTTCGGTCAGCTATAAGGCAACTTACATAAAATTCTCCAGGATGACCTAGGAGATTCTTTAGTAATGGCTAAAGGAGCTGCCGTCTCACATCAGAATAAAAAGCACAATCTAAAAAAGGTGCTCCATAGATTGAATCACATCTGATCCACTTGAACATTACCTCTGCAATACTGGCATTTTTTAAAATCTGCCCTCCAAGTAGGCAGAAGGGACAGTATTAAAGTGAGGCCATCTATAATTGGAATAAGTAGAGAACACAAGTATTTTCCAGGTGCACGCATCTGTATTTCTTTCTGTGGCTGGGGAATCATTGTAATATATTGTAATATTGTAATAGCCAGTTTGGTCTAGTGGTTAAGGCAACGGGCTAGAAACCAGGAGCCTGTGAGTTCTAGTCCCACCTTAGGCATGAAAGCCGTCTGGGTGACCTTGGGCCAGTCACTCTCTCTCAGCCCAACTCACCTCACAGGGTTGTTGTTGTGGGGAAAAGAGGAGGAGGAAGGAGTATTAGGTATGTTCGCCGCCTTGAGTTATTTATAAAAATAATAAAGGCGGGATAGTTAGTAAGTAAGTAAGTAAGTAAGTAAGTAAGTAAATAAATAAATAAATAAATAAATAAGGCTCAGTTCATATTCATTGTCTAATCAATTCCTTGGTCTTATTCGAACTCAAATCTAGCAAAAACTCAGTCCAATTAGATGTTTTTTACCTATTGTATGCATCCATCATCTTACTTTAAATCTATCCCTTGTAACTAGGGAAATCAACCCAGTCAGGGCCAGGTGAACCTATAGCCACATACTGTACATAGGCTTGATAGCCAAACCCTGGCCTCCATTCTGGTGCGTCTTGCCTCCAATCTCACTGCTGCACTGCACACACATCTGGCTATCATAAACACCATTTTCGGAAACCCAGACTGCATTTTTTCATAGGATACAAAACTGGAATCAGATCCCAGCTGCATCCATAGCTGAGTAGCAGATTTTGCACCAAACCATTTAATACCAGCTAGGATAAAGCACCCTCTCTGGCTCTGATGGAAACATAAAATGGTACTTTTATGGGTCATATTGAAAGTATAATCTGCATGAGCCTTATTGTTTCTAGAGCAGGCTTTCTCAACCTTGGCAACTCTAATATGGCTGGGGATTTCTGGGAGTTGAAGTCCACCCATCTTAGAGTTGCCAAGGGTGAGAAACAGTGTTCTAGAGGCTTGAAACACCAGGGCCTAAATATTTAAAACACTTGCGTGATTTTTATCATTATCTCTGTGGCAATTATGGTGTCTATTGCGATCTGAGAATGCCACAACTTTTGTCTATTAGTTTATGGTCAAATCTTCCTCCTTATAGTACTGAGCCTTCTTCTGGGGTCAATCAGTTACAGGAACAAAATTACAGCATCATCTGCATAAAGGAAAACTGGTAGCTCTTTGTCTGGGCCTTGCAGACAGCTAAGCAAGGAATTTATATAAATATTAAACAGAAAAAGGACTCAGATGCAACCTTGCCTCACCCCCTTCTCTGCTGGGGTTGAATCTGACAGTTGGCCAGCATGATTGCTGAGGCTGGTGTTTCCATACAGTTTTGCCTTCAGTAGAAGGCAATGATTTTGTCAATGATTGCTCCTCTCAGCCATAAGCCAAAATATTGGAAGCCAAAACTGAACAAAACACATTTGCACTGAGAAGCACTTAACAATGATAGTAATTCAGGCACCCACCAATTAAAGACAGGATAGCTGATAAGCCCTCTTAAACCAGAACACATGTGCATCTCTAATACATAATGTTGAAAATAGTCCCATTTTTAGTTTCTGCTTACACGTGACATTCTAGGTCCTATTTTAACCTCATCATCATCCTGCTCCATGCCACACCCATAAGAGGGAAAAAAGAACGCTGCCTGCCCTCCATAATTTCTTAAATATTTGTACTGAAAATATTTGTTTTCCCAAACAAAGTGGGCTGATTAAACAAGAACACCTTATAAAAGGCTATATAAATCATTCATTATACACATTGCACCCTCGTTTCACAGGGTTCCATGTTAAGAGTAAAACAAGTCCAATTGTCCAGCAGTTCATTCCCAATGTTGCACATCTTGGGCCTGGGAAATGTATAAACAGAGGAGCCACATTCCAATCCTGCAAGTAAAGCAACTGCTCCTTGGTGGAAGGCCTGCAGCTGTTGAACAACTACTACTACTTATTATTATTATTATTATTATTATTATTATTATTATTATTATTTAAATTTAAATTTATATGCCACCCGACTCCCAGCGACTCTGTATGGCAAGGGTTGGCTGGGAGGACAGGAGCACTGCAATGCTCTGGATACAGTTGGCAGAAAACATAGGTATAAAGGTGGAATTTAACAGGACATAAAAGTGGCCAGGACTGCAAGTTAACACCCGGTTAGCTGATGTCATTTCTACACTTTTCTGAACTCTCATTTCCACCTCCTCAAGCTCCTGTTGCGGCTGGAAAATTCTCCCCAGCCCAGACAGCAAGCATTCCTTGAAGAAGAAGAAGGCCCAGGCAAAGAGAAACGGAAGCAGGAATAGACAATGTAGCAAATGTCTCTTCCTGCTTCTGTTCCTCTTTGTCTGGGTCTTCTCCAGAGCCCAGCAGGGGCCTTCCCTTGCAATTGGTTCTCCTGAAGCCAGCAGTCTGGATTGCAGGAGTAGCAGCTCTCCCAATAAGGGCTCCCCTTTGTTTGCATACCGGTTTTCATCTGAATGGCTAGGCTGCTCATCCCAACAGAGCTGGGGTGAGGAACAATGCATGAAAAATACCTAAAACTGGCTCATACTTTGCACTAAGGAGTTAGCAACAGGAACTTGTCTAGGTAGCTGCCACTGTTGTGGCCCAATTTTATGTGATGCCACGAGCACCAAAACAATTATGATTTTTTAAATTGAAAGTTAAAAATGTTTTAAGAATAAACCCTATAGATGCTTTATCTAACACAGAGCTTTCCAAACTTTTCATGTTGGTGACACACTTTTTAGACATGCATCATTTCGCGACACACTATTACAGCAGGGCACAAGGCAGGCACTAGGACCTGCGCGGAATCACAGCAGGTTTGGAGGCAGCAGGGCACAGGGCAGGCACTAGGACCTGCGCGGAATCCTGGCAGGGCTTGGAGGCAGCAGCAGCCGCGACACACCCAGACACTGCAGCCGACACACTAACGTGTCCCGACACACAGTTTGGAAAGCTCTGATCTAACAGGATCTTAAGCAAGAACACAAGTTTTTAAGCAAGAAAACCTTAACATCTCATGGTTAAGGTTTTTAATAGAGGTCCATCAATGCCAGCTTGGATGCACACGCAGAGAGAGATAATATAAACTGGAGGTATTAAAACAATATCCCCTTTAAAAACATGCACACAGAAATGTTATTCATAAAAATGCTACAGCAGGATTGGAGACCAGTTATCCTTTGTGTAAAATATTGTAAAGTAAGTGAGACCTGTGGTTTTTGAAGATCTCTCCCAAGTTAGCCAACATTTCTTGCCCACTGAACAGGTCCATCCTCTCTGTTCTGTTTTGGGGGTTCCCTCCCCGCCATTGGTTTGTACTGCTATGGAATCTGAGGCTCTCTTAAGCTTGCTTATGTCCCTCTTTGTGAGGATGGGTTCCACTTTGTGTATATAAGGTGTACCACAATGTGCACATGTATAGATACTGTAAGTCTGCCTTCTGATCTTTTCAGAAGCAGGGATGGAAAACCTGTCACCCTCTAAATCTTGCTGAACTGTAATTCCCCGTTTTCCTCAACTTAATATGGATTTCATCATGTAAGCGTGTGAACATTTACCTAATCAGTCCATAATAGGTGATGGCTTGTAATAATGAACCTAAGTTCAATGAAAGTATATCTGCGTTAAAGATGTACTCTTCGTGTGGAAAGCGTGCACTACTGAAGCATATTCAGTGTTGAAGGGTTTTGTTTTGTTTCTGTTTTATTATTTGTAATGGTGATGAGCCCTCTCAAAAACCCTAGGAATTACGATTTGTTGAAGACAATAATTCACTTTTAGGGATCCTTAGCCACCTCCTTTATGAATTATAGTTCTCAGGACTCTCTCGGGACAGTGAATGAGTATTAAGCTTTTGGAATAGCCTGTCCTCTGATATTCAGACAGCTCTCTCTCCTTACTA
The DNA here is from genome assembly GCA_023362775.1 of Charina bottae. NCBI lineage: Eukaryota > Metazoa > Chordata > Lepidosauria > Squamata > Charinaidae > Charina > Charina bottae. Next base: position 163,637,608 of record JALMGJ010000002.1, read on the forward strand.
TGTTTCTGAAGAGTTGTGAAAACACAGCTTTTCAGGAGAGCATTTGAGGGGGGCGGGAATGAATGAAGACCATACTACTCCCAAGTGGAGGCACAGTCGGTTGGTTGTTAAGGTTGTTTCTTAATTTGTCCTGTTATTTCTACTGTTTTAATCTTATTCCATATTGCTCTGCATTAAAGGCATGCAGAACTTTTGGGAATGGAGCGGCATCTAACCTTAAACCAACAAACAAACCGGTTTCTTTTTGATATAGGTGTATCATTAAAAATTGTAGTAAAAATACCTATTCAGGGAGCTTTTCCAGAATCCCACTCAATGAACAATAGCTTTATACATTGATCTGTAACTATCCCCCATCTAATGCAGAATGTCAAAAACAGCTGTTCAGTTCCTTTTTTTAAAAGCCATAACATAAAACAGCATTATGCCATAAAACATTTTTCGCATGATCACTGCAAATGAAAGCCATCTGGGTGGACTCTTGGTGAGATACGATGCAGGGTCCCTCCTGAAGTGACAGTCTCACAGAAACCCCACTGGACCTCATCCATAACACTCCTAGTACAAACTGGTACAGAATAATCACTGGCAATTGGATGGAAAAAAGCAGACAGAGAGAGCAGTCCCAGAACTAAGACACACCCCTCCCAGGTTTGGAGACAAATGGGCTTCACATACTTCACACCCATGAGCTGAGACAGCCCAAGTAAGGACCTTAGTGATGGAGAAATCTTGGGAAAAGGCAGCACCGAAAGGAAGCAAGGCCAGGTTTGGATATCTGAGCAACTACAGGTAGTCCTCGCTTAACGACTGTTCATTCAGCGACCGTTCAAAGTTACGACAACGCTGAACAAATGGCAGTTACAGCCAGTCTTCGAAGACTGCGCCCCCACAGTCACGTGATCAAAGTTTGGGTGCTTGGCAGCCAGCTCACATTTACAACTGCAGGTTGTGTTTCAACTCCCCCCCCCCACCTACCTCCCCCCTCATCTCTGCCCTTTTGGCCGCCCTACAGTCCGCCACACCCAGCTGATCTTCGGCATCTTCCTCCCGCTGCCGACGAGGTGAGCCAAAAGGGCAGAGATGGGGGGGAGATAGGCGTGTGGGGGGAGCTGAAGTGGAGGCGAGCGTGGCAGGGCAGGAGAAGTGTGAGGTCCTGGCCTAACGACAGCATGGTCTTCACCTAACAACCGCAAGTGGGACTACCAGAACTGCTGTTGCTAAGCGGCGCGGTCACATGATGTCTCGCCTAATGACCGCTTTGCTTAGCGATGGAAATTCCGGTCCCAAGTAGGGTCGTAAAGTGAGGACTACCTGTAGTTACGCATCCCCTAGTACACATGGAACACTGAACACTTGCAGAGTCTTGAAGAGTCTGCTGGCATTTGGATCTCCTCTCTGTGTCAGGTCTGTATTAGACATCCACCAAACAAAATGTCTACCAGCCAAGCTTCCTGTCTTGGGTTTTAGGAATCCCTAATAGCACTACCTGGAGTGTTTGTGACTGGCATCCTAGTGGCTGAGAGGTGAAGTCCTGAATTCCCCTGTCTTTTATTTTCAAATGTGCACAAACAGGGCTTGTTTTTGTTTCCTTACAATAACACATCTGGTTGGACTTAGTTATTTTGTAACCCATAGATAACTGAAGAGATGAAACCGGCCTCTAAATCCAATTTTAAGTAGCCAGCAAGGGCTCTTTGGAGCCATTCAGTGCAGAAGTCCGAAGATCTTTTGGGGCTCTCTCTCTTTCTCTCTCAGATCATTCTTCCTACAATGAATTCTGAAATGTAAGATTTTACTCAAGCAGGTAATATATACGTTATCAGCTTTTTTTTCTTTTAATTTGAACTCTTGAATTCGGACATAGTACTGAGCCACAAGTTGTAAGATAAATCATAATGCTGGGTTCACACATATAATGCTAAGCCTTAAACAATAGTTTCCAAGTAACAGTAGCCTGATTCACACATCTGCCTTAGCCAAAGAAAATAGACCACACTCTGGTTTAGAATGATCTGTAAATCAGTTTTATGGATAACGGTGTGATTGCTGTCTTCCCCCTTTGCCAAACCCTAATTTCAAAATATTATTTGTATTTTGATAGTTGGCTTCATTGATTTGTCAGAATTGCACTGGCATCAATAGCCCAGTTCTGTAAAACTTGGGTAACTAAAGCTAAAGCTCTTCTTTATTTTTATTTCTAGAGATGGGTTTAAGGGAAGGGTCCTGATCAGTTGTGTTTTGAAGTCTCTGTCCAATATTTGGACAGCCTACAGCAGTTGATAGAAGCTGTTGTTCAGCTTGTCTAGAGGACATCAGCTTCTCGGGATTTTTTTTTCCCCTTACAAAAAAGCACATGTCATTAGGAAAAGTTTACCCTACCTTCTGGCACTCAAAACAGAGTCTGCCTGGCACTAACAAAGAAAAAATAAAACTGCTACCAAAAGCCAGTGATTGTCAAACAGTTGGCAAGCCACAATATATGCTTGGTGGATTGCAGGCCAGCATTAGCTCATACAATTCCTTAGGCGATTGGGGGGATGAGTAAGCCCTTTACCTTGATTTTGTTTCAATTAATGCCAGGGAGGGAGGTAAAGCTAGAAGTTGCCATTTAAATGTCCTACAGTACTGCTTGTAGGGAAACTGTTGAAGCAATCTTGGTTGGAAACCTCCACCTCATTTATTGGGAACTGTATTTAGCAGGGTGTGATTAGAACCAAGCCCAGATGTAAGGACAGATGCTTAAGGTCCATAAGGATAAGTAAAGGTTATTAAGTAAGTTACATGTTCTGCAGAAAGCCTGAATCTCTGAGCTTCCTATCTGTAGGAATTCTGGGATGGTAGTACCAGAACTCCACGCAGCTCCTTATTAGTATGTAGCAGAGTAGAAGCGTTCCCATAAACTTGCACAAGGCTTAATCAGTTCAAAACACAAAATAAACACACTTCACACGTTAATGTAAAGTAACACAAAAAAAAGTTTACAATTTTATTGTAACTCACAGTTCCTTAGTAGAAACGGTCCATGCGTGTGAGCAATTGGTTCTGATGTGACCCACATGCTTCCTTAATGTGGCCCACCTGGATGGAAGTATGAGCAACGTGGGGCCATAGCTGACCCATCCTCCTTGGTAGGAGATTTGAGCAGAAAGAGGAAAGAGAAGGGAACAGGAAACAGGAAACCGGGATTCAGCCCCTCCCACACAAAGCAAGTAAGATTACGTTACAGCAGAGGCTGCCTCCTCCTTCAAGCTTGTGTGAGACATGCTTGCTTGGTTGAAACCCGATATCTCTAACACTATCCTCATATTAGGTAAATGGAATGGAGGAGGAAGTCAGGACTATATGAAGGGGGAAAGCCTAGTGTGTCAGTCTTCCAGTCAGGGAAAAGCAACGCAGAGAGAATATGAGGAAAGAATGAGTTCTTTACATGTTCTCATACCAACCATGCAGTTGTCTTGGCAGCAATATGGAAATGGGTTTGCCAATTTCTTATTTCGGAGATTTTTGGGGGGAACATCCTACCTGGGTTTCTCAACCAGGGTTCCGTGGAGCCCTAGGGTTCCGCGAGAGGTCACTAGGGATTCCCTGGGAGATCATGCTTTATTTAAAAAATTATTTCAAATTCGGGCAACTTCACATTAAAGAGGTAAGTCTCATTCTTTATTTTTAGTTATTTTTATATTATTCTTTATACAGGCCTACCCAGGAAATGAATATTTTGTAACTTCTGGCCTATCTTTGAGCCTGAATGTGCAGGGGTTCCCCGAGGCCTGAAAAATATTTCAAGGGCTCCTCCAGGGTCTAAAAGTTGAGAAAGGCTAATCATCTGGAATTCCCAGATGGCTCTCTCTCCATGAGGGCCACCCTGCTTAGCTTCTGAGATTAGCTGGACTTGGCTAAGTGCTGCCACTATCCTAAATTTCTCTCAACCACCCCCAGCGCCACCTGAATAACAATATGTCAGGAGCATCAGAGGAACCATAAATAAGCATTATAGGAACCATAAATAGATAGCATATTAGGAAATAATGTGTCAGGAGCATTATAGGAAACATAAATTGTGCTAGGGTAACACAGACTTCTGTCCTGCAAGGAAGGAAAAAGCAGATTCCTCCCTTTAAGCATGAAGATTCCCAGCAGAGTCGGCTTTGGCTCTCAGCAAAGCTCGCCCTCAGACAAAAGTTTGAAGAAAAAGAGCAAACACCAGAGACCATTGTTTGGATGAAGAGTTCCGGAAGGTTCCAAAATGACCTTTTTCGGGGTCAGTGCTCAGGTTGATCTGGGAACTTTGACGTTGAAATGATCCAGGTGTCCATTCACTGCTCATCCATTCTCAACAAGTTTTTCAAGGCCAGAGGACCCCGTTACAAATCTCTTGGCTTAGACAAAGCTTTTAGATCCTCTCCTCACTCCATTCCTCCTCCCCCCACCCCCAGGAAATTTATTAGCTGCTGCTCTCCGTTAAGGAAGATTTTTCATTTGGGAATTTTCTCTTTCGCTGCACAAGCACTGTTGATAACTAAACCACACGCTCTTTGGGTAGGATGATAAAGCTGAGGTTGCTTTTCCAAGAGCTGAGCTCCTTCCTGTCTCCCCAATACGACAGCTTTCAGATGTGTTGAACTCTAGTTCCCATTGCCCCCAGGCAACATGGCCTGGGTGGGGGATGATGGAAATTGTATTCCAAGATATTTGGAGAGGGCTAGGTTGGAGAACATTGCCTTAGACCAAGCAAGGAGAGTAGTCAGTGTGGTAACTCCAGGCTAACTCTAGAGGAATAGTCAAGCTACTCTGTTGCAATGATCTGTGGCACCTTGAACAATTATATTATCTCCTACTAAGGCAATACTTTCAGTAGATCAACTCAACATCATAAAAATATTAAAGCTTTTGAGATCTGATCTCTTCATCAAGTTGGGAAACTTCCTCAGGTTTTTCTGGAATCTCCCGTCTCACATCCCAGTGTTTGCTCCCATTCTTCTCATGAGCTTTTCTCTGCACTGCTTAGCAAGGTACATCAAATAGTTACACACCACCACCTCATCGGACTTGGTTTCCCTCTGTTCCAAGTGATGGGAACTATTGTTGCTATTATTGTGAGATGGAGACCCAACTTGTAAAAATAATCAGAGTAAGATGCCATCAAAAAGAGGTAAGTTTCAGCCTGCCCCCTTTTTAAACTTCTGAGGGGGGATTGAGCTGGGGGGGGAGCAGAGTTCATTGACTGCTCTCCCTCTCCCCAAGCAATCAAATTTCTTCTCAGTTCAATCTAAGGCAAAGTCTTCTTTCAGTTGTGTTTCTGTCCTGTTTACTTCAGAGACACATCAAGTAGCTATCATGGCAACAATATGGAAATGGCTTGCACTGCTTTCTTCAGGGATGTTTTTTGAACATCCCAGGGTAGCGTACAGCCCAGGTTTTCCCTTGTGGTCTCCAATCCAAAAGCTAATCAAGTCTGAACGTGCTAAGCTTCCAAAGCCAGGAAAAGTTGGCCTAAGTTTGCCACTTATTTTCCATTCATTTTTTTTTGCCCACTGATGTCAATAGCCCAGTAAACAAGAAAGTGTGGAGATCCCAAATTCTAAACCAACTTTTAGGTTCTATTTTAATGGATTAATTTTACTACCTCAAATGAAAAATACTGATCTATGTGTTGGTGTTTTCATATATTAAGCTATGCTTTGGACGAGTTCTCTTCAATCTCTATGGGTAAGAGCAATTGTCCCACCCCAAAGCCCTAAATTTAGTGTTGATTTAAGAAGCCCCCTTCAAAACTGAAGTGCAAAATTTTACAGATGTTTTAATTTGGAATGTTGTGTCCCACTTCATAATTTGTTGCTTGCTTTCAGATTCAAACCATAAAAACGCACTTCCATTTAAAGGTCTCTTAAAGACTAATGTTTGTGCCCATTTTAAGACTTTATGGGGCAATGGTTGTTGTGGGTTTTCCGGGCTGTGTGACCGTGTTCTGGCAGATTTGATTCTTAATGTTTCGCCAGTAACTGTGGCTGGCATCTTCAGAGGACAGGAGCACAGCTAGAAGATTCTCTCTGTGCCCAAGTGGAGGGTGTGTGTTTCTGCTGGTGTTTATTGCTGCTGAGAGGGTATGTGTCTTCTGTGGGTCATTTACAAGAGATTAGGAGAGGGTTCTTTGTGGTGATTAGGGGGTGTGGTGCTGTCGTGTGTGGGATTAGCACATCTATTGTGTGATTTGTTTGTATATTTCTGTGGTTGAGTAGAGTTCGTTGACCTTTTGCAAGCTGTGTTTTTCAGGACTGGCAGCCAGGTTTTGCTGATCTTTAGGCTTTCTTTCTTTTTATTGAAACTGTGTTGGTGTTTATGTATTTCAATCGCTTCTCTGTATAGTCTAACATAGTGGCTGTTGGTGTTGTCCAGTATTTCTGTGTTTTCAAATAAGATTTGGTGACCAGTTTGTTTGAGAGCATGTTCAGCTATTGCAGATTTTTCAGGTTGCTGTAGTCTGCAGTGTCTTTTTTGTGGAGCAAGCAGCATGCAAGATAATTTTAAAAAGATGTTGTGCCAAGAAGGTGCTCCTGGAATGGGTCTGTGGGAGGCAATCACATCTACAGCAGCCCAAATAATGATATTCAGAACCACTCTGAAGGTGATCACAGGTTCTGCTGGAAGAAAATCTGACGGCATTGGGCTAAGAATGAGAAGACCCAGGTTCTTGTCTACCCTCAGCCACAGAAGCTGCTTGGGGGACATTGGGCTAGTCTCTCACATTCATTCCAACCTCCTTCACAGGGTTATGGTTGTGAGAAAAATAGGAGGGAAGAGCAATATGCATTAGAACCCCTACATTCCAAAATGGTTGGACAGAATTTATACAAACAAACAAACATTCATTGTAGTAGTAAAAGGCATTTATAAAAAGCTCAGTGTTTGTGATTTCTCAAAATCCAGATGTTCAGATGTGTATTACCACCTTCAATAACATGAGCATTAACAGCAGTGACAGAATTACACCAAAAAGATGTAAAGTAGGGGATTAATTTGTTCTGTAAAGCTTGTGGAATCTCCCCCTTGCTGCTTCAGTTTGCTTTATTCAGCCACTCTTCCTAACGATGGAGAAGTTTATTTTATTTATTTATTTGTTCAACTGATATCACCACCCATCTCCCCCCACAAAATTGTTCTGTGCATGGCCAGAAGTGTCATATGATTGCTTAATGCAGTCCCTGCACTGGAACTTCCAGGGCTCAGTGCTAAATTATAAAGAATTAATGAGATGTCTGACCCATACCTTTCGGTGGATTAACCCAGATTTTTCTCTCCCAGCCTATCAGAAAGTCTCCTTCCCTGACCCAAGGAAATAGCATAACAAAACCAAAAAGAGTTAATTGATGTGATCCCTGCAGAGGAAGCAAGAAATGTGCGAGCAATCAAGCAGTCACCACATGCTCCCCAGCTGGGAGCTATAAATCCTGCGTCCCTGGGGAACCCCATGGGAACGGAAGCCAAATGTTGGCGTACCGGAACAGTGAAGAACTGATGTGCATTCTCCCAGGATGTCTCGCCTGACAAAGATGTGCCAAGGAAGTGCGCCTGGCACGGCTCCAGAGAGCCCTCAGCTTTCTTCTGCACTAGTCTCGGATTCCCTTCTCTTCTCTCTCTTCCACGCAGCATTCAAGACTCCAGAAAGGCAGGAGAAGGAGCCAGCCCACGCGCAGCAGCAAGAGGTCTGCTTGCTGAGCAGAGCACGCCTCCTTGTCCTGGCATGTGCAGGACAGGTGGCTCACAGACTTTCCCACACATCTGGATGCAGCTCTGGCTCCCTTTGCCCAGTCTGAGGTGGCTTCCTTTTTGGCAGCTCCAGTAAGGAAGGGCTCAGATTGGTTGTTTGTTGTCAAATAGGCTTGAGTTTAGAAAGAGGAATTGTGTTTTGGTGTGCTCCAAACCTGTAAAATGATGAAATTAGGAATGTCATATAACAACGGTCAAGCTTTGGGAAATGGGGGGAATATTAAGGGTTTTTAAGCCTTTGGAATACTGTGGGTCGCCCTTTAAAATCGATTTTCCAGATTATAGTAAGGAACTTTTATTTTATTTTATTTATTTTATTATTTTATTTTATTTTATTTTATTTTATTTTATTTTATTTTATTTTATTATTTTATTTTATTTTATTATTTTATTTATTTTATTTTATTTTATTTTATTTTATTTTATTTTATTTTATTTTATTTTATTTTATTTTATTTTATTTTATTATTATTTTATTTTATTATTTTATTTTATATTTTATATTTTATATTTTATTTTATTTTATTATATTATATTATTATATTATTATTTTATTATTTTATTATTTTATTATTTTTTACTTTACTACTTTACTTTACTTTTACTTTACACTTTACTTTACTTTTACTTTACACTTTACGTTACGTTACGTTACGTTTTCGTTTGTTAAGGTTTATATCCTGTTTTTCTTTCAGGAGCTCAAGACACTGTACATACTGTGGTGTCCCCCTCCTATTTTATCAACAAAGGGTCCCTTTGGTAGATGGGTGGCCATGTAAATATACTAAACAAACAGGCTTGGAAGAGGTTAGGCTGAGAGAAGAAATTCTGTGGCTGCGGGTGGATTTGAGCTGGAATCTCCCCTGGTTATAGTTCATACCAGATCTGGGCTGCAAAAATTCAGCAGCCATCTCATTGCAATCCAGAGCGTAGCTCTATTTTAATCTACAATCTTGTTAAAGCCCCCAAATGTGCAGATTATTGAAAGTATAGTTGTGGTTTGAATCGGGCTATATTGATCCTTGTTGGTTTGAGATGGTGCAGGTTTTTCCCCCCCAATAAATAAACCAAAGGCATGATTATATTACTTTGTTGGCAGGGCTTGGACATGAGTAATAGATTGACATAAACCGTGGACAATCCCAGGACCTTATGTGGCCCACAAATTGTCTTTTCGTGGCCTTTGGAGACTCCTCTGACCTTTTGCTTAAAACTGACAATAATGTTTCCTCCCATCTTGAGATGGAAAGCAGATGAAAACTATAGTGCAAGCCCTGGAATAGGCAGATCAGTTTTTTAAAAAAACAAAGATCCCTCATAAAAGCGTCTTTCATGTGTGATGTGGTTCCCCCCCCCCCCCCCCCCCCCGCTTTCAAACCCTCCACTTTCCAGAACTGTTAAGTATGTGTTCTCCTGCTCTATACCTATTTGAGCATCTTCTGTGAGAGCCATCCTTGGGCTCGCTCAAACGCCACCTAGAGATCTAGCTGCAACATGGTATTTCAGAAGCTGACAACCATCAATGAAAACTTGACAGATGCCATAAACTGGATTCCAGAGGTTGGAATCAGGATGTCATCATTCTGAATGGAAAGGCAAGACATGATCCCTGTCTGAGTTTGCATCCTGTGCTAAGGCATAATGTATTTTGGAAGGATGGGGGGCTTAACATGGTTATGTATTCAGCTGTTGTGGTTTGTAAGCTGTGTTTAATAGCTTGGCATTATGTGTCGGTCCAGCCAGTTATTGAAGATATTATGATCAAACACATATGGACCCAGCCCATATTTTACATTTTAGGTCTTGTTTGATTGGATCTCTAGCTTGCCTCTTCGTTGTAAAAACAAACCCTTGAAGTGGATCTCAAGGGATGTGTTTGTTTGTTTGTTTATTTATTTATTTATTTTGTATGCTACAAATTCCTAGGCTCTCATTTGTTACTATTACTATTACTATCACCTTCATCATCATCATTTCACCACCCTAACACAGAATTTATGGAGAAGACACTGTCTCTCATTTATGACCTCCCCATGTTTTCCTGCCAGTTCTTTCCCCTTTTCTTACCACAGAGAAGAAAGGAAAAGCAAAATAATTGCCATTTCTCTGGTGGCAACAGTGGGAGCCCTCTCTCTGGAAGTATCCTTAGCCCTTGATCCAAAGAGCAGAGAAGGTGATCTCCTGTTACTTTCTGGACTGAATCTCTCCCACTCCGGGTTGTGGGTGGGGGTTGACATCAGATATTACTAATTCATTCTGCCACCATCCACACTCTGGATCTTGCAACTTTATCCTTACTTACATGACATACAACTAGTGTCATGTTGTATTTCTGGGTATGGATGGGGCCTTTTAATGCAGATGTGCTTTGGGGTATAAACTCCAAGGTAACATTGCTGTCCTTAACAACCAGTTTTCATCCTCCTTTTTCTACTTCTTCCCTACTATACAGCAAACTGCCTCTTTGGATACTGTGCTTTGTTTTTGCTTGGACCAAGAACCTGATTACACTCACCCTCGTATACTGCAGTTCCTTCCAGCAGGATCCAAATGAAGCACGTTGGATTTTTAAAGTCTCCCTTGAGTTGAGCTCAGTTCTGGGGACTGCATCCAAGAAGCATTCTTGGCAGCATTACAGACATGGTTTGCCATTGCCTTTTTGCAGGATATTTTGTTAACTCCCAAATTTGGTCTGCCTAAGGCATGGCATTTCCTGGTGATCTCCCATCCAAGGACAAATGAAGCCAGACCCTGTTGGACTTTTTCAAGATCAGTTGGCTAGGCAATGCTACCTGCTGTGTCCAACTCTGCCTTAAGCATGAAAGTATTTGAAATGTATGCATCATCATCATTATTATTATTATTATTATTATTATTATTATTATTATTATTATTATATTTTTATCCTGTCTCTGTCTCTGTCTCTGTCTTTGTCTCTATCTCTATCTCTATCTCTATCTCGGTCAACCCAAGGCAGTGAACATACCTAATACTCCCTCCTCCTCCTATTTTCCCCACAACAACAACCACCCTGTGAGGTGAGTTGGGCTGAGAGTGAGTGACTGGCCCAAAGTCACCCAGCCGGCTTTCATGCCTAAGGGAGGCCTAGAACTCACCGCCTCCTGGTTTCTAGGCCAGCACCTTCACCACTACACCAAACTGGTTCTTTAAATGTAGTGAAGGCAAGAATTTTACATTCTGAGTGAATAGCCAGTCCAGATAATACTTAAAACATCCACAGGTCCATGGAAGATTTCATGGCCCTGTGTGAATGGCTGCCATCCCATGTTTCCGAGAAGAGTTTCTAATTGTTTTCTTGGGGACAGGATGCTTTTAAACATATTTATTACCGGAGCAATTAGACCTGTGAGTTCCAACAAGGCCCCAGGAGCAATCTTTCCAAAAGCTGAGTAATTTGATGAGGTAGAAGACCTTCTGGGTTCCCCATTTAAAAAGAACTCTCTTGAGTGCCTTTTATTGTTGCTCAGACATCACTGCTAGTACTAAACTTTCTGCCATCCTGGTCCCTATCTTTGGAGCAGTCTCTACCCCAGAGTTTCTCAACCGTGGCAACTTGAAGATGTATGGACTTCAACTCCCAGAATTCCCCAGCCAGCTATGAGAAACACTGCTCTACCCCATCCCACCTCTTTCTTTTTTGTCAAGTATGCCTTTCCTTCAGATTTGTCCAATTCTCTGCTCACATTATCTGAACCACCATTAAGGTCTTGGTTGCAGGACGTTCTCCCTTGTCCTTTGGTCTTTTGGATTTCATTCCTCCCTTACCCCTTACAGTGTAGTCCTATTCATGTTTACTCAGGAAAAAAAACCCCTCTGAATTCAGTAGGATTTTCTCCCAAGTAAGGACAGGAAAGTCTCTTAAAACGTCTGCAGGTTAAGGTACCACTCCATTCTTCAGGCTGACTGCCCAAAAGTTAAAGGCTCTTTTGTTAATATTTATTTTTGAACATAGGACAATTAAGGACATTTACATATAATGAATGTTTCAATATAGCATCAAGTGAGAAGGAGATTTAATCAGCAAAACTTTGAATTTCTTTTTAGAAGTCAAAACATGTTTAATAATTTCTGTTTTCCTTATTTATGGTAACACTATAAAAACCATAGCAGCTTCAAAGGAGAGGAAATTCCTTTTATTGGTCAATCAGCTTTATGGTTGTGTACATACCACAGGGGGCATGGTGGCTCAGGGGCTAAGCCAGGCTTCTCCATCAGAAGGTCACAAGTTCGGAGGACGTTTGGAGGTTGGAGACCCGAGCGAGGTTGGAGACCCGAGCGCCGCGTGAGGGAGTGAGCTCCCGCACTCGCCCCAGCTCTTGCCAACCTAGCAATTCGAAAGCATGCAAATGCAAGTAGATTAATAGGTACCACTTCGGTGGGTAGGTAACAGCGTCCCACGCGCGTCATGCGACCACATGACCGTGGAAGCATCTTCGGACAACGCTGGCTCTTCGGCTAACAAACGGAGATGAGCACTGGCCCCTAGAGTCGGACATGACTGCACAAATGTGCGGGGGGAACCTTTACCTTTACATGCAACATATTGAACCAATATATTTAACCTAAATGCAGTTGTAGAGCATGCTAAGCTACATTAGCATTAATTTTGGTTAGGCTTTTAATAGTTTATCACGTTGTATGAACCCAGTCTGGTTGATTACTTTATTATGTATTATGCAAATCCAGATATGCATTAATTAGATTAATCATATTTGAATGCAGCTGAAAACTGTAACTAGTTAATCAGTCTTTAAAAATTGTAAGCTTCCCTCACTTCTAAACATATAATCCAGTTATAAGTATCTGAATGCCTATCAGCTAGACTACTAATGTAATTTTAAAAAATAAATTATTCCCTTTTTGACATTGAATGATTCATTTATATATAACTTTGCAGGACAAAGAATATTATTTCAAAGGTTTCATCCAGCCTATAGCTATTGATTTATTGTAGTTGACAGAGAGACAATATTGTCTGACCAAATTAAAAAAAATCCTCTTCTGTTATTTTAACTACACCTGGCCGATGATTCTTGACTCTAACAGCGGCTGTGATATATAGTAGTGGCACTTAGATATCGAGGGGTGTCCAATTAATGCAATAGATCCATTTTAAACTTAAGATCACTTTGTATTTTCCAGTGATGGAAATTTTCAGGCATCCAAAGTCCACACCAAACAACTTTGCAGAATTGCAAAATACAAACAGCCCTGCCCACTTATAAAAGTCAGCAGGCTCCAGCTGGAGAGGTACAAAATGGGACAGCTGATGCATCTTGCTCCTAGGTGGGCTCTGGAGGAGTTCCAAACCAAGGAATGGAATCGTGCCCACTTTGGCCTGGACAGCCCTTCCTTCCATCTGTTCAACTTCAAAGCCCTTTTGCCCATTACAAATGTCACCAATTCACACTGGAAACTAGAGACAAATGTTTCTCAGCAAGGGACTGATGAGAGAGAGGGGGGGGGGATTTTTTCTCATCCTTCCTTCCAATCAGAATAAGTAATATTCAGTCTGGACCAGGATTCCAGAAACCCTGGCTTCACTTATTGCACTGAGCTATCATACTGTATAATTATGCAAAGCCACAATTGGTTTACCATATTTTACCGTAGAAGGCACAATTAGCTGAGTTCACACGTACTGCTCATGCATAAATTAGGGCTGTGCAATCCTCCAGCATCTTTTGCTGCCATCCCCAGAGCTATCTCCAGCCGTAATAACTCCAAATTAGCAATATGTGTTTCCCACTATGTGGAGTATTTTAACCCCTAAGATAGTTAAACATGAGGACTAATTAAATGTGGGAAAGAGTACTCCTTGGTCTACCAGGAGGTGGTTTGCTTTAAACAAGTGTAGCTACCAGATCTGGGCTGCAAAACTCAAAGCCACATTAAATGACAGCAAAGAGATACAGAATAATTCTTTGTTTCCATCTGGTGGTTATTCAGATTTTTGCAGCCCACATCCGGCAGGCTAAGATATTAGTCTGCTTAAAAACAAAAACAAACCTAGAATCCTGATAATTTAAGAATTATGAATCCCAGGCTAATGTTGAGCTTCACTGCCCTTCTATACGTTTCGCGGAACAGTTAATTTAGGATTGTTTTGTTGCTGTTGTGAAACAATGAGTAGACAGGAATGCATGCATATTTACTTTAAACCACCTGGAAATCTTCAATAGATCCTAATCTCCTTTCTGCCTGTTCTCGCTTTAAAGGTTAATATGAAAGGAAAGGACATGCATTGTTAATTATGTGGAGGAAAGTATACTGTAGTAGGATATCATAGTGATTATGCTGCAAAGAACAAGGGTCCTAGGACTAGGGCTATCAAATCTGGCCTGCAAAAATCTAGATGACCGCTGGATGGGAGCAGAGTTGGGATTTTCTGTATTTCTTTGCTGCCGTCTGGTAATCGTCTGGATTTTTTCAGCCCAGTTATGGTGGCTTTATTAGACATCCATTTGGTGTCACTGAAATGGAATGTGAATTGGAGCCACGGGGACATTTGCTATCACCCAAGCGAGGACGTTGAAGACATCCTGACTCCAAAGGCATAAATCACTATGCAGCACACACACACAAATGGTGTGAAGGCAGGCGCCAAATCTTTTTCAGCCCCTCTTCCTCTCCATTTGGACATGCCGGCTGAACTGTGACAAAACAAAGGCGCTGGGGCTCCAGATCAGAATCTAGCAAAGGCATAAATCATACTAAAGAAGGAGCCAAGGAAAGAGCCGGGCCAAATCTTGGGGTCAGTAAGGGAAGTTTAGAGAAGCAATGGGGCTGCAGCTATTTAATCACCAGGGCCCAAACTGGATTCTTGGGGCTGATAAGATACTGTATATTTGGAATAACAGGCATCCGGAGGGAGGGAGGACGGAAAGATGACATGATCGAGAGCCCGCTTGGCTCGGTGGAGTGGACAGGCAGGGGTTGGAAGTTGTAGCCCATTCAGGGGAATGTAATTGGAATTGGGAGTAAGGGAGTTAAGCACTGGTCAGGTTGCCAACTGGCAAGATGAAAGGAAGGAGGGAAAAGTCCAGCAGCCAGCACTGTCTCTTTAAGAGAGGTCTGTTCCTGGGGAATCTACTGGAGAAGCTGTTCTTGTTTTGAAGGCAACAGGAATGGTCCACTTAGCCTATTTGGGCAGCAGAGAGTCAGGGAACCTGTTCCCCTGCAGATTGTGCTGATTTCTCACTCCCAGCACCCCTCGCTTCAGGGTGGATCATCCCAGATGATGGCAAAGACAACTCCCCCGTCCCCGGTACTGTTGCCAAGAAAACTAGGGAGTTACATCCAGGAAGTCATCGGGGGTCGAGCCTGACTTGAAAGAGGGTGTGTTTTCACGAGCTGTTTGTCACAAAGGTGGCTGTGCGCAGATTCCTGCATGGTAATAGCTTATTATCCCAGGACCAATGAACAGAAAATAATGAGTACATTCTTTTGAATTCTCCAGGGTAGATGTTAAGTGAAACAAAAGGCTAAGCATATTAGAGCCGCACGTTAAAGCCCGAGCTGTTCACAGAAGAAAAATTCTGAAAAATTCCAAAAGTAACTAACGCATTGATCTGTGACTTTTTTTTTAAACATCTTAATAAAGGATGTTCATTACTTTGCCCTGGTTTTGTTAGATATTTTTGAAACAGAGCAATGAACTTATGACTTCTATATGTCCCTGCATGTATATTTTACATTTTTTATATCTCGCTGTTCCTCCAAGAATCGTAGGTTGGATAAATAATTTTCCTTCTGCTCTGTATTTGTCTTAAAAAAAAAATCCTGAGAAGTAAATATCAGGAGGCTATGACTAGTCTAAAGTCACTCAGTGAGTTTCATATTTCTAAGACAGGGTTTAAACTCTTCCCTTCTTGGGCCAATTCTAGCATTCTAACCACTATACTTATAGGAACTAACAGGATAGTCCATTACAAAATACTACACTACATAACACTGCAGAATACACTATAGTGCCATGTGGGGGAAAAATCACCCCTGATTTCTATAAAGCAACCAAGCTGCCTCTTGAAGGCATAATATCAGATTGTGTGGTAAACAATAAACTTGGCCTTCATTTTGATTGAGGCCAACAGAAAGGAGAAACAGTCTTACTAGATTATTATTAAATTGCAATTAAATTATAAAACAAAACTTCAAATTCTGGATTTAAACCTATGTCTAGTGAAAATGGGAAAAGAGGATGGATATTCAAAAGTTCTGGTTTTTCATTTTGGTGCCTTCGAGTCAACATTGACTTCTGGGGACTGCCTGAAAAAGTCCCTGCTATTTTCTTGGCAAGGTTTTTCAGAAGTGGTTTGCCCTTGCCTCCTTCCTGGGGCTGAGAGAGAGTGACTGGCCCAAGGTCACCCAGCTGGCTTTGTGACTAGGGCAGGACTAGAACTCTTGGTCTCCCGGTTTCTAGCCTGGTGCCTTAACTACTACACCAAGCTGGCTCTTACAGAACTCTTAATGTTTTATGCAGGAGGAAAGTGACTTATAGTGGTTAAAATGGATTACCCATTCATTCATTCATTCATTCATTCATTCATTCATTCATTCATTCATTCATGTCATTCATCACCTGCAAGTATATCATGATAGAATTTGGAATCCTAAATGGAAGTGTGAGAAACTATGCTTTACCTTCTTTAATCAAGTTCCTAGTCCTCACAGTTACGGTTAAATCTTCAAATCTCACAGTTACAGTTAAATCTCAAAATGGCTAGTGATTACACTTCCCCAATTCCTATCTTCACTATGTTCGTTACTAAAAGTTTCAGTTCTTTAAAAACCTGAAATCGCACTTAGGCAATTCAAATGCAATTTTTCCATTCTGCTGCAAACTCCCCTTCCCTGTAACAGGATGCTGTTTCTTTGGGTTTATGTGTACAGTATGTACAGGATAGATGTGAGTGCATGCATTACTCTTTTTTAAAGAATGCAGCCCTGCTCTAGTATCCTATTCCCAGCTGCTTGGAGGAAATGGGATGAGAGGCTGTGGAATCCAGGCTTGCAAGGTTTCTTAATTCTGTTCCTGCCTCTGATAATGCAGATGTAGAAACCGGAGGAGAGGTGGCCTGTTCTACAGTAAATCAGGCTCAGGCTCAGCAGTAGCTGACAGAGAGATAGATGAAGTAAGCTTAAGAAACAGCAGTCCATGCCTGCCCACGGAGGGAGCCCCAATGTCTCAGGCCAGTTCCTGGCTCCAAGGGTTATCTCAGACTGTCAGCAAAGTGGCTGAGAGCCATCGAGCAAGAGTTTGATGAAGTCCTAGTAGGTTTTGATCTTAGTGCTGCTATTCACCATCAACTAGCAAAAAAGTCCATTTGAAGGGAACTTGTGTTTGCAGTGGAAGGAAGCAAGCCATCATTTCCTCCCAGGGTTTCGTTAAGAGGGCTGTTCCAGTTATCTCGACTCGAGCTTGCGGTCAACCAGCAACCAGGCAAAGCATAGGAGAGGCAGAAAGAATGGTCTTTTCTTGGTCCCTAATCATTTTTTAATCCGTTCAATCGTGTTGGATTCTTGGAGACTGCCTGGACAAGTCCCTGCAGTTTTCTTGGCAAGGTTTTTGGGAAATGGTTTGCCCTTGCCTGCTTCCCAGGCCTGAGAGAGAGGGACTGGCCCAGGGTCACCCCGCTGGCTTTGTGCCTGAGGTGGGACTAGAACTCGCGGTCTCCCGGTTTCTAGCCTGGTGCCTTAACCACTACCCCAAACTGGCCTTGATCATACTATACTTAAGGAGAA
Source organism: Charina bottae (assembly GCA_023362775.1). Lineage (NCBI taxonomy): Eukaryota > Metazoa > Chordata > Lepidosauria > Squamata > Charinaidae > Charina > Charina bottae. Next base: position 163,655,143 of record JALMGJ010000002.1, read on the forward strand.
AAGGGGCAGTTTGAGAACTCTCTTCTGGCAACAGCTGCAGACTTAGGAGAGGAGTTGGATGGGAGAACTAATGTTCTCATACTTCCTCCTTCTATGGTTGACTCTTCACACTCAAGGCTGGTGCTTATATATCCATGTTCCGTTTCCCAAAATTCCTCCCAATTCATTTTTTTCAAAAGGAAAAGAGAAATGGAAGAGAAGTAAAACAGAAGTGTAGCGGACTCTCAGCACCCTTTCCTGAGAACTGTTAGGTTTGAAATGGAGATCTGAGACTGATGGACTATGTCCCAATGGGTGGGATGTTATCATCTCTGAGTCAGATTTGCACTGTGAAGAGCCCATCCCAGAGACACAGAAAGGTACTTGGAAATGCCCAAATTAGGACACTCCCTTGAATCGCAACCCTGAGCCTGGGCATGAGTCCAGGAGTCCCAGTCCCTGGCCAGGAAAAGGAGAGGGCAGCTACTGTATATATGGATAAGCAACATGTTAACATCTTCAGAACCATCAGAGATCACATCTGGGGCCATTGGCAGGAGGAGCATCAGTCTTTACTAGAGTGTGGAGGAATCTTCCATTGTGGTTACCTGGCCTGCTGCAGTTGGGAAGAGGAGAGAAGCACAGAGCTCAGAGATTCAGAGAGGCCCAGCTTTTGAGGTCCCCGGCCATAGCAGAAATAAAAAATGACAAAGCCCTAGGGGAAAAAATAGCTTGTGTTTATATTTGACTTCTTTTTTGAGCTTGATATAAAAATTTTGTTCAAGTCAAGCTTGACTTCTGGTGATTTTGTGGACAACTTCCCAACCTAGCCAACAGTCCTGGGGTTTCCTGGTGGTTGTCCATCCAAGTCCTAACCAGGTTCGTTTCTGTTTGACTTTTGAGATCAGCCACAATTGGCCAGGTCGTTCATTGCATTGGGGCCCTGCAGCCAAGCTCAATTCTTTCATTGTTTGGAGGCTGCAGGCAGGTCTGATGGAAAACCTCGGCCACATAAATGTCTCTTGCACACACTTCGTGAAGGATGGGAGGGGGGCTGCACAGTTATGCAGGTCCTGGCTGCAGCTCCCCACATCCTAAATAAGTATTGGTGCTTCTTATTCTTCCACTATGGAAACTATGATGGCAATAAACCCCCTTCCATTTCTCCCTCCCCTCCTCCCAAAATTTTTCCAAACGAATCGCTGCAGCAGAACACCATAAATCAGGCAGGTCAGCAAATTTATACAGATATTTAGGCTACAATCCTATTCCCAGTTGCCTTGAAGTAATCACCAATTAACTCAAGGGGATCTCCTTCTGAGTAACCTCCATAGGAGGTGCTGTTAAGGCATCCAACATTCTGTCTGAATTCTTAGAGGAGAATGTGCATCTTAATAGCCAAATGACATCACTCACACATACACATGAGTATGAAAAAAAACAAGGAAAAGAAGGGGGAAAAAACCAAAAGGGGAAGAAAGATTACCCTATTCCCCCACCATCCTCCCCCCTCCCCGAAAGACAGTCCAATGAAGGGGTTTTAGAGCATTAGCGGCCCAATGAATATGGAAAAAGCAGTCGCACAAAAGGTGGGATGGCACAGAGTCTACGAAGGACCAGCTGAGAAAGAGGGAGGGAGAGAGAGAGAACATGAACATCCCACACTCTCTGCTGTCCAACAGGAAACCCCAAGGTCAGATTTTCCAAGTATCCTTTGGAAACCCTGGATATTCCTCAAGTTTCAACTGCTGAGTCAGAACAGACCAAGCACATGGATGCTTCCAACCGGATATCCAGTTGTAGGAATGTACAACTTAGATGGACGTTTGAGTTTCTTACTTGCAGGGACAAAGGGTTTTAAGCTAACATGTTTAGGAAAAGTTTCCTCCCTGTCCCTTGCTTGTTGGGTCAGGCAGATAAATGTTGGGCATGACAACTGTACAGTTCTCCATCCCTTGGGGAAACCACTTTCCAGTTAGCATTTTTTCCCCCCCACCTGGTCAGTTTTGCCAAATAGTCCCGGGCTATTTAATTGTTTCTTTAGGACATAGCTTTCCAAACTGTGTGTCGCGACACTTTAGTGTGTCGCGACACACAGTTCAGTGTGTCGCGAAGCGACGATGCGGGGGCGCACACGGCGGCGGCAGTGTGTACGGCAGCGGCAGTGACGGCAGCGGCGCGCCATCAGCACTTCCACATTTTAGCGAGGCCGCTGCCGCTGCCGTGCACCACCGTGCGCCCCCCGCACGCCGCTGCGCCACCGCTGCCGCCGCTGTTGGTGTGTTGCCAACGGCGGCACTTCGGAAAGCACTGCTTTAGGATATATAAAGAAATGTGACAGCAATAAGGGTGCATCTGTCCAAATTGCCTGTAAGTAACAAAAACTAAGGGGGTGTGGTGGCTCAGCGGGTAAGACGCCAGGCTTGTCAATCTGAATATCTAAAAACAAAAACTAAGCAAAAGATAAATCAGTTTTGAATATGTGGCTGTTAACAACCATCCAAATGTAGGAAGATACTCTTTGTCTGTTGGTATTCTTTGTCGATCTTAGCATTTTCTACTCTAGCCACAGTGCTTCAAGCCGGGGTCTTTCCTATTGCCTGCTGCCCCAACCTCCTGTTGCTGGAGGGCTCAGGGATTAACACAGCATCTTCACAGAAAGGGGGAGCCTCTGCCGCTGAACTTTGGCCATTAAATAGCCTGGGAAGACTCCTCTGATAGTTTCAGGGTAGTCCTGTAATCCCACACAATTTGGCTGTCACCACTAAGCAAGATGTCTCTCCAGAAACCACCTGCGCTAGGCCGGTAGATAAGAGAGTTGGAAGAGATCCCCGAGGCCCTCAAATCCAGGTGCCACCCCCACCCCCCCAGTTCAGTACAGAAATCCAAATTAAAGCATTGCTGACAAATGGCATTCCAGCCTCCACTGGACCTCATCTGGGAAGGTGTGCCCCCCAACCTCTCTGGATAATTTGCTTGTATTATTAGGTTTATTCTAACATTCAGTCAGAATCTGCCTTCCTAGAATGCCTCTCTTTGTTCAGGGTCCTGCATTCTGAAATGAAAAACTGGCTTTGACCTTCTTCTGAACAATGGGTCCCTGACAAAAAAGTTCATGGGTTTGGAGAACTGTATATATCTGTCCCTGGCCAGGAAAGCGACGGAACCAGTTGCCTTGCGCCACTCGTGTTGAAATCAGGCAATGTGTGAAATGATCCACCAATGCAGCCCTAGGCGCTGACGGGTTGTGTTAAAATTGCACAGGGTTAAACGTCAACGTGTGTGCGTGCGTAAGCAATTGCTAAGGAACTGAAGGGAGGAGGAGGAGGAGGAGGAGGAGGAGGAGAAGAAGAAGAAGAAGAAGAAGACGACGACGACGTTACCCAATGCCCTGGGGCGGCCCGTTTTGTTTGGCTAGAGCCTGGCCGTCACGTGACTGCTTCTGCGGGAAAGCTGGCATTCAACAGAGCAGCTGCTCCTTCTCCCGTCACTGGGGCTCTTTCAACACTCTGGCAGCCTCTGCCGCTGGGCAGGCCTCCACACCCCTGCAGATCGGCCAGACACAGGCTGTCTCCCCTTGGCTTTTGCCCCCAAGCTGCTGCTGTTAGATCAACATCCCTTCCGCCCCGGAGACCGAGGCGGCGCTGTGGCCGAGACACCATCCTTGACATTTCCCTTTGATGTGTGCATTTGTGTTTGTGTGTGTAGATCGGGGAGGAATGGGACCTGGATTTGGGCAGTACGATCAGAGAAGCACAACTGAAGCACGTGATGCAGGAAGGAGACATCTCCTAAGAGTGGTCGGAGATCCTAACTTGGTTGCTTAAAAAGGTAATGGTTTTCCCCTGCACAGTCATGTCCGACTCTAGTTTGCTGCTTGTTTAAAAAAAATCCCTTAATTTAGAGAATCCCAGTTATCTAAATGAATACAGAAAAGGAACCAATGTCATTATAATCATCATTAAGTCATCAGTGGGTTCAGTAAATGTAGGTGGTACAACATACAAGGATCTGGAATGTGTCCCTTGCTGAAGTGGGAGATAGACTGGAATTTGCTGGATATCTTAGAATGCTAAGAGGCTTTTGGGAAGAACGAGTGTTCAAAAATGCACAGACTTGAGCCTGTTCTCTAAGAATGCAATGACAGCATCTTTTGCACGAAACTGATTAACTGCAGTCTTGTTCACATCCCTTCCAATCATTCTGAGAGGAAAAAGCTGTCAGCTCTGTTACAATCATCTAGGTGTCATTTCAACACCAGTAAGGGAGACACCAGCGCACACAGACTTCCAAATGGAAGGAGGCAGCTAATCAAACATGGGCTTACTGTTCTAAAACCTGGGGCCCGTGGACTCCTGGGTAGGCAATGAATTCAGAATTGAAATCCCAGTCAAAAATTATCAGGGCTTAGCAGCGAAGCTGGTTTTCAAGGCTTGGGCTCAATTTAGGAAAACATGCAATGATTAGAGTATCTGAGCATATGTAGAATGGTTTGCGCTTAACAAAGAAGATCACTGCTGATGGCTTTTTCTAGCTGTGGTATTCAATTCCTCATCCTCCAGAAATTAATCTTCCAATGCTGAGGATGGAACTTCCTATGCAAATTTGAATCCCAGCAGTAGAAATGAAATGAAATGAAATGAAATGAAATGAAATGAAACGAAACTAGTCCCATTGGATACTGTCCAGAGTCACTGGGAGTCAGGTGGCATATAAGTTTAATAAATAATAATAATAATAATAATAATTATTATTATTATTATTATTATTATTATTATTTGCCCAATGATTAAAACTTTTAGTTTTGCTTAAGTATCTTAGAATTATTTATTGCAAGCAAAGCTACACACACACACACAAACACACCTCTTCAGGTAACAACAAAATTATAAGAGCAAAGAGGAAAAAAGTAGGGGGGAGGTTGTGCAGTGGGGTCAAATCATTACCATTTCAAAGACCCAAAAACCCACAGGAAGCCTTGTGGGAGAGGTTAGGTGGAGTTGAAGAATTCACGGCTAGTTTCCTTTTGCAAGTGTGTGAACACCTTATTCTAACATAAGATTACCAGACATGCAGATTCACAGGGAGCAACTCTTACAATACTTGTTGTTGTTGTTGTTGTTGTTGTTGTTCAGTCCTTTAGTCGTGTCGGACTCTTTGTGACCTCATGGACCATATGAAGAGTGATTTTTTTTATATCCATAATGTCTTCTATTGGAATTGTATGTATTTCACACAGGAATGGTTAAAACGTTAAGTGATCTGCATTCATTGCTATGCATGATCTAATTGATTGCATCATGTTTTTGTGAGATTTGGCTCCAATTCCCACAAAAATAAAATACTGAACTGGCAAATAGCAGTGCTAAATGTTTATTGGTCTTTTGCAAAAGAGGCTTCTGCCATACCGTCACAAATTTGACTGGTATAGAGAGAGCAATGAGCAAGGTTCATTCATTTCTTTTATACATGTAATTCAAAGAAAAGTCAGTTTACATATTTAGTTTACATATTTACATATTTACACAAGTTTGCAAAGAGTCAGACTGACAGTTCTCAGTTCCTGCGCGACGTTTTACAATACCACGGCCCGCCTTTTGTAAATTTCTCTGGGTGATATCTTTACTCTTTCTTGTGTGAGACTCTTCCTGATTAGTTCAGTCATTACCATAGTCATAATGGCTTTGAAGGTCCCTTAAAGTTCAATGTAGCTTAGTTTGTGTCAATAGGAGGCAATAGTTTCGTTGTTTTAACAAGCCTTTCTTTTAAGTAACTGACATACTAGTCTTGTTTTGAAGCTGACACCGAAAGAGAAGTTTGCTTATTTCTCTCCCTTCCTTCCCAGACCTTTATTATGTAAATATCCCTTGGTGCTCAGGCAAGTATGTGTTGGGAGGTTGGTGTTAATGGGTTGTCTCCCTCCGGATTCATTGTCACCTATATGCCTCCACATAATGGTCTGTCTCAGAGTTTTTACAGCTAAGTTAGAAAGACTGATTTTCTCATTTTTCTATTGGTTTTAATCATTCTTGAGGAACACTAATTTTTAATATCTGACAATTCCCCCCCCTTTTTTTTTTCAAGCCCATTGTTCCTCAAGAACTTAGTTCATACCCCATTATATTGATTTGTCATCCACTCCACTTTCTCCCATTTCTCTACAGGTCCACTTTTTATTCTTTTTACTTCTTCGGGGTGTAACTTGTAAGTTTCTTCTAAGAACTCTCTTGGCCCTGGGTCATTCCTTCCGACCTTCAGTCTCATCATATTGTTTTTCCCTGGTTGAGTTATTAGGGTAGCGCTTTGTATGGTTCGGCTTATCATTCCTTGAATAATGGGTAATAAACAAGGTAAGGCAAGCAGTCCCCCGAGGCCCAGCGCTATTAAAACCAGGACCCTTTTCCAATTTTTTTAAACATGCCCCTGAACCAATTCTTGATCCCTAAGTCTCCCATACCCTTCCAGGTCTGTACTGGCACATGAGCTTTACCACACACACACCCTTCTTGAGCTAACAGGTAGTCCAAAGCTAACTTGTCCTGGTATATTGCTGTATGCAACCTTTCATTGGTTTTGGCTAGCGTGGTGATCTCGATACCCTCTGACTGTGGGTCCCCAAGATGCTGGACCATCTTAATTGATTATACGTTCCGGGGGCCTTTGTTCCCCCATGTTAGTCTCCCCACAGTTCTTCCTAGACCAACTGTTATCTTTTATTTCCTCATGTGCATCGAACTCAACTGTTCCTGAATTTCTTTCTCCTTCTACTCTAGTTTCTGTCACTATTTCCTCCCTAATGTTTCTGACAACTATTGTGCGGTATATGGTCTGGGTTCCTTTGGAGTCGTGGCAGATTACTATTCCATCCTCTCTGCGAACGCTAAGGGTTACATCCTTAAAGTGGCATTTGGTGGTACTTCCCTTACACTCATGAAAACTCCTATAAATTACTGTCTGTTGGACCTTTCCTCCTGAATACACTGTTTCTCTTTTTAACTGGCGAAGCGTTTTCCCCCATAAGCATGTTCCTGCCCAACCATAGGTTAACTGGGAAAACTTTGAAGTACATCCTCCTTTTCCACACTCTACGTCCCAATCTGGTTTGGGTAGAGTCAGATTATGGCACATCCCTTGTCTTGAGGTAGGTCCCAGAACTTTACAAGCAGGGGCCAAGAGATCCCATCCAGTTTTCCACATTCATAGCTGGTTAACCCAGTCATCAAATGGCTTTAGGTCTTTACAAGGAGTTTTCCTTCCTCCCTTTGCCCAATCTCCATGTGTTATAGCCAGGGTGACTTCACAGCTACTATATCTTCCCACTTGTTGGTGGGGTTCATTAATTTGGGGTTGCCAATCACACTGCCCTGAGTTCTGAAAACACGACCGTTAGATCTGGGAGCCACATACTTGAACCCAGACCAAGATTAAGAGTCTAGTGTTGGTCAAGGGCCATTCCATATTCCCAATTTAAACCGATGGTTCGGAGGTCAATGTCTTCCCTTTGGGGACAGATTCTAGTTTCACACACTGGGAGTACCTTGGGCTTCTCTGGGTCTATAGTTTCTATTAGCACAACCACCCTTTCTTTCCGTGGGTCTTGAGGAATGTCTATTTATGTTCTCATTCCCAATCTTCTATCACTACTATATCACATAAAATTTTACAATCGTTATGATAAGGGGCACAGTCACAACAACACATAATTACAGGATCATTTTCTGAGGGTGAGTTTCAGCGGGTTATCAGAAAGAACCACCGTCCGTTGGGTTGGGGCTGGCACAGACCCTTTAGTTCTGGAGTGATGTGTCCATCCTTTCTCAGCTGTACGAATCGATGTCTCACCGTAAGTAATACCAGGAAAGGGCCTTCCCACTGTGGTTTCAGCTTATCCTCCTTTCAGGATTTAATGAGAACCCACTGGCCAGGCTGATGCGGGTGGACTGTAAATTCGAGAGGAAGGGTCTAGGTCAACAGTCCTTTGTTCCTGAGGTGAGACAAAACAGAAAAGAGCCCACACACATATTCTTTCAACCTTTTATCACTAGCCTCCAACTGAGGGACTTCGAACTTGCTTCCTGTGTATGGCATTGAGGAAAGAAAGGACAGTTCACTTAACAAAAAGGTTTAAAGGCAGGAGAGTTATACACAAACTGAGATTCTGTTATTTCCAGTTGCATTGTGTTTAAGTGCATCCTCATTAGTAATTTTACATGTCAGGTTTACTGCCTGTTGCTATACTTGGTGGTGCCCTTTCCTTTTCTCTCCAGCTTAGTTTGATTTATTGTTCACACATCCATTTCTGCTGCTTGGCTGGCATCTTAAACACTGCAGAGATTAAAATAGTTAGGTGTAGCTTAGATAAACGGACTGGTAGACAAAAGAAAACCACTCACAACCTTCCAACTAAATATCTGTTGCTACTACCCAATTCTTGTTAAAAATTAACTGGTTTATACCCCCTTCCCTCTCCTATAACATGATTAATTTTGTCCCTAAAAATTAACATGGTCCTGTGGGTTTTAGGTTCCCCCAATTCCTAGCAGCTGAGACAGCGTTTATTTGATACAAAAATAGAGGCTGGGTGGGTTCCTCTCCTTAGGCTACCGGTCAGTGCCCAAGGAAAAAGAACCACCCCAGTCCTTACAAACAGTCACCTTTTATTTTACATACATCTTGTCCAAAGAAATACACTCCTTTTGTTCAGAGAAACAGAAGAAACCCCAGTTAGCATAGACGGGAAATTAGTACTCTGCTTAGTGCAGATGTAAAAGGATCCCATTTAGCGCAGGCAGGGGATAGGCACTTAAGAGATAGGCACTTAAGTGAGAAGATTTCTTTTAGCGCTTAGAAGAAACTGACTCATTTCACCCCCTTCCATCGGTATCTTAAGCATTAGCAGGTAGGGGTTAAACAGAGAGTAAAGATGGGGTGGCTTAAGGCCACACACGCACACACATATACATGGCGGGGGGGGGGGGGAATTAGCAAGAGGCACACTTCAGGGAGGCAGGACAGAATACAAAAAGAGTATTGCAAGCCTCAAAACAGTAAGAGTAGGAAACTTCATGACATTTTCCTAAGAAAATTAGGCTGGGGCTTCTCCCCTTACCTTTCTTGTACTTTTTGACTCAATTTTGACTCCTGGCAAATGCCTGGAGTCCTGGCATTCTTTTGGCAATGATTTCAGGAGTGGCTTGCCAGTGCCTCCTTCCTGAGAGAAAAACAACTGGCCCAAAATCACCCAGCTGGCTTCCATGCAACAAAGGTAGGACTAGAATTCAACGTTCCCAGTTTCCACCCCTTTTGCCCTTCCCACACCAAGCTGGCTCTCTTAAAGAAATCGTTTGCCTTCCTTTCCTTGTCTTCAAGAAAAGAGAAGAAAAATTGGTACATGCAGTTAGCAATGACTTGTCACCTCCTTCACAGTGGCAAGGAGTTCCTAAGGCAATGCTTCATTAGATTTTGAACTTAAACAAAAGCGTGCTAAACTTCATTCCTGTTTTTTTTCTTTTTCCCTCTAAAATGCCTTCACATGCATTTCCAAAGACAAATTCAGATCTAAGTGCAACAATCAATCAGATCCAGACACACACATGCCTTCAGGCTCTCTGAATCACATTTCTTAAACCTTCTTACTTCTCATACTTTCCTCTTGCTTCTTTCCTACTCAGGCTTCTGGTCCCTCCTAGAGCATGGCACTTTCTAAAATTCCTATCTATGCTACGTACAGTTACCCACCATCAATTTTTTTTTTTTTACAAACAAGACAGAGTTGCAGAAATCAAGAGTAGCTGCAAACATGGCAGCTTCCTTGTATCATCTGCAATAGTTTGTTCTTTCCCACAAATGAAGGGGTTTTAGCAATAACCTTTAATTTTTCTTAATGCTTCTTCAAGCAGCTGCCCTTGGCTATTTCTTCATTAAGGGAGCAAACTGTGGAAGCAGGGCCTTAAGGGCTAATGGGCATCTATGATAGCCCAGAGCAGTCAGACACACAAACAATCAAAACACTGAATGCACAGACATACTTAGAAAACAAAGCAAAAACTACTTAGTGACTCCTGATTTTCACAAGCCTGAGGTGAAAAAAAAATCCCAGCTGGAGGAAGAGATTATGCCAATTGCAAAGGCTCCAAGGAGCATGCACAGAGTGCCATGGGGCATTTTAAAATAAACTCTTCCCCAACAATAGTCTTCTAAACATTCCTTCCCCAGGGAGCTGATGAAAACCTGGACCACCTGTAGTTTGGTTCTAATAGAACATATATTGGCCATTTTTGTACACACAACTGAACCATGGTTTCCTTGAGCAGCGTCTTAGTCCAGGGGATCAAGTTTTCTTCATCCCACTGGTCCAAAACAAATGCCAAAGGGGATATAGCTGGTATTACCGGTTTACTTTCATCAAGGTACCTCTTAGACTCCCTTGGACACTCTTCTCTTTTACTTAGCCAAGCTCCCATTCTGGAGACGGACAACGGCGGGGCGGGGGAAAGATTCCTCTTGACCTCCACACGCGCACACACACAATCAACCGACCCACACCTGACCGGACTCAGTGGACGTTCCAACACTTGAGCCGCGGAACTGCAGATATGGGTCTCAGATTAGCCGTGCAGGAAGGTTTCTACTCTTCCCTACGGTATCTCAACACTCACACGAGGTCTCAAATCAATTCCCTATGATCCAGGAAATAGCTCTCTCGGATGTGCTTGCCAGCTGGCTCCGAAAGGCCCTCACGAAGTAGGCGCAGCTATAACCCGATCCCTCCCCGAGACCACCCAGGAAACACCGACACCGGAGGTCCTCACGAAGTAGACCTAAGACGGCTCGGCTCTTACCTGGGATCGTGCGCACGATGTTACCTGGCCGTCCTCTTGGTTCCCCTCGGTGTCCTCTGGAGTCCCCCTGTCTGCTATGTGCTAGTTCAAGGGGTTTCTTGGGTTGCGAGGAACCGTTCCTACCCCAGTCCCATCGGGCGACTGAAATCAGTCGGCGCGCCCCCAAGGGGAATCTGGACCAGTGCCGGTTTCAACGAACCCAGTCATCCCGGACGAGCCCCCAATTGTGAGATTTGGCTCCAATTCCCACAAAAATAAAATACTGAACTGGCAAATAGCAGTGCTAAATGTTTATTGGTCTTTTGCAAAAGAGGCTTCTGCCATACCGTCACAAATTTGACTGGTATAGAGAGAGCAATGAGCAAGGTTCATTCATTTCTTTTATACATGTAATTCAAAGAAAAGTCAGTTTACATATTTAGTTTACATATTTACATATTTACACAAGTTTGCAAAGAGTCAGACTGACAGTTCTCAGTTCCTGCGCGACGTTTTACAATACCACGGCCCGCCTTTTGTAAATTTCTCTGGGTGATATCTTTACTCTTTCTTGTGTGAGACTCTTCCTGATTAGTTCAGTCATTACCATAGTCATAATGGCTTTGAAGGTCCCTTAAAGTTCAATGTAGCTTAGTTTGTGTCAATAGGAGGCAATAGTTTCGTTGTTTTAACAAGCCTTTCTTTTAAGTAACTGACATACTAGTCTTGTTTTGAAGCTGACACCGAAAGAGAAGTTTGCTTATTTCTCTCCCTTCCTTCCCAGACCTTTATTATGTAAATATCCCTTGGTGCTCAGGCAAGTATGTGTTGGGAGGTTGGTGTTAATGGGTTGTCTCCCTCCGGATTCATTGTCACCTATATGCCTCCACATAATGGTCTGTCTCAGAGTTTTTACAGCTAAGTTAGAAAGACTGATTTTCTCATTTTTCTATTGGTTTTAATCATTCTTGAGGAACACTAATTTTTAATATCTGACATTTTCACTAATAAATAATTGGTTATTTAAAGCAGTGTTTCTTAAGGTATGGTCCGAGGACCACTGGGGGTCCCCCAAGACCCTGTCAGGGGTCTGCGAAATCAAAATTATTTGGCAGATATTGAAGATATTTGCAAAAATTTAAAACCATGTCACTCTTCTCATTATTATTTCTTATTTGTTAAAAAAACTAGGGTTTTTTCATGAAAAATATTTTATTTATGTTTAATATCTAATAGGTTTAATATCCCCTTCATGGATCACTGCCTTCCCCTTCATGGATCACTGCCTTGTTGTGGCGAAGGGGCTTGTGTAACTCAATGAAGTCAGGTCAAGAAGAACAGGTCATGATGGAGAGTTCTGACAAAATGTGGTCCACTGGAGGAGGGAATGGCAAACCACTCCAGTATCCTTGCCAAGAAAACCCATGGACAGTATCAAAAGGCTAAAATATATGACGCCGGAAGATGAGCCCCTCAGGTCGGAAGGTGTCCAAAATGCTACTGGGGAAGAGCGGAGGGCAATTCCAAGTAGCTCCAGAAAGTGTGAAACGGCTGGGCCAAAGCCGAAAGGACGCTCAGTTGTGGATGTGTCTGGAAGTGGAAGGAAAGTCCGATGCTGTAAAGAACAATATTGCATAGGAACCTGGAATGTAAGATATATGAATCAAGGTAAGCTGGATGTGGTCAAACATGAGATGACAAGATTGAACATCAACATATTGGGAATCAGCGAACTAAAATGGACAGGAATGGGCGAATTTAATTCAGGAGACCATTATATATACTACTGTGGGCAAGAATCCCTTAGAAGAAATGGAGTAGCTCTCATAGTCAATAAAAGAGTGGGAAAGGCAGTACTGGGGTACAACCTCAAAAACGACAGAATGCTTTCAGTTCGAATCCAAGGCAAACCATTCAACATCACAGTGATCCAAGTCTATGCCCCAACCACTGATGCCGAAGAAGCTGAAGTTGACCGGTTCTATGAAGACCTACAACACCTTCTAGAACTAACACCAAAAAAAGATGTCCTTTTCATCATAGGGGACTGGAATGCTAAGGTAGGAAGTCAAAAAATAACCGGAATAACAGGCAAGTTCGGCCTCGGAGTACAAAATGAAGCAGGGCAAAGGCTAATAGAGTTTTGTCAAGAGAACACGCTGGTTATAGCAAACACTCTTTTCCAACAACACAAGAGACGACTCTACACATGGACATCACCAGATGGTCAATACCGAAATCAGATTGATTATATACTTTGCAGCCAAAGATGGAGAAGCTCTATACAATCAGCAAAAACAAGACCTGGAGCTAACTGTGGCTCAGATCATGAGCTTCTTATCGCAAAATTTAGGCTTAAATTGAAGAACGTAGAGAAAACCACTAGACCAATCAGGTATGACCTAAATCATATCCCTTATGAATATACAGTGGAGGTGAGGAATAGATTTAAAGGATTAGATCTGGTAGACAGAGTGCCTGAAGAACTATGGATGGAGGTTCGTAACATTGTACAGGAGGCAGCAACTAAAACCATCCCAAAGAAAAAGAAATGCAAGAAAGCAAAGTGGCTGACTGATGAGGCTTTACAAATAGCTGAGGAAAGAAGGGAAGCAAAAGGCAAGGGAGAAAGGGAAAGATATAAACAACTGAATGCAGAATTCCAGAGAATAGCAAGGAGAGATAAGAAGGCCTTCTTAAATGAACAATGCAAAGAAATAGAGGAAAACAATAGAATGGGGAAGACTAGAGATCTCTTCAAGAAAATCGGAGATATCAAGGGAACGTTTTGTGCAAAGATGGGCATGATAAAGGACAAAAAAGGCAGGGACCTAACAGAAGCAGAAGAGATTAAGAAGAGGTGGCAAGAATACACAGAAGAACTATACAAGAAAGATCTTAATATCCCTGATAAATACGATGGTGTGGTCACTGACCTTGAACCAGACATCCTAGAGAGTGAAGTCAAGTGGGCCTTAGGAAGCATTACTAACAACAAAGCTAGCGGAGAAGACAGTATCCCAGCTGAGCTATTTAAAATCCTAAAAGATGATGCTGTTAAAGTGCTGCACTCAATATGCCAACAAATTTGGAAAACTCAACAGTGGCGACAGGATTGGAAAAGGTCAGTTTACGTTCCAATTCCAAAGAAAGGCAATGCCAAAGAATGTTCAAACTACCGTACAATTGCGCTCATTTCACATGCCAGCAAGGTTATGCTCAAAATCCTACAAGCTAGGCTTCAGCAGCATGTGAACCGAGAACTACCAGAAGTGCAAGCTGGGTTTCGAAGAGGCAGAGGAACTAGAGATCAGATTGAGATCCAACATTCGCTGTTGGAACTAGAGATCCAACATTCGCTGGATCATGGAAAAAGCAAGAGAGTTCCAGAAAAACATCTACTTCTGCTTCATTGACTACGCTAAAGCCTTTGATTGTGTGGATCACAACAAATTGTGGCAAAGTCTTAAAGAGATGGGAGTACCAGACCACCTTACCTGTCTCCTGAGAAACCTGTATGCGGGTCAAGAAGCAACAGTTAGAACCGGACATGGAACAACCGACTGGTTCAAAATTGGGAAAGGAGTACGACAAGGCTGTATATTATCACCCTGCTTATTTAACTTATATGCAGAGTACATCATGAGAAATGCCGGGCTGGATGAATCACAAGCCGGAGTTAAGATTGCCGGGAAAAATATCAACAACCTCAGATATGCAGACGATACCACCCTAATGGCAGAAAGTGAAGAGGAACTAAAGAGCCTCTTGATGAGGGTGAAAGAGGAGAGTGCAAAAGCTGGCTTGAAACTCAACATTAAAAAAACCCAGATCATGGCATCTGGTCCCATCACTTCCTGGCAAATAGAAGGGGAAGAAATGGAAGCAGTGACAGATTTTATTTTCTTGGGCTCCAAGATCACCGCAGACGGTGACTGCAGCCATGAAATTAAAAGACGCTTGCTCCTTGGGAGGAAAGCTATGGCAAACCTAGACAGCATATTAAAAAGCAGAGACATCACCATGCCGACAAAGGTCCGTATAGTTAAAGCTATGGTTTTTCCAGTAGCAATGTATGGCTGTGAGAGTTGGACCATAAGGAAGGCTGAGCGCCGAAGAATTGATGCTTTCGAACTGTGGTGCTGGAGAAGACTCTTGAGAGTCCCTTGGACTGCAAGGAGGTCAAATCAGTCAATCCTAAAGGAAATCAACCCTGACTGCTCATTGGAAGGACAGATGCTGAAGCTGAAGCTCAAATACTTTGGCCACCTAATGCGAAGAGAGGACTCACTGGAAAAGACCCTGATGCTGGGAAAGACTGAGGGCAAAAGGAGAAGGGGACGGCAGAGGATGAGATGGTTAGATAGCATCACCGATGTAATGAACATGAATTTGAGTAAACTCCGAGAGACAGTGGAGGACAGGAAGGCCTGGCGTGCTATGGTCCATGAGGTCACGAAGAGTCGGACACGACTAAATGACTGAACAACAACAACAGGTTTAATATTAATCGAAGAGAATATTTGTAGCTCAGGGTTGAACTGGGGAGTCTTTGGTGCTCTCTGAGCCTTGTTGTTTTCATGCAGACGTTTCATTGCCAGGCTAGGCAACATCTTCAGTGCGAAAAGGGAGTGGAACTTGCTGTCTGTTTATATACCCTGGCTTGTCCTGCCTGTGTTGGTGGGGGTCTTGTACTCTCCTTGGTAGTTCCTTGATTGGGCTGTTGTGTGCTGTTTGGGTGATTGACTGAGTTAATAGTTCCTTGATTAAGGTCTATTGTGTTGTTTGATTGCTCCTCTGCTGCTAATCTTGCTGTTAATCTATGCATATCTTGTTGTTGATTGCTGGCCCAGGGGTGTTCTGGTCTTCTGGCTATTCTATTGTCTCTTATGAATGGTATGCGAACACCAACTAGCAGTCAGAAGACATGATGAAAACTCCTTAATCTCACAACACATGGACAGACTTAACCATACTTTCAACTGGGAAACTGTGAGCATATTAGACCAGGCCAAATCCAAAAATGCTAGAGAATTCCTAGAAGCTTGGCACTCAGACAAAGCAGCCATCAACAGACACATAGAGGTTAACAACATTTACATACCATTCATAAGAGACAATAGAATAGCCAGAAGACCAGAACACCCCTGGGCCAGCAATCAACAACAAGATATGCATAGATTAACAGCAAGATTAGCAGCAGAGGAGCAATCAAACAACACAATAGACCTTAATCAAGGAACTATTAACTCAGTCAATCACCCAAACAGCACACAACAGCCCAATCAAGGAACTACCAAGGAGAGTACAAGACCCCCACCAACACAGGCAGGACAAGCCAGGGTATATAAACAGACAGCAAGTTCCACTCCCTTTTCGCACTGAAGATGTTGCCTAGCCTGGCAATGAAACGTCTGCATGAAAACAACAAGGCTCAGAGAGCACCAAAGACTCCCCAGGTTTAATATTGTTCTTTTTACATGATTCAATAAATAAATACTCTACAAATGTGTCAATTTTAATTTTTAATATGGTACATATCGATAACTATAACCCATACAAACAAAAGCCCTTTTGGGGTCGTCCATCATTTTTAAAAGTGAAAAGTTTAAGAAACACTGATTTAAAGGATCCTATCATTCCACCAGCATGATATGTATAAAGCCAGCCACATCTAATTATCCTTCCATACATTTTGTACTGAACCCGAACAGCTTCTGCTGAAACTAGTGGGACATAAAGTGCTTTCCTTTAGATGGAGTCACTTAACCTTTACGTTCTTTCTCAAAACAACTCAGTAAATCATCCATTCTTATTTTATGGTTTACTAGTTCTACCTTATGAATAGCAAACAGCCGTGAAAAAAATGTGGCTTGGTCTCAGCCTATAATATCACAGGGCCCAGATAGATAGAAGCACCTAGCTGACCTTCACTGATTTGGAAAAACGAAGCAAGATCATACCTGGTGAGTATTTGGATGGGAGACCACCAGGTAATCCTTGAGCAGTGGGGTAAACTGAAGAGGGAACATGCATCCTGGGGAAAGTCAGTGGCAAATTGCTTCTATATTATTGGCAGGAAATGACATGGATGTGTCTGTGAAGTTACCAGGAGTTGAGCTTCACTTAGACTTTACCTGGTAACACCTCAAAAACAGGAGAGGGCCAAATGTATAGCATACCTAGTGTACAATTGCTAGGACTCCTAGTACACCCTTCCCTGACTGTGTGCTCTCCAGATGTCTTGTTCCTGCCATTCTAGAATTCTGGGAATTGCAGTCTCTACACATCTGGAGAGTGTCAGGTTGGGGAAACCTGCATAATAGGTTACAAATGCCTCCAGTCCTCTGTGCCTGAAGTATTGGCTGTCTACCACTTGGTGATGCAAATCTGACTGTCACCTACAATGAATTGAGTTTACACCGAGGATCCTAAGCATACTTATTCAAAAACAAGTCCCACTACATTCCATGAAGCTTACTCCAGAGTAACTTAATCATGGCTTAGGTTGAAATTCTACATATTCTGAAAGTAAGCCGTGGGGGCTATGTTTGCACCACCCCGACAGGAAGTTTTCTGGATTTGTGCAACATGCTGAACTATAAACTAACCATGCAGCCTGAGTTTGTGTACTACTCTATCGTAACTTATCCTGTTGTTGACTAGTTGGTGGCTCAGTGTATCATGTGAACGCAACCAGGGGGCCTCTCTGTCAAGTGATGGTTGTGCTTTAATACCACTGAAACTGGAAAAAAAATGTGTTGTTTTCAATAGGCCTTAGAGTAGTGTTTCTCAACCTTGGCAACTTTCAGATGTGTGGACTTCAACTCCCAGAATTCCCCAGCCAGCAATTCTGGGAGTTGAAGTCCACACATCTGAAAGTTGCCAAGGTTGAAAAACACTGACATACTTGCAGGCTCAGGACTTGCTCCAAATAAATCTACATAGGTGCATTTGCATACATTTTATGTACGGGGTTCCCTCACGTGTTGCTATAAGGCAACAAAAGGGGAAACCCACATTCCAAACAATGCAGTCGAAGGAAGAGGCCGCTGCGCCAGCCCAGGCAGTTCAACTTTCCAAGGAACAAGGTGTTTCCTTCGATTCTGCCAAGGGCACGACATTCTGTCTCCAGGAACTTGTCTGGTCTGGAGCCAAGGGCAAAACATGATATATGTGCCTGCATAGCAGGGCTGTTCGTTTCGCGGCTTGTGCCTCTTATGCTCAAACAATAAAATTACAGAGCGTGGCTAGAGACACGTGTGGCTCCTTCTCAGAATAGCTGAATGTGGGGAGTCATCCCATGAAGCAGGGGAGTGGGAGATTCAGAATAAAGAAAGGCACACAGCCAAGAGTTACGCAATAGGACCTCTTGCTGTAAGTTATAATCTTGGCCACTAGACTTTAAAAGTCTTTTAGGTCTATTTATGAAAGGCGTGTAAATATATACAGTACGCTTATATAAAGCATAGAAATATATAAAGCAACGTGATTTGCAATCTGCTTTTTTCAGAGGCAGTATGCCTTACAGCAGTGTTTCTCTACCTTGGCAACTTGAAGTGGGAATTCTGGGAGTTAAAGTTCACGCATCTTCAAGTTGCCAAGGTTGAGAAAAACTGCCTTACAGTTAAGGCTTTGGTGACAGGGCCAATGAAGCAGCAAAGGCAGGACCACATTACTTGTCCGCCTATGCTTTTGTGCACAATCAGATCCTTTGTACTCAATTGTCTCCCTAGTGGGATGTCCCGAAAGGGGATGGAACTAGGGTCTGTGTCACCCGGGGCAAACATGGATTCCGCCCCCCCCCATGGGTTATTTTGTCATTTTGACGCACCCCCCAGCACGGCGCCTGGGGCACATGCCCCGCTTGCCCCCCCTAGTTGCGGCCCTGAATACCTGATGGTGCAGCCCTGCGGCTGTGTGCTTGTCCAAAGCATGTCATCTCACTGAGTGTAATGGGATCTTTCCCCAGGACAGAGTGTATAGGATGGGAGCAGCCCGAATAGCAAATCTCTTACATGAAAAGCCTGAAGGTCATTTTGACTTCTATGGGAACGTTACACTTCGGGGATGGTCTGTTTACAGAGTGCTGACTCAGTATTCCCAAGAGAAATGTTAATGTGCACATTTCAAGCCTCCTTTAAACAAATGTTGCTCCCTTTCCTATTTCGGGAGCAAACTCTATGGATTAGAACAAGGTTGCCCCCTAATGGCAAAGTCCTGCTTGCGTGGCTCAACGTCATCTTCCCTCCTCCACAAAGTGCAAGACAGTAGGACTCTATTCCACAAATGGAGAGAGCACCCTCCCCATGAACAACTCTGAAGCGTGATCACGTTTGTCAGGGGCACTTTTATTTTTTCCCCTAAGCAAAGCTCCAGCTGTTGAACATCGACCTTCTTTGGAACTCATAAAACATTAGGGTTCATTACACAATGTTCTTTGGTTCAGGTCCAGCACTTGAATTAGTGCTAAATGATAGGCAGTGAGTTGAGGTGCTGCAAAAGATCTGGGAGACCCAGGTTTGAATCCACCTTCAGCCAGAAAAGCTCGGGAGGTGACCTCGGGCCAGTTACTCTCTCTCAGCCCAATTTACCCCACACACGCCTCTTCTTGTAAGGACAAGATGAAGAAGGGAATGCTCTATATATTGCCTTGCGGTCTTGGAGGAAAAGTGGGACATACATTTCATAAACGATACCAGAATGTTGATTCTCCTATGATGACCAAAAACTACACAGGGACAGGACAGCCTAGTGTACAAAACTGTCTCCACTTTGCCACTCAAATGAAGCTTGCCCTGTCTTGCATTAGGTAAAGGTAAAGGTACCCCCCGCACATTTGTGCAGTCGTGTCCGACTCTAGGGGCCGGTGCTCATCTCCGTTTGTTAGCCAAAGAGCCAGCGTTGTCCGAAGACGCTTCCACGGTCATGTGGCCGCATGACACGCGCGGAACGCTGTTACCTACCCACCGAAGTGGTACCTATTAATCTACTTGCATTTGCATGCTTTCGAATTGCTAGGTTGGCAAGAGCTGGGGCGAGTGCGGGAGCTCACTCCGCACGAAGGGCTAGGGATTCGAACCTCCGAACTTGCAATCTTCCGATCAACAAGCCTGGCGTCTTACCCGCTGAGCCACCACGCCCCATATTGTCTTGCATTATCTCTCAGCTTAATCCACCTCCTAGAATTGTTAGGTTAGCTTGGCCAAGAGAAGCCATTCACTCTGCTCTGAGATCCTTGGAAGACAAATATGATAAAACTGTCGCAAATAAAATTCCTAATAAGCGGATCAAGAGAGATTCAGAGGTTCACTAAATTGCACCTTCCCCATGAAAAACGTTCATGGAGTCTTCAGGCAACTGAATGAGTTCCCATCATACTTCATCCCTCCACTATTCACACTTCAGCCCTGAGTTTGTCTTCATTGCAATCTGTTGAGTGGGCCAACCAAAGGACCACATAAGGACCTCAGTACCACCTGGAAACTGAGCAGTGGAACTTCTAAGTAAACGTAGAGATGCTTTTTTGTTTTTGCTTTACAAGATGGCAAATTAACAGCAACTAACTTTTCCAAGGCTACCCAATTAAGATGTGAATTGTTTTATCAAGAGCATCTTGAAGGCATCCAAATCTGGCATTTCAGCACCCCAGCTGGCTGAACACTTGGAATTCATGCAACTTCCTGGTTTTGCATTCCAACCTGAGTCCCAGCACAGTGCGTCCTATTGTCTTGAGATGCCCAGGAGACTTACTGTTGTTTTCTGAGGGTGTTCTATCAAGACTGGTTGTTTTCCTAATGATGTTGTTTTGTTCATGCCTAAGATTTCCGGGTTGGATTCCTTTGTGTAAATCTTGGAAAGGTCCTGATTAGATTCTCCCTCCTCCCTCCCTCTCTCCAGTCCTGAACTGTCTGGCTTTGTTTCTGTTTCCTTGGCTTAAATTTTCTCCAGTCTTGCCAGCAAAATCTGGTGTCTATTGCGTCTTCGGCTCATGCTAACTTTTGCCTCATGTGCTCTGATGTTTTGGGCTGGGACTTGGAGTCCTTCGGGGAGTTGCGTACAACTGGGTCATGTGGCTTTCTGTGCTTTCGAAGACAGCACTTTCTTGCCTCCCCCCTTCTCTGAATGAACGTGAGTAGAATTCAGTGGGTCTGCTTATCCAGCAAAATTAAAAATAAGGCTAAATATGTTTTCACCTCCTCACCTCCCACTATTCTGCCTGATCAAAATGTTTAACAGTTGGCATATTCTTTCAGCTGGTGCAAAAAGAAATATTGTTTCATTCACTCTGTATTACGTTCTAGGATGAATGGACAGAGATCCTTCACTTCCTCAAAGACCATTAAGAAGTTACAGCTGGTCCAGAATGTAGTGATGCCTGGACTCCGCGAGCTATATTAGTTGCCAGTTGGCTTCCAGGTACAATTCAAGGTGTTGGTGGTCCTTCATGGCTTAGGGTGCCTAAGCATTTCATGGTTTACATATCTGCAGGACCACCCATCTCGAATTATCTCTGCTGATGCTATAAGATCTGACAGGGGTGGCATGCTCCAGGTCCCACCAACAAAACAGGGTCATCTTATAGGACTCCGAAGATGTTCCTTGTCTGTAAACATCCCTGCCCTTTGGAATAGTGATCCCCCTGAGGTCCATATGGTCCCACCCCTGTTGTCCTATAGGAAGGTCTTAAAACCTGACTTTTCCAGCAGGTACTGGGCCAAGGCTGGAGGTTCTGGGTTTTAACTTTTTATCTTGTCCCGGCATAGGTGCTGCTTTTTGTAGCCTTGACAATAAATTACTTTTTAAAACCCTCTTGTACACCATCTTGGGTCACTAGCTGGTTGGGTAGGCCTATAATTCAAATAAATAAATATATCTGACAGGTGCCACACCACATGTTCTCTGTTAGGAGAAAGTTTGGGCCAGCTCCCAAGACCCTCTTGGCTTCAGCTGTACGCCACCCCTCTCTCTCAAAGGGCTAAGACAGGGCAGGGATGAAATGCAACAAACCCTATAACAGTTTGTTATACTTTTGTCAACAAGATCAGCTTCTGCTGTTTTTGCCACGTGTCTATTTTTCCCCTTCAGGAGGAAAGACACGACATGGACAGACCATAGTGGGGTGGCCAGCTCTGTCGCTGCCCCTGCCCTCTGGAACAGCATCCCCCAGAATGGTGAGATATGGATGGTGCCCACTCTCCTGGGGTTCTGGAAGGCCCTTAAGACCTGATTCTGTTCCCAGGCCTGAAGTTAACTGTTCTAATTGTATATTTGGATACTGTAAGATGCCTAGAGTCTTCTGGAGTGCGCATCCATCATCAATTTAATAAAACCAAGAAATAAGGCTAGGGGATAAGTGAGGCTTTGAGGGAGGTGGTAGGACTTCCCTGTGGCCCCATGTTGGCAGATGGACTACCCTCTAAACCAGATTAGGCCCATGGGTCAGAGGTTTCCCATCCTTGCTGTAACAATAAGTGTTTTTGCTGACCATCCATTGGAGCCTCTTCTCCTTCTGCTCTTCGTGTTTGACATTTTTATCCCACTTTTCTTCCAAGGAGCTCTTTTAGAGATAGATTAGGTGAAGAAATTGTATGGATATGGTGAAAACACAAGAATCTTGTGGCACTTTGACAAATTGGTCCCAGGGTGAGCTTTTGTAGATTAGCAGAGACTATTTAATTCCAGTAGATTCTTGACTAGTTACTCTAAGCTGGCAGGCATATACACACATAAGGGGAAAAGTATGCCGTAAGCTTGGAGCGAAACGCAATGCAGAAAAAAACCCAATGTGAAAATTACATGAAAGCTTCAATGTATGTCAAATAACAGAGCTCCTTGGAAGAAAAGTTGATTTCCCTTAGTGCTCATCCAGAAATAATTGAGTAGATTAGCTTGTTAAGCCTACTTTTTCCAGGGAAGATTCTCCATGGACCGGACTAAACCAGGGTGAAAGTTCACCTGTGTCAGTGGATTCCAAAGTAACCCTCTCCTTTTCAGCATCGGCAGCGGGCAAAGTCAACCACAGAGCACAGAGACCGCTGAGGGAGCCAGCATTGGCTCTTGCTACCCTCTTCCTTCCTAGTGAGCAGAAATGGGCTGCAAACACCCACGCATCACTAGCACCAGGCATATTAGTAGCAGTTCTCAAACGTCTGCTAGGCAAAGTGGAGGCATCAGCTTTTGGCTCAGAAGCTCCGTCCCCTGATCGTGAGCTTGTTACCGATGCTGTGAGGTTGGTTGAATTAAGCAATGGTAAGGGAAAGCCTTTGGTACAATGCTCAAGGGCATGGACCCAAGGCCACAATAGAGCTGGCAGCTACGTGGAGCCTTTTATCCAAGGATCCACCCACAGCTCTAAGGTTAGGTCTTAGCCTAGACTTAGGGAGGCCAATGAATATCAAGGGGAGAAGCAAGGTCCTGCTCTCTGGACCAGAACCTAGGCATCACCATAATAAAATTATTTTTTTTAAAAAAAAGCAACCCTAGGCATCACCATTAGGATTCAGACAGGAACAGCTTGGATGAATGACCAAAGAAGATATGTTATTTCATCAAGCTCATTAATTAGGTGTGATGGAATCTGTCTCTGAGGGAGAAGGGGATGCTATGGAGATCGCGGGGAAGGAGGAGGGGGCGCCTTCCAGGGTGAGAAATGCCTCCACAGCCTCAAAGACCTTGGGCGCCCATCCAAGAAGGTCAGGCCAGACCGCCTTAGAGTGCCTGGGGATTTTCCCCTGAGAACTGCTTAGTGTGGCTTAGTTTGGCAAGATTCTGTGTAAGGTAGAACGATAAACATCTAGAGCAGAGCTTTCCAAACTTCTCATGTTGGTGACACACTCTTACAGCAGGGCATCATTTCGCGACACACTCTTACAGCAGGGCACAAGGCAGGCACTAGGACCTGCGTGGAATCCTGGCAGGGCAGGTTTGGAGGCAGCCAGGCACAAGGCAGGCACTAGGACCCACGTGGAATCACAGCAGGTTTGGAGGCAGCAGGGCACAAGGCAGGCACTAGGACCTGCGCGGAATCCTGGCAGGGCTCGGAGGCAGCAGCAGCTGCGGCACACCCAGACACTGCAGCCAACACACTAACGTGTCCCGACACACAGTTTGGAAAGCTCTGGGCTAGAAACTTGTTTTACATTAAAAACCATGACGACTGAAAAGAACAGAGGCTGAAAAAGTCCCAGGGAGGATAGCAATATTCTCCTATCCCTGCCTTAGTGCTCAGATTTAGATTTCCTGCGTGGAATCCTGGTGGGCAGGTTTGGAGGCAGCCAGGCACAAGGCAGGCACTAGGACCTGCGCGGAATCACGGCAGGGCTCGGAGGCAGCAGCAGCCCCAGACATCCAGACACTGCAGCCGACACACTAACGTGTCGTGACACACAGTTTGGAAAGCTCTGATCTAGAGCTTGAATCTGAGGCTCAGTGTTGTTCTTCACCTAACCACATTAGGTCTGGCTTATCAAGAAAGCTGGCACAACCAGCATCCTGCTGCTTCTTCAGATGGATCCAGATTTGAGGCCAATCCATCTGAGCATTTTCCTCGCCCACCACTTGCAGACAAATTGCCCGCAGAGTGCCCCAGTTCAGTCCATTACAAGGATGGACAGGACCTCTTGATGGGGTTATCAGAGGAGGAGGAGGAGGCCAGTCCTGCACCTGGCAGCTGGTCACATTCAAAGGCTTCTCAGCACTAGGCAAAATGGTCAGACATCGATCAGGAATGGGAAGGAGAGGAAGAGAGAAGCAGCAGCGTATTTTTTTATTTTTTGGAAAAGAACATGCCATTTCCCTTTCTCTAGTGAAGGAGATTTATTGGCTGTTTCCCTGTTGGCCAAAGCTATTTCCTGCAGCACCTGGCTTCGCTGTGGCTGTTCCCTCCACAAAGAGAGGCTAGAGATGTGCTCCAAGGAAAGCCCCTCCCTCCTCCCCCATCCCTGCTCTTTTCCTTACAGCAACTGAAGCCTCGCCAAGCCAATCCGCGCGCGCTAGTCAAACGTTCTCTAAACCCAGCAGCCCCACCCTGGCTCCTCCTTCCCCCGAGCCTCTGGGGAAGGCAGAAGAAAGCATTCCCGCACGGGCAGAGAATTGGAGGCAGCCGAAGGTAAGCAGGCTGCCAGCACTCCATCTGGATTGCGCTTCCCCAGCAGAACAAGGAGCATAAATCCAGCCTGACGCAGCTCTGGCTGAGAGGAGCAGCTTTGCTTGGCCTCCGACAGAGCGAACAGATGGCGCGAGCGGGCTCCAAAGGCGAGCCCATACCTGCTGGGGGCAAAACATGCCTCTGAAAGGGTGACTGGTGCCCCCGTGACATTACAGAGGGAGGTGTAGAAGTTGGCAAGGTGGAAGGAGGAGGGTTCCTCCCCTTTCTGTTGCTGGATGTAGGACTTAGTAGGATCAGGGCGTTGGGCCAGGGCTCCACCCCAGCCCTGTTTTCTAATTCCAAATAATTAAAATTAGAATAAATGAAAGGGCCTCTGAACAGGCGCCAAGGGCATTTCTTTCGCTTCAGAAAAGCAATATGCATTGCAGGCTAGGAAGGACTTCCAACCAGAAGTGCTCCTTCCAGAAACACCCAAACCCCTCACTTTTTTGCAGACAAATTGTTCGCAGAGTGCCCCATGACAGTCCATTATAAGGATGGACAGGACCTCTTGATGGGGTTGTCAGAGAAGGAGGAGGCCAGTCTTGCAAATGGCAGCTGGTCACATTCAAAGGCTTCCCAGCAAGAATGTTTTATGGATAAGGCTCAGTGGAAGGACATACTTTGCTTGTTCCATTTTATGGAAGAGGAAAACTGAGGGGCACAGACAGAGAAGTGCTCAGGGAGAGAGCTGGCTTAAGGGAAGGCGATTCCAAGGTACATATGAATAATTTGGCATCTATGCAAAGATGCCAAAGCTCTTGGTCTGGAAGCGAGAGTGGAATAGCAAAAGCATCAGTCACATGCACTGGTTTGGGTGTTGATACATATTTACATGCCTGAAACTCCTCTATGTGCACAACTCGCATCACCTACCTAATTTGAACTTAGAAGGGTGGGAAATATATACTAATACAGCAGCGGCATGGTTAAAATTATGGGATATTTAAGGTCACATCCTGCCTCATAAACTTCCCTCTCCCAGTTGCCAAAGTTCCCTTCATTCTTCCTCCCTTCCTGTCAAGAGCACAGCCCCTCTTAGGCCCAGGGAAAAAAAAACCCATTTATTCCCTCTTTATTTTTTGTCCTGTCCTTTGATTGCGAAATTCAGTGGCTTTTTTGAGACCCCGACTTTCTGACCCTTAGTGTGTTTTGCTTGGTTCCAAATCTCCATCTTAGCATTCTTTACAGGATACTGGAAGGTGGCTTGTAGATTTAACTCTGCCGCTTGTAGAAATTTTAATGGTGCCACAGAATGAAATCAAAATACTCCCCTCCTAGCCCTCCACCCTATTTGATGGCCACAAGACGCAGGGGCTTTTCTAATATTTTCCCTTGGGAGGAGACATATTCCAAAAGATTTTGGGGAGAGAGCGTTAGCCTATCATGGCAGCAGCCTGACTTCTCTTTCCCCAAACTTCTTTATCTTCTGCTGGTACTTGAAAGAGCAGCTGTGTTGACTGTCCCCCATCCTGCATCTCCCATAGAGCTCCCATATTGAGCATGAATCTGGAATATCTTGAGAACCACCTAAAGGCTGCCATTGAAGAATGCAGAGAATTTTTACCAAAATGGGGCTGTTCTTTAAAGGGGGCATGAAAAAATGGGGGAGAAGAGGAGGAGGAGGAGGAGGAGAGCCACCACCACCGCCTCTGGAGAAGTATTGTTGCTGTATTCTCTCCATCTAGATCAGGGGTCGGCAAACTTTTTTATGCCAGGAGCCATTTTGACATTTATAAAATTTATAATATCACTCGAGGGCCAGGGGAGGGGTTTGAGGGTGGGAGCCAATTGCATGTAAGGGGGCAGGGTTTGCGGGCGGGGGCCAATCGCGTGGAAGGGGGCGGGGTTTGCAGGCGGGAGCCAATGGCGTGCACTGGGGGGCCGCCACGCCTGCTGCCATGCCTGGTTTACTCAATCAGCCCGGCTGGCTGAATTTGCTCAACGCACCAGGGCTAGGGCGGCACCCCCAGAACGGGGGCTCGGACTCTGGAGGGCTCAGTAAGAGCCACGCTGCCGGGGGGCTCCCGGAGGAAGGGGGTGCAGCCAGCGGCTCCGCAAACCCGCCCCGGCCGCCCCACCGGGAGTGGCGGAGAAAGAGCTTCCACCGGCCGGCTGGCAGGACGGGCGCAGGAGAGCGGAAGGCACCGGCGAGCCAGAGGCCCGCAGCTTCGTCCCCGGTCTCCCCGTTCTTCGGAGAACCCTGAGCCAAGGGGCCCCCGGCGCCCTGCCAGCATCCCATGCCGGGCGCCGGGAAGCGCCGCCGGATCACCTGCTGCGTGGAGAGGAGGAACCGCGGCCACCTGCCGGGGCCCGCCGAGTGTCCCCGCTGCTTCTCTCCCGGCCGGCGGCGGCCTCGCTCTCGCCCTCCGAGCCGGAGCTGCTGTAGTCGATCAGCTCATGGCTGGAAGCAGGAGAGGCGACCGCCGGCTCGCTTCCGGGTTCAGCTCCAAAGATCGGGTGGGCCGCCTGTGGAGCAGGCGGGCGCCGTGTGAACCGGGGGCTGACTCCCCACCCTCAGTCTTGGGCGCTATGGCTCCCTCAGCAACCACGGGCGGGAGGAGAGGAAGCGGAACCGGCCGCGTTCGCGGACCTGTCCAGCCCGGCCGCAAGCGGGAGCCTTGTTTCCCCGAGAGCCACACTCAAGGGGCCAAAGAGCCGCATGTGGCTCGCAAGCCGCGGTTTGCCGACCACTGATCTAGATGGTCTTGTTGTTCTTCCTTTGCCATTTCTAGATTTTTAATTCCTAGAGTTGTTATAGTCTATTTCAAAGAAGGGCAACCTCAACCCACGGCCTACAAGAAGCCTCTTTTTGTGGCTTCCAGAATCCCTCTGCTAAAATGCAGCGGTGGGGTTTCTTGCCATTCCAACATTGTGATGTAAAGATGGAGATGGGCTTGCTTATTTATTAGCTTGCTATCCCACCTTTCACTTATGAGCTGAAGGCAACACACCTGAGGCTCCCTTTTACTTCTCCCCCCTCCATCCTGTATGGTAGATTGAGCTCACCCAATCAGCTGTGAATAGCCAGCCTGCTTTCCAAGACTGCTGTCTGCTTGCCAGCATCTCACACAAGCTGGCAGCACGCAAATATTTCCAATACATATTCCTTCATCCTCCCAATTTGCGTTTACAGGAGGGTCCGTTGTATGCCCTGGATCCCATTGCCAAAAGAGATTTCCCCCACCTTCTCCCTTTCCAAATGAAGGAGCGTCTGCTCTTCTGCAAAGCGTGGTTTGTAAAGGATGGTTCTGCAGCCGAGACTAGGGGAGAAAAGGAGCAAGACATTGGGAGCAGAGGGTGAGGTGAGAAAGAAGATACCTCCCAAGCAGTCTCTGAATTAACCGATTGAATCATCAGGGATCTGGAGGGAGTCTAGGAAAAACTGGGGAAAGCTGCTATTTTGAAAGGACAAGTAAAACTTTTTTTTCTTTTGGTGCATTCAAGTCAGTGTAAATTCCTGGCGACTGCCTGAACAAGTCCCTGCAGTTTTCTTGGCAAGATTTCGGGAATGGTTTGCCTTTGCCTTCTTCCTAGGGCTGAGAGAGAGACTTGCCCAAGGTCACCCAGCTGGCTTTGTGCCCAAGGCAGGACTAGAACTCAGTCTCCCAGTTTCTAGCCTGATGCCTTAACTACCACACCAAACTGGCTCTCAAAACATGTTTAGCTAGAAGCATTATGTAAGATTACTTTTAATGCATTTTCTGTGTATCTAAGTCTACTTTATTGCCTCTGGTGATAATTATATCTAGTATTTATGTTTACATGCTCAGTACTTTTTGCATTTTTATGCAGCTTGGAACCTATTTACAGAGAATGTCTCTAAATTAAGGGAAAACTAACATAATCTTGAGCCTGTCCCAAAACTTCCACTCTCCTCTGTAGCTTTGTATGGGAAGGTCCTTTAAACACTCTCTGTAATTTTAGCAGTGCTATATATTTACTTGCTCTAACAATGAATGGTTTCGCACGTGACTAAAGTTAAAAAGGATTTTTTTAGTTTTTCTTTTTTTTTAAATAAATATTGATTTTGATTATCCCTTGTGAGATTGATCTGCCTCTCAGAGGAGGTAGTGCTGATTTTCCCTAGTCACACACCTCCATGATACAGGTCTAGGTCGTGGCGGTAGAGAATTCCATTCTTATCTTTTTTTTTTATCGCACCTTTATTATTATTTTTTATAAATAACTCAAGGCGGCGAACATACCTAATACTCCTTCCTCCTCCTATTTTCCCCACAACAACAACCCTGTGAGCTGGGCTGAGAGAGAGTGACTGGCCCAAGGTCACCCAGCCGGCTTTCATGCCTAAGGCGGGACTAGAACTTACAGACTCCTGGTTTCTAGCCCAGCACCTTAACCACTAGACAAAACTGGTTTTTCCTTTGTATTTGTCAGTAAGGGTAGTAGTTTGGGGAATCCCATCTCTCCCACACGTTGGGCTTGAGGAGGAGGAGATTAGGTAAAGGCATCCCCAAGTCACTACACCAAGGTAAGAGGCAGAGCTAGAATGTGTATACTCAGAAGGCATCTGGGAAAGGAGGTAGAAACCGCCAAGCTTTTACCCCATGGGCTCAACTGCCTCTACAAAATTAACACAGGTTCAAAAAGAAAGAAACTCTCCACCCCCGCCCCGAGAAAACCTTATCTTGCCCATGGGAATTTGTATTCAATTTTTAAAAATTATGAATTTAACAAACAAAAGAATACAACGATAATGCAATCGATCAATGTTATTGTGAACCGCCCAGTGTCCCTCCTCGTGAGGGAGATGGGTGGGATATAAATATGATAAATAAATAAATCAAAAATCAAAGCAGCTATGCAACAAAAAGGATATATACTTGCGATCAAAATACACTTAAAACTTTTGAAAAAGAAAAAAAGGTATATTAATGTTACACGGGTCTCTTTCCGTTTTCCTCGTGCCCCTGGCCACGTGGGACCACCCACTTTACGTCACTGCTTTGCCCTGTAGCCCTCAGCCCAGTTAAGCAGCACCAACATGCCAGAAGTTGTCCACCCTTCTCCTACTTCTTGGACGTGTGAGCGTGCAGACATACGTCTGTGTGCACAAACAGAATCACAGTGTTTCTGCCTCGTTAACTGCTATGGACCTTTTGAGAGAAAGCAGGAAAAGAAAATGTTTTAAAGTAATTAATGCGTGGACACCGGGGAGCACGTAGCTTTTGGTCGAGTGGATGGGAAATGTGGCCGCTCAGTTCCAGTGAAAAAAAGCAGGCCTACCCACAGCCTGACCATTCAGTCTAGGTCAGACATTCCTGTGTAAAACACATCACCGTTTCCTGCCGCAGAGAATCAAGTCAGGGGCTGGAAGTGGTTAATGGAGTCACCAGCTGCAGTTGGAGGGGACCCTTCACCCAACCATTATCATCTCACTGCAGAGATGCTTTCCAAGCCGACACAGCTGCTGTGCAACCATTTCCCAGGCCTATTTCCTCATGCAGCAAGCTGGCCCATGGAACTGGACTGATTAAGACCCTGTACCATTTCTCTCTGTCGTTTTTGCGTGTGGGGTGGGTGGGTGTTCCAAGCAAATCCTTACAAAATTAGTTTGAATCTTGCGAACAACACAGCTATGAGAATGAAACCTAAATTTGGGCAGGGCGTTGCTTCAAAACCAAAGCCTATACTGTACTGAGAGAGACAGCAGGCAGACCACCTTAACTTATATTTAAGTTGCAGAATTTCATTGTTGCAACACTGAACGTTCCTCAGTTAATTCAAAAACGTGTGCTGCTATCTCAGCAGAAGCTCCAGGTTTGAGACCTGTGGCTTATCATATGGGCATGCCACAGTACACCCATGTGTCACTGCAGCTCTGTGAGCTGCACTGGTAGCCTGTTTGCTTCCAGGTGCAATTCATGGTGCTGGGTATCCCCTATAACAGGGGTCCCCAACCCCCGGGCCGCGGACTGGTACCGGTCCGTGGCCTGTTAGGAACTGGGCCGCACTGTCCGGAACGAGTCTTCCCTCGCCGCCATGCCGGTCTCCGACTCAGAAGAAGAGGAGCCGATAACAGGAAGAAGAAGGCGCGAAAGCCGAGCCTGAGCCGGAGTAGCTGATAGGAGGAGACCAGGAAGCAGAAGCACCTACGCCTATCAGCATGCAGCAAAGGAGGCTAGAGAGGCGGGGTGAGCAGTGCGAGGCCCGATTGGCTCCCGCCTGCAAACAGAACAAAAATTGAAGCCTGGCCATGTGCACCTCCGTCGCCCGAACTCCAGCCACCCGAACTCCAGCCGCTGCCCGTAGCCGTCCCTCCCCCGGTCCGTGGAAAAATTGTCTTCCATGAAACCAGTCCCTGGTGCCAAAAAGGTTGGGGACCCCTGCCCTATAAAGCCCTTCATGGCATGGGGCTGGGCTATTTGAGGGACTGCCTGTCTCCAATTACTTCTGCCTGGCCAGTGAGATTGGGCAGAGTGGGTGTGCTCCAGGTCCCTTCGATGAAAGAGTGCCACCTTTTGGGACTTAGGAAGCGTGCCTTCTCTGTCACGATCTCCCCTTTGGAACACTTCCCCCCAGAGATCCATATGGCTTCCTGTCAGGCCCAGCCCAAGAACTTCAGAGAATCAGTCCAGCCAAATGTCAGTTCTTTATTTGCTCACACTGTATAGACAGAATCTTGCCAGACTAAAGCTACTCTACCTAACCTAAGGGGAAATAACTTGGGAAGGCTCTAGGGCGGAGCTATTCTGAACCTCTTAGTTTTCCCATATTCCATTTCTGGACTGTCTCCTTTTATCTTACCATCCTCCTTGAATGTGCTCCCTCCTTCCTGAGAGCCAGAAGCATTACTGAAATCCACCACACTTCCACCCTGATGACACTCCGGAAGTCCGTGAAGACCTGGCTCTTCTCCCAGGCCTGCGGCGACAGTGGCTGTTAAGCCCCTGTGGGTTGTCTTTTGTATGTTCCCTGGCCACGTGTGGTTCTTTTTTGCTCGGTCTTCTCTTCCCTTCTCATTGTTAATTGTAAGCTGCCCAGAGTCGTCTGGAGTCGGGTAGCCTCTAAATGTTGTTGTTATTTGTATTTTGTAGGCCATCCAAAGTCGTGATAGATTGGGGCAGCCTATTTTTAAAATACACGAATATATACATAAATTGAGCAGCCACATGGTGTTCTTTAAGGACAATGACAAGCCAGAGATTTTGCTGCAAGAGGTTGAGCCAAATATCCTCCTCCCTGCCCTTTGCTGTCACTCAGTAAGGCTGCCACATTATAAAATATTGCTGGACCATTTATACGTCAGTTCCCAAATTTGCCTAACCCTGACCCTAATCCTAACCCTAACCCTATCTTTCCTCTTGTTGGGTCACCCAAGGCAGATTGCTAGGCCACACTGCTATACAGCAGAATTATCTCTGCCTATAGAAAATAACAAACAGGCCACATGTATCATGTCACCACTTGAACTTAACCATGACAAGTCAAGGCCTGGCAATGCTTATTTCATCCCATGGCACTGGGGCAACAGCATCTCATCCCAGCCTGTGAGCAAGATGGGGCTAAGCCATCCTTAGCAGTATCTGTGTTAAAGCAGGATTTACCCCCTTATTACTACTATTACTTAGGGCATCTTTAAGGGATGTGAATTCCCTTAGCCTTTGTCATCTATTAGCTGATAGGAAGTCAAGGGACTGCAGTAACTGGGAACAAAGGCAAAAGCAGCAGGGTAGGGATCGACAATGGGGAGGGCAAATCTCATACTGCTTCAATTTTGTGCCAACTCGAGGACAGGTGGAGCACACATTAACTCAGTAGTGGGGGAAGCTCCTTAATCCCATACATGGGTGATGCTCTACTGTTCTCTGACCATGCCTTTGATCAATCAAGAAAGGTAGGTAAAACACTGGGTATAGAGTCGTGCCAAGAAAATGGCACAAGAGAGAGAAGTATTAAACATCCTCTTTTCAGGATCAGTAGTCTAATCAAACTGAAGCTCCCCCTTGCTTACAATTCCGTTTAGGAAAAATAAAAATATTGGGAGAAACAATCATGCACTTCCTTCCTAGGCTGACCATACGTCCCGTTTTGAACGGGACAGTCCCATTTTTTCCCCTTTTCTCAACCGTCCCGTCGTTTTAACATAAATGCCGGTTTTGTCCCGTTTTTCAGGAACAAGCGGAAGCGGAGCAGCCGACCGGAGGGAACCCGGAGGAGGAATCGCCCCTGCCCACCAGCGCACGGCAAAGGAGGTGGGAGAAGTGGGCCCAGCACCGCGACAGGCAGAGGCGATTCCCTCCAATCAGCTGCTCCGCCCCCGCCCATTGCGCTGCCCGCCCTGCCCCTCCCGCATGCTGATAGGCAGAGGCGAACCCCCCTGGGCCCCCAACCAGCCACTCCACCCCCGCCTCACCCCCCGCATGCTGACAGGTGGAGGTGACCCCCCCAATTCCCCCAACCAGTCGCTCCGCCCCCGCCCATTCCTCTTGTCCCGTTTTTGTCTCAAGGAAATATGGTCAGTCTATTCCTTCCTAACCCACCATCTTGCTCTCAGGATGTTAGAAACTGTAGTCCAAGACACCAGGTTTTGAAATCCTGGGGCATATGTCTTCAGTTTAGAAATGCAACATTACCCTTAGGGAAGAACTGTAGCCTATTTTCAACAAAGCAACTGCTACTTTTGACCAACTCGAAGCCTGTTTATGTTATAACAACAAATGAACCTCACCAGATAGAGATGCTGACTTAGCAGGCTGGCGTTCTCAAGTGTCCTGCAGCAGGGCAGGGAGACACAGACTGGCCTTTAGTTATCAGGAGGAGGAAAAACTCAGCAGCCTCCACCTCCATTGTTTGCCTTGTTTCTTTGGAATGTCCCAGCAAGATTAATCACTGCTGCAGATGTCCTCATGAAGTCTGGTCTAACCAAGCACCTTTGCTTGACTATTTAATATATTTTAAAACCACATTTCCGAGAACAAACTGTCCCAGTGCAGATTACAGAACAAAATACATCTCCAGTGGTGTAGACTACCCCTGGCAAAAATTCATGAGTGGGACTGCAATACCTAACTTTTCCAGATAGTCTCAACATTTCTGGAGAGCACCAGGTTTGGGAAGTCTGGTGTAGAATCACAGAGCTGGAGGGAGCTTTGTAGTCCAAACCCCCCATTAATACAGAGGTAGAATGAATTAATGGGTTCTACTGTTGAAGTGCTTTTATTGCTAATCTAGTCTATGAGGTGCCTTTTCAGCCAACAGAACTGTGATCAATGTAATGAAGATCATGCTTTAAGGTTGTTGGGTTTCTTTTTGTGCCTTCAAGTCAGTGTTGACTCTTGGCGACTGCCTGGACCAGTCCCTGCCGTTTTCTTGGCAAGGTTTTTCAGAAGTGGCTTGCCCTTGCCTCCTTCCTAGGGCTGAGAGAAGTGACTGGCCGAAGGTCACCCAGCTGGCTTCCATGCCTAAGGCAGGACTAGAACTCATGGTCTCCTGGTTTCTAGCCTGATGCCTTAACCACTACATCAAACTGGCTCACTTTAAGGTTATAATTTTCAAAAAGATGCGTTGTTGCTTATTGGTACATCTCCTATACAGTAGTTAAAAGGAAACCAATTATGGATCCACTCCCTTTAGAACAACTAAACATAGTGGGGTTAATATGACACTTTTCCTTCTTCTCAATAAGTCTTTAGCCCTTGAGTCTAAACCCCTGTTTAATGCAGAAATCCAAATTAAGCATCCTTGAGAGATAGCAATGTAGCCTCTGCTCAGACACATCATTATGTTTTGGGGCAATTATTTCCACTTTCAAACAGATCTTCCTAGCATTCAACCAGATTCTGCCTTCCTGTAACTTAAAACCAACACTCGGTATCCTACACTCTGGAATAACATAGGCCATGGCATTCTCCTGTTTGCCACCCCTTCAAGAACTTGAGAGATGATAGATGATAGAGAGTATATCAGTTCCCCACTCCAAATCCTATCTTACAGTAGCTCTGAATCATTCCTATTCTCTGTTCCAGTTCGTTATAGGACAGCTTTAGTACAAAAAGAGACATTCTGCAAAAAGTGAGATTGTTTTGAAATCAGAGCTGGCCTTTTAAAGAGAGCACAGACAAGCAACCTCAACCCACAGTCTTAGTTATGGTAAGTGAATTCCCCTGCTGATGACCTGCTCAACCTTGAAACTGAGGGTTTTGGGGTCTTCCCACAAGTCCAAGCCAAATGCTTTACTGTGGGTGGCTTGAACCACCTACACATGCTCTGAGCTGGCCAGCAAGTGAAGTCATTGTGGGAATTCTCTCTGGATTTGCAGAAAACTGCTGTGTCATCTCTTCCCCCTCCTCATCAATGTGCTGGCAAAGGCTAACATCCATGATTCAAAAGCAGAACACGCCTGCCCTTTTTATGGAGCCATAACTCCGTCCTTAAGTAAGTTTAGCAGTAATTGGTAGCTAGATGCTGCTGGGGGCGGGGTGGTGGTGAAGCAAAGTTAATGCTGATAATAAAGACCAAAATCCATCTGTTCTTCCTTTCAGTCCTCCCATCAGCACCATTTTCCCAATCCTTTTGCAAGTTTTCCAAATTATTTTCCTTCTATACCGCCTACCCCAATGGGTAGGAATGGAACTTCAATAGAACTTCCTCCTCTGGGTCCACTATTGGAATTGAGAGAAGGTCCAACTGGTGTCCAACAATGAACAGGAGAGGAAAAGAGAAGTGGGTGAGGAACTCAATTAGTAGAATGGAACTACCAGGTATGAGCTGCTAGTTCCACTTTGTTGAAAGTGGCTGTCCAGGAGCAGACTCGGTGTCTCCCTGCTGCAGCTCTAGGACGGAGGATCTGATTTGCAATGCCAAAGATCCCAGGTTCCATCCCTAGCATCTCCTTCATGGCTGGGGAAAACCCTGCCTTGTTTTAGATGTGGCTTCAACAAATCACAATTGCTGGATTCATACATCAAACATTAAGCTCTAAACCAAGGGTCTCAAACTCAAATTGTCAGAAATGCCTCATGAGAACTAGTTCACTAGCCTGAGGGATGGACCTATGAAGCCTCTTCATACATAGACACAAAAGCCTTGAGTAAGTCGAGAATGAAGAGTATCCCAGGGTGCCTTCAAACATACCTTTATTAATTTTCTTTAAATACACACACACACCCCAAAGCTATGTGGAAAACAGTTGTGAAACAGCCATTTCACTTTGGCCACTTAGCTGGCAGCATTTTGTATTAATTAGAACACCAGTATTTTTTTTTATTCCTGGGTTGATTTCAAGATCATCTCTCAGGGATCTAAACTAGATAAACCGACTCACTAAGAGCTGCCAACAAATCCTGTTTTTTTTTCTTTCTTCTGGCTGAGCAGAGATCTTTCTTGCCTTCAATCTTGTTTGCTTTTCCTGCCCTTCTCTCCCCTTGCTTGGCTGGGCCTGTCCTTTGCTCCTTTGCCTAAGGGAGTGATCTTGCTTGCTTGCTGTCTTTCTGCTCCTTGCCTAACACAGAGATCCTTGCAGCGGGGCAGCCAGATCCCAGCCCTGTTCCTTGGCCGCCTCCCTCCCTTGGGCAGCCCCAATTTCCTGGCCTGCCTTTCTTCCCCACTACCCCTGCCTGGAGAAATCCAGGACCGCCCTCAGATGCAGTCCTGCCATGGAGTGCTAGAGGAGAGGAGGTGGGGGTTCCCAGAGAGCAGCGCTGCTTGGTGCAATGGGCCTCAGGGTGCCAACGGCGAGGCCTGGCTAACTGGCCCCACTGGCCCCAGGAGATCCATGTGGATGTGCTGAGGTGAGTTTTGAGGCCCCTCATCTTCCTGGAGTGTTTTCCACAGCCCAGGCCACATGTCTCTGTGCTTCTTGGTGCTGTGGTCTTGCTTGGCAGCATCCGCAGGGCCTTCAAACTATTGTTCCAGGCTACAAAAAATTACTTGGGAGAGCTACCTGTGGCCCACAAGCTACAGGTTTGGCCCCCCTACTATAAACTGATCAAATGTCATATTATGGTTTAATTCAATGATGCAGGATTAGATGAATCCCCTTGATATGGTCAATTGACTAATCAATAAAGCTGTATGATTAGATGAATTCATGGTTATACCATGATCTGAGATATGACACATTATATTCCTACCCCACCCCAATCCCAAGGATTGAATACTGAGACCACTGGTGGCATGATGGTTTGCAGTTACGACGGTGATGAAAAAGTAACTCTGCGACCAATCCTCACATTTACCCCCTTCACAAGTCTGTAAAGCGAAGGAAAGCTGAAGTAAGATCGTAAGCACAGTCGTGGTTTCACTTTGTGACCGCTTTGCTTAACAAGTTGCTGGTCCCAATTGTGGTCACTAAACAAGAACTAATAATAATAGTATTAAAATAATAATAATAATAATAATAATATATAAAATATAAAATAATAAGAATAATAAAATAATAAGAATAAGAATAAGAATAATAAGGGGCATGGTGGCTCAGCGGGTAAGACACCAGGCTTGTCGATTGGCAGGTCGCAAGTTCGGAGGTTCGAATCCCTAGCCCTGCGTGTGGAGTGAGCTCCCGCACTAGCTCCAGCTCTTGCCAACCTAGCAATTCGAAAGCATGCAAATGCAAGTAGATGAATAGACCACTTCGGTGGGAAGGTAACAGCGTTCCGCGTGCATCATGCCGGCCACATGACCATGGAAGCGTCTTTGGACAGCGCTGGCTCTTTGGCTAACAAACGGAGATGAGCATCGGCCCCTAGAGTCGGAGACGACTGCACAAATGTGCGGGGGGAACCTTTACCTTTTTTTAAACAAGAACTACCTGTACTTGTGTGTCCTCCTGCTCTAAAGCGGGACTGCTCAGTGATGTCAGCCAGCCTGCAATATCCTGCAGTTACTAGCAACTGTAAGGCTTGTTAGAAGACATTTCTTTGCCCCCAGTTGCAAAATCTAAAATTGATTGCTACCATAAGGCGGTACAGGAAAACAAGAGAGGGGTTTTTTTTGGCTTCTGAACCAAAAAACAAGAATTGCTTAAGAATGTGCGAAAAGAAATGCACAGCAGAACAGATTGGCCCATCTAGTCCAATGTCATCTACGCATATTAGCAATACTGCTCCAGGATTTCAGGCAGGGATTTTCCAAGTCGTATATTGAGATGCATGGATCAAATGCCAGAACTTTTGCAGGTAATGCACATGCTTTACCCCTGATTGTAGCAGAATGTTCCAGTGCCTGGCGCTGACAATAGGGCTACCGTTATCTGGGCTGCAAAATCCCAGCCAACCACGATACTGAAGAGGTAAGTCCCCGTTCGTTGCCCTCCAGGCACTGGCCTGAGTTTTGCAGCTCAGATACAGTAGCCCTGCTTACAGGAACAATCCCCTGCCTTGCCACTTTCCTTAAAGGTTTCCAATCCTACTTCTGCTGAATGCAGTGCAAGCTCATAATTGGTGCCGCTTCACTCCTCACGTTCTCTCAAAGTTCATGCCACCATTTATGCACCTCTCCTTTCTTCCTCATAGGTGATTCTGGAAGTCAACGTTGACCCGGAACCACTTCTGTATTGCTGCTGCTTCAGAAGACAGGCAATTCAATCTTCTTTCCACTTACATGACACAACATTCTCAACTGTGCAGGAATTAAGAGAATGTCTGAACATACACAGCATTCCAGCTGCTTACCAGCCACAGCAGCTATGTCCCCCTTCCTATCTGGGACTGAAAAGGAGATTTTTTTCAGTGATGAGCACGCCTGCTTGTTGTGGTATGGCAGCTTTTGATTTAGCAACTGGATAAGCTTAAACATTTGTTCTCGATCCTGAGGGAAGTTTCCTATTATAAAGCTTCCCTAATATAAATAAGTAAACCCAGCAATCCTGGCTGGCTATGAACGATTTCTCCTTTGCAGCAGGGCTGGCTTTCTAACAATAGCCCCTGTAGAAGGAAAATAGCGCTGCACTGCCATCTATCGGCAGTCTCCAGTACTACATCACACTCTGGCTCCAATGTAGATCCTTGTAGGCTGGAGGACCTTAGAGGAGGATGCACAAACAAACAACAAACAATTGAGGCCATAAATCCCATCTTTCTCCAAAGCTTCTGTGCAGCTGCACGGAAATAGCTTCAGCCCAGCCAATCCACTGCTTTTCCTCCAAGCCCTCCAGGAGAAGGCGAGTGCTGGAAAGGATCTCAGAGAGAGAGGGAGGAGTGGGGGTGGAACTGTAGCCATGGCAGCTGCATTAAGCTATTGATCTGATGGGGGGGATCAATAGCTATTAAATGAACAACAAAAGCAGGTGCTAGGAACATCCACTGAGAACAGTTGAGCATCAAGGAAATAAAATAGGGAAAAGCAACAGGCAGCTGTGCCAGAAGCTCCTTCAGGGACTGAATACAGTACAGCCTACTGACTTTTTGCCAGGTATGCATTTACAGATAGGCCTCACTTACCAACTGCCTTGTTTAGCATCTGTTCAAAGTTACGACGGTGTAAAAACAGTTTTGTGACCAATCCTCGCATTTACGACCATCACAGTATCACGTGATCACCATTTGTGTGCTTCACAGCAGCTTCCGACAAGCAGAATTAATGGAGAATGCAGAAGTAAAATTGTAAGTTGCGGTCACGCGATGTCTCACTTAACAACCAAATGGGAAGTGACGTAATCCCATCACAGTTGTCTTATTTTCCACTTAGCGACCATGGCATTTAGCGACAGAATTGCTGGTCCCAATTGTGGTTGCTAAGCGAGGACTACCTGTATGCAAATCTCCATCTTGTGGAACCAATGGACAAGCAGCCCTGTTGCTGGGTCAGGTTAACCCATGTTTTTTTCCACTTAAGTCCATCCTCACTCCTACCCCCACAACTAGTATGCAGAAATAATTTTGTTTGATACTGAAAGAAAGTTATCTCATTAGGCCACCGTTCATTTAACCAAGCTTTACTAAGTAAGCTACACAGACTGGATTCACGCGGATTGGATCAACATGCTACTTCATAAAGAATGGTTTCTAAACCACAAAGTTTGGCTTCATACATTATTTTAAACCATAATGAGATTTCGATTTGGTATGTGAACCCAGCCCAAGTAATATATGATTCATAATAAGGAAAAAAATTGCATAATACTCTAAGTCAGAGCTTTCCAAACTTTTCATGTTGGTGACACACTTTTTAGACATGCATCATTTCGCGACACACTCTTACAGCAGGGCACAAGACAGGCACTAGGACCTGTGCGGAATCACAGCAGGTTTGGAGGCAGCAGGGCACAAGGCAGGCACTAGGACCTGCGCGGAATCCTGGCAGGACTCGGAGGCAGCAGCGGCGACACACCCAGACACTGCAGCCGACACACTAACGTGTCCCGACACACAGTTTGGAAAGCTCTGCTCTAAGTCAACCTGCTTAGTTAACAGAGCCACATACACCAACATTTTACTCACATCCAAGATCAATCATTCCAGATTCATGGAATTTAACAGGAATGATAAGTCTGAACTTTTGATCATTAGACCCAAGCAAGTTTCAATTTCAGGATAACCAACTAGTTCAAAATAACTACCTTCTACCTTGTAATATTTTGATTTCAACACGATAATCTAAAAAAAAAGTGCTGTTATTCTGAAAGAGAGAAAAAAAGACACACACATTTTTTCTTCCCAGTTTTCAGTCATTCAAAGGGAAAACAAGGGGGGAAATTCTCCTAAGCATCCTTTCCCCTTTTCTTTCTTTTTCTGTGCCTTTGCGTTTCTAATTCCATCCTATTACCACTGGCTCAAATCCTAAATAGTACCGAGCCCCTGGGCCCCGCTGACATCATCACTCTCTGAACAGCTGATGAGAATTTTTATCCCATTGCATTTATGATAGGAAATTTTGTTTAGATGGACATGGGGTAAATGTTTAAACTCATCCCATCTATAGGCCATCTTAAGCATGTTTTGAACATCTTGCAGCTACTACTTCTAGTTAAAATTAGTTACCCTTAACATTACACCAATTGCTTCATGTTATACATAGTTTGGCCCTATGTAAAACAAGATGGTGGTAACGGTGTGGGAACATCACTTCCTCTGTGTCTAGTGTATTCAGCTGAAAAACAAGTAGGATGAGACCATGCTTTCAGGAGCTCAGCTTTGTTTCATAATCCAACACAAGATATATGCATCTGCTGGAGGTAATATCCCATAAAAGTGCTTCTTATAACAGCATGAAGCATTTAAGTATTTAGTTGTGGTGCAACTCTTGGAGCTGGCCTCCTTCCTTGATATATGAGCAACTTCAGCGTTCCCTGCTTTCACACTGATTGAATTTTGTTGAAATGAAATCATATTTATGAAATATGTCAATGCACCTTTATTAAGTTTATGGCTCCTTTCCATCCACTTAGCAGGCACCTCAGGCTTTCTCACCCAAACTCCGGAAGAAAAATAATTCAGCAAAATCACATGGAATGCTGAAGAACTTAGTTGGTAGCAGAGCAGGCCTGAATGTCCAGCAGCTTAGCTTTTAA
Organism: Charina bottae; assembly: GCA_023362775.1. Taxonomy (NCBI): domain Eukaryota; kingdom Metazoa; phylum Chordata; class Lepidosauria; order Squamata; family Charinaidae; genus Charina; species Charina bottae. The sequence continues at coordinate 163,696,562 of JALMGJ010000002.1, forward strand.
TTTGTTAGTCTGGCCATTTTCTAAGAACATGGGACCACACATTAGGGACTGATGTCTGGATCAAATAGGGTGGACCTTTAAATTCCCCCCAAGAGGAGGACATGATAAAAAGAACAGCAATTTGTGTTTTCTTTTAACAAAAGAATCTAACAACAACAAAATCCTGTAACAATAAAAAGTAATGTTAGATGTGTAGTCACCAAACCTCTACAGACTCTCTTCCTCATCTACAAGTATTTCTTTTTCATACTGTGGGAGAGCAGGCTGCCGGGGTAATCACAGGCACCTGTGCCGCCTCCCTCCCTCCTATTTCAAACCTCCTATCAGCGGCAGGATGGGAGAGTGGCGGATAAAAAGCCTCAGCTTTGTAACGGCTGGGAGGAGGAGAGAGGAAATAGTAGTAGATTTTGCAGCAGCCAGAAAGAAAGTAAACCAACCAAAGGAACAGAGAAGTATTTGCTCTCCCCACAGAGACTTGGGAGGTCCAGAGGAAACAACATGATGAAGCAAAGTCCTGCAGCAAATGAGCAAGAAGGGGCAAGTGTGTGCAAACTGCCCAATAACAGAAGCTATACTAGCTATAGTAGCAGGAGGCTAGTACTAGTAGTAGTGAAATTTGTTAGATTATATGTGTATTAGTATAGAAGTAATTGCATATAACATAGTAAGATAAGGATAGAAGAATATTGTATAGTATAATTCCATTAGTAAGAGAAGGTTAGTTAGTTATAAGTTAGGATTGTTAGATATTAGCTAGTCACATAGTCATAAGTACACACTTTTATACTGTAAATAGTTTGTTTAAAATAAAAACACCTCTCCAACCTATAAGCGGAGATATAAAAACTCTAGAGTGCAGTGCTTTTTGGGAGTTCATTTTGAGCCTGAAACAATAAAACCTTGGGTATAAAAAGAACCCGTGACACATACACATACAGAACTTTTGCTGTTCATTCATCAGCACCACCTCTACATACACCGAGAGAGGAATTTTTAGTTTCTTTACTAACAGATCATGGCAGCATCAGCCAGTAAGCTCTTAATTTGTAAGGGCTGCCCCTATGAGCAAGAAGAAAGCTTAGGAATTTACCTCAGGGCTCCCCAGGCTGTATACCCTTGCCCCCATGCAGACTCCTTGGAGAATGTCAGTCCCATGCCTTTGCGTACTCTTAACTATCCCTGGTTAATCTTGACCACACTGGGAAAGCAGATCTACCATAGGTAAAGGTAAAGGTTTTCCCCATACAGTTGTGTCCGACTCTAGGGGTCGGTGGTCATCTCTGTTTGTTAGCTGAAGAGCCAGCGTTGTCCAAAGACGCTTCCACGGTCATGTGGCCGGCATGTCGCACGCGGAATGCTGTTACCTACCCACCGAAGTGGTACCTATTCATCTACTTGCATTTGCATGCTTTCGAATTACTAAGTTGGCAAGAGCTGGGGCGAGTGCGGGAGCTTGCTCCGTCACGCGGTGCTCGGGTCTCGAACCGCCGACCTTCCGATCGACAAGCCTGGCGTCTTAACCACTCTGCCATCGCGCCCCTCAGATCTACCATACTTGGGCTTTAAGGATGCTATGAATATGGGGTCAGATTAGGAGATGGGACTGACATTCTCCAAGGAGTCTGCATGAAATTTGATTGAAATGAAGCCAGAATTAAGCTAACTCCAGACTAGGTAGGCATGCTGACATCCATAACTCAAGCCAGTTGCTTTAAAGAGAGCTCTTACCACCCTGTGTCAATTTCTGATGATTGACATCTAGATAAGAAATTAGCAAAGCACTTAGCAAATGAATTAATCATCTTAATTACAGTACCGTATGCTCTAATTATAAAACTGCCAGGCAAGTCACTGAGCAGCTTAAGTTTTGAATAAGTCTTTTGGAAGATTTGACCAATTTTGATGATGATGATTAATATTTGCATCAAACCAACCTAAACTAGATGCTTCAATAAGCTATATTGACCAACATCAGAGAATATAGCTCGTCATAGCAGCTGGTGGGTATACTGTGGATGGAAGCTGCAGTGTCTCTATGGGACGAACATGGTCGGGAAAGGCTACTCTACAGGGCATCTCTGTGACAAGCCCAACCACACTGAAATAACTGATCAGGATGTGGCATATTATAAAGCATCTGCCAAGGCCAGTGTCTCTATATATTCCCATGGCTGACTGCTAATGCTTTCTGCTTTTGCAGCCACTCTTCCTTGACATTTCTGAATGTAAACTTGAGCTAAGACATGTTTTAACAATGAATAGCAGCCTACTCACCTGCCCTTTTCCTTCTGAGGAGCAGTGAGAATTAAATCCAGTCAAAGGTATGAGCCCATGGGTGACAGCAAGAGTAGGTCCCACAGGCACGTTGCCCCAGGGTCCCCACATCTTGAGCCAAACTATATTGGTTACACCTTATAAACGTATTCTTATTAAGCCTAGCATGAGAGATTTCAGTGGTCTCAAATTTGCTTGTGTATGAATGATAAGTGCCTGTAGCTCTGGAGGCTGGCTAAATTTAATATAGTATTCATTTTTATTTTCATGGCAAGATTGGGAGCACAATGCAAGTTACTTTCAGCTTCCACTATCCACCAATGATTTATGTCCAAACTTAATCACATACCGTATCTGAAGTTCTTTTGTACTGCCCCAAGTAATTGTTGTGTATTATTTCTGCCTTACATTTTTCAAAAATAAAAAGCAGTTGGGGTGGATACATCAGCAGGATAGTTCAGGAAGTAACACATTTATGCAGTGAATACTCCAAATAACTCTTCTGGTTTTGATTTCAAACAAGAAAATTGCTTTTACGTCAATTCAAATAATCCAGGAACACCCCCCCCCCCTCAAAAGAACCTGAGATGCAATCAAGGTAAATGGCACCGTAAGTTACCCAATTTTGACCACATAAAGAACAAATTATAGGAAAGGTTTAATAGGTATGCCTGGAGGACTTCCGAAAGTCAATCAACATCATGCATCCAAAATCAAAATACTTCCCACCCACATCAAATATGTCACAAAAAACCCACTCCATATTCTCAACCATTTGAAAATATAGAATATTTTTCTATTTAGAAAAACTTCCTTTCCAGTTCCTATTCATCTGGTGCCAAATCTATTTCCAAAGCAACGAAACAAAGGGTTTTTTTTTACTTTTAGTGGAATTGTATGTGTTTCCAATAGCTTCTCCAATATTGTTGTTATAGAGAATATCCTCCCATAGAATAAAAATCTGTTTAAACACCTGTTCCAGATTGACAGATCACCACTATTTATTGGTCACCATTTCTACGATCTGAGGGTAGCAGTGGTGGGAGATGGAACTGAAGATACAGTTATTTGTACAGGGTTACTTAATAGGGGCATCTGTGATTCTTATAAGGAGTTGGAAGCTTCCCAATCTCCACGTATGTGTATGATATCAAAGGACATCAATTTGTAGAAAAGAGGTGGTGAATCTTCTGCATTTAAAAACTATATTTTAAAGTAATTTTTACAAAGCACAGATGCAGTTAAAAATACACTTGATAATTATCCATAATATCATTTAAAAATACTGTTATTTAGTAGTATCCTTTCAGAGTAGTTTATTGAGGAGGATGGGGAACTAGTGATGCTCCACACTGCTGAAACTCAACTCTCTCAACACCACATCATTTGCTAGGCTGGCTGGAGCGGCTGGGAGTTGAATTCAGACTAGGTTCCCTATCCTGATAAAAGCAATTAACACCATTATGATCAAAATATAAGCATGATTGGTTGTAAGCTCAATCTTTCCAACCTTCCCATCTTCATTAAGGAAGAGAGGATCTCTTGGTTGAGCTTATGTCACACTATCAAAAAAAACTTGATCTTCCATGAGGATAATCAAAGCAGAGGTTATCAACTTAAAAGGAAAGTGACAATAACACAGAGGGAATGGGAGATGCTCCAGGTCAGAAACAAGAGGAATGCTGGGACTTAGAAGTGTAGTAGGCCTTTCACAAAAAGCTTTAACAGGCTGGGAAAAAGTATTGCCTGATGACAAAAAAGGAGGAGCCTGTTTCAAGTTTTAATATTGATTTTAACTGATTCTCCTATGGTTTTATATTCTGTATTTTGTTCTATTGCATAAACTATCTTGAGTGGCTATATAAGCAGAAAGGCAAGCTATAAATCTAACAATAAATAATAACAAATGGGTACAAGAGAGAGGCCAAAATGTGATGGACCTGATATTGCAGGGAATAAATAGCCGTTTGGGGCAAATCTTTCTATTGTGGAAGGATTTCCACTGTGAAGGAAGCCCTCGTGAAAGGCTTCGAAGTAGCCAAAAGAACCTACAGTATTGTCTATGAAGGTTCTCAGTCATCCAGGTGGAACAGTCTGTAGCTTGAATCATGTCAACTGGATTTCTATTTTCTCAGTGGAAACGTTTCGCTCCTTATCCAAGGAGCTTCTTCAGTCTGAGCAAAGTTAGTAAGGAAATCCTTAAATATGTTTCACATATTTAAGTGAAATATGTGACACAGCCACCTAGAAACATATTTAAGGATTCCCTTACTAACTTTGCTCAGACTGAAGAAGCTCCTTGGATAAGGAGCGAAACGTTTCCACTGAGAAAATAGAAATCCAGTTGACATGATTCAAGCTACAGACAACCTACAGTATTCTTGGCTACATCTCTTTGAGGTCTGACTGGGACTCTGCCAACTTCAATTCTGGTTAAAACACAAATGTTAGGGTGAGTCTGTGGTCCAGCTCACACTCTTAGATAGTCACATTTCTTCCTTGAAAAAAAAATAGATTCTGATTCGGTTTATTGGGACTAGCCCCCTAGCTATATGCTCTTTGGGTCCAGAAAAAGCCAAGGCAGAGCAAAAAGATAAGATTGAAAGTTTCACATCTCCAATATCACGAGATTGTGCGAACTCCTTTTATTATATCTAGATACTGATGCCCTGCCCTCAGTGATGAACGTAGGTAGATATAACAACATTCCCTAGCAGGGAATATGTTGCTAAATTACCCCTTATATCACACCCTATGTCTTGAACTCATACAATTAGTTGTTAGCAAGCTTTCCCACCTATTGCAATCAGTAATTATAAAGCAGCTACAAGACCAATGTATTGAAATATCTAAGGTCACAAAATATTTAACTATAGCAGTGGCTATCAGCAGCTGGTGGATCTGCTCTGTCCATAATTAACTAAGTCTGGGATTCTGTTATTCTATTTACTATTATATTCCTTGACTGCTTCATCTTTCTCTTCTAATATCTGTAGAAAACGTTGCCAATCATGACAAACTCTACTTGTCCATGCTGCGTTTGACTCATACCATACTGGGCCTCCAATGGCTTACACCTTTGTACACTCAGCTTTAGTTTCCCTTCTAATCAAGAACACCAGCATTATATAATCATAACCCTCCTGTCCCTGCTACTCCACTTCATTGACAAAATGTTCTTAGTTAGTATCAAGGAAAGGATAACCGATTCTTTTACGTTTTCCTCCACCCTTTGAAACAGAGAGTTATCTGCAAGAGACATGTTAAAAATTTTCTGGAAGGTCCAACTTTGTCAAAATTTGCTTCCTAAAAGATATTGGAATAAAGTCCATCTTTCAGACTATGTCCCAGAAACTATATATCTCCTATCAACACCATTTGTCAATCATTCACTTGCAGTATTCTTCCTTCTCTTTCCAGTCTTCTTCCATGGACCATAAATGTGGATGAGAATACCATTTTAGTCCCAAAGGTCTTGTCAGCTCTCCAAGGTAGACCTGACTAGGAAACCAAAGTCATGAATGCGAATACTATTATTATAAGGTCACAGTAACAGAATCTTGGAATCTGAATGCGCTTCCTCCCTCCCTCCTGGTGAGAACTGGGGTGGGGGGCTCTTGTCTGAGACACTTGCTCAGATTACAGTTCTGGCCTGGACTCAAATTTCTTTTATCTGACCACTGCCTTGGTAGCAGCTTTCCCTCCTGGTCCTCAAGGTTATTCCTTCTTCCCTTTACAGGTCTTGACCTTCCTTCTTAGAACTTAAGTCCATACAATATGATTGCAGCATTTGTCCCGACGCAGGTTAGCAGGAAGGGGTTGTCAGTGCACTTGATACACCTTGAAGGTTGTTCTGTCACATCCCTGATCCTTGCTCCTGGCAGACAGTACACTTAAAAATCAAGTGGGCCCAGCTGCACACATTTGTTTTGGCTCTTACTAGTAGCAGATCACCAGTTACCATAATTCTTACCTTTTTCTTCTTGCAGAATGCAGCTGCACCTCCCTTGCCTTTCAGAGATCCATCATCCTAGCTCAGAGCTTTCCAAACTGTGTGTCGGGACACATTAGTGTGTCGGCTGCAGTGTCTGGGTGTGTCGCAGCTGCTGCTGCCTCCTGGCTTCCACGCAGGTCCTAGTGCCTGCCTTGTGCCTTGCTGACTCCAAACCAGCTGTGATTCTGCGCAGGTCCTAGTGCCTGCCTTGTGCCCTGCTGCCTCCAAACCTGCCCTGCCAGGATTCTACGCAGGTCCTAGTGCCTGCCTTGTGCCTTGCTGCCTCCAAACCAGCTGTGATTCTGCGCAGGTCCTAGTGCCTGCCTTGTGCCCTGCTGCCTCCAAACCTGCCCTGCCAGGATTCTACGCAGGTCCTAGTGCCTGCCTTGTGCCTTGCTGCCTCCAAACCAGCTGTGATTCTGCGCAGGTCCTAGTGCCTGCCTTGTGCCTTGCTGCCTCCAAACCTGCCCTGCCAGGATTCTGCACAGGTCCTAGTGCCTGCCTTGTGCCTTGCTGCCTCCAAACCTGCTGTGATTCCACACAGGTCCTAGTGCCTGCCTTGTGCCTGGCTGCCTCCAAACCTGCCCTGCCAGGATTCTACGCAGGTCCTAGTGCCGGCCTTGTGCCTTGCTGACTCCAAACCAGCTGTGATTCTGCGCAGGTCCTAGTGCCTGCCTTGTGCCCTGCTGCCTCCAAACCTGCCCTGCCAGGATTCTACGCAGGTCCTAGTGCCTGCCTTGTGCCTTGCTGCCTCCAAACCAGCTGTGATTCTGCGCAGGTCCTAGTGCCTGCCTTGTGCCTTGCTGCCTCCAAACCTGCCCTGCCAGGATTCTGCACAGGTCCTAGTGCCTGCCTTGTGCCCTGCTGCCTCCAAACCTGCCCTGCCAGGATTCCACGCAGGTCCTAGTGCCTGCCTTGTGCCTTGCTGACTCCAAACCAGCTGTGATTCTGCGCAGGTCCTAGTGCCTGCCTTGTGCCTGGCTGCCTCCAAACCTGCCCTGCCAGGATTCTACGCAGGTCCTAGTGCCTGCCTTGTGCCTTGCTGCCTCCAAACCAGCTGTGATTCTGCGCAGGTCCTAGTGCCTGCCTTGTGCCCTGCTGCCTCCAAACCTGCCCTGCCAGGATTCTACGCAGGTCCTAGTGCCTGCCTTGTGCCTTGCTGCCTCCAAACCAGCTGTGATTCTGCGCAGGTCCTAGTGCCTGCCTTGTGCCCTGCTGCCTCCAAACCTGCCCTGCCAGGATTCTATGCAGGTCCTAGTGCCTGCCTTGTGCCTTGCTGCCTCCAAACCAGCTGTGATTCTGCGCAGGTCCTAGTGCCTGCCTTGTGCCTTGCTGCCTCCAAACCTGCCCTGCCAGGATTCTGCACAGGTCCTAGTGCCTGCCTTGTGCCTTGCTGCCTCCAAACCAGCTGTGATTCTGCGCAGGTCCTAGTGCCTGCCTTGTGCCCTGCTGCCTCCAAACCTGCCCTGCCAGGATTCTACGCAGGTCCTAGTGCCTGCCTTGTGCCTTGCTGCCTCCAAACCAGCTGTGATTCTGCGCAGGTCCTAGTGCCTGCCTTGTGCCCTGCTGCTTCCAAACCTGCCCTGCCAGGATTCTGCACAGGTCCTAGTGCCTGCCTTGTGCCTTGCTGCCTCCAAACCAGCTGTGATTCTGCGCAGGTCCTAGTGCCTGCCTTGTGCCCTGCTGCCTCCAAACCTGCCCTGCCAGGATTCTGCACAGGTCCTAGTGCCTGCCTTGTGCCTTGCTGCCTCCAAACCAGCTGTGATTCTGCGCAGGTCCTAGTGCCTGCCTTGTGCCTTGCTGCCTCCAAACCTGCCCTGCCAGGATTCTGCACAGGTCCTAGTGCCTGCCTTGTGCCTTGCTGCCTCCAAACCAGCTGTGATTCTGCTCAGGTCCTAGTGCCTGTCTTGTGCCCTGCTGTAAGAGTGTGTCGCGAAGTGATGCATGTCTAAAAAGTGTGTCACCAACATGAAAAGTTTGGAAAGCTTTGTCCTAGCTTCTGTTCCATAGCAACTTCAGTAACCCTGAAGACTCAAAGATGGCTCTTCTGTGAGGGCCTGAAAATGATTCCTGAGTTCTAGTGTTGTAAGCTATCTTCTGTATCTTTTGCTTCTAGTTGTTATTCTCGTCCCCTGAACTTGCTCCTGTTATTTTTCTTATGTGTTGCTTCCACTAACAGTTTGTGTTGTAGCACCTCCTTTGACTTCATAAATCTTCATTCTCCTCATGTACTGAAATGTGACCATTCACTGTTTCACTCCTCCAACTTTTTCTTCAAGGACTGTTGCAGGCTTGACCTTGCTGCAAATGTATGCCAGGTTATTTTCAGGCAGGAACACACAAACACAGCAAGCACGGCAGGTCATGATAGCAGATTCCTGTCCATCATCATTTTTTTAAAGTACCAACAGTAAAAGCCTTTAATTTCTTCTTGTTCCTTTCTCAGAATAACCAAGTTACTTTTTTTGTCAGTGTTCAGGGTTTTTTTTTGAACAAGAACTGAAAAGGGACTAAAATATTACTGATGGGATCAACCGACTCCTTATATACTATTGTCTAGATCAAAACTACAACTGTTTTCATATAAATTAACATTAACAGAAAACTTTAGTTCTATCATTTAGTCAGGGGGAGGAACCAGACAAAGAACGATCCAAGAAAGTCCTCAACGGCAGAACAGGCGGAAGATAACAAGGTGTATTGTTACAACGGCTGCGAAGGCGGATGAAGGCTGCAGCAGACAAAAGGTCACCAATCGTCATGGTATCCATGCCATTGGATTAGAGCCTTTTTCTGTGAAGGTTGTGTGCTGATCGTTGTGCACCGATCTCCACACATAAAACAAATTCACGCACAGGTGTCTTCCAACCACACCAAACCCAAAACAACCAAAAGTCCCATGGCGATTGACGAATGGCAACGGGGGCAGGACTGTGAAATCCGGAAGCTCCTAGTCATGGATCAGCACATGGGCAGTGGATACGGATTCAGTCGCCCTGACTCAAGGATCGAGGCAGTTGAGTAGTTCGGCAGCTGTATCCACGACTGAGCAGCCCTATTTAGGATCCACTCTGCTCACCCCATATGGGGAGGGGGCTAGAAAAGGTGCCCTAAACATAGTCTGCCTCATTTTCTCCCTGACTGGATTACCGCGACCAGTGGGGTCACCATCTAGCGGTCGTAAAAAACACATGAATTTTGGAACATGGAATATACGGACACTGCAAGACAATATGGATAGTGAACGACCTGAACATAGGACTGCCATTATTGCAAGGGAGCTGAGACGTTTTAATATTGATATAGCAGCACTCCAAGAAACTCGAAGAGCAGGAGAAGGACAGTTGAAGGAAGAAAAAGGAGGTTATACCTTCTTTTGGAAAGGACTGCCTGAACAAGAACGACAAATACATGGGGTAGGCTTTGCTATCAAAAACGACCTTGTGAAGCTCTTGTCAGAAGTTCCCACTGGGATTAACGAACGACTCTCAACTCTCCGAATAAAACTCACCAAAAACCAACAGGCAACTATCCTAAGTGCTTACGCACCAACACTAGATGCAAATGAGGATATCAAGGAAAAATTTTATACCCAGCTGGACACAATCTTATCAGAGATACCAAAGGAGGATAAAATTATCCTCCTGGGCGATTTCAATGCAAGAGTTGGGCGTGATTTTGATTTGTGGCCAGGGATCATTGGGAAAGAAGGAGTTGACAACAGCAACATGAATGGAATCTTACTTCTGACTAAATGTGCAGAGCATAACCTTGTCATTACTAACACACTCTTTCGCCAGAAAAATAAATTTAAAACATCTTGGAAGCACCCACGGTCGAAGCACTGGCATCTTTTAGATTATGTAATTGTCCGTGCTAGAGATCGCCGTGATGTACTTCTCACCAGAGCCATGACGAGCACCGATGACTGCTGGACAGACCATTGATTAATTCGATCCACGATGGCCATAAAGATTGTCCCTCATCGTAGGCTCCAAGGAAGAAAACCAAGGCGTAAAATGAATACACTGGCCCTTCAAGATTCTATTAAACGAGCTTGCTTTCAATCAACTCTCAAGGAACATCTGCCTATGGAACTTCCTGAAAATGTTGAGGAACACTGGGTTAAATTGAAGACTTCTATTATTTCAGCCTGTGAACAAACTATCGGATACCAAACTAAGAGACATCAGGACTGGTTTGATGAGAACGATAGTGAGATTGAACATATTATTGACAAGAAAAGGAAAGCCTTCCGGATATGGCAAAAAGATATTAACTGTGCCGTTAAGAAAAAAATCTACGCCAGTGCAAAGGCAGAAGTCCAAAGAAGAACTAGAGAACTTAAGAACATATGGTGGATAAAAAAAGCCCAAGAAACCCAACATTTTGCAGATGCTCATGATGCACGGGGCTTTTTTAATGCCATAAAGGCCATCTATGGACCAACAAACCATGGTACAAATCCCTAATGCTCAGTAGATGGTGCTAAACTTCTAAAGGACAAAGAGTCTATTGCACTGCGCTGGAAAGAGCATTACTACAATCTCCTTAATCGTCACTCTACTGTGGCTGATGAAGTCTTCTTGCAAATCCCGCAAAAACAAGTAAGAGATGAGCTTGCAGTACCCCCTAGTTTGGAGGAAGTCAGTAAAGCCACTAAACAAATGAAAAATAACAAAGCTAGTGGACCTGATGGGATTCCTGCTGAAGTCTTTAAAGAAGGCGGGCCTGAACTTACAAAACAACTTCATAAGCTCATCGAAAAAATCTGGATGGAGGAGGAGATTCCAGCAGACTTTAGGGATGCCATAATTATCACTCTCTTTAAAAAGGGTGATAGAACAGACTGTGGAAACTATCGAGGCATCTCCCTTCTAGCCACAGCAGGCAAAATCCTGGCAAAGATCATCGCAAACCGTCTCCTATCTGTATCAGAAGACATCCTCCCTGAAACGCAAAATGGCTTCCGCCCTTCCAGGGGAACAGTGGATATGATCTTCACTGCACGACAGCTTCAAGAAAAATGCAAGGAGCAAAACCGCCCTCTGTACATGGCGTTTATTGATCTGACTAAAGCTTTCGATACTGTAAATCATACTGCTCTCTGGACCATCCTTCTGAAAATCGGATGCCCTGATAAATTTGTGAACATCTTGCGGTTACTCCATGACGACATGATGGCAACAATCCTGAATAACAATGGCTCTCAAAGCGATCCATTTAAAGTGGAATCCGGCGTTAAACAGGGATGTGTTATTGCTCCAACCTTATTTGCTATCTTCATCGCTATGATTATACACCTTGTTGAAGAGAAACTTCCTACTGGTGTAGAAATTATATATCGAACAGATGGGAAGCTTTTTAATCTTAGTAGGCTGAAAGCAAAAAATAAGGTAACTACAACTTCTGTTATAGAACTTCAATATGCTGATGATAACGTAGTCTGTGCACACTCCGAAGAAGATCTTCAAACTATCCTAAACATCTTTGCAGAAGCATATGAAAAGCTCGGCCTCTCGATTAACATTAAAAAAACCAAAGTGCTTTACCAACAAGTTCGAACCAATCCCTCCGCAGCACCATCAATCCAGCTTAAAGGTGTGTCACTAGAAAATGTCGACCACTTTTCTTATCTCGGCAGCCATCTATCTACAAGAGCCAACATCGACACTGAAATTCAGCATCGCCTGAGCTCTGCGAGTGTAGCTTTCTCCCGAATGAAGCGTAGAGTGTTTGAGGATCGGGACATTCGCAGGGAGACCAAAATGCTTGTTTACAAAGCCATTGTACTACCAACCCTTCTGTATGCCTGTGAAACATGGACCCTCTACAAACGCCACCTCCAACTTCTTGAAAGATTCCATCAACGCTGCCTCTGAAAAATTCTGCAAATTACTTGGGAAGATAGGCGGACTAATGTTAGCATATTAGAAGAAGCGAAAACCACCAGCATTGAAACAATGATCATCCAACATCAACTTCGCTGGACCGGTCATGTTGTTCGAATGCCTGACCATCGTCTTCCAAAGCAGCTACTTTACTCCCAACTTAAGAATGGAAAACGGAATACTGGTGGACAGCAAAAGAGATTCAAAGATACTCTCAAAGCTAATTTAAAAAAATGTAATATCAGCATTGAGAACTGGGAAGCCCTAACTCATGAGCGTTTCAATTGGAGTATGTCTATGAAGGTTCTCAGTCATCCAGGTGGAATTGTCTGTAGCTTGAATCATGTCAACTGGATTTCTATTTTCTTAATGGAAACGTTTCGCTCCTTATCCAAGGGGCTTCTTCAGTCTGAGCAAAGTTGGTAAGGGAATCCTAAATATGTTCCTAGGTAGCTGTGTGACCTTACACCTGGGGCTAGGTCATGGTTATATTGAGATGTAATTTTTAAGTCCTTTTATCATCTAATGGAGGGTCGTTAAAAACACCATGCTGCTGTTGAGCTTCTGAAATGGTCTTAATCTTCCTAGGCACAGAAGACAACACGGGGAGGAAGATGGGGGAGAGTTTGTGCCTGAGGCCCCCACCTCTATTCAAGGAAGGATTTTCCAAGTTGGCATAAATGGATTCCTTGACCCCTCTCTCAAACCACCTATCTTCTCTGTCTAAAATGTGAACATTAATGTCCTCAAATGAGTGTCCTTTTTCTTTTAGATGAAGATAAACTGCTGACTCTGGTCCTGTGGTGTTATTTCTCCTGTGTTGTGCCATCCTCCTGTACATAGGTTGTTTGGTTTCTCCAAACTGTTTGGTTTCAATTGGAGGTCAGCCTTTATTAATGGCGCTATGGACTTTGAAGAAGCACGAGTACAGGGCGAAAGGGAGAAAAGAGCTAAAAGGAAGGCACGTCAGGCAAACCCTCATCATGACCGTCTCCCACCCGGAAACCTATGCCCTCATTGTGGGAGGTTGTGCGGATCCAGAATTGGCCTTTATAGCCACTTACGGATCCACTGTTAAAATTTTACCTTTGGAAGACAATCTTACTCGGCTACGAGTGATCGCCAATGACATTATGTACTGACCTGAGCATCCTTAAATATTAGGAAAAAACATGAATTCTTTCAACTCAATTATCTCATGTACTGTTAAGTACTGAACTACAAGATGTTAGTGTAAGAATCTATCAGTCAGTCCAGGTGGGCCTTGTAATATGCAGAACTCTCACATCAAAGCCCAACATTATTAATCAATGTAGTACCACAAATGAAGTCATAGCAAAAGTATCCCTGTCTGTTTATTCATGAGACAAGCTTCAGCATCTGTCATAGACAGAAGAATAATTGTAGTGCAAAATTTGGCCTGTATTTAGATTGAGAAATATTTATCCAAAGGAGAACCTTGACTATGTTTATATTTATTTGCAATGCCGTTTTAACTCCACAGCTATAGAGTGCTACTTACAATTAACTCATTTCTATAAAATTGTACAAGAAGTTGGAAAGATCCTCTTGCAAAAAGAAAAAAAGTTCATGGACTTAGCCAAAAAAAAGTTCATGGACTTAGACTTTGTTGCTACATAAGCAACATAAGCAACAAAGGCTCTTTGGGATAGCTGCTATCTCAATTCCCTCTAATAAAGCAAATGCAGACCTTTTCAATATTGACATTCTCTTAAGATAGGTGGGACTTTTACAAAAGTGAGCCTACCTAAATCACAGAATTGAAAACAAGGAGAATTCTTGTGACATAAACTTTTGTGGAATACAGTCTGTTTTATTAGAAGCACTGAACATTATCCTGCAACGGTTGGTTGCTTAAATCAGAGTCAGAAAGGAGATGAAAAGCAGAAGTTTCAATTAGTGGTTACTTTCTTGACAACGGTCATTTAAAAAAACAGACATTAGATGTGATAGTATACTTGCATTGGTGATCTGTTCACACAAAAAGTGGGGTAAGACAATAATTGACTAGAACAGAGCTTTCCAAACTGTTCATGTTGGTGACACACTTTTTAGTCATGCATCATTTCGTGACACACTCTTACAGCAGGGCACAAAGCAGGCACTAGGACTTGCGTGGAATCACAGCAGGCTTGGAGGCAGCAAGGCACAAGGCAGGCACCAGGACCTGCGTGGAATCCTGGCAGGGCTTGGAGGCAGCAGCAGCCACGACACACCCAGACACTGCAGCCGACACACTAACGTGTCCCGACACACAGTTTGGAAAGCTCTGGATTAGAAATATACATTAGCATTTCTGTCAGTTCAGCAAAATCCCCCGTTTTTCCTAAATACCCAAGACATAAATGCTGTAGACTGGCATTCAATGGACAGGACACCTGGAGAGAGAAAGAACTCCTATATCAATTCTACTTTCTCTACTCTAAACCTGTTTTGGTGGTGTTGCAGTGTATCCAAGGAGGCTCAGCTGGGAGAGACTAATCCCTCCCCCACGAAAATATCATCCCAGTCTTCAACCCAGGCCTCAGTTATACATGTCAGGTCAGCCCTCTCATCCATAGTCCAATTATGGATGAGAGATATTATTGGCATTCCCAGAAAATAAAAATGATGTGCGGTTGCAGTATAGCATTTGTATGGCCATATGCTCGCTTGCCTAGAACAAAACATAAAGGTAAACTGGGATGAGAGAGAGCACTGTAGAAGGTTAGAGGGATGAATAGGAAGCAACCTCATATTTTCCCTTCCCGTGGTGGTCATTTTGTGAGAAAGATCTACAATATGAGATGGGGCGCGGTAGCTCAGCGGGTTAAACCGCTGAGCTGTAAGACTGCCTGTAAAAGATCTGATGGTCAGCAGTTCAAATCCCCACGTGGCGAGGTGAGCTCTCGTCACTAGCCCCAGCTTCTGTCAACCCAGCAGTTTGAAAGCTAAGGCGAGTAGATAAATGGGTACCACGTTAAAGTGGGAGAATTTGCCGGCGTCCTGTAATTCGGGGGTCGCCCTTGGAGCGAAGGAAGATCCCGGGAATCCCGGGAATGGCGACGGAGGACGACGGAACCCGATCGGTGAACATCCAGGACGTCAGCAGCTGACTCGGAAGCGAGGTATGCTGGGACATGTAGTCCAATGCCTACGGAAGAAGAGTCGGTTCCCCTACCCCCTTCCTGAGCGCGCGGTTAATGATATATATATATATATGAATTGTATAAATATATAAATTGAAATGCTGTAAGCTGCCTAGAGTCCTCCGATAGGGAGGGGATAGGTGGGGTATAAATATGATAGATAGATAGATAGATAGATAGATAGATAGATAGATAGATACTCTTAGCATTTCAGAGATGTCTACAGTTTCACCCAAAAGTTGCCTAGCCACAGTACATAATAAAACATTACTCCCTTCCTACCTCTGACATTATCACACCATTACAATAAAAGGGGAAGGATCAGTACATTGGTTCTCACTCAGACTCTTCCATCCTCTGCTCCTTTTAAGGGCCAGAGAAGAGAAGCATGTTTGTGTATAAGTAAATAAACGAAAAACCAACTCTACACTTTAAAGATCAAAAATGGTCTTCAGCCTTCTGTATTTGTTTACATTTTCAAAAAATTAAGAATTTTTGCTAATATTGACTATTTCTTCTTCTAGTTGTATATAGATTATTTATTTTTGTAAAGTGCCATGCCCTAAAAACCCATGGCACTGCAGAAATACATGTTATTCCAATTGCTATGTTTATATGAATAGTCAATGTATTTTTTAATAAGCAGTTACTAGAAGTCAAGCCATCTTAGTTAAGATACTATCTAAAGTCCCATATTTGCAGTAAACTTTGAGATAATCTAAATCATAGCTTTCCAAACTGTGTGCCGTGACACTTTAGTGTGTCGCAACACACAGTTTAGTGTGTCGCGACACAACCCGGAAGTGGATTTGCACGGCGGCGGCGCAGGAGTGTGTGCGGTGGCGGCAGTGGCGCACCATCAGCGCTTCCACGTTTTAGTGGAAAACACGAGGCTGCCGCCGCCGCGTACCCCCGCCGCCGCTGGTGTGTCGCCAACAGCGGCAGTTTGGAAAGCACTGATCTAAATGAATGCTTTAGTACTAGGACCAAGCAGCACTCAGAATATATGGATGGAAATTGAACAGTGTTGTTTCAGTCCATGTATTACTCCCGAAATGTTCCATCAGGAAGATCTCCACATTTTAAAAATTTAGAATCATTATTATCTAAAGACAGAGTTGTTATTAATGATGCTTTCAATTGTGCTTGGCTGGCAGACTTGGACATTTTTCTTCTTTTCCAAAAGTCACCCAAATGAATTCTAAAATCACCTGTGTTCTCAATGACAACTGAGTTCCCATCGTTCTATTCTTCATCTAGGACAATGCAAACATAAAAAGAAGTCAGTCAAAGCCATGGGAAGCAAGAGAAAGGAATCACAGATGCAGAAATGCAGCAAACTCTACTTTTGCAGACAGAAGACTGACTTTACATTAAAAAGAGCAGACCAGCTCTCTCAGCTGCCACCACATTCCTACTGATTATCTGGCAAATTACAAGAGGACAATTTATTTATTTATTTAATTTTTAGCCTGCCTTTATTATTTTTATAAATAACTCAAGGCAGCGAACATACCTAATACTCCTTCCTCCTCCTATTTTCCCCACAACAGCAACCCTGTGAGGTGAGTTGGGCTGAGAGAGTGTTACTGGCCCAAGGTCACCCAGCTGGCTTTCACGCCTAAGGCGGGACTAGAACTCTCAGTCTCCTGGTTTGCCATTGGCTCCTTCCTAGGGCTGAGAGACAGGGACTGGCCCAAGGTCACCCAGCCGGCTTTCATGCCTAATGCGGGACTAGAACTTAGTCTCCTGGTTTCTAGCCTGGTGCCTTAACCATTAGACCAAACTGGCTCTCAATGGATTACCAATGGATTTTCTACTGGTGCTTTAACAAATTGATATTTTGTAAAAATTATAACCTAACAGTTACAAGCCTGTGGCACAAAGGAGCACAAAAAAATTGGACATATGAACAAAGGCTGATTTACAGGTGACATTCCAGTGATATGGAACATTCCAGCTAAGTAAGACAGCAGGACTTGTGTATTTAAACATGTTTACCACCACCATCTGTCTAAATGAACCTAAGCATCCTTGGAATCCCAACTGGTCTTTTAAGCCTCTCCAGTGTCACATGACACTGAGGTATTATTTTGTGACAAAGCCTGACATGCTTTTAAAACTTGACAGAACCATCAAATGCCGTTTCCCAAAATGGAAAGCTTGACAGACTAAAATTCTTAGTGTCTTTTCAATACACAACGCTTTTACACAGTAGCTTGTCCAATTTTAATTGGCTAGATATAGGTTTGCTTAGATCATAGCTTTCCAAACTGTGTGTCGGGACACGTGTGTCGGCTGCAGTGTCTGGGTGTGTCGCGGCGGCTGCTGCCTCGGAGCCCTGCCAGGATTCCACACAGATCCTGGTGCCTGCCTTGTGCCCTGCTGTAAGAGTGTGTCGTGAAATGATGCATGTCTAAAAAGTGTGTCACCAACATGAAAAGTTTGGAAAGCTCTGGCTTAGATGGATCCAGCCCACTTAGGAAATGTTGTAATTGCTGG
The DNA here is from genome assembly GCA_023362775.1 of Charina bottae. Taxonomy (NCBI): domain Eukaryota; kingdom Metazoa; phylum Chordata; class Lepidosauria; order Squamata; family Charinaidae; genus Charina; species Charina bottae. The sequence goes on from JALMGJ010000002.1 coordinate 163,714,372, forward strand.
CTAGACTTCTGGTAACAGGGATGGCAAAAAACATTTGGGCAAGCAACAAATGCACCTCTCCTCCAAGGGATTAACTATAGAGATTTATATGAATTGAAGAGCTTACCTAATAGTATCTAAGCAAGTAGGCTAAGATGCTCTGGTGGCTGTTTCTGCAAAGTTTGTTCAGAAGCCCAATATTTTATACAAGCAGTTAATATGTAACTAACTTTGACCTTGTTTTGGAATACAATACAGTTTGTTGTTTACTTTGTTCTGTTTTCCCTTTCTCCAAATAAACTCTTATATATCCGCGCTTACGGATGATCTCTGGCGGGAGCGGGATGGTGGTAGTGTATCCATCCTTGCTCTCTTGGATCTCTCAGTGGCATTCGATACCATCGACCATGGTATCCTGTTGGGGCGGCTTAGGGAGTTGGGGGTGGGCGGCGTAGTTTTGCGCTGCTTCACCTCCTTCCTCCGAGGCCGCTCCCAGTCGGTGGTAATAGGAGAGGAGAGATCTGACCCTCGGCCCCTCTTGTGTGGGGTGCCGCAGGGTTCGGTTCTCTCTCCGCTCCTTTTTAACATCTACATGAAACCGCTGGGTGAGATCATCCGTTGCCACGGGATGAGGTATCATCAGTATGTGAATGATACTCAATTGTACATCTCCATCCCTGGTGAAGTAAGTGATGCAGTGACCACCCTGTCCCAGTGCCTGGGGGCTGTGAGGGCCTGGATGGGGAACAACAGGCTTCAGTTGAACCCTGGTAAGACTGAGTGGCTGTGGATTGATGGCTTAGCGTCTTCTGGGAAATTATCATCTTTGGTTCTTGATGGGGTAGCACTGCCCCATTCGGAACCGGTGCGGAACTTGAGGGTCCTCCTAGACTCACGACTCCTGCTCGAAGAGCAGGTGGCAGTCGTGGCTAGGAGGGCTTTCGCACAACTTCGGTTGGTGCGCCAGTTACGCCCATTCCTGGATCGCGACGCCCTCCGAACAGTCACTCATGCTCTCGTCATCTCCCATGTAGATTATTGCAATGCGCTCTACATGGGGCTACCCTTGAAGACTTCAAGGCTGGTGCAGAATGCGGCCGCGCGAGCAATTTTGGGTGCACCAAAATCTGCACATATAACACCTTTGCTCCGCGAGCTGCATTGGGTGCCGGTTTGCTTCCGGGTACAATTCAAGGTGTTGGTTATCACCTTTAAAGCCCTACATGGCATGGGGCCAGAATACCTGAGGGACCATCTTATCCCCATTTTATCGACCTGCCCCACCAGGTCATTCAGAGAGGGCCTGCTACGAACCCCATCAATTAAAGAATGTCATCGGATGGGGTCTAGGAGGCGGGCCTTCTCTGTGGCAGCACCCACACTGTGGAACATCTTGCCCCCAGAGTTGAGGCAGATCTCCTCCCTCCCGACCTTTAGGAAAGAGCTGAAGACCTGGTTCTGCCGCCTGGCATGGGAAGGAGGAAAGGATAGTTCCTCATGGGGGTGGCTAATTCCTTAATTTTATAATGTCCTTCGTTTTAATTCCACCGTCCATCTGGATTTATAATTATTTATTATTTTATATACTGTACATTGATGTTTTATATTCTGTTTTAATCTGTTTTATTGTAAACCGCCCAGAGTTCCGCGTTGGGGGAGATGGGCGGTTATATAAATTTAATTAATTAATTAATTAATTAAATAATTAAATAAATCTAAAATTCTGGTTTTATTATTTCAAAAGGAAATACTAAAGACCTCCTCAAATGCAAGACGGCATAGTAGACAATTACCCCTTACATTCACAGAATTTTCACATTTAAGCTCTGGTTTGGAGCAAGAACATCCAGACCCAGAAGGGGAGGGGGGTTTCCCCTAGAAAGGAGGGAAAAGGAGCTGAAAGGAGTCTGGCAAAATACTTTAGAACTTTCAGCTGGTGCAAGTTGGACAGATAATGAACTTCAGTTACTTCAACTTGAGTCAACCTATTGCCTTTTTTTTTAATTGAGGAAGTCTCTCTCAATATAGCTCTGGTCGGGGTATATGTGGATATCCATGCAAGGGGGACAAATGATATGTAAGTGATGATGTGATCATACAAATGCCATAACTTACACACTTGCATCAGACAAGTATGATTATGTCACTTGTGCATTTTGAACTTTTGATAACATTGTGGTTTGCTGCAGACACTGTTGGGGATATAAACATTTTTAAGGTTATTAGAGATAGCTTTTGCTGCATTAATAAAAAACAAATACCAACCTCTTTGATTGGGTTAACTTTTGTTGGAAGAAATTAAGTTTTGAGTTTCAAAGAACAAGCTCTCCAAAGTCCAAACCTTTGACATATTTGACTCTATGGCTGTGCAGCACTTTGGATTTGAAGGTAAAGAGATCCCCAGACTGTGCTGGGATGTTCATGTAGCTCTTCCCCACAACTCCTTAAAGTATCTATTTTTCCAGGATCACATGGCTACTCTCCACAGCCACAGCGAGACCCTGAGAAAAGAAGCTTGGTACAGGTAGTCCTCAACATACAACCATTCGTTTAGCGACTGTCTGAAGTTACGACCAGTTCTCGCACTTACGACCCTAACAGTGTCCCTGTGGTCACGTGATCAACTTCAGGCACTTGGCAACAGGCTTGTATATGGTTGCAGCGTCCCAGGGTCATATGATCGTCATTTGTGACCTTCCCAGCCAGCTTCCAACAAGCAAAGTCAATGGGGGAAGCTGGATTCACCTAACGACCATGGCAAAAAGGTCATAAAATGGGGTGTGACTCGCTTAACGACCACCTTGCTTAGTGATGGGAGTTCTGGTCCCAATTGTGGTTATAAGTCGAGGACTACCTGTATATGGAGTTGCTGTGCATGTGTGCACCCTTGCATGCTCTAAGGCAAATTCAATGTGCTATAGAGTTCTATTTCAAACACCAACAGAAAAGAGATCTGCACTTATTCCTGCTTGCGATACTGCCCAGAGATAGCTAAATAAGTAGTAACGGGACAAGAACACTCCTGAGAGAGCTAGAAAGTAGCCTGTGATCCACACCAATGGTTGTCTTCCAATGTTCTATGTTAACTGCTCTTCATAAAATTAAGAGTCAACAACTTGATTACTAAGAACTGTTTTAATAAAATGTTTAAATTGTTTCACAGTAATATTTTTTGCAGAAACAGTCAGAAAAATGGACAAAGAAATTTTACCAGAAATTGAAGTAACTGCTCCTCAGCATCTATAATCAACTTAAGAATCAACAGCATCTATATCAACATAAAAAATTACAAACTTCCTAAACAAGAATACATTTGTATTTGGGCTTAACCACTGAAACTAGCCAGAGTGGGGCAATGAAGAAATTCTTCAAATAAACTGCCAATCTTGATTGAGCAACTGAAGATTGCCAATGGAAGGAACAGCTTCTGCCATGGCCTTCAATTTTCAGCATCTGTAATTAAATTAAAAGCAAGCAGTTTTAGTTCTCAAAATAGAAGCTATGATAATCCACACACAAGAAGTGTCAGGCAAACCAGCTTTGTGGCTCCACAACAGCCATTACCTCAAGAAAACACCACCAATTCTTTACATAGTTCGCATGCTTACAGTGATAGGCAGGACAAACAAAACTTCTTAACCAGAATGTTGAACAGAATCTGTCTTACCAATATGCATTGTGGCCTAAAGTAACGGATCTTTTAGCCATCCAAGGAACTGGAAGTTGGTTGAAACTTTTGCAATCCACTTGAACAAAGCAAGTTCTGTCAAACCATTCTTTGAAGTAACCTTAGGCTGACAAATATTCCTAGAAGAGTCTTTCTAAGCTACAGTTTGAAGCAATGGTTGAAGCACTCAGGAAAATACTTTGGAAGCAGCTCTCCCCTATTTGGCCCAGTGTGGTACAGTAGTTGAGATAAAAGACTAGTAGGGGGGACCCAATTGACATCTGTCTCTGCCATTGGAAGCTCAATGGATAACAATGTCTCAGACTAAGCTACTCACAAGGTTACTGTTCTGCAGAAAAATAGGAGATGGTGCTATGCATGCTCCCTTCAGCTCCTGGATGAAAGATGGGGTATAAATCAAATCAATGAATGCATAACTATGTCTCAGACTAAGCTGCTCATAAGGTTACTGTTCTCAGGAAAAACAGGAGGAGAGGGTGCTATGCATGCTCCTTTCAGCTCCTGGTTGAAAGATGGGGTATAAATCAAATTAATAAATACATAAATATTTATATTTGACATGGAGAAACTGTAATCCCAAGGCACAGTCTTTTGGGGGGGAAAGTTCCATACATTCTCTGCTAATTTCTCATCCACTGCTCCCCAGTAGAATTAGAATAAAAGTACAGAACAACAAGGAAACAGAGGGTAGGACAAAAACAAAACTGGAAATATAGTGAAGGTAGAGTGATTACCGTATATATCTGCATTTAGCAAAATCACAATATTCGATGAAAGATAAGCAAGTCCCTAGAACAGAAATATTAAGCTGAAGATCCTTTACAATCAGATCTTATCTGTATCTAGCCATTACACTTCTTCTCAAATGCTATTCCCAAGCTGCAGTAGTGTTAGAAAAAATCAAGCTGAATGATATACCAAGGAGCAACAATTATTTCTGTAATTAAGCTATTTTCTTATATCATTGTTTTCTCATGAAGTACTTCCCTACTGGAAGATAACACAGAGAGCTATCAATGGTTAATACTTTAATACTGCAATAGCTCTCAAAGCACCTTCACAGTAGTTGCACAATGTCTAACACATTGGCATTGGCTGCCTAGTATTTTCTAAATGTTTGGACTTCAACTTCCATTAGACTTGGCTAAGACAAAAGATTGTGGGATTGTTCAAAACTTCTTGAGGGGACAAAATCCTTACCTTTGATCTAACAGAAGTCTTGAAAATAACTTGCTAAAGCACAAAAATTTGTTTGCACATTTCTAGTGACCTGCTCTGTGGGGTGCCTCAGGGTTTGGTGCTCTCCCCCTCCTTTTTAACATCTACACCAGAGCTTTCCAAACTTTTCATGTTGGTGACACGCTTTTTAGACATGCATCATTTCGCGACACTCTCTTACAGCAGGGTCAGATCATCTGTCACCACGGGATGAGGTATCATCAGTATGCTGGTAATACCCAATTTACATCTCCATCCCGGGCAAACTAAGTGATGCTGTGGATGTTCTTTCCCGGTGCCTGGCGGCTGTGGGGGTCTGGATGGGGAACAACAGGCTTCAGCTGAACCCTGGTAAGACAGAATGACTGTGGGTGCGGGGCTCCTCTGTATCTGGGAATCTACCATCGTTAGTCCTTGATGGGGTTGCACTGCCCCAGATGGACCCAGTGCGCAATTTGGGGGTCCTCCTGGACTCACGACTCCTGCTCGAGCAGGTGGCAGTCGTGGCTAGGATGGCCTTTGCTCAACTTCGTGTTGTGCACCTGCTGTCCCCTTTCCTGGATCAGGAAGCCCTTGTCTCAATCACTCACGCCCTGCTCATCTCCCGTATGGACTACTGCAATGCGCTCTACATGGGGCTACCCTTGAAAAGTATCCGGAAGCTGCAACTGGTGCAGAATGCGGTGGCGCAGGCAGTTATGGGTGCCTCTTAAGGCTGTGCATTTAACACCTCTGCTGTGTGAGCTGCATTGGGTGCCAGTGTGTTTCTGGATCCAATTCAAGGTGTTGGTTATGACCTTTAAAGCCCTTCATGGCATGGGCCCAGGTTACCTGAGGAACCGCCTCATCCCAATTACATTGACCCATCCCACCCGGTCCGGCAGGAATGGAATGTTACGGACCCCGTTGACTAAAGAATTCCGACTGGCGGGGTCGAGGAGAAGAGCCTTTTCTGCCGTTGCCCCTGCCCTGTGGAACATCTTGTCCCCTGAGGTGAGGTTGGCCCCCACTCTTCTGGCCTTCAGGAAGAGCGTCAAGACCTGGCTCTGCCATCTGGCTTGGGGATCCAAGAGTGATAGGCAGCCCTGGGGTGGTTGGTGGCTTAAAGAGGCTCTCTCTGCCTTTTAGTTTCCCTCTTTTTTCTTCTTCTATTTTTGTACATTTTTTATTTTTTATAATGGTTTTATAACTTTTATTTGTAAGCCGCCCAGAGTCACGTAATAGTGAGATGGGCAACATATAAATTTAATTAATTAAATAAATAAAAGGCTTTGAACAGAACACTGGCCTTTCCATGAAATTCCTTCTGCTGTGGTTGGAGCATTACTTACTTAGTAGCATTACTCTTTCATTTGCTCCAGCAGGAAGAATCAACTATTTTTCTTCAGCAAACCCCTAAGTGGCAGTAAAGAGCAACCTCTAACTGGTTTAAGAACTGAGAAGCAATGTTAACACAAGTTTCATAAAAGGTATAAAAAAGAACTTCACATTTAGCCCAATGTTTATTTTTCCTAAGTAGCTGGAAGGTAATCTCAGCTGTAACTTAGAACAGTGGGCCCAATATAAAGGTAACTACATGCTACACAGATTTACGAAAGAGGCACTACTTGTCACAGGACTCTTTGGCTGTAGACGGCACTGAGTATTTAGAATTAAGACAACAAAAACAGAGACTGAAAACCATGCTGATGCCCTGCAAATGTTGCTCAGTGGAGGTAGAAAAGGTGACAGAGATAGCAGTGTTCCCATGCTCCTTTTTGTAAAAGGATGTGGTATCTGCTACACCACACTTTTCTAGCTGTGAAAAATGCAGGTTTGGATCCACCTAGTAATTGTTGTATAGGGCCCCTTGTGTTTGAATGGAACTCACACTGGAAAGAGATAAGAAAGGTCTGACCAGTCCCAATCCTTAGTCCTTTTGAGGTAGACTTGATGGCTCTTTGGATATCCAACTTAGGCCTCCACTTCTCTAGCAGAATGGCTGGACACAAGCAGAAACAAAGGCAGGCAGAGATTGTGACTCTTGTGGAAGGTAACGTTTACTCCTGGGCAAGAAAGTGGAATTTGTATGTACAACCACAGAGTTTGGAAAGATCATACAGAGTTCCTCTGAAGCTAATATAGCCGTTAGTTTTGAAACCTGTAAGGATTAGATTTATATCACGCCTTTCTTCCAGGAACTCAAGGTGGCATACGCAACATTCTCTTTTCCCCCACAACAACCATCTTGAGAGGTAGGTTAAGCTGAGAGCCCAAAATTACCCAATAAGCTTCCATGGCTGAGAGCAGGACTTGAACATGGGTCGATTTCACTACCAACAATGGCTCACTGGTACTATTAACAAATGTTCACTCAGTCATAAGATCCCCAACTGTAGTTCGAGGATAACACTGTCTTAGTTACAGTAAGGATTAAAGTTGTACTGGAAAGTATACCGAACAGCTGAAAGGCAGTAGCAAAGTTCTAGGTATATACAGAATCACAAATAGTATTTTCATATTCGAAGTGCTTTGCACTGAGAGGTTTGATGCTGAAATGCAGCATTCCTAAAGTCACCTTAGGAAAGTTTACAAACCAAAAGAACTACCAGAGTTACCTCTGAAGACAGTGAAATTCACAGACCAAGTCATTTTGTTGTCTCAAAAATGCAATGATTACATAACACAGTGGCACTTATTTCACATGCCAGTAAGGTAATGCTCAAGATCCTGCAAGGTAGACTCCAGCAATTCATGGAGCGAGAATTGCCAGATGTACAAGCTGGGTTTAGAAAAGGCAGAGGAACTAGGGACCAAATTGCCAATATCCGCTGGATAATGGAGAAAGCCAGGGAGTTTCAGAAAAACATCTATTTCTGTTTTATGGACTATTCTAAAGCCTTTGACTGTGTGGATCGTAACAAATTGTGGCAAGTTCTTGGTGGTATGGGGATACCAAGTCATCTTGTCTGCCTCCTGAGGAATCTGTATAACGACCAAGTAGCAACGGTAAGAACAGAGCACGGAACAATGGACTGGTTTAAGATTGGGAAAGGAGTACGGCAGGGCTGTATACTCTCACCCTACCTATTCAACCTGTACGCAGAACACATCATGCGACGTGCTGGGCTTGAGGAATCTGAGGCTGGAGTTAAAATCGCTGGAAGAAACATTAACAATCTCAGATATGCAGATGATACCACTTTGATGGCTGAAAGCGAGGAGCTGAGGAGCCTTATGACGAATGTGAAAGAAGAAAGTGCAAAAGCTGGGTTGCAGTTAAACCTCAAAAAACCCAAGATTATGGCAACCAGCTTGATTGATAACTGGCAAATAGAGGGAGAAAAAGTGGAGGCAGTGACAGACTTTGTATTTCTAGGCGCAAAGATTACTGCAGATGCTGACTGCAGCCAGGAAATCAGAAGACGTCTACTTCTTGGGATGAGAGCAATGGCAAATCTCGATAAAATAGTTAAGAGCAGAGACATCACACTGACAACAAAGGTCCGCATAGTTAAAGCAATGGTATTCCCCGTAGTAGGGGCGTGGTGGCTCAGCGGGTAAGACGCCAGGCTTGTCGATCGGAAGATCGCAAGTTCGGAGGTTCGAATCCCTAGCCCTGCGTGCGGAGTGAGCTCCCGCACTAGCTCCAGCTCTTGCCAACCTAGCAATTCGAAAGCATGCAAATGCAAGTAGATGAATAGGTACCACTTCGGTGGGTAGGTAACAGCGTTCCACGCGTGTCATGCCGGCCACATGACCGTGGAAGAGTCTTCGGACAACGCTGGCTCTTCGGCTAACAAACGGAGATGAGCACCGGCCCCTAGAGTCGGACACGACTGCACAAATGTGTGGGGGGAACCTTTACCTTTTTTTATTCCCCGTAGTAACCTATGGCTGCGAGAGCTGGACCATAAGGAAGGCTGAGCGAAGGAAGATAGATGCTTTTGAACTGTGGTGTTGGAGGAAAATTCTGAGAGTGCCTTGGACTGCAAGAAGATCAAACCAGTCCATACTCCAGGAAATAAAGCCAGACTGCTCACTTGAGGGAATGATATTAAAGGCAAAACTGAAGTACTTTGGCCACATAATGAGAAGACAGGATACCCTGGAGAAGATGCTGATGCTAGGGAAAGTGGAAGGCCAAAGGAAGAGGGGCCGACCAAGGGCAAGATGGATGGATGATATTCTGGAGGTGACGGACTCAACCATGGGGGAGGTGGGGATGGCGACAGCCGACAGGAAGCTCTGGCGTGGGCTGGTCCATGAAGTCACGAAGAGTTGGAAGCGACTGAACGAATAAACAACAACAAAACCTTATTTATCTAATTATTAACGATTTAACTATCCACACAATCCAAATACTCATATTGATATTGAATTACTTAATTCTGTTAAGTGGAATTATATTCCATTCAAAGCCTTTTGTTTCAAGACATTTTATTCCAGCAGACATTCTGCAGAAAATTAAAGTCTTTCTAAATCAGAGATTTGTCACTGTAGTTTCCATCCGTTGTGGGATCTCTTGCACAGCACCCTTAAGCTGCTTGTCTCCCATGCCAAAACTGACTGGAAATAAAGACAGCTTAAGAAATTCTGTGATCCGTTAGGCCCCCACCCTTTAAGCCTTCTAAAAGGCCATCAAGACTAAGCTTTTTACCCAGGTGCTGAGATACGAGTGAGGGTGTCTGAGGTTGGTTGTTGGGGAATCCCAGGGGGATGACTGAGGTGATGGGTTCTTGTTTTATGTTTTTTGGCTTTTTAAGGTTCTGTGGTTTTATTGTTGCTGTGATCCACTCAGAGTTGTGCTTTAAGATGGGTGGCCATACACATCTTTTAAATAAATAATTAAATATTTATCAACTGATCAATCTCAATGAGATGGTCTTTCTGGATAGCAGTTATCAGGGCTTCAATTACTAGACTCCCCTGCTTCTTTACCCTTCCCAACTGCTTTCCTTTTCATGGACTGGTCTCTGAGCATACATGGCTTCCATTTCCATAAGTCACCCTCTCTTGAACCCTCCTCATACTTGACACCTTCCTTCTGGCTCATTCACTGGTGGATGAGTTCAAAAACAACCCGCAACCCCCACCAGTTTTAGTTTCCTTCTTCTCACTAAGGCTAGAAAGGAAAACTAGTAGAACTCTTTATCAATTTCACATGGTTAAAAAAAAAAGATCCATGATTTTTTTTTTTAAAAAAAAAACAGGTCTAGCATTTCACTAGTCCACTGAACCTAAAAAAAACCACCAAAAAAACAAAACAAAGAATGTAGTGTTTTAGTGGTCTGTTATGGGAAGGTCCCTTCATAAGGAGGTGAGCAGCCTAACACAACATGTCCAGGGAGGGTAGCAACCAGTGACAAGAAGGGAGGGGGTATTCAAGCTGGCTTGAAACTCAACATTAAAAAAACTCAGATCATGGCATCTGGTCCCATCACTTCCTGGCAATTATTCCGGGAGATGGGCGGGGATAAATTAATTAGATAGATAGATAGATAGATAGATAGATAGATAGATAGATAGGGAAGAAATGGACGCAGTGACAGATTTTATTTTCTTGGGCTCCAAGATCACTGCAGACGGTGACTGCAGCCATGAAATTAAAAGACGCTTGCTCCTTGGGAGGAAAGCTATGGCAAACCTAGACAGCATATTAAAAAGCAGAGACATCACCTTGCCGACAAAGGTCTGTATAATTAAAGCTATGGTTTTCCCGGTAGTGATGTATGGCTGTGAGAGATGGACCATAAGGAAGGCTGAGCGCTGAAGAATTGATGTTTTTGAACTGTGGTGCTGGAGAAGACTCTTAAGAGTCCATTGGACTGCAAGGAGGTCAAATCAGTCAATCCTAAAGGAAATCAACCCTGACTGCTCATTGGAAGGACAGATACTGAAGCTGAAGCTCAAATACTTTGGCCACCTAATGCGAAGAGAGGACTCACTGGAAAAGACCCTGATGCTGGGAAAGACTGAAGGCAAAAGGAGAAGGGGACGGCAGAGGATGAGATGGTTAGATAGCATCACCGATGTAATGAACATGAATTTGAGTAAACTCCGGGAGACAGTGGAGGACAGGAAGGCCTGGCGTGCTATGGTCCATAAGGTCACGAAGAGTCGGACACGACTAAATGACTGAACAACAACAAATTCTTCCCATAGCACATAGTAGCCAATTGGAGTGGAGGCGTTTGGTTACAATGAAATTAAGTAAACCATCAAAGTGCACAGCATGACTTGTGCTTTCAGAAGTTGGAAAACACTACTTTGGAAGCAGCAAGAAAAGATGGGCAGAGGTTGCCTTGCAATGGCCTGGAGTGGGTTGAGAATAACGTCATGTGTTCCTGTCTTTGAGAAATTGTTATCGGGTCACGGTTGGGGCAAGGCAAGCAGGACATGCAGATAAGCTTTAAAGCTTGCATGACACAATGTCTGGATCTAGGCCTTCTTTTGAGCACTTTGAAAGTATTATTTCTATGCTTTAGGAAAAATGCAACATCACCAGAGCCAGCCAAGAAATTATGGCAGCATAGTGGATTAAAGCAGAATATGGAGCAGAGAAGTCTCCCCCAAAATATACTTCTGGATAGATTAAAGTGATGAGAATAATCTATACAACACGTACTTTTTCCTAAAAATGTGGAGCAGGTTTGACATGTAATTCCCACTATGTAATCTTCTCCAGATAGTTCAATTAGACAGATTAATGAAAAAAGAAAAGAGACGAGACATTTGGATTGCTGTTCTAAAAACACTGTGCTTAATGGAGCATTTTAAAGTGAAGAGCGACTCTTAAGTTACTTTCAATGACACCATGACTTAACTCAAATGCTGATGTTGTTACTATTTCCTTGATTACCTTGCGCAGGCTAAGTTAATGTCTTGCACTCCACTGTAAATGTTCTAGCTTCACACAGCCAGAGGGGAAGCTGCCTTGCACCAATAAGACCAATGAAGCTGTATTCTGAAAAATTCAGAACTTTCAATAAAAGCACAAGAAAAAGATTGAGGGATCTTAAGACTCACCTCTTGCATGTATTTTCCCAGCTCAAATCTTCCTTTAGGCTGAATAGCCCTTTTTAGCTACCTAAGGATGTCCCAAGGAAAATCATTACTTATTACAACCTCAATTAACTTTCTCTCCCTCCCTTTCCTTTAGCACATATGCAAATATGCATGTACCTACATGCCAGAGAAAATTATCTATTACTTTTCCCCAAACACCTTTTCATATTTCATACATTCACTCTCATCTATAGTAAGCTGATTTATAAACTGATTTATGTTGCATACGTCTACACAGCCAAATTTACTTTAGTTACGTTGGCTTGACACCTGATCTCCTGAGAAATTGGAGGATGGACTCATTAAGGAATCGGTACATAGTTCTATTCCTCCAATATTTCATGGCTGGAGTGACTTGATTCATGGATGCCGCTGTCTAAGGAAAGATGGGACCCTTTCTTTCAAAAAAGCAAAAATTCCAAGATAATCCTCCCATGTCTTCACCTATCCCAATGCTTAAGTGGGAAATGTAAGAAGATATCCTTGCATTTATGCCACAAATCTTTAATTTGCCAGAAGAGGAAGATAATTGCATTCATAGGAAGTAATCTTATTTATATTTAAATTTCAACCAATGTTGTCCCGGCCCAATTTTAAAATCTTCGTTGCACATTACTTTTGCAAGTACAATCTCTGGCACGCACACAAGGAACAATAATAGTTTGTAGCTCTCCTGAGATTGTGAGGTGCCATTTTGCATGAACTCAGCCACATACTATAACCAGGAAAAAGAATCATGGGAAGACCTTTGCATTCTTCCTTGTATCTGTTTATAACTTTAGAAATGGAAGCAGCATTTTGTCACCTCAGGGATAGAACAGGAAAGAAAAAAAATGATGCTAGTCCAGTCACTCCCCTTTGTCCCCACCCATGGAGAGACAAGAATAACGATGCAACATATTCCAGATTGTTACAGCCTAGGAGAGCTGAACAGGGAAAGGCTCTGCAAACCAAGCCTAATGCAGCTGTTCACCATGAAGCTCCTACCAAATTTAACAGGAATTAATACCGAAAATCTAACAACTGTTAGATACTATTTATGCTCCTTCTTCTCAAGCACTTATATTTCAAAGCAGCTGTTTCAGGGAAGTTAGAGGTAAATGGCGCCCTCTCTTGTCTAGTGAGACAAGAGTAAAATAAAACCCTCCACACACACACACACACACACACACACACACATATATATATATATATATATATATATATATATATATATATATAATATATAATATATATAATATATTAAATATATATATAATATAAATATAAATATATATATAATATAATATAAATATATATTATATAAATATATAATATATTTATTTATATTTCAATTTATATTTCAATTTTCAATTTATATACCGCTCCATCTCCCCACAAGGGAACTCCTTCCATTACAGCTATAGAAAGGCTGGATTCCACTCAACAGGCTTAAACGGGTCACTAATGGGGGACAGCAAGCATACCCAACTAGTCAGTCTTGGGCAGAAAAGGTTTCTTTTAACCCCAAACTACCTTGGGACAAATCAGTTGTTAATTAAATTATTCCTTCTAGTCAACTATGGTCTGAAACATATACACCTAGTCAGTGGATGGGGTGTAGAAAGCTGGAGTTGCAGAGAACCTGCTGCTAAGGCATGAGAGTGTCTGCAAATGCCTCCCACATTGCAGTGGTCAAGCTGTGCCCACTGCCTCCTACCCAGCCAATGTGGATAAAGAACCACTGACATGATGGGAGCAGAAGTCCAGAGTTGAGAGAGATAGATCTACAAATGTGGTTACCTGGCATCCTGTGGCGATCTGATGCCCCAGGATATCCAGCACATATAAGAAACTCATCCCTTCCCAGAAATATTCAGGAGGAAGGCCATGAGTGATTAAAAATTTTAATTGCCCTTAATAACCATGCACTTATATGTGGATTCCAAAATGAAATGACTAAAATATGAATCAAGATTGGCTTCTTTTCAAGTAGAAACAGAGAAAACACTTTTTTTTTAATGTAGTACACATGGCACATTGATGGGCTAAGGATGGAAAACAAAGAATGGGAAGATAAAAATCTCAGGCTTGATCAACGGGGGATGATGTCAAAGAAAAAGAAACCAAGAAAATGTTGCTTTATATAACTTACCCATGGTTTACCACTATAAGAACAAATCTACCTTCTTTTTTGAGCTACAGCTATGCTGCAAAACAGGAGTTACCTTTAGTTGCTTTGTACAGTCCTGTTATAATCTTTATAAACTTTAAACCAGCCAAGTTCAAAGTAACTACAGTTGACTATAAGTGAGTTTCTAAATTCCTTTTCCCTTAACTGAGTAGCAAGAGCTATTCACAGAGCTCTTAATCATGGATTAGCATTTTGTCTGAAACATGGCCCTATGTAAGTGGCAACCTTCTTATAAAACAATTGTTGCTATTTGTTAGCAAGGCTAGCAGTGGAGACATGCTTTCTATTCTGCATCAACCGGGACAAACTGAGCAGCACAGCATTTTTTAATTTTATTAATTATCTGCCTAGGGAATAATTCCTATAAACAGAAACCCTATTCATTTGAAAACCAATTTCATTTTTTTCATAGTACAGTGACTGACTTTCATAATAAGCATTCAATTTGATGACAATTAAAATTAGCTTGTTCTCATAAAACCATATTATTTTTAAATATGTCTCATATTTTGACCCACATTCACATTAGTTAGTTACATATGCAGCTGGGCCACGCCTTAGTTCTATGGGGCGACCCTTACCCCTTAGGAGAGACAGCTGCCTCTGATCAAGACGAACAGACAGTATGCTACTATACGTACTACTATACATTCATATACCGAATAGCAATTATGAGCTCCTCTTAATGACAAATAACGACCACTATAATGCTCAGGCATATAAATACTTCCATCAGATGTTAGTAAATAATAAACTATCTTATCTATTTATCTACAACGGGCATAGTTGCCAGCACATACTGCACTGAGGTTACAGGCTTTGCTTTTTGTTTTAAGAAAAATCAATAGTTGGGGAATTTTAATAAGAAACACTGTATTGTATGGAACTGCTTTATGGTACACAATCCAATGTCTACTATGCAGAAAACATCCCCAACATTACTTACTGTTCTTCCATGGTAGAAGGTAGGGCAAGGTTCTAGGAGGTCGCAGACCTGAGGCTAGGTGGCTCCTATGTCCCATTACTGCACTGGATCTTGGACTAGGGAAAAGAAAAAAGGAAACATTTGTGCTCCTGCTTTACTTGTTTCACATTTGTATTTTTTACAGGAGGGAGAAACATCTTTAATATACAGGTAGTCCTCGCTTCGGAGGTTCGAATCCCTAGCCCTGCGTGCGGAGTGAGCTCCCGCAATAGCCCCAGCTCTTGCCAACCTAGCAATTCAAAAGCATGCAAACACAAGTAGATGAATAGGTACCACTTCGGTGGGAAGGTAACAGCGTTCCGCGTGCGTCATGCGGCCACATGACCGTGGAAGCGTCTTCGGACAGCGCTGGCTCTTCGGCTAACAAACGGAGATGAGCACCGGCCCCTAGAGTCGGACACGACTGCGGGGGGAACCTTTACCTTTTTTAGTCCTCGCTTAATGACCTTTCATTCAGCGGCCGTTTGGAGTTATGGCAGTGCTGAACGAATGGTAGGTACGCCCAGTCGCTGAAGTTATGGCTGTTGCAGTGCCCCCATGGCCACATGATCAAAATTTGGGCGCTTGGCAGCCCACCCGCACTTCCGACCGCAGGGGTGCTTCAACCCCCACCCATCTCCCCGTCCTTTTGGCCGCCCTGCATTCCACTGCCTCTGCCGGCCCTGGGCTCTGCCGCCTCTGCCGCCCTGGGTTCCGCTTCCCCTGCCGGCCCTGCTGCCTCAAGCTGACTTTGCCATCACCTTCCTCCCGCTACTGACGAGGCACGCCCATCCTGGCCCTTCATGAGGCAGCTGTTGACCATGCCAGGCCTTCTTCCTGAGGCTGGTGTGGCCTTCTCCAGATCGCTTGCAGCCTTTTCGCGAGGATCTGAAGCCTTCCACAGGGTGAGCAGAGCCCAGGGCTGGCAGAGGCAGTGGAGCGCAGGGTGGCCAAGAGGGCAGAGATGGGGGGGGGGATAGGCAGGTGGGGGGAGTTGAAGAGGAGGCAGTCCCTTACCTTAACGAGGCTCGGGGCTGGGAGGGACCAAGCCAGGAATGGCTTGGATCGGGGTGGGTCCTTGCCTAAGAACCAGTGGGATTCAGTTAACGCCGGCAATGGGGAGTGCTGGGATTGCCGTTGGTAAGCGATGGTCATGTGATGTCGCACTTTAAGACTGCATCGCTTAGTGACAGAAATTCCAGTCCCAATTACTGTCGTTACTCTCAAGGACTACCTGTACTGCTCATTATTCAACAAGAATTTTTGTAAGTTTCTGTAGGTCAGGATTAATACCTCTGTATGACCCTCTGTAACAGGAAGATAAACAGATTTGCCAGTGACATTTGCTACAGTTCCACTCAGCATTTAATTGTGCTATTCCAATGCTCTATGGATAAACAAACTGAACAATCTCTATTCACACCCCAGTAGGTAAGTATTGTTCCCATTTTACAATTAAATGAAGACTGAGAAATGAGCAGCCACGGTTACCAAATTAAGTTCATAATTAAGCCTAAATCAGGAGCTTTCAAATCATAGGTCATTACTAAATTCTTACACTGCAATAGTTCTCTGACATTTACATTGGGGGGCGTTATTTTTTGTTTTTCTTAATAAAACAGAACAGAGACAAAAAGAAAAGTTAAATAACAAAAAGAGAGAAAAACAAGGCAATAACAAATTGTATATACTGTATAAAGGCTTGATGCACTGCTCCAAGATATCATCTGTCTTGCCATCAGATAGTACTGTAGGTGATATGCCAAATTTTAACATCCAGAAGATGAAACAGAGCCCTCCAAGATTGGACTATGAATTGAATCGCACAACATGAGATCAAATGACTAGACCTGCCTCTGCTGGAGCATTTACATGATGAATAACTAAGCAGTCTCCAGTGCAAAGGGGAAGCCCCCACGTGGGGAAAAAACTAGCCTAAAAAAAAAAAAAGCTCTACAATTAAGCAAACTAGCATCCAAACCTTTGACATGTAGCAGTTTAGTAATAAAACCCATCACCCTTTATGGACCAGCTAGCTCAGTTGCCAAAGCTTTGGCAAAATGGTAGGTGTGGCAAGAAAACAGGCTGTAACTTACTGTAACACAAGGCTACCAAAAATATTGAAGCGAAACGCAGGCAGTTTGAAAAACTGAACTGATCTCTGGGTCTGCTTGATCTGAGGATGGGGAACATTTTCATCAGTCCCTTGCCATAATCAGTTTCTGGTTTCCATGGAGGTAATTGATGCATGGACTTCAGGAGAGAGGAAGGACCTATTCAACTGGTTTGCCCCAGATGACTAATGGATCCTTTTGGCTTCCCAAGGGCATTTGGGGAGTTTCTTGAAGCCCTGACAAGCAGTTATGTTGAGTGCCTGGTCAACCTTTGAAATAAGAGGTTGGCAGTGCCACTTGACAGGTTTGCTCCTGAGTGACTGAAGAGATGCATACAGTAACACTGGCATAAGACATGAATGAGACCAAATATAGGTAAGAACTCAACATTGACCTATATCATGGTGGTAAAAGTAGCAAAGTGAGCTTACTTCTTTGCTCTTACTGATAAAGAATACCCACCTAGCAGCATTGTTTAAAGTGACTCGGTACCCATAATGGAAAACTGAACCAGAAACAGTCTTCTGGGCTGTTGCAATGAATTTGCTAAGCCCCTGGAAGGTAAGATTGCTTGCATTTACTAGGAGCTGGACACAGTTGGGCAAACAGAGCTGAGATTACTGAGGCTTCATCTTTGGAGTTCTCTGGAATCAGTTTCAGCCTGTGGATTCTGAGGAAGTAGCCAAGATCCTCTGTGCAATGAATTTTGCCACCTCTGGATTAGATCCTTCCTCTACTTGGATGGTAAAAATGCCTAGGGAGGTGACAGGCAGCTAGTTGTGAGCAGATGTTAATAAAAAATTTATTATGGCCTTCCACTCCAGAAAACTCTGAGTGGCTTACAATATCCACAATTAAAACAGTTAAAAGCATGAAACAGAATGTGGCAGCCCAGACTAAAAACAACCGTAACAATAAAAAGACAACAGGAGCTCCACAGACACACTAACCCCAGGCCTGGGAACAGAGCCAGGTCTTAAGGGCCTACTGGAACCCCAGGAAAGTGGGTGCTAAACCTATCTCTGGGGAGATGCTGTTCCAGAGGGAAGGGCAGCGATAGAGAAAGCACACTTCCTTGGTCCCAAAAAATGACGTTTAATGGAGGCATCCTGGAGCGCACCCACTCTGTACCAGGCAGGCAGAAACTATTGGAGATAGGTGGCCCTCAGATAACCAGGCCCAATGCCATGGCCATTCAGTGCAACCCTGAATGAAGTGGTGGTGTCTCCTGCCTTGATTGATGATGGTGCATTCCCTCAAGAAGCCATTAGCAGAACCAGCGTAGAGTACACAATATGATCTTGACAGAAATATATAAAAACTGTTAAATAAATCGATTTGGACAACTTTGGAATATACATATATAACACCTTTGGTTGGATGGTCAGTATTAGGAACTAAATACACTAGAACTCACGAAGAGTCGGAAACGACTGAACGAATAAACAACAACACACTAGAACTCTAGTATCTCTGGAAACAATTATGTCAGTTAGAAAGCTATGGAATGTACAGGTAGTCCTCGCTTAACAATGGTTTGGAGATACGATGGAGCTAAAAAGTTACTTACGACCCGTCCTCAAAGTTACGACTGTCTCACCACCCCCACGGTCACATGATCGCGATTTGGGCATTTGGCAACCAGCTCGCATTTATGATGGGTTGCAGTGTCCTGCAGTCACGTGATCATGATTTGCGACCTTCCCAGCCGGCTTCCAGCAAGCCAAATCAATAGGGAAGCACTGATTCACTTAACGACCACTGCAATTCACTTAATGACCATGTGATTTGCTAAACAACCATGGCAATTCACTTAACAACCACAGTAAAAATGGTTGTAAAATCGGATCTGGTCACGTGATGCCTCACTTAACAAGTGCATCGCTTAGCAATCGAAATTCTGGTCCGAATTGCGGTTGTTAAGTGAGGACCACCTGTAATGTCTAATAAAAAAAGT
Organism: Charina bottae; assembly: GCA_023362775.1. Lineage (NCBI taxonomy): Eukaryota > Metazoa > Chordata > Lepidosauria > Squamata > Charinaidae > Charina > Charina bottae. The sequence continues at coordinate 163,733,512 of JALMGJ010000002.1, forward strand.
TTCAACCCCCTTTCCCATGCTAAATTGATTTTATGGGGAAACCCAACATTAAAAATTGGGGAAAAGATGGTGATATGGAAAGATTGGATGGAAGCAGGGATATTGACTTTGGACCAATTGGTAGATGATGAAGATGAATTTTTAACATATGCCATGGTAAGAGTATAAATATCATCTATCAGATGTAACCCAATGGCAATATTTACAGCTACAACATTTGTTAACAACATTGTTTGGACCAGCAGCATTTTCAGCTTCAGAGACACCTGAGATAATAGAACAACTTGTTAAATCCTTTAAAACTAAAAAACCTGTTAGTTTTTATAGATATTTGTTATCAAATCAATTTGATATGCAGATGCTAAGAAATGCTAATAAAGAGAGGTTCTTTTATTTCCTAGACAATGGGAGAGTGTCTTAACTTCTATAGCAAGAGTGCCAATGGACCTTAAATTACAACTTATGCAACAAAAAATATTTAGAATTTATTGGACTCCACTACATTTGAATAGAAAAGGACTAAGACAGCATTTTGTTGGAGATGTAATAAGGACAATGCCTCTTTAAAACACATGTTTTTACAATGTCCTATACTTACTAGGTTTTGGGAGAAAGTAGTGGAGTATATAAATGTGACTGTACGACAAAAGCTAAAATTTTCAGAGGATAATATTCTCTTGAATTACATACCTATGTAGTACATGAAATTTGACAACTGGACAACATAAATGGATTCTCCGTGCCTTACTATGGCTAAAAGACTGATATTGCAGCATTGGAAAGATAAATGTATGTGTCAGGAAGTTATCCTGCCATGCTGCTAGAACAGATGGGATATGTAGTCATGCTGCTAGAATAGATGGGATATGTAGTTGTTAGAGGGCTAACAGGCCTGTAGTGTTAGACTGCTCAGCAGGCAGTGAGATGCTTGGTAGAGATAGGGATGGAATGCATTCATTCATTCATTCATTCATTCATTGGCGATAACTCGTAGCCGAGTAAGATTGTCTTCCAAAGGTAGGTGGGAAGACAGCAGTGCTAGGTTCCAAGGCCATGCATCTGGGGCCTTCAGAGAACTGACAGTTTAATGTTATGGGAATCGGGTGAAACAGGAAGGGGGTTAAGGTGGTGTGTGGGAAGGAGAGGGTGTAAAAGGGTATGTTGGCGCCCTTTCCAGTTAATCTGCTGTTTACATGGATCTTGCTTATATGTATCTACAAACAGTATTCTTTCATATCCTACTATGGCTTGTGCTAAGAATTACTGAGCTGATATCAAAGGAGGAGATCGTTACAGAAAGAGCAGATTCACTTTTGCTGTTTTACAAAGCGACAATATGTCAACTATTGAGGAACGGCAGGAAGAACCACAGATTGGAGAGGCCTCGCTACTAGCAGCCGACTTGCTGTAGGAAACAGGGGCTCGGATTTCTACAGTGTTCTTTGAGAGCGGGGGGGGGAGGGGCGAGGAGCATGGATGTCCCGACCCGAGTGAGAGACGCCTTCCCCTGAGCCGGTGGAGGAAGCCCCTGGCCGAGGGGTCACAGTACGAAGAGGTGGTCGTACCCTAAGAATTCCAGCACCAGATGATCGAGTGGAATTATTGGAGGCCGAGGTGAGAACACTGGGAAGGCAGCTAGCAGGAATACAGAGTGCTTTGGAGAGGCTGCTACAGCGTGAGGAAGCAGCGGCTTCCAGAGACGCTTCCCCCAAAACTAGGGAGGGGGAGAGCGATGCCGGGTCATCGGATGAAGGGGAAGGAACTGAGCTGGCCACAGCCGCGGCTGTTCACTTCTCCTCCCCGGCTAGCAGAACTTCGAGGAAAGAGCGCAGAAGGACTTCGGGGTGAAGAGAAACCTTTGGAGGAAGAGATCTAAAGTTCTCTGGGGAACCTAAGACTCTTGCTTGTTTCCTGACCCATGTGAGGGTGTTCATGGATGAATTTACACACTTTCCCAACACAGGAAGCCAAGGTGAGCCAGGGGCTGGCAATGTTAAGAGCCCAGCCACAAAGAGGAAGGGAGCGGCAGCAGCTGCTTATGAGGAAGGTGTTTCTAAAACCCCCAATTGGGGGGGGGGGATTTCAACTGCCGGCGACCAGTCCGATGACCAGTTGGGAAATAAAGAGAGCCTGTTCTAAGCGCCAGAGTACAGGCTGGGACTAATGGGTGCAACGATCCAATGGTGAGTGAAGCCTGCCCACGCATGGTCGTGGGATTATGAATCGAGACTCTGGGGGGTTGTGGTAGTATGGACTTGGTGGGAATGCTGGACTCTGGGTGCACAAGATGTCTCATGCATCCTACCATAGCAACTGGACTGAGACTGAAGGTGCATAAGTTAAAGAACCCAATTATTTTTATTCAACTTGATGGTTCAGAGATGCAAAGGGGGCCAGTGGAATTTTACACTGAAGAAGTTAGGATGAAAATAGGGAGTCATGAGTAAACTCTAAGATTCATAGTAGCCTCAATTTCAAATCAGCCCATAGTGTTGGGATTAATGTGGCTGTGGGCCTGAAACCCCCAGGTGAATTGGGCCACGGGACAAATGACATTTGCTGATGGGTCATATGCGGGCCTGACACCACGCAACCCAAAGACTGAACTGGCGGGGGCGATGAATGAAGTGAAAGGAGGGGAGTTGCCAGAAGCGGCTTCCCGCATCCCTTCGCAATATAGAGATTTGAAAGGCATTTGGGGAAGTGGAATCAAACCAGCTCCCGCCTCATAGAAAATCAGACTGCCATAGAATTGGAACCTGGGGCAGAGTTGCCTAAAACAAAACTGTATTCCATGACTCCCAAAGAATTGGAGGCTTTGCGAGAGTTTATCAACAAGAATCTAGAGCGGGGTTTCATTTGGCCGGCCTCGTCTTCAATGGCTGCTCCTGTTTTGTTCCGAACCATGAAGGATGGGTCGCTGAGGTTGTGCACAGACTATAGGGGGCTGAATGCTATTTGTACCTCTAACAAGTACCCCTTACCCCTGATGAAAGACATGCTGGCTCATTTATCAAAGGGGAGAATTTTCTCCAAGCTAGACTTGTATTTCCGAGTTCAAATCAGAGAAGGCGATGAATGGAAGACAGCGTTCAACTGCCAGTTGGGGTCTTTTGAATATTTGGTGATGCCTTTCGGACTAAAGGGGGCCCCTGGGGTCTTCATGCATTTGATAAATGAAATATTACATGATTTGTTGTATAAAGGAGTATTACTGTATTTGGATGATATGTTGGTTTACCCTAAAACAATGGAGGAACATGTAAAATTGGTGAGAGAGGTATTGAAACGTTTATTGCGAAACCAATTGTATGCCAAGTTGTCAAAATGTGAATTTCATAAAGAACAGTTGGATTATCTAGGTTATCGAGTGTCAAGTAGAGGGATAGAAATGGATCCCGCAAAAGTACAGGATGTGATTGCTTGGGAACCCTCGAAAACTAGGAGGCAGTTGCAGAGATTTTTAGGGTTTGCAAATTTTTATAGGCAGTTTATTCCCAATTTTGCACAAGTGGCGCTGCCCCCTCACTGATTTGTTGAAAACAAAAGAAAAGGGGGATCAAAAGGAGATGAAAAAGCCAGGGGTGAAACTGACATGGACTGCAGCGTCAGGAAGCTTTTGAGCAGTTAAAGTTCCTATTTTGAGGCACCCAGACCCCACGAGACCTTTCGTGGTCCAGGTTGATTCTTCAGATGTTGCCACTGGAGGGATTTTACTACAGAAAGACGAGGAAGGGACTCCGAGACCCTGTGCTTATCTTTCACGAAAGTTCAATGAGACAGAGCGGCGTTGGCATTTATGGGAGAAGGAACCTGTACTGTGCCCTGTCATTCTCGATAACGGGGTGGGGGTGGGGAGTTTGCAGTGCATGGCTGCTAGAATTCTTTCCAACCCCTTAACAGTAGTTTTGCTTTGGGAGGGAGGAGGGCTTACAAAGAGGAGTCAGCAACATTCCAGTCTGGTGCTCAAATGCCTCTTCCATAGGGATGAATTGAGGAAACTATCCTGGAATTTCTTCTCCACAGACCCTGGCAAGATCTAGTCCAGTTTTGAATTCAATCTTTATTTTGCCAGCTTCTTTCCCCCCTTCTCCTGTTTTCTGAAACTTATCATGCTGATGGATAGTCTTGACCCCCTTTACATCATTACTTTCCAATCTGGCTTTTTGAATTCTATCCAGATTCTTTACCAACAATGGCTGTAGGTGGTGTCTGCATCTTCTACTGAGTAACAAAAGAACGTGCTGCATCTCTGTGTCTGCTTTCCCCTCGTGGTGCATCTGTGTGTGTATATATGCATGGGCAAGCACAGTACATGGTGGGATGCATATGCTTCGTCTGGGTCACATAACCAGAGAGAAGGTGGAAGGCGGCTTAGGAATGGAGGTGATGGCAACCTCCTGAGTAATGCAGAACTAACTCTCTTGTAGGGGTGCGTCAGGGAAACGTCTTCTGGAATGATTTTCTCTGCAGCCCCTGCTGGCCCATTTTCAAACATGTCCTTTTGTTTGCTGGCTTATCTCACCATAGCAAATTTGGTGCCAAGTCAGATGGATAGAGTCCCCTTTATATATGTTTCCCCCAACTTCCCACTAGGATGGAAATAGATGTAACATAGATGTAACAGTATACAAAGAAATGTATTTCTTAAATGTCAGCAAAAAGTCACAATGTCTCTAATTTATAGCAAAACCTTTCAATAAAAAGTCCTAAAAACCACTTCTCTATTTAGAGCAAACAGGAATGCACAGGGTGGGGAGGATGACCTTTAGTTTAGGAATAGAAAGAAAACACAACTTACCTGTTCATTGCATAGAGGTTTGTGCCCCAAATGAAGGTAGAGTCTGACTGGTCTGCTATATCTGTTATGGCACAAAAAATATCAATTAAAACTCTTACTTGTGGAAAAGAAAATAAATTATGTATTTTATTAAGAAGAATAAAACTGATCTAGGGTTTGCTGTCAAAGGAAGCAGTACAGAAATATAATTAATTAACATGAAAATGCATAACCCTGGGTTGTAAAATGTTCCAATTTCTGCTTAGCACAGGTGGTAGAAAATAATGGATGTGGAAGAACAGATGTTTGGTAGGAGTACATTTTCATATTAAACATTATAGTTTCAAGAGGGAAGGCTGAATCTTGCAGTATTCTAATGAAGTATCAACTCCACAGTTCTCACCTTTGTCCCAATCTTCTTCACACGGAGGAGATTGCCATAAACTTATCACATTCACTTCTCTCTTATTCTCTGCCTGATTTGCTATAACAAAAAAGACTCATGATGAGAAAAAAATGCTTTTAAGATGAGCCAAATTTTGTGTTATGCTGTCAGCATGCATCTTTTGGGACTACACATGGCTACACTATACAAACCTATCTTAAGGGGTAACCTACAAATGGCTTCAATTCATGGAAGTCGTGGGGCTCAATGGCTATGAGGTTTGGTGACAGCGTAACTGCCCCTGAAGGCCATCTGCCGGGAGACTAATGGGCTTCCTTGTATACTTGGCTGGCCACTGTGGGAACAGACTGCTGGACTAATGGGCCAGGGGTCCGATTCAGCAGGGCACTGCTTATGTTCTTATGAATAAACAGTATAATACTGACAGATACAACAAGCACCTTAATTCCCTGCCCCATTTACTTGTTCTTCCATGATTCTGACAGAGAATAAATGCAAAAAATGTTCAACATCCTGCTTGCAAAGTAAATGGTATTTTATACATACATATTAGATTTACAAATACCTGGAAGGGACTCTTTTATTGGGTGCTGAATGTAATTGCTACTGTCTGCTAAAATTCATTACTAGTTCTAGGATCCAATTAGGCTATCAGGGCAAACGTTCTATTTTACTCTATGCATGAAGAGCTGAAGGGCAGTTCTGTGGAGTTTTAGGAACTTATTCATAGCATCTTAAAATACTAGTGGATGCCATAACTCATGTCTCACTCGTGTTTTATTTTTAAATCTGTAGAACCATCTCTGAAATACTGAATAGGTGGTATTAATAATTTTTTTCATTTCTTATATCTGAAAAATCAAATCAAATTACGTTGACTAGGATCTATATTCTATTTATACTGTAACATCTACTCTGCATTAACATGAAAGTGTTACTATTTAAATGATAAAAATCTACCCTAAAAACCTTGTTTTAAGGCACTTTCATACTACTATAAACTATGTGAAATATATGTATCCTGCAAAACCACCTCCAGAGTTTCAGTAACTGAAGTACTTCATCTGAAAAGACTTCATATTCAATAAAGACACGCTCTGCAGACTTATTCTTTAGATCAGGGCTTTCCAAAGTGCCGCCACTGGCGACACACCAGCGGTGGCGGTGCGCGCGCGCATGGCGGCGGCGCGGGGGGGCGCACGTGCACGGCGGCGGCGCAGGGGGCGCACGTGCACGGTGGCGGCGCAGGGGGCGTGCGTGCACGGTGGCGGCGCGGGGGGGTGTGCGGCGGCGCGCGCGTGCACGGCGGTGGCGGCAGCGGCAGCCTCCGCTAAAACGCGGAAGCTGCGCCGCTGCCGCGGCCGTGCACATGCGCGCTGCCGCTTCTGGGTGGTGTGGCGACACACCACGCTGTGTATGGCGACACACTTTTGTGTCGCGACACACAGTTTGGAAAGCTCTGCTTTAGATCATAGCTTTCCAAACTGTGTGTCGCGACACTTTAGTGTGTCACAACACAGAGTTTAGTGTGTCACGACACAACCAGGAAGTGGATGTGCATGGCGGCGGTGTGGGTGTGTGTGTGGCAGCGGCAGTGACGCGCCATCAGCACTTCCGCGTTTTAGCGGAAAACACGAGGCCCCCGCTGCTGCCGCCATGCATCCCCCTATGCACGTCCCCACCGCCCCTGCGCTGCCACCATTGGTGTGTCGCCAATAGCGGCAGTTTGGAAAGCACTGCTTTAGATGATCCTCTTTTTTGCATCACTCAGCCTCCTCTGACTGCAACTTCCAAGAACAACTGACATTACTTTGCTCGATTCAGCGCTGGAAACATAAAAACCATAGCATATACTGACATAGGTTTAATGTCATTTTAAAGAAAGGCACTCTCCCCAGCCAAGGAAGTACAGTAAATCTTGACCCCATTCCGGTGCATGACATGGGCCCGCCCAAATATTAACTGTGCCTCATGCTTTATTACCACATAATTAAGACTTCTGCAATGTGCTCTACATGGAGCCACCTTTGAAGAAATCTCAAAAGCTATAGTTGGTCCAAAACAAAGCAGTTTGCCTGCTGACTGGCACTACTCTCTTTAGATATTTCCATCTATTTTGCAAGGTCCTACACTGGTTGCCAATAGATTTCCAGATTCAGTTTAAGTGCTAGTTTTTATTTAAATGACTTGGTACCAAGATACTTTCAGTATCACCTGCTCCAATCAGAGCTGACCTGCAAGAGATTATTCTCCTGGAAAAAGGAACTTGTAATATCCCAGTTTTGTGAGATGAAGGCGGCTGAAATCAGAAAATACTGTTTTTCAACTATGGAGCCAATACTGTGGAATAGCCTCTCTCAAAAAGCCAGGCTGGCCTGCTCAATGTTGGCTTTCCAGAAGGTAGTGAAGATCATACTTTTCCAGAGGCTCTTGGGCAATGACTGTATACCCAGCTTGCAATTACAACGTTGCAGTGTCCCGCGGTCACCATTTGTGGCCTTCTTTGCCAGCTTCCGACAAGCAAAGTCAATGGGGAAACTGGCAGGAGGTCGCAAATGGCGACCACGTGATGTCCTCACTTAACTAACAGTGATTTGCTTAACGCCAACAACCAGGAGTGCTGGAATTGCCATTGCTAAGCGGCACAGTCATGTGATGTTGCACTTTACAACCACGTTGCAATTCCGGTCCCAACTGCCGTCGTTAACTGAGGACTACCTGTATGTTTATTTTGTATTATGTCATATATTGTTGTAATTGATTTATGAACTGTTTTGTTACTTTACCATGGATGTTTTATTGCAGGGCTTTCCAAAGTGCGGCGCACGCGCACGATGGCGGCGCGGGGGGCGTGTGGCGGCACGCGTGCGTGCATGGCGGCCGCCGTGCACGTGCGCGCCGCCGCTTCCGGGTGGTGTGGCGACACACCACGCTGTGTGTGGCGACACACTTTTGTGTCGCGACACACAGTTTGGAAAGCTCTGTTTTATTGTATTTTATGCCATTAGCCTATTGATTTCATGGCACAGAAATTTAATAAACAATAACAACAACAACAAAGTGTGATATTACTCACTTTAAATGGTCATAAGTAGGGATATACACAAAACAAAATATTTCTTCACTTGAAATAAAAACATCCCTACTCTAAGTGGGTTGTGCTCAGATGAAACAAACTCAAAATGTTTCAAGTGCTCTGCCATATGGAACAACTGGAATTCAAACTAAGTGTTGACCATTTCTTCCATTGGTTGAGTGATAGGTAGCACTCAGCATGGTTTCGCCACACAACCCGGAAGCGCTGATCATCATCAGCGCTTCCGAGTTTCCCCACTGTGACACACCAACGGTGGTGCGCAAAAACCCGAAAGCGGCAGCAGCGCTTCCGGGTTTTTGCACGCTGCCGCACCGGCGGCACTTCCGGGTTTTCCCGCGGCGACACACCAACGGCGGTTGGTGTGTCGCTGCAGGAAAACTTTGGAAAGCTCTGTTCTATAACATCTATCTGGAGAACCTAGAACAGAGCTTTCCAAACTGTGTCGGGACACGTTAGTGTGTCGGTTGCAGTCTCTGGGTGTGTCGCGGCTGCTGCTGCCTCCGAGCCCTGCCAGGATTCCATGCAGGTCCTAGTGGCTGCCTTGTGCCTTGCTGCCTCCAAACCTGCCCTGCCAGGATTCCGCGCAGGTCGCAGTGCCTGCCTTGTGCCTTGCTGCCTCCAAACCTGCTGAGATTCTGCGCAGGTCCTAGTGCCTGCCTTGTGCCCTGCTGCCTCCAAACCTGTGCAGGTCCTAGTGCCTGCCTTGTGCCCTGCTGCCTCCAAACCTGCCCTGCCAGGATTCCGTGCAGGTCCTAGTGCCTGCCTTGTACCTTGCTGCCTCCAAACCTGCTGCGATTCCACGCAGGTCCTAGTGCCTGCCTTGTGCCTTGCTGCCTCCAAACCTGCTGCGATTCCGCAGAGGTCCTAGTGCCTGCCTTGTGCCCTGCTATAAGAGTGTGTCGCGAAATGATGCATGTCTAAAACGTGTGTCACCAACATGAAAAGTTTGGAAAGCTCTGCCCTAGAAAATGAAGAAACAAGAGCTCATTTCAGGACCCCATTGCTTCCTACACACAAACACTTAAAACATGGAACTAAAACACCGTTTTGCTTCAAGCTCCAAACCAAAACTCTGAAATGCATCCTGAGTTCAAAATATACACTTCCCTAATTTAAATTGGACAGAAGCATTTCCTTTTATTACATTCTAGCCCTCGTTCAAAAGAAGCTCAACATGCAGACGTGTCTGTTTTTCATTTTGCGAGCAAGTCTGAAGGCTACTGCAAATATAATACTAATTTTCCTTATTCCTGTTATCCCAATTTACCTTTTTCTTACAATCAGGAGTCAAGCTGCAAGAACATATATTACTTCCCCAGAATAATTCCCTTCTCCTGCCTTAATTCTTGATATATACTACATTGTAGCCAATATGGGGCGTGGTGGCTCAGCGGGTAAGACGCCAGGCTTGTTGATCGGAAGATTGCAAGTTCGGAGGTTCGAATCCCTAGCCCCCCGTGACGGAGTGAGCTCCCGCACTAGCCCCAGCTCTTGCCAACCTAGCAATTCGAAAGCATGCAAATGCAAGTAGATAAATAGGTACCACTTCGGTGGGAAGGTAACAGCGTTCCGCACGCATCATGCCGGCCACATGACCGTGGAAGCGTCTTCGGACAACACTGGCTCTTCGGCTAACAAACGGAGATGAGCACCGGCCCCTAGAGTCGGACACGACTGCACAAATGTGCGGGGGGAACATTTACCTTTACCTTTATAGCCAATATAGTTCAAGTTAAAATTGTGTGAAGAGAGTTTCAGATCCAAATCAAGGGGATCCTTGGCCAATCTTAACTGCAATTAACGTTGGTGCCAACAAACCTTTTGTCAACAGTTGAGTCAGTGTGGTGATATTCTGTCAAATACAGGCCTCAATCTGATACTCACTTACTATGAGGCACAGCTGCACTGGCTCGGTCAAAGCAGTAGTTACTTCCAAGATTACAGTACATGAACTAGGGTTAAGTATTCAGGTTTATGCCAAGTGATATTCAAGCTGTATTGGTTCTTTCACACTTACTTATCCTGGCACATTTATACACATATTAGAGAAGAGGCCTTAAACATCTAATGAGGTTTTGATTACCAAAGTATTTCAATATGACAAACGTGGTCAAAACTTTGCTACTTTTTTCAATCAAAAGAGCAAAATGAGAGAATGCTTTCTCCTTGCAGTACCAGTCCAACTTGCAGATGGGAAAAGTTACCCAGGTACCTACAGAACTGTCTATCCTGTCCAGATTCAATCTGCTCCATGCAATCTTTTAAGAGTGAGGGTTCCCACACCACAGAAAGTGAAGGGGCTGAGAGCTCAAGGATGCCTCTTCTCAGTAGCTGCCCAGCCTTTTGAAAAATGTTACCTCCTAAGGCATAGCTTTCCAAAGTGTGTGTTGCGACACACTACTGTGTCACCTGCAGTGTCCTGTGGATCATTTGGGTGCTGATGGTACTGGGCTGTCTCTATTAGTTAAGTTTTGAATGGTTTCTGATTATTTTTAATCACTGTATTTTTATGTATAACACTGTAAACCCTCTGGAGTTATTTAGGGAATGGACAGTCTATAAATGATTATATCAATAAATAAATAAACCTCCAAGTATGGTGCTCATGTTTAGTTTCCTTACTTAGTTTCTGTTATATATGTTTGTGGACTAAGAACACAATGACATTCACTTATTTCATAAAAGGGCAAGTAATATATAGCTTTTGGCCCTGCTTGTTTCACACCACTGAACAGGAGATGCCAGTGACCCAGAATTATTATTACCACTGCCCTTTTCTGCTGGTAAGAATCCTAACCTCAAATAGCTTTTACTATAAAGTGCACAATTTATGTCACAATGTTTAACAATAAAAAGCCACTGGTTTATGAAGCTAAAGGCTCAAAGGACCTGCTAGGTCATCAAGAAAAAAATAGTTATTCCACTTATGCCATTCGAAATCACAATCAACAGAGAATCAGACAGTCTATAATACCTGTAATAGATGCTGAAAGGTCTTTTAAAGACGAAAGATAACTCATTCAAGAAACCATTTTTGAAATCCCAACAGCAAAGTAAAGTGCAGTTATAGCTGTCAACAGTCAGTTCACAAAGATTTATTTTTACCAATGTCCTGCTCAATGCATCGTTTGTCATCACAGCTTGATATGTGTTGGCTGATCTCTTCCCTGGGGACTTGATGACGAGCATTAAATGGACAAGTGACCAGCTTATGCACAATCTCAGGATGGTTCTGGGAAGACAAGTACAGATAACAAAGTTACAGTTGTCTTACTGACACGTCACCAGGACACTGTTTTTACAACATGTGTGCATTTTAATACAAATTTTAACAGTGAAACACAGCTATGAAACAAAATAGTTTCTTTATTTCTTCATGAAATGTCCATTTAGCATGAATAAGAAGTGGTTTGCTATCATCCTCTTCAGGGGATTTTTTTAAAAAAACATTCCAGTTTGGCTTACAGCCCAACTACTAACCATATCCAATCTTGCTTTGTTTTTCAAGATCAGCCAAAGGTGGCGAAGTGCCATTATTTAGCTGGGCTGTATAAAACAAGTGCACAAATACGTTCTCTTAAAATAATTCCATAGAGGGGTAGGACACAGGGAAAAATTATCCCAGAAACTTCCTCCTGTTGGATTCTCCATACTGTCACCACCACTAGCACAACAAGCACAAATCCTTACATAGTGGTCACATTCAGAAAATCTATCTGGTCATCCAAATCATGATTTGAAACCAGGATTTCCCCTACATGCTTGGCATTGTAGTTTCCATCATTCTCCTTGTCTTTCTCCCTCTCTTTGATCTATTAGCAGCTTTTGAGTGGCAAGATATGTTATTCCTATGTATTCTTGATCTTTTGGAGCTTTCCCCATGCCTTAGGCAGTTCATTGTTTTCCAAAGCCTTTTAATTATTCTCCAGAGATGCCAATGCACCTCTATAAACTGCTCCTTGGACATGATTAAATCTTAAATCAATGCATAAATACAATAAATCTAATTATTTATAAGGTTAAAGGTGCGGCTTTGTAATTTATGAAGAGAAATTAGTTTGACTACATTTCATTTGGGGCTGTTATTTGCACTTCCTTCTGAGTAGGCATGCACAGCCTAGGTATTTCAGCATCGATATGTACTGGCAATATCTTAAACACTGATTTCAATAAGACTTTCACTTTTGAGCAGATTTGCATAGGAAAAGTTTGTTGCTTCATGATGGAAACATATTGATGGTGCTTTTCTTGAAGTGAGGTAATTTGAATCTCTATAATTTCATTTTGAGGGCCATATTTTAAAAGAGAACTAGACAACTGATTTATTTTGCAGGGAGGTGAAAGGCAAGCCAGTTTGCCTCATTAGCAGTGAATCAGTTGCTCTGACGAAGTAAACATGGAAAGGCATTATAATGCCAAATCTCAGTTACATGAAGAAATTGAAGGCCAGGTGCTCCAGGGAAAGGAATAGTGTCTAAAAAGAAGTTGAATTCAGTTTGAAATGTTTTATCAAATTCAAAATGTACAGAAGCTAATGCATTTTGTATTAGCTTAAGAAAACAAATTTACTGGAGGAAGATAGAGTCTGCAGTTAAGTAGGCTGACCATATTTCCTTCAGACAAAAACAGGACTTTTGGGATGGCAAAACGGGACAGGGTCATATGCCACCATGCCGGCCTCCAAACCCCGCCCCCCAGTCCACGCAATTGGCTCCCACCTGCAAACCCTGCCCCACCCCACACGTTTGGCTCCTGCCTGCAAACCCCGCCCCCATCAGCGTGATTGGCTCGGATTTTAATTTTTTTCCCCCGATTTTTAAAGTTTTTTTTTTCTTCTAGCAGTAAATGGTGCGGCAGAGCTGGTGTGTTTGGGGGAGGCCGAAGTACACACACTGTGCACACAGCACCGTCATCGGCCGGGGAACAAGGGGCGGGGATGGAGGGGATGGAGGCCCACCACTGCCCCATCCCCCTCAGGCTTGGCCGAGGGAGGGAGGAGAGTCGCTGCTGCTGCCACCGCCACAGAGCAGGAGAAGCAGGAGGAGCCAGCTGCGCTCGGCTGCTTCAGCCACACCACTCCGCCCCTTGCTGCCTGCTGAAGCTCCCCAGGGTGGCCGGCTCCTGCCAGAGCAGTCTGTCCTGTGAGTGTGTGTGTGTGTGTGTGCATCTGATCGGGCTTGGCCGAGGGAGGAGAGTTGTCGGGCTGCCGAGCAGGAGCCGGCCGCGCTGGGGGGCTTCAGCGGGTGGCAAGGGGCGGAGTGGTGTGGCTGAAGCCCCCCAGCGTAGCCGGCTCCTGCTTGTCCTGCTCGGCGGCGGCAGCGGCAACAACTCTCCTCCCTCGGCCAAGCCCGATCAGATGCGCACACACACACTCACAGGACAGACTGCCCTCGGCAGGAGCCGGCCGCACTGAGGGGCTTCAGCCACACCACTCCACCCCTTGCTGCCTGCTGAAGCTCCCCAGCGTAGCCGGCTCCTGCTTCTCCTGCTCGGCGGCAGCAGCGGCAACAACTCTCCTCCCTCGGCCAAGCCCGATCAGATGCACATACACACACTCACAGGACAGACTGCCCTCAGCAGGAGCCGGCCTTGCTGGGAGGCTTCAGCCACACCACTCCGCCCCTCGCCACCCGCTGAAGCCTCCCAGCATGGCCAGCTCCTGCCAGGGCAGTCTGTCCTGTGAGTGTGTGTGTGTGCATCTGATCGGGCTTGGCCGAGGGAGGAGAGTTGTCAGGCCGCCGAGCAGGAGCCGGCCGCGCTGGGGGGCTTCAGCGGGTGGCAAGGGGCAGAGTGGTGTGGCTGAAGCAGCCGAGCGCAGCCGGCTTCTCCTGCTCGGCGGCCCAAAAACTCTCCTCCCTCGGCCAAGCCCGATCAGATGCGCACACATACACACACACGCACCCCACACACCCTTTCTCCAGCCTCCCCATGACCAAATGCACCCGCACCTGTTGCAGGGAGGCTGGAGAAAGAGGGTGTGGGGTGCGTGTGTGTGTGTGCGCGCGATTACGCTGAGCAAGTAATCTGCGCGCGCACACACACAAACGCACCCTCTTTCCACAACCTTCCCGTGCCTGCTTTCCCTGGCCTCACCACTGCTGGGCAAACAATCTCAGGATCAGGTAAGGAGACAGGAACTTGGACGGTGGTGCTGCTTCTGCTGCTGGGCTCGCACGTAGCAACTGGGCTTCCAGTTGCCGCGCTGATAGGGCCTCTTCCGGGCTGCCTCCAATGGCAAGTCCGGCTCCAGTCCTCCTTCCTGTCTTCCTGTCCTCCTTCCCGCCGGGTTTAAAAAAGGGACAAAATTGAGATTTTGATCAAAACGACGGGACGGTTGAAAAATGCTAAAATAATGGGACTGTCCCGTTCAAAACGGGACGTATGGTCACCCTACAGTTAAGGGACCAGTTTTTAGAGTGTGGTTAAAAATGCATCTTCCCTGGCAACAGGTATAAAGATTAAACATGTTAGGTTAACTGAGGATACTGTGACAATTCAAGGACTGGCTGAGGACAAACTACTTCAGAGTCTGTCTTCTACTGCTGAGGCTGGTGATGAGACAATTGATAAAACTATTCTACTCAACTGACTACTGCTTGTATGGAACTTCAAATCAAATCAAATCAATTTTATTTTACAGCCAAAAGGCCCGAAATGTGTATGGAACTTAATCTCTGGAGCAGGGCTTTCCAAAGTTTTCCCGCGGCGACACACCAACCGCCGTTGGTGTGTCGCCGCGGGAAAACCCAGAAGTGCTGCCGTTGCGGCAGCGCTCAAAAACCCGGAAGCGCTGCTGCTGCTTTCGGGTTTTTGCGCGTCGCGCTTGGCGTGTCGCCGTGGGAAAACCCGGAAGCGCTGATGATGATCAGCGCTTCCGGGTTGTGTGGCGACACACCAGACTGTGTGTGGCGACACACTTTTGTGTCGCGACACACAGTTTGGAAAGCTCTGCTCTGGAGATTATCAAGGAATGTATGAGTTTGAGTCTTCTAAATGTAAATCTTCCTTGCAATGCAAGCCTTTATCATGTAAAAACTCAGTGGTCTCAATGCTGCTGATGGGTCATTCATCTTGTTGGTACTAAGAAACGACTTGTGGCCTATTTTAAGAGGAAAAAAAACCCTCAGCCTTTTCCCGAATGAGTTAATAATAGTGTGGCACTGCACAAATCATTGGGAAAATATTTGATCATATTCTTGGGAAAGTAAAATCGTATTTTTGGTTAATGTTAGTTTAGTTGGCAGACAAGAGCAAATTATAGTGAAGAAGGATAGTGTTTGTTACTATATTAGGTTCCAAATTATGTTTGAAGGGTTTTATATGTTTTTCTTTAATTGGGAGGGTAACTTTGTTTTAGAAGGGAATGTAATAATGAGAATTTAAATGCTTTATAGAAACATGTACTATAATATGGAGTAAGAGATTGATATTGATTTATGTATATCTTTGTTATAGAAAGTCGGAAGTCACTTTGTAGTCGTTTGTTTTGTGTTTTTTCACACCTTTTTAGTTCAGTTTCTTTTTCTTTGTAGGCTTCTTTTTTTCAATCTTTCTAGTTTTTATGTATATTTTGAAAATGCTTTAATAAAGTTTTCTAAAAGGAAAGTAAAATCATATCCCCAGGAGTATAAGAGGTAAAGGTTCCCCCCGCACATTTGTGTAGTCGTGTCCAACTCTAGGGGCCGGTGCTCATCTCCGTTTGTTAGTCGAAGAGCCAGCTTTGTCCGAAAATGCTTCCACGGTCATGTAGCCAGCGTGATGCACGCTGAACGCTGTTACCTACCCACCTAAGTGGTACCTATTAATCTACTTGCATTTGCATGCTTTCAAATTGTCACGCGGGACTAGGGATTCGAACCTCCGAACTTGCGATCGACAAGCCTGACGTCTTACCTGCTGAGCCACCACGCCCCAGGAGTATAAATTTCATCAAAAGTAAGGAACCAAGGAACCTCCAGTTTAAGATATTATGAAAAGATCTCAAAGAAGAACATGAAGATTTGTCCCATTATTGAGGAGTATGCTGGCTAAACTGAGGTGATATGCTGAAGTGTACAGATTCATTGAGAAAGATACAAGTTTGGCAATTTCTCCCAGTTAGAAGAAAGCCAGAAAGGGAGTTCACTATTTTAATGTTTATGTAAGAGTTTCTTCTCTAACTTCTTACATGTGAATAAAGTCATTGATTGTAAGGTTTCCACATTACATCAACCTAACAATAAATAGGTAGGTTATGCCATATTTCGGAGGGGGGGATAAGGAACCCCCAAATACATTATCAGATAAAGCAGATTCTGCCTAGGCTGTGTGAGCTGATGTACGATTGCTTATTTAGGAGCAATGAACTGTACTGGAATAACATCTGAATAATATTATAAACTATTTTTAATATAAGCAACTTATATTAAACAGGTCAAGGGATTGAATCAGCACCTGCATAGGAAGATTTTTCTAAATAAAGATATACTATTTCACATCCCTTCCTAATTTCTCACAACAGAAACCTATGGCCCAATTCTCACTAAATTGATGAACCTATTTCTGAGATATGCCACTTAAGTCTGCAGCTGCATGGGCTTCACATGACTGAAACATCTCCCATACAAAAATAAAACCCTGTAAGTAATCTCTTTTCTGACCTAGCTTTCTATTTGCAGAATATAAAATAAAAGTGTTCAACTAGAGAAGCCCTTTACAAGGAAGAATTATGTTTACATGGAGTTATTACATATACCATCAAGAATTACTCTGATACTTTTTATGAACCCAGAGGCCACCTTCTTCGAACCACAAATGGGGCTATAATTACTGTAACTTTATATTGAAAAGGATTACTCTACACATATTTCTTTATTACAACATTTGTATAGTTAGCAAATAACATTGCTAACTATATATGGACTCTTGGCAATTTACATGAATTCATCAAATAATAGTGCCATAGAATGTTAATTAAAACATCCAGCAGCATTAAGAATGTTCTTTGGAACTGCTCTAACCATAAATAGCATGACCACCCAGTCACAGACCTGTTCCTTCAGGGAAGTAACCAAAAGCCAAAAGAGAGCCTTATGGCACCTCCATCTTGTTCTTTCTCATCCAGTCCCTCACAGTTTCCAGGCATTCTATCCATAAAGGTTACGTGCCATTCTTTTTTTGGGTAAGAGGCTCTGTTTCCAACTGTCTCTCTTGTTCTGATAATGGAGTGGTCAGACTGTTTACTTCTGACAACATGGAGTAACTGCTGGGTTGACATTTCCTCCCCGCTCTACTCCTCTAACTAGAACTGTCTTGCTTAGGAAGGAGCAGAACTACTGAAGTACCACTGACATCCAAACCTCAGAGGCAGTACAAAAGGATACTACAGTCAATGATACTGAAATCCACTGTGAAGTTTAAAATGACCAGGAGGGACACACTCTTTCCTTAAGTTGTTAACCAGAGTGAATAATTATACTTCTGTCCCATTTCCAGGCCTGAATACTGACTGGAAGGAATCCAGATAATTCACTTCAGTTAGGGCACACTGCAATTGAAGCCTCACCATCTTCTCAACAACCTTCCTAAAAAAGCAGCTGGCATCACCACCTCTCCCAGCAAGCCATTGACTACTTCCCTGATCCAGCTACTCAGTACACAACTTTTCTATTATTGGTATATTACATTGCGCTAAGCACAATGGCTCAGCGGTTAAGACACCAGGCTTGTCGATCGGAAGGTCGCAAGTTCGGAGGTTCGAGACCCTAGCCCCGCGTGACGGAGTGAGCTCCCGCACTAGCTCCAGCTCTTGCCAACCTAGCAATTCGAAAGCATGCAAATGCAAGTAGATTAATAGGTACCACTTCGGTGGGAAGGTAACAGCGTTCCGTGCGTGTCATGCCAGCCACATGACCGTGGAAGCATCTTCAGACAACACTGGCTCTTCGGCTAACAAACGGAGATGAGCGCTGGCCCTTAGAGTCGGATACGACTGTGCAGGGGAACCTTTACCTTTTTTTTACTCCAGTCTTAATTGCTAAAATGCCTTATTAATTCTCTAAAAATTGCTGGAAATATAATGAGGTCAGATTACTTTTTTTATTATTTAGTGACATTGTTGTAAAGTTCTGGAAAATGATTCATACTAGAATCATATTTACGAGACTAAAAATGCAGTTTCAAATTTGGTACCACTCAGACCAAATGCAGATAGTCAACTCTTTCTCTGTCATTTGGAAATACATAGAAAAAAGGACACCAGGGCCACATTTTAAAAAGGAGGGAATGGAATGAGGGAGATTAAAAGTGACTGAAACATACCCTGAAGAAATTGGGAAAAGCAGTAACACTGACATAACCAAAAAAAAAATAGTAAATGGATCATTTGGGAAATAAGCAAGTAGGCAGATATCCTTTATACTCTGTATCAGCAACTACAGTACATTTAAACAAAAGTTTTCCATACCTTACCTTACGACACTTGACAAGGTGATAGGGGAACCTACAAGACCTGATCTGGTGGTTTTTGTCATATGGACATTGCACTAGTTTTTCAGGATCCAAAGCATCTATTAGAAAAGAATGTGAAGATCTAATGAGTATCCCAAAAGTATTCTTGTAAGTGAAATGCAAAAACACACTAACATATTGGAATTAATCAGATAGGTAAGAAAAGCTATCAGTTCTTAGTATTCCATAACCACAAAATTACTTCAAGTTTGGTGGCTAATTAAATTCACTCAGAAGGTTTAGGCAATTAGGGTACTAAACAAAGAAATGTAGTCAGTAGTGCAAGACAGTGCCGCAGATGTTAATGAGGACATTTATGAAATGAACAGAAAGCTGCAGAGAATCTGTATCCCTGAAGCTACTCAATTAGACAGTCCAATTAAAAGAGTTATTCAAGAAAATTGAAGAGGTGCTGCTGCTTCATGGTCCCCACTGGCCTTATAAGGTAAGTGGCATTTGTCTGACTATCTCTGAGCCAAGAGAGGGAGTCATTGTGTTAGACTACACCTTTGGCAAAATCCTCTGTGCTTTCAATTCAGAGATCAAAACACCACATTGTTACAGGAAAAATCTGTGAAGATCACCATTAAAATCTCAAATGTTCTATAAAAAATAAGTCTAAGACTGAATCTTTACTAGCAGACTATTCTCATTCTTTTTTTTCTTTTCTTCAATATGGGTATTTTGAATGAGAAGCTATATGAACAAAATTTCTTCCATCAGTGTAAAAGATACATTTAACAAAATAGCATATGTGAGATGCTTTTGGATTGTACAACCGAAGTACAATTTAGTATATTTATACTCCATTTAGAAATGAAACAATTCAACAGATCACCGTCCCAAGTGCAGCAAAATCATATTTACTTGACAAGTTTTTAGAGATATGATCTATAGCTGAAAGCACTAGATACTTTCAAACAAACGGATCCAATTCCTGTTATATCTCATACCTATTACTAGTAAACCAACTACAGTAAATCAGCCCAGTCATTCTTCTGGCAACTGACTTACCTCATGCACTGGAAGTGCACATTCTTCAATGTCTTGGTAAAATTGAAAACTGGCATTTTCAAAGTCCTCCTAGTTGCCACAAAGGAGGCTGTCAATTGGTTTTCTCCCCTCACAGAGGAAAAAAATCTTTAAAAATCTGCAGTACCCTGATTAGGATTGGGATTTACCCTTTTTTCCTCCCAACTCCCAGATGGCTGCTAGGGGCATAGAGGGAACAGTGTGTACAAGAAGCCCCTGTCTCAAGACTTCATCTGTTTCAACAGCTAGATGGGAAGGATAACCCTTTATCAATTCTCTTGTTCCATATGTATGACATGGCTGCCCTAGGGAGATAGTCTCATCCCAGTTATTTGGGGGCAAACTGAATTTATAACCCCCCTCCCACCCACCGACTGGGTTAGTGAGTTCACACAGCATGTTATCCTCTCTTCATATAATGAAATGTGTTGTAGAAAGAAGGCCTGAGTATGACATGCCTTTCTCCTGACTCTGGGGCTGGATTATGGGTGGAGGAATCATTTCTATAGCTCACAGCATGTTTAAGCAGAACAGGTACAAATGAGCACTTCCCCTAATGTGAAGTTCACAAGTGGAATTATATGTACTGTACAATTTCACTGCACTTTTGAGTGCTCAGGATGCCTTAGAAATGGAAAGCAGATTTTCTTTTAAGCTTTAAGCTGGAGAGGATGTGAGATTCATTACTGTAATTTCAGAGGTGCTTGATGGGACTCAGAAGCTCAGTGACCTACAGAGATGATTCCAGAATGGTTGACCAGCTCAAACACAGCTGGGGGTTTTCTGTACAACACTGTACTTTTGAAAAGCTGTTAGCACTGCAGAAATGCAATACAATAAAGATGAGCAGTGATACTGCTAGATTAGTCCACTGTAGCACTAGTCTCAATCACTGAGATGACAATGGAACATTGTCCTTGGTGTTCTGCTGTGTTTTAGAACTGCACAAGGTCAGGGACAAAATATTTCACCCTTGCTCCAGATCTAGTAGGTAAGACAGAGTTCTGCTCAACACAAACCTTTGACAATGAAGACCAACCATAATGTTTGTGAGCCTCGATGTCACCAAACTTTATTGCATTTATTTACATTTATTCCTCCCTCCCCTTGAATATGTAACATGTCTTCTTTTTCCCTTAATTTCCAAGTTGCTAAGGAGGGTGATTATCAAGAGGACCCCAGGTAGCAGCTAAGGAGAAACAAACACATGATATTCATTCATGCACGTACCGTCACATCTAGCTGCCGCTTTCATTAACCTAAATTTATCTTACCATAGCTGTCTTCTCTGTCCATAGTTTGGAAACTGATAGAAGCCTGCAGAAAACTATGGTAACTCTGCCGTTGGGACTCACAATCTTCTAAATAATAGATGCCAGGATATAATGAAAATTATTTCAATTAATACCTTTTATGGTTCATACAACTATTATACGTATAACAAATAGTTGTCAGAAAAGCTGGGTGGGAGGCAATCATACAGAGAAGTTGTGAAAAACTTCAAATAATCCAGCAAATACTATTACACATACTTCTTATACTCTCTAAATGGACACCAGAACTGTTGGCTACCACTACTAAAAGAAAGTGGTATTTTATTTAGTTTTCATAATAGGTATTTAAAAAAACAGACTAACACACATTCTACAATAGAGTCAGTTATACTTAAAATTACCCTGTTTTTTGCTAGTTGCTCAGTTGGCATAATAAAAGAGAAGGCCTTATTTACTAGAGCAGTTAATACAAATAGAGTTCTTTTTTTAATGTCCAAGTTCACAGGTAGCCAATAAATACACAATGGTTCAACTTGTGCAAGAGTGCCAAACCTTGTAAGATTTTTGTGTTCCCAATTAAAGCCTTGAGAGATTTAATGCAAGAATGCCAAAATACTGTGAGATTTGGAGATCACCTAAATTTCAAAATAATAATTGGGGGGAGGGAAAGTGTACACCAGGGGAAAGGATAAGGCAGTATTGTCCCCTAGTGGGCAGCCAACAACCAGGGGTCCCTAAAATGCTTTTGGGTATCATTCCTTTGAGCAATTACCGTGATTCCAACAAAATATTGAAATAACTTATGCTAGATATAAACTTATACTAGAATATTACAGATTACACCCAAAAGTGCTATTTGAGTACCAAAACAATTGGGATAAAAGAAAATGATCTCTGGGTTGAGAACATCAACAAGTAGAAAAGGGTACAAGGCTCAAACCTGAAATAACTCATTTCTTAAGGTATCACTGTTACTATTATTCATGTTAGCACAACAAATAAGGCACAAAAAGTTCACTCACAATTTTCAAACACTGTTGTTAAGAACTCATAAAACTGTTTTAATTTTGTCTGAATTTCTACCTCCCTGTTTTCAGCACACTCACGATGAGTTATATGCTCAAAGGAAAGCACTAAGATGAAACAAACAGCTGTTAACTGTTTAAATAATGAGAAGACAATACAGCTGATGCAGAAAATTTGCCTTTCAGCTCAAGATATATTACAATATAGTCATTTTACTCCTAAGATGCTACAGTGAGCTCTTTGAAACACAGATACAATACAATTGACTAGTGGCTTCTTTCTGGAGTACACTCTACTGACAGAGCTTGTGCTTGACTAAAAAGTAGCTTACTTCACTTTCTCTTGAGATTCTGGACTGGGGCCTGATTTGCACTTTGTATTATAGTTTGTTTACCATAGTTTCTCAAAATTGCACAAACCAAACCATAAATCATGAAGCAGAAACTTCATGATTTATGAAGCTGGATTCAAACAAAATGCTAACTCTAAGCCACAGCTTTCCAAACTGTGTATCACGACACTTTAGTGTGTCGCAACACAGAGTCTGGTGTGTCGCCACACAACCCGGAAGCGGCAGTGGGGGCGTGCACGGTGGCGCGCCATCAGCGCTTCCGCGTTTTATTGGAGGCCACCGCCGTGCACGCCCCCGCACCACCGCCGTCGCTGGTGTGTCGCCAACGGCGGCACTTTAGAAAGCACTGCTCTAAGCAAACAAACCAGATACAGTTGATCCTGATTATTCACGGATTCCGTATTTGCAAATTCACCTACTTGCTAAAATGCATTTGTAACCCCAAAATCAATACTCATGGCACTTTTGTGGTCTTTTGCAGACATGCGCAGAAGGCAAAAAAATTGAGTTGCCTGATGCGCACACTCCCAGCTGAGGGCAAGAGGGCAAGAAGGAAACATTCTACCTTGTTTCAGTTCTCATACTGTAAATAAATATCCTGTGTTTCTCCTAAGAGCAATGGTTCAGTATTTGCTAATTCAGTGTTCACGGCAACTTTAG
Organism: Charina bottae; assembly: GCA_023362775.1. Classification (NCBI taxonomy): domain Eukaryota; kingdom Metazoa; phylum Chordata; class Lepidosauria; order Squamata; family Charinaidae; genus Charina; species Charina bottae. Next base: position 163,756,627 of record JALMGJ010000002.1, read on the forward strand.
ACAACATAACTACTACGAGTAACAAGAATCAGCTGTATTAATAGATCCCTTTCATAGAACTACAGTCATGTGAAAAAATAAGTACTCCCCATGTAAAGGGTTTTTTTTTTTGGCAATATGTGGACGTATCAGTATTTTATCTTCATTCAAACAGTATATAAAGGTGAGTAACTGAACAAAAAAACTGACTTTGCAATTATTTATTCAACAAAAAATTAAAAGATACACTATTTCCTTCTGTGGAAAAAGTAAGTACACCCTTGACTCTAATACCTGGTATTGCCCCCTTTGGCAGAAACCTCAAGTAGGCATTTCTCATAACTGTCAAACCAGTCTCTGACATCTTTTCCTACTTCTCCATGAAGAATTTTTTCAGCTGTGCAACATTTGAGGGGTTTCTTGCACGCACAGCCCGTTTCAAATCACCCCACAACATCTTGATGGGATTTAGATCTGGGCTTTGACTTGGCCATTCCAGAAGCCTATTTCCCCCCCAGCCATTCCTTCTGGATTTACTGGAAAGTTTAGGGTCATTGTCATGTTGCAAGGTCCACTTTCAGTTGAGCTTCAATCTTCTGACAGATGGTCTCACATTATCCTCAGGCACCCTCTGGTACAATGAAGAACTCATAGTGAATTCTATGATAGTGAGCTGCCCAGGCCCTGATGCAGCAAACAAGCCCCAAACCATAACATTTCCACCACCACGCTTTACAGTTGGCATCAGGTTCTTCTGGTGAAATGCTGTCTTTGGCTTTCATCAAAAATGTCTTTTGATACTGTGGCCAAATAACTCTATCTTTGCCTCATCTGTCCAGAGCACATTGTCCTAGGAGTCCTGGTTTTTGCCTAGGTGTTCACAAGCAATCTTTAAGTTTCGCTCTGATGTTCTTCCTGGACTGCAAAGGTTTCCTCCTGGCACACCTCCCACATAGATCTAATTTGTGCAGCTTTCTTCTAATAGTAGACTCATGCACGTTGACATCAGTAGTGGTGAGAGCCACCTGTAGGTCACATGATAAAATTCTGCGGTTCTTAAGAGACTTTCAGCATCTTGCGTTCTGCTCTTGGACTGAACTTGCTGGGACGGCCTGGCATGGGCAAGTTGGAAGTTGTTTTAAATCTTGTAGATGATCTTCCAGACAGTGGAATGATTGATGTCCAATTGTTTGGTGATCTTTTAAAATCCCTTTCCAGACTAATAGGCATATATAACCTTCTTTCTGAACACCTCAGAGAGCTCTTTTGATCTAAGCATGGTAATACTATACACTTCAACAATAAAGAGTAAATCAAACTAAATGTCTGAGGTTTAAATAAGACAGGTCCTTCCCAGATCCTCTCTAATGATGTTCTAATCGTTTACGCCTGATCTGGTACACTTGATTCTAATTTTAGATATTTTAAGGTAGTGATAAATGTAGGGATGTACTTATTCTTCCCACATGTGAAATTCGCATTTAGGTTTATTTAAATTATACAACAGACTACAAAATATAAATAGTGCATGATATTTGTTATATTATATCCCCTTTACCTATCAATATTGTTGAAATGAAGTTCAGATATCTGTATATTGAAAAAGTCAAAAATTTCAATGTGGTGTACTTTTTCACATGACTGTATGGGCAGACTGAATGGAGATGAACAGAGGAATACATTTTCACTTTCCAGGAATAAAATGCCAATTGTATACACTTTCCTAAAGTTTCTTTAGCTTTACATAAATATATGCAAAAAAATTTCCAAGTCTTGCCGTTTTTCTATTCAAAAGATATAAAATACTTTATGAAAAATTAACATTTCTGTACAAATTTGCAACCTAAGTCTACTTAATTAAAAAATCTAAGAAACTTTAAAGACAGCATGATTCATATGTTCTTGCTCAGTATTTAAACTTCTTAGCATTTACAAAAGTATCATCTTATTAATCTTTATAAAAAATTTACATCAATAATAACCATATAGAGCAAAGTACATGTGACAGCTTGCCCTAAGACCATTGGAAAGAATTATAGGACAGTTGCTGTAACATTCTATAATCAGAAAGTGCAATAAAATGATAGTAGCCTGCTTTCCAAATGGTAGTACAGAAGATTCAGACACAATGTATTTCCTGGATAAAAGTGGGAAAGGTGTCTGCAGCCCTTAAAACAGCCTTGCTGGTGATCCAAAAGCCAAATTATACAGCCACTTGAACAGAGACATTATCTGACAAATAACTTAAATAGATCTATAATAACAATAAAGAGCCAGTTTGGTCTAGTGGTTAAGGCAATGGGCTAGAAACCAGGAGACTGAGAGTTCCTAGTCCCTCCTTAGGCATGAAAGCCGGCTAGGTGACTTTGGGCCAGTTGCGCTCTCTCAGCCCAATTCACCTCACAGGGTTGTTGTGGGGAAAATGGGAGGAGGAAGGTGTATTAGGTATGTTTGCCACCTTATTTATAAAAATAATAAAGGTAGGATGGAAAATAAATAAATCTCACAACATTGCTGTGATTACACCAGCTCAGAGGACTGACCTCAGAGAAAGAACAGCAGAAAAATTACTAGAATAGTTCTTTTGATAAGAATTGGATTTGTAACTGCTCTTGAACTTATATGAAGCAGTAAAGGGGGAAAAAGATGGAAGCCAAGGAGAAGAAAAACAGGAAATCAAATAGACACATATAGGACACACGTGAAGGATGCTGCAACCACACACTATTTCCATTTTAAATTTTGAGAGCCAGGATGAAAAAGGGAAGAAAACATTTCAGAAGTAGATAAATTGCTGGTTCTGCAGACAAGAAACCCTTGTCACTGTCAGCTGAGATACAGCCGGACTGAATATACCAAGAGACCACTCTGAAACCATGCACCCTAAGGAAAGACGACGTTCCTAAGGGAAGCCGTTGCTGCAGAGTGGTTGTTGTGAGGAAACATGGAAGTGAATGCGTCGTACCCCACTTGGTGCTCCCGGGGCAAAAGGAGGTATAATAAACGAACAAGTAACAGGAGAGAGGTGGGACAAGGCCCGGATCAATTCTGTTTCCCACGACTCCCGCCAGGTCCATCTCTTTCACACATCTCCGCGAGCAGGTGGAGGCCCGCAGGCTCACCAGTAAGCGCAGGAGCCTTTATACCAGAGCTTTCCAAACTGTGTGTCGCGATACAAAAGTGTGTCGCCACACACAGCGTGGTGTGTCGCCACACCACCCGGAAGCAGCGGCGCGCGCCCCTCCCGTGCCGCCGCCGTGCGCGCGCGTGTCGCCAGCGGCGGCACTTTGGAAAGCCCTGCTTTATACCCTTATCGCGGGAACAATGAAGGTGCTCGGCGGAGGACGGGAGAAAAGCCGCAGAGGGCGCGGGAAATTAATAAATGGGGGCCTGCCCTTTGGAAAACACTATCCCATATCCGAGCTGGTGGGGTGGGGGAAAAGAGAGAGAGGAGAAGCGAAATACTCGAAACCACGTGAGCGCCCGTTACCTACAAAATCAACCCTACAGCTGCTAACGGTCACATGCGAAAAAGGCCTGCCAAGCCGTTCCCCTCACCCACCTGCACACCGCCTCAGTTCCGGCTGCTCTTTTTATTCCCGGCTCGGCAGGTGCGGGTGGGGCGTGGTGGGGAAAGGACGCTTGGCTCCTCCCTCTTTCTCTGCCTCCGGGGTGGCTCGTGCTGGGCCCCGCCCTAGCGTGCTAGGGTTTCTGGAGCGAAGCCGGGTTGAATAGGATGGTCTGCGATAGTTTTGCTTCGGTATTGCCATGAACAGGCTGGGGTGATTTTAAATAGCGTAGGCTTCGATTGAGTTTGATTGCAAAAGAGCGAAAGAGGTTTCCTAATTCAGCCACAACATAGTTTAGGGATTGACGGTTCAACGTGCCATGAAAAATCAGAAAAGTGACCCAACTGAGTAAATCTGGCTCAGTTAATGAGTAAGTAATGAATTTACTCATTACTTACTGAGTACTCATTACTCAGTAATGAACAGTTTTTGTTATCCTGGTTGATGCAAATTGACATTTGTGTGTCCCTTTTGTGAATTTTTTTTAAAATCTGTTACATAAATTTTGTTCAAAAATAGATGAATGCATAGTTTCTGAAAACCTAAGTTAATGCAACCTAAAATTACATTTGACTGTTTAGCAGCCATGTTATACTGGTAACTCATACTTAGTTTGGGATCAACTTTTTTTTTGTGCCTTCAAATCAGTTTTTGACTCCTGGTGACTGCCTGGATAAGTCCCTGCAATTTTCTTGGCAAGGTTTTTCAGAAGTGGTTTGCCCTTGCCTCCTTCCTAGGGCTGAGAGAGAGTGACTGGCCCAAGGTCACCCAGCCAGCTTTCATGCCTAAGGCAGGACTAGAACTCACAACAGACTCCTGGTTTCTAGCCTGGTGCCTTTAACCACTACACCAAACTGGCTTTTGGGATCAACCACAATTCCAAGATTTATCTTGTTACCTGTATGTAGTAGCATGGTTAAGCCCGTATTGTGAAAGGTCGGAAGTTGCAAACTTCCTGTCCCAGAAACCTTCTAGGTCTACACACCCATGGTCCACCATCTTCTAAGAGGAAACACTGATTTAGCATCTTCCCCACTACTTCCAGTGTACAAGAGAAATGGGATTCCCACAGCTTGTGCATCTTATTGTTGAGTAAAGGAAAAAAGAATGATAAAAGAAATTCTGTAGCAGTCTCTAGGTCTGTAGTTGTGTGCATGGGGAAATCAGCCCATTTTCCTTTGTGGGGAGAAGAGATTAATAGAATCAAACTTTATTTTTAAAAAAGGCAATGCAATGTCTTTTTAGCTTTAAATATTACACAAAAACAACAAAAACATTCCCTGGTAGAGGAGATAAAAATATGGAGCTGTTTAAATCAGCATCTTAGAAAAGGTTCCTGCATATGTGGGAGGAGGGGAAAAATATAAATTTCAATCCTTCCAGGTATTTTTTAAAATACTGCAGTCTAGCTTATAGTCCTGGGATTCCGTGTGGTCTCCCACTAAAGTTCTAACCAGGTAAAATCTTACTTAGTTTTTTTTAGATTATCCAGGGTCCTGTAGCTGGTGCCATTTAGCTTAATGTTTTCCTCAATATATCATTCCAGTTTGATGGGGAACCATTTATGAACATACTTATTTTTTTACAAGAATTTTATTAAGTTTAAAGCAAAGATAAAAACTACAAAAAGAAAAAAAGTGAGAAAACAAAAAAAATGAAGAAAGATTTTTTTAGAAATTACAAGATGACTTCCGACTTTCAACAAGAATATATAGCAATTTCCATAATTAATCCTTTACTTTAAATCTAACCAAGATCATACTATTTCTATAAATCATTCCAGACATATTATAAAAATCACTAAAGACAATTGCTCCTTCCCCTTATATATAAAGAAAAATAAACAAATATATAAACCTCTGTCAACTCCTCCCCACCCAGGAACCCATTTATTTAAATATTTCCTTCCTACCGCTATTCTATATATTTCTGGCCACTATAATAAAAATCAAATTATAAAAACATTTCAATTGTCTACTTTATACTTAATAATACTATAACAATCTTAACCCTATTAAACCTAAAACCAAACACTAATTATTGTGTCTTATAAATCTTAAAAATTCAAACAAACTTTAAAAACAGTAGAATACATCTTAATCCAAATCATTGAAGAAAAATAGAATCATACAAGCCTTAATATCAATCCACATACAGTACATATTCTTCATTTCTTATCCCACCTCAAAATAAAGCAGAATATGTCTCCATATTACACATAAGGCATTTTTTACATAAGCAGAATATGTCTCCATATTACACATAAGGCATTTTTTACATAAAAGTCAAAAAGCCTAACTGCCTCCCCCTACAGAGTCAGATTCCTTAGCTAACATCCTCCCACGAAAAGAAACTGCTTCGTTCTCAAAACAATCCTTCAGGAAGACAAAACCAGCAATATCTTGCAAGTCAAACTGTCTTAACTCTTTCAACACCAAAGTATATTCATCTCCTGGCATTTCCTCAAAGCCTCTAATCTTGCTGTCAGTAAAGTCATCTTGTTCTTGATTAGACTCTTCTTCCTCCTCCTCTAAAGCATCCTCAACCAGTTGACACATTTTAAAACTGATATTTTGTACAATATCCTGAATATCTTGCAGAATAGTTTGGCAGGTAGCATGGAGAAGCTGTTAAAAGTCACTACGAAGCTCATAACGAAACTCAGAGAATATTTCTTTAAGGTCGTCCATGTTTCAGGCAGTAAATTATCCAGCATCGCCTGGATACTTAGCTAGCACAGTTAGGAGCTAGTGGGTTCATAACAAAAAAAAGTGGATAGAAAAACTAAAACAGCAAAGTCAACGTGTAGGAAAATGTTAAGTCCTTCAAATTAATTACAAAAATAGTAATGGGGATGTGATTATTTATTCTCAGTCCTCCTTAAAATTTAAATGGGAAGTAAGCCAACAGCTAAAAGAAATTTTTAAGATTAATCCAGAAATAGTGATAAGCACCAAGAGAGTTTGTTTCTTCTTGCTGTAGAAAGCCTCTCTTAGGGTAGAAAAACTTAAAGAATATATACATTGGGTGATTTAGAAATGGGAAAGGCTCGATCTATTGTCCCTTTAGGGCTGCAGTGTGGTCTGGAAAATGATGGCGTCCCCGACTCCCGTCGTCCTCTTACCAGATTAATGCTAACGCTGTTGGCGGTCTTCAAGCTATGAGGCGATGTTCTGAAGTACAAATGGGATGATTCCGAGCGTTTTCTGTCCATGAAAATGCTCTAGGGCACTAGGAAAAGCCTGCCTGCGCCCCGCAAAAAACCCACGCTGTCAGGGCTGCCCGCAGCACTCGCAAGCAGAACTGTTCAGTCAGCCATGTTCCCACCGGAAGCCTATGAACATACTTACTGATGTTCAGACTGATTGCTCTATAGTTCCCTGGAACCTCCTTTTTCTCTTGGAAGATGACAACAACATTTGTCCTGCAGTAATCTAGCACTTCACCCATTTTCCAGGATTTCTGGATAATAATGGATAGAGATTTGGCCAATTGTAAATTTCTTCAGTATTGTAGTATGAGAGATTGTACGGAGGCTGGGAAAATAATGGGAGGAATGTTAGATGTAAAAGAAATAAAAAATTCATTAGTAGCTTACCTCATAAATAGCAGCTCAGTCCAGGCTGCAAAAAGCTTGAATTTCAAATCATTAAGGCTCTACCTTAACAAACTTACTAATAATGAGGAGTGGAAGTTCTTGCAGATTCCAAGCTTCTGTATCTTGCAGCTAATCCTGGGGTAACTTTAGAGAAGGCTGTGTAATTCTCACTTCCTGCTGTGAAGAGCTGGACATTTAGGATGCAATCCATCTGGTCCTGCAGATCTGCACCGTGTTCCTGTCAAGTTGGAATTTTGCTCTTTTAAGTATTAATAACTAATTCAATTGTCAGATGGAACACTGCTCAGAAAAGACTGGGCCAAAACAAGAGTTGAGTTCTGCTTTTTCTATGTGATCTGATACCCTTTTGCTATCTTCATTGAACAGCTGACTTGGTTTCTTTTCTCATCTTTTTCTTTTCGACATACATGACAAAGCCATTTGTTCTTAACATCTTTTGTTAACCTGGATTTATTCTGAGCATTTGCTTTCCTGGCATCATCTCCACAATCCAGACTGCCATGTGTACCGTTCTTTGCTGACCTGTCCCTCTTTCTACTTCTTGCATGTGTCTTTTGATTTTCTGTTTTTCATAAATCTTTCTGGGAAGCCTCACTGACTTTCTGTTGGCTTCCATTTTTCCTCATTGGAATTGTTTGTGATTGTGCTTTCAGTATTTCATTTTTAGGAATTCCTACCCATCTTGTGCTCTTTTCCCCATTAGCTTCTCTTGTTGTGGAACCCTGCTTATCACTGCTCTGAGTACATAAAAATAATCATTTTAAAAGTTCAAAATATGCCACTCAGCTTCAATTTTCCTTAACATCAAAAATTCTAGCATTAGATGCTCATTCCAACCCCCAGTTCCTACTACTTACATCTGCCTACTAAGTTTTCCCTAATGGTTAAGATCAAATCAAGGATAGCCTTCCCCTTCTGAATGAGAAGGGTATAAATAAGACGGGTCAATAAGACAGGTCTTTCATTTCTTGAAAGCTCCATGCTTGGCAGGGTCTGACAGCCTCTTCCACACCTCTGATGGAAAATAGATTGTTGGCAAGACAGTCCGGAAATCTTGGAAGGACCATGCTTACAGGGTTTGTTTCCCAACAGATGTGGGGATAATAAAGTGCAGGTAAACCAGCACATAGGCCATGCAGGATAGGAGAAGAGAGAAAGAGAGAGAGACAAGGTGCACCATATTTTCTCTACTCACCCAATAAGATTTCCCCAGATTTTGTTTTGAACACTGAAAATGTTCTAGATTTTAGTTCTGCTGAACCACAGAACACCCAGCATGGTTTGGCAGAACATCTGAGGCCCAATGTATTTAGTTTGAATTTGAAACAAAACAAATGTTATTTTTTGTGTACACAATATTTGCTTTCCAGCACTAAAGAGTTCAAGCTTATCTTGTTATTTCCCATTGATTATTACTGTATGGTCAACAAAGGCTATGAATTTTGGCTCAATATTCTTCTGATGATTCTTGTTGGAGATACGTCCGGGGGATGTGGTGGATGAGGCAGCCAGAGATTACATGAGCTTTCAAGTCTTAAATTTTATTATATTTACCCTCTTTTGGAGCATAATCTCTAAAGCAAATTATTTATGAAACTTTATCTTGGGTTGCTCAGAGGGAGGACAGAGTAAAAGAAATAGAAAGCCTTATCTGAAATCCCTGGAAATAAACCTAGTTACGGTCCTGTATTGGCATACCATAAGGTTATACCAAATGTGTGGGCTTTAACACTCCGTTTGAAGATTACAACTGAACTTAAAGAAATTGGAAGGTTGTGAAATTTGCTATCTAAACTAGACAGTGTTCCAGGAATATTATAAAGAGAGAATTTGCAATTTCAAACTATGCTTTTAAAGTAATAGCCCCCTCTTTGTAGAGCTTCTGCAAGCACTTACTGAAAGCTTTTTACAAACTGAGCTGATGAAGGAACAGCTCAGGTACTAAAACAATGATCCTCACTAGAGATGGCTACAAACAAAAGGGGTTATGCCCAGTAACTGAAGATGCTGATGTGTACATTAAATCTTAAAAACAGTCAAGAATTACTGACTTTTTCTCCAGGGCTGTAACCCCAATAAACTCTGGTGATCAAGGCAGTGACACGAAAGTAAAACAACACGCCATGTGAATGGTCTTTTGGTCGTTATTGCTCTTGGACAGCTATTACCAACATCATAGATAAGAGGACCTCAAATATTCCAAATATTGCTGAGAAAGTATCTATTGCTGAGAGACAGCTAAACTCCAAGGCTATGAAAATACACACGGACAATAGTGTACTCGACCTACAACCATGTACAATAAGAACTCAATCTGTAACAACAAAGCCCCTTACCAAGGTAACTTTAACCCCTTCCAGCCACAAGGCTTGGGAATCCTTACTGGCAAATGAGGCCAATTATTTGAGGGGTTCAGAGGATTCCTGTTTGCAAAAGATTATAGAAGCTTTGGGAGAACAACATGAGGCTTTTAACAAACTACTGAAGGAATTGCTATCTACTTCAAATGATCTACTGACGACCCTTATCACAGAAAAACACAGTATTTGATAATAATTCACTAATGCAGAATCATTCCCAAACCCAGACTCATTTTATAAAGAGAAAAAACAAAGTAAAGGCCCAGGTGAAAACCAAGAAAAGGGAAAAGAGGGCATAAGTAGTAAATTAAGTAAGGAAAGGTAAGAACTGGAAGAGCACTGCTATTCACAAACAGACTTCTAAATTTAAGTATAACCATCTATTTAAACTTTTGGGAACAGCTGACAAAAGAAACAACAGACCAACTAAAAAACCACCCAGGAAGAAGATGGAAGCAAACAAAGTTTCTAATGAAGCAAGTAAGGCCTCTAATAAGGTTGAAATGACCAGTACAGGTCTATGCCAGTAACATCCAATACCTGTTGAGGACTTTATTATTGAACAAAATCATTTAGCAAATAGCTCAACAAACTCCATTCTTCTAAGAGAAAAGTTCCATGCAGAAGGTGGTACTTGCAACTAATGAATCCTAAGCTGGCATTTATCAACTTCCCAAAACCTTCCTCTCACAGAAGGAACGAAGGTTGCATTTGGGGCATCTGCTCCAAAATTTCACCCCACTTAGACTTGTTTCAGATGATATTTTTGAAGACCATTAGTGGGCAGCTAGGACCACTGAATGGAGCAGAGCGTATAACAGCAAAGAAACACGCACACACAGAAAGGAGTTTTTATCTTAATAGCATTAATGAGCACGCTAGAGAAATATAGGTTTTTGATCTTAAGCACATAGCCCACCCAAGCATAAAGAATTACACACTTAGACAACGTAGCTTACAAAAAGAGTTCTTACTGTTTATTTGGTCCAGTTACATTTTCGTTCAAGAAAGATGACTTCTTGTTCTTCTTTTGTCCCTAAACTTAATTTACCCTCACCCCTCATTGCTGGTGAAGGCTGCGGTGGTGGAGTTTTACATTAGATAGCTCTCACTAGATTAACAACTTGGGAATCTCCTCCTTCCCCAAAGAGTTTAAACAATTCCTCCATGATTCCATGATATAAGGGACGCGGTGGCTCAGCGGTTTAACCCGCTGAGCTGTAGACTGCCGATCGCATGGTCGGCAGTTCGAACCCCCGCGCAACAAGGTGAGCTCTCGTTGCTCGTCCCAGCTCCTGTCGACCCAACAGTTTGAAAGCTTAGCAAGTAGATAAATTGGGTACCACCTTAAGTGGGAGAATTTGCTGGCGTCCTGTCGGGGATCGGCCACCGAACGGAAGACCTCTTGAATGGCGGTGGCGACGACGGATCCCGAAGCAGCAACATCTACAGGACGTCAGCAGCTGGCTCCGACGCAAGGCATCATGGGACATGTAGTCCAGTAGCCACGGAAGAGTCGGTTCCCTTACCCCTTCCCTTAGCGCGCAATTTAAATTGTAAGAATGTATAAAAATGTATACGATGTATGTAAGCCACCTAGAGTCCTCTGTTAGGGAGGGGATAGGCAGGGTATAAATATAAGTATAAATAAATAAATAAATAAATAAATTCCTTTTGCAGTTTCCCTGTGCTGGACCTGCACCATCATTTGTCCATCCAAGGAATTCAATATTAGTCCTTGGAGTTTAAGATCATTGGCTACCCAGTTTTCATAGCCTTCTGAATCTGTACTTGGAGGATCTTCCTTCAAAATATTATGCAGATTAAAAATCCTTTCCTGCCTTTCCACCCAAATTTTCCAGGGATAAAACTCTCCGGGTTTTAGTTTAAAAATTACTGGATTCTAAGGCAGTTGCACACTGGCCATTTTGTCTAAGCAAAAAGTTCAAAAATCACTTTAAAAAAAAATATTCCCATTATGCTTTATGGCTATTTTCTTGTGCAAGATAACCCCCTCAGTATTTACACTGAGTATTCTCTCAAAAAACAACAATGCTCATGCAAAAAACAAAAGAAGCCAAAAATGAAATTTTTTGCTGTTTATCTTTTTTTCTCTATTAAAAATAAATTCTCCTTCTGTAAAAACCTGGGCCCATAACCCTATGAAGACCATTAGTGGGCAGCTAGGACCACTGAATGGAGCAGAGCGTATAACAGCAAAGAAACACGCACACACAGAAAGGAGTTTTTATCTTAATAGCATCAATGAGCACACTAGAGAAATATAGGTTTTTGATCTTAAACACATAGCCCACCCAAGCATAAAGACTTACACACTTAGACAACATAGGTTACAAAAATAGTTCTTACTGTTTATTTGGTCCAGTTACATTTTCGTTCAGGAAAGATGACTTCTTGTTCTTCTTTTGTCCCTAAACTTAATTTACCCTCACCCCTCATTGCTGGTGAAGGCTGCATGGAGAAAAGGGGAAAATTCTGGAGTTGAGGCCTAGCACATGGCCTCTCCATGGAAGGACCAGCAACCGCATGGTCCTTCTTCTCTGGTGGAAGAAAGCAAGAGAGAGAGAGAAAAGAAGTGGGAGGGGCAACAAGCAGCTTCCTCTAGAAGCATACAGAGAGTTTGCCTCCTAGAGCAATCACCCATATGCTAATGAGGCATACTGATTTGCTAGAACTTCCAACAATTTTAAAGGTAGAATATTTGTATTACAATGGTGTGATAGGAAGAGCACTGGTAACTTTTGACTCTGTTAATACAGCATAAATGGTTTATCAATTTAAATTCCTCCTTCAGGCAAGAGGGCTTGAAGTAACTAGATGTTTTAAGAATATTTCTATAACCCCTCTAGATAAACACACCATCCAATAGTAGACAGGAATTTCTTACCTGAAGAAATAGAGCTTATAAATACTTCTAATGATTTGCCCCCTATGGAACAAAATCGTATCATAGTTAAATTGTCCTGGTTGAGAGAAGAGTTGATTAATAAACAGGTACAGTCACCATCTATAACTTCACCCCCTCCTAGCCTTAAAAGCTCTGAAAAGGAGGGATCAAAAGGACACGTTCGCACTAGATACTATCATATTATCATAGTGGATGATTTTAATGCAAGAATAGGGGGTGATAAGCACAAAATAGCAAAACAGTTGAAACTTGACATTGATGAACTTTCCCTTACTTTCCCTTATACTTTGAAGGATTCTAAAGTAAACCTGGCAGGGCTTAAACTTAAAGTTTATTTTTCAAATAGAATTTTCAAATTCTGAATGGCTCTTGCCCCAGAGATTCTCTTGGTAATTTTACATACTTATTGACAAATGGAACAACAATAATTGACTATGTATGTATCCCTTCTGCCAAAATAGGAAAATTTCAAAAGATGGAGGTTATTCCATGAGGCTGTAGTGATCACCAACCTATCACGTTCCAATATACTGGCTTTGAAGATAGTGGAATGTTGAAAATACATAATGATCACATGCCTGCTCTAAAACTTTCAGGCCAAAAAAGAGTTAAATGGTCTGTTAATTTAGCTGATAGAATCACTGCAGTACTTCACTCAAACCATCTGGCAGGTATTCAACTTAAATTGATTAATGCTGATCCAACTTCTCCAGTTATCCTGAGCCACTATCAACAAATAGTTGACCATTTAAAACCAGAACTAAGGCAGGACACCTCTAAATTAAGTTCAGCTCACCAACAACATAGTCACTGGTTTGATACGGAATGTAGAATAGCATGTTGTATGGTTAGGAATTTGTCAAGGAGAGCAAAAGATAGTTGTGTCCCATGGGTAATTATAGAACTGCTTAGGAAGAAAAGGGAATATAAACTTCTCCTAAAGCACTCTCTTCTGACTGCCATAGATTCTAAAGACACAACATTATTCTGGAAACTGGTAAATCCCAATTTGGGCGAAGATAAGAACATCTTGGAAGGGGCGTGGTGGCTCAGCGGGTAAGACGCCAGGCTTGTCGATTGGAAGATCACAAGTTCGGAGGTTCGAATCCCTAGCCCCGCGTGATGGAGTGAGCTCCCGCACTAGCCCCAGCTCTTGCCAGCCTAGCAATTCGAAAGCATGCAAATGCAACTAGATGAATAGGTACCACTTCGGTGGGTAGGTAACAGTGTTCCGCGCGCGTCATGCAGCCACATGACCGTGGAAGGGTCTTCGGACAACGCTGGCTCTTCGGCTAACAAACGGAGATGAGCACTGGCCCCTAGAGTCAGACACGACTGCACAAATGTGCGGGGGGAACCTTTACCTTTTTATGCATACCTTTGGTTTTTCTCTGAAATTCTTTTTAAATTCAAATAATGCAAACAATAATCTATTACTTAAAAACAGGGTGCTGAATATCTGTGCCCAAAGAAATTTGTTTAAACCATCACAAAATAAAATTACCCCTTGTTATGCACTTAATAAAACCAAAATCGAATGTGAACATTATCTGAGGTTGTGTTACAGTACAATCCCTCCAAGAGGCACTTACAAGACTACAGTTCCAGCAAATGGCATCAGCAACTAGAGGGCTGATTTCTTAATATATAATATAATATTATTATATATTAATATAATTTAGCCACTTTGGTCTAGTCCTGGGCTAGAAACCAGGAGTCTATGACTTCTAGTCCCGTCTTAGGTGTGAAAGCCAGCTGGGTGACCTTGGGCCAGTCAATCACTCTCTCAGCCCTAGGAAGGAACCAATGGCAAACCAGGAGACAGAGAGTTCTAGTCCCACCTTAGGCATGAAAGCCGGCTGGGTGACCTTGGGCCAGTCACTCTCTCTCAGCCCAACTCACCTCACAGGGTTGTTGTTGTGGGGAAAATAGGAGGAGGAAGGAGTATTAGGTGTGTTCACCACCTTGAGTTATTTATAAAAATAATAAAGGGATAGAAAATAAATAAAGAAAAATAAATAAAGAAATAAAGAAGTTTCTCAAATTAACTACAGAATAATAGTAGCAATAGTATGTAGCTTGAATCATGTCAACTGGATTTCTATTTTCTCAGTGGAAACGTTTCGCTCCTTATCCAAGGAGCTTCTTCAGTCTGAGCAAAGTTAGTAAGGGAATCCTAAATATGTTTCTAGGTAGCTGTGTGACCTTACACCTGGGGCTAGGTCATGGTTATATTGAGATGTTATTTTAAGTCCTTTTATCATCTAAAGGAGGATCCTTAAGATCACCATGCTGCTGTTGAGCTTGTGAAATGGTCTTAATCTTCCATTTCACAAGCTCAACAGCAGCATGGTGATCTTAACGATCCTCCTTTAGATGATAAAAGGACTTAAAATAACATCTCAATATAACCATGACCTAGCCCCAGGTGTAAGGTCACACAGCTACCTAGAAACATATTTAGGATTCCCTTACCAACTTTGTTCAGACTGAAGAAGCTCCTTGGATAAGGAGCGAAACGTTTCCACTGAGAAAATAGAAATCCAGTTGACATGATTCAAGCTACAGACAATTCCACCTGGATGACTGAGAACCTTCATAGACAGTAGCAATAGTACAAAACCGTGCAGATAAAATACTGATTAATTAATGGTTTTTATAATTAGTTCTTTTCTCACTAAATGCTAAGTATAGCTGATGCCAAGTATGTTCACTGCCTTGAGTTATTTATAAAAATAATAAAGGTGGGAAAGAAAACAAATAAATAAATAATATGTGCTTCTGCCCTTGCTCCAAGGAAATTATAGAAGATTTTACCCATTATTTATTGTACTGCCCTATTTCCGCTTCAGCACATGGAAAATTTCTGGAGCCCTTCTTGGTAAGAAAAACATTTTCGCCTAATTCATATAAAATTGTATATCTAATGGATTTAGACAAGTAGACACTGCTATGGAAATTAGCAAGCTTTGCACGGGCTGCTGCTAAACAGAGAGACTATTTTATCAAAAGTTCTTAATGTTTTCTACTATATTATTTGCTGTAATAACACTGTTCTAATTTTTTTACTGATTTGTGTACATTTTAATCCATTTTATTAATGTTTGGCCACTTTTGTGCAGGTTTCACAATCTTATCTGTTCATCTTATTTGTTACGACCGGTGGTCAAAACAATCAATTGATTGAATATTCTTCCTGATTTGGTGGTTTAAATATGGCCCAGATTATTTGCTTTTTAAAACCTGAAGGGCACAAGTCTTTATCTGAAGTTCTTTGAGGTTTCTTTCTCCAGCTCACACAAGAGTCAAATTACGCTCCTGATGAAGCTCAACAAGAAATTATGGCTTCATGTGATATGTGAATCCATCCTAATTAACAGAAAAGCTTACTTATGACTAATGGCTGTAACAAGTGAGTTTCTTTTTCCTCTCAATTAGTAGTATTACACTTTAAGTATGGTTTCATTACAGCTGCCCACATAACAGTATTTTAAAATAGAACTCTATGTTTTGTTTTCTTTTGGAGTGGTCAAGGCAACATGATTGTTTCAGAAGTATGGCTAAGAAAGTTAGAAAGTAGGACATTCTGGAAGCATGGTGGAGGACAAGTTTCCCCAATGATATCCCCTTAAATATTTGCACTCTAATTCTCATTATAACTGAATTAGCCATGCTGGATATGGTTGATGGGAATTAGCCCAAAATGTCTGGTGGTCACCAGGTTGGGGGATTATGCTTAAGGTAGTCATTATGTCTTCCTGTAAATAAGATTAATGGATTTTATATGCACCAACTTCACTGAATGCAACAAGAGGTCTGAGAAGTGTGCATAGAATTGTCAGGCCCAGCCCAAGAAGGACAAAGAACCAATCCAGCCAAACTTCACTTCTTTATTTGTTCACACCATATAGACCGAATCTTGCCAGACTAAAGCTACTCAACCTAACCTAAAGGGAAATAACCTGGAAGGCTCTAGGGCTCTGAACCTCTTAGTCTTTCCATGCTCCAGCTCCAGACTGCGTTTTCTTTTATCTCGCTCCCCTCCTTGGAATGTGCTCCCTCCTTCCTGAGAACCAGCTGCGTTACTGTAGTCCATCACAGGAATTGTCCTGTGACTAGATGGAGTAGAGCTGTGTAACCTTTGAAAATCCTTGGAAGAAATATTTTGGACCTTATGTGAAGCAGTATCTCTGCTATTTGTTAAAGAGCACATACTTTTTTCACTTCCACACAACTCTGAAAAAAGATGCTGCTGCTTTAAAAGTTGTATATAAAGATGCCAAGCTTTAATTATTTATTTCAATATTTTTCTTGGATCTCATGGTGTACCTGAATTAATGGCAGAGAGATGCTGGGCTCTCACTTGCAGGAGGTCTAAAATAGTTCTTCCAAATTGGTATTTGAAAAATTCATGGCTGTAGATAGAACTCCAGAAAATTACTTTATTAGAGATTGTTTCAGCAAGGAAATGTTTATCATTATTATGAAACATAACACCTCTATCTTATATGCAATGTACCATGCAAGTCTTTCCAAGATGGAGGAGAGACACTTTCTAAAGATCCCAGGCAGGCTAGTGATAGTCCAAAAAAAAAAAAAAGAGGTAGACCAAGTCTCATGACATGACATACATCTTTCTCTCTAGTAGAATGTCAGTCTAATGGTTACAATTTCAGATAATGGTCCCCACCCCCCAGTAGTAGGACTTCTCCAAATCGGCGTTTTAGACGGAACCAAGCAGCTGTTCAAACCTTTTTAACTGCCTTTTCTTTGAAGTTACCCTGTCATGGGAATATGAAGTTGTTGGACTGCTGTTCATCAGTTTATTGTGTGCTTACACTGGCTGATCATTTTGTATTGCAGCTCTGCCTCCCATTTATTTCAGACACGTCAGAATATTTCATCCATTTTCAAATTTCAGAGCTGCAATAATCACAATAAAATTGCTTGCACTGATACTCAATGACCTATAACTGTCATTTATTCAGATCGTAACCAGCTAAAATTTTCAATCAAGGATAGGGAGCCTTCCGAAGAAAAAAAAACCAGCCTGAAGGCAGTCTTCGTTCATTTACCATCATTTATTGTAAGAAGAGAGGTTGGTGCTGTGCAATCTCTTTTGTTTCATCCTTAGAAAGACCATCAGTTTAAGGTGAAACTGGCTCAAACACCTGTTTTGCTTGCTCATTTTCAGACCAGGCTCCATTGCAACTGAAACTTTTAAAAATATTACATTTGTATGTAGGTTTAGCATTCTGCCTGGAGTTCCCAAGGGATTATGTGTGAGGGTCCGCTCATGCAAGCCGCACGCGTTTCTTCCCAAGAACGACTTCAGCTCTTAACATGTATAAGTAAACGGTTTATTGGTTTACATGGGTGACTTCGTTAAAGGCACGGATGGTTCTCGAGGTGTTGTCTTGGCTTTATATATCCTCCCGCCAGAGTGCCCTCCCCCTCCCGTCAGAGCTCCCGCCCCCTCCCTGCTGAAGGCTTCCCTCTGGTCCGCTGCTGGTGACCTGGAGTACCCTCTGGGAGGTGTGATTTGATTGTTCTTTCTGTGGTCTTTGATTAAGCCAATGGCCTCTTAATGGCAGGGCTCTGTGTGCCTGCCAGAGACCTGACATTATGACATGTTAAGCAGATTTATGAGAGACATTCAAAATGTAAATAACCTGGTTATGGAATATCTGGGGAATTCATTTTACCATTGTGCTTTTAAGGGAAGTGTGAAATAGAGAAATTAGCAACAAATCTCATTCATGTTGAGCCCAATTCTTAATGATGGTGGACACATTCATTTTTTAAAATAAAAACTTTATTAAAGTTTTAAAGTACAGATAAAATACAAAGTATAGAAAAGCTTGAGGAAAGAACTAAAAGAAAAAAGAAGTGCAGAAATAACAAGAAATACCGAGAGTGACTTCTGACCTTTTCCAAAACAGATATGAATACAAATATTGATACTTTGATCTTACTCTTAACTAAATCTTAATAAACTTTATTTCTATCAATAATAACAATTCAATCATCAAAAGCCAAAATCAAAATTCATTTTTTTCAGTTACAACCAAATAGTCCAAAAGCGGTTTCCACATAGAAACAAATCCAGTCACAGTATCTTCTTTTATCAATGCTGGATGGAGGGTACATTCATGTAGTTTCTTGATAGCAATACTGTATGGAGTTCTTTGGGTTTGTGGCAGGATATAAATATAATATATAAATATATAAATCAATCAATCAATCAATAAAAAAGTAAAGGTTCCCCCCGCACATTTGTGCAGTCGTGTCCAACTCTAGGGGCCGGTGCTCATCTCCGTTTGTTAGCCAAAGAGCCAGCATTGTCCGAAGACGCTTCCGCGGTCATGTGGCCAGCATGACGAACGTGGAATGCTGTTACCATCCCACCGAAGTGGTACCTATTTATCTACTTGCATTTGCATGCTTTCAAATTGCTAGGTTGGCAAGAGCTGGGGCGAGTGCGGGAGCTCACTCCACATGCAGGGCTAGGGATTCGAACCTCCGAACTTGCGATCGACAAGCCTGGCGTCTTACCCGCTGAGCCACCATGCCCCTTATAATTATAATTATAAATTATAAATCTGTTAATGTAGCCTTACAATAAAGTAGAATTAGCTCATCTAGTTGTGTTTCCTGTCTGGTTTACCTGGGAAGGCTGACAGTGGTCAAGGGGGAACTATCAAGACATTACCCCAAAGGAGGAGGCTGGCCTGTCCATTAAGACCTAGAGAGCTTCAGAGAGAGAAGGAGGAGGGATTTCAGATGTCCAGCCTTCCCATATATGGGCACAGCCTTCTGCCACAGAAGACTTTTATAAGTAAAGTTTATCACATCTTAATACCTTCTCATCAAGGTGTTACTGTATTGAAAGATTCAATAGTTGGTTGAAACATTAGCTTTATTCCCTAAGCAGGATCACTGAAGAAATATTTGTACTAAAATTCTACACTATACTAAATGCAAAGTGTTAACAGCTTTTTAGAAAGTTATGTTTAGGAATGAGTATAGCTCTCTAAACTGCTCTTACCAGATTATTTTAGTTGTGACATGCATTGATTCTAATTGTAGGATTACTTTAATTAGAGAAATAATAATTACATGTTTTATGGTCCTTTCACTATGAATGTTAACCACTTGAATGCATTGGATCCTAAGATTAGGTATAATTTTAATAATAAAGTAGTGGGTATTCATTTTTGTACAATTGGTTTGATGGTTGAACTCTTAAGTTATCCTTTTCATAACCATTGTGTTCAACTTCTTCTATATTATTCTGTGTGTGTGTGTGTGTATTTTTTTTCCATGCATTTTTTTCACAGCAAAACTATGTTGTGTACAAATAATGGGAGGGAAATGTGTATTAGAGAAGGATGTCACTATGCAAATTCAGCACTTCTTAAGGGGGGAAAAAAACTAAAAATCAGAGCCCATGGATGCAGGAAGAGGTGAATTTATATGAGAACCTTTGGAAGAGTTACATTAGGATAAAAAGAAAAACTGAAATGGAAAACACAGGGTAAATGTCCATTGCACATATGTATCAAGTGAGTCAATCCCTGATATGTACTCAAGCCATATTTCTTCAAACATAGTGCATTTCTATAGAATAAATTAAACCATGAGTTTGATCTAGAAGAACCACCTTATTAAGAGTCTTATTAAGAGATGGGCGGTGATAAATTCGACAAATAAATAAATAAATTTTAATATTACTGCATAGCTTTGCCCTACTTGTGGAAATGTTATGCTAGAAATGGCTGAGTTGTAGCCCCAATATATTTGAAGGTACCAGGCAGGGGAAGAATGGTCCAGCACTTGTTTTTATATGATTGCTGTTGGGTACTTTGGCAGTTCTCTGTTGAAAGGGAAGATGAAAAGGATTAAATAAGTATATAGTTGTATATTTTTGTTCCCAATTATAATCTAAATTCTTATTATAGGAGATTGGCCAAGAAGATAATCATATTGATATGATTGCTGTGGGGTAATAAGCAATTTCTCTGCAAAACAATTAATTTGAAAGTGAATATATATCTGTTACAGTACACAGACGAATATCAGTAAAGTGACAGAGTTAGATTTTTGCTGCAGATATTTAAACTAGAAAATTGTCCAGCTAAACTGCCTTCAGTGAAGAGGTTGTTTCAAAACCCTGGGTCTGAAACCAGCAATGTTATACAATCTGCAATATGGAATAGGAGAGCACAGGAATAATACCTGCATGAAATCGTGGAAGACTTGAATTTGATTTGGAAGAAAGTGGTGAAGATCATCTAGTTCTCATTCAGCTTCATTTCACAGATCAGGATGTCTATTTCAGTCCCTCCAGAGATCAATAGGCTACCTAGTAGAGATGTTAGTGACGGACCTGAGAAATAGCAAGGATACTAGGAAAGGAATGGAAGACAGAGCAGACATAGACAATCAAGAGATAGCAGGTGAGTCAATTGGCAGCTTATCTCATAAATAGCACCTTAGCCCAGGTGGAAAGAAACCTGTGAAGAAGCTTTTCAAATCATTCAAAGAGATTCTCCCTTAATGAACCCATTATAAATGAGGGTGGGAATTTCCAAGATTCTGTAATTACCCCAGATGAGCAGTGAAAATACTTTATTGAAATCATTGTAGTTCTTGCTTCCTTATCTTGCCTAGCTGGGTGGGGCTTGACAGCGACAGATAAGCTTCCTTTATAGAGGAAATAGCAACCTTCCATAACCTGGTGCTCTCCAAATGCTTTGGCCACGTTGGCCGAATATCATGGGAACTGAAGGGCAATCCATTTCAACCTGATGGGAAAAGGCTCTCTAAACAATTCAGGCAAACCCCCCATTATGGGTGAGGTGGGAAGCATGCTGTGACTAGATTTCTTGTTCAGGTCAGGAATTGTGCTAAGGTTGAGGCTAAGATGGAGAGTCTTATCCCATATGCACTCTGGACTATGATGGGGTGGATGAAAAAGAGCAGAAGATGGTATTTGCAGTTGTGCCAGGATTTGCAGAGTGGGGTGGGGGTATTTTTATAATCAAAGACACTGGTGAAAGTTTTAGCCTTTCCTAAAGCTTGGCCTCACTCCACTCTGAGTGCCATATGCCAGCTTTCTTTATTTAAAGAAACAAAATGCAGGATGTGCCAGACGGCCACCCACCACAAAGATGGCTGGGCTATCAGCCAGGGAGATTATTGACCAGCAAACCATACCAGGAGCAGTTTGATGTGGTATTTGATGCACCGTGCATGGCTGAGTTTTCCTTATGGGTAATGTTAGCTATGGATTAGAATTACGTGTGAATGGCCTGTAGTCTTTTAGATTGTATGCCTTCTGAATGGACTTCTGTTCCAGAGAAGAACTGCTCTGGAGACTTCAGATTGGGCCATCCTTGTTTCTTCCTGGAAAATAGATGATGAAGAATTGTGCCTAATGGATCATGCATACCTAATTATGCCCATTATTTCTCACCTTCAAATTGATCACCTGTTCCTTCATGCTTAAGGTACAGAACAGCAGTCTGAAGAATATTAAAAATAAACTAGCTGAAAATATGAAGAGCAGGCTTACTGTTTGCCCTTTGCCTGAAGTGAATAGCATGCATGTAGGTAACTTTTACTTCAGGTAAGCAACAAATTCATTTAAGACTCTCAGTTACATGGCCAGTGCTTGCTGCAAAGTTCATGCATGGTTTTTAAATCTTTATTACAGAATAAATTTTGGTATAATAGGCATAGAGTAATCTTGTCCTTGCAGGAGCTATATATAGGATTGTTTAGCTGAGTCTAGGAACTGGTGCTGTGTTTTTAAGTTTCCTGATGCTGTCACCTAAGGCTATTACTTTCTACTTGCTCCTTGGCCCTTGTGTCTCTCTCTTTTGCACCAGCTGTGACTTGAAAGTCTCCACACTGTCATGTTGCAGAACAAGGGGGTTTCCTTGTGTGTTTCTGCAGCAGATTATTTATTTATTTATTTATTTATTTATTTATTTATTTATTTATTAATCAAATTTATCACCGCCCATCTCTACCACGGTAGACTCTGGGCGGTTTACAACAAATGTTAAAATTAAAGTTAAAAACAATGATCATTAAAATACAATGAACAATACAATAAATAAGAATATAAAAATCCAGAGGATGGTAGAATCTTAAAAGGAGGTCATTATTAAACTAACCTAACCACCCCCAGGAGGAACTATCTCTACCTTTGTCCCACGCCAGGCGGCAGAACCAGGTTTTTAGGGACTTCCTAAAGGCCAAGAGGGAGGACGCCTGCCTCACCTCTGGGGGCAAGATGTTCCACAGAGAAGGCACGCCTCCTGGACCCCGCTAGATGAAATTCCTTTGTTGACGGGGTCCGCAGCATGCCCTCCCTGCATGACTGGGTGGGGCGGGTAGATGCAATTGGGATGAGACGGTCCCTCAGATAGCCTGGCCCCATGCCATGTAGGGCTTTAAAGGTGATAACCAACCCCTTGAATTGGACCCGGAAGCAAACTGGTACCCAATGCAGCTCGCGGAGCAGTGGTGTTACATGTGCTGATCTTCTCGCACCCATAACCACTCGAGCGGCTGCATTCTGGACCAGCTGAAGCTTCCGGATACTCTTCAAGGGTAGCCCCATGTAGAGCGCATTGCAATAATCTATATGAGAGATGACAAGGGCATGAGTGACTATTCGGAGGGCCTCTCGATCCAGGAAGGGGCGCAACTGGCGCACAAGCTGAAGCTGTGCAAAGGCCCTCCTGGCCACGACTGCCACCTGCCACCTCTTCGAGCAGGAGTCGTGAGTCCAGGAGGACCCTCAAGCTCCGGACTGAGTCTGAACGGGGTAGTGCCACCCCATCCAGAATTAAAGATGATAACTTCCTGGAGGCCGAGGGGCCATCAATCCATAGCCACTCCGTCTTACCAGGGTTCAGTTGAAGCCTGTTGTTCCCCATCCAGGCCCCTACAGCCCCTAGGCACTGAGATAGGGTGTCCACTGCAACACTTACTTCACCCGGGATGGAGATATACAATTGAGTATTGAGTATCATCAGCATATTGGTGATACCTCATCCCATGATGAAGGATGATCTCACCCAGCGGCTTCATGTAGATGTTAAATAGGAGAGGAGAGAGAACCGAACCCTGCGGCACCCCACAAAGAAGGGCCCGAGGGTCGGATCTCTCCTCTCCTATTACCACCGATTGCGAGCGACCCTGGAGGAAGGAGGTAAACCAGCGCAAAACTACACCGCCCACCCCCAACTCCCTGAGTCGCTCCAAAAGGATACCGTGGTTGACGGTATCGAAAGCCGCTGAGAGGTCCAAGAGAGCGAGAATGGATGCACTCCCTCCATCCCGCTCCCGCCAGAGATCATCCATAAGCGCGACCAATGCAGTCTCTGTCCCATATCCCAGCCTAAAACCTGACTGAAAGGGGTCTAGATAATCCATTTCATCCAGAATCCTCTGGAGTTGCAGCGCCACCACCTTCTCAACCACCTTTCCCAAAAAGGGAAGGTGGGAGACAGGACGAAAATTGTTCAAAACAGTGGGGTCCAGGGAAGGTTTCTTGAGGAGGGGGTGCACCAGCGCCTCCTTAAAGACTGCTGGAAACACCCCCTCCGCTAAGGATGCATTAATCATCCCCTGGACCCAACCACATGTAACCTCCTGAGCTGATTTCACCAGCCAGGAGGGACATGGGTCAAGATGGCATGTGGTGGTGTTTACAATCCGGAGGATCCTGTCTACTTCATCAGGCCCAACAGGATCAAACCGTTCCCAGATAACAGGGTAAGTACGAACCTCTGGCATCTCTCCAGATTGTGCTTCACGCTTAGAGTTAAATTTGGAATGAATCTGAGCGATTTTGTCCTGCAGATGCTCAGCAAATTCTTCCGATCGGCCCTGTAGATGGGTCACTGTATCTTCGTGACCCAAAAGAGATCTAGTAATCTTAAATAGGGCCGTCGGGCGGCAATCTGCGGACGCAATAAGAGCAGAGAAATATTCACGTTTCGCTGCTGTTACCGCCACAAGGTAGGCCCTAATAGCGGCTCTAGATTGTGTCCGGTCAGATTCAGTCCTCGTCTTCCTCCAGCGGCACTCTAGACGTCTCTTAACCCTCTTCAAAACCCTCAACTCCTCCGTGAACCACGGGGAGTGACGGTTCGAATGAGGCAAGAGAGGCCGCATAGGCGCGATCCTGTCCAGGGCCCCAGTCGCCTCCTTATTCCAAGCTGTGGCCAGGACCTCCACCGGACCGTGCATCAGATCTTCGGGTATAACCCCCAGCTCCTTTTGAAACCTCATTGGGTCCATCAGTCGCCGGGGGCGGACCAATCTAATATGTCCTGCCTCCCTGTGGAGTGGGGCGGCACGAGAGAGCCTCAGGGTCACCAGGGCGTGGTCTGACCATGACAATGGGGATAGATGTAACTCTCCCCTCAGATCACATTGCCACTGCTCAGACAAGAAAACTAGGTCCGGGGTGAGGCCACTGTCCCGAGTCGGGTCCCGAATAATCTGTGACAGGCCCATTGTTGCCATGGTAACCATGAACTCCCGAGCTGTCTCAGAGCTCCGTCCCAGGGAAGGCAGATTGAAATCCCCCAAGACCATAAGTCTGGGGAATTCCACTGCCAACCCTGAGACGGCCTCAAGAAGCTCGGGCAGGGAGGTTGCCACGCAGCAGGGAGGCTGGTACAGCAGCAACACTCCCAACTGCTCTCGAGAACCCAACTTGAAGAACAGGGTTTCACACCCGGCCACTTGTGGAGCAGTGCCCCTGAAGGCCATCAGAGACTCCCGGATGACAACCGCTACCCCTCCTCCCCTGCCCCGCTGTCTCGGCTGATGCCACACTCGAAACCCGGCTGGGCACATTTCTGAAAGGGCAACCCCTCCTTCTGGGCCCAGCCAGGTCTCAGTGATACATGCCAGGTCCGCCCCCTCATCCGCGAGCAAGTCACGAATGAGGGGGGCCTTGTTATTCACCGACCTGGCATTAAGGAGCAACAGCCGGACCTCAGGGCCCTCGAAGATCTGATTACCAGGGTCTGGGTTTGAGCTTGGGGGGCCGGAACACACCACCGGTAACAAACACCGGGGGCGCCTTCCCCAACGATGGCCTGCCCCCCAGCTCCCGTCATATCGTCCCTTACCCGTCACCACCTCAATCAAATTCTCCGCCCCGCAGCCCCCAGAGAATCCTAGCCCAGACGCCTCCACTTCTGGGGCCCCGGAGATCCTGGATGTAGGCAAGGGTCCCTTTCCACATACATACATCCTCTCATACTCAGTCTCTCCTGGGTAATGGCAGGGCTCCCAGCGTACCAGCTCACGCTCTCGGCGCTGGGAAGCCCCAACCACCCCACACACCTCACTCTCTCTCACTGCTCCCCGCTGTGGCCTCTCTCACTAGCCAACCACTACCCAACCACTCCTACCTACCCTGCCTCTCACTCAGGGATCGGTACTCTCTCACCAATCATACAGTCCTAGTCCCCCCTTGTCACTCTCATTTACAACGGGGCACCACATTCACGCCAAGGGACCCTGCAATCTTCTGCCGCCTTAGTAGACTGGGGGTGGGATCCTCCACCTCATCCGCCGAGCAGTTAAAATTTTAAGCTGTTATAGAGTCCGTGATATCAGAGTTCAGGGTGTTATTGCTGCAGGCCAATTCCGCTCTCAGTGCCTCTTGTACTATCCAGCTGATCCCTCTTGCACCCCCATACTCCATTTCCTCCACAACATTGAGGTTAATGGGCCTCAGTCAGATTTTTTTATGGGGTGAAAACCAATCCTCAGCTGGAGGGCATAGGCTCGCCTATGAAGCCACTTAGTTATTCCGTCCGGAGGAGTTCTAGATGTTTTCCACTGCCTTCTGTAGAAGGCCAGCCACACCAACAGTTGTCTTGCCGACCCCACCACAGCCGACCCCAGGCTCGACCAAGCTCTGCCACGCCCGCAGCCCCGACAGCTCCACTGGTCCGTTGCTCCGCAGCTCCGCTCCGCAAGCTCCGCTCCGCAGCAACACTGGGCCTGAGGGAAAAAGCCCCTCGTCTCTCACACCAGGCTCTGCCGGTCCTCCGTGGGTCCTCCGCCGGTCCTCACCAAACTCCACCGGGCCAATGACTCTGTTGGACCGCAAGCTCGCAAACCGCTGGGCCGCAACTCTGCAACTCCGTCAATCGCCGAACTCCGCTCACCGTACCGCTCCGTCATTTTTATTCAGTAGATCTTGGTTACAAGCAGTCACATGGTAGAAAGGCTTAATCATCTCTGGTCTGCGTGCAAGCGAGATATTTTGGACGAAAGCCACATAGCCATGTGGCCCTCCTGTGTGTACGTGTGCTTAGGAAGAAGGGAAGATAATACAGAATTCTGGGTGGCATCTCATTACTTATTCTGGTATCCCTAATTTGGTTTGGTTTGTCATAACATAATCTTGGCTATTGTGAAGTTTAAGCCATAGTTTATGGTTTAGTGCTATATGAGAAGCAGGACAATATTTTTTCAGTATCTGGCTCCTACAGCTAACCATGGCTTCGTGTTATTGTGAGCCCAGCTGTTGAATAATGTGGTTGAGAAGAATGGCTTATAAAACCAAACTATGCATCAACATTACTGGCATGTTCACATGCCAGTAAGGTAATGCTCAAGATCTTGCAAGGTAGACTCCAGCAATTCATGGAGCGAGAATTGCCAGATGTACAAGCTGGGTTTAGAAAAGGCAGAGGAACTAGAGACCAAATTGCCAATATCCGCTGGATAATGGAGAAAGCCAGGGAATTTCAGAAAAACATCTATTTCTGTTTTATTGACTATTCTAAAGCCTTTGACTGTGTGGATCATAACAAATTGTGGCAAGTTCTTGGTGGTATGGGGATACCAAGTCATCTTGTCTGCCTCCTGAGTAATCTGTATAACGACCAAGTAGCAACGGTAAGAACAGAGCACGGAACAACGGACTGGTTTAAGATTGGGAAAGGAGTACGGCAGGGTTGTATACTCTCACCCTACCTATTCAATCTGTACGCAGAACACATCATGCGACATGCTGGGCTTGAGGAATCCAAGGCTGGAGTTAAAATCGCTGGAAGAAACATTAACAATCTCAGATATGCAGATGATACCACTTTGATGGCTGAAAGCGAGGAGGAGTTGAGGAGCCTTATGACGAATGTGAAAGAAGAAAGTGCAAAAGCTGGGTTGCAGTTAAACCGCAAAAAAACCAAGATTATGGCAACGAGCTTGATTGATGACTGGCAAATAGAGGGAGAAAAAGTGGAGGCAGTGACAGACTTTGTATTTCTAGGCGCAAAGATTACTGCAGACGCTGACTGCAGCCAGGAAATCAGAAGACGTCTACTTCTTGGGAGGAGAGCAATGGCAAATCTTGATAAAATAGTTAAGAGCAGAGACATCACACTGACAACAAAGGTCCGCATAGTTAAAGCAATGGTATTCCCTGTAGTAACCTATGGCTGCGAGAGCTGGACCATAAGGAAGGCTGAGCGAAGGAAGATAGATGCTTTTGAACTGTGGTGTTGGAGGAAAATTCTGAGAGTGCCTTGGACTGCAAGAAGATCAAACCAGTCCATACTCCAGGAAATCAAGCCAGACTGCTCACTTGAGGGAATGATATTAAAGGCAAAACTGAAGTACTTTGGCCACATAATGAGAAGACAGGATACCCTGGAGAAGACGCTGATGCTAGGGAAAGTGGAAGGCAAAAGGAAGAGGGGCAGACCAAGGGCAAGATGGATGGATGGTATTCTGGAGGTGACGGACTCGACCGTGGGGGAGCTGGGGATGGTGACGGCCGACAGGAAGCTCTGGCGTGGACTGGTCCATGAAGTCACGAAGAGTCGGAAACGACTGAACGAATAAACAACAAATGCATCCATGCCTCTGCTGGTGTTTGGATCCAGGCTTAACTCTAATTCTCCATCTACCATCCCACCCTTCTTTACGTAGAAATGAACAGAGAACATCATCTTTCAAAAAACAGCATTGTGATCTCTCATAAAACATATATCTTACATACCTGTTAGACAGATGCCTTCAATTTCCTAAAGTGCTATGATCAGTGATGGAATTTATGCTAACACGTTTTGAATGTATTGGAGCAAAAATACAACTTAGCTTGGCTCAAAAAAGGGGGGAAAGACTTCTTTTGCAAATAATAGCTTTACAAAAGTGAGAATACTCATTCTGCTCTTGAGTCATTTTTGTTTTGACCTTCTCAAGGTTACCATCCTTGAAAAGGAGATAAATCCCTTGAGCAAAATAAAAAAAATGAGCCTTGAAAAGTGAATTGCTCCCTTGCTGTGGTGCACTTTTCCTGAGACTTGTGTTGAAATTCAATAAAACCTAAAGAAGGAGAGAAGAAACCTTGACAGCCTTATGTCAAAATAAAATTACAAAGGGACTGCTGTCTGCGTACAGTAATTTTCTTCTTTTCCACATCACTGATTTTAAAAATGCTCTGTCTCTCTTGCAGAGAGCCTGCTGCTAGCACAGTTCAAAAATGCAAATATCTGGTGAGAGTGAAGGAAGAATGTAAGAATATATTTAAATAAAAGTCTTAAAGGTAAAAAGAGTTGGCTTGAATTAGATATGACCACTCATATTTGATTAATCAATGGCAAGAAGTTTACGCTGGCCACATGGTGGGAGTGTTGTCTAGAGGTTGGACAAAATTAATGTTTCTTTCCATGCTTGAACCACTGCAATAACTAAAGACTGTAAAAACAGGACTAAGGTAGTGTTGGATTAGTAAGGATGGGTGAGTATCCACTAAAAGAGCAACTTGGAGTATGCTGCCAGAAGTCATACATTTCTTTACCAGTTCTGAATCTTTGAAGGGATGGGTCTGAAGCTAGACTTGATGTCAAAAAGCAAACTGGTTTAATGCAATTAATGGAAGCAACAGTAGCAAAAGGTTTCTGTTACATATAGTGACCAAACTGGAAAGGTCAGTTAAAATCATAATCTTCAAGTTAGAAGCCAACAAGCAGCTTCTTGTTTCAAGGATAGGCTGTCATCACATATTTTAGTTGTAAAAAGTGTTGCTCTCTGTTCCCTAAGTGTGGGCAGAGCATGATATCACACTTCCCTTCTGAACATAAAATGTGTTTTGGTAGAAAAACCCGATAATCAGGCCTAGCGGAACTGATGTCGTGTGCTTTAGAGACTTCCCTTCAATGAGCAGACCAGTCAGTGAACAGAATTAATTTAGTTTCACAATGAAGGATATTCACCCCAAAGTAGTATACCAAGTTCATGTTTTTTTACCAGTCCAATGTCAGGATCACTTGACTGCACATCCTGCCAGTACTAAACAAGCAACAAGATACGTGTCAGCCATGGAGAAAGTTTCAGCACTTGGGAGGAGGGAGCGCATTCCAGCGAACACTCGAGACTGTCTTCTCAAGCTTCAAGGCCATGCACCTGCGAGAGGCAGTGAGGAGGGGGCTGGCTGTGGAGCGAGAACTGAAGATTGGGCTGGCACTTTAGGGGCAGGGGAGATTTCAACTTTTAGACTTTTGGCGGGAATCCTCATTCAGGTCTTTGAGAATGCTTTGAATTACATGTATCCTTAATAAAGCTTATTCTGCAATTCTAATGAACTGCATTGAGAAGTGTATATTGGGGATTTGAACTCAGGGTAATCACAGAAAGACCCAAAACTAATCTATGTTGATTCTACCTGAGAGTATTCCAACACCCACGGATACTCTTATGGCCGGGAGTCGATATTGCAGCCGATTAACCCTTCGGATGTCGGAAGGACAACTGATGGACGAATCAGTTGTGGAAGCCCAGGGGGTTACTGATGAACAGCCCAGCACCTCCCAAGAGATCACCACCCAAAGAGTGGTGACTCAAAAAGGAGGGAAGAAGCTGAAGTTCGAAGCCAAGGGAACCAGAAAGAAAAAAGGTTCAGTTCCGGAACCAGAGATGGAGGAATTAGACCCAGCTGACAGATCTCAGACCAAGACACCCAAGCAAACAGCGAGTTGGTCGTTGGGGATTGGAGGCGGCATGGGAGGGGAGGCGGCCCGATGTGCAACCAAGAAACGCATTTCACAAGGGCAGAGAGTGGCCTCCCTAGAAAACAAGATGTCTTGTCTAGTTCATAATCCACTCAAGACAACTTGTTTTCTAGGGAGGCCACTCTCTGCCCTTGTGAAATGCGTTTCTTGGTTGCACATCGGGCCGCCTCCCCTCCCATGCCGCCTCCGATCCCCAACGACCAACTCACTGTTTGCTTGGGTGTCTTGAGTGGATTACGAAGTAGAGGGACGCGGTGGCGCAGTGGCTTAATGACGCTGGAGTTTGCCGGCCAGAAATGGTTGACGCTCCAACAGTTCGAGCCCAGCTCCGTGTGATGGAAGTGAGTTTCTGTCATTTCATCCCTAGCTTCTGCCCACCTAGCAGTTCGAAAGCATGTCATCTGCAAGTAGATAAATAGGTACCCCCATTTCGGTGGGGGGAAATGCTGGCGGCGATCTGTGCGGGAAGCAGGAACCGGTGCTGATGGAGGATCGGTGGAGAAAAAAGCCGACTTCCCTAAAAAGGAACGCTGCTGGCCAGCTGAAGCAAAGCTAGCTCGCCCTCTTGTGGTGCATCAGTGCAAGAAAGACTAGCAACTATCTGGTGCCAGAACATCTACTGTGTAACATTGTAGACTCCCTGGCAATGTGTGTACCATACGCTAAATAATACGAACTAGAGACTGTAAGCCAACAAGTGGCATCAATTAAGCTGGTGGTGGACCAAATTCTACAAAGAATGGAGGGAAAGGAACCTAGCCAGTGAATGCTAAGCCCTGTAACTACCTCATCGGAAGAGGAGCCAGAACTGGAGGAGCTCCGTACAGAGCGAAGGAGGTCGCGAATACTGGTGCCTCAGCCAAGAATGCAACCGAAGGGAGCGAGTGAGTTGAAGATGAAATTTGACAGAGATCCGAAGAAACTGGCCTGTTTTATGACTCACGTGAAAGGTTGCATGGAAGAATTCGAGGAATCTTTCCTCAGTGAGAAAGCCAAGGTGAGGTATGTGTCGGGCTACCTGGAGGGTGAGGCAGCAGACTGGTTGGTGTTGATGCATGAAGGAGAGGCGAGAGAATTAACTGATTTCAATGCATTCATGATGGCCCTCCAAAAGCAGTTTGAAGATACCTTATCTAAGATGACTGCCAGAGTGGAATTACAGAATATCTGGCAAGGAAATCGTACCGTGGCTGAGTATGCATTGAAATTCAAGAAGCTCATGAGCCGATTACCTGACTGGCCAGAGACGTTCCAAGTGGAATATTTCCAGATGGGATTGCAACCAGATGTGCTAGAGATGGGGCTTGGCCGAGGTGATCCAGAGTCGCTGTCGGAATGGATCCACCTAGCTGGCACGGTAGAGAACACCAAACTATGCCTCAAAAAGCATCTGCAGATTCAAGCAGTGGGGAAGAAGCCAGCGGGAGGCACACCTCTGGGAAAACGAGAGCTGAAACAGAAACCCTGGGAAAAAGAATGGCGTGCAAAGAGTGGATTATGTTTCAAATGTGGAAAAGAAGGTCATCGCATCAGCAATTGTCCACAAGCCACAACTCCCCCGAAAAAGAAGCCAGAAGAGAGAAGCAACAAACCGGTAATTACCAAAAGAAAAGGGGCAGCTGCTGGAATTGAAGAAAAACAGACCCGAGAGCACTTTGAGGGAGAAGGCAACTCCACGGTTGAGGAATTCTTGCCGGTGGGAAACTCCAACTACCTGTTCTAAAGTGCGCCGGAGGGCAGGCATTTTGCAACGGGCGCACCGACCCACTGGTGAGTGGAGATTGCCCCACAATGCAAGTGGGAATTAGCATTGAGACTTTGGATGGGGGGGGGGGATAAAGCCAGTTTATTAGCCATGCTGGACACGGGGTGTTCCAGATGTTTGATCCATCCTGCCACAGTAACTGGTCTGGGATTGAAAGTACATAGACTCAAAGTTCCCCTCATTTTCTGTCAATTGGATGGGTCTGATATGAAAGGGGGTCCAGTAGAATTTTATACTGATGCAGTAAAAATGAGAATTAGGACCCACGAAGAGACTTCGTGATTTATAATGGCCCCGATTTTGAACCAACCAGTAGTATTGGGGTTAAAATGGTTGCGGGAGAGAAACCCACACATTGATTGGGTTTCTGGAGAAATGACTTTTGCAGATGGGACATATGAAGGACTGACTCCGGAGGACTCAAGTCCTGGAATTGAGTTGGAGGCAGCTGGGATAGAGAACTGTGAAGGAGGGGAAGTGACTATCCCAGAACCGTATCAGGTTTTAAAAGAAGTTTTTGATGAAACTGAATCAAATCAATTACCTCCCCATAGAAAAATGGACTGTGCGATTGAAATAGAGCCGGGAGCCATTTTACCTAAAACAAAATTGTATTCTATGACTCATAAAGAAATACAGGAGCTGAGAAAGTTCATTGATAAAAACTTAGAACGAGGTTTTATTTAACCAGCTACTTCTCCTATGGCAGCTCCTGTACTGTTTAGAAAGAAGAAAGATGGCTCCCTAAGGTTGTACACTGACTATCGGGGACTAAATGTGATTTGTATTTCAAATCAATATCCCACTGATGGACATGTTAGCACATCTGACAAAGGGGAAGATTTTTACAAAACTGGACTTGAGGGAAGCCTATTTTTGGGTGCGCATTCGAGAGGGGGATGAATGGAAAACTGCTTTTAATTGCCAATTGGGGTGTTTCCAGTATCAGGTCATGCTGTTCAGATTGAAAGGCGGGCCCGGGGTCTTCATGAATTTAATTAATGAAGTGTTACACAAATTTCTATACCGAGGAGTTTTGGTTTACCTCGATGACATTCTCATTTACACAGAGACTATGGAAGAGCATGTAAAATTGGTGCGGTAAGTGTTACAGAGACTACTGAAAGCTCAGTTGTATGCAAAACTGTCAAAATGTGAATTTCATAAAGAAAGTCTGGACTATTTGAGGTTTAGGGTGTCAAGCCAAGGCATTGAAATGGATCCGGCAAAAGTAAAAGATGTACTGGGCTGGGAACCCCCACGAACCCGTAGGCAATCACATAGCTTTTTAGGTTCGCAAATTTCTATTGGCAGTTCATCCCCAACTATGCGCAAATAGCATTACCATTAACTGACCTCCTTAAAACCAAAAATCAGGCTGAACCGCAGAAAGCAAGTAAGCCTGGGGCGGCAGTGAAACGGACTCAGGAGTGTCAGCAAGCGTTTGAGCAATTGAAATCATTATTCACGGCAGAGCCCATTCTGAAACATCCTGATCCACAAAACCCTTTGATAGTCCAAACTGACACATCAAATGTAGCGGTTGGATCTGTACTCCTACAATTAGATGGTGAAAATGTATTGAGACCTTGTGCATATATTTCCTGAAAAATTTCGGAGGCTGAACGAAGGTGGCATGTGTGGGAAAAAGAGGTTTTGCAGTATGGCATGCCCTGTCTACTTGGAGGCATTTGTTAGAAGGGTCCCCACAGTGGAAGTGTGGACTGACCACAAAAACTTAGAAGCTCTGAGATCGCCCAGAAAATTAAATCCAAAGCAAATCTGATGGGCAGAGTTTTTCAGTTGGTTCAACTTTACCCTTAAGTATTTGCCGGGGGAAAAAAAATTTTTTAGCTGATGCTTTATCTCGATTACCCCAACATAACAGTCAATGGGAAGAAGTAATTGATACTGTAATGTCCCCCCAACAGTTAAATGTAAACTCAGATGAACCTAAGGCAACAACCTGGGTTGAACCAACTTTTAATCATTTGAAACAGAGTTAACAAAAACATTATGATCTGAATTGCAACAGGACGAGTGGTTAAAGCAAAACAAGCTAGGCTTAGTCGAAAATCAAGGGCTGTGGTGGTATGGGGATAAATGATACATTCCATCTAAATTAAGGAAGCAAGTATTTGAGAGGTGCCACGATGCAAAAATGGCTGGCCATTTCAGATTTGTAAAGACATTGCATTTAATGAGAAGAGAGTTTTGGTGGCCCTCTTTGAGGAAGGATGTAAAAGCCCTTCAAACAGTCACTCATGCCCTGGTTATCTCACATATAGACTACTGTAATGCGCTGTACATGGGGCTACCCTTGAAGAGTATCCGGAAGCTTCAACTGATCCAGAATGCAGCCGCACGAACCATCTTAGAAGTCCCATATCGGACTCATGTGACACCATTACTACGCGAGCTGCACTGGGTTCCAGTTTGCTTCCGGGTGCAATTCAGGGTATTGGTTATGACCTTTAAAGCCCTTCATGGCATGGGACCAGGTTACCTAAGGGACAGTCTTATCCCCATTACATCGGCCCGTCCTGTCCGGTCATGCAGGGAGGGCATGCTACGGACCCCATCAGTTAAAGAATTCCATCTCACGGGGTCATGGAGGTGTGCCTTCTCTGCAGCAGCGCCTGTCCTGTGGAATATTCTTCCCCCAGAGTTAAGACAGTCCACCTCGCTCCTGGGTTTCAGGAAACAACTTAAAACTTGGCTTTGTCAACAGGCCTGGGGCGGTAAGGAGGGCAGAAACTCCTGGGGATGGCTAGTATAGTAAGATAGTCCTAGAATAGCCCTTCCAAGGCTGAAAGAACACATCGCCTTCTTAATTTTTATATGTATGGTATTTTAAATGGTTATTTTAATGTCTTAATCTTTAATATTCGTAATTTTGATGATTTGTAAACCGCCCAGAGTCCCTTGAGGGAGTTGGGCAGTAAGAAATCGAACAAATAAATAAATAAATAAAAGACTATGTAACCACTTGCCCCATTTGTACTACAGCAAAAAAAACCTACAGGGAAGCCAGTAGGACTGTTGCAGCTGGTAGCTAACTCATCACAACCCTGGAAGCAAATTGCCATGGATTTTATAGTTGATCTGCCTGAAAGTAAAAAGAAAACTGTAATTTGGGTCGTAATGGATCTGTTCTCAAAACAAGCTCATTTTATCCCTTGTAAGGGATTACCTTCAGCCCAACAGTTAGCCAAGCTGTTTATACAGCATGTCTATTGCCCTCACAGGGTCCCTGAAAGGGTAATTAGTGATCACAGAAGTCAATTTACTACAAAGTTCTGGAAAGCCTTTTTGAAATTAATTGGAGCTACCCAAGGTTTAAGCTCTGGGTTCCATCCGCAGACGGACGGATCTTCTGAATGGATTAATGGGGTATTGGAACAGTATTTAAGATGTTACATCAGTCATCAACAAAATGACTGGGTGGGCCTATTGCGTTTTGCTGAAGTGGCATATAACAACACAGTGCACCAAAGTACTGGGTTCTCCCTGTTTAAAATTGTCAATGGCCATGTAAAAAAGGTAAAGGTTCCCCCCACACATTTGTGCAGTCGTGTCTGACTCTAGGGGCCGGTGCTCATCTCCGTTTGTTAGCCGAAGAGCCAGCATTGTCCGAAGATGCTTCCACGGTCATGTGGCCGGCATGACGCGCGCGGAACGCTGTTAGCTACCCACCGAAGTGGTACCTATTTATCTACTTGCATTTGCATGCTTTTGAATTGCTAGGTTGGCAAGAGCTGGAGCTAATGCAGGAGCTCACTCCGCACGCAGGGCTAGGGATTCAAACCTCCGAACTTGCGATCTTCCGATCGACAAGCCTGGCGTCTTACCCGCTGAGCACCAATTCCCGAATTGCCTTCCAGTCCGTCAGAGAAAAGCTCAGAACCTTTGTTAGCAGATGAATAGATCACCAAATTAGTGTCTAATTGGCCAATTATGCAAACTACCTTACAGGAAGCAAAAGAAACCTACAAAAAGTTTGCCGATCGAAAACGATCTCCTGAGTGGGAATTAACAGTAGGGAACAAAGTTTATCTCTCTACCAAACATTTAAAATCAACACAACCTTCGAAAAAACTGGGACCAAAATACATGGTTCCTTTCCCTATCGTGAAAGTAATTAATCCAGTGACGGCACAGTTGGACCTACCTAAGAATTTAAGAAAAGTACATCCTGTGTTCCATATATCACTTCTAAAACCATTGAAAGGTTCAAATATTTGGCATCCTGAGGAACCTGAAACCCCCCCCCCCGTTACTAATTGATGGCGAGCAACATTTTGAAGTTAAAGACATTCTGGACTCTAGAGTTCATAGAGGACAATTGCAATACTTGATCTGTTGGAAACATCTTCCCAAGAATTTTAGCGAATGGGTAGTGAGCAAGCATGTTCGTGCTCCAAAGCTCATTCAACAATTCCACTTTTGCTTTCCTAACAAGCCTCATTAATCAGTACTGTTCAATTAACTCTCTCTCTTGTACTTTCTTTTACAGGTATAATTGCTTGCACCTTCTAATCACATTCTTTTTTCCGAGGGAGCAGCATGTCAGGATTGCTTGACTGTGAATCCTGCCAGTACTAAACAAGCAACAAGATACGTGTCAGCCGTGGAGAAAGTTTCAGCACTTCGGAGAAGGGAGCGCATTCCAGCGAATGCTCAAGACTGTTAGAGACTGTCTTCTCAAGCTTCAAGGCCATGCACCTGCAAGAGGCAGCGAGGAGGGGGCTGGCTGCGGAGTGAGAACTGAAGAATGGGCTGGCACTTTGGGGGGCAGGGGAGATTTCAACTTTTAGACTTTTGGTGGGAATCCTCATTCGGATCTTTGAGAATGCTTTGAGTTACATGTATCCTTAATAAAGCTTATTCTGCAATTCTAATGAACTGCATTGAGAAATGTATATTGAGGATTTGAACTCAGGGTCATCACATCCAACTACAAACCTGTCAATGAAACCAAACCCTAAGAACCTCCCTCAGTACAGTTCCTTCCCTGACTGTGTTCATATACAGTAGTATACTAAATCAGTTAATTAAATCAATTGTATGAGTTTGCACAACTGATTGTACCATAATTTGTACAATCACCACAACTAATTGTACCTACATTGGTTGGGTTCATACAACACATGTGGCTACAAACTAGCTAACCATATTTAGCCCATTGTGTTGTACAAACATAACCATTGATTAAAATATTGTAAGTCCTTATCCTCACTGACAGCTGATAGTCCAGATTGCATCATACTCTCTTCTTTGTTTTCCTTTCCACCAATTTAGTAACTTTTTCTTTGAATTGTTCTCTCCCTCACAAAGAATTTAATCTTGCTCTTTAATCCATTCGAATGATCGTTATCCCTTGTCTTGAATTTCTTCAAAACTTTAACAAGCCTCTTTTTTAAGTCTGCCCAGAGTCCCCCGTTTGGGGGAGATGGATGGTCATATAAATTTAAATAATAAATAAATAAAAAAGTCCAGCTGTCCATTTTTATTTCCTTCTTAATTTTTAGAGCCGCCTCCAATTTTTTTTGTATATCCAGTGATAAATTCTTGTTCATGTTCTCCATGATCGTGTCAGATAAGTTTTGTTCCAAATCTTTTTCTATAACAGCATCTTCTAGTGTAACAACTTCTTCTGGGAACAGGGTGTTCATAAGAAAGAAAGAAAGAAAAAACATAACTGACATTGTTGATTCAAAGTCCCATTGCCATTCCTCAACAATATCTCTGAATGCCATTATAAGTTGCTTATCTTGTTATGTCTCCCATATCAAAAATAATTTTTCGTTTCCATGAAAATGCATGTATACTTTAAAATTAATTTCAAAGTCTTAATATTCAATATCAAATATTCTGACATTTTCTGAGCCCTTAATCCATTTAAAACATTTTATAGCCAAAACCTTGTCTTGCTTTTTGCTGTTTATTTTGAATTCTTAAAGCTTATACAGCTAGAGTTTCATTTTCTGATATTAAGAATTTCCGAAGGTGGTTAGCAAAGGAAGCATGAAAGTGTCCTTTGAAGGCTCCGACTGCAGTTGAAGCAAGACTGGCAAATTCCCTCATCTCCCAGTTCTCCCACCCTCTGGAGACCGCTGCCTTTCAGTCTTGTGAGAAGCAACTGTAAGGAGCGCAATGTGGGCAATCTCCCATCCTCTCTTTCTTCAGAGAAGGTAGAAGGAGCCAATCTACTTGTCAGTCAATCTTTTAAGTTTTATATGATCTTAAGCTTTACCTGAGATCTTTTATTAGACCATATAAAATTAGTTGATTTTTTTTTTGCCAATAGTTTGTCTTCAATTCTTACTGGAATCATTTGAAACAAAAAATCAAGCCTTGGTAAAATGTTCATTTTTACTACTGCAATTTTTCCAAACCAGGAGAGTTTCAGTTTTCTCCATCTTAAGTTGTTTACCATTTTACTTTTCCAAGACTGGGAATAATTGTTCTTGATTAAGTCTTCATTATTTTTTGTAAAATACCCAAAATCATTAACCCTAAGCCATTATTTGCTATAAGTACTGTTTTTCATCTTCAAATAAGTTCTGTGTCATAATTTGAGTTTTGTTGTTATTAAACTGATATTGAGATAATGAATTATGCTGCTTTATATATTCAATCATCACTTCCAAAGAGTCTTTTGGGCAGGTAACTATATGTTGGGGTTTTGATATACCCAGGAATTTACAGTTAGATATAAATTATACCAGAGAGGCTTGATATCTAGGTGAGAGGGGAAATATTCTGCAAGTCATCCAATTAGCAGCCATTGTTGTAGTGATGATGTGTCAGTGTGTGACTCATACAACAGGTGCTAAGAGTTAAGTTGGGTGGGGTGGATAATGAGAGTGACCTATAAGGTGATCGGTCAGTTTGTATATATAAGCAGAAGAATCCAGGAATTCTTCATTTTCATT
The DNA here is from genome assembly GCA_023362775.1 of Charina bottae. Taxonomy (NCBI): domain Eukaryota; kingdom Metazoa; phylum Chordata; class Lepidosauria; order Squamata; family Charinaidae; genus Charina; species Charina bottae. The sequence goes on from JALMGJ010000002.1 coordinate 163,795,851, forward strand.
CTACCTCTCGTATGCTGTATCGTTGGTGTATCATTTGATACCCGTGTGGAAGTGATCTGTAAATAAGTATGTATATAAAGTAAATAGGCTATTTTATATAATCTCTGTGTGAGTGTCTATTTACTATACAGCCTAAGGATAACTGGTGTCTAAGGAAAGAAGCAGGCTGCTCCATCCGCTCGCCCTGACACTATAAGTGCAATATCATCTGCATATAATTGTAATTGGTTCTTGATTGGATAATTTAATTCCTGAAATTTCATTTTATTGTCATACTTTCTTTGCCAATGATTCTAATGCCAATAGAAATCAGGAAGGAGAGAGAGGAGAAAACTTGATTGTTCCCTTCATTATAGTACATTTTTGTGATAAGCTCAGTTACTATTTACCAAGTAAATGGGAGATGATTTTAACCTTAGAGTTTTTTTTCATTAAACAGATTTAAAATTAAGTACTGTATTGTCAAGAATGAGATTAACTGTATTATACAGTATGAGAAATATGAAGAAAGCATTTAAATATATAAAAAGCCTTACAAAAATAATAACCAATAGATTTGAATTATGCAAGCTAAAGTCCAAATATAGCCCCTGCCCTTTTTACATGCCTTGCATACATGAAGCATGTAAGGAAGAGGCAGGGCTTCAACAGCATGGTTGCGGTTGCCATCTTGTCTTTTTTTACCTTTCCTTGAAGACATTCCTGATGTGTACCGTGTGATGGAAAATAGGCACAATCATATTAAAATTAGGCTGACCATATTTCCTTGAGACAAAAACGGGACATTGGGGGTCTTATGTAATATTCCATATTCATGAAAAAGACAGGGGTCCCTGCCCCCCAGTCTGCGCGATTGGCTCCCGCCTGCAAACCCCGCCCCCGGTCCACGCGATTGGCTCCCACCTGGAAACCCCGCCCCCAGTCCACGCGATTGGCTCCCGTCTGCAAACCCTGCCCCCCGGGTCCCTCCTTTGCCGCGCTCTGATAGGCGGGAGGGTTTCCTCTTCCAGGCTGCCTCCAATCAGCAGCTCCGGCTCAGATCCTCCTTCTGCGCCATTCCTGCTGGGTTTAAAAAACGGGACAAAATTGAGATTTTTATCAAAACGACGGGACAGTTGAAAAATGCTAAAAAAACGGGACTGTCCCATTCAAAACGGGACGTATGGTCAGCCTAATTAAAATACATATTCATCCCACATTCTCAAAATGAACCTACAGTATATGCCAGTTGCTATCAGTAGTGACTTCATTTAACCATAGCTTGTGGAACAGTACATCATGTCCTGGTTCACACACAAATCTAAGCCAAAAGAGCTCCACACTCAGAAAGACTGGAACAAATGTGGATGGATGCTATTGTGCCATCCAAAAATATAGATATATGCAGATCTTTTCTCTCAAGACATGTGAGAGGAACTGCCAGGAATGTTGTGGAGCTTTGCAACGAAGTATGGCTCCCTATAGAGATCACTTGACATGACTTTCTTAGGGAAAACATTCACAAGGAAGTTTTTTCTTTCTGCACAAGATCACCTTTGGACAATGGCCCTAGTATCCAATCTTGCACAATTGTAGCAATCACTCCTGTACAGGTCTAGTCAGACGTAATTTCCAATGGCTGGCTTTATACTTCTCATTTAGCCATTAGCTTTAAACTATGATTTAACTACAATTATCGGCTTCAGATATTATACGAAGCCAAAAGCATGCTATTGCTTAGTGTGTTGCATGAAGTCAGCCAGCTGTGATTTCCTCAATGTAGCATCTCTAACAAAAGGGTAATTTAATGATGCATGAAGGCACTAGTTGTGTTAATGCAACTTCCTAAGCATAATTGTATAATCATACTAAGGTAAATCTTTGATTTGACCTGGTGATTTCATGGTCACATCCACATGGCTTTCTGGGTAGCAGAATGGAGGTGATTGGCCACTGCCTTTTTCCATGATGGTTTGGTTTGCTTTCATTTTCTAATCCAGCTTGCAACCATAACATTTCCTGATGGTCTCCTGTCTTAGTAATATCCAGGCCCGATCTTGCTTAACTTTTTGAGGTCAGCTAATGGTGCCTGGATGCTGCAGCCCAGCTGGTTGTAATCAGGGTAGATTTAACACATTACACTTGACTAGATTTACACAGCATAATGGAACCATAGCATATCATAGTATGTTCTATGAACCCAGGCACTGGCTCTATCTGCACAATATACAAAGCTATAACTGTCAGATAATGAGTGTACACTGTCATATTACTCCCCATTGTGCATGTCTTGGGGTTTCTAAACAAGATAGCAAAATGTTCTGATCCACGCAATACCATAAATCGCAAAACTCAGGTAAAGAGCTTCATGCAGCTGGTGGTAGCATGGGGGGATTCATCACGGAACTTTACAACATAGTGCATCCTGTGAACACAGCCATGGTTAACTTGCAGTCGGATAGCCAGTGGCTCAGTGTATTATGCAAATCCAGGCAATTAGGTTAATATAGTCAATCACAGTGGGCAAACACCACTATTATGTTCAAAGCAGTGTTTTCTCTGGGTACTGTGCGTGCAGTACTACATCTTCAGCTGATTTCTACTGTTAGTTCAGTACTGCAGCCACTTAAATAGCTGGTATAAACTTCCTGCAAGCCTTCAAGAATTTAAGGGATGGGGGATCTGAATTGTGGAAATCACCCAGTGGAAATTGAGCATGCTCAATAGCCAGAGATTAGAAAAATTGATTAAAGGGAAATTGCATTGGCTGACAAACAGCGAGTGGCCAGTGGAAAGGAAGGTGTGGTAAGGAAGACCTCACAATTTCCTGCCAGCCAACAAAGAATGCAAGGAGCATAGAAGGGAGAAGTGTCCTCTTTTGGTTCAGTTTCATGGTCCTTAGAGAAAACAAGAGTAAAAGCAGGTAAAAATATGCATAGATACCTCACTGTCTGGCTTCAAGATGTAGAGAGCAGAGCTTAAAGAAACCTTGCAAGATTCACACTTTTCCAGACAGTAAGTTTCTAGGGTCTATTACCTTTCACTCCTATCCTTCCTCTCCCCCCACCCCAGGTGCAGAAAAGGGATGGGGGATTGGCTAAGTTCCTTGGATCATCTGGTGCAGGATCCCTATGCAAGTGAAGCTAAAGGTGCTTTGTTTAGGGTTTGGCTGAGCATGACATGACACTTTCCCATGCAAATAGAAACAACCAAGATTGGCCAGTTCTCTACAAAGGGATTTAGTCTCGAGTTCTCAGTTAGCATGAAATGCTTTTGAAGACAGCTTTGCAAATTCCACAGTAGCTCATTTGCCCTGTAGTTGGGAAGGGACTGTGGCTAGACAGCTTTGCAAATTCTACAGTAGCTCATTTGCCCTGTAGTTGGGAAGGGACTGTGGCTGAGAGGTGACTTACAATCATGCAGTGTTGTTATTCTGACCTGAATACCATCTTTGAACTACTTACCAAGTTAAAGAATCTCACTTCCATTCCCATATAGGAAGATAGAAGCTAGAGATTCTCCTGAGAACGGCTACTAAGAAGCAGCAGCACATGAACACCAGTGTGGTGAACTGGTTTGAGTGCTGGACTAGGACCAAGCAAAATTCAAATCCCCACTTAATCATAAAAATCACTGATGACTTTGAAGCAATCATTCCCTCTTAGTTAAAGCTCTCTTGCTTTAAGGAGACAAATACATGTTTGCAGCCTCATGGCTTTTGGAAGGAGTTTATTGTGCAATAAAAAAGGCAGACAAACAGCTGGAGATCTCTCTGCAATACATATTATTTTAAAATGTAGTAGATACAAAAACACATTTTAAAAATTGAGATATTAAAAAGAGGTTGCCTTGAATGTTTAAAAGAATTTGCCCTGATTGCTTCTTCAATCGGATCCTCATGATAAAACCTGGAATAACAGTGAGAGTCAATTATTAATTTTTCATAACCTCAGAATGGCTTATAACAACCCCCCAAACTGCTTGCAATCTGACAACATTAGTAAAGGTCCAAAAGGGGGGGGGGCTACTAACTGTACTACTACTAGCACATAACAGTTTTGAGGAGATGTGGAAAGATTCCCCCCACTACTTAGCTATGCGACAGCTCCAAGCAAGGGTAGCTGCCGAGTGTGTGTATGCCATGTCCACCACCTTGCAGATTTTTACATACACACGCTGCAGATGCTGAGGCTCCAAGGCTGCCCTTTCCAAGCACAGCCTCTGATCCCCTTTACTGTTCATTTTCTTGTATCACAAGCAAAAAAAGGCTTTCCTCACCATACTACTTTCACTGTGCACTCCAACTGCATTTGTACCATTTCAAATAGGAACCAATGACTAGCTTCAGTGACTGCGCTAAGCATATTGAGCTAACCAATTCAATTCTAAGTTGTTCAAGCTATCACTAAGGCAAGGCTTCCAAACTTTTGCCGTTGGTGACACACCAATGGCCGGCCCACAAAAACCCAGAAGTGCCGCCGCGCAAAAACCGGAAGTGCCGGCGGTGGTGCTTCCGGGTTGCCGCGGCGGCAGCCCCTTCAAAAGAGCAGGCTCCGGGAACCCCGAAAATGCCCTCGGTTCCGACAGGGAGGCGAAAAGCCTCGTCGCACGTGGGCGCACATTGCCGGGCTTTCCGGCACTCAATTTCCACCCCGGCCCCGATCAGCTGTGCCAGGAATCCCGGCAGCATGCGCGTGTGGCGAGGCTTTTTGCCTCCCTGCCGGAACCGAGGGCATTTTCGGGGTCCCCGGAGCCTGCCCTTTCTAAGGGGCAGTGGCAGCAGCGGTGCTGCCCTTTCGAAAGGGCAGGCTCTGGGGACCCCGAAAATGCCCTCGGTTCCGGCAGGGAGGCGAAAAGCCGCTCGTGCACGCTGCTGGGATTCCCGGCACAGCTGATCGGGGCCGGGGTGGAAATTCTCCCTGCCTATCAGCTGAGTGCCGGAACCCGGCAGCGCGCGTGGTGAGGCTTTTCGCCTCCCTGCCAGAACCGAGGGCATTTTCGGGGTCCCCGAGCCTGCCCCTTCAAAGGGGCAGCCGCTGCCACGGCAACACACTTGGGACCCCCAGGCGACACAGTATTGTGTTGAGACACAGAGTTTGGAAAGCCCTGCACTAAGGTAATGAGAACACAACAGTATAAGAGCTGAGGCATAATGGGAAAACTTTATAAAGTTTTCACCACACACCACACCTCTCACGACACTTAGCCTATACTATGAGCAATATTTGTCTGGTGTCCGTTCACATGGTACTCTGGAGGTCGGTTTCTTATGGTACCAACATTACTGGTTCCAAACCTTTGTTTACCTCAAAAGATGACCCTTTTTTGTTGCTTCTGTTGTATTAAATTAGAGAGCCTTTGTGATGGCCAAACAACATTTTTTTTAAAGTGCCATCTCCCCCAAAGAAATAGCTTTCACAATTACCCATTAGCAATGAAACTTAGTTGCTTCTATGGATATGTAGGCCTTAAACAATCTGCTTGCACTTCAGTCTGTCTCAAGGAAACAATGGTTTATAAATCACAGTGAATTGGTTGGTACATCAAGCTAAAAATAAGCATAGTAGGCCATACTATAGTGAAGTCATTTATAGTTCAACTAAGCATCCTATTATTCCATTATAAATATGGCCCCGAGGCCTCATGCACACTTATGTTCCCATTTTGCAACCTGTACCCTAGAATAGTGCTATGTTATTGGGTAGATAATGGAAGCTTGCATTTGAGAAGCTGGTCATTAAAGTAGTAGTCTGTATAAAGTAATTTAAATGCCCTCTTCATTAAAATATGTAGATTTTAAATTCAAAACTGGGTTTCTAAACTGGCATTTAATTCTATAATATATTACCTTCATAGATGTAGATGCTTTCTGTTCAGAACGGCTATAAGGAAGGAAAATAAGTGCATCAGTAATTACATACAAGGCTTATAGCAGGCTCTTCTAATATCCCAAGAGATACCGGTACTTTTTCCAATATTAAAAAAGTCAAATGGACTAAAACAGTTCTCCAAGTAACAGTACAGCAGCTTCCATTCCTGCAAACAGGGCTGGGAAGATGCAGTGCTGGCTTCCATGTTTTAGTTTGTAGGGAAGACTGGATACGTAATTCCTTCTTCCAAAATAGAAATCGACTCCAGGGCAACTGATACACTATTCCATGAAGAATTCCGTACCAGCGTCAATAGAAAAAAATAATGTTCAGAGATTGCAAGAGGATGCATTTGACATGTCATAAGTGCGTTTGATAATATTTAGATGCATTTGATAACTTTGTCATAGATCAATTCTTAAAAAAAAAACCCAAAGGGGACTGATGCCTGCCAATATTGACTCATGCCTTGATCACCTTGCTTCCACTGCAGTGCATTCTACATGGAGTTGCATTTGAAGACAACTCAGAAGCTTCAGGTGATACAGGGTGTAGTAGCCAGGCTACGAAGTGAGAAGAACTGCAATTGTAGAGTAACATCTATCTTGTGGTTGCTGCACTGGTTGCCTGTATGCTTTGGGGCCCAATTCAAAGTGCTAGTTATGACTGTACAGCATGGCACTGAGTGACATCCAGATTTTTCTGCCCATCCAGTTCAAACAGTGAGAGACCTGTTTTGAATTCCTCTCCTAGAGGGGATTAAGGGGGTTTAGATTATAAGGTAGAACACCTCAGTGGTAGTCCTCATATTACAGAACATGATTCCCTTGGAGGTGTGAATAGCTCCTATCCTCCTTGTATTCAGGAAGTTCCTCAAGACAGTTTTATTGCACTGGGCCTTAGTAGCACACATCTCTTTACTTTTTTAATGTATTTATTTGTTTTAAGAAAATGTGTACTGCTTCCCACCTTAAGTACATAACTCTGGGTAGTGAACAATACATTCAAAAACAATATAAAAACCCATAACCCATTAAAATGATACAATACAATTATTTTCTCCATTAATTATGGTTTGATTTTAATTACTGGGCTATTTCATTTTGCTTTGTTCCTGTATACTACCCAGTCTCAGTCAGATAGGGCAGGTTATAAATATTGTCTAATAAAATAAATATGTATTTCAGAGCTTTCCAAACTGTGTGTCGCGACACAAAAGTGTGTCGCCACACCACCCGGAAGCGGCGGCGCGCGCGTGCACGGCGGCAGCAGCAGCGGCGCGGGATCAGTGATTCCGCGTTTTAGCGAAGGCTGCCGCTGCCGCCGTGCGCACGCGCGCCGCCGCACCCCCCCGCACCGCTGCACGCCCCCCGCGCCGCCGCTGTGCGCGCGCGTGCCACCGCACACACCCCCGTGCCGCCACCGTGCGCGCCACCGCCGCACTGCCGCCACCACTGCCGCTGGTGTGTCGCCAGCGGCGGCACTTTGGAAAGCCCTGATGTATTTAATATATATGCATGCAGCGTTCCGCATGCGTCATGCCAGCCACATGACCGTGGAAGCATCTTCGGACAACGCTGGCTCTTTGGCTAACAAACGGAGATGAGCACCGGCCCCTAGAGTCGGACACAACTGCACAAATGTGCGGGGGGAACCTTTACCTTTATGCATACTTGAATTGTAGAGCTGCATATTAAAAAGAAACTACAGATGTACTGTAGTTCTTTAGGGCTAATGATTACATAATGCAATACTTCAGGAGCCTAGCTATGTATTACTATTCAAATTATGCAGCTAACTTCTTAATTCTTGATATCTGAATACAAATACATGCAAAGTCATTTACTAAACAATCTTTTTTTAAAACGAGAATCCTTTGGAATGTACCCAGTTTGCATCCTTATTTCTACCCTATCATGGTAAATTACAGAATTTCTGGATTAGAGAGTTTGAGCTACTTACTCCCTGTAGTTTCTGAGAGCTGCAGCTTGCATAAAGAAAAAGAGGTCTTCCTCATAGCAGAGTTAAAGTGCTATCCACCAGTCCTTGAGCAGCAGAAAACTACACTGGCATGAAATTTGCTGCCCCCACTGGTGTTCCTTATTGAGGCACAATGCTGGTTAAAGCTTACTGTCCTTTTTGTGTAATGTATAGGGCATACGAAAAACGGAGTGAATTCCCATGGATTTCCCTCCCTTCCACAAATATCACCAACCAGTGGGAAAATATCCACTAATCCTTTTCCTTAACATGGGATGGAGATTAGGGAAGGATGCAAGTTTTGACTGATGGCTAAACCAGCAGGCTTAGTCATCTGCCAAAATTCACTCTGGTTTGGCACAAGCGTTTTGTGCAAGTGCATTCAAAGGAATTTAGTGCTATTCTAGAATAGAGCTAAACCCGTATCTAAAACAATAGAAACCAACTGGTATCAGCTGATTGTTGAGCTCTCCTTGAATACTCCCACAAAAAACACTTATGCCAAACAGCTGATCACTAGGCTCTTTTTAGACACTGCTTGAGCACTATTCTAGCAGAGTGCTAAATCCATGTTCAAAAGCAGTCTGAACAGCAGTGACAGGCAGAGAGAAAATTACATCATGGAACAGCAGACAGCCATTCAAAGACAGTTTGGAATTGAATTATTGTGTATACTTTTGAAAACAAGTAAATAAAGGAATCTAATTTAAAAGCAATGGAGTGGAAAGAAAAGGGAGAATGGAAAGGGGGGAAATTAAGTAAAGTACAATTTAAAAATAGGTAACATGGAAACAAATAAAAGTATTTTAAGTACTATAGCTTTAAATTAGTATGTTGCCTGGAAACAAAAACAAACATATTTCAGTAGGTAATTTACACCCCTTGTAATACTGTACTATGCTTACTCACCTGGTCCCAAAAACAAAAGGAGGAGCAGGAGATTGATCAGCATCTTTAGCAAAAAACAGTTTGCATAATTACATAGCTGGAAAGCTCATTTTCAGTTTTTCCAAGAAGTGTTCAAGTTGATGATAAAACATGATCTATATAGTCCCCCGGGGTAGCTACAGTTAATAGCACTGTTAAACAGTATTATCCTATTTTACCAAAGTACCAAAACCTTTCTAGATACAAAGATTGAAATATCATTCAGATCCCACCCATTGGTTCAGAATGTAAGAAGCATGATACCATAGGCAAAAATAAAAGGGAGGGAAGAAAGCAAGCCAATTCAAGTACCACTGCCTGAATCAGGCTACAGTCAGGAGAAAGATGGGAGCAGAGCTGTTTAATCAGTAACAAAGGCTCGGGTCCACTTAAACCCTTTCTTAAACTCTTGTTCTTATACCAATGATGAGTGACCTTGCTGTTCTTCTCACCATCCAGGGCACCCGACCTGCCCGTTGTTTTGGAACATTTTCTTATCAAAGGCTGTTAAGGACAAACTAAATTTCATAGAGCATCCCAGGCAAACAGTAGAGGAGGCCCTCAAGTCTTCATATTATCTAAATCTAAATTTGTCTCAGTGGCTGCAATTCAAAAGAGGACACAAGATCTTTTGGCCTAAATCATCAGGAACACAATTTTGGGAAAGAGATCTGCTTCCTTAAATGTTTTAAGGTGGGGTTTCTGAGAGGGAGGGAGTTACTGCCTTGCCATAAAAGGATAAGTGCATTCAGTTCAACTATAATGTGTTTCAATTCAGAAAATTCATCTGCAATTATGGTGCAATATTTGGGAAGTAAAGACTCACCAGCCTCCCAGTCTTCCTGTGAAGGCGGGCACTGCGCGGCAGTCATCTCTTTGATTCCCATGTTTGGATTGATAGCCACTGCAAGCAAAGCATTCAGAAAAAAGAGTTACGTACAGTGATACTTAGTCTCAGGACTGGGCATATCTGTTTAAGAGTTTAGGACTCATGTTTGTGAATTCACATAATGAGACATTGAAATGCAAGGCAACTCTGCTGCAAGGCAGGGTGAAAGGTAAGATCCTTGCCTCAGATCACAAATCAGATGAGGCAATGGACTGCACATCCTTTTCCCCAAACCCAACCTAGGACCTAACCCTAATCCTTTCTCGATTGCTGCCCCAACTCTTTGGAATGTGGTCCGTTAAGAACTGGGCAACCTGGTATCTTCATTAGCTTTTCAACAAGCTCTTGAAATACAGAGTTTTGTATAGGTTTTTAAGTGTAGATTGTAATTGTTAATTTTAATGATTGATTCTACTTGTTTACTTGCTTTAAGGGTCATTAAAAGTTTTTAATGTCAATTTTAAATTTATGTTTCATTTTAAACTGCCAGGAGGCATTGGTAGTTGACGGTCTATCAAGTTCAATCAATAAAAAGGACCGTTTGTGAGAAAGAGCTGGCTTTGCCATAAAATATGAGAAGTAATGGAGGCTCCCCTTGTGTCAGGTGAGATACCTTCTTAAATACATGAAGAGATTCTGATTATTTGCTGAGAGAGGAAAGGGGAACAGAAGAGCAGTCTCCTACTTTGTGCAGCAGATAACTTCAGACTTGATCTAAGTCAGGGAATCAACTTGGGAGTTGGACAGCTAAACCCTCTTCCAGGATCAAAGCCTCAGTTCTGCCCATTTTACTGCTCCAGGTCTGAGTTTAAATGCAGGGGAAAATTACATTAATTGCGTGTCTTTTTACCTGTTTGGAGGAACAAAGCATAAAATGCTTGCTATCCCTAGAAAGAACAGGGGAATCACATCCTTTTCCAGAACGTTAAATTAAATTAAAAGAACCAACTTCTTACCATTGTATGCCTCCAGAGTAACTTTATTCTCACAGTTTTCAAGGTGGGAACTGAACTGATGCTTGGGAATTCTGTGGCGGGCATTATAGGGGCATGTTTTTAGTTCTCTAGCAATCTTTTCATTGTTCTAGGGGAAAAAAATGAAACCCAAGAAATTATATAATAATATATACTATATTATATTATATTATATTTATATAATATAACCCAATCATGCAGAGAGGGCATGTTACGGACCCTGTCTGTAAGAGAATTCCGTCTGGCAGGGTCCAGGAAGCAGGCCTTCTCTGTAGTGACTCCCGCCCTGTGGAACATCCTGCCCCCGGAGGTGAGGCAAGCCCCATTGCTCCTGACCTTCTGGAAGAACCTGAAGACCTGGCTCTGCCACCTCGCTTGGGGTGGGAAGGGAAGTAGTCATTCTTGGGCATGGCTGGCGCCGTAGCGTGCTCCCCACATACATGTGAACTGAATGAGATCTTTCACTGCCATCTGGATTTTATTTTTTATTTTTATATTTATATCTTGTATTTGTATTTATATTTTATATACTATTCATGGTTATTGTTTTTAACTTGTTAGCTTTATTGTAAACCGCCCAGAGTCCTCCTTCTGGGGGGAGATGGACGGTGGCAAAATTTGAAAAATAAATAAATAAAATAATGTAAATGATGGCTCTTTCCAGATTCCTGTCATCAGCGATACTGCAGGAGAGATGCATGTACAGTATACAAAATAAAAGATATAGCAGGAAAGGAATTGTCAATCCATTTTTTACCTGAAGGAGCATTCACAGTGCCACTAAGTCTCAAGAGTGGAAAATTAAAGATTTGGCAATCTTTCAACATTTAATACAATTTCCTGGGGAGCAACGGCATGTGGAATATGAAAATGGATCTTGGCAATAATAAAGTTCAAGACAAAGAACCCAATTAAATTAATAGTTTAGGAAAAGGATTTAAATTGAGTCTTAAGTCCAACAATTGATTGTTCCCAAGGAAACTGTACGGGATAGCTATGGCAAGATCCAAAGATATAATCACAAAACAACACCAATATAAGTTTTTAATTGCTTTGTTCATACATTTTTCATCAACAATCCACTGAGTAACATTCTGCTTAGGGATCTGCAAAATGTTCTATTGTGGATCATCCAGAATAAGCAGTTCTGGGTTTTTAGGAAGTGGTATGAATTTGAAACAGGTCTGTTTTGTGTTTGCTGGAAGTAGTCCCTTGGAATGAGTTTGCTTTGAGGCCGACTACTTCAAGTAACATGAGAATAGTCCACACTGGGGACAGTGCATCTGGTTTCAGAGTTGGAACTTTCTGTAATAAAATATTTTGAGTATCTCTCACTTTTTCAGTTTTGTCTAGCTTGGCTTTAAATGTCACATGCATTGCCTATACTATTTTTTTCATTTTTTCCTTACCTTCTTGCACTTCACCAAGTGATAAGGGAAACGGCTGGCCCTGATGTGGTGGTTTTTGTCATAGGGACACTGAATGAGCTGTTCAGGATCCATGAGGTAGGTGGGAAGGCTGCTGTGTGATTGTACTCCTAAGAATGTTTAAAAATGAGAAGGTATTAAATAGTAAAGGTAAAGGTTCCCCCCGCACATTTGTGCAGTCGTGTCCGACTCTAGGGGCCGGTGCTCATCTCTGTTTGTTAGCCGAAGAGCCAGCGTTGTCCGAAGACACTTCCACGGTCATGTGGCCGCATGACACGCGCATAACGCTGTTACCTACCCACTGAAGTGGTACCTATTAATCTACTTGCATTTGCATGCTTTCAAATTGCTAGGTTGGCAAGAGCTGGAGCTAGTGTGGGAGTTCACTCCGTCACACAGGGCTAGGGATTCGAACCTCCGAACTTGCGATCTTCTGATCGACAAGCCTGGCGTCTTACCCGCTGAGCCACCACGCCCCTTTTAGGTATTAAATAGCAAGGCACTAATACACAGATACATATCCTAAGACTCAGTAGAAACTTGAGACAAAAAAAAGAGAGACCCCTTTGACACTAGCATTATGTCCAAAATCATCCTAACCGTGAAGATAACTCACCTTATTATGCTGTCAATTTTTTTTTAAACAGAGATGAACCCTTGTATTTAGTAAATTCAGGTTTTGTTTCCACACCATAGATTCACTTTATGCTCCATTCCATGTTATCTGTCATCAGCTTATAATCATACACTTCAGCCTGTGTCTATAGAGAACGTGCCAGTTTCTGTTCTAAATATTCTGCTTCCCAGTCAGTTGAGAGAACTACAACTAATACAGAACAACCTATATACTCCTCCTCTCCTTGCATATTCTGACCATAGTTTTTTTTAATATATTTTATTGAATTTTAAATATACATAGATAAAAGTTTGAAAAGGAAATAGAAATAGAAATACAAATCAAAGAAAGAAAAGAAAAAGTGTAGTAAAGTAAATAGAAAAAGAGAAAGATGAAACATAGAAATTAGTCAACTTCCGATTTATCTCTGGTCTTAGTAATTTAAATATTAATCTCTTTCATGCTAGTACTATATATAACATTGTAAAACTTCCTGTCTAATATATCAATTTATCTATGTTTTAATCTTCAAAACCCCATATAAGCTTTGTCCCTCCTGCATTTTGCAAATAGTCCGTTAATGGTTTCCATTCTTTAAGAAAGTAATAATTTGTATTTTCTTTTAATAGACATGTCAATTTATCATTTTCTGCCATGTCCATTACTTTTAACATCCAGTCCTGTATCGTAGGTATAATCTGATATTTTGATAAAGGGACTTAGAAATAACATCTCAAAATAACCATGACCTAGCCCCAGGTGTAAGGTCACACAGCCACCTAGAAACATATTTAAGGATTCCCTTACTAACTTTGCTCAGACTGAAGAAGCTCCTTGGATAAGGAGCGAAACGTTTCCACTGAGAAAATAGAAATCCAGTTGACATGATTCAAGCTACAGACAATTCCACCTGGATGACTGAGAACCTTCATAGACATATATTGCATAATTCTTGTAAATTTCTTTCCTATTTGTTCTTCTAATATTCCCAATAGAAATAGTTCAGGTTTAAATGGAACTCAAATTTGTAGAATATTTTGCATCAATGAGTGTATTTGAGTCCAAAACTTCTTTGCAATCTCACATGTCCACCACATATGGTAAAATGACCCCTCTTTTTTTTTACATTTCCAACACAAGTTGGAAACATTCCCATACATTTTAGCTAGTTTTTGTGGGGTCATATACCATCTGTACATCATCTTATAGAAATTTTCTTTCAAATTATAACACAAAGTATATTTTAGTCCTTTAATCCACATATCTTCCCATTGTTGCATTTGAATGTTATGACCAATATTTTTTGCCCATTTAATCATGCAGTCTTTAACTTGCTCCTCTACCATTTCACCTTTTAACAATAATTTATACATTTTAGCAATTAAATGATCATCTGTCTCACATAATTGTATCTCAAATTCCGATTTAGTTTGTTCAAATTCAAGTTCTTTTTTGTCTGATTTAAATTTTTCTACAAGTTGCATATATGAAAGCCATTGAAAAGTATATCCTTCTAAGGCCAATTCTTCTTTTGATTTAGTTTTATATTGTCCTTGTTCTTTTTTTAAAAAGTCTTTATAAGTCAGCCATTTATCTTTAACTCTTACTTCTGTTCTATGAAATGCTTCTTGTGTGGAAATCCATAAAGGTCTTTTATAACAAAGTTAGTTTATATTTATTCCAAATTCGTAACAAAGATCTTCTGATATAATGGTTTTTAAAGTCCACATTAACTTTCACTTTATCATACCACAAATATCCATGCCATCCGTATCTTAATTCATGACCCTCCAAATTCAATAGTTTTTCATTTTTCCAAACTATCCACTCTTTAATCCATACCAAACAACAAGCAGCATAATATAATTTCAGATCCGGTAGACCCAGTCCGCCTCTTTCCTTTGAACCTTGTAAAACTTTATATTTTATTCTTGGTTTTTTTCCTTGCCAGATAAACTTAGAAATATCTCGCTGCCATTGTTTAAAGGGTTCTTCTGATGCCAATATAGGTAGTGTTTGAAAAAGATATAAAATTCTTGGCAAAATATTCATTTTAATTGCTGAAATTCTACCTAATAATGATAATTGTAATTTTTCCCATTGATCCAAATCTTTTTTAATATCTGTCCAAAGCGGAATATAATTATTCTTAAACAGTTTAACATTTTTAGTTAAATATACTCCCAAATATTTTACTTTTTCTTCCATTGAATATCCCGTTTCTGATGCAATGGCTGGCTTCATACTTTTGCAGTAAATGGTTACTTAACTGTTGTTTATTGAATAAACCACAATTGGTTGGATATATAAGTTAAGCCATAAACCAATCAAAATATGACATCATGAAATATGAACCCAGTCCCTTATCTTTCAGCCTCACTCTTCCAGACTGCTGGAACAATAAAAAACTGCAAGAGAAAAACTGCTACGTCTTAAGTTTCTTGGAGAAAAAGTGGAATATAAATGGTAGAATCATAATGTGATTTTGTTGGCTTTGGCTTAGCATGTTATATCAACCATGCAATTTTCCATCTGGCTATAATTAAAGAAACCATAATTTAGTATGATCTGTAAACCTAACAACTGTTTTTATGTACATGTAGGAGGCAAAAGTCAGCTGTCTTGGATAAGAGTTTAAAGTTATGGGTTTGCTAAAATGGCATTTGGTGGCCATTTTTCTGAATAAGGTTCCCATTCTATGATAAGCTTTAAATAATTGAAGTCATCAGAGATCTATACCAAGCCTTCAGAATTGATATATCTCACAAAAAACCCTTTGAGGTTTATTCACTGAGCATGATGAATGTGTTAGCTTGCTGAAAGGGGTTAGTAAACAGCAATTAAAATTAGAAAGCTTTCAGTGTTCTGCAGGCTATAAGCTCTTCTGAAACTTGACTTATTTCTGAGTAAACATAGAAGCATTACATATGTCATACTGATAAAGTTATGGTGAATGTAGACTTTAAAAATCATTGTTAGATGGGCTATTCTTAGAGTAAGGAATAAATATAAACTCAGGTTTTGCACAAAAACACCTTTATGGCTTTCCACGCAAGAAGCATTTTATAGACAAGAAATGATAAGTAAACATAAATAGTTAACCTACTGAGATGTAGTAGCCTTAAAGAGAATTTTTATAAAATGATGTATTGTTGGTATTTGTCACCACAGAAATTGTCTCTAGAATATATAAAGGTATTTCAAATCTTTGCTGGAAATGTGAACAACATGAAGGGACATTTAATCATGTTTGGTGGACATGTAAAAAAGCCAAAAAAAATTGGATACAAATACATGCATTAATTCAGAAGATTTTAAAGCAGAGCTTTCCAAACTTTTCATGTTGGTGACACACTTTTTAGACATGCATCATTTCGCGACACACTCTTACAGCAGGGCACAAGGCAGGCACTAGGACCTGCGTGGAATCACAGCAGGTTTGGAGCAGCAGCAGCAGCAGCAGCAGCACACCCAGACACTGCAGCGACACACCGTTTGGAAAGCTCTGTTTTAAAGGTTAAAGTACAACTGAAACCAGAGACACTTCTTTTGGGATTAAAGGACAAGCAACTAGAAAAAAGTCATGGAACTTTGTTTTTATATATGACAACTGCAGCGAGACTATTACATGCTCAAAAGTGGAAAGGTTCAACACTATCTACAATGAAGGAATGGTTGATGAAGATGGAACTTGCCGAGATGGCTGAATTCTTTGGTTAGAGAAAAAACAATATCTACATTTAAGGTTGACTGGAAACCCCTTATAGACTTTTTGCATGCAATGGAAAAAAAATGCTCTTATGATTTGTGGTTTTGATTATTAGGAAAAAAAATACTGGATAATAGAAAGAAGTGAGGTTTTTTTGTAATCATAGAGTAAGAGATAACTTTGTAATTGTACTTATATTTGCTGCAAAGGAAATCGAAAGCTTTTTTTCTTTTTTATTCTTTCTTTCTGCACTCTTTCTTTCCTGCTTCTACTCTTTATTAGTTTTAGTTTTTATGTACTTTGTAAAACTTTTAAAATTATAAAAAAACATAAGTCATATTGAAAAACTGGGCAGTTAAACTGAACATCTAGAAACCAACTAACCTGTTCTCTTTTAAATAAATTCCTTTGAATGCATTACTTATTTCCGATCACTTAAAAGTACTTGGCTATTTTCAAATTGGGTTTTTAAAGATGGAACAATTCCATCCATATTTTGGCTTAGTATATTGCATAAACTTGGCTATTGTGATTTGTAAATCATGATTTATAGTTTAGCATATGTGAATTCAACCAATTGTCTCATTAATAAACTGATTTAGTATGATATCTAAGCCTATTACTGGCTGGTTTTACACACTGCACTTACATGGATTTTAAACATAGTTTGTTGAATAAACCTTAATAGGCTGGATTTATATATCATGCTAAGCCATAATGTGATTTGTTTGGGTGTATTAGTCGTTGGTTCATATAATACACTAAATCATAAATTAAAGCATGGCTTATAAAATACAGTGGTTTTGCTCATATAGCCTGCTAAAAAATGAACAAACCATACTTTGATTTAAATGACATGCAAATCAGTATTTAAAGTGTCATATGTTTTATTTGTTCTCCAAACCTATACAAATCTAGAGTGAATTAGAAATCCCACATTTAATCATCAGATTCTTCCAAAACTACTTTTTAGGAAAAAGGCAATGAGAGGATTTTCTTAACTATGTTTGCACAACCAGCTAATTTGCAGCTTTCTGGTTCACCAAATTAACCTGTCTTGATTTACACTGTACATCTAGCCAACCACATTTTTCATGTATTGTATAAACCAAATTTAATTAATTTTTTTTGGTTTAGTGTGTTCTGGGGAAGTAGATATTGTGATTTATAAACCATAATCGATACCTCAGTGTGAAGTATGAATCTAATCAGCAGTGTTTAATTCAACAAAATACAGTTAAGCAAATTTTACATTAGCAAAATGAAATGAAATGAATCAGCAAATGAATCAGAACCCTGTCTATTTTAAATGTGTTGTTTGGCTCATGCAACCACAAAGCTAAAGCACACTTTAGCTTTATACATCATGGCTTACAAAACACACTGGCTACATTCTGAATATTTTTTTAATATGAACACAGCCATTAGATTCCTTCACAGATCCAACTCAAGCTAGATCTACGTATTTTTCCATTTTTCCACCCCATAATATGTAGGGGGGGCTTTACTGTGTTGTGAGAACACAGTACATTATTTTATATTCAACAAGCCATGGAATGATATGCATGATATGAGCTCAGTTACAAACTATTACTGTATAATTAAAACAATAACAAAATTACCGTGTATATAAGCTTTGTAGCTTATTCCTCAACAGACTGGAAAATATCTGAAAAAGAAAGGGAAAAATGCTAAGTTTTTACATGGGAATAACGGAGGGCATCTTATAAAATAACTGGCCATAAATGGAAACACCTGCCTTTCTCACTACTAACTTGCTCAAAATGCCTTTGTCTTTAGCAGGGCGAAGGGTTACACCTGAATAGTTGTTGAATCCAAATGACTACATGTTGGTCTCCTGGCAGTTCAACTGTAGAGTCAGCCAATGATGGGAAAGTTTCTTAAAGGACTTGCTGACATCATTGTGACCAAGGAAACCTCTGTATTACAAACTGGGGGGGGGGCAGAATTGCATTGATGCTTACCTGTATTTTAAAAAGATTGTATATATTTCAAAAATTATATTAATATAAATATTAATTTATATTAAATATTAAATGAGAGTCAGTTTGGTCTAGTGGTTAAGGCAACGGGCTAGAAACCAGGAGGCGGTGAGTTCTAGTCCTGCCTTAGGCCTGAAAGCCGACTGGGTGACCTTGGGCCAGTCACTCACTCTCAGCCCAACCCACCTCACAGGGTGGTTGTTGTGGGGAAAATAAGAGGAGGAAGGAGTATTAGGTATGTTCACCACCTTGGGTTATTTATAAAAATAATAAAGGTGGGATAGAAAATAAATAAATAAAAATAAATAAAAAAGTTTCTCAAATTAACTGCAGAATAACAGTAGCAGTAGTACAAAACCAGTGCAGATAAAATACTGGTTAATTAATGGTTTTTATAATTAGTTCCTTTCTCACTAAATGCTAAGTATAGCTGATGCCAATGCCTAACAATATGGCTGACTAATTTGTGGCTCAGTGGTTTAGTTAATGGTTCAGTATGTATGTATGTATGTATGTATGTATGTTATGTATATGTATTTACCAACCAAATTTATATGGCTGCCCATCTCACAAGAAGTGACTCACAGCAAAAAGTATAAAAAAGAATAGTGTCAAACACAGTCATAGTAAAAAAAACCTCATGCAAGAGATTTGATCAGCAATGGAGTGTGATGGAAAGTGTCTCTGAGGGGGAAGGTGATGTTATGGAGATTGCAGGTGAGGAAGGAGGGGGCGCCTTCCAGGGGGAAAAGTGCATTCTCAGTGTGGAGGACCTTGGGCGCCCAGCCAAGAGAGTCAGGCCAGATCCGCCTTGAGTTGCAGGAGTTTTTCCCTCAGAGCCTGTTGGCAAGATTTTCTGTATGTGTAGGATCAATAAAGAACTAGAGCTTCATCTCGAGCTCAGCGTGGTTTTTTCGCCTAAACCCTGACATGGAGCCACCTCAAGTTCTCACTGATCTCCGGAGACCCCCAGGCCTGATGACATGAGGGGCCTTAAAGGTCAAAACTGGCATCTTGAATTGGACCCCGAAGCAGACTGGCAACCAATTCAGCTCACGGAGCAGAGGTGTAACGTGCTGTTCTAGAAGCACACATAACTGCCCATGCTGAAGCTTCCGGATACTCTTCAAAGGCAGCCCCATGTAGAGTGCATTACAGTAATCCAATCCAATCAGTAATCCAATCCTTTCCCCCGATCCAGGAAAGGGCGTAAGTAGTGCACAATATGAAGCTGTGCAAAGGCTCTCCTAACCACGACTGCCAGATGCTCTTCGAGCAGGAGTCACGAGTCCAGGAGGACCCCCAGATTGTGCACCGGGTCTTTCTAGGGCCGTACAACCCCATCCAGCACCAAAGATGGCATAGTCCTAGAACCGGCAGGACCCAAAACCCAAAGCCATTCAGTCTTGCCGGGGTTCATCTGAAGCCTGTATTGAGCCAATATGATTAATTCAATAAACTATGGATCAGCTAACCATGGATTGGGGTGTTGTGTAAACACAACCACTAGCTGCTTGTATGATTTGCTCTCCCCTCTAAATTTCATCCTTGGCTCAAAGTTTGCCCGGAGTTAGTACTGTGGTCAAGCTAAGAGATCCAAAACTCTGGCTGCAGGGAACAAGGGTGTTTGTTTTTTTGTTAGTTTGTTTGACACATATGGCAATTCTAGTAGCAAAAGGCAATACAAGTGATACTGCAGTAAAAAGATCCAAAGATAACTTTTCCAAACTAAGATTGGGCAGACGTCCCACCTTAACTCTTTCCATATGTATTGCTATTACTAGTTCTGGGTAAAACAGTGGCAGAAATAGAATGCTGGTTTTCTGCTTAGAGTAATGTTGTCAGAGTACTCATCCTTTTGTTCATTAGCGCAATTGGTGTAACCTTGTCAAGGACTCATGTGCTCTTCCTTGAAACCTCTTTCAGTAATGAAAAGGAGCCTGAAAAACCCTTCTAGGGCCAGCAGCCTTTCGGCAAATCTTTTGTTCAGGCCAGGAGGAAAAGCCATTATACCACCCTGGGTTCCTAGTCTGCAATTTCTATCTGACCTTGAACAGGAAGCCTCAAATAGGGGAACTTCTCTGCTTATTCCCCATCATCTTTCTTTTGTAACTCCATACCTGATGAAGAGCTCTGGTGAACTTGAAAGCTTGCATGTTCTTTTATGACATTTTAGTTGGTGCTAATACCGATGGGTTTTTCTGTGCCTACGTGGCAGTTTTTGACTCCTGGCGACTGCCTGGACTAGTCCCTGCAGTTTTCTTGGCAAGCTTGGCTCTCCAATACAGTTATTAGATATTGAGCCAGTTTGCTATACTGTTCACACATTGGCGATCACTCGTAGCCGAGTAAGATTGTCTTCCAAAGGTAACATTTTAACAGTGGATCCGTAAGTGGCTATAAAGGCCAATTCTGGATCCGCACAACCTCCCACAATGAGGGCATAGGTTTCCGGGTGGGAGACGGTCATGATGAGGGTTTGCCTGACGTGCCTTCCTTTTAGCTCTTTTCTCCCTTTCGCCCTGTACTCGTGCTTCTTCAAAGTCCATAGCACCATTAATAAAGGCTGACCTCCAATTGAAACGCTCATGTGTTAGGGCTTCCCAGTTCTCAATGCTGATATTACATTTTTTTAAATTAGCTTTGAGAGTATCTTTGAATCTCTTTTGCTGTCCACCAATATTCCGTTTTCCATTCTTAAGTTGGGAGTAAAGTAGCTGCTTTGGAAGACGATGGTCAGGCATTCGAACAACATGACCGGTCCAGCGAAGTTGATGTTGGATGATCATTGTTTCAATGCTGGTGGTTTTTGCTTCTTCTAATATGCTAACATTAGTCCGCCTATCTTCCCAAGTAATTTGCAGAATTTTTCGGAGGCAGCGTTGATAGAATCTTTCAAGAAGTTGGAGGTGGCATTTGTAGAGGGTCCATGTTTCACAGGCGTACAGAAGGGTTGGTAGTACAATGGCTTTGTAAACAAGCATTTTGGTCTCCCTGCGAATGTCCCGATCCTCAAACACTCTACGCTTCATTCGGGAGAAAGCTACACTCGCAGAGCTCAGGCGATGCTGAATTTCAGCATCGATGTCGGCTTTTGTAGATAGATGGCTGCCGAGATAAGAAAAGTGGTCGACATTTTCTAGTGACACACCTTTAAGCTGGATTGATGGCGCTGCAGATGGATTGGTTCGAACTTGCTGGTAAAGCACTTTGGTTTTTTTAATGTTAATCGAGAGGCCGAGCTTTTCATATGCTTCTGCAAAGATGTTTAGGATAGTTTGAAGATCTTCCTCGGAGTGTGCACAGACTACGTTATCATCAGCATATTGAAGTTCTATAACAGAAGTTGTAATTACCTTATTTTTTGCTTTCAGCCTACTAAGATTAAAAAGCTTTCCATCTGTTCGATATATAATTTCTACACCAGTAGGAAGTTTCTCTTCAACAAGGTGTATAATCATAGCGATGAAGATAGCGAATAAGGTTGGAGCAATAACACATCCCTGTTTAACGCCGGATTCCACTTTAAATGGATCGCTTTGAGAGCCATTGTTATTCAGGATTGTTGCCATCATGTCGTCATGGAGTAACCGCAAGATGTTCACAAATTTATCAGGGCATCCGATTTTCAGAAGGATGGTCCAGAGAGCAGTACGATTTACAGTATCAAAAGCTTTAGTCAGATCAATAAACGCCATGTACAGAGGGCGGTTTTGCTCCTTGCATTTTTCTTGAAGCTGTCGTGCAGTGAAGATCATATCCACTGTTCCCCTGGAAGGGCGGAAGCCATTTTGCGTTTCAGGGAGGATGTCTTCTGATACAGATAGGAGACGGTTTGCGATGATCTTTGCCAGGATTTTGCCTGCTGTGGCTAGAAGGGAGATGCCTCGATAGTTTCCACAGTCTGTTCTATCACCCTTTTTAAAGAGAGTGATAATTATGGCATCTCTAAAGTTTGCTGGAATCTCCTCCCTCATCCAGATTTTTTCGATGAGCTTATGAAGTTGTTGTGTAAGTTCAGGCCCGCCTTCTTTAAAGACTTCAGCAGGAATCCCATCAGGTCCACTAGCTTTGTTATTTTTCATTTGTTTAGTGGCTTTACTGACTTCCTCCAAACTAGGGGGTACTGCAAGCTCATCTCTTATTTGTTTTTGCGGGATTTGCAAGAAGACTTCATCGGCCACAGTAGAGTGACGATTAAGGAGATTGTAGTAATGCTCTTTCCAGCGCAGTGCAATAGACTCTTTGTCCTTTAGAAGTTTAGCACCATCTACTGAGCGTAAGGGATTTGTACCATGGTTTGTTGGTCCATAGATGGCCTTTATGGCATTAAAAAAGCCCCGTGCATCATGAGCATCTGCAAAATGTTGGGTTTCTTGGGCTTTTTTTATCCACCATATGTTCTTAAGTTCTCTAGTTCTTCTTTGGACTTCTGCCTTTGCACTGGCGTAGATTTTTTTCTTAACGGCACAGTTAATATCTTTTTGCCATATCCGGAAGGCTTTCCTTTTCTTGTCAATAATATGTTCAATCTCACTATCGTTCTCATCAAACCAATCCTGATGTCTCTTAGTCTGGTATCCGATAGTTTGTTCACAGGCTGAAATAATAGAAGTCTTCAATTTAACCCAGTGTTCCTCAACATTTTCAGGAAGTTCCATAGGCAGATGTTCCTTGAGAGTTGATTGAAAGCAAGCTCGTTTAATAGAATCTTGAAGGGCCAGTGTATTCATTTTACGCCTTGGTTTTCTTCCTTGGAGCCTACGATGAGGGACAATCTTTATGGTCATCGTGGATCGAATTAATTGATGGTCTGTCCAGCAGTCATCGCCGCTCGTCATGGCTCTGGTGAGAAGTACATCATGGCGATCTCTAGCACGGACAATTACATAATCTAAAAGATGCCAGTGCTTCGACCGTGGGTGCTTCCATGATGTTTTAAATTTATTTTTCTGGCGAAAGAGTGTGTTAGTAATGACAAGGTTATGCTCTGCACATTTAGTCAGAAGTAAGATTCCATTCATGTTGCTGTTGTCAACTCCTTCTTTCCCAATGATCCCTGGCCACAAATCAAAGTCACGCCCAACTCTTGCATTGAAATCGCCCAGGAGGATAATTTTATCCTCCTTTGGTATCTCTGATAAGATGGTGTCCAGCTGGGTATAAATTTTTTCCTTGATATCCTCATCTGCATCTAATGTTGGTGCGTAAGCACTTAGGATAGTTGCCTGTTGGTTTTTGGCGAGTTTTATTCGGAGAGTTGAGAGTCATTCGTTAATCCCAGTGGGAACTTCTGACAAGAGCTTCACAAGGTCGTTTTTGATAGCAAA
This sequence comes from Charina bottae, assembly GCA_023362775.1. Classification (NCBI taxonomy): domain Eukaryota; kingdom Metazoa; phylum Chordata; class Lepidosauria; order Squamata; family Charinaidae; genus Charina; species Charina bottae. The sequence goes on from JALMGJ010000002.1 coordinate 163,819,555, forward strand.
GCCTACCCCGTGTATTTGTCGTTCTTGTTCAGGCAGTCCTTTCCAAAAGAAGGTATAACCTCCTTTTTCTTCCTTCAACTGTCCTTCTCCTGCTCTTCGAGTTTCTTGGAGTGCTGCTATATCAATATTAAAACATCTCAGCTCCCTTGCAATAATGGCAGTCCTACATTCAGGTCGTTCACTATCCATATTGTCTTGCAATGTCCGTATATTCCATGTTCCAAAATTCATGTGTTTTTTACGACCGCTAGATGGTGACCCCACTGGTCGCGGTAATCCAGTCAGGGAGAAAATGAGGCAGACTATGTTTAGGGCACCTTTTCTAGCCCCCTCCCCATATGGGGTGAGCAGAGTGGATCCTAAATAGGGCTGCTCAGTCGTGGATACAGCTGCCGAACTACTCAACTGCCTCGATCCTTGAGTCAGGGCGACTGAATCCGTATCCACCGCCCATGTTCATGACTAGGAGCTTCCGGATTTCACAGTCCTGCCCCCGTTGCCATTCATCAGTTGCCATGGGACTTTTGGTTGTTTTGGGTTTGGTGTGGTTGGAAGACGCCTGTGCGTGAATTTGTTTTATGTGTGGAGATCGGTGCACAACGATCAGCACACAACCTTCACAGAAAAAGGCTCTAATCCAATGGCATGGACGATTGGTGACCTTTTGTCTGCTGCAGCCTTCATCCGCCTTCGCAGCCATTGTAACAATACACCTTGTTATCTTCCGCCTTTTCTGCCGTTGAGGACTTTCTTGGATCGTTCTTTGTCTGGTTCCTCCCCCTGGACCTTACCGCCATGGGTGACCCTACCAGGAGTACATGACTCCCGACGGCTTCGCTCACAGGGTTCATTGGGAACACACAAGCCCACTCACCACAACAAGGTGACGATCCAGCGAGTGAGGATATTAGATATTGATATTATTATTAATATCTTATTAATTATTTAATTATTAATTAATTAATTAATATTAATTAATATCTTATTAATAATTACTAATATTAGATATTAGATATTAGATATTGAGCCAGATATTAGATATTGAGCCAGTTTGCTATACTGTAGTGCGTAGCTTTCCAAACTGTGTGTCAGGACACGTTAGTGTGTCGGCTGCAGTGTCTGGGTGTGTCGCTGCTGCCGCCTCCGAACCCTGCCAGGATTCCACGCAGGTCCCAGTGCCTGCCTTGTGCCCTGCTGTAAGAGTGTGTTGCGAAATGATGCATGTCTAAAAAGTGTGTCACCAACATGAAAAGTTTGGAAAGCTCTGCTGTAGTGGTTAAGAAATCTAGAAATCGGCTAGAAATCGGCTAGAAATCGGGAGATGGTGAGTTCTGGTCCTGCCTTAGGCACAGAGCCAGCTGGGTGACCTTGGGCCAGTTGCTCTCTCTCAGGGCAAGGGCAAGCCACTTCCAAAATCTTGCCAAGAAAACTGCAGGGACTGGTCCAGGCAGTCTCCAGGCATCAACACTGATTCAAAGGCAAAAAAAGGAAGTTATTACTTAGTGTCTGTATTCCCACGACATAGTCCTGTTTAACTAAATAAGTGTTTACTTGCTTAAGCCATGGGGGGTGGGGGAATTCACATGATACCCCCTGTACAGGGGCTGGGTTCACAAGGCTAAAATGCAATTGATTAGTTTGTGGTTCATTAGGTTGTATCATAGGAACACAGTCAGTACTGCAGTAACTAACTAGGCAGAAGTGAAAGAAGATGTTTAACTGTAGGAAAGGTCAGCAATGCGGCTTTGCACCTGAACCACTCTGCTCATTGAGCAGCCTGGTTACAGGAAGTCCCAGCCTCATAGGGGAAGCTGTATTCCCCACTGCCAGAAGAGGAAGTGTTGCAGTGAAGTTTGCATGATAAGCTGAATGCCCAACGAGCAAGTCCTGCCACAGGAGCCATGGCTGGGTGCGGCTGCTGCTGATCTTGTTGAATTTCTCCCTCGCCAAGCGTGAAGCCCCAAGGGGCGCTGCCGATTCTCTGGGAAGATGTCCCTGTCCTCCGTGTACGAGCACAAATTTGCTGAGAAGCTGACAATTCTTAATGAGAGGGGCAAAGGGGTGCTCATCCGCATATATAACATCAAAAAGGTAGGCGCTGATGTGCCCCAGGAGATTTTGTTCTGCTCTTCTGACAAAAAGATCTCCAGCTGATCCTAAGAAAGGAATACAGTAGTATCTGTGAGGTCTAAGGTGTGGGTGCGTCTGTCTGTCTGACTAGAGCATTTCTCTATTTTGTTCTTCTGGCTTACAGCAAAGGTGGGAGGCACAAGTAGCCATAGAGAAGATCTCCTGATTATTAATCTTGGTTTGAGGAAACTGGTGGGCTAGAGAGTAGATAGTGCTGAGATAGTGAAGCCTACAACCACCATCCAGAAACACCAAGTTGGAAGAAAGGCTAAGAAATGAATGGCTGTTATATAGCAAGTATAAGGAAGTCTGTGATATAGGCCTGTGAGCACTTTTTTTGTGTTTAAATGAGTGGTTCTTAGGTGCTGTCCTAGAAGAAAATATATTGATTTTTCCCTTGTCAGTCTGTGGCCTTATTCTAATTTTCTCTAGCTTCAGACCCGCTTTCCTTCCTGTCACCTATACAAACCCTTCTGCTCTAGGCCAGGAAGAATATCCTTTTCATTATTTGGCTAGTTCTCACAACACATTACACTCAACGTGGTCTGGTGTGCTTTGAGAATCCAGGCCTGATGGTTAGTTTATGGTTTGGTGTGTTGTGCAAACCCAGGCAGTTGGGTTAATACTGTAAATCGTTGTCTAGTCTGTTGCACATAGTCTTTGTTGCAGACATTTTCTTCCCCCTTTTGAGTATCCCTGCTCAGATGATGCTGGTTCAAACATCACATTGATTGACAACATGGTTTGGGCTTAGTGTTTTGTTAGCTCTTAACAGTTTTTAAACAAGCATTTATGGCTTTCTGTGTTACATAAATCCAGCCAATTGTGGCTTACTCAAATTATGGCTTAATGCAATGTGTGAACCGAGTTTGTGGTTTAGCATACAGCTTTTCCTGAGCTGTCTAAGGCCTACATTCTATCGTGACCTAGTTTTCCCTCTATCTGGGCAGGGACTGTTTCCCACTTATGATTTCTATAGTGCTCTGTGACAGAATTAAGAACATATTTTTAAAAGCCAAGGATAGTGTGGTAGGAGTTTCAAATTTGTCATGCATATCCCATATTTCCTCTAAAGAACCTAAAAAATTGACGGGATTTTCCATCTTATCATAACAAAACTCCAGTGAGCTAAGCTGGGACAGCCTCCCCCAACTTGATATCATCCAGATGACTAGGAATTCTGGGAGTTGTAGTCAAATGCATCTGGAGGAGAAAATTTATTTATTTAATTTTTATCCCGCCTTTATTATTTTTATAAATAACTCAAGGTGGGGAACATACCTAATACAACTCCCTCCTCCTGTTTTCCCCACAACAACCCTGTGAGGTGAGTTGGGTTGAGAGAGAGTGACTGGCCCAAGGTCACCCAGCCGGCTTTCAGGCCTAAGGCGGGACTAGAACTCTCAGACTCCTGTAGCTTGAATCATGTCAACTGGATTTCTATTTTCTTAATGGAAACGTTTCGCTCCTTATCCAAGGGGCTTCTTCTGAAGAAGCCCCTTGGATAAGGAGCGAAACGTTTCCATTAAGAAAATAGAAATCCAGTTGACATGATTCAAGCTACAGAAAATTCCACCTGGATGACTGAGAACCTTCATAGACTCTCAGACTCCTGGTTTCTAGCCCAGCACCTTAACCACTAGACCAAACTGGCTCTAAAATTCCCTGAGATATTTGGACCAAATGAGGATTTAAGCTAATATGCCTTTGGAAACACCAGCACTTGATCTGCTAAGTACTGTAGCTTTATTCTTAGCTGCTTTTTTAATGGAGTGACTGAAGAAGGCCTCAGAGGAAGGAAGCACTACAAACTGCAGCTTTAGAGTAATTCAGATCAACAAACAAGGAGCCACCACAAGTAGCTGCTTCCTGTTCCTGTTTGGAGATGTTAGCCGCTGGGGTGTGTGTATGTGTCATCTTTTACTTATGCAAATTGGATTGTAGCTTTCAAACAAATTAATTGCACCACTTTTAACATTCCTTTCCCCCACTGCTGGCTACATATATATTTTGTTAGCGATCATAATATTTCCTTGTGGTATAGCAACTGTCTCCCATGGTACAAAATGGCAATATATCAATAGAGAATTTTTGGTAGATATGTATGCTAATAGATTTTTTTATATATTGAGAGTTTGCTATCTGATTACGTAGATCAGTGTTGCTCAAAGTGTAACTTAGGGCTAATGCATCTCACTACTATCCTTTTGCAGTCTTCAGAGTGGGTGGGGCTTCTTTTGATCCCCTTTTTGCTTTTTTTAAACTGGTGATTTAAGGGCCAGCTGGATGCTTTAAGCCTCACTTAAGGCATTATTTTCACGCTTAACTGCACCATTCCAGTGAGTTGTGGCCATGCAAAACCTGGTGCAGACTTTGAGACAAGAGAAATTGTACACTTTTGTTGTAGATGTGGATGGGTCTGTTGCTATGGTTTAACATACTGTTATGTGGAAATGGAGGGACAGAGAGAACTTTAAGATGTTAGGAATCTAATAAGGAACTGACTGTAGCTTCGCTTGCTTGCAGGAATGCCTGCTGCTGGTCTCCACTGATGTTCTGGTTGTAAATAAAACAACTATTAGACATTTTAAATCTCCATTGATCCCTCACCTGGAAGAAAGTTAAGCCTAGTGTGCTACTCCTGAAGCATTTTTAATGCTTTTCAGGAGTGCATAATAGTGTCCCCTGTGTCACATATGCTTTTATTGCTGGTTTGAACAACACATCTGGAGGGACACCAGGTTGAGAAAGGCTGCATTAGAGTACCATAATTTGAGGATGGCATTTTAATGGATTGATTCATGTTCTTTTATTAAGTTAATCCCTCAAAAAGGGGCTAATTTGCCTGCTCTTGGTAATAATTGATCGGTGACATGGAGGCAGTTTGTTCCATTTCCATCAAACAGTCAAAACCTCAAAGTAGTAGCTAAGGGGACTAAAGATACAGAATTGATTTCTATTTATTCCCTCCCCCTTGCTCAGTTAACCATAACCATTGAAAATGAGTAAAGAACCACTTAAATGAACAAAGTTGGAGGGAAGGAAGGATGTCCTGAGAGTCAAGATGTATCAGTCCCCTGAAAATCTTCTGTTTATCTATTGCTTTTCCTGGCAGATGATGCTGTTTATTCACGTGCGGTTTTTTTCTTTATTTGCGCTGTCATTTCTCATTTTCATTTCTAAGGGATGAAAGAGATCAGCCGCATGCTGAGATGAGTGTGAGATTATGAAAAGCTTAATGATTATGCACATAAACAAAGGCAGTTTGACTTGGCTTTGTTATCTTTGCAGACATGCATGGATTCCCAGACCAAGCTTCCTTTCTTCACGGAAAAGACAATGGAGTCCTCTATCAAATATATCAACAAAAAGTTTCCCAACTTGGACACACGGAGCAGCACGGTGGGACCCTGAGTTAAGAGCTGGGTAGAAAGTTGAACAAGTTACCCTCTTGGAAAAGGAAGACCCTTTCCTGGAACTGCTATTCTCCTAGTTTCCGTCAGAGCAGTTTCTGCATGTAGAAAACTGCTACCTTCCCAGCTCTGTTTTAACAACTGAGACAGAAAGCTTTTACTCTCAGTTGGTCTTACTTAAAGAACGGAAAAGGGAAAAAGCATTAGTAGCTGTTCTGTTTTCTTGTAATACGTATGAAAATGCCTTCTTCTGAATCATACCAATGGTTCAGTATTGACTGGATCAAATCAAACTCAAACTTAACTTCAAAACTTCCTGGTGGAAAGAAAAAAAGTTCAGGAAGAGCAAGCAAATCTCTGTCCACCATGGCTGCTCTTTGCCCTTAAGAAATGGGGCTACAGTATATTGAGGCTGCTCCTGCAGAGCTTACCCACCTCTTCATGCCTGTTTTTTTTCTTTCTTACAGCAACACTTGGGTCCAGTACACAAAGAGAAAGCAGATATTTTTCGGGCACTCACTGCCTATTATCAGACTTTTGTGGATGTCATGGAATTCCGGGTGAGTGCTAAGCCGGGGTTAGACACATCCTGTGTGAGGTTGGGCCTTTCGGATTTGCTCTGTTCGAATTGGGGGAGAATTTTTGTTTTATGCAAACTTGGAGAAGTGCAGAAATCACAGTAAGCACAGTTTTTCTCACGCTTGTGTTGCACTTAACAAGGTGATGGCATCTACTGAATGCTACCCATCCTACTTCAGGATTCCTAATGAGCCTGAAAACTGTTTTCCCAATAAGTAGGTAGATTGTGTTTGGAAAGGGAGAGGTGGACACTTCTTTGTTTTAATGTGTTCCATGTTGCAATCCTATCCTTTCTTTAGGAATTGGCTCCAATGAACCCGTTGCATTTACTTCTCACAAAATCTATCTCGGCAATATTTTTTTCCCAGTAAATTTTATTAAGTTTCAAAGAAAGAATAAAAACTACAGTAAAAAGAAAAAAGAAAAAAAACTAAAAAAGTGCAGAAACACAAGAGAAGAAAAAATGTTTAAATTTACAGGAAGATGTGGCTTCCGACTTTTAACAGCAAGGATATACAAAATTTCCATAATCAATCTCTTACTCTATATTAAACCAAAAAACCACATTGTTTCTATAAAAAATTCCCCTTTAACACATAATAAAAATCACTAAGTACTGTTACTCCTTCCCCTTATATTAAAATGAAAATTAAAAAATCATATAAACCTCCTAAGCATCTTTCTCCCCTCCAAAAGATAAAACACATTTAATTATTCCCTTCCTACCACTATTCTATACATTTCTGTCTATTATAATAAAAATCAAACTGAAAGGCACATAAGTTGTCAACTATTATTTGTTGTTGTGGTTCAGTCGTTTAGTCGTGTCCGACTCTTCGTGACCTCATGGACCATAGCACGCCAGGCCTTCCTGTCCTCCACTGTCACCCGGAGTTTACTCAAACTCATGTTCATTACATCGGTGATGCTATCTAACCACCTCATCCTCTGCCGTCCCCTTCTCCTTTTGCCTTCAGTCTTTCCCAGGATCGGGGTCTTTTCCAGGGAGTCCTCTCTTCGCATTATGTGGCCAAAGTATTTGAGCTTCAGCTTCAGCATCTGTCCTTCCAATGAGTAGTCAGGGTTGATTTCCTTTAGGATTGACTGATTTGACCTCCTTGCAGTCCAAGGGACTCTCAAGAGTCTTCTCCAGCACCACAGTTCGAAAGCATCAATTCTTCGGCGCTCAGCCTTCCTTATGGTCCAACTCTCACACCCATACATTACTACTGGGAAAACCATAGCTTTAATTATACGGACCTTTGTCGGCAAGGTGATGTCTCTGCTTTTTAATATGCTGTCTAGGTTTGCCATAGCTTTCCTCCCAAGGAGCAAGCGTCTTTTAATTTCATGGCTGCAGTCACCGTCTGCGGTGATCTTGGAGCCCAGGAAAATAAAATCTGTCACTGCTTCCATTTCTTCCCCTTCTATTTGCCAGGAAGTGATGGGACCAGATGCCATGATCTGGGTTTTTTTAATGTTGAGTTTCAAGCCAGTTTCAACTATTATACTTAATGGTATAACAATTTTAATATTCCCAATCTTAATAAACCCAAAATCTTAATAAAGACAAAAAACAAAGCTAATTCAAAATAGTAAGTTCAAATCTTTAAAGGCAAATAACATCAGTCAAATCCTTAAAGCAAACCAAATAAACATTCTTCAACCCTTACCCCACTTCAAAATAAACCAGAGCAGTTACATATTCCCAAGATATGCACAGAGCTTTCTTCTTAAGAAAATCAAACAGCCCAGCTGCCCCCTCCAAAATTCCAGGTTCTTTTCATGGCATTCCACCAGGAGATCAACCCTACTTATGGCTTGCAAATCACTCTCTCCCCTAAATTTCTCCAACTTCATTATCCAATCTTCATCCAGCATCTTGACAGAAATCCCAATCTCAGTCTTAAAAGAAACCTTTCTATCGCTCTTAGATTCCTCAACTTCATCCACCACATCCCCAACCTGATGGCACATTTTAGCTCTCATATTTTCCACAATGTCCTGGATATCTTGCATAAAGGTTTGATAAAACTCAGAAGAAATCTGTTTAAAATCTTGGTGGAAGTCAGAAAGAATCTGTTTGAAATCCTCCATGTCTCACGCAGGAAATTATAGCGCCCCCTAGGAACTTAATCAGCGAAAGTCGAAGATATGGGAAAGTTCAAAAGTTGTTTACACAAAGTGAGAGTGAATAGCAGACTGTTCTCAAGGGAAAGTGAAGACAGAAAGCTGAAGGTTCAAATCAGCTGATTCAACGTGTAGGAAAATGCTAATATCTTCAAATTTAATGCAAAAATAATAACAGGAAGACAATTATTTACTCAATCTTTGAAATTTCCTTTGAAAGGAAAACGAAATCCAAAATTTAAGATTTTTTTAAAGAAAAAAGGTAATCCCAAAAATAACGTTAAGCACCAAGAGAATCAGCTTCTCCTCGCTGTAGAAAGCCTCTCTTGGGGTACATATACTTAAAAAAAAAACAAATTGGTGATTTAGAAATGGGGTGGCTGGACTTAGTATCCCTTTAAGGCTACAGCATGGCTTGGAAATGGTGACGTCCCCGCCTCCCAGGTGCTCTTACCTTCGACCTGAAATGCTGTTTGTGATCTCCTGGCTGCAAGCCACCATTCCGGAGGACAAATGGGATGATTCCAAGTATTCCCCTTGATCCGGAGAACATTTCTGGGCTTCAGGAAAGCCTGCCTAAGTCCGAAAAAAGCTGCTCAGAACACCTCTTTCCAGCAATCAACACCCAGATATGCAAAGATTAACACCAGGATTAGCACCAGAGGAACAATCAAACAGCACAATATACCCTAATCAAGGAACTATTAACTCAGTTAATATCAACCAAGCAGCAAACAACAGCCCAATCAAGGAACTCCTAAGGAGAGAACAACACCTCCACCAACACAAGCGGGACAAGCCATGGTATATAAACAAAGAGCAAGTCCCACTCCCTTTTCGCACTGAAGATGTTGCCTAGCCTGGCAGTGAAACGTCTGCAAGAAAACAACAAGGCTCAGAGAACACCAAGGACTCCACATAATAACGTATTTCATGTGTCACCTGTCCAGGGTTTACTGTGATTGGAAATTCAGGTGTGTGATGAAATGTGGAGATAATGCTAAATAATATAGGGGAATAAATCAGTTCTCAATTGAATAAGCTCATTAAAGCTTATTTTCTCTTGTAGGACCATGTTTATGAACTGCTGAATACCATTGATGCAAGCCAGTGCTACTTCGACATTGTGAGTGTCATTTTAATAAAGTACAGACATTTGCTTTTGAGATGGGGATGGAAAACATTTTTAGTGCAATATCAACAACTGAGTGCCTACATTTCTAAGGTTCTAAACCAGAGGTGAAGAATTTGCAGCCCTCTAGACATTGCTGGCTGCAATTCCCAGCAGTCCCAGCTATCACAGAATGTTCCCTAGCTTCTGAAGAGCCGTAGGTTCCCCATCCTTGCTATAAACTATGAGTATTAAGTTACAGTTTCTTCACAATGTTAGGCAAAAGATGGTTTAGAGTGCCTGTAGGCTGGAAAGCTGGAGTTTGTTGGGCCTGGACTGAATCAGTAGACAGATATAGCAGAAAAGGTGGTGGCTGTCTTAGGTGCTCAGGTGAAGCTCAACTAACCAAACATTTTCATAGTCTTTCAAGTCATAATATATCAATAGGCTACCTGACCCACAGGTCACCAAAAGTTTGAGAAGATGTAATAGCCATGGGAGGGATGTAATAGCCCTAGGCATACCTGGAGGGAGAATGCCTAGATCCAGAGGTTCCCAACTCTAGGCCTGGAAGCTTCTGATTGGCCTACAATTGAGATTAATATTATTATATTCTAATACCCCAATTCTCTAAGCACCAAGGACAGGAGGTTGCAAGCAATTTGTCAAAGGTTTGGTTTTCTCTGACTAATCAAACTGGATCTAAGGTGTTTTTGAGACATGTAGAAACTAAGCCCAGACGGGTGTTAATGACATTAACGTTCATTAGAGTTGCTTCTGTGATAAGGGCTCAGGAGGGAAGCACTTTATATCTCAGAATTGGCCTCGGAACTCCACGCTTCTCTGTTTATCTCCAGCTACAACTCTGACTGCCAGAGAAATTACCTTACAGATTCTTCATTAAGTATTTAATGACATTGTCTCCTAGTATGGGCATTTGGGGGCTGGAACTCTGCTTTCCAGTCTTGGAAAAGAAATGAAAAGTGCTTTTAAAAACTGGGGAGGCAGGAGGGGCTTGATGGGTACCTGAAACTGTGCAAGTGCGGGTTTCTATGGTGTTATGCTGCTGTCCCAAACTGGATAGTCAGCCTTTTCCTTCCAAAATAGAAAAGGGAAATGTGCTCAAGTGTATGGATTTATTTTATTTCTATACTGGTCTTCCTTTCAGTGGACCATGGATTGGATTAAGAGAGAACGGAGGGGAAAAAGGTGTTAACATCATCACAGTAAAGCAATAATGCTTTAAAAAATGATAAATACAAAAATGATTAAGAGAAAACAAAAAAGAAACATCAGTAGCAGGCAATTAATTTTACAGGCAGTTTGGTCCTGGAGTAGTTATCACATAAATACCCAGGGAAATAAGCATGGCTTCAATTGTTTTCTGATTGAAGTCAGATTTGGGGGCTAGCTGAATATCTATAATTGGGTACATCACTGAAAAGGCTTATACTGTTGGCCAAGCCCATCACTGGGACCATATGCAGAGCCCTCCCAGTAATTTGTTAGATTTATATCCTACATTCTGTACAAGAACTCAAGGAGATGTACATAGTGTTCCCTCCTCCTATTTTTCCCCACAGCAACCCCCCCCCCATGCATGTGATAGATTGGACTGGAAGTGACTGACCTAAAGTCATCCAGTGGACTAAAATCTGGGTCTCCCTGGTGCCAGTCTAACACCTTAACCACTACCACACACTGTAGTACTCTGCACCATAATGGTACTTGGTGGTACATGGATGCTTTGTAACATTTTTGACCCTTAGATTGAGGGTTTGCCCATTTATACAGGATGACACAGTATGGTGTTTGCTCAACTGGAGAAGAGAATTGGCTCATTCATAGCCTTCCAGATGATTTGGGGGAGTGCTTGAATTGAAAAACTAGTAAGGTTCACACACTGTATCATGCCCTAATGTGGTTGGTTTTGCTTTGGCTTAATGCAGCATGTGAACCCAACCATTGTCCCTGTGAATGCTGGTTCGTAGCTTAATATTATAAGTGAAGCAGACTTCTGTAGCTAGTTCAGCAAATCATGGCTAATGTGAATTATGGCTTAATGGAGTGTGTGAGTTTATCTAAGCACATGTTGCTGGAATCCCCCTCCAAAAAAGAAGAAGGCCAAATCTTTCTTTTGCTGGCAGGAATAAGAACCTTTGCAAGATGATGAGGAAGTGCTAGCTCGGTCTCTCTTTCCTCCTTCCCTCCAATTCAGTTACATATATTCTTTTTTTCTGCAGAATGTGAATTATGATTTCACCAAGAACTACCTGGACTTGATTGTCACCTATGTTTCTGTCATTGTACTTCTTTCCCGTATTGATGATCGTAAAGCCCTGATTGGTCTGCATCACTGTACCCATGAGATGATCCATGGAACCAGGTTGGAGTCCATCTGCTCAGGCTAGGATTATATACCTGGAGCAATCCCTGTAGATGCATATGTGCTCTTGCTTATTTTCTTATTGGCATCAAGGGAGAGATACTGCAACACCCCTAGGCAAAATATCCCACTTCTAAACACTGCTTTATTAGAAGGCTAAACCTGCTTCCTCTCTCTAGCTTTTAAAACCCTCTGTTTTTTCTTAGGTGTATCTAAGAATAAGGGCTTTTCCAGGTAGCTGGTTAGTGTACGGAACCCAACTTTAAATACTTGTTTTAATTTAAAACTGTAGAGTTTTGTGATGAATGGTTTTCTTTTCTAAGGTAGTGTGAGAGCTTCTGGGGAAGTATGGGTAATTAGTCATCTAAATAAAGCTGAACAGGCTGAGACTCTAGGACCACAGGTGGCCCCTCTGAAAGCCTTGGGGGTGGCCCCTAAAACCCCTGCAGAAGTTGCCGTAGAATTATAAATGTTAATGTAGTAGTAGTTTTATTTATTTTGTGCTTATAATTCAGTGCAGTGCAGACAGAGTAAGCAACAACTAATAACAATAATTCAGTCAGTTATAATCACATAAAGTAAGTAGCCTTTAAAGCAGTGTCTCTCAACCTTGGCAACTTTAAGATGTGTGGACTTCAACTCCCAGAATTCCCCAGCCAGCATGGCAACTTTAAGATGTGTGGACATGGCAACTTTAAGATGTGTGGACTTCAACTCCCTGGCTGGGGTATTCTGGGAGTTGAAGTCCACACATCTTAAAGTTCCAAGGTTGAGAAACACTGGTCTAAACTAAAAAGTCCATGACACATAATGTGTACAGAAGAGGAGAATCAAGTACACTTGGAATAATCTTATTTACTGTCTTTAAGTCAAACAAAGTGGTTTAATTTTATTTATCTTGGCCTTGCCTACTTTTGGGGGACCATCTCTCAAAGGCCAAATGTAGCATCTAAAAGAAGCAATGCACCCTTCATCTAAGCAAGTAAATATTCTGTCCATTGAAAGAAAAATCACCATTAGCGGTACTGGTGTAGCACTGAGGGAACACAATTCCTCCCTCTTTTAGCAAGTCTGTCCCCAGGGCTGCTGCTGACCTGTATGGCCCCTTTGTGCAAAATGGTTTGTGCCGCCACAGGCAAAAGAAGAAGACGACTCAGCACAGCTCGCATTTGTTAAGCTGAGCTTCTTGGAACTGCAACAATATGTGCACCGGAAGATGTTAGTGGTGCTGCTAGTTTCAGATTGTGCGATACATATGGTTACTCAACAACTGGTTTTGGAAGAAGTAAATCTGATGTAAGCGAACACACGTGGTTGGTGTTCGGAATAGAGAATTGATTTTTAAAACTTAATTTGACACAGACACACACCCCATGTCATGGTGCCTTTGTGCAGTACACAACTTGCACACCTGCTTGCGACAGCCCGGTCTGTTAGGCTGAAAGGCAGTCTTCCCCAACCGGCTGCTTTCCCAGTGTGTTGGATTTGAACCAGGCAGGGTGACTTTGGGCCCTGCGCTGGGAAATACTGGTATATGATACAGTGCCTGTGATACAAAGATGTGCAACATCGTTGATGTTCATTAGCACTTTCTACTCTGCTGTTGCTCTCCCATTTTGAGAATGTTAAAGAAAAAAAGTATCCTCATTGTATTTTTGCCAATTTTGGTAGAATGTTTGCTTTCCACGTTGTCTTATCCCACCAGGAGCATTCATGCAGCCTCCTCTTGTGGGGGAAGTAAACAACAGTCAAGCACTAATCAATAAAATCAATAATCAATCAATAATCAATAAAATGAGAACTACCTCCTTCAGCATAAGGGTTTGTGCCCCCCCCCCACCAACCATGCTTTTCTTTGCTTCATCTGCTACTTGGAAGTTATGGGTGGCCCCTGTCTCTCCAGCCCTAGAATGCACTTCAGCTGTAGCTAACCCCACCCCCAAGCAATTCCAGCATGAAGCCTGCTGTGGTCAGTACAGTATGGCTGTCTCTTGTCCAACCAAGCAGTCCTCTAATTCTTTGGAGACAAGTTTAGATAGAAACCAATGCTAAGAGAAATATGAGAGACAGGGTTCATCTATTGTGCTAAAGTACATGTGGATAGTTTGATTTTGTTGGTTAGCTGAATATCCCCCTCTCCTCTGGGAATTCAAGGTGATAGGCACATTTCCTCCTCAGTTTTTCCCCACAACAGTAACCTGGCAAGGTAAGTTGGGCTGAGAGACAGTATGATCCAAAGTCACCCAGCTTCCATACCGAAGGGTGGACTTAAAACTGGGCCTCCACTCAAATCCAGTATCTTAACTGCTACATCACTTGGTCTTAATGTATTCTATGAACCTATGTATTGTGGTTTGTAAACCATAGTTTGTGGCTTAGCATGTTGTGGAAGCCCAGTTCATTTTGCTTTATTCAGTATTTAAGCAAACACTGCATTATTCAGTGTGTGAACTCAGATATTGTGTGAAAGGTCCAGACAGCTTCCACGGCGTTATCTTTGACCACACTCTTGCAGTAAGGTGGGCACTGTCTGAGGGGGAAGATGGTACTGGGTCTGTTTCTGGCAGGCAATTTTAACAGATTGGCTGCCCAGACTCTACAACTGGAGCTACATAGAAGTTTTGTGAAATAAAACAGTACATTTGCTTGTCTGGCTTCAGTGATGCTAGCTTCCGTCGACTGGGTCAGATGATCATCGAGTACGAGAACCCCTTCCGCAAACTGGTGGAGGAGTTTGGACCTCATACCAAGGTGAGGGGCTGGGTAGTTGCATGAATCTAACCCTTCGAGGCACATATTCAACAAACCATGGTTAAGCACAAGTTGTAAACCCAGCCAGTGAAAGGTTCTGCAGGCTTTGAGATCACGGTTGGGGTGATAGCTTTTAGCTATTTCTGAGCAGAACTTATTATCAGGAAAGTAATATTGGGACGGCAGTCTTGTACATCAGTTGTAGTAATTACAGAATTATCCCTTTGTCACTTTTTTTTATAAAGAACTTTATTAATTTTCAGAATATAGTTAAAATACAAAATATAGAATATAGAAAAGATAGAGTACAAAACTAAAGAAAAAAGAGAAACTATAAAAGTGCAGAACAGACAGAGAACAGAAACAGAAAGTGACTTCCAATCTTCTCCAATACAGATATGAATACATTTGCAAATATAATCTCTTACGGTTAAACCTTAGTAACATTATTTCTATCAAATCAAACCATTTAATCATTAAAACCCAGAATCAAAACTTCATTTTTTTCTGACACAGGCAAGTAGTCTAAAAGTGGTTGCCAAGTAGAGACAAATCCAGAAACAGTATTTTCTCTTATCAGTGCTGTTAACTTGGCCATTTGGGCCAGCTCCATCAGTTTGATAATCCAGTCTTCAGCTGTAGGTATTTGTGGCTCTTTCCATCTCTGTGCATATAAAAGTCTTGCTGCTGTAATCATACAGTATATAAAAGCAAAGCCTCATGTTGTTTCTCGAGCTGCTTCTCCATCAGACCCAAGAGAAACAGTTCTGGTTTTTTTTGTAAGTCCACTTTAAGGATCTTTTGAATATTAACATACATTTGGTCCCAATTTTTTTTAGCCTTTTTACAAGTCCACCAAAGATGATGATAAGTTCCTTCACCAAGAGAACATTTCCAACAAACATTCGTTATTCCATTATACATTTTTGACAACTTATCAGGAGTTAAATACCAACGATACATCATTTTATAAAAATTCTCATTTAAGTTATAATTCAAAGTAAATTTCAAACCTTTGTTCCACATGTTCTCCCATTGCTCCAACATAATATTATATCCAAAATTCTTAGCCCATTTAATCATACATTCTTTAACTTGTTCATTTTCTAAATTCATCTGTAACAACATTTTATACATCTTTGTAATAACATGTTCATCCTTTATACAGAATTCCATTTCAAATTGAATTGTTTCATTAACAAATCTGAAATTCTTTTTATCCACTTTAAAATGTTCTAACAATTGTAAATAAGTAAACCAATGACATGTAAAACCTTCCAACTCTAACGATTCCCTTGTTTTAAGCTTCGATTCACCCTCTTCAAAATTCACCCTCCTTGTTCTTTGGCATCTTGTAACAATTTGTATTTAATTCTTGGTTTCTTGCCTTGCCAAATGAACTTAGAGATATACTCCTGCCATTGTTTAAATGGTAAATCTGTCGACAAAATCGGTATAGTCTGAAAAAGAAACAACATCCTAGGCAAAACATTCATCTTAATCACAGATATTCTCCCCATAAGAGACAATTGTAATTTTCCCCATCTTAATCTTTTTTCACATTGTTCCAAATTTTAACATAATTATTCTGAAACAACATACTATTCTTGGTTGATAAGATCACCCCCAAATATCTAACCTTTTTTTCAATCTTAAAACCAGTCTTACCCATCAACAAATCTTGATTGGACGAAGTCATATTTTTGGTCAGCATCTTTGTTTTTTGTTTATTTACTATAAGTCCTGCCAATGACCCAAATTCTCTCAATTTCTTCATCAGATGCTCCACAGTATCCAGAGGGTCTTGTAGTATCAAAACTAAATAATCAGCAAAGGCCCTCAGTTTGAAGACCTCTTTTTTAATCTTTAATCCCTTTATTTGTTCATCTCTTCTAATATCTCTATTAAAAACTTCCAACACCAAAATAAAGAGCAAAGGTGACAAAGGACATCCTTATCTTGTCCCTTTTTGTATATGACATGATTCAGTTAACTCATCATTCACAATGATGCTTGCCTTTTGGGGTGTATAAGTTGACTTAATTCCCTGAATAAAATACTCTCTAAAGTCCATATTTTCCAAGACTTTAAACATAAAACTCCATTTCAAATTGTCGAAAGCTTTCTCTGCGCCTAGGAAGATAAGAGCTGCTTGACATTCATTATGATATTGTAAATATTCTATAATGTCCAAAACAATTCTTACATTATCTTTTAGCTGTCTTTTGGGTAAGAACCCACACTGATCGTGATGAATAAATTCCTGTAGAATTTTCTTCATTCTTTCAGCCAGTATTGAAGCAAATATTTTATAGCCATTGTTCAGCAATGAAATTGGTCTGTTATTCTTAATTAAAGAAGAATCTTGTCCTTCCTTTGGTAAAAGTGCAATGTTAGCTTCTTTCCATGAATCTGGCATTGCGGAACCCAACAAAATAGAGTTCATCAGTCTTTTAAAAGGTTGAAGAATCTGATCTTCAAAACTTCTATAATATAATGCAGGTAAACCATCAGGACCTGGTGCTTTTCCCAATTTAGTTTTTTTTTATAGCTTCTACTATTTCAAAAGTAGTTATAGGATTATTCAATATTGTTTTCTGTGAGTGTGAAAGTTTTGGTAAATCTTGTTTATTCAAATATTTGTCTATCTTATCCAAGGGGACTTCTTGTCTTTTGTAGAGGTTAGAAAAAAAACTATAAAATGCTTTCTTAATCTTCTCATTGTCCAATAATTCCACATTTCCTTCTTGAATCTTTAATATCATTTTCTTCTCTCTTTCTTTCCTCAATTTATATGCTAGCCATCTTCCTAGTTTATTAGCAAATTCAAAATGACTCTGTTTAGCATATTTCAACTTTATTTCTATTTCTTTCACAGTCAACATTGATAATTGCTGGTGTAGTAACTTAAGTTGGTACACAATATTATTATCTGTCGGTTTTTCCTGTAACTCAGCTTCTTTGAGCTTAATCTGATCCAAAAGCGTTTGAAACTTTTGTTGAAATTTCTTCTTAAGACTACGGTTATGATAGATGAAATGCCCCCTCATAACCGCTTTACTAGTATCCCAAACAGTTTTTAAATCTATTTCATTATCCAAATTAATATCAAAAAAATCATTTAATTTCCTCTTACAATCCTCCACAACCTTTTCTTTTTGTAAAATTAATTCGTTCAGTCTCCATCTATATGCCCTAAATGTTTTCTTTATTGTCTTACAGGATTATGATCAGAAAAAGTCTTTGGTAAAATATCCACTTTAGAAACTCTATTCGCCAAGTCCCTTGAAATCCATATCATATCGATTCTTGAAAAAGATTTGTGTCTCTCAGAATAAAAAGTATAGTCCTTTGCCAGTCCATTTTTGTATCTCCAAGAGTCCACCAATGCCAAATTATCCATCAGATCGAAAAAGGATTTTGGTAATTTCCCTTGTTTAATTTTAATTTGTTTCTCAGATGTTCTGTCAATCAATGGGGAAATAACTCCATTCCAATCTCCCGTTAGACACCAACTTTGATATGAAAAAGATGACCATTCAAAAGTTGCTTAAAATTTTTTGCTTTTTATCTTCAGTTGGTACACATACTCCCACAATAATAGATTTAAGTCCATAAAATTCCACTTCAACTGCTACATATCTACCATGCACATCAGCTAATAGTAAACGTGGTTTCAAATATGGTTTAACATATAATACAAGGCCATTAATTTTCTTCAAACCTGCTGAAATAATAACAGAATTATTGCAGGTCCTTAATTCTTTTCCTCTTTGCCAGTTCTCCCCTGTGAATGTCTTTACTTCCATTTGTGGTGGAGTAGAGAAAAATGGGTATGTGGATGGTCTTTATCTTTTCTTCTGCTTGCCTCTATGTCAGGTGCCTTCTGCCTTGTGTATTTGCATTATCTCTTCACGTGTGATTTAGGAACCCAAATTTGCCAAGGTGACCTGTAGACTTGCCCTCTTGCTCTTGTTCTTGCTCTCTCTGCATGCTATCCCTTCCTTGCTAACCAATTTTTTCTTCCCAGACTGTGAGCCATGCACTTCTTTCACTGCACTTCCTATTTTCCCGTCGAAACCACTCTGTTGACCAGTGGCGAAGTGACCAGCTATTCAGTTTGATCAGCAACCCTGCCAACATGCTGTCTCCTGCCAGTTCAGAGACGGTGAGTATGTGTGTGGGAAAGTATGTTCAGCAGTCACCTCTTTGAATAGCTGATGCTAGAGATGCTGTAGAGATGGCAAACATCTGGCTCTCCTAGTGTGCTGATTTGAAATTGCCTGTAAAATAAAGTACCCTGTTTGTTAGAATAATGTAGCCCCATGTACATAAAACAACCACCCTCTCACAAACTCAGAAATCCACAATTACACAAACACATTTCACTCATTCACTCACTCACTCATTCATTCAGTTTAGGCAGCACCACCTCCAGAACAATTCTGGGCAGCTCACAATGTAACAAGCAGGATAAAAATATAATATAAATAAAGAAGAAGATGACAAACATGGCCAACAATACAGAGACTTACACAAACAGATCAAGCCACGCTAGCCCAAGGCTTGACAGAACAACCAAGTCTTTAAGGCATCTGGAACCCCATCAGGGTAGGAACCACTCAGATCTTGGCGGAACCATGTTCCAGAGGGCAGGTGCCGCAACAGGGGAGGCATGCTTCTGAAGTCCTGATAGATGGCACTGCTTAATCAAATGAACCTGGAGCATGCTAGCCCTGTTAGCTTATATCAGCTGGGTAGACACCACAGAAGATCGGTGGTCCCTCAGATAACTGGCGCTGTGCCTTGTAGGACTTTATAGGGCATAACCAGCAACTTAAATCACACTTGGAAGCAAACTGGCAATGCCCTACTGCATTCTGGACTAATTGAAGGTTCCTTGTGTTCCTCAAGGGCAGCCCCATGTAGAACTCATTGCAGCAGCTGAGCTGTGAGGTGATTAGGGCCTGAGTAACTGTCTGAAGGGCCTCCCGATCCAGGAAAGGGCCCGTGTATCAGATGAAGAAGCAGGAGCTATGAGTCCAAGAAGACCCCCAGATTGCACGGTACTCTTGGATGGGAAGTGCAACCGCATCCAAAGTTAGAGATGGAATATCCCTGGCTCTAAGTTGCCCTAATATCCACAGCCACTCAGTCTTGGTAGGATTGAGTTGGAGATGGTTCCTCCCCATCCAGACCTGCACCACCTCTAGGCACTGAGACAGGACCTCAACAACCTCACTTTGCCAGCCTGTGGTCAATACATATATTCCCTCTTCTCCTTCCAGCAGAAACAGATAAAAAAGAAAGGAAAAAATGATGGAAATTAAGTATGGGAAAAGGATAGATGCACTGGGAGGGGAAGAGAAAGTGGGAGATGAAATTGGTTGGAAAAGAGGCAGGAGAAAGAAGCAATTCAACTGAGAAGGAAACAAGGTATTACAAAAGAGTTAAAATTCAATAGGGAAGTAGTCCTTCCATATTCAAAGGTATCAATGATCTCTGCCTTCTCAACCATTTGTTTATTTTCAGGAACAAAGAGTATTCTGTTTTTCTCAGAAAATATCTGAAACCACGTGTACCCCCTTCACAGATTTTTTTAAATGTAATTTTATTAAATATTATAATTACAATAGTAAAAACTAATACAAACTAAAAGAAAGATAAAAAATAGAAAAAGGGAAAAAGGGGAAAAAATAGGAAAGACATAAAGAATAGAAAGAAAAGAAGAAAAGTAAGAATATAGTAAAGAAAAAGAAAAGAAATATATAAAGAAGTGACTCCCAAACTTCATCACAAGTATAAACAATTTTAGTAACTTTTCACCTCCTCTTAAATTACAACAAATGACCTTTTCTTGCCATATCCCATCTCTTATCTATAAACAAATCCATAAAGCATTATCATTTCAGTCCTGGTGTCAGCAAAAGTCCATTAAGAGTTACCAGAAATAATAACATATCTATTTTAACCTTGATCAAATAAACCAACTTTATATTCCTTCCTTTTATTTCTAACAGTCTTAATCTTTAGTCCATTCAAATAATGTTGTAGAACTTGATTTCTTTTCATTTCTTCTTTGTCCCTACCCACAAGATTCTTCAAAGCTATTAACGAGTCTCTTTTGTAAGTCCAATATAGAAAAATTATCCAGGTCACTCTCTTGGTTTATTGTTAGTATATCCCTTTTAATTATTAAAACATCAGCCAGTTTCTTTTGTATGTCCCATGTAACATCTTTTTCCATGTCATTATCTTGGAGGTGAGGTCAGCTGACATATTGCAGGTGTGATCAAAGGTGTGTTTTGGGAGAATTGGGAAGTGTGAGCTTTCTCCCTTCCTTCTGGTCGCTAGCTAGCCTACGTTGCCATTGTTTTCTCCCAGCATTTGCCATCTCTGTTAGCACTTGACTTTCTATTTTTCATACCCTTCATACCTTCTCATTTCCCTAGGAATGTTTCAAACCAACCTCTCTCCAGGCTTCCAGCAATAGGAAGGAGAGAGCAAGCCTCCATTATGTTATGTGTAAAGAAGAGGGGGAATTTTACATGATTCCTTTTGAGCAGTATTCTGAAATGATCTAACCTCCACTATTTTGTTTGGGGAAGAAGAGGGGACCTATTTGCAGCTCCTCAGCTGCAAAACAGTTTTGTGCTAGCCAGCTTTGTTCAGAGTAAGCTTGTTAAAAGCATTCTGAAATGGCATCATTGGGGATCTTTCTCTTTAGATGTAGCAGCTTTCTTTTCCTCATTGCAGGATGCAGAAAACGAGAAGTGTCAGGCTGTTTTTTTCATTGCTTGTTTTATGGTTCCCCTGTATTTGTCAGTTTTAATAACCTCCTCCCTGTGAAATAAAAATAAAAGCAGCTATTCGTTTCCAGTTATCTTACTCTACAGGACAATCATGCCCAATCATGGCATCCCTCCTTTCTGAGGCTGTTTCTGTCCTGGGATTTTCCCACGCATTTCTTTATTTTGCATGTGGGAGATGCTCCAAGGCAGCGCGTGAAAATGAGTAAATAGAAAGGCTCTGACAGAGCCAGGCCCGCCCTATTCCTACGACAGTTCTCTGATTGGAGGATGTTTTCATCACTGGCTGAGAACATGCTGAAAGGGGACAACAGCAATGCCAGAGGAGAAAACCAATCACCTTGCCTCTAGTGAGCTATAGACTCACAGACCAGGACAACGTGACTCAGTAGTGGCTCAGAACGGGCCCAGTAGAGGCAGAATAGGGATAGATGGTGGAGATGGCCAGTTTTGTGCCGGCATTATTCCCGACAAATAATCCTTTAACTCAGGGTGGAAAAGTCTGGTTCTAATTTTCTGGGCTATTTTACTAGGGCTGGGCTGGACTTGGCAATACAGTTGCCAGTGGGCACTCTTGTTTAATCCCACTCATTGCCTTGCTCCTTCTAATTTAGAAGTTCTAAAATATATATACTAAACTTTAAAAGAATTCAGATGTCTGGCCAAGAGATCGTCATTCTAATTGGTTGCCCTCTTTCCCTTGCAAAAAAATATTTCTGGGGCCCGTGCAAGCCCATAATGAAGAGGGGGGTGGCAGCCAGAGACCAGAGTTTTTCTGCCAGCCAGTTTTGTAGGAAAAATGAAGCTGTTTGAAGTAAACTAGGGAAACTGGAGTGGATTGGGAGGTCATTCGGACTGTGGAGGAAAAGGGACGTACAAACACTGAGAAAAGTCCTGGGGATGGTTAGCGCCTTGAAGAGGCTCCCGTGAATTGAATTGAATTAAATTAAGAAGTTTTTAACATCTCTATTTTGGATTTTATATTTATATTTAAGAATATTGCTTTTATTGTATTTTAATCTTTATTCTAGTTTTATTGTAAACCGCCCAGAGTCGCTCTTTGAGTGAGATGGGCGGTGACTAAATTTGAAATATAAATAAAATAAAATAAAAGTGTCTGTGGCAGCAGCCAAAGAGAGGGAAAGAGCTACCAGTTGAAGCAAGTTAGTGAGAATGAGAGAGAAAAACCACACCTCTAGACATAAAAAGGAGAAGGTTTTCATGGGGGTCAATCCAGAACTTTTCTATGAAATTCCAAATGTTTGGAGACTCCTGAGCTAGAATGGACTGCCTGGGATAATGGATGTCCTGATAACAATTCTCACTTGTACGTAACAGAGTTATGCTTCCGAAAACCACACGTGTGCACAAGGGGACACTCACCTACAAGCTATATGTATCAGTGTGTATGTGGCTGTGGAGGGTAATCTTCTTGGTTTCTTCCCCCACTTTTCTTCTCCAGATGGCCTGTGAATACCTTTCATTGGAGACTCTCGAGCGATGGATTGTGAGTAAGTTACCACCACCTTAATTTTGGGAAGTTCCAGCCTGGATCCTAAGTCTAGAGCAGAGATAGACAACTTTTAGGCACATTCAGCATTGTTAAAAAGCGACAGCAGTGCAACCATTTGGTAGAGTGTGCCAATCACAAACTGGTTCTTACTGGGGGTGCAGTCAGTAATGACAAATTGAAAATGCTCTGCTCTCAACTTTCCTCTGGCTTTTTTCTTCCATTGTAGTAGTTGGAAAAGAACAGGATGCAGAAATTGAGAGGAACAAGCCCATGTTGAGAGTCTGCAGAGACACAGAAAGAGGAACAGAGAGGAAGTAACAGAGAAGTAACAGACAGAGGGAGTTACAGACAGAGGAAATGGGATGGAAGGGGAGGCAAAGAAACAGCATGGGACAGACAAAAGAGCACATGAAAGGCAGGAGTCAAGACTGGCTTTTCCTTCTTACTTTAATTGTTGGACAAATTATTATTATTATTGTTGTTGTTGTTGTTACTTATACATAGTCTAATCAGATAATTCTGACTGGATGTAGTACTTTTGACTATTGGATCCTCCCCAAGGATCTAAGATAGTTAATCATATCATTGTAATATATGTGCTGTCTCAAGTAATGCAACTTTTTGTAATTGATGAGTTGAGAAGTTTCCATTCCTATTGTGTCGAAGTGCTTTATTATTATTCCCTATTTTTTTGTTTCTATAAACACTCAAGGAATAGGATGGAAATCCTTCCTTTGTCCAAACTCATCTCAGGGCTCTGAAAGTCCATTCCCCATCACAGACTTTTAAGAGCAAAATAACTTCCCTACTGAACATTATTAGGAAGAGGTAAAGTTCTCCTCCTGGCAAGAATCCTTTCCACACCTTTTTAGCCAATGTTTACATGCAGGATCCCTCTTCCCTCCCTTCCTATGAAAATAGGAAAATATTCCTCCATTATCTCAGCTAGGGTAGAATTGCTTGTCTAGCATCACAGTCAAATGTTGGTTCCATGCACTACCACTCACCTCGGCACAACTTCAAAAGTGATGCAGGGGTTTGTTGTTCTTTGTGATGCATTGGCTTAACTTGCCCTATTCATTCTGCTCCCAGCAATTGTTGGGCTCCTGCTGGCAATTCTGCAAAGCACTAAAGGTTCGTACTTCCTTTTCCCCCCTACCCCTGTAACATTTTTTCCCCTACAGTGGGGTTCTTGCTCTGCCACAGTTGCCTGGGCTCTACACAAAGCTGCCTGGATCTTTGGCGGCTGGCTCTTCGTGGCTCACTCTACATCACTCTGATACGAGATGAAGTGCTTTCTATTCACAAAGTGACAGAGGAAGCCTTCAGTGGCATTAAAGGGTGAGTGATGTGCTGAAGTGTGTAAGAACTCATGTGGTAATGGTCCTGCAGGGGTTAGACTAGGCTAATATCCCCTTCATCCAATGGGGAAGGGACACTGCTAGAGAAAACAGATGCCAAGGGTGTCAGAGAAGACAAACGTTGGTGATTTCAGGAATAAAAAAAACTCTTGCTGAGATGCCCTCTTCTCTATCTCTTTTATACCAATAATAGAGGTACAGGAGATGAATGGTCCTCCTAGGCTAGCCTTCCTCCAAACTGGTATGCTCCAGATTGTTGGGAAGGCATCTCGCAGAATTTCCAATCAGCATGACCCAAGTTGAAGGGTGCCACATAGGATAGGCTGATCATACTTTCCTGGATCTGTCTGGATGAGGCTGCATGTAGAATTATTATCAAGTTGCGTGTATAGTTTCCAGATTACTGGAAGTAGTAGTTCCATTCTAGAGATGTGCAGTATTCAGATCCAAAGTGGACAAAGGTGCTTTGGATCTGCTGTGGACGCCCTCCCTGTATCTTAAAGGAGCTCCTTACAGGTACAGTGAGGGTGCCCACTTGATACCCACACCTCTTTTTCATTCTATTCTGGTTTGGTCAGACCACCATCTTAAATACAGTGCCCTGTTCCAGGTACTACATTTTAAGGAGGATTCAGATAAACTGGAACAAGTCCAAAGAAGGGCAGTGAGGATGCTCAGG
This sequence comes from Charina bottae, assembly GCA_023362775.1. Taxonomy (NCBI): domain Eukaryota; kingdom Metazoa; phylum Chordata; class Lepidosauria; order Squamata; family Charinaidae; genus Charina; species Charina bottae. The sequence goes on from JALMGJ010000002.1 coordinate 163,844,417, forward strand.
TGACTGGAAATGAGCTCTTCCAAGGAGAGGTGGGGAGGATCCCTCAGGGATAAAAAGGCTGGGGTCGGGAGGAGATGGATATGATTGCACTTTTCAGGTACTTGAAGATGTGTCATGCAGTGTACAGGACATGGATTAGTAGGCTTCACTTACATAGGGAAGCAGGTAGTTTCTTTTAACATTCAACAAAGTTTGAATTGGATTCCTGTGCTAAGCAGGGAGTTGTACTCAAGGACCCCAGTCGCTTTTGAACTTTCTAGTTCTGTGACTTGACCAGTATTGGTAACTGACTAGTAATAGCTCTCCAAGGATTCAAATTGCAGTTTCCCATGCTTTCCTCTCAAAGTCTTTTTAACTAGGACTCCAGGGACTGAACTAAACATCTTCTACAAGTAAAACTCTTATTGCTGGACTTCTACCTCACTAAACCGTGGCTTTATTTAGAGCAAGGATTCTCAAAATGTGGGACATGCCCCTTCGGAGTCCATGGGCAAATTTGAAGGGAGTCCCGGATTTGGGGGGCTTACACTCACAAAGCAGGAGCAATGTCAGAATTTGCTCCTGCTTTGTCTGGGTTTGCCCCAGCCCAGAAAGCAACAAAGCCCACAGGCAGATTTGAGAGATGGCTAAACCCATGGGTTTAGCTGCCTGTCAAAACCATCCACCAATCACAGCAGCATGGTGACTGAGATATGGTTCCTTGCTGGGTGATGACTTCTGGTGTGGCACCTAGCATGTTGATAATCTCTGTCTGTGGAAGTGAAGTTCTGTATTAGCAAACTTCAGGGTTTCTATTCATTATTTTGGATTTCTAACCTTTAAAAATAGAAAAACCTTTTGTGGAGTGGTAAAGGAAAAGATGAAGTGGTGCTGATAAAAGCAAGCTTAAATAAAAAAAAGTGTGAAGGAAGTTACCTACCTTTTGGGCTCACAAGGGTTTTTGTTACTGGAGAAGAATGTTATCAGTGTGTTATTTATCAGAAAAAGCTGTCCGTTGAGAGTATGAAGCCAAGCAAACCAAAATAACACCTGGAAACAAATCAAGCATACTTAGTTAACAAAACTTGAGATTTTTCCATTCAAAGGAAGATGAACTGAAGAAATGAAATATCACTTTGATTAGATATATGACTATCCCTGCAAAATTGCTCTCATCAAATTGTATATAGAATCACCCAGGGCAAAAATCTCCACACAATTGGAGAAAATGTAATTCTTCCAGCAACTGTCAATATGGTTACAACTATATTGGGGAGTCTAGTGCCAAACAGTAGGAATTGTCTCTCCATCTAATGACACCATTTCCCACCAAACTACAGAAATGGTGGAAGATACAAATGATCAACTAAATGAAAAGCTAAGAAGCAAGCCATTTGCTCTTCAGACCAACGAGGTGACAGATAGGGCAAAGGATGCTCTTTTAACAATATGTTAGATTTGTTGATGAAAGCAAAATAAATGAAAAATTACTTTTCTCTAAAGAAGTAATGAAGATGAGTAAAGCTGAGGACCTTTTTGATGGTTTGGGTAGCCATATGAATGCAAATTACTTAAAGTGGTTAAATTGCATGGTGATACACACTGATGGAGCATGTTCTATGTCAGACTGTCACAGAGGATTTTGAGTTTTAATATACCAAAAATCTCCTGTTTGGGTTTGGTGTTGATTCATAGGCAAACTCTTGCTTTGGAAGATTTGAGTCCGGCACTGGAGGAAGTTCTACAAACAACTATACAGTACTTGTGAATTGTATAAAAACTAGGCCTATAAAGGTAAAGATATTCACAAGTTTTGTGAAGGGATAGCTGGCAAATACATTTTTTCACTATTTTACTGTGAGTCAAGATGGCTTTCTCAAAGAAATGTTTTGACACGTGTTTTCAAACGGAGAAATGAACTTTACCAGTTTTAACTGAGAAAAGGCACAGTAGTGTGCATGTCTATCAACCGTGATTTCAGTATGTGTTTAGCATAGTTAGGTGATATTTTTGACAAGCTGAACATTCTTAATACTTCATTGCAAGGTGACAATTTCCTTGAACTTGGTGACAAATTAAAATAATGCAAGGGAAAGTTGAACTGGGGAAGAGTAAAATTGAAGATTCAAATTCAGACATGTTTCTTACCTGGAAACTATTGAGAGCAGTAACAGTAACAAATAACAAATAAACAGTAACATTGAGATTAGTGAAGATATTTTATATTTAATTCATCTTTCTTTGAAATACACTTTCAGAACAAATTCTCACATGCAGAAATAGAAATATGACTGGACAGGAAATCCATTTGATACTAAACTGAGAATTAGTGCAATTACTACTCCTGAGAAGGAACAATTCTTTGAAAATAATTCCTGATAATTTCTCTCCCTGAATTTCCAATCAGTGTGTAAAAAGAATGCAAAGAATTAAGTGAGCTGGCTATAATCATTCTGATTCAATTTGCAACATCTTGTTTTTGAGAGTCAGGATTTTTCCATTTTGCTCCTATGAAAACCACACATCAATCCAAAATATATGTGGAAGGAATAATGCAAGCAGCTGTCTCAAAAAAAAATATCACTAGATTTCAAGAATGATGTAAAACTAAGCAATCTTTTCCTTCTCATGAAAAACATGCTTTTGAATTCATTTGTTTTTTATTGGAAATGAAGGGTTTTTTAAAAAAAAAAGTTGCAAGGATCTATCATACTTTTGTGTGCTACAGAGATTAAACGTTACTGGTTAAAAGTAAGTGGTACAATTATTTCTTGACCAACTCTAGCCCCAATGAAATCATTAGTTTTTATGGGGGCATACAAATTAAAGTATAATATGGAAGATTGCACCCCAAAGTTTGAGAAACCCTGGCCTTGGGGGATGAAGCCGTGGATGAGTTATGCTTTCTCTTGACAGCTATGGGAAGCGTATCGCTGATATCAAAGACTGTAAAGAGCATGCTCTGCAACAGAGGTAGGAATGTCCCTTCCACTCTGGCTCTGTGCTTCTCTCTGCTGTGTATACCCATTGCTCTGCTTTATTTGCTTAATACTTTTTCTTTCCTTTCAGTCTCATCAGCCTTCAGGCTTCCCTATTGCCTGCCACCTCCCTTCCAGACCCATTTAACCAGAGTCTTGATGATACTTTTTTCTCCATATTGCCCTGCGAACTTCTTGTTCCTCAGGTTTCTACCTCTATCTTGTACATTGGACCTTCTCCTCTGTGGTTGCAGTCTTACCTATGCCATGGCATGAGCTTCCTAATCACTGATTTTGATGCTTATAGTTCATGCGAAGTTGTCTTTTGCTTTAGCGTGGTTTGTGGAGCAAGATGCGGTGCTTGTTCATAAATTGCCTTAAGCCATAAATCAGGATTTACAAGCCACAGTGGCTGGGTTTAGCAGCATGCTAAGCCAAAACCAAGGAACTCTCACTACTGCTTAGCACAAGCCTCAGTGATGCAACGCAGGCATGCAGAAGGGTTTCCATTGCCTTCACAATTAATTGTAAAAAAAAAAAAATAACTGGCCAAAATCTTGCTGGATTGCAACATTTCTACCAATTTTGTTCATTCTTTGTCTGGCTCAAACATTTAAAACCCCTAAAGGTTGCTAACCTCCTGCTTCCTCCTCCCACCCCCAGTCTGTTGTGCAACTTGGTCATCTCATCATATCATGTGAGGGGAAGAGGTCAGGCTCAGGGGGAGCATGCCTCTGTGCGCCAGATGTGATGGAACAGCTGTGGGGAAAGATTGTTGTCTTCATGTCTGGAACCTTTTGTGGTTGTCTTCATGTCTGGAACCCAGGGTCATCCTTTTGACCATTGAGAGGAACAGTTTGCTGGACTAGATGGGTCTTTTGTCCTATTCAGCAGAGTTCTAATGAACCAGAACAACCCAAAAGGCATAGATGGAATGAGCTGCCACAGAGTCCCTGCTGCTACCTCTCTCCCTTTGTAGATTTAAAAGACATTATCCGGTTGGTAGCTCTGCAGTATTACCCAGTTCTGCAGTCTTATCTCCATTCTAATTGCAGCTGCTCCTGGCATTACTTTTTATAGAAGTACTGATTAAGTACTGCTTTGATTGCAGAAAGATAAAGGGAGTTTGCTTTTTTTTTTTAATTGAAGTGGTGAGTGTTGAGATAATTCTGTAACAATAGAGGGAAATCTACAGGCCTTTAGTCATCATGGCTAATGCCGAAGGGTACTGAGCGTTGTAGCTCAGCAGTCTTTGGAAGGTCACAGCTCTGGTCTGTAGGAAGATATAAGTTCTGAATGAATGGGCAGATTTTCGGCATGTCCAAAGCACTTCAGCAGAATATTAAATTCTCAAGGGAAGCTTAGCTCCTGGTGTCTTTATGGGACACATCCATGTTATTTCCTTGGCAAGAATACAGAAAGGCTTGGCCATTGCCGCCTTCCCAGTCTAGCCTATAGGCTTGGATTTCCTGGTGGGCTCCCATCCAAGTAATAACCAGGTCCAACCTTCTTAGCTTTTTGAGGTCAGTCAGCATTGGCCAGGTGCTACCACCTAGCTGGACAATAGAAAGCTAGCATGCATTTAGTTCCAGTTACCTTGATCTAGAGGGTAATGGGGGGAAATTCCTGTTCTGGCTGACCCAGTATTACAATCCTTTCTTTATGCTGCTTGCTTTGGCCAAAAAAATATTTTCTCTGATGGTTATGACATGACAGGCAGGGCACTGGGAGGGGTGGGACTCTTTTCATTTGAACTCTTTGGCTGTTTTCTTGACAGCGGGCAACTACATCGAGGCCGGCGTAATTTCTTGAGGAATGCGGTGCGGGAGATGGAGGCCATCCTGGCCAATGAACCTGGACTTCTGGGCCCTAAGGCAAGTGGGATATATAGAGGTGGGCAAGAATTAAGAGCTGTGAAGGTGCAACCAGATTTACTTATGCTGTATGTGAGCAGTTAGAGTTGGGCAATGCAGGCGTAAGATAGATTTGTGCATATGCCTCTGTAGGTATATGTGTTGAGGATAACCCAGAGCAAGTATTCATACACCTGCATTGGCTTATTTGTCCTTGACTTGATATACACCCAGTCCCTGTCCCTAATAATGGCTTGTGTTTTGTCAGTAACTGATACTCAGGGCCTCAGTGGAATAGAAACACTTTTAAAAAAGAGAAGACTTGTGGTGTCAGTGCCTGAAGTTTTATGCCCTCAGTGTTGGCAAGCAAATAAATTTTAAAAAAAACCATCCCTAGGTTTCCTGGCTGAGTTAACTTGATGAAATATTTGGTCAGCCTAAAAGCATTTTTCCTAGACTATACATACTGGTGGCAAGCTGTTTCTAAACTCATTCTGCAGGAATCCTGGGTAAAATAATGGAGTGATTTAAAGGGTGAAAGAGCTGGGGTTGGATTTCAACCCTTTCCTGTCTGCTTTTTCTCTTTTTCTGTGCTGCCCCACCTTGCAGCTGCTTTTCTCCAGTTAACCCTTTCTGTAACCGTCTTAGCAAACAGCTGTTCTGGCTAAGAATTATGGGAGTTGACATGAACCCTGAAAAGGCGCCAGGTTGGAGAACACTGCTCTAGAGTCCCCCTAGGGGGAGATGGAGCGGTGATATAAATCGAATTATAAATAAATAAAATAAATAAACACTGCTCCAGAATGCATATAACAAAGATGGTGCCCAAGATAACTATCAAGGAACTACATTCCTTGATATTGATAGGAACTATATTCCTATCTGGTAAAGGAATGTAGAGCTGATCTTGGGGAAGCTATGAGAGAGCCATTAAAGAAAGAAAAAGGAGCAACTTGAAGAAGGGGGATTTGAAGAAAGGATTACACAGTCCTGGGATAGAACTTTTTTTTTCTTTTTAATTGAGCGTTGTACACTGCCCAGAGTCACTCTCTGTGACATGGGCAGCTATATGAATATGATGTAATAGATCAATACATAATTAAATAAATAGAAGGAAGCATGAGAAATTCAAAATAACCCCACCTTGATTTTGTTTAGTATAAACTCAAAATAACCCCACCTTGATTTTGTTTAGTATACGATTTTGTTTAGTAAAACTTCGACAGGCTTTCAAGATTCTGTTACTCTACCTCAGTGTTCCTTAAAGTGCGGTCCTAGGACCCCTGAGGATCCCCCAAAACCCTCTCAGGGGTCCATGAAATCAGAATTATTTGCCAGCTTATGTTGAAAAATAATACAATATGAAAATCCCATCAGTCATGAAAAGCAGTAGCAGCAGCAAATGCATCAATTTTGATTTTGAATACGGTAAATATTGATAAATATAACCCATACAAAGAAAAGCTCTTTTGGGATCCTCCTTAATTTTTAAAATTGGGAAGAGGTCCTAAGAGAAAATGGAACAACGGACTGGTTTAAGATTGGGAAAGGAGTACGGCAGGGTTGTATACTCTCACTCTACCTATTCAACTTGTATGCAACGTGCAACATGATAAATCCAAGGCTGGAGTTAAAATCACTGGAAGAAACATTAACAATCTCAGATATGCAGATGATACCACTTTGATGGCTGCAAGCTAGGAGGAGCTGAGGAGCCTTATGATGAAGGTGAAAGAAGAAAGTGCAAAAGCTGGGTTGCAGTTAAACCTCAAAAAAACCAAGATTATGGCAACCAGATTGATTGATAACTGGCAAATAGAGGGAGAAAAAGTGGAGGCAGTGACAGACTTTGTATTTCTAGGCGCAAAAATTACTGCAGACGCTGACTGAAGCCAGGAAATCAGAAGAAGTTTACTTCTTGGGAGGAGAGCAATGGCAAATCTTGATAAAATAGTTAAGAGCAGAGACATCACACTGACAACAAAGGTCCGCATAGTTAAAGCAATGGTATTCCCCGTAGTAACCTATGGCTGCAAGAGCTGGACCATAAGGAAGGCTGAGCGAAGGAAGATAGATGCTTTTGAACTGTGGTGTTGGAGGAAAATTCTGAGAGTGCCTTGGACTGCAAGAAGATCAAACCAGTCCATACTCCAGGAAATAAAGCCAGACTGCTCACTTGAGGGAATGATATTAAAGGCAAAACTTTAGTACTTTGGCCACATAATGAGAAGACAGGATACCCTGGAGAAAATGCTGATGCTAGGGAAGGTGCAATGCAAAAGGAAGAGGGGCCGACCAAGGGCAAGATGGATGGATGGTATTCTGGAGGTGACAGACTCAACCATGGGGGAGCTGGGGATGGCGGCGGCCGACAGGAAGCTCTGGCGTAGGCTGGTCCATGAAGTCATGAAGAGTCAGAAGCAACTGAACAAATAAACAACAACCTAAGAGAAAAAAGTTTAAGAAACACTGTTCTACCTTATTACAATAATGAGCTTTCCTGGAATCCCTGCCGTGTTTGTTTCTTGACCTGGCCTACCTCAAAGCGATGACAGTTTCTGTCTCACAAATATTTCTTCATTCTTTCCCCAAAAATTATTTCCTCTTCTGTCTCACCTACTTGCTTTTCCCCCCTCTCCTTCCTTCATCACTTTAGTCATGAAGAAATCTTTGACATATGGGAAGAACATGAACCAGAACAAAATGTGGCTCTTCATACTGATTCCAGCAATTTTAATAATTGGTCTGCCGATTTTAGGTTTTTCATCGTGTCGTGCAGGATTCAAGGACATCTGCCAATAGAACAGAGATTTGGGGAAGCTATTTGTAGTGTTGAGATGTGCTTCCCCTATTTCCCTTGAAGTCTTTGGAGAAAATGAACGGAATTTTCTTAAGCTGGTGGTGCTGCTTGGAGTGAGGTGCATATTCTCTTTTGTCTGATACTTCTCCCTCCCTTTCAACACCAATAGGCTGTTTACGTCTTCATGGCTCTATCTTTCTGCCGGGATGAGGTTGCCTGGCTGTGCAAACACAGTGAGCATATCAGCAAGGGCAAGAACCAAGAGGAATTCACTGACAGGTATTGATCAGGTTGGGGAGGTAACGCCCAAGGATGGGAGGTTTAGAGTTGGGGTAAACTCTAATGCTATCCGAGCTAATGAACCTATGTGGATTTCTCTCTACCCCATCCTATTCAGGATCCATCATCATTGAGCACAAAGGGCAAAAGATGACATATCAATGAAGAATATAAATTTTCAACAAGCCCAACTTTTATTCTATCTGTGCAGCAAGCTATAGCTGCCAAAATGTCCTCTTCTACTTCACTGTTAGAAATACAAGAAGCTCTAAATCTTCACAAGGGTTGGAAAAGACCACCTGAAAATAATCTTTTCTTTACTTCAGGGGATAAATGTTCACAATTCAGATTGGAGGATGCTCGTGTTGTGCTAAATTATGGTTTGACTAATAAGCCATAAGGTGTGGTTCACACATAAAAACTAAGTCCATGGGCTACAAGTTGCAGGGGCTAGACCTGGGCAAAAAGCCCATATGGCTTAACGCAACGGGTAAACTCGGCCAGCGAGCCCTGCTACCGCAGCCCGCTGGATTTGCAAGCCATTGTTAGAAGAAAATCTTACCAGGTTCGTTCCTGAGCTGGGAGTAAAGAAAATGATGAATTGCATGAAGTTAGGAGTTTATTCACCCAAGAGCAAAGACAAAGCAGCAGGCTGTTAGGTGGGCGATCGCGCAGGACCCCCCCCCCTCCTACAGCACATTATATACCCTAGGTTTCCCTAAGACCCACATTGGGATGGCACATCCTTTCTACCCAATCAGGTCAGTTACTTCGATTGGTATGCCCCCTCCCATCTTCCTGTCCAAGCAGGAAGAGAAGTATTGGGTCAGTTCATCTACATGTCAACTATCTATTATCTTACATCCCTTATACAAGGACAAGACAGCTTATCGCCTTCTATAAGGATCATTGAGGCAGGAAGGGCAGTGTAATCTAGGGCAATTCACACTAGGGCAATTTACACATTCTTGGTGAGTCACAGCCTCCTTAAGAATGTTTGCTATTATATTTGAACTATACAAAAGAGGTCTAATGGGAGGACCTTGATTTCCTGGGCCTACATTTATTTATACTAAAGAAATGGGGTGTTATTACCTGGCCAGATATTCATATCTAAATGTACAGAAAGGGTAAGAATATGTCTACAATCCAACACCATACTCACAGAAAAGTAAACCCAGCCTGCTTTTTCTCAGCATTGTTCTTACCAGCTGCAATTTGCAAACTTCACTAATGGGAAGTGGGAAGCAAAACGTGTGATGGAGAGTTAGTCTCTCCAATTCATAGAGGAAGGGTAGGAGAGGCATGTTCAGATGTGCATTCCTCTTGATGTGGAGGCAGAGGAGAAAGACAGGGAGATGCCTCTCCCCACAATTTCTGGCAGTTGAGGAGGAGCTGGAGTTTTTGATTGCTTGTAATATAATATACCTCTGCTTTGCAGGGTGAATCTTGCTGCAGACTGAGTTAATTATTTATCTATGGCAGAGCTCTAATCTTTGACTTACATTACATTAGATGAAAGCCCCCTAGGAGTCCCTAATCAACAGGGCTTGGGACAAAATGTCTTCTTCCTGCAGCAAGGATGAACAACCCCTTGGTCCCTGAGGAAGGCATAGGATGATGTGTAATTGGTTGGGAGATACAAACCGGTAGGAGAGTTTTGAGTTGGCAGTGGATGTGGCCTGACATCCATTTATCCTCATCCTTGTTTTCAGGAGCATGCATGGCTACTTTTACCCTTCACCCCTCACGAGAGTGCACAGGGTCATTTGTACTTCCGTTGCTAAATGCTAAATTCTTCAGCGTTCATTGGCTAAGCTTGGGAGCATTAACTGAGGAAATGCTCCACATTAGGGTAGACAGCTCTTGTTGCACTCTGGGATACAGCATCGTGCAGGGGCAACGCTGCAAAAAGTGGATGGGGGATGAATGGAATTGAATCAATTCATCGAAGGATCATTCTATTGATATTACTTCTTTAACTGTTGAATTTTAACACAATCCTCATTCCCTCACATCTCAGCTAATTACTAGGTTTAAAGTAAACCAAAAAGTAGGCAAGCCAAACAAAAACAGACCCAGTCTCATGCGCACACTTCTGCATGTGCAAGCAATGACACACAAACTCTGCATGCAGAGGAGAAGGCAAGACGAGGCAGAGAGAGGTAGCATCCGCATGGGAATGTTTGCTGCTGGGGAACAGACTGGAGAAGGTTCTGGGGGCTGCCCTTTGGCTCCCTTTATGCATCCCTTGGATCCCAGCTTGTGCATCTATTTGTTATATTGATCACATTTGGGGACAGCGTGGAAAGAGTGAGGAGAACCTAATACTGTAATCCTTTAAAGAAGGTGAACTTTTGTAGTAAGGGTCTGAATAGTCTGGCAGATCTCTTTCTTTGTTGTATGTTTGTGTGGGGAGCTGGTAGTGACAAAAGTCAGCTTTGTAGCACCAAAGAGAATCTCGGGCAAGACTGATGTGCTGCCTCCAAAATCCCATTTATTTCCCTCATAGCTACTTGGCCGAGCTGCTGTTTCTGATGGAAAGACTCCGCAAGCTGCTTAAACGGCACCAAAACGTCATCCAACGGTACCATGTACAGTATTTGTCACGGTTTGATGCCCAGGTGCTCGGTAATGTCATACAGGTATGGAAACAGCACAGGAACTGAGGCCAGCGGCATGGTGTATGGGGACTGCAGCAGGTTCCAATGAGTATCCTCTGTCCTAAAGAGATGGGAAAGATTGGGCGGGAAAAAGTGAGAATGCGGAAGATCAGCTCTAGCATTCTGTGATAGAGTACATGTTTAGTCTGTAGAAGGGTCAGCCCCTGGCACCTCTACCTGGAAGGATTTTAAGTATTTGCAGTATCTGGATGCTGGCGAAAACCCTTATCTGCTGTCAGAGTGGATGAATTAGATGAAATTAGTCTGACTCTTTCTGGCACAATAGAAGGAAAGCTGCTTCACAAGTCACAAATTAGAAAAGGGAGCAAGTAGAGCACTTTGGAATGATTTCCTTGCCTTGAAGCATCTGTTACTTGAATTGATGGTTGCTTCTCTTTCTGAAGACACTTGAGGCGAGATACAGCATTAAAACGGACAGCACAATTCCTTTAAATAATTGCATGCACTAAAGTTCAGTGTAAACAAACCACAGAATAACAAATTGTTGCCTTCACTCTAAGCCCTTTTGTCTCTTGCAGGACCTGACTGTGTGCCCTGAAGAGGAATCAGTGATTATGTCAGCTTTTGTCAACACGCTCACATCCCTGACTGTCAAACAGGGTAATTATTGTGTCAGCCAGAAGTTTCTGTGTCTCTTTCCCTTGCCCTCATGCAGAGGGCTCATACTTTAAGAGATCTATATGAACCTCCCTCTATAAGAGTAATTGAAACATTGTGCCAGAAAAAGCTTTGGGATTTTATAATAGGCATACATATACTATGGAAGCTGCATGTATGCTTTTTGTGCACAGTATCTTAGACACTGAAAGAAGCTTTGTTCAGCTTTTCTGTAGTGTTTTGAGATCTGACCATACTTTCTTACATGTGTGGAAGGGTGGACTAGCTTGGATGCTGGTAGGACTATACCAAAGCTACAGATATGCTACCTCCAGGAACAAAGTCCTTACGTAGTCTGCACACTGTTGTAGAGAGAGCTATGCACAGCCCCTAGTTCTTTCAGCAACAAAGCCTCACTGTACATGACCTTGATTTTTTTTTCCCTTCCTTAAACCTTAAACAGTAGAAGAAAATCCTTGAGGCTTTTTTGGTAAGTCTTGCCTTTTTTCACACTTGTCTTTTGCAGTTGATGTCAAGGAGAAATTTGAATTCAAGGGACTGCGGTTAGATTGGTTCAGACTACAGGTAAAATCCCCAGTCAGGATTTCTTCCTTTTCCTCCCCTTCCTCCAGCAATGGCTCCCAGAAACTTTGGGATACAGTACTTTTTGACCTGTTAGGATTTTGTATTGGCTACATGATCTCTTGCAGCTCCGTCTCTTCATTGGGAGTGAGCAGCAGAGAACTGGGTGGCACATTGTGCCCATCACATAGTGAGACTTCTGCAGGCAGAGAAGGAGAACCAACTGGGTAGTCCCTCTTCTATTTATCTCTTCCCACAAAACATAACTTTCCCTGGAATTTGGGAAGGGGAGAAGCAGGGAAAAGAAGTTGCTGCTAAGGAGGGGCAGATGATAGACAAGAGAAGACAAACTAAAAGAAGTTAGAGTCTCCTCCTTCCCCTTATTTTAATTCCTTGACATTTTCTGTCCATTGGAGGGTGGGGGGAGGGGCTTACAGAGGTATATATATATACAGGACACTTTGACGTGGCAAGCATTCAGTTGCAGTTTATGCTAAAGGAGCTGTAAAAACGTGTTGCTCATGTAGTTGCCGGCTTGAAAAAGCATTTGTTGAGCAAATAGGAAGTTACTGCCCTATTGGCTTATGGAGGGTTTCAAATACTTCTCCTTTTAGTTAGCTGAATCATTTTACTTGTCTGTTGAGAATTTGGACATCACAATGGAGAAAAATTATTTTGCTAGCATTACTAGCATTTCCATTGGTAAGGACAGGACTACTTTTCTTAACATGCTGGTAAAATAGCAGCCTTAGGCACCAAGGCATTGGTTATGCCTTAAAACCACCCATACATTCTTCCAAATTAAATAAAAAAAATATGAAAGAGTGACAAATTTCACAAGATTTCAGCATTCTTGTGGGAGATTTCTAGGTGAGAACGCTGAAATCTTGTGAGAATTGGCAATCTCATAATATTTTAAGCATTTTAAAAGATGGGGAGAGAGTTGCCTGTGACATGAAAAGATTGGAAGTCCTAAGGACAGGTATCAGCCTGTTCACCATTGGTTGGCTATTGCATTTATTTATAACTTTTAGGCATATGAGTGAGGCACTCTAGACTAATTGTCCTCAGTTGCCAGCATGTTATTTTATCATCATTGTTAATGTTTTTTCTTGTGTTGTTTTTTTTATTCCTATGTTGGCCACCCAGACTCACAATTTATTTTTTTATTTTTTTATTTAATTAAATTTATATAACCGCCCATCTCCCCCAATTTGCAAGATGGGCGGCTATATAAATCCATATAATAAACAAAGGGATATTAAAAGATGGGGAGAGGGTTGCCTGGGACCTGAAAAGATTGGAAGCCCCTGACCAAGGCTAAAGACAAGGATTGTGTTGATTTTTCTATCCCATGTTTGCCGCCCAGACTCATAAATTGTGAGATGGGCAGCTATATATATATATATATATCAAGATAATAAATAAAATGGGGCTCTTCTGGCATACGTTTCTCTTTCATAATATTACACTGCCCTGTAAAGAAACATCACATAAACAGATATTGGGCATATGCATGTAAGTTGCCCTACCATTCTACAGTTTATATCAGTCATGTCCTATTCTGAGAATGTAGGGTGATATGTCCAGGAGTGTGGGTTCTTTCTTCCATCAGGCATACACCAGTGTCTCTAAGGCCCCATTGCAACTGCGGGAGAATCATGACCTTGCCAAGGTGATGAACCTCATCGTCTTTCACACTAAGATGCTAGACTCTGTAGAGGAGCTGATAGTGGAGACGTCTGACCTCTCCTTCTTTGGGTATGTATGTAGGTTAGCAGAAGACAATGCTGACTGTACAACAGATTTGGGACATGCAGATTGCAATGGCAGGGTAGATCCAGTGGGTTTAATATATATTTTTCATGTTCAGGGTTATCTGATTTGGTCTTGTAAGTTTACTTTGAGAAAGTTAGAGTTTTGAAAAGGAAGGCTAGGGCAGGATTTCCCCAGAGGCAGAATCTTTAATAAACAAGTGATAGAAATGAGATGCCAGTTCACAGCAACATTCTGATGGCAGTGCGCATTCTCATCCACCCATTGATTCAGGAGGGTGATGAGCAGGTCCTTAAAAGAACTGCAGCTTGGGGGGGGGGGTGCCTTCGAGTCATTGTTGACTCCTGGTGACTGCCTGGACTGGTCCCTGCAGTTTTCTTGGCAATATTTCGGAAGTGGCTTGCCATTGCCTCCTTCCTAGGGCTGAGAGAGAGTGACTGGCCCAAGGTCACCCAGCTGGCTTTGTGCCTAACGCGGGACTAGCACTCACTGTCTTCCGGTTTCTAGCCTGGTGCCTTAACCGCTACACCAAACTGGCTCTCTTATTGAAAGGTCCTTAAAACTGATTGTAGGGACAGAATTGCTTGGAAAGCTTAAAGAACAAGGGTTTATATTCTTGCCGGACAGCGCCTGAGTCTGGCCCAGGTTTGTAATCAGAGGAATCATTAGCAGCAATGCCACTAACCAGAGGGCTTTGTTTGTAGCACCAGCCCATCTGTACAACTCCTTGTCCCCAGGAGTGAGGTTAACTCCGTACCTGATCTTCATTTTCAAGCCTTTGACATTCTTCTTCAATTCTTTAACGGTTAGCAAGGGGTGGTGTAGCATGTTTTGTTTTAGGTGCTGTTTTTAACTTGTTAATATGTTATTGCTTTTTATGCCAAACTTTGCAGGAGAGAAGTAGGGTAAACATTTCTTAAGTAAAAAGGCAGGGAAATACCATCTGTTGTCAATTGACTTGATGGGCATTTTATTCAAATACCCTTTTTAAAAAATCCATTAAAAAAAGGCACAAGAAAGAGCGCTTTCTGCAGGCCGTATCATTGTGAGTGGTTACTATTTTTAGAAACTGTATACGGTATTCATCATAATATTCATTAGTACGTGGGAATCTGTGCCTTGAGGTTGCTTGCTTCCACTTGTTTGGGATCCTTAACTTTCTATTTCTTTGACAGTTTCTACGTGCGCCACTTGGAGAAGTTATTTGCGTCCTCCATGGAGGAACCATCCATGTTGCGTTATGTCGTTGCCTTCCCACTTCTGTGTGCTGATTTCAGTCATGCCATCCATCCATTGTGCCCCGAGGAGGTGTGTACACTGTAGACTCTGATGGGAAAGGGAAAGAGAAGCGGGTGGATTGAGAAGTTCTTACCAGCCTACATAAGCTTGTTTTTTCTGTCCTTTCCTATAATTTGTGCAGGCCTATCTATAACCTGGTTTTAAAAAATAATGTTCTTCACCATTGTATTTTAAATTCCATAACTAGGGAAACAAAGTTTTCTAACCTGTGTACAATACACAAACTAGAGAGTTCCAGGTATTTTATCTTACCGGTATATGTGATTTAAGAAGCTGTACAAATGGTGGTCTTCTGAAGGGCCTTTAGTATGGAGAAGTAAAATAGCAGTGGTGGGACTTTAATTGTGGTTTTAACTGGTTATTATTATTGCATTTTTATTACAGTAAGCATTATGATTAGACTCTTGTGAGTAGGCGACATGTGAAGGACTAGATCACAGCTTTCCAAACTCTGTGTCGCGACACAAAAGTGTCGCCTGCGGGGCCCAGGTGTGTCGCGTCAAAGCCTGGAAGCGCTGATGGCGTGCTGCCGCTGTGTGCAGCCGCAGCGGGCCATCAGCGCTTCCGGGTTTTCACACGGCACACAAGGACACCGCCACCGCTGCGGCGTGCGGTGGCACGCGAAAACCGAAAGCGGTGGCGGCGCTTCTGGGTTTTTGCGTGCCGCTGCAGTAGCAGCGCTTCTGGTTTTTTGTGTGCTGCCGTTGGTGTGTCGCCGCAGGAAAAAATTGGAAAGCCGTGGACTAGATAAATACATATTTTTTAACTTTTTGAGGTGTGCACGTAATTTAAGATACAAACCTTATCATATGGACTAGGAATCAAGCCCTATTGAGGATAATGGAACTTACTTTTGGATGAACAAATCTTATATTCACTTACCCAGGAGTAAAATCCTTGCTGGTTTTAACCTGCATGGCTGAATATAATTATTTTCATCCAAGATTTAACAAGAAATTGAATGGTGGACTTTGTTAATCATTGGCGATCACTCGTAGCCGAGTAAGATTGTCTTCCAAAGGTAAAATTTTAACAGTGGATCCGTAAGTGGCTATAAAGGCCAATTCTGGATCCGCACAACCTCCCACAGTGAGGGCATAGGTTTCCGGGTACGGAATATTGGTGGACAGCAAAAGAGATTCAAAGACACTCTCAAAGCTAATTTAAAAAAATGTAATATCAGCATTGAGAACTGGGAAGCCCTAACTCATGAGCGTTTCAATTGGAGGTCAGCCTTTATTAATGGTGCTATGGACTTTGAAGAAGCACGAGTACAGGGCGAAAGGGAGAAAAGAGCTAAAAGGAAGGCACGTCAGGCAAACTTTGTTAATAAAAAGGAGTTGATCACAATCATAATACACAAGCCATCTAGTGAACTAAGGTAATTTTTGTTTCCCATTCCAGTATCCTCATCTGTGCAGCTGTGCCTTGGCCTTATGCAACAACTTCCTGGAAGAGATTGCAAAGCAGACTTCGACCTGCATCCTTGATGCTTGTGCTGAACACTGTAATCTGAGTGAGCAAGTGAGTAACCCAACTCCATGGGGGATGCTGGGGATCAGACATCAGAGCTAAACCAAGTGCAAGGGAATGCAAGAAGGCATAATAATCTGCAGGATGAAAGAAGATTGATCTGTGAAAGATGGAACTTTGGAATAATACTATAGATGATTATATAAGATCTGGTCCATTGAAAGTAAGACTCAAGCATGCCTTTTTGTAATATGCCAGAATCCAGGTGCACTTTTCTGGTCACTTTCTGGTAGAACTGGGGAATGGAAACCACGGGTGGGCTGGATAGATGTATGCATGGGGCTATGATAGGCATGGGCTAGATTCTTAGTATCTCTCACTAAGTACTTTAGGTCACAGTAAGCAAACAGAATAGACGCAGAGAGGCAAAACATCTTCCCATTATGGAGCACTGAGGGTAATTCAGTTTCTTTTGGTATGCATAATGTCCTTCATGTCTCATCCACTGTTGAAAAGTATGTAAAAGAATAAAAGTCTTGGCAGGACTGTAATCATAAAGGCCCCATAAGTCACTCTACTTATTCCAGACCACAATTTCTGACAAGCAAAGGAATAGGCTATCTGGAAATATTTAAGCCTAGTTGATCTAAAGGGCAAGGATCAGCAACATTACGCAGGACCTACAGGAGGTGCCTTTGTCTCTACCATCCAAAAAACTATTTTTTCTTTCTCTTTTTAAAAACAACAACACAAGATTGAAATTTTGTACAAACATCTTGTTATATTGAGACCAATTCAGTGGAAAGTTTAGGTTTGGAGAAGCTTGCTGATCTCCACTATAGAAGGGGGAAAAAGGCAGCTCAGGAATGGGTTGGGTACACATTTGATTGGCAAGAGCATTTGTGTTCTCCTGCTGGTCCAACTAAAGAAAAAAAAAACACTAGGTGTCATGGACAGCATGGCTTTTCCTGAGGATCGTTCCACCATGCTGCTGATTACACCAAAGCAAACTTCTGGGATGGTGGATGGGACAGAGAAAAGGATTAATACTTAGGGGAATACTGAAGCTTCACAGAGCCAACTGATAGCCATGGTTGCCTTGATTTTATTAATTGGTTTTCCATACCAGTGGGAGAAGAGCTTCTGCTTGGAGGTGATTTCCCACACCACCACAGGCAGTCATTCCATGTATAACTCCTTTACATTTGTCTTATCTCCCAGCTCTTACCCAAGCACTGTGCACCCACCATCAGCAAGGCCCGAACCAAGAGGGCTCACAAAGGATCCTCCAAAAAGGGAGAGCCAGAAAGAGATAAACCTGGTGCAGAGAGCATTCGGAAGGACCGCAGTCTGGTCACCAAGTAAGATCACAACAGCCAAGTTGCTTAAATTCCATAAACTGATGACTTTTTAGATACCTTTGAACCTGGTGGTTTTGTTATAAGATAGCACAATGGCTAAATATATACTGAAATGTTTATCATCATGAAATTTCTAATGATCATCTAGTGTTTCCAAGAAGATCACATATGCTATTCAGGTTTGTTCTGAATTCTGTTTATAAGTATGTATAATCAGAACCAAAATAGGTATTATGAGGGAGATCAAGGTTCTAACCAAGATATGCCAGCAAATCTGAAAATTACACAGGGGCCATCAGATTGGAATAGGTCAATCTACATTCCAGTACCAAAAAAAAAAAGGGGGGGGAGACTTTACAGAGTGTGCAAACTATTGTACCATATTCTTAATTTCACATGCTGGCAAAATAATGCTTAGGATCTTCCAGTGCAGATTAGAACTCTACATGGAAAAGGAGATGCCAGATGTTCAAGCTGGCTCACAAGGGTGAGGAACGTTATTGCTGATACATGCTGGATGATTGAGAAAGCTAAGAATATAAAAAAAAGTCAGCATGTGCTTCATTGACTACAGAGAGGCTTTTGATTGTGTTGATCATGTCAAGCTGTGCAATGTACTTACAAAAATGGGAATTCCACACCATCTCATGCAAAACCTATATAGAGGTCAGGAAATCATAGTATAGAAAAAACATGGCAAAACAGACTGGCTCCAAATTGGCAAAGGTATGAGGCAAGCTTGTATACTCTCACCTTATTTATTCAGCCTATATGCTGAATATCTATTAAGGGAAGCTAGATTGGAAAAATATTAGTATGGTGTTTTTTTTTAATTTTATTTTATTATACATTTTTATACATATACATTTAATAATTATGAAATAAAAACTTACAACGTGCACCCCACCCCCAGGACCACTATTTTCTTAATCATTCCTCTTTCCAAAAAAATAGTAATTCTTTCGAAGGTGTACATCCTTTCCCTTTTAATAATACATATTCTACAAATATATTCCAAATTTCTACAAAATTGTTTCGAATCTGTAATCCCCTTCTAACTTTAATATTAGATGTTAATTTATCATTGATTGCCATATCCCATACTTCTTTGTACCATTCCTCAATTTGATATTCCCCTTGTACTTTCCATTTCCTTGCTATTATTAATCTTGCTGCTGTCATTAAGTTTGTAATTAAATTTTTAGTGTCTTGAGTACATGTGACCTTATTATAAATTGATAACAGTGCTATTTCCGGACATGCTTCCAAGTTTATTCCAATTATCTCGTTTATCTTTTTAAATGTCGTCTGCCAAAATGTCTGTACCTGTTTGCAACCCCACCACATATGGAGATAGGTACCCAACTCCTCCAACGTAATACTGAATATTTCTTATTTATTTGATTTAGTCTTACAGGTGTCAGGTACCATCTCCATACCAATTTAAAATAATTTTCCTTTATCCTTATGGACATAGCTTTTAAAATACGCATGTCCCATATCTTTTCCCAAGTCTGATTACTTATTTGTTCTACTAAATCATGATCCCATACTGATTTTAGATAATCTTGTTGATCTTCTGTTTCTAATAATATCTCATAAATTTCACTTGTTTCACCTTTTATAACAAAAATTTCTTCTTTATCCTCTCTCTCTATAATCATCTTCTCAAATCTTGTATAACCTCTACATTCTTTATTTTCCTTTATCCATTTCCGAATCCATTTCTCTAATTGTGTATAGTTAAACCAGGATAACTTTCTTTCCCTTAATACCTCTCTTATTCTATCTTTACTATTCATTTCTTTCACCCAATCCTTTATTTGAAATATTTTCTTCTCCCTCAATTCCTTTTCCGATTCCTTCTTTAAATTTATAGGGAATTTTTCCATCATCACCACTGGAGTCAACGGGGAGACACCTGGCATTAATTTTTCCTTATATTTTGCCCAAATCCTTAAAATAGTTTTTAAAAAGGGGTTCTCAACTCCTTCCAACCATTTCTTACTAGGTTTATTAAAAAATACATTTTCCAATTTCCATTCCAGTTCTTGAGTCTCCATCTCCAACCAATTCAACTCTCCTTGTCCTACTATCCCATCTATAATATATCTTATTTGATTTGCTATATAATATAATCTTAAATTCGGGAGCCCCAATCCTCCAACTTTTTGAGGTTTGTACTATCTTTTTTTATTCACCCTTGCTTTCTTATCTCCATTACAATAATTGTTGATCATGGTTTGCCAACTCTTCATTTCTATCTCTGATACCTTAATTGGTAACATCCTAAATAAAAAGTTTATTCTAGGTAAAATCTTCATTTTAATAATTGCTATTCTGCCAAACCATGATAATTTAATTTTCCTATACTCCTCCAACTTCTTTTTAATCTCTTGCTTTAATTTATGGAAATTTTCCTTTTCTAAACTCTCCAATTCTCTTGTTATATTTATTCCTAAATATTTTATTGAATTCCTTAATTTAATATTTATTTTATTATTACTCATAAACCATCGTTCTCTCTCCTTACTGTAATTAAATAACATCATTTCTGATTTAGACCAATTTATTTGCAGCCCTGTCATTTCCCCAAATTCTTTCAAATATCCTCCTATTCCCTCCAATGACTCCAGAGGATTTTCAATAGTTAATAATGTATCATCTGCAAAC
The DNA here is from genome assembly GCA_023362775.1 of Charina bottae. Lineage (NCBI taxonomy): Eukaryota > Metazoa > Chordata > Lepidosauria > Squamata > Charinaidae > Charina > Charina bottae. The sequence continues at coordinate 163,864,751 of JALMGJ010000002.1, forward strand.
AAACTTACTTTAATTTCCCCTTTATTCCCAATCCCTTTAATACTTTCATCTTCTCTAATGACATTGGCTAAGATTTCTATAACTAAGGTGAACAAAATCGGGGAAAGAAGACAACCTTGCCTCGTACCTTGGGCTAGTGGAATTTGATCAGTCATTCCATCATTAACCACAACCATTGCAGTATTTCGTTGATATAATAGATCTATCAATCGTTTAAATCTTTCACGAAATCCACAGGTTTCTATTATTATTTTAAAGCTGGCCATTCCACACAATCAAAGGCTTTAAATATATCCAAGGCTATTAAACCTGCTTTCAATCCTTTCTTATTTATTATATTTATTATATTCAACACTCGTCCAGTTAAATTTGACATCTGCCTTCCCGCAACAAAGCCACATTGATCCTTATTAATATATTTAAATATAAAAGTATTCATTCTTTTTGCCATTATTGCCGTCAATATTTTAGCATCCTGATTTATTAGTGAGATAGGTCTGTATGATCCAGGATCTGTCAGATCTTTATCAACCTTTGGTATTAATACAATTAACGATTGTTCCCATGATGGTGGCATCCTACCACCCTCTATAATTCTATTATATAGTACCTTTAATTTAGATACCAATAATTTTTTAAATATTTTGTAATATTCCGGTCCCAATCCATCTACTCCTGGGGACTTCCCCCCTTTTAATTTATCAATAACTTCTTCTATTTCCTTATCTGATACTTGTTGCTCCATTACCTCCCTATCAACCTCCTGCAATTTTATTTTCCAATACTTCCTTATATATTCTCTTATCTTCCCTATGGGGTTACCCCTTGAGGAATATAGTTCTTGATAAAAGTCTTGAAAGACTCTTATTTTATCCTTCATCCAATTATAGCTTTTTCCCATTTTGTCTTTAATCACTCCAATTAAATTCCTCGCCTTTTTCGATTGTGCAGACCTGGCCAGCATTTTAGAGTTTTTATTTTGTTGTTTATTTGTTCAGTCGTTTCCGACTCTTCGTGACTTCATGGACCAGTCCACGCCAGAGCTTTCTGTCGGCCGTCACCATTCCCAGCTCCCCAATGGTTGAGTCTGTCACCTCCAGAATACCATCCATCCATCTTGCCCTTGGTCGGCCCCTCTTCCTTTTGCCTTCCACTTTCCCTAGCATCAGCTTCTTCTCCAGGGTATCCTGTCTTCTCATTATGTGGCCAAAGTACTTCAGTTTTGCCTGTAATATCATTCCCTCAAGTGAGCAGTCTGGCTTGATTTCCTGGAGTATGGACTGGTTTGATCTTCTTGCAGTCCAAGGCACTCTCAGAATTTTCCTCCAACACCACAGTTCAAAAGCATCTATCTTCCTTCGCTCAGCCTTCTTTATGGTCCAGCTCTCGCAGCCATAGGTTACTACAGGGAATACCATTGCTTTAACTATGCGGACCTTTGTTGTCAGTGTGATGTCTCTGCTCTTAACTATTTTATCAAGATTTGCCATTGCTCTCCTCCCAAGAAGTAGACGTCTTCTGATTTCCTGGCTGCAGTCAGCGTCTGCAGTAATCTTTGCGCCTAGAAATACAAAGTCTGTCACTGCCTCCACTTTTTCTCCCTCTATTTGCCAGTCATCAATCAAGCTCGTTGCCATAATCTTGGTTTTTTTGAGGTTTAACTGCAACCCAGCTTTTGCACTTTCTTCTTTCACCTTCGTCATAAGGCTCCTCAACTCCTCCTCACTTTCAGCCATCAAAGTGGTATCATCTGCATATCTGAGATTGTTAATGTTTCTTCCAGCGATTTTAACTCCAGCCTTGGATTCCTCAAGCCCAGCATGTCGCATGATGTGTTCTGCGTACAGGTTGAATAGGTAGGGTGAGAGTATACAACCCTGCCGTACTCCTTTCCCAATCTTAAACCAGTCCGTTGTTCCGTGCTCTGTTCTTACCATTGCTACTTGGTCGTTATACAGATTCCTCAGGAGGCAGACAAGATGACTTGGTATCCCCATACCACCAAGAACTTGCCACAATTTGTTATGATCCACACAGTCAAAGGCTTTAGAATAGTCAATAAAACAGAAATAGATGTTTTTCTGAAATTCCCTGGCTTTCTCCATTATCCAGCGGATATTGGCAATTTGGTCTCTAGTTCCTCTGCCTTTTCTAAACCCAGCTTGTACATCTGGCAATTCTCGCTCCATGAATTGCTGGAGTCTACCTTGCAAGATCTTGAGCATTACCTTACTGGCATGTGAAATAAGTGCCACTGTTCGATAGTTTGAACATTCTTTAGTGCTTCCCTTTTTTGGTATGGGGATATAAGTTGATTTTTTCCAATCTGATGGCCATTCTTGTGTTTTCCAAATTTGCTGGCATATGGCATGCATCACCTTGACAGCATCATCTTGCAAGATTTTAAACAGTTCAGCTGGGATACCATCGTCTCCTGCTGCCTTGTTATTAGCAATGCTTCTTAAGGCCCATTCAACCTCACTCTTCAGGATGTCTGGCTCTAACTCACTGACCACACCATCAAAGCTATCTCCAATATTATTATCCTTCCTATACAGATCTTCCGTATATTCTTGCCACCTTTTCTTGATCTCTTCTGCTTCTGTTAGGTCCTTACCATCTTTGTTTCTGATCATACCCATTTTTGCCTGGAATTTACCTCCGATGTTTCTAATTTTCTGGAAGAGGTCTCTTGTCCTTCCTATTCTATTGTCTTCTTCCACTTCCGCGCATTGCTTGTTTAAAAATAATTCCTTATCTCTTCTGGCTAACCTCTGGAATTTTGCATTTAATTGGGCATATCTCCCCCTATCACTGTTGCCTTTTGCTTTCCTTCTTTCTTGGGCTACTTCCAGTGTTTCAGCAGACAGCCATCTTGCCTTCTTGGTTTTCTTTTTCTTTGGGACGTTTTTTGTTGCCGCCTCCTGAACAATGTTGCGAACTTCTGTCCATAGCTCTTCCGGGGCCCTGTCTACTAAATCTAATCCCTTAAATCTATTCTTCACCTCCACTGCATATTCCTTAGGAATATTAGTGAGCTCATATCTAACTGATCTGTGGGTCTTCCCTATTCTCTTTAGTCTGATTCTAAATTTTGCAATAAGAAGTTCGTGATCTGAACTACAGTCAGCTCCAGGTCTTGTTTTTACCGACTGTATAGATGTCCGCCACCTTTGGCTGCAAAGGATGTAGTCAATCTGATTTCGGTGTCGATCAGCTGGTGAAGTCCATGTATAAAGTCGTCTTTTAGGTTGTTGGAAGAGAGTGTTTGTTATGCACAGTGAGTTGTCTTGGCAAAATTCTATCAGCCTATGTCCTGCTTCATTTTGTTCTCCAAGACCATGCTTGCCTGTAATTCCAGGTGTCGTCTGACTACCCACCTTAGCATTCCAGTCTCCTGTAATGAAAATAACATCTCTTTTTGGTGTATTATCTAGTAGGTGCTGCAGATCCTCATAGAACTGATCTACTTCTGCTTCTTCAGCATCTGTGGTTGGGGCGTATATTTGGATCACTGTGATGTTAAATGGCTTACCCTGAATTCGAATTGAGATCATTCTATCGTTTTTTGGATTGTATCCAAGCACTGCTTTAGCCACTTTATTATTAATTATGAAGGCTACTCCATTTCTTCTGTGGTCCTCTTGTCCACAGTAGTAGATCTGGTGGTCATCTGATGTGAAGTGGCCCATTCCAGTCCATTTCAGTTCACTGACACCTAAAATGTCTATATTTAATCTTGACATCTCACCAATAACCACATCCAATTTGCCCTGGCTCATAGATCTTACATTCCAGGTTCCTATGGTGTGTTGATCTTTAGAACATCGGATTCGTCGTTCACCACCAGCACCGTCGGCCGCTAGCCGTCCTTTCGGCTTTGAGCTAGCTGCGTCATCACATCTGGGGCTAGTTGAACGTATCCTCTGTTCCTCCCCAGTAGCATTTTGACCATCTTCCGACCTGGGAGTCCCATCTTCCGATGGTATACCGACATATCTTTGGTTGTACTGATCCATTTAGTTTTCATGGCAAGAATACTGGGGTGGGTTGCCATTACCTTCCCCAGGGATCGTATTTAGTCTGACCTCTCTGCCATGACCTTCCCATCTTGGGTGTCCCTTCACGGTTTAGCTCATGGTTTCATTGAGGTGCTCAAGCTCCAGCACCACGACAAGGTAACGATCTCCTTTGCTGGAGAGAGTTTTTATTACTGTGTTCAAAAAATTCCCTTTTCAAATATATCAAATTTCTCTGCACCTTCTCCATATCTTTATTCTCCAACTCCTTCCTCTTTGCTTGTAATCATGCATATATCTGTTTATCCCTATCTTTTATATATTTCCACTCCAACTCTTTAATTTCTTCCTCCAATCGTTTCCCCTCCTTTTCCTGCTGCCTTTTCAATGTGGCTGATTCCCTGATACAGATTCCTCTCATTACTGCTTTCATTGTGTCCCATAATACCGCTTGTGTACATTGTCCTATATCATTAATGTCCCATATATCCTGCCATTCCTTTCCAATTTTATCCACAATATGCTTGTAATTAAAAATCCTCGTATCTAACCTCCATCTTTTAGCTTCTTTATAATCTTTTTTAATTTTAATATCCATATTAACCAATGCATGGTCCGTGACCTTAATAACCGCTATTTCAGTATTCATTATTTTAGAAACTAAGTTTTTAGACACAAAAATATAATCTATTCTTGAATAACTCTTAAACACCGACGAATAAAAAGTAAATTTGTTTTCTTCTCCTCGTGTTATTCTCCAGACAAACTTCAACTCATTTTTATTCATAATCATAGTTAAATTTGTAAAATTATTACGCCTCTCATCTACTGAGGGATTGGATTTATCCTTCTGTTTATCCATTACCATATTAAAATCCCCTGCCATTACAATATAACCCTTCTGAAAATCCTCCATATCTTTAAACACCTTCTCATAAAACTGCTTCTGTTTCACCTTCGGGGCATAGATGTTAACCAAAGTATATTCCTCTCCCTCCAACTCCCCCTGTATCATTATATATCTACCCATAGAATCCTTTTTTGTCTTTATTACATTAAAACCACATTTCTTTGATATTATAATTGCCACTCCTCTTGCTTTGGAAGTCCGATATGCCTTTTCATAAACAACTGACCATCTTAATTTAAGTTCATTTACCCCCTCCTTCACCTGAATATCAATCATCTTCAACTCCCATTGTTCAAACTTAATGTTATATTCCAACATCTTCTTCTGATTATGTATTACTGTTTTCTCCAATTCCTCCACTCTCTTGCTTACAACTTTAATTTCCTGCTTAATTCCTAAGAGTGTTTTATTTACTCCTGTTAGTATCTCATCCACTATCTGAGCTCTAAGAGAGTCATTATTTTTCTGCATCATTTCTGCAAATCTTGTCATCATCTCCTCCAAATCCATAGCTATTTTCTTTTCTCCTTTTTCTCCCTTCTCTTTCTGCTTGACCACAGCAGCTGCCTCCTGTACACGATAATTAGCTGCTCCATTAATCATTACTTCCGCCTCCGAATTCCGCCTCATTTTAGACCTTTCTAAGTCTTTTTTATCAGACATAATTACTTCATTAGTTTCAACTCTTTCCAATCGTTCTAAACTCCTATCCGAAGGTTTATTTTTATTTTTAACCCTGTTCCAAGCTGGAAGCGTCTGCTGGGTTAAATTCTTCCCTCTAGGCATTGGCTCTCCGCCCAGAGTTAAAACCGAAAGTAAGTCTATCCAACTTACTTTCGACAGCAAAGTCAAAATAAATTATGAAGTTCCAGTCTAGGCTTTTTCAGCTTCCGACTCACTCGTCGACATTTATCTATGTATCTATGTATTGTTTAAACGTAGGAGTCCAGCTTTTAATTTCTTTCCGACTGAGAGTTCTCCGATCCGCGCTGCTACTCCATGTCCCCGACGCTCCGCCCCCCCAAATTAGTATGGTTTTAAAACTGGAGGAAGAAACATCAATAACCTGCGCTTTTCTGATGACACTACCCTGATAGCTGAAAATGCAAAGGAACTGTAAGCTCTAGTAATAAAAATCCAGAAGCACCATGAAAAAATGGGCCAAAAATTAAATATAAAGACCAAACTAATTACAACAGTAGAACAATCAGCCTTAGAACTGACAGTGAAGATATCAAAGAGGTAGATAGCTTCAGCCTTTTAGGATCAGTCATTACGGCTGAACAACAACAAAAAATTAACAGTAAAGGAACAAACAGTCAAGAAATACACCTCAGACTAGCACTTGGTAGAGCAGCCATGAAGGCCTTGGAAAAGATATTCAGATGCCATGATGTCTTTATGCCTACAAAGATCAGAATCGTACAAGCCATGGTATTCCCTGTGACACTCTATGGAAGCGAAAATTGGACTTTGAAGAAGCAGGATAGAAAGTGTATTGACACTTTGGTGTTGGAAAAGACTCCTGAGAGTAGCATGGACAGCCAAGAAAACCAATGAATGGATCATTGAACAAATCAACCCAGAGTTCTCACTGGAGGCACATATGATCAGGCTCAAATTAACCTACTTCAGATATATTATGCGAAGACCTAGTTCTCTGGAGAAGGCTCTATTGCTGGGAAAGGTGGAAGGAAAGAGAAGCAGAGGATGACCAGCAGCAAGGTGGATTAATTCAGTTACATTGGCGATGGGTGCACATTGGAAGACCTGAAGGACTAGGTTAGGAATAGATCATCATGGATAAAATCTATCTATGTGGTTGCTAGGAGTTGCCACTGATTTGATGGCATGTGGTGGCTCAGCGGGTAAGACACCAGGCTTGTCGATCGGAAGATCGCAAGTTCGGAGGTTCAAATCCCTGGCCCTGAGTGACCGAGTGACCTCCTGCACTAGCTCCAGCTCTTGCCAACCTAGCAATTCAAAAGCACGCACATGCAAGTAGATGAATAGGTACCACTTCGGTGGGTAGGTAACAGCGTTCCGCGTGCGTCATGCCGGCCACATGACCATGGAAGCGTCTTCAGACAACGCTGGCTCTTCGGCTAACAAACAGAGATGAGCACCGACCCCTAGAGTCGGACACGACTGCACAAATGTGCGGGGGGAACCTTTACCTTTACCTAATCAATTGATCAAAACAAGGGAAATGAAAATTTTCTTCTTAAAGCATAAAAGTAAAAAAATTAAGAGAGAAAAAAATATAACAGTTGCTTGTGTGTCACTTTTTGGCAACTCCTTAAAACAGCGGCATCTTTTCGAGGATCGCATAGCTGCCTTCTGCTGCCGCAGGTAGCACAATCCCAGGGCAAGACCCATTTAGTTTATGAGTTGCTGATGTGCTACATGTGTGCCTGCGGATGCGCTGAAGCACTTTTTTCTCTTTGAACCTGAAGCTGTGCACAGCTATTCTGTTTATGTCTGCCAGCTACCTAGAACCTTCAGGACAGATTAACAATATGATTAAAAATACATAAAGTATCCTGTGAAAGCATCTAGGAGCAGGCTTAGTGGAGGAAAGAATAAGCTTTCATAAGAGTATCTTACTAACATTCCCAAAATAGGTTGGACTCAGAATATGATCTTATAGGTACTTCTAGAGCTGGGGTCACCCAAGCTCTTCCCAGATCTTTACTCTCTTTTCTCTGCCCTCCCCTGCTTCTTACCAGGAATATTTTGGGAAACACCTTCTGTATGATAAAAATTCTGATCCACTCTAATTATCTTTTTTTTCCTTTTCCCAGTCTAGACAAGTTGCACCTGACTCTGACTGAGCTTTGCTGGAGCATAAACCAAGTAGACAACATTATTGTCTTTGAGCATACAGTAACTCCAGTGGAGTATCTCAGCAGCCAGCTGGAGATCCGACTCAGCAGGTACAGGAAATAATGGGAACAGCAGGAGGTATTGTGGCCCCATGGGCAGGGAGGTTGTTCTAGAAGTGAGCCACAGTGGTGGTGGTGGTGTCAGCTATACCTTTTCCAAGTTTTTTGAAGAATAGAAAAGAAGTGTGTGTGTAGGTGATAGCGAGGGTTCCATTCCTGAATTTCTCTCAATTCAGTGAACTGAGCATGGTCCGCCTACCTTCAGCCGTATTTTCTGTCCCATGCATCTAATTCTTGGCATACCTGTGAACTGAATGGCTGGATTTGTTAGGGTGCCCAGATCTGGACTGCAAAAATCCAGGCATCCACTAGATGGCTGCATAAAGATTTCTATACAACTTTGGTTTGCATGTTGTGTTAAGCCCTAATTTGGCTTGTTTGGTTTTAATCAAAGCCTTTTTAAGGCTCTGAGTGACCTAGGGCAAATTAGCAATGAAAACAATGTAAATATTTTCTTTTGTTTGGGGTATATTGAAGTCAGCAGCCAAGCGTACAGGAGCATGTAGGAAAACCCAGTACTGAATTCTTCGGATGATATCTTAACTGAGTAGGGTGGAAAATACTGTTCATCTGATCATTTAAATACTGGTCCATGCTTTAGATGGGGAGCCCACCATCTATGGGCCAAGTGTTCTCACTGCCTGCTAAAAAGTCCTGAACCCAGTCAATTAAGTAAATGGTTAAGCAAATCTGTGGTTTAGAATGTTGTGTGCTTCTGTTCTTTGACTCCTGTATATCGCCTTCTTGCAGAACTTCAATCTTTTAAAACTTCCTATCTAACCAAGCTTATCTTAGTATGCAAAACCATGTTGGACTTTATGTCTATGAAGGTTCTCAGTCATCCAGGTGGAATTGTCTGTAGCTTGAATCATGTCAACTGGATTTCTATTTTCTCAGTGGAAACGTTTCGCTCCTTATCCAAGGAGCTTCTTCAGTCTGAGCAAAGTTGGTAAGGGAATCCTAAATATGTTTCTAGGTGGCTGTGTGACCTTGCACCTGGGGCTAGGTCATGGTTATTTTGAGATGTTATTTCTAAGTCCCTTTATCATCTAAAGGAGGATCGTTAAGATTACCATGCTGCTGTTGAGCTTGCGAAATGGTCTTAATCTTCCTAGGCACAGAAGACAAAGCAGGAAGGAAAATAGGGGAAAGATTGTGCCTGAGGCCCCTACCTCTATTCAAGGAAGGATTTTCCAAGTTGGCATAAATGACCTCCATGGATTCCAAAAAGAATGAAAATCAGCACCTGAGAACAGCTCTGAAGGCCTGTGGATATCCAAATTGGGCCTTCACTAAATCTAAATCTACCAGACCTAAAACAGTGACAGATAGGGCTGAGACTCAGAGTAAATGGAAGAACCTGGTCATTCCTTACATGGCTGGCGTGTCTGAAAAGATAAAAAGGATATTTGGCAAACACCACATACCTGTATATTTCAAACCCACGAACACACTGAGAAAGAGGCTTGTACACCCCAAAGATCAAACTCCAAAACACAAGAAAAGCAATGTAGTTTATGCAATCCAGTGCAGTGAGGAGTGCTCTGAACTCTACATTGGAGAAACCAAACAACCTTTGTACAGGAGGATGGCCCAACACAGGAGAAGTAACACCACAGGACCAGAATCAGCAGTTTATCTTCACCTAAAGGAAAAAGGACACTCATTTGAGGACATTAATGTTCACATTTTAGACAGAGAAGATAGGTGGTTTGAGAGAGGGGTCAAGGAATCCATTTATGCCAACTTGGAAAATCCTTCCTTGAATAGAGGTGGGGGCCTCAGGCACAATCTCTCCCCCATCTTCCTCCCTGCTTTGTCTTCTGTGCCTAGGAAGATTAAGACCATTTCACAAGCTCAACAGCAGCAGGGTAATCTTAACGATCCTCCTTTAGATGATAAAGGGACTTAGAAATAACATCTCAAAATAACCATGACCTAGCCCCAGGTGCAAGGTCACACAGCCACCTAGAAACATATTTAAGGATTCCCTTACTAACTTTGCTCAGACTGAAGAAGCTCCTTGGATAAGGAGCGAAACGTTTCCACTGAGAAAATAGAAATCCAGTTGACATGATTCAAGCTACAGACATGTTGGACTTTCTGTTTTGGTTTCACAGTGGATAAATTCCCATAATGATCTTCCAGCAGAGTCTGGCAGCTGGCTTTGACCATCATCCCAGAGCAGAATGCTTTTGCTATGTACCATCTAATCCAGATGGTGTTTCTGCCAACACCTGGAACTTGGGACTGCCCTTTGTTTCCTTCTGGAGCTCTTTAAAGAGAGCTGCATCTGCTGTTACCGTCTGTTAGATCACTCTATTCTTACCAGAAATATATTGGGAAACAATAGTTTTGTTTTGACACTGAGCTTTTTATTTAGATACTTGTTTTGAATTGCTTTTGTTACTTAGATGCTACAAATAACAGTGTATTGTATTTATGCTTTTGTTTTGTCTTGCTTTGGGGTGAGCCACTGCTGTGTATATTAAAGTGTATTTGTAGACATAACGAGCAACAACAAAAAGCCACTTTGGAGCTTAGCACAATATGTGAACCCAATTAATAAAAGTGACCTGTAGATGTTTCAGTCCCAGAACTGAGCTTGCTAAATCATGAAAATGTACTAAGTAGTCTGATGTTGAAGACGTCCTTAGCGTACTTGTGCAGGGCAGTCAGTAGCGCAAAGGAGAAGAAACAGTTCCCCATAAGCCACAGCATTCATGCCTTGCTGTTATTCCCACATTTGCTTTGGTCAGCCAGATTTGAGAATGAGATTTTTGTCATTTTTGCTGGCTAAAATTTAAAACGGCTGATTTTTTTCTTGCTGTCACCTCTCCACTCTCTCCATACACAAGCAGATATCTAATCTAGTCCAAATGTACTGGTGGGTCTGGCTTGTGGTCCTTGGACAGAAACATCACCCGCCCATCAGTACTCTTTACTAAAGCATTGTGAGCTATGTAACATAATACTGTACTGAGGAATAGTGGCTTGAAGGTTGCAAGTTGATTTGTGTGTGTGTGTGTGCTTCTTTGTTGTTTGTCCTTTGATTGGAGTGTTTTCGGGTGGCTAACTTCCCCACTCTTGCCCATAGGTCTTTGGTGCGACTGGTGAAACCAAACCCAAGTTCTCCAGAGTTAGTGCGCCCCACAGAAGTATTAGCAGGTGTGCAGGCCTATGCTACTTTCCTGGTGTCCCTGATGCATCGCGTGGGAGTGGATACTTCGCGCCTCCTCCGCGGTGTGCTGCTGCAGCACACCCAGCCGCTGGATGCAAGCGGGGAGCAGACCATCACCACACTCTATAGCAACTGGTATGTGGCCAGGGCATAATGGCGACCTGCAGAGAGAAAGTACTGTTGTACAACTGTAGGAGCCTGGGCATAATTTGTCCCAAAGGTCACTACCATCTCCTTGAAATTCCAAGAGTCAGCCCTGCAATATCTGAGATACTCATTAAAAAATTCCTCTGAGACTACGTTGAGGGTTATCTTTGAAACTAGGACACTATTTTCAGGTATGGATGAGCTGTTCCTTCTTTCCATTAGTAAATTCCAGTAGAAAGAGCGAGAAAGGATATCACTGCTGTGAGCTAAAGCCTTCTTAGGAAGTCCTTGTTGCTAGTAAGATCTCCTGCCTCTATCATTTCCTCTCCCCACAGAGCTGCCTCCACAACAAGTTTAAGAAAGTTGTACTTAGTTGTTCTGAGATGGAATGGATTTTCTTGGCATCTCTTCCCAGGTATCTGGAGTCAGTTCTACGCCAAGCAAGCATGGGATCCATTGTCCTTTCACCTTTAATGAAAGCCTTTGTCAGTGTCCCCAAAGAAGGGGAGCAGATCTTCAATGCTGAAGAATTTTCTGATGTCTTAGGTAGGTGTTAAAATGTCTAGACTGAATCATTCAGAATTGAGTTGTAATTGGGTCACTTGATTTGAATTTAATTCCTAGTGTTAGTAGCTGAGCTGATAAGCTTGAATTCTATCATCCATTAGAAGCTGTGGGATTCCTGCCAAGCCTAGCTTGGCTCAGGCAAATTTTGAGCATCTGGCTTGCAGCTGAGGTTTAAATCTGAAGATGCAGTCAGTACTATGGTAGCAAATCACATGAAGCAGAGAATAATGGAGTAGTCTTGCCTGGATGATCTGTGATCTTCAGAATACTCACCCTACTATGTGGTAATACCTAGCTTATAAGTGGTAATACTGGAGGAAGAGGAGGAGGAGGAGGAGGAGGTGGTGGTGGAGGAACCTGCTTCTTATTTGGATGGGCTAGACTGGGAAGTTGAAAAAGCATTCCAGAAGAAGGCGATGTCCAACCACTTCCATATTGTTGATAGGCAAACTACATGGATATGTAGTCACCAGGAACTGAGCTCAATTTGAAGGAGTCTTGACTTTAGTACCAAAATATTCAGAACCAGGATAGCATCAACACAGGGGACCCTAATATCCAGCCATTCATTTCAAACATACTGTAAATCCTCTCACAGCAGCATACAAAGATTAAAAAAACAAAGTCCTGGCCTTAAATGTATGATCTTAAAGACACAAAACAGAACAAAAACACCAGATTTGGGCACTACGTTCTTAGTTAGAAAGTTCAGTAGGTCATGGAGTTGGATCTTAGAACAATGGAAGCTTTGCAGTTTTCTCTCTCTCTAGCCTCAGCAGTGGCAGCCAGTAACAAGGAAGTAATAAGGAAGTAGCTCTTGGTTGTTTCCCAACCAGTTAGAAGACTCAGCGGGTAAGACACCAGGCTTGTCAATCGGAAGATTGCAAGTTCGGAGGTTCGAATCCCTAGCCCTGCGTGCGGAGTGAGCTCCCGCACTAGCTCCAGCTCTTGCCAACCTAGCAATTCGAAAGCATGCAAATGCAAGTAGATTAACAGGTACCACTTCGGTGGGACGGTAACAGCGTTCCGCGCACGTCATGCCGGCCACATGACCGTGGAAGCGTCTTCGGACAACGCTGGCTCTTTGGCTAACAAACGGAGATGAGCACCAGCCCCTAGAGTCGGACACGACTGCACAAATGTGCGGGGGGAACCTTTACCTTTACCTTTTAGAAGACAGGGCTGAACTTGGGATGTCATGCAAAATGCAGAGAAAACTCTGCCTGCTAAGGTCATAAGTGGATAAGTGTCAGCCCATGGGCCCTCTGTACCCTTCCTGACCTTTTTCTGAATCCCCCTGAAGCTTTCCAAGACTATGCCGCTAATTTCTGGCAGCAAAATGTTGAAAATCAACAGTATGCTCAACAACAAAGGTAAATATAAGGTACCTGAGGGACCGTCTCGTCCTGATAACGTCGGCCCGCCCTACCCATGCATGCAGAGAGGGCATGCTTCGGACCCCCTCAACAAGAGAATTCCATCTAGCGGGGTCCAGGAGGTGTGCCTTCTCTGCGATAGCGCCCGCCTTGTGGAATATCCTGCCCCCGGAGGTGAGACTGGCCCCCTCCCTCCTGGCCTTTCAGAAGGCCCTTAAGACCTGGCTCTGCCACCTGGCCTGGGACGATGGAGGTGGTAGTGCCTCCTGGGGTTGGCTGGCCCCGTAGCTCCACGATTTATTCTGTGGGTCCAAATCCATCTTGGATTTTATTTTATTATGTTATGCTTGTGTTTTTAGATATTTTGTATAGTTTTTTAATTTTTTATTTATTGTAACCCTCCCAGAGTCCCTTGCATGGGAGATGGGCGGGGAATAAATTTGAAAAATAAATAAATAATAAATAAATAAATATGTATGACAAATCTCCAATAAATTGAAGGTATCTATTTCAGTAGTAATCTCTCTCCACCCCAAACAAGCAGATTGAAAATTCTGGCCTCAGTCTCTCCAGTGAGCTGCATTCATCATTAGACAGTGGCCTGTAGCCTTGGCCATTGCTATTTTTTGGAAAAAAGGTGGCTCCTGGCTACCAATAGGTTAAATGAGGAGGCTGAGATCTCTGCTGCAATTTCTATAATCAGAAGAGGATGAACTAACATCTGATGTCACTTTTTCCCTGATGTCCACAGGGAAAAGAGATCAAAAGATGGATCCTGCCGTGACTGCTTCAAGTGTGCAAACTATACTATTGTACTTTAATAAATGTTGATGAAAACCTTTTTGTTTTGTTTTTTGCAGAAATGAGAGCACTGGCGGAACTCCTTGGTCCCTATGGAATGAAATTCCTAAGTGATAACCTCATGTGGCATGTCACCTCACAGATGGTGGAGCTAAAGGTATAAAGCTCAGTTGAGAGGGGAGCAGGTTAGGATCGGCTATTTTCCAACTTATTCTGGACCCATCTAGTGAAGCCATAATAGAGTTTGTTTGGTTTGAGCAGAGTTAGTTGTGAGTCCCCTGCCATTGCTCATGGCATAGTACAGTATATTAATTCAGCCAACTCTGGTTTATTTAATCAAACAGTGGCTTAGTGCAGTGAATGAAACCTGCCTTTTTGATTAGAAGAAAAGGCACTGAGCAGAAGGTCTGGTTCTAAACATCCTAAGTTTCTTAGGGAGGGATTTGAAAATTGGCATATGGCTATTTCTCAGAGCAAACAGAGAACCAAGCAGCCCTCGACTTTACATAGCTAAGGTACATATGATAGCATCCAGAAGAATGTTGGTCAAGATAATCTTTGTACCATCTCCAGAGTCTTCATCAGGTATCACCGATTTTTATTCCTTCTAGAAACTTGTGACTGAGAATATGGATATTTTGGTTCAGATCAGATCCAATTTCTGCCATCCAGAGCAGATGGCAATGCTAATGCCCCGCCTATCAGGTAAGTGCTAAGTAATGATTCTGTAGATCAGCCTTTCTCAACCTTTGACCCTGGAGGAACCCTTGAAATATTTTTCAGGCCTCGGGGAACCCCTGCACATTCAGGCTCAAATATAGGCCAGAAGTTACAAAATTATTATATTCGTTCCATGGGTAGGCCTATGTATATGCATGAACAGTGTTCTTAAACTGAAAATAAAGAATGAAACCTACCTCTTTAATGTGAAGTTGCCTGAATTAGAAATAATTTTCTAAAATAAATCGTAACCTCCCAGGGAACCCCTAGTGACCTCTTGCAGAACCCTAGGACTCCACAGAACCCTGGTTGAGAAACCCTGCTGTAGACAGTGCTTCCCAAATTACCCAAAATTTGGGTAAATTACCCAAAATTGGGTAAAAGTGGTTTTTCTTTCGGTAATGACACACAAACCCATTACCCAATCACAACAGGGACATTTAAATTGACTTAAAGTTTTTACCTACATTGGGTAAAAAGGACTTTCTGATAAGCGGTTTGGGGTAATGAAGGAAAACGTTTGAGAAGCACTGCTGTAGAGCCTTGTTCTTCCATTCTCTGCCTCAACTATTGAGCAGTCATTGGTGAGACTAATCCTGAATTGAGAAGGATATATTTGTTTCTTGGTTTTTAAATGGAAACAGAGAGAAACCACAACTAAAGAAGTCAAATCTTTTTTGATGGTGGGCTTTATTACTGACTTCTAAATGTACCATTTCTGACCAAAAACTTAGAATGGATGGTATTATGTCTCATTTCTCACTATTTTGATAATCCTAATATTTTAGAGATAATAAATTCATTAAGTTTGACCCACCTTTCCTCCTTCTAGTCCAAAAGCTTAGTCTGGATCTGGCAGATGGCTTACCTCACCACTCCATCTGCCAAAAGTCACTTCCCATAGCCCATGTTAGGGAGAGTGATTGGATATCCAGCAGGAAATTCACCAGTCACTGCTTCTTGACTTATCCTGCAGTATAACACAATTTACCAAACTCTTTAGTAAAGCAGAATGGAGATTGGCTATGGGGACAGCAAATTATGCTGGCATAGTTTTGTCATGCATTAGGGCACATGATGCTGGGAAAGACTGAAGGCAAAAGGAGAAGGGGACGGTGGAGGATGAGATGGTTAGATAGTATTACCGATGTAATGAACATGAATTTGAGTAAACAGCCTGCAAAAGGTTAACGAACTCAGTCCAACCACCAGGACATGGGAATACTTCTCACAATGAACATGCTAATCACGCTCATCAGCCACTCGTTAACATTTCAACACAACAAAAAACCCCACCTAATCTCCTATAATTTAGCTCTATAAATAGAACATTGCCACTCTACCTGGGCACAGAGATTTTGCTTCTATCTGTGCTCCTGCCCTCTGAAGATGCTGGCCACAGATGCTGGCGAAACGTTAGGAACCACAACTTCCAGAACACGGCCACACAGCCCGGAAGACCCACAACAGCCATTGAACTCCGGCCGTGAAAGCCTTCGACAATTCATTGAACGCCTCTATGGGGAGGAAACGTTCCGACAGACACGGAGACTGGAAACACTCCGGAACAGAAAAGCACACCTTCTCTGCTCCTTAACCTTCCTAGTGCGATGCAGAGATACCAGGACCATTCCAGCTTTTCTCAGAACAAAAAGGACCTTCAAATCGTCACAAGCCAGCCGCATTTACGACCGCCTTGAACAAGCCCTCCTGCGCGAGAGAATTCACACAACCCGCCGAAACCTTGCCATCACAGAAAAAGATCTATTCGACACACATATGAGCCTTAGTCACAAAATGAGAAGCCAGGATTGGGACAAGATTGATACCATATCCTACAGAAAAATGGAAAAGGACATCTTTGACTACACAAACAGACAAAAGCAAAAATTCAACAAATACCAAAACAGTCAACCAAAACCGGCACTGGATACTTCACGCATTGTCATCAATTTGACAGAACGCCTGCTCTCTCCTGAAGAAACCTCCATCCTAAGCAAAGGAGGAAACTTTGCAATTACACCCACCAGAATTCCAGTGGAAGATATCATTGCCAATGTGGAATCAGCCATTCACCAACGTCCAGAGGAAGAAGCAGAAGAAATAAGGGGTGAAGTGGCAAGAATCCTAAGGAAAGCAAAGCCCCCCACCAGCAACATTACTAAGAAGGAGAGAAACGCCATAGAGACCCTCAATTCAGACCCAGACATCATCATCCTTCCAGCGGACAAAGGCAATGCCACGGTAATTATGAACATAGATGAATACAAAGACAAAATCAGAGAATTACTAGACCCCACCACATACAGAACAATAAGACGGGATCCGACCAGCAAAATCATGAAGCAAACCAACACACTGATAAAGAGCTCCTCCCTGCATCCCAACGTACTACAACGTATTTGCAAGACAGAAGCTCTCTCACCTAGACTATACGGACTCCCCAAAATCCACAAAGACTCGATCCCACTCAGACCCATTGTAAGTGCCATTGGCTCCCTGACATATGAATTATCCAAACATTTGGCAACCCTCTTACAGACCCACATCGGACAGACTCCATCCCACATCAAAGACTCAGGACACTTCATCAACAAAATCAGCACCCTAAAACTCAACCACATGGACAAACTGGTCAGCTTTGACGTGGTCTCCCTGTTTACCAAGGTGCCAGTAAGGGACACCCTGGCACTCATCAAGCAAATCTTCCCAGAAGACATTACAGCTTTATTTCAACACTGCCTAACAACTAGTTACTTTCAATGGGAGAATGAGTTCTACGAACAGATGGATGGCGTTGCCATGGGAAGCCCCCTGAGCCCAATCATAGCAAACTTTTACATGGAACACTTTGAAAAACAGGCTTTGGAATCGGCACCCATTACACCAACAGTCTGGTTCCGGTTTGTGGATGACACCTTCGCAATTTGGAGTCATACTGAAGAAGAACTGGAGAAATTTCTGGACCACCTAAACGGCATCCACCCCAATATACAATTCACTATGGAAAAAGAAACTGATGGCAAACTTCCATTTTTAGATACGCTGGTCATACGCAATCCGGACCTCAAACTAGGACACAAAGTATACAGAAAACCCACCCATACGGACCGATATCTACACAAAAATTCCAATCACCACCCACGACAAAAGAGAGGCATGATCAAAACCTTGGTGGATCGTGCTAATTGAAACTGTGAAACCCAATTTCTCAACAATGAACTTAACCATCTGAATTGGGTCCTACAGGCAAATGGCTATTCCAAGAATGAAATAAAAAGAGCCATCAAACCAAGAAAACAACATCCAACTGAAGAAAAACAGCCCCCCACAAACAAAGTATTCCTGCCCTACATCAAAGGAGTCACTGACCGCATGGGAAAACTGATGGAAAAGCACAACTTTCAAACAGTCTTCAGACCCACCAGAAAAATACAACAAATGCTAAAATCAGCAAAAGACAAAAGGGACCCCCGCACCGCTGCAGGAGTATACCGCATACCATGCAGCTGTGGACAAGTATACATCGGAACCACAAAACGAAGCATTCACACCAGGATAAAAGAACATGAAAGACACTGCAGACTACAGCAACCAGAAAAATCTTCAGTAGCTGAACATGCTCTCAAGCAAACGGGACACAAAATCCTATTTGAAAACACAGAAATACTGGACAACACCAAAAGCCACTACACCAGATTATACAGAGAAGCCATTGAGATTCACAAACACCAGCACACTTACAATAAAAAAGAAGAAAGTTTAAAAATTAGCAAAACCTGGCTACCAGTCCTGAAAAACACAGCCTGCAAAAGGTTAACGAACTCAGTCCAACCACCAGGACATGGGAATACTTCTCACAATGAACATGCTAATCACGCTCATCAGCCACTCGTTAACATTTCAACACAACAAAAAACCCCACCTAATCTCCTATAATTTAGCTCTATAAATAGAACATTGCCACTCTACCTGGGCACAGAGATTTTGCTTCTATCTGTGCTCCTGCCCTCTGAAGATGCTGGCCACAGATGCTGGCGAAACGTTAGGAACCACAACTTCCAGAACACGGCCACACAGCCCGGAAGACCCACAACAGCCAATTTGAGTAAACTCCGGGAGACAGTGGAGGACAGGAAGGCCTGGCGTGCTATGGTCCATGGGGTCACGAAGAGTCGGACACGACTAAACGACTGAACAACAACAAAAAAAGGGCACATTAGGCCAGCTGCCTGGATACACTCTGAGGCTAGAGAATCGATTTGGGGGAGGGGGTAGATGGGGAGGGATTGGAATGGAATATTATACTGCCAAACTTCTGTGCAGAATTTTCTGCAAATGGGGCTTCAGATTCTAAATATATCTGAAATTGTTAGAAACCTGCCAGAAAAAGTTCCTGCTGTACTGGTTCAAAATATTGCAACTGTATTGTGCTCTCTAAGTCTTAGAGTGGTTTTAGAGTAGACTTAGACTCTAAGTCTTAGAGTGGTTTTCACAGAAGTAACTCAACAACTCTTGTTGTTCTTGGATAGTTTGTCCCAACTGGATGCCTTCTAAAGGAATTCATGGAATGACTATCATCCTAAACCAGTGTGTCCTATGACCAAGCTGGATGATAGTGATTATGGGAGTTATACTCCAATACAACTGGACACCAGCTTGGGAAAAGCTAAGCTAAAGTTCTTGTGGCTCCTGGAAAATTGGTTCTAATCACAATGTATTCTGTCCAGGTATAGAGAACGTTCTAAAGAGGATGACAATCATTGGGGAGATTCTGTGGTTCCGGTCAATGGCACAGGAGGGACTTCAAGAGGTAAGTGGTGGCACCCTGGTACTTGTGGATGCACAGCCACAACTAGAGGTCTGTTCCTTGCTTTGTTTTTTGGTGGTTTTTGACAGAGAAGCTTAGGAGTGATGGCAAAATTTATAGGGAAGGCAATTGTTTGTTGTGAACCGCCCAGAGTTCCCTGGTTGGGGGAGATGGGCGGTGATACAAATTTAAATAATAAATAAATAATAATTAACGTAGGAGCTAGAAAGCAAAAAGGGTAGATACTTCCCATTTGTTTCATCACCTCTTGCATTCTAACTCGGACAGGTTTTCACCAATCACTGCCCTTTCCTGATGGGACCCATTGAGTATCTGAAAGAATTTGTCAACCCTGAGATGGACATAAAGGTAAAATTGTCAATACCTTTCTCTCTCTTCTTGAATGAAGGAAGTGACTAGGTGGGTCCATTCTCTGCCCTTTCTGAATGCTATATCGACAGTGATATTGACTCTTTGAGCACTATTGTCCTTGGTTTATCAGTATGCAGAGAAAATTGTGGGGGTGTAGAAGAGAATTTATTGTGCAAGTGCCTTTTATCTGTCACCCTGGAATGTGTATATCATGCTCACATATACAGTAACCTGAAGAGGGACTTCATATCCAGCATGTCAGGCTATTGCATGGAATCTGCAGATGAATCTTAAATACTCATTTTACCTTTAAAAATGCCTTTAAAAGTGTTACAAAGAATGGCAGTATCGTTAGCATTAGTTCAATACATATCTTGCGAAAGAGCCTGGTGAATCCTCTTTTAGTTTAGATTAGGGATGGACATTGTTTGAGGGGTTAGGGGCTGTAATTCAGACTCTCAACCTCCCAGAGGGACACACGAAGCCATCTCATGAAGTCATAGAAAGAGTGGTAAAAAAAGGTAAAGGTTCCCCCCGCACATTTGTGTCCGACTCCAGGGGCCGGTGCTCATCTCCGTTCGTTAGCCGAAGAGCCAGCGTTGTCCGAAGACGCTTCCACGGTCATGTGGCCGGCATGACGCACGCGGAATGCTGTTAAAAAGGAAGAGTGGAGTTTAGCCCATTTTCTCTTCTTGTTCCGCAATCGCTGAGAAAAAAAATCACAGCCAATTTCAGGGTTTGAGGGATTTTAAAGTTGGGGTTTCCCAGAATGCTACCATGCCTAACCTTAAGGTACCCTAAGATGCAATTGAAATTGGCTCCCAAAAGGTGTTCCGAGATGGGGAGGGTGAGGGTGGAGTTATTCAAGAGTAACATTCTCGCTATTAATACTGAAAAGAAAAATCACATTCCTGAAATTCAACTTCCTTTTTGCGGTCAAATTCCGACAGCGAAAACTTGAGGTGCTGGTTGGCTACGTGTGGGCCACAGATTAGCCATCCCTGTCGCAGGGTAATGGATTTCAGCAGTTCTGAAAGTGCCAAATTTAGGAACTATATTATGTCAGTGTCCCAAATCTATATTCTCGGCATGTTTGCATCACTGCAATAATGACATCAAAGAGTGGAAGAGATGGAAGAGCAGAGCACACTGGCTCCCATTCCTACATTAACCTTTAAGGCCCACCTCTCTATGTCTCTGCCCCATTTCCTTTCTTCTCTCTGTGCTGCTGTGTTAATGAGGCTTTCAGTAACTCTCTTTGCTATCTTTTAAACGCATCGTGACTTTCTTCAGCTCACTCTTGGTAGATGTTATGGCTGTGCCATTGCATTTTTTAGCATCTCTGGAGCATCATTCTACCTTGGCAGGTGATGTGCTGATGCATATTCTATCTCAGACACTTACACATAGGAGGCACAATTGAGCAAATTGTCTCTGTTATGTGGTCAGGGGCAGCCAGCTCCATTCCTTCTGTTTGGTTTTGCTTTGAGAATCTTTCTAGCAATTGTAGGCTATAAGTGGAACATAAGCAGACTCTTTTCCAATCTAGTATTTTATTCTGATTGACAGCAGCTCCCCAAGACCTTTAGCAATATTTGCAACCTGATTTGTTTTAACTGGAAATGCCAGGGATTGAAACTTGAACCTTCTGTACACAGAGCCGATGCACTTGTTGAGCAACGTTCTTGCATGAGCATCGCCTTCATGCTTTGCTGACAGTGCTATTGCTGAGCCCAAAATCTCTACTGCAGAAGAAGCTACATCAAAGCATTATTATATCTCTTGCTTAATCCCTTAATCCTCATTCCTGACTGAGATGGACTGCACGAGCTGCTGTGCTACTAACTGCCTTTCCATTATTGGTAGAGTTTGGCAGAAGTTCTCCGGGGCCTCTAGGGAGCCTGTGGCTTGATCTGTTTTAATTGGAGATGCCATGGAAGCAAATTTAGATCTTAATTTTGCCCTTTCCATTTGTGTCTCCTCTGTTTCTTGTTACTCGGTTTGCCGCTTCTTCCGCCTTCTCTATACATCCACTCAGCTTTTGCAGCTTGTAAAGCAGTAGATGAATCAGCCTTTCAGATGAGTTGGGACTTTCAGAATTCCCTGGGAAGAGGCAGGGTTCTAAGTCAGTCTTCCCCAAAGTGTGTTCTCTGCATCACAGTATTCAACCAGATCATGGAAGCTGATGCAGATGAAGGGGTGGGCCATTTCTAGCCTCAACGCTATCTGTATGGAGTACCAGATATTTTTAATGCAGTGAAAAGAAAGTGTGATGAGAGAAACACTAAAGTTAGAAATATAAATTCTGTAAGTAAGTATTCTGGAGGCTAATGCTTGCGTGAAACAAAAATAGACAAGCTTTATTTTGGAAATAATAGGAAGCCTAAGCTATTTTAAGTCTGCCTCTAGCTAAGAGCCTCTAGTGTGCTATCCTCCAGGATGTAGAGAGAGTGGGTCAGATAAGGACCTGAAGTGCAGAGGTGAGAGTCAGAAGAGAAAGAGAAAGCTGAGCTGAGAGAGGAAAGAGGTGATGAAAACCCTGAAAATATTGTGCTACACCAGCCTTTCTCAACCTTTTGACCCTGGAGGAACCCTTGAAATATTTTTCAGGGCTCAGGGAACCCCTGCACATTCAGGCTGAAATATAGGCCAGAAGTTACAAAAGTATTATATTCATTTCATGGGTAGGCCTGTATATATGCACTAACAGTGTTCTTAAACTGAAAATAAAGAATGAAACTTACCTCTTCATTGTGAAGTTGCCCGAGTTTGAAATAAGTTTTTAAATAAATCGTGATCTCCCAGGGAACCCCTGGGGACCTCTTGAGAAACCCTGGTCTAATGAATTACAGAGTTTTCTTCCCCTCCCAATCACTTCATGTTCTAAACTGTGCCAAGACTGGATTGAAAGGATGTTCCTTTAATATGAGGATTCCTGTTAAAGAATGAACCAACTCCTGTGTAACTTCTAACCTGCAGGAATCTTCTTTCCCTCTTTCTTTCTCTGTATGCACGACTACTGTACTGGACTTGAATTTTTAGTCCAGTCTAGTCCGATCTGGTCTGGTCTGGTCTGGTCTGGTCTGTTCTGTTCTGGTCTGGTCTGGTCTGGTCTGGTCTGGTCTGGTCTAATCTAATCTAATCTAATCTAATCTAATCTAATCTAATCTAATCTAATCTAATCTAATCTAAGATTTCTGTGGTGTGTTTTGCACTTTACTGACTGCTGACTTCCACATATCTACATATGCTGACTTCTGCAGCTGCTTCAACTGAAAAATTATTACTTGGCAGCCATTACATGGCTTTATCATAAGGATGAGGAAGTTACTGACATATTTTTGCCTCCAGCTTCCACAATGGCATTGCAGCATTGGCCGAAGTTTCCAGGAAATCTGTTGACTGGCTGATCTTGCAGTCCTGAGTAATCTGCTTAGCTGAGTGCTGGTGCCCAGCCCCATCCAGCTGGAAAGTCTTAATGCTCTTGTTATGTCACTCTGCTCAGCTTTCCCACAGCTCTGCTGCTACCGTCCTCTCTTTCAACTGTTTAGAAACATCACCTCTTCTCCAGATTTCTTCTCTCGCTTCTCTCCAAGGAGATGGGTAAAGCTGCCATGGTAAGCTTCTCTCCCCTTTGAAGAGTGAGCTGCGTCTGACCTCCCCTCCTTTTCCTCCCCATTCCCCTCCCTGTTGCTTTTTTATTATAAAGAAAGAGCAATGGCAGCAGAGCCTCAACTGCTGCACTAATAAAAAAAAAAGGCCGAGTCCCACAGCACCCTTAAAAGCCATTCATGCATCTCTCCATTAGCATGTCTTGGTTGATCCTTTTGTCATGAAGTGGTGCCACTGTGTGGCGCTGTCGCAAATGCCGCCACCACTGAATTACAGTGTTTTGGGAGACTCTGCAAGGGTGCTTGAGGCTGAAGAAGCAATAGAGACGGTGGTGGCAGTGATGGAGAGGGGGAAGGTCTCTGACTGAATTTGGAGCAAAATGAATAATTGGGGGGGGGGACCTCATCAAAGGCTGGCTTGACATGTTTCCCCAGTCAATTCAACTTGAATCTGAGCTTGTCACATTCTATGCATTTCCATTTTCACAATGCATATCATGACTTGAAGTGAGGCAGATACTCTACCTGAGTCAGGCCATGTGGGCCTTTCTCCACCTGCACCTAAGCACAGCACAAACATGGCCGCCTCTTTTTTTCTGCCACGTTCCCATGAAGTTGCCCTCATCTCATGCACAGTCCATGAGTGAGACGGGCTTGATTCTTCCCTGGTGGTGCCGATAGCGTTTCCTCTCTTCTTCTGACGCTGACCAAAGTCAGCATCAAGGTATGCAAGTCTATTTGTCTTTGTTAACCATTATCTTGGAAGGAAGTCAGGTGACTGCAGTGGCTTGAAACAGGCATTGGAGCCTTAGAATATAGGGAGCAGCAAATGTCAGGCCAGTATAGTTTGCTGCTGACTCAAGAATAGGTAGCGGGCATTTCAGCTGAGCAGTGGGGAAAGGCCTTGGGTCATGCCCTCTGATTGGCTACTTTTGCTGGTTCGTGGCCAAGGAAGGGCTTAGAGATAGAAGACAGTTCTGTTGCTCCAGAAAAGATTGTAACAGTTGAATGGTGTGGGTTTGATTATGTTATGTTGATTATGTTTTGTTATGTCTGGTGGGGCTCTGATCATGTAAATGTGGATAATTGGAAACCAAGCATTTGGGGAGCCAACATTTGAAATGGTCCGATTTGAAATTCCCAGGGAGAAGAAGATGGTTCTTGCAATTTACACATAATGCAAAGGCTTCCTATTTTTGTCTTAGCACAATATGCAAACAGAATCAGTAGGTAAACAAGATTAAATTTTGCAGTACAAAAGCAATATTTGAAACTGTGATTTGTTGAATGTAATTATAATTGCAGCTTAGTGTGATATATAAGCAGGGCACACTGTTTGCAGCTTTTAAGCTTATTCTTGGTTGGTTTTCCATCCAGGCCTCTAACAACCCAGGGGTGCATCATGATAAGAATAGGGAAAAAAGGAAAATAGCCAAAAGTTGTCCAAGCAAGTGACAATTACTTCGCTCATCTGTGTTTGTTTATGATTCATTCAACAAATTATGGCTTAATAGAACACGTGAATGTCTCTAATTTCACGATGCTTTTATTTATTTCAAGACACACAGTGGTGAGAAGCACACTGGGCCATATGTTTTTGAGCCCTGCAGCTGCAGGATAGTCTTTCATTTGCTTCCAAGAAGATGGAAGGGGATCTCATTTTAATTTGCTCTGGATTCTTGGCACAAGCATCCCTTCCAGTCTACATAGCTATCTGATCTTGTATTAGCGGTAGAAGCCAGAATATGAACCAACAGCCAGGAATTAAGAATTGGAAAAATATGTAGAAATAAGTCCCTGTGTTTGCTGCAAGGGTGCTGAACTGGCACAGGCTGCCGAAAGGAGGGGGTGGATGCTCTGTCATTCACCAGCCTCTCCAGTTAAATCAGCTTGTGTGTTTCATAGAGATGCTTGATAGAGTGGGCATGAGGTAGCAGGAGCTGGCCTGTTCTGATTTAAACAACGATAAATGTTTTAATACTTTCTCTAGCCCCCCAGCTGCCTTCTTTGTCAGCTTTACATGAAATCTGCAGAAGACTTTTACATCCACTTAATTCCTCTTCTCTTCTCCCCTCTGGCTCTCTCCTCTGTCTTGGAAGTAACTGAAAATATAATGCCAGCTTATACATTTAGAGAGTCAGTGGCCCTATTTATGTGATAGAGAAGCAGGAGTGCAAAGTGGTCTTGCCAGGAGGCAGGCGGCAGGCAGGTTTCTTCCTCCTCAAAGAAAAGAAATTGCATTTGGCTGTAGTTGTGGAGAGACTAAGTTCAGGTAAGGTAGGGATTTTCATTCAGGTAGGGATGCAGGGAACTGAAGTGGCATCCTATAGGAGCAAGATCTTGCCTGGTCAAATCTAATGGGGGAAATTGTTTCTGTTATCGCTGATCCTGAATTAACTACATGTATTTTGCTTCCTCTTCCCACTCTTGTATTTGGGCAGTACAGAAGCAACGTGGGCAGTAGGAAAGTACAAACACGCCTTACTTTGACAAGAAGTCTACCGCACAAGGCACTGAATAGTCATAGGCATATCTTTTGGAGAATTAATATAATGAATCTACTTGAAGTTCAAACTATAAACTGCATCTTTTCCAGATGCTGTCAACCTTCAGGACTTCATCCCAAAGAAACCACATCCTGGGTCACTCTGAAGTCCTCACTGTTCAGAGAGCTGGGGTGTGTGATGGGTATCATATTGTGTTAGGTGCTTAGTGTGGAGAGGACTATCGTATCATGCGGAGAGGAACTTCAGGGTAATAAATGTACAATAGGATGCCACCTTTGCTTTTTTCCAAGATTGAGAATTTCCTTGAATTCATTTAAATCAAAAGTTTAAATTGTTGCCACTCTTCCTTCTCCTCCTCTTAATCCTATTCACCATTTAGTACAAACCTGATAGAGCATGTTAAATAGAACAGGACAATATTCTGGATCTTCATGGCCAGAGAACTTAGAAATTGTATTGTGGTTGGAAGGGAGCGTCATTGGGGATTTATGATAGAAATAGGTTAGAAGGTGAGGATGGAAAGGAGGAACAGTGATGTTTAAATAAAGAAAAGTTTGTTTCTGGGGCTTCATAGAGTGTAGCAGAAGGAAAAGCCTCTGATCTATCTCTGGCGCATGGGGTCTCCTGTGATCTGAGAATCCCTTCCACTGACTCCTGTATCAATTGCCTTCATTTCTGCTGCCAATAAATGGCAATGCAAGGAAGTGTTATGAAGGCTCTGATCCAGGAAAGTGTGATGGGGGGAAAGCCTGGCAGGAATGTGTGTGTGTGTGTGTGTGTGTGTGTGTGTGTGTAAGAAAGTGCTGATACATCTGCTTCCATTGCATTTTTCTTCATACAGTACCTTGATTCAAGTCCCTCTATGTTTATGGTCCTCCGTAGATCAATATCACACTTGGCTTCTCTCCACTGTTGCTTCTTCTCTTTCTATAATTATTGCCCTTTGTGGTGGCACTTGTGCTAACAGCTGGATTTCAGCTGCCACCTTTTCTTCTAGTACTGCATTGGCATATTCTTCAACGCGAAGGTCAGCACACCACAAGCAACGTCTTAGCTTCTATAACTCACTCAGTTTCACAGACACTCTGAGTCCCTAATCAGAGATTTGGCCCCAGCTTTACTTTGTGCAAGCCTGGTTGTTTGAATCACATCTATTAGATTTTGAACCAGGATGACAGGGTCATGGATTGCCTCCATTTTATTTGCTTTGAATAATATTT
The DNA here is from genome assembly GCA_023362775.1 of Charina bottae. Lineage (NCBI taxonomy): Eukaryota > Metazoa > Chordata > Lepidosauria > Squamata > Charinaidae > Charina > Charina bottae. The sequence continues at coordinate 163,891,937 of JALMGJ010000002.1, forward strand.
TCTTGTAAAGCATGGTGTGAAATGGTTTTGCAGATATTATGCTAGTATTTTATTGCAGAGTGAGTGGATTGCTTTGGATAGTTTATGGTGGAAGAAGTGCTTCATGCATTTTAAAGACCCAGTCTAATGATTGATGTGATGTCCCCCTGAGGAACAGGATTGCTGGTCATGAATTGTGGATAGTTGTCCTCCCAAGCTGTGAGTTTACAAGACTTTCTGCTCAGCCCCAGCCCCACAATAGGTCTGGAAGTCTGCATTTTTGCCCCATGGCTTGTTGGTACTGCTTAGAGGACTGATTCTTAACTAAGTTAGAAGGCCACACATATTTGATTACTGTAGAGGGCAGGGGGAATGGCCTTGAGGGACAGGAGGACAAAGACAATGGTCAGATAAAAGAGGACTGAGTCCGGGGCACGTAACCTGAATAAATGCCTCAGATGAGAACCTCCCTAGTTCTCACAAAGATAAGGGCGGGGACGGGGGGCGCACATTCAGACTTGCAAGACTCTGTTACTATAGCTTTACAATAAAAATAGTACTGACCTACATGACAATTTATTTCTAGTGTGATCTACCTTGAAAGGTTGACAATTACTCCGAATATCTCTGGCTTTGCCTCCTGCTATGCTTCATTGGTTTTGTCCCTGAATCTGCAAACGTTACTGAGACAAAATACTAATAAGGATGGAGCAGTAGAGGCAACCTGTCTTGTGTGCTGTCTAGATTAACTATGGCCAAAACAATGTTGAATTATCTAATACAGAGCTTTCCAAACTGTGTGTCGGGACACGTTAGTGTGTCGGCTGCAGTGTCTGAGTGTGTCTCGGCTGCTGCTACCTCCGAGCCCTGCCAGGATTCCACGCAGGTCCTAGTGCCTGCCTTGTGCCTTGCTGCCTCCAAACCTGCTGTGATTCCGCGCAGGTCCTAGTGCCTGCCTTGTGCCCTGCTGTAAGAGTGTGTCGCGAAATGATGCCCTGCTGTAAGAGTGTGTCTCACGAAATGATGCATGTCTAAAAAGTGTGTCACCAACATGAAAAGTTTGGAAAGCTCTGATCTAATACTTCATTTTCAATTTAAGAGTGAGGAGAGGTGTTTTCTCAGTGACAAAAAGCCAGATCATAGCTTCTTCTGTCACTTGTCTTCTCTTTCTAGTGATGCCTATTGAAGCTCCATTTGTGATGTAGTATCATTACACCATGAGTCTCTTTGTGTCTCCTACAGCCAGTGCTATAAGGTGTGGAAAATTGCAGAGTGTCAAATATAGGCTTTACACATGTGTACACTTATAATTATGAAGCTTAAACAGCATGAGGTAGAAATGAAATGGCAAAGTTCTGAGAGAATATGAGAGGTTCTCATTTTCTGGGTCTCACTTTTTTATTTCCTTTAAGTAAGATACTAAGGATCACACATTGCCTTAAATCAGATTCAATTTTACTCTGGTTTGGGTTCACACCAAACCAACAAACCATATTTTGACTTTATAAGAAGTGTGAATCCAGGCATTCTTTTTGTGAAAACTAGCGGTGGAAGGTGAATCTACCTGATGACTCAGTTTTTTGTTTTGTTTTTTTTAATTATAAAGAGCTTATGTTGCTTTCTTTCTAGGAACACTGAAAAAGGATATGCCCCATTTTCGGTCAGAAGTAATACAGTCCGGAATTCTACCATGCTGTTTTCTTGAGTGTGTTGTACACCAGGCCCACAATGTTGATAGAGAACATCATAAGAAAGAGAAACCAAGGAACAACATCCAGCAGCAATTCTGTCCCTCTCATAAGATCTGATTCTTCCTTTCCTTTAGGTGACCTTGAGCATCTTTGAACTAGCCACAGCTGCAGGGGTCCCCTGTGACATCGACCCAGCCCTGGTGTCTGCTCTCTCCAACCTGAAGAAAGGTAAGGAGAACATTCATCTGGCTTGCCCCATTAAGATAAAAGTGTAGGACTGCAGATGTCTTCCTGTATCATCCAGGCACGATTCCAGATACCGTATCTTTCCCAGCAGTGGGAAGGCTCCTCTTTTAGGGAATCTCTCCAAGCTGGGCATCATCTCAGCAATAATATTTCATCTCTTGTCTGCAGGAGCTGTCACTGCTTGGATGCCATTGCTGGTTTGTTTGTGCTGAAAAGGCCCACTCCCAGATTCTAGCCAAGAAAATGCAGCTTTCCTCCATTTTTTCCTGTGCCTTTCTCAGTTGGCAGGGACAAGCTCTAGTTCATGTAATAAACAGTATTTATGGGCTCTGAACATCTCTGTGGGTGAGATATATGCAGTCTCTTATCTAGAGATATATTTAATAGATACAAGTATCAGAGATATTAGGAGCGATTTTTTTTAATTCACTATATTTTCTCCTCTCTTACCTTCTTATCTTCAAAGCCTACATAGGCTGGGTAGATGGGATCAGAGTGGAGTTGTCACTTGCAGGCCTTGAGTAATTCAAGACACTAGATTGCTACAACAAGTAAATACAATTCTGCTAATGGTGCATCCTTTTCTTTGATCAGCTGATTAACTCTATGTCCAGCTACCTTTTCTTCATCCTCCTTTGCTGCAGCATAGGTCAGAGATGAACACACATCTTTGGTCTCTACAAAGAGGAAATCCTATGATCTGCTATTTTGCTTACAGGTAGTCCTCGAGTTACAACCACAATTGGGACCGGAACTTCTATTGCTAAGTGAGGCGGTCGTTAAGTGAGTCATGCCCGATTTTACAACCTTTTGCTGCAGTCGTTAAGTGAATCATGTGGTTGTTAAGCGAATCTGGCTTCCACCATTGACTATGCTTGTCAGAAGCTGGCTGGGAAGGTAGCAAATGGTTATCTCATGACCCCGGGATGCTGCAACCGTTGTAAATACATGCCGGTTGCCAAGCGCCTGAATTTTGATCATGTGACCACAGGGACACTGCAATGGTCGTAAGTGTGAGGACTGGTCACAAGTCACTTTTTTCAGCGCCGTCGTAACTTCGAACGGTCGCTAAACGAATGATCATAAGTCGAGGACTACCTGTATAATAAAAATCAAAATAGCAGAACTTGTGAATGCAACAGCCCAGCTGGTAGCGATTGGAAGAGGAGCAGAGACCCAGCAGCTTCTTGTTCTCCAGAGGTGTGCCCATAAATCTTGCTTCCTTCACAAAAATGCTGCTGCCCATATCATGAAAGTACCTAAGCAAAGCTATAGTCCTCCTTTGGTTCATTCTATCAGTGGCCAGAAAGACAGGCATCATGCCCCTCTGAACCTCAGCTAAGCCAGCTTCCTGCAATAGCCTTGTTCGGTCCATCATTTTGAGGCCGATGAAAAATTTTCCTAATCTCTGTTCTATAACGTTCTTGGTTTAGATTTTCAAAAATGAAGACCTACTATCTTGTGTCCTCCATCCCACCACCCACCTTATTCTAGCAGTGTCTTCTCTCTTTTTCTTTCTTTCTTTATGATGCACACGTTTGTGTTTTCTTCACTTCCCTCCAGCTTTTGGGAGAGTCCTCAATGCAATCCCAAACTGCCTCGATACCTGACTGAACCTAATTTGAAAGTCTGCAGGCTTCTCTCCAGTCCATCTAAAGACTGTAATTAATTGCAGGCTCCATGGCTTAAGCATCAGTCATTTTTCCTCTTTCCCTCTCCCTTTCTTTTGTTTAGCATTTTTCCCAGTGACAAGTTCTGGAGAACAATTTGAAAGCTCAGATGCAATTTTGTGACTTTTTCTCACAAAATAAGGATATTTTGTATTAGGATAATCCCTAATATGGATCTTGGAAAGGGTTTAACTAAGGGCAACATCTGATGCTGCACTTGCTTATGCATTTCTTCTCTGCATGAGGAAGTAAAGAAATAGGAGGATCATCTCTGTTTTAAACTGACCTGCAGAACTGTGGATTGTGATAGTTTGGGACTGCCATCTTCCTTGCAATCCTAATTGTCTTGAATATTTTCCTTTTTCCTAATGCTTGTGGATCCCTATTTGTAAGGGTCCCACTTTTAACGGAGGCTTCCCAGTACTAACTAAGCAAGCTGTTATTTCCCTGGCCTCAGCAATGTTAGCTTCAAGCTGAAACTGTGTGACTTTGTTGTAGTTTGCTATGCATCTGGCTTTTACCTGGGGTGACTCCCTGCAAGCTTGCTCCCATCCTCTTCCCGCTGGCTTGAGAAACCATAGTTATGTAGCACCATTCGGTCAAACAACTCATCTCTTCCTGCCCCACTGATTACATTCCCAAGCAATTGTGTAAGAAATCCACCCCCCCACCCCCCAATATATTGTGCCATGTGGTACTTGGGTTAAACTGTGGTTTGTTGAGCAGGCAATAAAACAAAACCCAAGGTTTTCAATTCACAGCGAGTGGGTTTACACATTGTCTCAAAAAGCAAACAACCCACATTAAAGTTTGGCAGGGCCTGTGAACCGAGCCTCTTTTTCCCTGAGGCTTCCTGGCATCTCTTTGTATAATACGGTGGCCCATCAAGGAGTAATGAGGCCTGAAGAGGGCAAGGTTGATAATTCATTTTATATTATGAACTGAATGAAGTTAGTTTTCTCTCTCCTCTTGCACATATATACTCACAAATATATAATCTGCACCAGACAGGTGCATTGGCCTGCCTCTCAATCAAAGTCTAAGGAACAATAATGAGATGTGTAGAACTCTGGTTTCTTTTTCTCCTCTTGTGTCCTCCATCCCACCACCCACATTATTCTAGCAGTGTCTTCTCTCTTTTTCTTTCTTTCTTTATGATGCACACATGTTGATCGAAGCGGAGCCGAGTAATGTCAGTTCTATTCAGCTAGACAGCTCCATCCATCATTTAATTTATTGGCCTGACAGAGCCATCATATATATAAAAAAATTCCCTTCTCACCCCTATGGGTGGTATGTGTCTTCCTCAACCTCAGGTCCCCTGCCAGAGGCCTAGGAGTTTGAGGGTTCTGCGCAGTATCTTAGCTGTTCCTAGCATTGTACTCTTCTGGACAGAGAGCTCTGATTTTGCTCTTGGGATCTGTTGGAGCCACTCCCAGCTTAGGAGTCACAGCCCCGAGTGCTCCTACCACCACTGGGACCACTTTGGCCTTCACTTTCCACATCCTCTCCAGTTCCTCCTTCAGGTGCTGGTACTTCTCCAGCTTCTCATATTCCTTCTTCCTGATGTTGCTGTCACTTGGCACTGCTACATCTATCACCACCGCTGTCTTCTGGTTCTTGTCTACTACCACAATGTCTGGTTGATTGGCCAGTACCTGCCTGTCCGTCTGGATCTGGAAGTCCCATAGGATCTTAGCCCTGTCATTCTCCACAACCTGTGGAATCTCCCATCTGGACTTGTATTGCCAAGAGTCCAAGCAGTGATAGGCCATGCCATTATCACCTTGCTTATCAGATTTCCTTCCCCACCACCAGGGCATCATCACTGGATCCTGTTCGTGACGCCAATTGTATTGCCAAGAGTCCAAGCAGTGATCAGGTGCTCGGGCAATTGGTTCTTTTAGATCCAGCGATAATAAGCATACCAGTGGATAAAGAAACTTAAAGCTTTATTAGAAACTTAAGCAAACAAAGTTAAACAGAAACCCCAGTTTAGGCAGATTATACAAAAGCATATAAAGCATAGCATAGAAAGAAATACATACATACCAAAGCAAGGTGATACCTTTATTCCGTTGTTGCTACCAGGAACTTGGCTAAGATAGCAGAGAATCACCCCAAAAGGAATGGCTGTTGAGTCCCACAGCACCCAGCGTCCTGAGCCTGTATCAAAGTTCCCCCCCCTCCAAAGACAATCCTAAGGTTTTTATCAAAGCCTGGCTCCCAAACCCGGTGACCAAGCCCAGTCTGACCTTGACTGGGATTCCTCCTGGGGCCTGGCATCTGTCCATGACATCATTCCCAGAGCCTGGGAAGCCATCAGATAAGCCAGTGCCTAAGCATAAACAATTCCTTATCACCCTCCCCCCCATTCCAAGCCACTAGAGGGGCGGCTGGAGGAGTGAACTTATGCTTAAACTTAACAAGCTGGGGGTTTTCTCTCCCCCCACTTCCAACAAAGATATGTTCTGGAGGGCTGTTGGAGGAGTGGGTATATTCTTCTTCTCTTCCCCCTCCCATGCCAAGCAGAAATAAAAACAAGCCAGTTAAACATCAGTATAACTCAAAATAAACTCTAATCTCCTGGGTGTGAGGAAGAAAATCAAAACATGCCACCTAACTCCTCGAGATACAAAGGTCTTCCACATGTTGCCACTACAGGACTTTGGAGGGTCTAGCCTATACACTGTGCAGATGTTCCTGTACACAATGCCAGCTACTTGGTTGTGCCATTCAGTGTATGCTGTTCCTGCCTGCATCTTACACCCTGCCACTATGTGTTGGACTGTCTCTGAGGCCTCTCTGCACAGTCTGCACCTTGAGTCCTGTCCAGTGTGGTAGACCCCTGCTTCTATGGATCGGGTGCTTAGTGCCTGTTCTTGTGCTGCTATGATCAGTGCCTCAGTGCTGTCTTTTAGTCCAGCCCTTTCCAGCCACTGGTAGGATTTCCCAATGTCAGCCACCTCAGCTATCTGTCGATGGTACATCCCATGCAGGGTCTTGTCTTGCCATGGTACTTCCTCTGCTTGGTCTTTCTTCCATGTCTGCTGCTGCTTCAGGCATTCTCTCAGCAGCACAATCTTACTGATGTACTCCTGGATGCTCTGGGTCTCATCCAGGACAGTGGCTTTGACACTCACCAGACCCAGCCCGCCCTCTTTTCAGCTGGTGTATAGTCTCTGGGTGTTGGACTTGGAGTGAAAGCCTCCGTACATTGTGAGGAGCTTCCGGGTCTTCACATCAGCAGCCTCCATGTCCTCCTTTGGCCAACTCACTATACCGGCAGGGTATCTGATGACTGGCAGGGCATACATGTTAATGGCATGGATCTTGTTCTTCCCATTGAGCTGGCTCTTCGGGACCTGTCTTATCCTTTGGTGGTACTTGGATGTTGCTGTCTTCCTTGCCTCCTCATCGTGGTTCCCATGTGACTGTGGGATACGTAGGTACTTGTAGCTGGTCTGAATGTCTGCTATGTGGCCTGCTGGTAGTTCCACCCCATCAGTCTTAACTACCTTCCCTCTCTTTACTACCATCTGGCCACACTTCTCTTGTCCGAATGACATCCCAATGTCCTCACTGTAGATCCGTGTCAGGTGGATCAGTGAGTCGATGTCTTGTTCACTCTTAGCATACAGCTTGATGTCATCCATGTAGAGGAGGTGGCTGATGGTAGTTCCACTCTTGAACTTGTATCCGTATCCAGTTCTGGCTGAGGGGGTTCAAGCCCATGCAGAACAGCAGAGGGGACAGTGCATCACCTTGCTTTTTCCTCCTTTTTGGGGGGCACGCCTTCTGGGCAGCTGAGCTGGGAAGGGAACCGCCACTGTAAATCAGACATATTTCTGAAATCTTTTGGTGTACATCATCCTTTTTGTCTCCCTGATAGACAGCTCATCCCCTGAGGAGGACTACAAGACAGCCTGCTTGCTTCTAGTCTTCATAGCTGTGTCTCTGCCCCTCCTGGTCTCTGATCCTTCCTCTGTTTACGTCACTGAGATAGATGGTAAGAGACATAGTACCAGCATGAAACATCCTCTCAAAATGTGTGCTAATATACAGCACTTGTTTGCTGTCTTATCTGGTTTGTATGACATGCTAACTTGTACTTTATTTGGGCTCACGTTGCAGCCCTTTAAATCATAATCTGTATCTTGCCTTGGGTTAGCTTCCCTACGGCTACCATGTTTAAGATGCAAACATCCAGGGAACCACCTTTTTGTGGCCATCTGCTGGTTGCCTGGATTATGGCAGTCAAGTTGTAGAAGCCTTAAAAAGGTTCCCCCCACACAGTTGTGCAGTCATGTCCAACTCTAGGGGCCGGTGCTCATCTCCGTTTGTTAGCCGAAGAGCCAGCATTGTCCGAAGATGCTTCCACGGTCATGTGGCTGGCATGACGCGCGTGGAACGCTGTTACCATCCCACCGAAGTGGTACCTACAGTATTTATCTACTTGCATTTGCATGCTTTCGAATTGCTAGGTTGGCAAGAGCTGGGGCTAGTGCGGGAGCTCACTCCATCACGCGGGGCTAGGGATTCGAACCTCCGAACTTGCGATGATCCACAAGCCTGGTGTCTTACCCGCTGAGCCACCACGCCCCTACTGTAGAAGCCTTAAGCTTACTTAAAACAGTCCAGTGTGATGACTGAACCTGGATTGAAGACCACATAATGGTTCACATTTATTGTGAACCACCTAGGGTCCCCCAACGGGGGAGATGGGCAGTAATACAAATCCAAATATAAATAAATAAATAAGCAAGCAAGCATTGTCAGGGCTCTGAGAAAAGGCTGCAGAATACAAGTGGGAGCTGCTCCTGCAGCTGCATTTCTCCTCAGCCTGCTTTGTTCCCCTCCTCCTTCACCATAGATGCAAGTAGGATATGGTTCACCTATGGGGAGTGGCTAAAACAGAGATAATGCTTGTAGATTGTTTCTTCCGCCCTCCGTTGCCGCCTGGGCAGTTGTGCGTTTGGATGTGCCATTTGAGAGCACCTGAAGTGCTAATTCCTCCTCTTCTGGTTGAACCAAGCCTTTGTTTGGAGGAAGTGGTGGTCAGAAGGTGGATGAAGTCCGATTTTCCTCCCCCTTCCCTGGCAGTCATCCTGTCTGTAGATAGCATGAGAGGGAATGGATCCAGTCCTTGGGGCAGTTCATTGTCTCCATCTCTTTTCTAACATGGTAAAGGCTATGCAAATGAGGAGGCAGGGCTTAGCCATAGGCACAGCTTTGTTTATAGCTACCTGGGATCACCAGGGTCAAGGAGTTGGCTCAGCACTACTGTCATGGCACTGCTGGCTGCAGCCAAAAAGGCTTGCAGTGAGAATCAATATTAGGCAGTGATGGCCAGAGGGAGGCCTGGGTCACTTCCAGCACTTGATGCCCCCTTGCCATAATAGAATTTTTATGATGGTGACCTATAATTTGAAGATTTCTAAGTAAAGGAGAAGAACAGGTGTCTAAATTTGGGATTTCTTTTGAGTCTGAGGCCAAGATCAAACAGTAGTCCTACCTTAACCCTCGCTGGCTCCGCAAATATCCATTGAGCCATGGAAGTTCATGGAATGGCTTTGAATCAGGTCACATTGGTTCAAGCAATTGTTGAAGTTCTCAGATGTTGCCTTAAGGGTTAAGTGTGTATTTTTAGCAGTTGACTTGGGCCACTCCCTTTTTTTTAGCAAAAGCAGCCAAAGACCAGGATTGTAACTGCAGTATGAGGAAAGGGGGATTGGGTAACATCCTTGCATTGTTGGGAGCTTCCCAATGGCCCCACTGTATAGGTGCCCCCTCAAACTTTAAAGTCCAGATGACAGAGCAGAATATGGTTTTAATTTCGCAAAGGTACCAAGAATTCTTTCTGAGTGACCTGCAGTCTAGGAACATCCCTCTCAAAACAAATGAAAAGAGTTTCTAGAACTCAGGGCTGTGGCTCAACATAGAAGAAGGTAACCCAAGTAGTTTCCCAGTGCCCCAAGATTGCAGTACCAAAATTCAGCCACAAAATGGGTGCATTTTGGCAGCATTTTTAAAAATTCAGAAGTAAGAAGTGGGAGGAAAAATGCTTTCCATCCTTAAATCAACCTCAACCTTCACAAACAGCCCAAACTCACCCTGCAGAATAGCCATTTGGGGTCAATATTCAAGCTGGCGGCTTTAAGGTGATTGGCTCTCATTCCACCCTGAAAAATCTGACTATACTGTGCGCCACTATGATGTTTGAACCCAACTTTGAACCTTTTCTTTGCTGCAGGGTATAGCAACAATATCCACTGCCTTGCCAAAGCCATCATCCAGGTGTCAGCTGCCCTCTTCACCATCTACAACAAAAATATTGAGAGCCATCTCAAGGAATTCCTGGTTGTGAGTGAAACTCTTGATCTCCCCTGCATGTGTCATTCCTCCACTGGCTTTCAGGGCTCCCCAAGCTTCCTTTATTTCTTTCTCCAGCGCCCTGCAACCGTGTTGATAAGCATTAGGAGGGCCATCGCTCCGTGGTGAAGCAAAAGGCCCCAGGTTCAGTCCCCAGCGTCTCCAGTAAGGTTGGAAAAGCTTTAACCCTAAAGCCTAGGGAGCTGCTCCCAGTCAGTGTCTTTGCTACTGGACTAAATAGACCCACGGTCTGTTCCAATAAGGCAGCCTTCTGTCTTCCTGTAAAATATTATGAATGAAAGGAGAGTGGAAATTCCCTTTGGGAAGAGAACTGCAGATTGTGGAGTGAACATTACACCTCAAAAGAGGTTGTGATCTGAGAGCTTATGGGTTCAACTTGCTCTTCTGCCTTGGACTTCTGGCACTTAGAGGACTGGCTGTTAGTGATGGATAGAGGTGCCACTCAGCATGATCGCTTCCTTATTCCTGGCCTCTGGGAATCAGCATGATTTATCTGTTATTAGATTCCATGGCAGTTTGCGGTTCCACTCTACCATCCTGCCAGGTAAGAGGGGGTCGTGGAAATGAGGAAGGCAGTTGTGGGCAGTCAGGTTTATTATGCAGTCCCTGAGCTGGCACCTTGCAGGTAAAGGTTGCTACCCTTTCCCCCTAGGAGGCTGGAATTCAACAGGGAGAGCACAGTAGAGGAAAATTCTTCGCCAGTTGAGTCGCTGTTGTGAATCCCTTAAAACACCCCCTGATGGGCTGCTATGCTTTTTGAATTGTTTCAGAGTATGAGAAGAGATGAACCCCTGAAGAGGTTGCCCCAACCAATTAGGGATGCATTAGCTTTTAACTGATTAAATTTACATATCACACAAAAGGAAATGTGGCTTTTATGAGGGTTCTGAAAAGAAGATGAACGTTTTTTCTGCAGCATTTACAGTGTTTTTAAAAGTTCTTTGCTTGAAGAAAAGTGATTTTCATTATTTTAATCACACCTGTGAAAAATGTGCATGCATTGAACCTCTTAAGTTAATTAAAAAGGGGAAAAAGGCACACGCCTTGACCTTCTTATGCTGAGGCGTTTGCTGATTTCTGAATCTGGGGGGAAATGCAGCCTTGTATCTAGCAACTCCTCCAGCAAAGGAGATCGTTACCTTGTCGTGGTGCTGGAGCTTGAGCACCTCAATGAAACCATGAGCTAAACCATGAAGGGACACCCAAGACGGGAAGGTCGTGGCAGAGAGGTCAGACTAAATACGATCCCTGGGGAAGGTAATGGCAACCCACCCCAGTATTCTTGCCATGAAAACTAAATGGATCAGTACAACCAAAGATATGTCGGTATACCATCGGAAGATGGGACTCCCAGGTCGGAAGATGGTCACAATGCTACTGGGGAGGAACAGAGGATATGTTCAATTAGCCCCAGATGTGATGACGCAGCTAGCTCAAAGCCGAAAGGACGGCTAGCGGCCGACAGTGCTGGTGGTGAACGACGAATCCGATGTTCTAAAGACCAACACACCATAGGAACCTGGAATGTAAGATCTATGAGCCAGGGCAAATTGGATGTGGTTATTGGTGAGATGTCAAGATTAAATATAGACATTTTAGGTGTCAGTGAACTGAAATGGACTGGGATGGGCCACTTCACATCAGATGACCACCAGATCTACTACTGTGGACAAGAGGACCACAGAAGAAATGGAGTAGCCTTCATAATTAATAATAAAGTGGCTAAAGCAGTGCTTGGATACAATCCAAAAAACAATAGAATGATCTCAATTCGAATTCAGGGTAAGCCATTTAACATCACAGTGATCCAAATATACGCCCCAACCACAGATGCTGAAGAAGCAGAAGTAGATCAGTTCTATGAGGATCTGCAGCACCTACTGGATAATACACCAAAAAGAGATGTTATTTTCATTACAGGAGACTGGAATGCTAAGGTGGGTAGTCAGACGACACCTGGAATTACAGGTAAACATGGTCTGGGAGAACAAAATGAAGCAGGACATAGGCTGATAGAATTTTGCCAAGACAACTCACTGTGCATAACAAACACTCTCTTCCAACAACCTAAAAGACGACTTTATACATGGACTTCACCAGATGGTCGACACCGAAATCAGATTGACTACATCCTTTGCAGCCAAAGGTGGCGGACATCTATACAGTCGGTAAAAACAAGACCTGGAGCTGACTGTAGTTCAGATCATGAACTTCTTATTGCAAAATTTAGAATCAGACTAAAGAGAATAGGGAAGACCCACAGATCAGTTAGATATGAGCTCACTAATATTCCTAAGGAATATGCAGTGGAGGTGAAGAATAGATTTAAGGGACTAGATTTAGTAGATAGGGTCCCAGAAGAACTATGGACAGAAGTTCGCAACATTGTTCAGGAGGCGGCAACAAAAAACGTCCCAAAGAAAAAGAAAACCAAGAAGGCAAGATGGCTGTCTGCTGAAACACTGGAAGTAGCCCAAGAAAGAAGGAAAGCAAAAGGCAACAGTGATAGGGGGAGATATGCCCAATTAAATGCAAAATTCCAGAGGTTAGCCAGAAGAGATAAGGAATTATTTTTAAACAAGCAATGTGCAGAAGTGGAAGAAGACAATATAATAGGAAGGACAAGAGACCTCTTCCAGAAAATTAGAAACATCGGAGGTAAATTCCAGGCAAAAATGGGTATGATCAAAAACAAAGATGGTAAGGACCTAACAGAAGCAGAAGAGATCAAGAAAAGGTGGCAAGAATATACGGAAGATCTGTATAGGAAGGATAATAATATTGGAGATAGCTTTGACGGTGTGGTCAGTGAGTTAGAGCCAGACATCCTGAAGAGTGAGGTTGAATGGGCCTTAAGAAGCATTGCTAATAACAAGGCAGCAGGAGACGACGGTATCCCAGCTGAACTGTTTAAAATCTTGCAAGATGATGCTGTCAAGGTGATGCATGCCATATGCCAGCAAATTTGGAAAACACAAGAATGGCCATCAGATTGGAAAAAATCAACTTATATCCCCATACCAAAAAAGGGAAGCACTAAAGAATGTTCAAACTATCGAACAGTGGCACTTATTTCACATGCCAGTAAGGTAATGCTCAAGATCTTGCAAGGTAGACTCCAGCAATTCATGGAGCGAGAATTGCCAGATGTACAAGCTGGGTTTAGAAAAGGCAGAGGAACTGGAGACCAAATTGCCAATATCCGCTGGATAATGGAGAAATCCAGGGAATTTCAGAAAAACATCTATTTCTGTTTTATTGACTATTCTAAAGCCTTTGACTGTGTGGATCATAACAAATTGTGGCAAGTTCTTGGTGGTATGGGGATACCAAGTCATCTTGTCTGCCTCCTGAGGAATCTGTATAACGACCAAGTAGCAACGGTAAGAACAGAGCACGGAACAACGGACTGGTTTAAGATTGGGAAAGGAGTACGGCAGGGTTGTATACTCTCACCCTACCTATTCAACCTGTACGCAGAACACATCATGCGACGTGCTGGGCTTGAGGAATCCAAGGCTGGAGTTAAAATTGCTGGAAGAAACATTAACAATCTCAGATATGCAGATGATACCACTTTGATGGCTGAAAGCGAGGAGGAGTTGAGGAGCCTTATGACGAAGGTGAAAGAAGAAAGTGCAAAAGCTGGGTTGCAGTTAAACCTCAAAAAAACCAAGATTATGGCAACGAGCTTGATTGATGACTGGCAAATAGAGGGAGAAAAAGTGGAGGCAGTGACAGACTTTGTATTTCTAGGCGCAAAGATTACTGCAGACGCTGACTGCAGCCAGGAAATCAGAAGAAGTTTACTTCTTGGGAGGAGAGCAATGGCAAATCTTGATAAAATAGTTAAGAGCAGAGACATCACACTGACAACAAAGGTCCGCATAGTTAAAGCAATGGTATTCCCCGTAGTAACCTATGGCTGCGAGAGCTGGACCATAAGGAAGGCTGAGCGAAGGAAGATAGATGCTTTTGAACTGTGGTGTTGGAGGAAAATTCTGAGAGTGCCTTGGACTGCAAGAAGATCAAACCAGTCCATACTCCAGGAAATCAAGCCAGACTGCTCACTTGAGGGAATGATATTAAAGGCAAAACTGAAGTACTTTGGCCACATAATGAGAAGACAGGATACCCTGGAGAAGAAGCTGATGCTAGGGAAAGTGGAAGGCAAAAGGAAGAGGGGCCGACCAAGGGCAAGATGGATGGATGGTATTCTGGAGGTGACGGACTCAACCATTGGGGAGCTGGGGATGGTGACGGCCGACAGAGGGCTCTGGCGTGGATTGGTCCATGAAGTCACGAAGAGTCGGAAACGACTGAACGAATAAACAACAACAAAAATCTAGCAACTCACCTGTTGGCCATAAGCAGCCCAGCATGCAAGCGAGCGAAAGGACTGACAGAGGAAGAACAGATTGCTCCATTCCTCCTTCACTGGTCAGCTCAGTTGCAGTGCTAGCAAGTGAAACTTCCCTGCTGACCAGAATAGAAATTCAGCAGGTTGGAGAAAAGGGTTTGGCAGGACTTGTTTCTGCATCAGCCTACTTGGTAAAAGCCCATTTAGTTCACTGGCTTAAGGGTAGAGTAAGTTAGATGACCTTGACAGAGATATGCAGAAACTGTTGCCTAGGCAAAAGGGGCTGAAGCATTTCTAAGTCCAGAGCAACAAGATAACTTTTGGAAGCAGATCAGGCAGGCACCTCCCTGATTCACTGGAGTAGTAGTAGTAGTAGGAGGAGGTACAGCACAATCAGACTTGCAAGATTCTGTTATTATAGCCAATATCAGTCCAAATAGTTTTAGCCTTCCTGATTTCGTGGTCAGGTCTACTTAGTGGGGCTGAAACTAGGAGCAGGTGGCACCCCCTGGCTGAGCTTGTCTGAGCTTGAAGGTTAAGCAGGGTTGGGTTTGGTTAGTACTTGGATAATAGATTACCGGGGCTATAAGCTCGACTGGGAAGTTGAAAAACATTCCTGCAAGAAGGAAATGGCAGTCAACTTCCATGTTGTTGCCTGAGTTGAGCTCAATTTGAAGGATGAAAAAAATGGTGGGGTAGGCAATCTGTTGGTTGATGGAGGCTGCACTTAAAGATTGGGGCTGGGGGTGCTGTTAAAGACTCATAGCAAGAATTGATTTTATCCCATTGGTAGACCCTTTCTTCTGAATGCTTCCCAGTAGGGGGAAAATGAAATGAGGCTGCTACTAGGCAGACTGACTCTCTTGACACATCCTAGGACCTGAAATGCTTTCTGTCCATTCTTTAGTTGGCAAAAAATGATATGGGCAGGAAATTGTCGGCCCTTGTTGCTAACCCTATCCTGCCTCTCTTTTCTCTGGGCCCAGCCACTGCTAGTCACCTGACTTCTCTTAAAGTAATGGGTACAAAGTCTAAAGGATTTTACCACCCTTGGTGCCAGGAAAAAAAGGGGGAAATACTATTTTTAATTAAGGATGACTCATGGGCAGGGGATGAAATGAAGGCAATATGGGGTGGCAATATGTTTATGGAGTGCTGTAGTATAGATTAGTGTTTCTCAACCTTGGCAACTTTAAGATGTGTGGACTTCAACTCCCAGAATTCCCCCAGCCAGCATGTCCACACATCTTAAAGTTGCCAAAGTTGAGAAACACTGGTATAGATACATGTGGGGAAAGGAGATACCTTTCAGAATATCTCTAGGAAAAAAATGAAAAGAAAGTCATTCTGGAACTTAACTAAATCTTGTAATCGTAAGGATTACTGGTACATCTTGCAGTCTTACATGTCAGGAAGGCTTTAATGGGAAATGCCCTTTTCAATTTATGTATTTATTAAACAAATTTATAAAGGTGCCCATCTCCCAAAAGGAACTCTCTTGATATAGTCAACTCTCTCAAATATAAGAGGGAGTTCATTTGAAGTGAGGGAAGCCAAGCCTTACTTACAGAGAACTTCTAATACAATCAGTAAAGTCAGTTTAACAAAGATATATTTTAGTTGAATTGGGATCCTGGGTTTCAAAAGAAACACAGAGCTCTTTGGAAAGAATAGTTTGAGAGCATCTTGGCCTCTTGTTTGGATGTTGCTGGGCAGTCCTTCTATCTTTCTTCTGTCCTTTAATACAAATTAAAGAATGGCAAGATAAATGAGAACCAGCCTTTTAGGACATACTACTTTGTTGCCCAGTCACACGATCCTCAGTCTGCCTCTAATAACCATCCATTTAGAAAATACCTGATGGCTGAACCCATGTTCCCAGTCATTCTGTAGCTGAACAACAAATCAGCCGGCCAGTTTTAATGAATGAACTGTTGGGTGAAAAGAGCTTATGCTGGAGCTGCGTTGGAGGAAAACAAGAGGACTTCAGGTCCATTTAGAACTCAGGAGCTCAACTTATTTTATTCTAGGGGCTCTCTTGAGCTGTTTCATAACAACGAAAGAAAGGTGAGTGGGTAGGAATATAGAGTGAATTGGGGCCATGGCACACATCTGGACAGGGCCAGGATCTTCTTTCATTGCAGCAGGTGAAAATGGTTCTGTCCATAGCAATCCTCCATACCAGGTTGTTTTTTTTGTTCAGGCGGGGGGGGGGGGGAGATTTTTTTCCTTTGTTTGTTAGTTCCTAAATCATGTCAAGCTCATCTTAAACTCACAGTAAAACCGTAGTTAAGAACCATCTCAAAATTATGGAAAACTAAAATGTAAGGATACAAACTTGAAACTGGCTTGAAACTCAACATTAAAAAAAACCCAGATCATGGCATCTGGTCCCATCACTTCCTGGCAAATAGAAGGGGAAGAAATGGAAGCAGTAACAGATTTTATTTTCTTGGGCTCCAAGATCACCACAGACGGTGACTGCAGCCATGAAATTAAAAGACGCTTGCTCCTTGGGAGAAAAGCTATGGCAAACCTAGACAGCATATTGAGAAGCAGAGACATCACCTTGCCGACAAAGGTCCGTATAGTTAAAGCTATGGTTTTCCCAGTAGTAATGTATGGCTGTGAGAGTTGGACCATAAGGAAGGCTGAGCGCCGAAGAATTGATGCTTTCGAACTGTGGTGCTGGAGAAGACTCTTAAGAGTCCCTTGGACTGCAAGGAGGTCAAATCAGTCAATCCTAAAGGAAATCAACCCTGACTGCTCATTGGAAGGACAGATGCTGAAGCTGAAGCTCAAATACTTTGGCCACCTAATGCGAAGAGAGGACTCACTGGAAAAGACCCTGATGCTGGGAAAGACTGAAGGCAAAAGGAGAAGGGGACGGCAGAGGATGAGATGGTTAGATAGCATCACCGATGTAACGAACATGAATTTGAGTAAACTCCGGGAGACAGTGGAGGACAGGAAGGCCTGGCTATGGTCCATGAGGTCACGAAGAGTCGGACACGACTAAATGACTGAACAACAACAACAACAACAACAACAACAAGGATACAAACAGAATTCAAGGAACTTAGGTTCTCTACTGCTGCCTTGGTTTCCTTGCAGCCCTCTTGCTCCATGGCAAGCTTGATCATCCGTGGTACTCACCCAATAGGAAGGCTAGGGAAATTATTTTGCAGGCTAATAACTTCATGAGCTTATTTTCAAGATTGAGGGACTCCTGTGCTTCTACTTTCCTGTGAAAGACGTTTCATAGAGCCCAGGATAGGAAGTAAAAGAGACCTTCCTCCCCTTCCCATGGTGTTTTTTTCCATCTGGGAGGGGAAGAGAAAGGGATTTTATCTTCTTCCCCAGGGGAAAGGAAAACAGTTTGGGAAGAGCAACATTAAGGAGAAAGAAAGCTCATCTAGGAAGCCCTAGTGGCTTTCAGAGTCTTTGACCTGCAGATAACGGATGTGAAACCCTGTGGCTACATTGAGCTCAAGGGAGCAGTTGAGTTTGTTGCTGCTGTACTGTCCTCCCTGCTATGCAGCGACATCCCTGCTTGAGCTGCTCAATTCTGTCGCTGAGCTTGGCAACTACCCAAGATTGATAGTTCTGGGAGACTTTACTTGCCTTCATGTGACATAGAATTTGACGCGGCTCAGGAGTTCTTGGCCACGTGGACCTGACCCAGGGCACTGAGGGCCTAACACATACAGGTGGTCACATGCTAGATCTGGTTTTTAACTTGGGGCAGTTGTGACATGATCTGAAGTTGGAAAACATCACCATCAGAAATACTAGACTTCTGCTTTATAAATATAGGTGTAATAGCAGAATCTTGACAGCCTGACAGCATTTCTGTCATAACCGCCCAGAGTCTGCCACGGTAGAGATGGGCGGGGATAAATCCAAATAATTAATAAATAAATAAATAAATAAATTTCTCCTCCCTCCCTCTTATATCAAAGAGAGCTAAGGTGGAGCAATCTTGAGGTTCTTTCTCATGCTTTCCTGTTTTCCTTTACTAATAGTTGCTGCATATTTTCTTCAAGGCCATCTTTGTACTGTTCTATATAGCATCTGATGGATAAAGTCACTTGGTTCCACTCTGAATTAGGTTCCAACCGGGCAGGTCCTGTCAAACTGGCTAAGGCATGCTCTTACACTGTTACCTGGGAATTGTTGATTCTGGGATTCTTGAGGAATTGGAAATGATCTTCATGACTGTTAGTCCAGTCACATGTTTATTAGATCTATGTCCCTTGTTATTTAAGGTTTCATAGGAGGTGACATGTGGCCGACTCCATGTGATGGTAAATTCATCCTCGAAAAAGCGGGTGGTTTTGGCTGCCTTGAAGGAGCAAGTGGTGTGCCTCCTCTTCAAGAAGCCATCACTTGACCCAACAGTTCTGGATAATTTTCATCCAGTCTAACCTTCCTTTTTTGGGGAAGGTTGTTGAGAAAGGGGTCAGACCAGAGCTTCAGAGGGCCCTTGAAGAGACAGATAATATGGACCATTTTCAGTCAGGTTTCAGGCCAAGACACAGTATAGACACAGCATTGAGTGCCCTTGTTGGTAGAGTCAGGATGGGGATGATGCAACCTTCTTCATTCTTCTTGATCTCTTAGTCCAGGGGTTGGCAAACTTTTTTATGCCAGGAGCCATTTTGACATTTATAAAATTTATAATATCACTCGAGGGCCAGGGGGCGGGGTTTGAGGGTGGGAGCCAATCGCGTGGAAGGGGGCGGGGTTTGCGGGCGGGGGCCAATCACGTGGAAGGGGACGGGGTTTGCGGGCGGGGGCCAATCACGTGGAAGGGGGCGGGGTTTGCGGGCGGGAGCCAATCGTGCACACTTAGGGCCTGCTGCCGCCAGGCCTGCTGCCATGCACACCATGCCGCTGCCGCGCCTGCCGCCGCCGCCATGCCCGCCACCACGCACACCATGCCGCTGCCGCGCCTGCCCCCGCTGCTGCCGCGCCTGCCTCCGCCACGCCCGCCACGCCTGCCTGGGGAAGAGCCACACTCAAGGGGCCAAAGAGCCGCATGTGGCTCGCGAGCCGTGGTTTGCCGACCCCTGTCTTAGTCTATCAATCATGGAATTCTTCTGGACTAGATATAGGGTTTGGGAGTGGGAAGTATAGTGTTGCCGTGATTCTCCTGGTTCCATTTGGTGTTTCCGGAAAACACTCCTGGGCTTCAGGAAAAACCTGCCTGAGCCCAAAAAAACTGCCGCGTTCTCAGTTCTGCCCACTGAGCCCGCAGGCACAGCTGTTCAGTCCGCCATGTCCTCACCAGAAGTCCTAAAATGTCCACTTCTGATTGTGTTTTCCATTTGAAAATAAACGGGGCAAACTTTGTAGCCATGCTTGGTCCTTAAAACAGGAAGATGTCTTCCTCTTTTGTTTAAGCATGGGTGCTTTTGTAGCCCATCAAAAGAATTTCAGAATCTTGATCTGTGAAGTCTAATGATTTTCTCAACTTGACCAATGTTCTCTTTCAGAAAAGAGTTTAGAGCTGCAGTTAAACTTCGACCATGTCAATTAAATCTCACAGTTCTAGCTGTTGTTATCACAGGAGAACTGGTTCAAGTTCTGTTATCTCTCCTTTATCTCCATAGCTGGCCTCTGTTAGCCTCTCAAAGGGGGGCCAAGAAGTTGACCGGATGAAAGCCAAGAATTGGGAGTCCATCTCACTGCTCCTGTACTTGGTGAGTGTCCTAGAGGGTTAGGCGTTCGGATGTGTGTTTCTTTTACACTGGTTGAAATAAATGAGAATCAGATTAGACTGCTCTAATTTTCTTTCAAGATACATCTGTAGGCAGAAGTAAAAGCCTCTAAGGTAGAAGTGGGGGACTTGTGACCTGTAAGAAGTATTGAACCATCTCCCAGCAGTTCAAACTATCACAATCAATGGTGAGGGATGCTGTTTGAGCTGTGGTAGCTGGAGGGCCAGTCATTCCCTATCCCTGTGCTAAAAGCGCAAGTTTGCTGAGACCAGGAGTAAAATCTGATCCAAAAATTATTCTAAGGAATATCATCAAACCCACCCTGGTCTATTTTTTTCTTCTTCCCTTCCTCCTTCCTTTTGCAGTGCCTATGAAAGTGTCATCTTTCTACAGCTCTTAGAAAAGCTGTGAAGCTTTAGAGGGCATTAATAATCATGATAAATACTGTGGAGAAATGTCTGTGCTGATCAGATCACTTTCCTGGCACCTCCTTTGGTTGGAGCGTGGTGGTAGCACCCAAGTTGAACGCCGGCATGGTAATATGTGTGCTCCAAATTAAAGGACCAGAGAATCATTGATTGATTTTTTTTAATATAATTTTATTGAGTTTTAAAATACATATTAAAAGTTAGAACAGAGAAAAGAAATAGAAATAGAAATACAAACTAAGAAAAAGATAAAGAAAAAGTGAAATCAAGAAATAATAAACAAAGAAAATATAGAAAATAGGTGTCCTCCAATCTATCTTTGAACTTTAAGTACAATAATTGATTTTAAATGTTAGTCCTTCATACGATACACAGGAACTTTTCTTTGTCATATGCCCTTTGATTTCTATAATCCAATCTTCTGATCTTCATATAGGTTTCACCTTTCTTACTATCTCCCAATAATCCATCTTTGGCTTCCACTCCTTGAAGTAGTAGTTAAATGTTAAATGTTCATTGCTGCATCAATTTGATATTTTATATTCGTTCTTTCCATTTTTACATCTATATTTGTATCTTCAATAAAATCCAATTAGTATAACAAATAAAAGCCTTATTTACTTCTAATAAACTACAATATATTCTATTCATATTATGACTACATATTCCACTAGTACATAACCTAACATATTGCATGACTTAATACATAATATAGCAATTCTTGTAATATTCATACATATATATTCATACATAATATTGTAAAAGTATGTCATCCTGTAATAACATTCCAAATCCGTGCTTTCATTAACCTTATGTCCCATATCATGATACTGAATCTTCTGTTTAGGTTATGCCAAAATCACAATATGCAATGCCAAGTTCACAATATACAGCCTGCTTTTTTCTATATCTCGTGTAGAGTATCAGAATAATTTTCTCACCCTTTCCACATATTTCACAATATCTATCCAATTGCATACTCAAATTTTCTCCCTGTCTCCACTGCCATAACATATTTATACCAGAATTATAATGTATAGCTTTCAGAATGTTTTTCTGAACTAATATGTTTAAAATTCCCTCCTCCTGTTTCTCTTCTATTTCAAAAACATTTTTCTTTCCTGTTTCTAATTCTATTTTTTGTTCTTTTTTTTCTTGATCTTGCAAAGTTATCAATAATAGTTCTAATGACTTTTTAATTTCTGAACGAGATTCACTAAATTCTTTTCTAAACTCTTGAATTGCTGTTGAAAAAGCCATTCTTCTTCTGTGTCCTTCAGATTATAGCAAGAACCACTCTAGTCAAAACAATAAGATTAGTCAGCTGATCTATTCGTGGAATACTACCAGCAAAGTCTATTAAGTAGAAAGTTTTTTAAGATTAAAAGAAAAAAAAGGGTTCCAATAATCCAAAATACAGGAGAGAATAATATTTCAAGCAGTTTATAAAAGGAGAAATAAAGAATAAATTCCAAGTGAAACAAAATCCACTCTGAAAGAATGTAGAGAAAAAAAAGAAAAAAATTTTACAAACGTTTCCCTATGCTTTTGTTCTTCAAGCTGCAAGCTGCTTAATCCAAACAAACAGTTTCTCAAGAAATAAATAGTCAATTAATTTGTCGGGCGAAGAATTACAAACAAAGTCTCTTAGGTCCCAACTTCTCTAATACAAAAGAAAGGTAAAAAAAAATGCAAACGTTTCATTGCCCATGTGTAAACAGATATTTTAGGTTGCAGCATTTTAACTTCCTTCCTTTAGAAATCCTTGAGAGCAGATACTGTACAAGAACTCTCTGATCAATGAAAGGCTCTGCCCATGCGGGAATGTTACATTAGAACAGCTGGCCCATATTCTAATCTCTCCTTTATAGGGATATTTGCTGAATCTGGATAGCAGCCTCCTAATACAAAAATATTAAATCCCATTTGCACTCAATATATTATATGTAGATTATCTACTTGCAGATAAAGATTCTGATATGGCAGGGGAAGTAGCCTAATTTTGTTTGGCAGCATGCCAGATACTGTGCTGCTACAAGGAGGAGCATAAATCGAGAGAGATAAAAAAATACTGCTTTTTATATTGTTTTCATGGACATTTAAATAATTGACATTGGCCTGTAATTGTAATAAAGAGACAGATTGACTGACTGATAAATCTGGTTATACCTTAAATATTTTAATAACTTTTTTTTATCCGTTCAATCGTGGCAAGGTTTTTTTCAGAAGTGTTTTGCCCTTGCCTCCTTCCCAGGGCTGAGAGAGAGTGACTGGCCCAAGGTCATCCAGCCAGCTTTCATGCCTAAAGTGGGACTAGAACTCTCAGTCTCCCGGGTTCTAGCCTGGTGCCTTAACCACTAGATCAAATTGGCTCTCTTTAATAACTTAGTAGTGTAAATACAGCATTTTAGCATTTCAGTAGTTTGGTATATTAGGATTTTAGTATTTCATTTATTTAGTAGTTCAGTCTTAAGCATTTTAGAGAGCCTTTTCTTTGGTTCCTTTTTTCCCAGTATTTTGGAATATGTATGAATATGATATTTGAGTCAGTTTGGTCTAGTGGTTAAGGTGCTGGGCTAGAAACCAGGAGTCTGTGAGTTTGTCCCACCTTAGGCATGAAAGCCGGCTGGGTGACCTTGGGCCAGTCCCTGTCTCTCAACCCTAGGAAGGAGCCAATGGCAAACCAGGAGACTGAGAGTTCTAGTCCCGCCTTAGGCACGAAAGCTGGCTAGGCAACCTTGGGCCAGTCACTCTCGCTCAGCCCAACTCACCTCACAGGGTTGCTGTTGTGGAGAAAATAGAAGGAGGAAGGAGTATTAGGTATGTTCGCCGCCTTGAGTTATTTATAAAAAAGAAAAATATTAAAGGTGGGATAAAAATTAAATACATAAATATTTGAGGTTGTTCTGTGCTAATCTACATCATTTGTTTAGGAATGTCTTTTAAGCTTTGTAACTCTCTATGAACTGTACACAGTCTTGATCAGTGACCATAATATGAGTGATGAATTGAATAAAAGCCATTCCACTTGGGGAAACCTACTTTGGAGAGAAACTGTGGAGGAGAGTCCCTTAGGCCACTGGAAGCGGTTGAGTGCAATCATCATAAAGAAGATGCACCAAGTAATGAAAAAAGTTGCACCATAAATTCCTGCCCCTATTTTTGGACTTTTACCTTTGTCACAAATGAGCATAGAATCTGCAGCAAATAAGCCAACCTGCATGACATGACTTACAATATGGGAAAATAGTTGTCAGAGGTTAGATGTTTTTGTTTACAAAGAGAGGAATTGGTCAACACTAATGATGCAATTCCCCCACCCTTTTTTTTTTGGCTGTGCTAATGTATCCTCCTCCAGGGCAGGAAGCAGCAAAGCATGACAATGAAAGAGAGAGCAAATTTCACTCCTTCTTGGGGGTTTTACTGTTACTGGGCTGGGCATCTTGGGTTGGTGAAAAGAGGCACCCTAGTAGGAAAAGATGACATAGTGGTCCTTGAAGCAGCTCAGGTGATGCATCTCTATTAGGAGCTCCCTTGGCAGCCGGAGATAGTTATTGATCTTCCAGCTGATGGGAGGAGACGGCTCAGCCAGGTAGGGCCTGGCTTCCTTGGGTGGGATTTGATATTCTTCACTGGCCACACAGCTTTTGCAGCAAAGCAATTTAAATGCAAATATTTCCCTCTGGAGGGTGTGAATGAGTTAGCCAGCCTGGCACTCACTCATTATCCCAACCGGAGAAGAGGGATAGCTGCTTCATCAGCATCACCTTTGGCAGGGCCTCCTTGCTGGAGGGACTCCTGCTGATCACCAAGATGTGCTGGAGGGTCAGCAGCATTCTGATTCCTGATGTGTCCACAGTGGAGACAAAATGCTAAACACTGTATCACACTCAGTCAAAATCAACAGAGAAAGAAATGGAATCTCATTCCCTAGATACTTTCAGAAAATGATTAAGTACAGTAGGATTTTTTTAATGGGCCTTAAAGCTGTGGAATTGTCATAGAAACAGGGACTCGGGAATAGATTTCGCAACCCAACAAGACTGTAGAATTGACAAGAGTTTCCAGTTGTTTGAGATGGACTTCATCTGTCCTTCTATGGTCTCTGTGGTCCAAACTGGTTTTGCAGGTTTCTGAAACAGTATTTTAACACGGCCACGCCTTCATCTCTGATAAAGCAAATGAGTTTGCCTTCTGCAGGAAACAAACTCTGAATGTGATATATATTCTTTCTTTACAAGGTACGGCAGGGCTCCTCCCAGAGTCCAGAATAGAATCTGGATATTTTAGCAGGCAGGGTGCTTGACTCTGGTTTGTTTGTCAGCTGGCAATCTTAGGTAACCCAGTACATTATTTCTCTGCCTTATCTCTGATTCTACATGTCTCTTACAGCTTGTGGAGGAGTCATCCTTCTTGACCATTGATATGCTGGAGACTTGCTTCCCTTACGTGCTGCTGAGAAATGCTTACCGTGAAGTCTCCCGAAGCTCAGTTTTGAGTCGTCTCAAAACTGCACATTGAGAAGCCTTACCTTCTGGTCCTCCAACTGGATCGCAGTTGCCCGCCAGCGCATAAATGCAGAACATTTGGAAGGAGTGGAGAGGAAGGACAGTGGATGCTTTGGCCAAGCTATCTCCTTGACCCCTCGGCTTCTTGTCTAAGGGGAACAAATCCCAGCTTCTTGAGTGCTTAGCTAACATTTGATGGGCTTCGTTTCAGCCAGTATTACTACTTGTCTAATTTGTAGAACCGTTTGATGGTTGCCAAGCCTTTTCTGGGTACTTATTGCAGCTTTTAAAAAATTTCTGCCTTGACTGGCCAGCTCCAAAATGAACCCCAAAATGCTCATTCCAGTCACCTTTATAAAAACCAAGTCTAAATATTTTTAAACACACATTGATTATTTCCAATGACCTATTCTAATTTCCCTTCTATACATTCAAGTTTTAAGCTTCTTAAAGTAGGGACCAATTTTGTAAAATATATATTATTCTGCAAATAATTTGTGACCCTCAATAAGTAATGTAAGTCATCAATGATTACAATAATCACTCCTGAAAAAAAACAGCCTACTGTAGAATCTCATATTCCACGTATGTGTCAGAAAATTTAACCAGCTTGATTGTTCTTTTTGTTTTTTGCATTTGAAAACAATCCTGGGAATTGTCACCATGGAAAAGGGAAGACATTCCTTATACTATTTACCACTTATGTCCTTCCCAGCCTGAATGGCATTTTTGCTGCACTGGCTGGAGATGGAAGCTGTAGTCCAAAGCATTTAGACTGGGCTGATGATAGGGAGTAGTGAGTTAGGTTTACATATGCTAAGCCATGGTTTCTTTAACAAACCACAGTAGCTGGGTCACACAAAACTAATCTAAAAACCATGACAGAAGGATGGCAGGAATCTTGATGGCCCTCTAGTCATGCTTGATACCTTTGGGTAATGATAAATTTGGATCATCTGCAAATCCCTTTGTCTCTTAGTTCTGAAGACTCTTGGCTTCAGCTGGACTAATAACATCTAGCAGAGCACATAACTTGTCCCATGTGATTTTGAGGATGAAGAAAGAAACACAGTATTTCTGTATATCGTGAAAATTCATCACATACATACATACATACATACATACATACATACATACATATATGATTTAAAAAATTACAGAAACATAGAAGAAATAGAAAAGGATTATAAAAGGGTAAAAGAAAAAGTGAATAACAAAAAAGAAAGAAAAAGATATTTAAAGAAGCGACTTCCGATCTTTGCAGCAGTTACAAACATAGCAATTACCATCTCCACCCTCCCATGTTGCATATCATAGTTCCCTTCTTCCTATAAACAAACCTTTTTAATCAATAAATCCCATTGGAATATATTTTTAAACAGTTATTTCAGTAACAAGTATTTCATTGGTCCTCTGTTTCTTAAGGCTTTATTGTGTTTTTTTGCAAACAGTTTTGGGAATCCCTGACAGAATCTGCTTCTGAGAAAGACAACTTCAGAAAGGGGATGATTGGGAGCAGAGAAGCAGGGAGTAAAAGGACGGTTTAACTCCCCTGCCTGCAGGGAATTACCCTTTTCCAAGCCACTTTCTTCCTGCATGTGGCAGTAGCTCTTTGTTTGTCTTAGCCTTGTTCAAGTGTACACAGAACAAAGTTTCATATTAGAAAGGTGAGTCAGAATGAGCCTCAGGCCTCCATGGCGGTTCTGCATTGATGGGGTGGGGGTGGAGAAACATTGGAGAAGCATGCTGGCTGGGGAATGCTGGGAGTTGAAGTCCACCCATCTTAAAGTTGCCAAGGTTGAGAAACACTGATCTAATACTGTTCAAAGGCTGAGGGCCCCCTCAGGGAGAACTGCCAGGAGAGAACCAGTTCCTCATGAAACTGATTGAGTTGTTAAAAAAATAAAACCCAACCAGAAGCACTGAAAAGCCAATCAGCCTATTCTTTATGCCTGGTCTGTCTGTCCAGAAGAGGATATTGTTTTGGTTGGGGAAGATAGAGGTAGAGCAACCAATACCTTTCCTAGGAAGATTGTTTTCAAATGCTGGTGCTTTTAGAGTAGAAAAGCAGACTTGAGAAAGGGAGAGAAGAGAGTTATATATTCAAGAGGAATGATACTGAACATGTGAAGTGATCTTTTTCAGTACTCCACTACTTGAGAACAAACTCTCAAACTGAAAAGCAGAGATTTTTTTAAAAAATGGAGTGATGTTTTACAGCTTGCTATGCCAAATATTTTGTGGTAACTTCTGGCATGTTTTATATATAATATAATATAATATAATATAATATAATATAATATAATATAATATAATATAATATAATATAATATAATATATGTATGTATATATATATATATATATATATATATATATATATATATATATATATAATATATATTTATATATAAACATGCCAGCAAGCTGTAAAACATCACTCCAATATATATATATATATATATTAAACCGACAACTGCATGGTCTCCCAGCGGCTGTGCTTGAGATCCTGCAGTATGACAAATGCATTTGTCTCTGACTCTTGTGTGCTTGGGGCACCTACAGTCTGCTACAGACCCTGATAGTAGCACCCATCACTGTGGCCTTTTCTTTCTGGTGCTATCAGGAGAGTGATCCTACTAGTGATCAGAATGGATGAAGGTGGCTGGCTTGGTGGCCAATGCAATTTGGCTCCCAACCACCTGATTCTGCCAAATTAAAAATAGAGAACATATGGCTATGTTTCCGGGTGCTGGATATGAACATACAGCACTCTATAGTGCTCCGTTTGTAAAGCTTCCTTCAGCATCTTCCTGGCAATTCGAGGAAAACAGGACATAAACCTCCATGTCTTTTAAAGCTCTGAATCTGCAGAAGAACAAATAGAAATAGACCAACCTGAAAATATGTACTAAAATCTGTCAGACACAGGAACAGTTTCTTTAGAGCAGAGCTTTCCAAACTGTGTGTCGCGACACAAAAGTGTGTCACCACACACAGTCTGGTGTGTCGCCACACAACCCGGAAGTGCTGATCATCATCAGCGCTTCCGGGTTTTTCCGCGGTGACACACCAACTGCAGTGCGCAAAACCTGAAAGCACAGCAGCGCTTCCGGGTTTTTGCGCGCTGCCGCACTTCCGGGTTTTCCCACAGCGACACACCAACGCCGGTTGGTGTGTCATCGCGGGAAAAAGTTTGGAAAGCCCTGCTTTAGAGGGTGGACCCTCTTTTCAACAGAGTCCTTGACTCAAGAGGGTCCACCCTCTAAATAAACTTGCATGGCTTCTTTTCCTAACCACATGCAGCAGTCAACATGGGGTTACTCCTCTAGCCGTTAGCACCATATTCCAATAGTTCAGAGCAGCCAGGATGAGACATTATACATGAGTTATACACCTACCTATCTGACTCATTCCTGGGGGGGAAAAACTTCCAGAAAGACCAAAAGGAAGAGCTGACACACACTGAAATGTCAGCAGGACCCTCTTGGGCATATGGGTCTCAACAGGAGGTCAGTCTAACTTGGGCATCGTCAGGCTTGAAGGTGCATCTACAGACTGCAATAACCTTGAGAGCCATGCACCATCATGCTAAGCAAAAGCCAAGTGCTGGAAGGTGCAGTCCAATATTTACTTTCTCAGTGGAGCTTACCGACCTTTTTATGCCAAGTGTTGCACTATGCACTCCCTCTGCACAGTGTGCCAACGGTACTTATAAAAGAGGGTTCAGATTATATCAACAAGGGGGCATGGCACATCCAAACTTCAACCCTGCTCTCTAATAATCAGAAATTCTTCCAAGGCATATTAAATTTTTTCTCAAAGCCACTTGGCCAGCTAATGTTGTCTGCAAATGAACATCTTGATGTCGGATTTCAGTGACAAGTGAAGAGGGGGCTCCAGGGACCACAGGTGGCCTGTGAGTTAAAGCATTCACTGCAAATTCCTTAAAAAGATGCTTGGGCTGTAGCAGAACAATAGCAGAGCACAATGTCCTGAGTCCAGGCTTTGGATTCTCCAAGGAGGCCTAAGAAAGACTCCTGGCTTAAGTCTTAGAAAGCCTCTGCCTGTCAGTGTGATCTAAAGTATAGAGAATAAATTTAGAGGGCCTTTGCCTTAAGATAAGGCAGCTTCCTGTGTGCTTAAGATGGAAGCATTCGCTCAAAGCCTTTTCTTTCAGCTGGTATTTTGGAAGGGATGAAACGCTCTGCACATGTTTAGATCCCATGCTATTACTTGCCATAGCCCAAGATAATGAGATGGCTAAACTGAATCCCTATAGCCAGTAGTACAACCGTCTCTACCCTAGAAAGAGTCCAAATTAAGAAGAGATTTGGACTAGTGTATCCACTCCTCATCCTTCTGCAAATTCCAAATTTTATACAGAAATGGCCAGGAAAAGCCTATAATCAGTCCTGCCTGTTCAGTCTCAGCTTTTCTTTTCTTTTTTATAAATTTTATTAAGATTTTCAAATATACAAAGTTAAAAATTGAAAATGAAACAGAAATAGAAATACAAATCAAAAAGAAAAGAAAAGAAAAGTGTAGTAAAGTAAAAGAAAGAAAGAAAAAACAAACATAGAAATTAGATAACTTCCGATCTATCTATGGTCATAAGAATAGAAAAGATAATTTGTTCTTACATGCTGGCTATTCATATAACATTCATATACATTTCTTGTCTAATATATACTATTTATATATAATCTAATCATCAAAACCCCATGCAAGCTTTACTCCTCCAGTCTGTAGCTTGAATCATGTCAACTGGATTTCTATTTTCTCAGTGGAAACGTTTCGCTCCTTATCCAAGGAGCTTCTTCAGTCTGAGCAAAGTTGGTAAGGGAATCCTAAATATGTTTCTAGGTAGCTGTGTGACCTTACACCTGGGGTCATGGTTATATTGAGATGTTATTTTAAGTCCTTTTATTATCTAAAGGAGGATCGTTAAGATCACCATGCTGCTGTTGAGCTTGTGAAATGGTCTTAATCTTCCTAGGCACAGAAGACAGAGCCGGGAGAAAGATGGGAGAAAGATTGTGCCTGAGGCCCCCACCTCTATTCAAGGAAGGATTTTCCAAGTTGGCATAAATGGATTCCTTGACCCCTCTCTCAAACCACCTATCTTCTCTGTCTAAAATGTGAACATTAATGTCCTCAAATGAGTGTCCTTTTTCCTTTAAATGAAGATAAACTGCTGACTCTGGTCCTGTGGTGTTACTTCTCCTGTGTTGGGCCATCCTCCTGTACAAAAGTTGTTTGGTTTCTCCAATGTAGAGTTCAGAGCACTCCTCACTGCACTGGATTGCATAAACTACATTGCTTTTCTTGTGTTTTGGAGTTTGATCTTTGTGTTTTGGAGTTTGATCTTTGGGGTGTACAAGCCTCTGTCTCATATGAATCATATGATATGATTCAAGCTACAGACAATTCCACCTGGATGACTGAGAACCTTCATAGACATTTTACTCCTCCAGCTTTTTGCAAATAGTCCATCAAAGGCTTCCACTCTTTAAGAAAATAACGGTTTGGATTTTCTTTTAATAAGCATGTCAATTTGTCATTTTCTGCCATATCTAATAATTTCAACATCCATTCCTGTATTGTTGGTACACTTCAGTCTCAGCTTTTCCAGGTAGCATAGTGAAGTGCTGTTCATGAGCTGTTAGAAAAGTATGGCGGCATAAAGGGTACTGCTCCATTGATGGTCCCAATTCAGCCACATGCGTGTGGCCAGCGAATGGTACTGTCCTTATTGACTGACTACTGGCCAAGTTAAAGAAACCGGTTGATGGATTCCCCTATTTTAATTTCCCCTCCCACTAATCATGCCACAGCTCCTTAACACTTGGTGGGGTCGGATCAGATGACCACAAGCAGGTGCTTGGAATATACAGTATAGCCACCTATCAGGTTGCCCAACCAAGAGGTGGTAGATGCTGAAGAGGGTTGCAGATGGAGTGGGGGGGTGCTCTTCCAATGCTCCTGCCAGGTTCACCCCCTCCTCCACAGCTATGACTTATCCATGGGTCTGTTTCTGAATGTGGGTGGGAGAGAGCGATCAATAAAAAGCATGCTCTAATAGTGGTGCAAGGGAATGCCAGTGCTGGCAGCAAGTGACCAAGGAGTCCTTTCCTTATGGCTGGCTGCACTCAGAAGCAGCCAGGAGACAGCCATCATCATGATCGGCCTGCACGTAATAACAGGCATTACCGTGGCACCGAGGGCCACCAAAGCTGGAATGGAGTAGGCAGTGCTGCCCATCCCCAACCCAGGTAACTGAAGTAAGCATTGCACAAGCAGCCCTGGGAAGTGCATGATACTGGCCAAGGGAATACAATGCAATGCTTGAATCAGAAATAAGAGTAGTGAAACTGTCATGGGAAACTCTACATCAACAGAAGCAGTGGAAAACCTGTTATGCACCAAATGGAGATGGAAGTAGCATCACGCAGCTGGCAAACCCAGCTCCCTTTCCTGATTTAAAGTAAGTGCAGCACAGGACTACCACTCACTCAGAGGAACGCTAAGCCCACAATGACCAAGATCCCTCATAAGACTCTATAGGTACTGGGCAGGCATTATGCATGCAGATGTCTCTGTGGAAACCGGGTGTTGCATCTGTCCTGTAGCCCAAGCCAAAATGGCCATGTCAGACAGTTCCTAGCAAGGACAGTGGAAGACGTGTGTCCATAACAACCTTCAATAGCCAGTAGGAGATGGGCAGATCCCATCCCTGAATATGTCACCAACCAAATGACCACACACTTTATTGTTATGGCTGAGCCCAGCATTATGACAGCAACCCCTACCCTCACCCCCATCCCCACCCCAGGGCTGCCTTTCTGTAGGAAAGGGCTCACCCACAAAACCTAAGGTACATCCTTGTAGTTTCTAACTGATTCTGGTTCACATATTTCTCCATTTCCCTGGTCCCCACTCCTGAGCCACTAACATGTCGAGGGAGCAACAGATCTTTCCAACATGCCTTTCCATGTTGCATCAAACAACCCTGTTGAATTTCTGGCTGTGAAGCCCAGCAATCCTGCGTAAGAGGGAAGAGGGTGGGCAGGTGGAGGATAAGAGCGAAGAGGTTTGGAGCAACATAGAAAAGGAGCATCTTCTGCTGAGAGCGACTTCTGAAGACAATCTACAGTACCTGCCACGAATGGTGAGGAGTGCAAGAAAAATGCATGTACCAGACAAGGCTTCACTTTCTTGTAAGCATTCACTTCACTCTTCGAAAGACGGCAAGCAAGGCAGCATGTAGCTTTCCGATGTGTTAAAGCAGAGCAGTGTTGAAACGGGCTGAAATGGAAGTAGACAGTTAAAACTTCTTGCTTGGACTTTCTAATATCATGGAGCTGGAAAGCTTGAACTCAATCCTCTGCGCAGGATGAATCTCTGACAAGTGGCTGTCCAGCCTCTCCAGGAATGAATTCAGTGAAGGGGAACTAACCCTATTCCTCAGTAATTGGTTCCACTGTCAAACTCTTCTTACTGCTAGGAAGTTTTCTCAACACTCAGCAGGAATCTGTCCTCCTATAACTTGATTCGGTGTCCTACAGTCTGGGTCTCTGGTGAACAGATTTTGTGTGAGGTCTTCATCTGGCTGCCTTGATCTTCTTGAGACTATCTTGAATCTGCAGAATTGTTTCAGTTGCTTAAACAATTTTTTCAATTGTTTACCTAATATTGTTAGGATTAGCTTTTTTTGGTCCCCCCTCCCCAAACCCCACTTTGTGGCCCTCCACAAATCACCCCTGAATGATTTGTAGCCTTCCTGTGTAACTTTTGGCCTGAGAAAGGATAACTGTGATGGCAGTGTTCCTAACAAGAGTGGTCTTCTGGGATTGAGTGTTTAATACAGCATTGTCATGTCCCCAAGCAGACAGATGCACAGAGGTGTTGTGTGTGTAAAAACAATCTACATGGTGACTGTATCCATGCAATAGAGGCCTTCAAAGCATGTTTAAAAGAGTGTGGATTGGGCTGTTGTTTGCTGCTTGGTTGATTGACTGAGGTAATAATAATAGTGTTAATCTTTGCATATCTGGCTGTTGATTGCTGGCAAGGAGGTGTTCTGGTCTTCTGGCTTTTCTATTGTCTCTTATGAATGGTATGTAAATGTTGTTTACCTCTATGTGTCTGTTGATGGCTGCTTCGTCTGAGTGCCAAACTCTCTAGCATTTTTGGATTTGGCTTGGTTTAAGATGCAAAGATTAACACCAGGATTAGCACCAGAGGAACAATCAAACAGCACAATATACCTTAATCAAGGAACTATTAACTCAGTCAATCAACCAAGCAGCAAACAACCGCCCAATCAAGAAACTCCTAAGGGGAGGAGAACACCTCCACCAACACAAGCAGGACAAGCCATCGTATATAAACAGAGAGCAAGTCCCACTCCGTTCTCGCACTGAAGATGTTGCCTAGTCTGGCAATGAAACGTCTGCAAGAAAACAACAAGGCTCAGAGAGCACCAAGGACTCCACAGTATAGTGTTTTGTTCAGTACAAAATAAATTACAGAGTGTCAACCCTTGTATCTCTGAAAGTGGGTAATTTTTTTTCTAAAAATGTGTTTATCTTAAGTTTGCCCAGACAGCATATTCTAAAATTTGGAAGTAGGTGATAGAAATTATTTAATAATAAAGAAATTGTATTTTCTGTGGAGGTATTTGCTGTTTATTATTAAGTCATGCAGTCTAGAACTAAGCAAGAACATTGGGGCAGCAGTACCTGACTGAGCTTTGTCTGGGCTGGGAAGCTGAGCAGGGTCAGGCCTTATTAGTATTTGGATGGGCAACCTCAGCTACCGGTTAAGGTGCTGGGCTAGAAACCAGGAGACTGAGAGTTCTAGTCCCGCCTGAGGCATGAAAGCCGGCTGGGTGACCCTGAGCCAATCACATTCTCTCAGCCCAACCCACCTCACAGGGTGGTTGTTGTGGGGAAAATAGGAGGAGGAAGGAGTATTAGGTATGTTCCCTGCCTTGAGTTATTTATAAAAACAATAAAGGCGGGATAAAAAAAAATAAAAAATCATATGGGGAACTCCAAAATAATATCAGAAGGTGACACTGGCAAATCACTTCTGTATCGTTGTCAAGAAAACTATTTGGATGTGTCTATGAAACATCAGGAGTCAAACTCAATTCACAGCGGACCTGAATCTTTTTTGAAAAAGAAGCTTAGTAAAAATAGATGAGAATGCTTATATTTAGGGTGATCTTGCCTAATTCCAGGGTCAGCCCTACTGTTAGACAGAGTGAGGCCTTTCTCTAATGGAGCACATCCTTCAGGACATCAAACTGACTGTTCCTTCTAAACTCCCTAGTTATCGTGTTCTGCAGATGAAGGGCATCTGGTCCTGGCCGCCTTAATAATTTCAAATGGGGTAAAATATATTTTCCCACCACCAGTAAGATTTAACTGGCTGCTGTAGACCAAGTGGGGGTGCATTTGGTCCCATCCATCAGGCTGCAAAATGCCTGGGGCCATGTCATGCCTGGTCCATGGGATCTTGGCATGTTGTCATCATAGGAACTTCTTGTCCCAGTTTTTGGCCTGAGGAACTAGAGAAGAGGGGGCCAATGCTCATTCCCTTCCCAACCTTATTCAATAACGTGGGCTTGATTGGGCTGAGGGAAGGGGGAGATTGACCTTCTGACTCCCCTGCTCATGAACTTTCTAGCCACCTCTCTCCTTGAACTGAAGGGAGGATGAGGAGTTTCATTCTGGGATATCTGAGCTACTCTTCCCAGAACAATGAACTCACTGTGCATCAAATCAAATATGCAAAAGAGATGCCGACAAAAATGAAGCTGTTAGCTTGACAGCGCTCAGCAGCCCCATCCCCGTCACTTGTTGAATGGAAAACACTGTGATCCAGACACAGGCAGCTGATGCCAGGAACGATTGATGAGTTTAATTACTCAGTCTATATTTGTTTATCACCAACCATCTGAGCACAGAGGGGGTTATCTGCAATCTAAATAAGTAGACATATACATCAACCCTGTCTTTGGCATCCTAAGTTATTGTGAAGCAGAGAGAGGGAGAAGAAGGGTGACTTTTTAAAATGGGCAAGGATTACTGTACCCTCTGGGGTGAATACCACCATATGGGAAGGCTGAGGCTCATAGGTGTTGCTTCTCTGTGAGGATGCTGGCTTTATGGAATAGCCTCTCTCTGGATATTAGGCTGGCTCCCACATCATTTGCTTTCCCAAAGCTTCTAAAAACAGGATTGCTTTGGAGGTTTCGGATAATTAATCAAGACCATTGGCTTTGAGGTTTGTGGTAGTTGTGATACATTGTGAAATACAGTGCTCTTGTTTTGATCCTGTTTTATGGCTAAGCTTAATTTCAATTTATCATGGAGGTTTTAATTCTGTTGTGAATTCTGTTGTTAACTGCTGCTTGATTGTGGTGATGTACACGTCCAATCAGTAAATAAATACTGAAATATAGTTGTCAGTCTGGTATGGTTAATGTCAGCAATTTGGTGAATGTTGACCCCTCCCAGCAACACATAATATTTTAGGAGGTCAGTAATAAACAGGGAAAGGCTTAAATTTTCTGCTAAATTTCAATGACGGCCAATTGCCCTTGCCTAATAACTGGTAAAAATAACTTCTAAGTCTTATGACAGACCATCGTTGTTCTCATTTAATAACAGCAATACTTACGTTGCAACTTTCTGAGTAGGCAGGCACTGCTAGCACTGATTTAACATTATTACTGTAATTCTTGCCATAGTCTTGCACTATGGATCAGAGTTATTAGCTCCCTTTTGCATAAAGCTATGGAAGAGCATGAGTTAGAGTTGAGAACTGAGAGATTTTCACTGTTCTGTCCTTTAACCATGAGGCTGTACTACGTCTGATTTGCTAGTCATCTAGGATAAAATGTGGGTTATGACCTAGAACTGCCTGCATGGCCTTGATACAGCAGATAGACATGATTCAGGATCCAGACTTACAGTATCTCTGGCCTCAAAGCCTTTCTGCGCATTACATGAAAATGCTACATTGTCCTTGTGTCATGCATCAGTGGATGTTGTAGGATCCTCTGGCCTTTTCAGAAAGGGCAAAGCCTGCAATCAGGAGGGGATCCCTGAAAGCTTCAGATGTGAAGACAATTCATGCCTGGATCCCAAGCCCTTTGGATCTGTCATCATCTGTCAGAAGTATGCCTGATAAGAGGAGAGAAAAGAAAACAGCCTTGGAACCCATGTGCTCAGCAACATAAAGACAGGCTGTTATAAGTGCAGTACACGAAACATTTGGCTTTTAACTAGCAAAGGAATGATCTTCAGCTGGCATATCACACATGTTGATTGCCAAAGCCAAACAAGCTGGTCTCTAAGTTGCCTGTATTTAACAAAACATTGTCTGGAAATTGGAGTGAAGCAGTGCTGGCCTCCCCAAAGAAGGGCAGCATATAAGGGGTGTATAAGAATGTAATTCTACACTGTACACAAAGAGCAAGCTGACTTTTCAGTGGATCTGTCTAGGGTTGCACTCTAAAACTGGTTCATGTGCTAACACATGGCTTACTTAACTATGGTTGGTCGAAACAATTGCAATGACCAGGTTCATCAAGCATGCTAAGCCATGCTGTGTTCAGCCACATCTTGTTGCATTGGCTAGAACTGCATGCCACTCCAAGCCATAGGTTCTGATTTATAAACCTTCATGGTTGGATTCCCAGAACCTCCCAAGCCAACACCAAAGAAACCACCACTAGGTGCTTAGCCCAAAGTGTAAATTAAGAAGCCAACGAGCTGCTTCTCGGTCTTATTGGGATTAATAACCTTCTCAGGTTATTGGGATTACGACAAGCTTCAAGTTTCAATTGTGCGTTTTGGAAATTTCCTGGATGAACTGCAGGGAGCAAGAGATGCTGAAATGTGAGGGCTTAGCCCCACTGTCTCAAGTCCAGGCATGCATTTGTCTAATTGTAAAGGAGATGGGAATACACTGCAGTTTAAATAAATTGGTGCTCATTCTACAAAACTACACATCTACTCTAACATTCTATCTTGAGAATGAAAACAAGAGAAAGCCAATACATGAAGAAGATTGGATAACTCTCACCCCACTTCCCCACCCACCCACCCTTTCACTTTCCAGCTCCTTTTGAACATTTAGCCTAAAGCCAAGTGCTTTATGACTCGAAAAAGCCTGCCCTTTGCATTTTAAAGACCATTGGGTATCTTGATATTATTCCAGTTCCATAAAGGGAATTGTAGCTTGACAAAGAGGGATGCTGAGGTATTTCTAATACCACCACTCCCCCATCACAGTTTATGCCCTGCTCTAGGAAATTCAGCACTAGGGTTGGGATTGCTGAGCATCTGCCATATTTCCATCCTCACCCCTGGCCCTGCTGCTTACACGCCCTCTTCCCTCTTCGGGAGAGGAGGGAGCATTAAGGAGAGTAGAAAAAAGACCCAGGCTTTACACATCCCTACCTTTTGGAGAGATGATGCTGACTGGAGCCCAAAGGAGAGGCAAGCAATTGTGCAGTTGTGAGAAGGAGAAGGTGGACCCATCCCGGAAGCAGAACGTGTTAGAAGCATCTTGCCCAACAGCTGCCTTCCAAATACCCCTGGAACTAGGACTGTCGATTTCACTCCTTCCTTGGCCAACTGACATCCTCTCTGAAATGCAAAATGGCTTCCGCCCTTCCAGGGGAACAGTGGATATGATCTTCACTGCACGACAGCTTCAAGAAAATAACAATAACAATGGCTCTCAAAGCGATCCATTTAAAGTGGAATCCGGTGTTAAACAGGGATGTGTTATTGCTCCAACCTTATTCGCTATCTTCATCGCTATGATTATACACCTTGTTGAAGAGAAACTTCCTACTGGTGTAGAAATTATATATCGAACAGATGGAAAGCTTTTTAATCTTAGTAGGCTGAAAGCAAAAAATAAGGTAATTGCAACTTCTGTTATAGAGCTTCAATATGCTGATGATAACGTAGTCTGTGCACACTCCGAGGAAGATCTTCAAACTATCCTAAACATCTTTGCAGTAGCATATGAAAAGCTTGGCCTCTCGATTAACATTAAAAAAACCAAAGTGCTTTACCAGCAAGTTCGAACCAATCCCTCTGCAGTGCCATCAATCCAGCTTAAAGGTGTGTCACTAGAAAATGTTGACCACTTTTCTTATCTCGGCAGCCATCTATCTACAAAAGCCGACATCGACGCTGAAATTCAGCATCGCCTGAGCTCTGCGAGTGTAGCTTTCTCCCGAATGAAGCGTAGAGTGTTTGAGGATCGGGACATTCGCAGGGAGACCAAAATGCTTGTTTACAAAGCCATTGTACTACCAACCCTTCTGTACGCCTGTGAAACATGGACCCTCTACAAACGCCACCTCCAACTTCTTGAAAGATTCCATCAACGCTGCCTCCGAAAAATTCTGCAGATTACTTGGGAAGATAGGCGGACTAATGTTAGCGTATTAGAAGAAGCGAAAACCACCAGCATTGAAACAATGATCATCCAACATCAACTTCGCTGGACCGGCCATGTTGTTCGAATGCCTGACCATCGTCTTCCAAAGCAGTTACTTTACTCCCAACTTAAGAATGGAAAACGGAATATTGGTGGACAGCAAAAGAGGTTCAAAGATACTCTCAAAGCTAATTTAAAAAAATGTAATATCAGCATTGAGAACTGGGAAGCCCTAACTCATGAGCGTTTCAATTGGAGGTCAGCCTTTATTAATGGTGCTATGGACTTTGAAGAAGCACGAGTACAGGGCGAAAGGGAGAAAAGAGCTAAAAGGAAGGCACGTCAGGCAAACCCTCATCATGACCGTCTCCCACCCGGAAACCTATGCCCTCATTGTGGGAGGTTGTGCGGATCCAGAATTGGCCTTTATAGCCACTTACGGATCCACCGTTAAAATTTTACCTTTGGAAGACAATCTTACTCGGCTACGAGTGATCGCCAATGAATGAATGAAATGAATAATAAATAGCATGGAATAAGCATGCAATCTCCCTTCCAAGAATGAAGAAGATATGACCTGCGGGGAGTTTAGTGGAGAGGAGGGCTGGACATGATTTCTTCCCTCCCCCAACTGCTAAATCCTCCCTGATCAAACCTGCTGATATTTCTAAAACATGTTTTTACTCCAGCTCGACTCCAAGACCAGAACTAGACCAAGTGTAGGCAAAAGATTTAAAGTAGCATTTGTAGGTCAGAATCTGTGGGTAGAAGGTGCTTTATCTTTCCCCTTGCTTGTTGCGTCTTCCTTCCAATGGTGAAAAAGCAACAGCACCAGCTCACATGAGTCTTTGCAGGGGAGAATCAACACTTTTGGAGGGATTAGGAGCTGCTTCCCACCCATCCATAAACCTTCCTGCATGTTCGGTTTCCTGATAAGAAAAACTGTTCACAGTTCAGAGTAATTTGTTGATATCCCTGAGGTTTTTTTTAATGTTTACTAAAATATACAGCCATAGACCTAACACAGAGAAGTTAAAAATATATATTACATACAGTAGCATCCAATCAAAACCTATCCCTGAGTTTTCCAAAGCAATGGCTTTTCACACTTGTGACCTAATCGGTGTGAGAGATTGTGCTGAGGCTGAGGGAGGAAATCTCTAGACACAAACAATCAGCAGATAGGAGAGATCATTCCTGGCATATTAAAGAAACAGTTTCTAGAAATAGATTCTTAGCCCATTGTGGAAACAGCCTGGGAGAAAGAGATCCAAAAGCTTCAAAGACCCTTCCTTAATAAACCTGCTAATAATGGAGGGCTGGAGGCTTCCTATCTCAGTTCTCAAGATTCTGTACTCTAACCTCTAACTCATTAAAGAAAGTCAGCAGGAATCTTGCTTCGTTGATCGTGCTCTGCAGCTAAAGGGCTACATGTGAGCAGGAGCATCGTGAAGTCACCCTGGGTAATGCCTTTTGTGCCAAAGGGACCTTCACATATACAATTAGATATGCATTGGTGTTCACCTGAACTTGGACTCTTCACTATTAGGGTCTTTGATCATCTGAAAGCCTGAATCTCTTGCATTGCCCTTGACTTAATTTCACTGCCACCCTTATAAGAACTTCGTTCAAGTTACCTGTTCATTCCTTGCAATGAGTAGTTTGGAAGAGAAAGAAAAAGGTTTCAGAAAGAAAACAGGGTACCAGAGAATAAATGAGTTCCCATCCACATTCTGCTCTGCCCCTCTCCCTGGGGTGCCAGCAGGAGGGTCAAAAATGTCATGATTGTGACCGTAACTATGCAATCAAAGCCCTGCCCCCCTTTTACATGAATTGTGCGTCCAACACATGTAAAAAGGGAAAAGGTTCCGATGACTGATTGATCATCCACATTTCTACTCCACTGCAATCCAGAGACTCTCAGTGGCTTACGTAAATGATAAAACAGTAAAACACCACCTTCCAAACAGAAAATTACAATAGTAAAATAGAAAATAAAGGCCTCATAAAATTGGGAGAAAGCTTTCTAGAACTCGGTCCTTAAAAGCTTTTGAAATGTTAGCAAGGAGGGGGATAGCTTGATCTAAACTGGGGGGACGGGGGGGCTGTCCCAAAGTGTCGGCAGTGCCACAGAGAAGCAGTGTCTCCTTGTTTCTACCCCATGAACTCCCAAAAATGTGGAAACAGTATCAATTTCTCTGTGTGTGATTGAACTGGTCAGGCCAGTACAGCACCAAGCCATAATGAGCTTTACAGGTTAAAACCAGAACCTTAAATTGTACCCAAAAACCAATCGGCAACCAATGCAGGGTCTGCAAAATTGGTATTATATGATCCCAATGATGGGAACAGAAAGTATGCTGGTCACTGCATTTGGACGAAGTGTAATTTCTGAGTAGCTAAGGGCAGCCCCAAGTAGACGTATCACAGTAGTTTAGCAAGATGATAAGTCCATGAGATACTGTAGATAGGTTCTCCTGCCCCGGGTAGGGTTGCAACTGATGCCCCAGCTGAAGCAAATGCCATCTTGACTTTTCTGACCTCCCTCTGCAGATGTCTCTGGCTCCACCCATTGCTTGCTGAAGCCCCACCTTTGAGAGAATGGGGGCCTTGACAGAAAAAAAAAGTCTGTAGCCTGATTGTGTGAACTTAAATTTATCTATGAGTAAGCTCTATTGAATATATATAGGATAGATGATAGATAGATAGATAGATAGATAGATAGATAGATAGATAGATAGATAGAATATATATAGAAGGGGCGTGGTGGCTCAGCAGGTAAGACGCCAGGTTTGTCAATCGGAAGATCGCAAGTTTGGAGGTTCGAATCCCTAGCCCCGCGTGACGGAGTGAGCTCCCACACTCACCCCAGCTCTTGCCAACCTAGCAATTTGAAAGCATGCAAATGCAAGTAGATGAATAGGGACCACTTCGGTGGGAAGGTAACAGCGTTTCGTGTGCGTCATGCCGGCCACATGACCGCGGAAGCGTCTTTGGACAACGCTGGCTCTTTGGCTAACAAACGGAGATGAGCACCGGCCCCTAGAGTCGGACACAACTGCACAAATGTGCGGGGGGAACCTTTACCTTTTTAAGCTCTATTGATTTCAGTTAGTTTGCTCTGCCTTCTATCCGTTGGAATTGTTGAATGAACTTTTTCTAAGTTAATCTTTGCACTGAAAGCTTGACCTGCTTTATGCCATTGAAGATAGAGCTGATACCGATGCTCAGCTTCAATCAGAGGCCGCAAGGAAGAACAGCAGACAAAGGAGAACCGATTTGTCAACCACAGTGGCTGCCATTCTGTTCTGAAGAATATTCCCAAGCTACAAAAGGGACGACACATCCTGTCCTGGTGCCAGATCTACGTGGATGCCTCCTGGCCAAGGACCCTGTAAATCACAGACTGTGCCATTGAGACAATGACCTTGTGTTCCCCTTGAAACCTGAATGAGTCATTGTGGATAATGTATCAGCCGTGCAACAATTTGGCTTCCATGCTCTGGTTCTTCTCATGAGGAATTGTTGTTTCCGATATGGCCTCCAGCAAGCACTTGCCTTGTGTGCAATGGGAACTGGAGCAGCTAATTCAATTTTCACTCTAGGGCTGGGTAGTGGGGGTGGGGGGGACAGGAGGCTGCATTTTTTAAAAATTCATTTTTGAGGAGATCAGTGGCCAGGGTGGAGTGGGGAAGGACAATGATATCATGGCATCATAGAAGTGAGGAAGACCACGTTTTCGGGACATTTTGGTGATCAATTAAGCTTTTTAAAACAGTTACTGCAGGATTATTATACAGAGTCTCCCGATCTGGTGGTCTCTGGAGGTATTAACCTTCCATAATCCATAGCAGCCTTTGCATGGAAGTCCAACATCTCTGCATAGCTCAGTTTTACAAAGGGACATAATCCTTCCCCTGTTTGACTTTTGTTACCTTATAGAAGTAGTCTGTACCTTCCTTCTTTTTTGTTGTTGTTCAGTCGTTTAGTCGTGTCCGACTCTTCGTGACCTCATGGACCATAGCACGCCAGGCCTTCCTGTCCTCCACTGTCTCCTGGAGTTTACTCAAATTCATGTTCGTTACATCGGTGATGCTATCTAACCATCTCATCCTCTGCCGTCCCCTTCTCTTTTTGCCTTCAGTCTTTCCCAGCATCAGGGTCTTTTCCAGTGAGTCCTCTCTTCGCATTAGGTGGCCAAAGTATTTGAGCTTCAGCTTCAGTATCTGTCCTTCCAATGAGCAGTCAGGGTTGATTTCCTTTAGGATTGACTGATTTGACCTCCTTGCAGTCCAAGGGACTCTTAAGAGTCTTCTCAAGCACCACAGTTCGAAAGCATCAATTCTTCGGCGCTCAGCCTTCCTTATGGTCCAACTCTCACAGCCATACATTACTACTGGGAAAACCATAGCTTTAACTATACGGACCTTTGTCGGCAAGGTGATGTCTCTGCTTCTTAATATGCTGTCTAGGTTTGCCATAGCTTTCCTCCCAAGGAGCAAGCGTCTTTTAATTTCATGGCTGTAGTCACCACCGGCAGTGATCTTGGAGCCTAAGAAAATAAAATCTGTCACTGCTTCCGTTTCTTCCCCTTCTATTTGCCAGGAAGTGATGGGACCAGATGCCATGATCTGGGTTTTTTTAATGTTGAGTTTCAAGCCAGCTTTTGCACTCTCCTCTTTCACCCTCATCAAGAGGCTCTTTAATTCCTCTTCACTTTCTGCCATTAGGGTGGTATCGTCTGCATATCTGAGGTTGTTGATATCTTAACTCCGGCTTGTGATTCATCCAGCCCAGCATTTCTCATGATGTACTCTGCATATAAGTTAAATAAGCAGGGTGATAATATACAGCCTTGTCGTATTCCTTTCCCAATTTTGAACCAATCGGTTGTTCCATGTCTGGTTCTAACTGTTGCTTCTTGACCCGCATACAGGTTTCTCAGGAGACAGGTAAGGTGGTCTGGTACTCCCATTTCTTTAAGAATTTGCCACAGTTTGTTGTGATCCACACAATCAAAGGCTTTAGCGTAGTCAATGAAGCAGAACCTTCCTTCT
The DNA here is from genome assembly GCA_023362775.1 of Charina bottae. NCBI lineage: Eukaryota > Metazoa > Chordata > Lepidosauria > Squamata > Charinaidae > Charina > Charina bottae. The sequence goes on from JALMGJ010000002.1 coordinate 163,935,465, forward strand.
AGCGGGATCATATAAGTAAAACCAACTCTGGAAGTATGTGGGACCTAGCAGTGCCAAAAGGCAAGATTGCTTGAAAAAAAATAAGAAGAGAAGTTGAGGGAAAATGCTATTTGAGGGAAAATAGTGTCAAGAAGATGGATTAAAGTATGCATCAAGTGTTCTGTGTGGAAAGCAATCAGCTCACTAATGGGTTATAACGCCTATGTAGATCTGCCTTTAGACCTTACTTACACTGTCACAGCTGTCATAGTCCCCATGTTACTGCTTTTAAATAGCAAATCCTCTTAAGCACCCTCTCTCTCCTTGATTTATTTATTTATATGATTTATAGATTTATATGGTGGGTCCTAGAACTATCATACACAGACTGCATAGATCCACCTGATGTGATGGATTTCGGAGCTGAGGAAGGAGGGGGCGCATTCCAAGGAGATAAACGCGCTCACAGCCTTGAGAGCCTTGGCAGGCAGACAAAGAAAGTTAGAGTAGCCCCGCCCTAGGGTCCCTGGAGTATTTACCCTTAGGTTAGTTAGGATAGGTTTAGTCTGGCAAGATTCTGTTTGTACCGTAAGAGCAATAAAGAAACTAGAGTTGAAGACATCAGCTCAGCATGGTTCATGGCCCTTTCCCCCTGACACCTGATCACTAGATTGCAGCAGAGATACAGAAATTTCCTCTTTGCTGCCATCTACTGGTCAAGCAAAGTTTTGCAGCTCAAATCTAGTAGCATGAGCGGGGCCAAGTTTATCTTGATAGCTTCTTGCTTTCCCAGATAAATTAATTGTAGTCATGGCTGCTCAGTAATTGTGTAATGTATATGCTGTCCTTTTCTACCTGGGTGTCCTTCAGATGTGTAGATATTAACTCCCAGAACTCTCATCAATGGCCATGCTGGCTAGGGAATTCTGGGTATTGGAGTCCATTAATCTGGAGAAGGCTTAGGATAGGGAAAAGTGGCATTTACATTACTCTTTAGATGCAGTAGTAAGAAGTCACTCTTTATATCAAACTCATTGCTTTCTCTATTTCCAGGGTCCAGAAATGAGGATTGTTGCTTATGTAATCAAAATGACACCATACTCAGACAAGAGGAAGATAGCAAGAAGCTAGGGAGAACGTCAAGGTTTGTAAAAAGCACCAAATCAAATCAAATCAGAAAACAGCCCCCAAAGGGCGACACTTTCCTCAAACAGGTCAGTCAGGATTGATAATGTTGAGTGAGTCATTCAGTTCTGATTGACAGATGGAAAAGACAGAAGACATTACAAAAAGCTCCCTCTTTTGTACAGATCCTTCAACACATCCTATTGTTTCCTAAAGAAAGGACTATCATGGCTGCAAACTGCTGCAATCCGCTAGAGATTAAATCCCATAGCTCAGGACAGGAATTACTTCAGATCCTTGTGGGCAGGGATGTCCATGGCGGGAATGGTAAAAAAAGGAAGATAGCAGCCACAACCGCGCAGTGGCAGCCCTACTGCTTTTGCACGCCAGCTCCTTTTGCACACCAGCACAAATAAAAAGAGGCCAGACTTTGATGGTGTGGTCACAGCAACCATCTCCCCCTGTGGATGCTCCTGGCCACAAGGGTCTGAAGTAATTCCTATTGTGAACTATGGGATGTTCAGGAGTGGATTCAAGAGATGGGTTCTTTATTGATTTTTGAAATGTCTTTATCCTATAAACATGAGAAGAAAGAGCAATACACTTCTGTACGTCTAGATTTAATAATGTTAGAGGATTGAGCTAGTTCTATATTAATTTGATATGGATCTTTTTCCCCCTTCAGTTTTACTTCATTTTAACCATGCCTGTATTAATTTCTTTTCTGATTTTTATCCTTACTGTTATATTATTAATATTTTCCTTCTCTTTATTAGATTTTGGTCAAACCCCACCCTCCAGCCCATTTTAGCCTAGTTGTATTTTGCGCACGGTTAGGTTAGGATTCAGGGTGGTTGTGTGAACTCAGAAGAGTAAATCATAGTTCAACTAGCCATAGTTAAGCATCTCATGCATACACAATCACAGAAAGCCCCTGAGATAGATGATGCTTACTTACCATTTTAATGCTACAGTAAGTCATGATTTGGTTTACATTATTTCTAAAGCACTAACCAGGCATCTACATAAATCACAATGATCTAAAATATATGTATGTTCATAAAATGTATTTTACATTTGTAGAATACTTATTGCTTGTAAAATGTGCTCGTCTTGAAGGATGATGCAAAGGAATGCTTGCTCTCCACCCCCAGATAACAGTGCTACTTCTCATAAAATTTAGTCCTATCAGGAAACTAGGGACTATACCAAAGGAGTAGTGGGCAGTGGAGGATGGCACTCATTCCAGCATACAGCCTGACATTTGTATTCCAATATACACAAACCCAAAACTGCCCCCACCCTCACCAAACAGCTGGATATTGGCATGCTTCAATTGCCCTGAAGCAGATGAGTCCTTTTTAACACAACTAAGCTTTCATACTTTCACCCTGCCTTTGCTCCTTTAGCACAGCAGCTGTAGCATCTGCCTGTCTCTGTTTGCAAAGGAAAACAGGCCGAAAGAGGAAGTGAAGTGGAATCATTCAAAGATTAATGTTATAACTATGAACTACTCAGCCAAGAAAAAACCAGAAGTTAATGGAAATTCATACGGCTACCAGTTTAGGACTTTTAATTGACACTGAGATAGCAAAGCTCATTATAAAACTCTTCTCTTGGTTTCTCTTGGGCACCGTGTGGGAAAGAAGAAAGAGGGAGAAAACCAGAAATGTTCATGAGATCATATTCTGTGGGCAGGGATGGGCAACTTTTCCTCAGTTGATGGCCACACTTGGCCTTTAAGTGGTCCCAGTCAAAAAAAAGTAATGGTGGGTGGGGTCATGAGAAAAGTGAATTTTATAATATTTTGTTTTGTTTTCATTTAAACTCCTTTCCAATTATGAATGTAGTAATTTTCCCATTCTATTATATTAAAAACTACAATACGATAAACACTTTTGAGGTCTCTGGGAACTGTATATATATTGTGCCTTCGAGTCAGTGTTGATGCCTGGCAACTGCCTGGACAAGTCCCTGCAGTTTTCTTGGCAAGATTTCGGAAGTGGTTTGCCCTTGCCTCCCTCCTAGGGCTGAGAGAGAGGGACTGGCCCAAGGTCACCCAGCTGGCTTTGTGCCTAAGGCAGGACTAGAACTCACGGTCTTCTTGTTTCTAGCCTGGTGCCTTAACCACCATCCCAAACTGGCTCTCTGTACTCAAACAATACAAACTGTGCTCAAACTTTATAGGGATAATCATAGGGTTTCAGGTTGGACATTTTTTATTGAAAATGGGACAGTACTGTACCCCTGGATCTGTTGGAGATTCTGGAAAATCCAGCATGCCTCATCAGCATATGGATGGCTGCTCTAGGATGCAAGCTCTCCATGCTTTCTAGGAAGCTGTCTGTGGCCACTCCCACTTCCTCTTTTCTCTCTCTGATTCTTCCATCGAGAAGGATGCAGCACGTGGCTGCTCCTCTCCATGGAGAGAGGTCATGTGCTAGGCCTCATTTCTCTCTCTCTCTCTCCTTGGACCAGGAGCAAGCACATGGCTGTGTGCTGCTCCATTCTAGGCCATGGATGGCCCTAGGAGATTTCCCCCCCTTTCTACATGCAGCCTCTTTCAGCAAGCAGGGCAAGAGGTATTAAGTTTAGGGAAACAAAGAAGAAATGGAACATCATTTATCTACCAAAAATGCTGTATCTGCAATGAATAAATGTAAGGACTCTTTTGTACTTACTTTTCATACCTGCCATGTCTAAGCGCGTGTTTTTTTATGCTTGGGTGGGCTAAAGGTGTAAGATTAACCTGGATCTCTCTAATATGCTCATGGGCTCTGTTTTTAAACAATATTCTTTTTCTGTACATGAACCTTGCAGCTCTGCTCCATTTCAGTATTTCTAACAGACTGCTGAATGGGCTTCAGGATCAACCAACGCAGATTAGAGCCCTACATGGAAAAAGAGATGCCAGATGTTCAAACTGGCTTTAGAAAAGGCCAATGAATATGAGACATTATTGCTGATGGACACTGGATAATTGAGAAAGCCAAAGAATACCAAAAAAAAGTTAGTACGTGCTTCATTGATTATAGAAAGGCCATCAATTGTGTCCATCAAATCAAGCTGTGGGATGTGCTTTACAAAAATGGGAATCCCAGAACATCTAATTCTCCTCAAGAGAAACTTATATACAGGTCTAGAAGCCACAGTATGGACAGAACATGGTAATACAGACTGGCTCCAGGTTGGCAAAGAAGTGCGGCAAGGCTGTATACACTCCCCTTATTTATTCAACCAATCTGCTGAATGTATATTAAGGGAATCTGGATTGGAAGAAGATGAGTGTGGTTTTAAAATTGGAGGAAAAAACATCAATAGCCTACACTACGCTGATGACACTACTCTAACAGCCAAAAATGCAAAGGACCTGGAAACTATTATGGAACATTTTTCCCTCCCATGTACCCGCGAAGTCAGGTTAGCTCCATTCCTGTTAATGTTCTGGAAGTCCCTCAAGACCTGGCTATGTCATTAGGCCTGGGGGTCCCAGGGAACCAGTGACATTCTAAGATGGCTCCCCTATTGTGGTTAATATTTACTCTCTCCTGTGCCTTGTGGTTTGTATGGTTTAATTGTTAATAATGTTTTATATTTATAATGACTGTTTTTATTAATTTATTGTATTATCTGTTGTACGCTGCCCAGAGTCACTTCTTCTAAGATGGGCGGCTATATAAATTTGATAAACAAACAAACAAACAAATAAACTCTAGTAATAAAAATTCAGGAGCACAGTGAAAAAATGGGATTAAAATTAAATATGAAGAAGACCAAATTAATGACAACAGTAGAACAACCAGGCTTAGAACTACAGTGAAGATACTGAATTGGTAGATAGCCTCTGCCTTTTAAGATCAACCCTCAACAGTAAAAGAACAAGCAGTCAAGAAATCGGCCACAGACTAGCATTTGGTAGAGCAGCCATGAAGATATTTGGATGCCATGATGTCTTTATACTTACAAAGATCAGAATCATGCAAGCAATGGTATTCCCTGTGACAGTCTATGGAAGTGAAAGTTGGACTCTAAAGAATCAGGACAGAGAGAGAATTGACACTTTTGAACTCTGATGGAGAAGACTCTTAAGAATACAATAGACAGCCAAGAAAACAAATGGATCATTGAACAAATCAACCTAGAGTTCTTACTCGAGGCACAAATGATGAGGCTCAGATTACCTTACTTCAGACCCATTATGCGAAGACCTCTCTCTCTGGAGAAAGCTCTGATGCTGGGAAAGGTGGAAGGAAAGAGAAGAAGAGGGTGACCAGCAGCAAGGTGGATGGACTCAGTTACAGCAGTGATTGCTGCACTGTTGGAAGACCTGAAGGACCAGGTTAGGGACAGATCATCATGGAGAATATCTACAGTATATCAGAGCTTTCCAAACTTTTCATGTTGGTGACACACTTTTTAGACATGCATCATTTCATGACACACTCTTACAGCAGGGCACAAGGCAGGCACTAGGACCTGTGTGGAATCCTGGCAGGGCAGGTTTGGAGGCAGCAGGGCACAAGGCAGGCACTAGGACCTGCGTGGAATCCTGGCAGGTTTGGAGGCAGCAGGGCACAAGGCAGGCACTAGGACCTGCATGGACTCCTGGCAGGGTTTGGAGGCAGCAGGGCACAAGGCAGGCACTAGGACCTGCGTGGAATCCTGGCAGGTTTGGAGGCAGCAAGGCACAAGGCAGGCACTAGGACCTGCATGGACTCCTGGCAGGGTTTGGAGGCAGCAGGGCACAAGGCAGGCACTAGGACCTGCATGGACTCCTGGCAGGGTTTGGAGGCAGCAGGGCACAAGGCAGGCACTAGGACCTGCATGGAATCTTGGCAGGTTTGGAGGCAGCAAGGCACAAGGCAGGCACTAGGACCTGCGTGGAATCCTGGCAGGTTTGGAGGCAGCAGGGCACAAGGCAGGCACTAGGACCTGCATGGAATCCTGGCAGGGTTTGGAGGCAGCAGGGCACAAGGCAGGCACTAGGACCTGCATGGAATCCTGGCAGGTTTGGAGGCAGCAGGGCACAAGGCAGGCACTAGGACCTGCATGGAATCCTGGCAGGGTTTGGAGGCAGCAGGGCACAAGGCAGGCACTAGGACCTGCATGGAATCCTGGCAGGTTTGGAGGCAGCAGGGCACAAGGCAAGCACTAGGACCTGCATGGAATCCTGGCAGGGTTCGGGGGCAGCAGGGCACAAGGCAAGCACTAGGACCTGCATGGAATCCTGGCAGGTTTTGGAGGCAGCAGGGCACAAGGCAGGCACTAGGACCTGCGTGGAATCCTGGCAGGTTTGGAGGCAGCAAGGCACAAGGCAGGCACTAGGACCTGCATGGAATCCTGGCAGGGTTTGGAGGCAGCAGGGCACAAGGCAGGCACTAGGACCTGCATGGACTCCTGGCAGGGTTTGGAGGCAGCAGGGCACAAGGCAGGCACTAGGACCTGCATGGAATCTTGGCAGGTTTGGAGGCAGCAAGGCACAAGGCAGGCACTAGGACCTGCATGGAATCCTGGCAGGTTTGGAGGCAGCAGGGCACAAGGCAGGCACTAGGACCTGCATGGAATCCTGGCAGGGTTTGGAGGCAGCAGGGCACAAGGCAGGCACTAGGACCTGCATGGAATCCTGGCAGGTTTGGAGGCAGCAAGGCACAAGGCAGGCACTAGGACCTGCATGGAATCCTGGCAGGGTTTGGGGGCAGCAGGGCACAAGGCAGGCACTAGGACCTGCATGGAATCCTGGCAGGTTTGGAGGCAGCAGGGCACAAGGCAAGCACTAGGACCTGCATGGAATCCTGGCAGGGTTTGGGGGCAGCAGGGCACAAGGCAGGCACTAGGACCTGCATGGAATCCTGGCAGGTTTGGAGGCAGCAGGGCACAAGGCAAGCACTAGGACCTGCATGGAATCCTGGCAGGGTTTGGAGGCAGCAGGGCACAAGGCAGGCACTAGGACCTGCATGGAATCCTGGCAGGTTTGGAGGCAGCAGGGCACAAGGCAGGCACTAGGACCTGCATGGAATCCTGGCAGGGTTTGGGGGCAGCAGGGCACAAGGCAGGCACTAGGACCTGCATGGAATCCTGGCAGGTTTGGAGGCAGCAGGGCACAAGGCAAGCACTAGGACCTGCATGGAATCCTGGCAGGGTTTGGAGGCAGCAGGGCACAAGGCAGGCACTAGGACCTGCATGGAAGCCAGGAGGCAGCAGCAGCCGCGACACACTCAGACACTGCAGCCGACACACTAACGTGTCCTGACACACAGTTTGGAAAGCTCTGATCTATATGGTTGCTAGGAGTTGACACCAACTTGATGGCACATAATCAATCAATCAATCAATCAATCAATCAATCAATCAATCACTATTTCTATTTGTGGAGATATGTCTATGAAGGTTCTCAGTCATCCAGGTGGAATTGTCTGTAGCTTGAATCATGTCAACTGGATTTCTATTTTCTCAGTGGAAACGTTTCACTCCTTATCCAAGGAGCTTCTTCAGTCTGAGCAAAGTTAGTAAGGGAATCCTAAAATATCCTAAAATCCTAAAATAAAAAATAATAAAATATTATTTGTGGAGATACACTTACAAACACACACCTACAGTATATAATTTTGTATTTGGAGATACAAAATGAATTTGGGAATCAGCCACCCTTCTTTTTGTTTTTCACTTCCTTTTACATACCTTATTGTAAGTAACATGATGAAAGTGAAAGTAGAGATGACAACCAAGGAGTTCCCTCCTCAATTCATAATATTCCCTTGTCCTTTCTTCTGTGTAAACATGGGCACAAAATAAGAAACAGCATTTGTCAACCAAACATTTTGATTCGCAAGGACCTTTTTTCCCCAATAAACTGAGACAGATATATAAGCAAAAACCCATTCTTCTACCTGCAGGTTTTCCAAGGGGAGGAAGCATGTCTCCACTGCTCATCGTGAAGGCATATTATTGATTACACTCGGAGTGTTAAAACCTAGAAAACGAGGGCTGTGAGATCATCTTTTTTTTCCCAGATGGACTCTGCTCTAATCACATATCGAGCATTCTCGTTCCATTGGAGCGAAACACACGAAACTTGGAACCTACTACTGCAAATACAAATCATAGGGGCATGGTGGCTCAGCGGTTAAGACGCCAGGCTTGTCGATCAAAAGATCGCAAGTTCGGAAGTTCGAATCCCTAGTCCCACGTGATGGAGTGAGCTCCCGCATTCGCCCCAGCTCTTGCCAACCTAGCAATTCGAAAGCATGCAAATGCAAGTAGATTAATAGGTACCACTTTGGTGGGTAGGTAACAGTGTTCCGCGTGCGTCATGCCGGCTACATGACCATGGAAGCGTCTTTGGACAACGCTGGCTCTTCAGCTAACAAACGGAGATGAGCACCGGCCCCTAGAGTCGGACACGACTGCACAAATGTGCGGGGGGAACCTTTACCTTATCCTTTACTGCAAATACTGGGGTGGGCAGCTGGTTCGGTAAAGGGCGACATCCCAATGGTTGCCGTGGGCCACGTGATAGGCAGGCTTTTCCAGAGAGTTTTGCAAGCTTCAGAGAGCACCTTAGCTGCGTGCTCATCTCTGTCATTCAGACGGTAATTCAAGCTGGAATAAAGTTACCAGACTCAAAAATGTCTTGTTTCTGGTCTGGAAGTGCGCTTTGCACACAATACAAACCTTTCTGGTGACTGGAGTAGGATGTCAAAAGCCTGAATAGCACACAAAGTTCATTACACTTGTCATGCTGGTTTCTCAGGAAGGAAGACCCCCTTATCAAACCATCCCTCGATTGCTTGTAGAGTGGAAGGGAGGAAGGATGTTGGGTGGCTGATTTGTCTTCTTTGTGCTCTGTCTTGCAGAAAGCGAATTGCTCCTAATATTTGGGAGGGAAAGGAAGATCTGCTCCAAATATCTTGTCAGCAAGCCTGGCTACTCAAATGCCAGCAACTTTGCTCTGTAGCATCGGTAAGAGGGGTAGAAGATGGGATCTGGGTTATATGTGGTAAATGTTGGGGGGTGAGGGTAATGGAGAGTGGCAATGATGACATCATGTTCTCAAGCAGAAACTAGGATTTACAGATGATAGTTTGGGGGAGTGGGCTGTTTTCTTTAAGTGTGTTATTTTTTTATTTTTTATTTATTTTCTATCCCGCCTTTATTAATTTTATAAATAACTCAAGGCGGCTAACATACCTAATACTCCTTCCTCCTCCTATTTTCCCCACAACAACAACCCTGTGAGGTGAGTTGGGCTGGGAGAGAGTGACTGGCCCAAGGTCACCCAGCCGGCTTTCATGCCTAAGGCGAGACTAGAACTCTCAGTCTCCTGGTTTGCCATTGGCTTCTTCCTAGGGCTGAGAGACAGGGACTGGCCCAAGGTCACCCAGCCGGCTTTCACGCCTAAGGCAGGACTAGAACTCTCAGTCTCCTGGTTTGCCATTGGCTTCTTCCTAGGGCTGAGAGACAGGGACTGGCCCAAGGTCACCCAGCCGGCTTTCACGCCTAAGGCAGGACTAGAACTCTCAGTCTCCTGGTTTGCCATTGGCTTCTTCCTAGGGCTGAGAGACAGGGACTGGCCCAAGGTCACCCAGCCGGCTTTCATGCCTAAGGCGGGACTAGAACTCTCAGTCTCCTGGTTTCTAGCCTGTTGCCTTAACCACTAGACCAAACTGGCTCTCCTGTTAAACTCTCCTGAGGACGGACATAGCCTATTTTGTCCTGACATCTCCACCACATTTCAGAAGTATGATTTCTGGGTGCTGGGGGTGAGGGTGGGGAGACACAGAAATGGAATGAAGGCCTTGGCAGCCCAGGAGGGTGCATTTTATCCCTATTCTATAACAATCTCAACAATGTTGAGGGTAATTGATTCAGCTTCCTCTTTTTAGTCACACCATAGTTTTATATAAAAACTTCAGAATAGCAACAGGTTTCCTCAGCTCCATTTAATCATAATTAAAATGATAAAATTTAATCATAATTCCCATCATGGACTTGAATGTACATTTTTAGTAAGCACATTCCAAAATTGACTTTCCCCAGGCAGTCACAACCAGTATTGGCATGGCCTCAGAATGCAGAAGAAATCATCAGGAACTACCCCTGAGCTGCTGCTGTATGATTATTTTATTTCAAACTCTGCCCCTGCCTTTCCTCAGTCCATTTTCAAAGTGGTTTTATCAGTTCAAGCTTCTTTCCCTCTCTCTAATGCAATTGATCTTATTGTAATAGATCACAATTGGTAGATAAAAGTACAGCATGCCTGGCCAGATTTAGAATGTTTTAAAATATTGGAAAGTCCCAGGAGAATAAAAAGAGGTTTGCCTGGTGGGTAAAAGAAATTACTGATGATGCCCGGTGAGCTTTCCCAGTGAGGACATTTACTCTCAGGTTATTACATTTTTAAAACTAATATTCTGGCATGTGAGTTTAACTGTTAGTAGGAATCTTTTCCCATCTTTTCACCATCACTAGGAGCCAAGTGCTGACAACTAATCAGTGATGCCTACAATTCAGGCAAGCATTGTACATTCCTACTTACATCTGCCCAAACATTGTTCTTTCTGGGAAATACTCCCACTTACGTGTGTAAGGGCTTCTAATTAATTATCATACATGTGCATCCCACTGCCAAACTATGAGATGATTCAGGTTTGTTGTGATTGCCCAGAGTGCAGTCTACTAAGGAGGAGTTCATTGGTGCTAATGCTGGGTTATAAAACGTATTCCTACATACAGTATACAAGTTGTGAGTAAGAAGGTTCATAGCATCCATACACTAAATAGATGGTTGTTGTTGTTGTTGTTGTTCAGTCGTTTGGTCGTGTCCGACTCTTCGTGACCTCATGGACCATAGCACGCCAGGCCTTCCTGTCCTCCACTGTCTCTCGGAGTTTGCTCAAATTCATGTTCATTACATCGGTGATGCTATCTAACCATCTCATCCTCTGCCGTCCCCTTCTCCTTTTGCCTTCAGTCTTTCCCAGCATCAGGGTCTTTTCCAGTGAGTCCTCTCTTCGCATTAGGTGGCCAAAGTATTTGAGCTTCAGCTTCAGCATCTGTCCTTCCAATGAGCAGTCAGGGTTGATTTCCTTTAGGATTGACTGGTTGCCTTTCATCAAATCCTGGGGAAAGAATCAGCAAGCTTTCTCAAGAGCTTCTCTCAAACTAAAATCTCCCCCAGTCATATCTTCACAAGTTTATTTCATTTTCACTGGGCATGACTCTATGGAAGGTCAGCAGTTGCCTTGCCCATCAAATGAAGAATACCCTGTTCTAGGGGAAACCCATAGGCTTCTCGCCCACCCCCAGGATAAGGTAGACCCCTATCTGCTTCGTTCAATTTCCAATCCAGACTGTCCACAAATAACAGGCCTATTTAACCCCCTCTCTTTGGCCAAGTCTCTCAAAACAATGAATCTTTCAGCTAACTCAGGAAATTCTCAGTCTGTTTGCATCCAGAAGGGGCCCCCTGTTGGTCCCCAAACTTCACCATATGGTCTTAATGCTTAAACTCTCTTGGCTTCTTCAAGTATTCAGTGTCTCATCCCATGCACTGTCTTCCTGCATCATGATTGATGCCACTTAGTGCAATGAATGCGATTCATTCTCGAGATCTCAATTTTACCAATATTTTTTCACTCTCTGGTATTCTCAAGGGCTCTCCCCCATGGCTCAGTGAAAATGCTCTCCTCCCATTTGTGAGACAGCAAAAAATATGCTGGTGTAGGTTTTCTAGGCCCCATTGCCAATCCCGCTGTCTCTGTTCTGGCTTATAGCTGGAGGAGGGTGTCATCATTTCCTATGCAGAGAAGGCTGATGTCCAACATCTCAACATCTCCAGCCAATGGGAAAACCATCTGCCAATCACACCGCTGCAGTGAGTGGCATGCTTTTTTTGACAGACAACTAGTCCAATGGGTTTAGCTATTTCTCAGAACTTGCCCTCTCTTCACCTGCCCCTCTCCCAGTATGGAGATAACTGCCAGGGGTGGGAGAGGTGGCAGGTGGAGTAGGAGAGGATGAAGCTCTTTACCTGCCAGACCTCCAAGCAATGAATCCGCTCAAGAGGTCTGCTGTGTAATAATCTATTTCATATTGTGTTGTAATGTTTGTGTAGTATCTCTGTACTGTATTTCTATTTGTTGCAGTGAATGGTCATTGACCCCAATAAAAATTATATACCTGATGTGTACAGAGGAAGATTCCAGTTTTAGAAAACAGAATCTCCCACTGTTAAACCAGAATGCCCCCGGAAGACTGTGCTCAGAGGCCAGAGGAAGCAGGCATGGCCACACTGGCCTAAAGTGATCAATTGGTGCAGGGCGGTTTCCATCCCCAAAGGGTCACACGATAATGCCACCGCCAAAGTGGTCAGGGAAGCATCTTTGATGGTACCCATAGTAAAATGGCCATGATGTTGGCTGTTCGAGGGGTAAAACACAACTTTTAACTATGAAATGCTTTACAAGTGACTTTAAGCTGCCTCAAATGTGTTGGGGACAAGATGGAAGTAACATCATGGGGACACAGCATAAAAAAGGAGTTACTGGGATCTAATATGGCAGTTTGGTGCAAGTGGGAAAAGGCACCAGCGCAAAGAATCCAGGCCTTTTCTGTTAAGATCTTAGAATCAGAAATAGGCAGCTGTTTATTTGTGTGCCTTGCATAACATAATGTACACATTTGTTTTTGCTTCTCCCTCCCCCATTACATATTCTGTCTCTCCAGACCTAGAAGGATAGTGTTTATACAGGTCCAGCCAAGCAAGTCATCCAAATAATCATTTCTTTATGTTTAATTCATTATATTTACAACAGTAGCAGAGAAGCTTTCACAACCCAATTCTGGAAAAGGTTTTAAATGCCACATTCCAGTTTTGATGAGCTAAAGTTGAACCTGAATTCTTTATTACAGCCAGAGGGCAGCAATTTAAAATGGCCTAGAAGTATTAAAAAGTCCAGACAAGAAACAATACATAATAAAGCAGATATTAACAAAATAAAGCAGATAATAACTTGAAACAGTGGGACACTGTTACTGCTTCAGTTGAGAAAACTGGATTACCAGTTACACTGGTGGCCCCTCATCAATTGCCATGCCCTGCAGCTGTTGTACAAAATGGAAACATCTGGGGGGGGGGGGAGGTTCAGCAGCAGGCATGGGTAGTAGCATAAGTGGCCTGAAATGGTGATGTCTGAACGGAGGCATGAACTTTGTTATTAGAACTCAGCAGCAGGATGAAATGTCTGGCCAATTGTTTTGCCTGTAGTTTACATAGCCATGACAGTACTGTACATTCCCTCTATGTCTTCATGTGACTGTGGATGAGGGACAGAGGACCAATGGGGTTTTATTAGTAGAAATAGAGCTTTCAAAAACAGGCTGTGAATTTTGTGGGCCTCTGTCAGAAATCAGGTGACTGAGCAAAGCATGGGTCCAGAAAACTTGTTGACTGAGCAGGCAGGATGATTTAGGAGGGAGGCCATGATAGCAAATGAAGTGGGGCATCTTAGAAAAAAGATTGGCTACCACCAAAATCCTTCAGGGTCCTGACACAGGGTAGGTCAGTTATAAAGTCCATGGAAACTGTATGCCAAGGCACCTGAGGGAAAGAGGGGATTCAACAGTTCAGACCAGCTGCTGTTTGGAGGGTAGGCATGATGACAGACTGGCAGGAAGAAACAAAGGTCTGGGCATCTACTCTTACGTGAGGCCACGAAAAGTCATGGAGAACGAGGTGTGTAGTTTTAAGTATTCCAAATGCTTAGCTGGTGGGCTGTTGTGGCAGAACTTCCCTCAAGAAAGGAAAGCCATATAACTATCTTTGTGGTGCAGTCTTCTGTGTCATCAGGAAAGGGGGAACAAGAAGACAAAGATGCACCTGAGGGCCATCTAGCAGCACTCTCTTACCCTGGAACTGCTGGTTCCTGCCTTGCTAGCTTCAGCCCTTGCAGCTGCAGACTGTGTCTACTGACAGTGATTTAGAAGCTGATTATTGCTAGGGTACTGAGCTGGGATGTTCAGTTTTCTCCTGAGGCTGATCAATGTCTGTGATAAAACCACAGCCTCGTATTCATACATAATAGGTAAACTTTTGCTGGCTTAGAGTCCAGCTGAGAGTGGAGGTCTTGCAAGGCTCTTAACTAAGGAGTTAAGAATAATGTAGAGGTTAAAAAGGAGATGTAATGCCTATCTTTGCTGAGCCGTTTTCTGAGCTGGGATGCTCTTTATAAAGTGCCCCAATGTGTGGTAGCTTAGCCCAGCTAGGTGGCAGCACCCAACAACCTTGGCTGAGCTCAAAAAGCAAAGCAAGGTCAGATCTGGTAAGTACTTGGAGGTGAGACTGCCAAGGAATTCCTGAGGTTGCAGGTTGTGAAGTGAAAAAAAAAAATCCCTGGAAAAGGTAGTGGTAAAACACTTCTGTACTGTGACTAAGAATTGTGCTTGGACGTGTCCAGGAAATCACCAGGAGTTGGGCTCAACTCAAAGGAGAGAAGGAAAACAAATGTAGTCTGGGAAAAAACATGATGGAGCAGTTCAGAATATGTTTATCAGTTTCAACTGTTCAGGGCCTGAAAATGTTCTTTTGTAGAGTTTTGCTATTGCACCCCCCTCCCCCCGCTTTAAAAAACTTGGCGATCCTTGGAAATATGTAGATATGTCAGTACCAATCGAAGAGAATATTTGTAGCTCAGGGTTGAACTGTGGAGTCCTTGGTGCTCTCTGAGCCTTGTTGTTTTCTTGCAGGCGTTTCATTGCCAGACTAGGCAACATCTTCAGTGTGAAAAGAGAGTGGGACTTGCTCTCTGTTTATATACCCTGGCTTGTCCTGCCTGTGTTGGTGGGGGTGTTGTACTCTTCTTGGTAGTTCTTTGATTGGGCTGTTGTTTGCTGCTTGGTTGATTGACTAAGTTAATAGTTCCTTGATTAGGGTATATTGTGCTGTTTGATTGTTCCTCTGGTGCTAATCCTGGTGTTAATCTTTGCATATCTGGGTGTTGATTGCTGGCAAGGAGGTGTTCTGGTCAGTCTCAGCAAGAAACAGCAGGCTAGGTTCTTAATGGCTAAGAGCAAGAGTAGTAGTAATACTCTGCCTTTGAGAACAAAACATCTATTGGTAGTCCTGATTCTTGATGGCCTGTCTGTCATGGACAAGGATCTGGTAGGGGGTCCATCACGTTTCTGTAAGCCTGTGTCCTTACAACAAGCTGTCCCTCTACACCATGTGCCACCTACCACGATGGCAACACTTAGCAACAGATGTCCTTCATTCCCTCCTGTCCACACTCTTCTCTCCTGTGTTACTTAAAAGTCAAACATGGGCATTGCTGAGAGAATGACAACCAATGATGGGTCTCCTGATTCATCGCCTCCCTACTGGAATTCTTGTGGGTGTTTTGTCCTCATGAAGAATCTTGGATTTCAGAATGGCTGTTTGTTGTAAAACACGTTTTTTTTACTTAAGACAGTGATCCTGAAATGAATATATTTGCAGGGAAGGAAAATTATTTACAATTCCGCAGGCCCTAAGCTGCTGGATATGGGTTGAAATTTAGGAATAAAGGGAGTGTGGTTGTGTAATAATGGCCATCTTATTATGATACACTGATCCCTTTTCTCGGCAACGGATGTGGCATTTTAATTATGTTATTGATTCACTTCTCCAAAATGCTGTAAGTGGAGAATACTAAACAAGGAGGAACAATCACTTTGTGAGAACACCGTTTCAGAGTTTTGTGATGGTCATTCCACATTGATAAACTGACATTTTCAATAAAGAGCTAAAAAATCAAGCTGAACCGCTGGGTTATAAAGAACCCATTTTGTGGCTTCTGGTACCTGTAATAGAATGTTGGGAAATAGCACCACTTCAGTGAGAGGAAGGAGAAGTAATTTTGGCTAGGGCAAGGAAACAGCTGAAAGTTGGAAATGTTCTTGAATCTTGATGGGAAATAGGGGACAGGTTGGAAGCTGAGAAGGCTCAGAAATTAAAGCTACAAGACAAAAAGTCCAGAGGCTAAACTGATGTCTAAAAAAGAGAATCACTGAAAGGAATAGCCTGAAAAACAGGGACAGGAGTGCAAAATGGCTGAAGAATATAAACTGCATGAAAGATTGCAGGGCCGAAGGAATAAAGGGCTGAGCAAGAAAGAAGCTTTGGGTGGGGTGGAGAGCCTATGGTAAGGTTTGTTTGCTGTTTGCAAAAAGTGACCTTAAGAAAAAATGATGTTGGCAGGGTCTACGCATTTTGTGAATCTATAGCTTGTTCATGGTTTGTTGAACAAATAAAGAAAAGATGAGATCACAACAGTGGTTGGGCCCACACGATGCATTAAGCCACAATCATGCAAATCACATGATGGCTCAGTGTGATGTGAGAACCAGATCCAGAAGATAGAGCTAAGCAGTCTTTATGGGCACATGTGAAATTTTGGTTGCTTTCACAAAATGGCTGCCATAAGAGCTGGCTACTCTGTCGGGTCTGGCAGTCACAGAATCTGCCCATCAGAAGGCAACCTGTGGAGGATGCTTCCTGCCACCCACTCAAGCTCCCCAGCATGCTTTCTGTCCTCCACCATAGCTTTCTCTTCTTTTTCTGGGTAGATGGCAGTTGGAAGACAGCGCTGAAAGGTAGATCATGCCTTGCTTTGCTTTGCTTTGCAATGCCTACTTTTTTTTAAAAAAAGACTAGAAAAATAGATACTCAGACAGGCAGAGTACATGGAGAGTAGAATAGCAAGGTATGTTGGTGCCCAGGGATACCAGCGTAGCTACACTTGATATGGTCCCAAGGGCAAGAAGAGAGAGGCAGAGATGCAGTGGGGATTTGGGTGAAGGATGAAGAGTTATTTGGTCTGAATTATTTGCCTCTATTCTGGGCCTTTTGAGGCTTCTTTTCTGAAGATGCTGCTATCAAATCCATCAAGAGTTTTAGAGTTAGAATATTTCCTTTTTTAAAAAAAGAGCCTGTAGACTTGTAGAGCAGCCTGTCTCTGAGCATGTGCAATGTGCCTCCCTTCCCATTCCGAGACACCGCAGCTTCTGCGTGTCTTAGTTGGGGGATATACTTCATTGTATGACTGGGTGAGTTTTAGAAATGTAGTCCTTGATAGAGGAAAGCGTCAGCTTCCTCGGCGTTTTTTCTATCGCCTTTGCTCTGCTTTTGGCTTTGAAGCTGGATCTGTGGCTGCCGAACTGGACCCCACCAAGCAGGGAGGCGAGGCTGTTCTGTGCAGTCCAACGTCTGCGCGGTTCCATCACTCACCTCCAAGGCTCAAAGTCGCTGGTCAGGACAAGCTCACTGTGTGTTTCTTCCTCTCAGCAAATGATTCATGGGCAGAGACCAGGTGCGCCAGGCAGAATGCTAAGTCACCATTTCAAAGTCAGAACGGCAGCCCTCCTCTCCCCTCATCTGCTAGAGCAGAACCACTTTTGACACGCACGGAAGAACAGATGTATTCGTGCTAAAATCCTGCTCGCGTGAATACCTTTACATTTTTTTTCTTAAAAAAAAAACTGGAATAGGATTGAGCATTGGTACAGCAGTTGGAAGTATTTAGAGGCCTTGCAGTAAGAATCGTTGAAATGGGTTAGTGCACCCATTTTGCAGATGGCACGCTAAGAGATGGCAGCTTGTCAAAGGATGGCAGAGATGAAATTTGGACCTGGATTGCAGCTTAATGGCTGATCCTGCTTGAGCCAAGCTGCTGATTACATGGGAAGTCCGTAATTAGATTTTTTATTTTCACTTAAGTGCAGTGGCATGCAGGAAGAAGCAAATAGACTAAGGTACTAGGAGATGGAGTGTGCAGTTATTCTTCCTATGTTTTACTTTCTGGTAATATTTATGTAACACCTGGAGAAAAAATAGAGATATTTGCACTCCCCATACCCAGCAGGCTAGTGATTACCCAATTGAGGAAAATACAATACTTGCATTTTTAATCTGAGCACAGCTTTGTGGGGGGCAGGGTGGATTCAAATGGATAAACCAATTGGGAAGGGTTATGTCCCCACTTTCCCCTGTAACCTTACTGCTTCGATTTAACATCATTCTTCCATTCCTGTTTAAAATGAAAATAAATATCTGGAAGATCCAGCCACCCAGGGGGCGCGATGGCTCAGTGGTTAAGACGCCAGGCTTGTTGAACGGCGGTTCAAGACCTGAGCACCGCGTGACGGAGTGAGCTCCCGCACTCGCCCCAGCTGTTGCCAACCTAGCAATTCGAAAGCATGCAAATGCAAGTAGATAAATAGGTACCACTTCGGTGGGAAGGTAACAGCGTTCCGCGTGCATCATGCCGGCCACATGACCATGGAAGCGTCTTTGGACAGCGCTGGCTCTTCGGCTAAGAAACGGAGATGAGCACCGGCCCCTAGAGTCAGACACGACTGTGTGAGGGAACCTTTACCTTTAACCTTTACCATCCACCCACGTGTGAAATCCTGCCAGTGTGCTGAAATGTATAAGGAGCTCGCTAGGGAGTGGAAAGACCAGGTTCATATCCCCATTGTATCATGGAGATCCCTGAGTGAGCTTGGCTAGTCCCTGTCTTTCTTCCTAACCTACCCCACAAGGTTGTTGTGATGATGAAAAGGGAGAACTAGGTAAGCTATCTTGAACATCTGGAGGGAAGATATAAATGTCACCAACAGACACCTATGTAGAGGCTGCCTGTAACACTGATGCAGAGTCTCCTCATCCATCCCTCTGAGAACCGTCGGATAATATATACCTTCTTTTAACAGAGCAGAGAATGTCCCCAAACCAATGTGGTGATAAATAATACAAGAAACTGCCAGTACGAATTTTACCAAGGTTTGTAATAACCTGTTTGGGAACAGAAATTGATCAATTTCATAAAGGTCACTTGATTTGCAGATTGCGTTCCTCCCTACCTCTCCCTCTTCCGGCTCCAGTCCCTTGAATTGTAAAATAAAATGCATATGCACAACTGGTCTTCTGCAAACTGGATATCCAGAACCAAATGCTTCGTAAGCAAGCATGGAAATGTTCAAGCCACCTGTTCTGTGCAACGCCAGTGCTTTCGCTGAAAGTCAGTCTGATTGTTTTAGACAGTTTGACCAGTTCATCTGAATAAGCAGCCTTTGGTAGAGAATAGCAGCCGGCTCAAGGCATCCTGGGAATTGTAGTCCGGAGCCTAGTAGAGTCGGTTCCCTCACCCCCCTCCCTTCACGCGCGGTGATTTGTATAATTGAATTTGGTGAATTGTATAATTTGAATTGTATATATATGAATGTAAGCCACCTAGAGTCCTCCATTAGGGAGGGGATAGGCGGGGTATAAATATCACTATAAATAAATAAATAAATAAATAAATAAATAGGTATATATTTGGTAAGCCACCCAGAGTCCACTGCAGTGGGCGGCTATATTAAATTTAATAAAGAACAACAACAACAATATCTAGTTTGAAAACAGATTAGTTGGCTTTTTAAATGGATTTTGGAATATTGGGGATGATTCAAGAATAGGAGTGTTCTACCTTCCGGAAGCCTCACAATCCCATTCTCACCTGACTCTTGATCTTCTTTTACAAGGCCACACACTGCCCTAAGCTCTCATGGATTTGATTTAGTGCAGAGCTTTCCAAACTTTGTGTCGGGACACGTTAGTGTGTTGGCTGCAGTGCCTGGGTGTGTCGCGGCTGCTGCTGGCTCCGCGCAGGTCCTAGTGCCTGCCTTGTGCCTTGCTGCCTCCAAACCTGCTGTGATTCCACGCGGGTCCTAGTGCCTGCCTTGTGCCCTGCTGTAAGAGTGTGTCGCGAAATGATGCATGTCTAAAAAGTGTGTCACCAACATGAAAAGTTTGGAAAGCTCTGATTTAGCGGGTTGTACAAACCCAGCCACTGTGGTTTGGAAACCATGCTTTACGCCTGAGCTGGTTCTGTGGAATTCATCAGGTGTGGCTTTTTCAGCAAACCGTGATTAGGCAAATCATGACTTGGCACAATGTATGACCCTAATCTTTCAGTTCCTGATGCATGGCGTGTTCCTTCCCTGCCCTTCTTCAGCCATCTTCATTAACTTGTTTCTCAGCCATCCCTACAGCTATGCCCTCCTAGGAATTACTACCAAGGAACTCCTTATTATTCTAGATTCATGCAATGCTCTATTTTCATACTCATCAATCATAGCATTAAGCAATAATAAGCTTCTAATGCACCCTGCTGCTGGTACAGCAGCACAGTCATTATCTAGATTAGCTTTGCATCCCTCTTCCTCCCAGAATTTGCTCAACAAAGAAGCCCTTCACAATAGACAACTTGAAGGCTCTGTAAAAATGGCCACACTCCCCCTGCTCTCCAGCTGGGGGAGATGGGATTCCAACAAGGAGGCACCTTATACTTGTTGGTGTCTACCTGGGCAACTTCAGTGGCACACCTGTGCAACACTAGGGCCCACCTTTGAATGAATGCCAGCATCAGGGTGATTAATGGACATGCCTTCATTAGTGTTGACTTTTTGCATGCAACTCCTTCCATTTCACCCATAGCACAGTGGCACCAACATAGCATTTATCTATGGCAGGGAAGAGATTCATCTTCTAAAGGTGGACCCTTGACCAATGATGCACAAATCTTTTGGGGACAAACAACTGCTTTTCACTTTTGTATGGCATGCCAATTGCTGCACCCTGAAAATTGAGGCAAAGCCAAGGCCAAGAAATGGGCAGAGCCAAGGCAAAAATAATACTGGATTTAATTAATTGTCACTTGCATGATTAAAACATTAAATATCAATATAGTTGCTTCCCGGCTATTTCATGATTTACCCCTTTTGCCACCTTTCCATTTTTGGAAGGCCACATAGGTTTTGCATCCTTAGTCAATGCACAATTGGGATAATGATCTGACTCAGTATGAGCAGCTTCCTAGATGTTCCTATGTCTGGGTTTGCACACAGGGCCAAATCATGAATTGCTTAACCACATTTATGCTACCAGTTGGTTGGGTCTGCACAACACCCTAACCAATCACCATGGTTGATAAACTAGAATGGCTGGTTTGTATAACATGTTAAGCCAAAACCAAAGCAAACACATAATGGCTTAATGCAGTTGGTTAACCATTCTATGTTCCTTCAAACTCTGAGATGAAAATTCCAGCAGAAATTTTGCTGCAGCTGCTCTTGCTGGTGCAGTATGTACTGCATTGTTTTTGCATCAGTGAATTTTAGAATTTTAGTTAACTGTTTTAAAAATACCTTATATGATCTCTAGATATTATACAGATGTTTTTGATACTATGCTGATATATGTCCTTTGTGCAGGATATTATTTATGTGTCCATGAACAGATACAAACCTGTATGGTGGACATGGTTTAGTAAAATAGCAGAAAAGGTGTAATGGTATGTGGGAATGACCTTGGGAGACTGGGCAAAGAGACGCTGCCTAGGAAACAGTCAGATAAGAGGGAGCATAGCCCACAGCTGCATAGTGGGAGGAGCAAGAGGCTCAGGAGGGATCCTCCCTAAGTTATCGGGCTGTAAATGTGATGGTGGGAGAATTGTACTTTCAGACATGCAAGATTCTATCAATGTAGCCTTACAATAAAGTAGAATTAGCTCATCTGGTCATGTTTCCTGTCTGGTCTACCTGGTAAGGTTGACAAAAGGTGCTCTTCAAAGCTAAAATAGCCCACACTCAGATCATGGAGACTAAAGATATGTCTTCGAAATCAGATGAGTAAAAAGCAAAAGAACCTAAACTTCCCGATGTAGTATCCCCAAAGTCACTAAAGCTAGTGCCAGGGAAATTTCCCTTTTGTGTTTTACTATTACATTCCTTGACCGGTTTGCCCGCTTCTTTATTGATCTCTGTAGATGAGTTTGCTGGCCATGGCAATCTCTATTTGTCTCTGTTCCACTTGACTCAGTTACACAATATTTAGTCTCTCGTGTGTATGGCAGCTATGCAACTCAGCTGCTTTGTATTCGTGTCTTTTGCTCAATTAATATAATAATTTCCCATCAATTTCAATATTTCCTTGGTCTGTGGTTGTCCAATCAATAAATTAATAAAATATTAATTCTTTCTGGGAAGAGCTTTCCAAAATTGGGGAAATGAGAAGCAGGGGAAAAAAATTAGCCACTGATTTATTAATTGATTTGTTTCTAAGCAGAGCCTTGCGAATCTCTTTGACCTCATTCGGTGGCGACAACACCCTATCCCAAAAAATTAAATTAAAATCTCATTCTACCCCCTTAAAACAGAGCAATAAAGGTACAGAAGCATTGGAGGAGCTCTACTATATTGAGCAATGGCACTAGAATATTTTGGGGGGTGGGAGGATGAGTAGGAAAGCTGTGTCCTACACATTTCCTGTTGATGCTCTGATTTCATTTTTCCCCCCTGATATTATGTTGTGTTGTGAGGAAGTTAATTAAATTGTCAGACTTCTTTTTTATATAGCACATATTTAACAGCCAAGTTATAATACAGGGAGGAAAAAAAGGAATAAGGTTTTCAAAGAAGTTAACACTGATACACAGAAATAAACATTAGTAGACAGAGAGCTGGGGTATTTCTTCAGAGGACTGTAGATGGAAAATGGGCCAGAAACTAGCTGCTAGTAACATGCCTTTAATTCTAGCTGAAATCAGGAAAATGTAATCTTTCAATGTTCTCAGGCCCGCTCCCTAAATTTAATGCTAGCCTTAGGGAGCCATTTTAAATGGATTTCCAGGCTGATCATTCTCCCTTTTTTGCACTTTATCCTTTCTCTGTCTCTGAACGAGGCAGCACATAACATGGGCAATCTATGACCAGAGCTCTTGATATTTACATTTTTATTTTAATGCCTCTGTAGGGGAACTTGCACTCTCTTTAGAATAATGGTTTGAAAAAATGTGGAAAACCATATGATAGCAACGTTAACGAATGGCACCAGGTTTAGAAAGAGACAGAAATGAAATACAGCTGCCTTGAGTTAGTTACTCTTTGTTGATTTTTTACAGTCTACAGCCCAAGGGCAATAGTTCCCCCCCTCCCCCGCCGCCCATAATATGGTGGGTTGCATTTTTCTTGACTTAATCTGCTTTTGAAAGTAGAATTGTCAGTACGGTACGGTAACTTTTCCCTGTAATCAATTGGTTTTGCAGTGAGTGTGTATGCCTGTATGTGTGCATGCAGTGTATTAATATATGCACATTGATTGTTGTCATGAGGAAAAATAATGCCATCCTGGGGAGTTTAGCTCCACATTTGATCATAACAGCATAAGTAGAGAAGATATTGCCAACCTATTTCCCCAGTATAAATCCACCACCTTGCTTCTGTTAGTTTCTCAGTGGAAAAATATAAGCATCTGTGTGAGCCTCACGTGTTTTTTTTAAGTAGACCAAATAATGGAGGGTGTGTGTTTCTTTGTGTCTCTATGTTTATGTGTCTGTCTCCTGATGGACAGTTCCAATCATAGCAAGAAACTTTCTGTTTTAAATAAAGCCTGCTTCAATCCAATTTCTCTTTATGCTTGATGGAAAAATAGCTTGGAGTGGGGAGGGGAAGAAAAGTTACTGTAGTTCTAATCCAGTTTAGGGTGTGACAATGGCAACAAGGGATATTAACATTGTCTATAGCAGGGTTTGTCAACCAGGGTTCCGTGGAGCCCTAGGGTTCTGCGAGAGGTCACTAGGGGTTCCCTGGGAGATCACGATTTATTTAAAACATTATTTCAAATTCAGGCAACTTCACATTAAAGAGGTAAGTTTCTTTATTTATTTTTAGTTTAAGAACACTGTTAATGCATATATACAGGCCTACCCTGAATTTGAAATATTTTTTTAAATAAATCGTGATCTCCCAGGGAACCCCTAGTGACCTCTCACGGAACCCCAGGGCCCCACGGAACCTTGGTTGACAAACCCTGGTCTAAACTGTGGGGCTCCAAGTGCTGAGCTAACCCACTAAGGGTAAATACTTATAGAAGCCGATTTGCTTTGCTAATGCTGCTCCCTTTGTGTTTCTATTCTTTCTTTCCCCCCAAGTCAGGTCTTAAAACTGAATACAGTCCTCTTGGAGGGCAAAAGAAGCGAGAGCAGGATGAAATTCCTTTTACAACCAGCTTTGGAAGTTTCTGTGCTGCTTTGAGATCTGTGATGGCTGAAAGGTGACACAGAAGAGCGATAAGATTAAAATATGTATTTTATTAGAGTTTCTATTGGTTTTAAAATATGGGCAATTCCCCTCCACTGATAAAGTCTGAATTGCCAGTAGGTTATAAAAGCAGACACACTGAGGAATACAATGATGCACAGGGAGTTGCTTTGAAAAGGAAGATGTTAGGGCAAGCTGTTAGATTTTCCGTTCTTTGTGTTTCAGGCCTCCTGTCTGGATATCTGGAAATTAAATATGTGAGTGGCAGACTGAAAGCTTTTGACTCCAGTGTGTCCATGAATACAAATAACAGGCAAATGGCTTTAAAAGGTAGACCATTTCCCCTGCCACCCATCCTGCTAATAGCAACCGATCTAGTGGGTTAATGGTGCTGAATGGTGTTTTGGGCTGCAGCCGTTCTGTAACAAGTTCAAGGAGATCTTTTAGGGCAGGCAGCTTTTTAGATCTTAAGTCCTAGCAATCATCCTATCAAATAACCATGATAGATACCAAAAGAAACCCACATTTTATTTATTTATTTATTTATTTATTTATTTATTTATTTATTTATTTTTTATCCTGCCTTTATTATTTTTATAAATAACTCAAGGCGCTGACCGTACCTCATACTCCTTCCTCCTCCTATTTTACACACAACAACCACCCTGTGAGGTGAGTTGGGCTGAGAGAGAGTGACTGGCCCAAGGTCACCCAGCTGGCTTTCACGCCTAAGGCGGGACTAGCACTCTCAGTCTCCTGGTTTGCCATTGGCTCCTTCCTAGGGCTGAGAGAGAGAGAGTGACTGGCCCAAGGTCACCCAGCCAGCTTTCATGCCTAAGGTGGGACTAGCACTCTCAGTCTCCTGGTTTGCCATTGGCTCCTTCCTAGGGCTGAGAGAGAGTGACTGGCCCAAGGTCACCCAGCCGGCTCTCATGCCTAAGGCGGGACTAGAACTCTCAGTCTCCTGGTTTGCCATTGGCTCCTTCCTAGGGCTGAGGGACAGGGGCTGGCCCAAGGTCACCCAGCCGGCTTTCATACCTAAGGCGGGACTAGAACTCTCAGTCTCCTGGTTTGCCATTGGCTCCTTCCTAGGTCTGAGAGAGAGTGACTGGCCCAAGGTCACCCAGCCGGCTTTCATGCCTAAGGCGGGACTAGAACTCTCAGTCTCCTGGTTTGCCATTGGCTCCTTCCTAGGGCTGAGGGACAGGGACTGGCCCAAGGTCACCCAGCCGGCTTTCATGCCTAAGGCGGGACTAGAACTCTCAGTCTCCTGGTTTGCCATTGGCTCCTTCCTAGGGCTGAGAGAGAGTGACTGGCCCAAGGTCACCCTGCCGGCTTTCATGCCTAAGGCGGGACTAGAACTCTCAGTCTCCTGGTTTGCCATTGGTTCCTTCCTAGGGCTGAGAGAGAGTGACTGGCCCAAGGTCACCCAGCCAGCTTTCTTGCCTAAGGCGGGACTAGAACTCTCAGTCTCCTGGTTTGCCATTGGCTCCTTCCTAGGTCTGAGGGACAGGGGCTGGCCCAAGGTCACCCAGCCGGCTTTCATGCCTAAGGCGGGACTAGAACTCTCAGTCTCCTGGTTTGCCATTGGCTCCTTCTTAGGGTTGAGAGAGAGTGACTGGCCCAAGGTCACCCAGCCAGCTTTCTTGCCTAAGGCGGGACTAGAACTCTCAGTCTCCTGGTTTGCCATTGGCTCCTTCCTAGGGCTGAGGGACAGGGGCTGGCCCAAGGTCACCCAGCCGGCTTTCATGCCTAAGGCGGGACTAGAACTCTCAGTCTCCTGGTTTGCCATTGGC
This sequence comes from Charina bottae, assembly GCA_023362775.1. Lineage (NCBI taxonomy): Eukaryota > Metazoa > Chordata > Lepidosauria > Squamata > Charinaidae > Charina > Charina bottae. Next base: position 163,961,480 of record JALMGJ010000002.1, read on the forward strand.
TCCTTCCTAGGGCTGAGAGAGAGTGACTGGCCCAAGGTCACCCAGCCGGCTTTCATGCCTAAGGCAGGACTAGAACTCTCAGTCTCCTGGTTTGCCATTGGCTCCTTCCTAGGGCTGAGAGAGAGTGACTGGCCCAAGGTCACCCAGCCAGCTTTCTTGCCTAAGGCGGGACTAGAACTCTCAGTCTCCTGGTTTGCCATTGGCTTCTTCCTAGGGCTGAGGGACAGGGGCTGGCCCAAGGTCACCCAGCCGGCTTTCATGCCTAAGGCGGGACTAGAACTCTCAGTCTCCTGGTTTGCCATTGGCTCCTTCCTAGGGCTGAGAGAGAGTGACTGGCCCAAGGTCACCCAGCCGGCTTTCATGCCTAAGGCGGGACTAGAACTCTCAGTCTCCTGGTTTGCCATTGGCTCCTTCCTAGGGCTGAGAGAGAGTGCCTGGCCCAAGGTCACCCAGCCAGCTTTCTTGCCTAAGGCGGGACTAGAACTCTCAGTCTCCTGGTTTGCCATTGGCTCCTTCCTAGGTCTGAGGGACAGGGGCTGGCCCAAGGTCACCCAGCCGGCTTTCATGCCTAAGGCGGGACTGGAACTCACAGACTCCGTGTTTCTAGCCCAGCACCTTAACCACTAGACCAAACTGGCTCTTTTTCCAAGAAGGACATTTATATATTTACAACACTGTGTTATTATATTTATTATTTACAGTCAATTTTAAGGACTTAAATTTCAGTGACTTACTCTGTTATCTTACCGAGACTAGTTTGGAATCTCACCAGTGAATTGATATAACCAGTTTAGAAATACTGTTTTATTAAGACTTGTTTTTTTAAGACATACCATATTACAGATCTGGCTGCAGAAGAGTAGACTCATACAGCACGCTTCTGTGGCAGAGAGGATCCTTTTTTTGGGGGGGGTTAATTAGTGATTCTTGGAATGAAAATAAATGTTGTTTATATATAGTCCTGTTTTCCTTTGGGGGATGTTGGAGAAATGGCTTTTATCTCCTTGCCAAATCTTAAATCACCTTCCGGTTTGCCCAAATCTTTTTATCAGCCTCCCCCATACCTCTATTTTTTTTAAAAATGGTTTAAAGTATTAAAAGAATCAAACGATCCGGCTGAGGACGTCCTCCCTCTGTGCTTGCTGGCAGCTTGAATCCTTGTGAACAAAGCTAGCCAAGGACCCTGCTTTGTTTCGTTTCTAGTCTATTCCCCAAATATCCCTCTGCATTATCCAAATATTTCTATAGGGAACAAGGGGGGACGCTGAGGATCAACTGTCTGTTTTTGTGCTTTGTAGACTTGTAAGCATGCAAATTATAATTGGGTTTTTGCTGTGCGTCTCCTCTGAGTGCTGTGCAAAGCATACTCCTGGCCTTCTGACCCAAATGGCTCAGATAAGAAACTTGAAAAGAAGGAACAACTTTGCGGGCGGGCAGCTTACTCGGTTAAGACTTCGAAATCTGTATCTTTCTGAAAGGGATGCAGTGGCTTTGTTGCACCAAGAAGTTAACATTCTCCAATAAGAGATAACTGGCTTAAGTAAAACAAAATTGGCAGTTGTGCATACGGTAGGTTGTATTTTTTTTTGTTAATAAATTTTATTAAGTTTCAAGAGAAGATTAAAAACTACAGAAAAACAAAAAACTACAAAGAAAGAAAAAAGAACTAAAAAAGTGTGAAAAGACAAAAGAAATTGTTTTTCAGATTTACAGAAAGATGCAGCTTCCGACTTTTAACAGCAAGGATATACAAAAATTTCCATAATCAATCTCTTACTCTATATTAAACCAAAACACCAAATTATTTCTATAAATCATTCCACTTTAGCACATAATAAAAATCACTCAGTACAATTACTCCTCCCCCTTATATTAAAATAAAGAAAAAAAATCATATAAACCTCCTAAACATCTTTCTCCCCTCCAAAAGATAACACCTATTTAATTATTCCCTTCCTACCACTATTTTATACATTTCTGTCTACTATAATAAGAATCAAATAAAAAAGCACATAGGTTGTCTGCTATTATACTTGATAATACAACAGTTTTAGTAATCTTAATCTTAATAAACCCAAAAAAACAAAGACAGTTCAAAGCAATAAATCCAAATCTTTAAAAGCAAATAACTTCAATCAAATCCTTAAAGCAAACCAGATAAACATTCTTTAACCATTATCCCACTTCAAAATAAACCAGAGCATTTACATATCCCTACTATAGTATGTCTACTATAATAAGAATCAAATTAAAAAGCACATAGGTTGTCTGCTATTATACTTGATAATACAACAGTTTTGGTAATCTTAATCTTAATAAACCCAAAAAACAAAGACAGTTCAAAGCAATAAATCCAAATCTTTAAAAGCAAATAACTTCAATCAAATCCTTAAAGCAAACCAGATAAACATTCTTTAACCATTATCCCACTTCAAAATAAACCAGAGCATTTACATATCCCCACAATGTGCACAGAGCTTTTCTCTTGAAAGACTCAAACAGCCCAACCACCCCCCTCAAAGATTCCAGCTTCTTTTCATGGCATTCCAGCAGAAAGCCAATTACACTTACTGCTTGCAGATTTCTCTCTCCCTTAAATTTCTCCAACCCCACTATCCAATCTTCATCCAGCATTTCAATAAAAATCCCAATGTTACTCTTAGAAGAAACATTTCTATCGCTGTTAAATTCCTCAATTTCATCCACCACATCCCCAACCTGATGGCACATTTTATATCTCATATTTTCCACAATGTCCTGAATATCTTGCATAAAAGCTTGATAGAAGTCAGAAGAAATCTGTTTAAAATCTTGGTGGAAGTCAGAAAGAATCTGTTTGAAATCCTCCATGTCTCACGCAGTAGATTATGGCGCCCCCTAGGAGCTTAACCAGTGAAAGTCGAAGCTATGGAAAAGTTCCAGAGTTTCACAAAGTGAAAGTGAGATAGGTAGACAGTTCCCAAGGGAAAGTGAAAACAGAAAGCTGAAGATTCAAATCAGCCGATTCAACAGGAAAATGCTAATATCTGTCAGGGAGATAGCTGGTGGAGAAGGAGGGGACCCTCTCCAGGGAGACAAACGCATGCGCAGTATGGAGTCTCTTTGGTTCCCTCCTAAGAGAGTCAAGAAAGCACCGCCTTAGTTTTATGGGCCTTTTCCCTTAGCGTTGGCTAATTCAGTTTAGCTGGATTCTGTCTAGCAGAGTAGAACAATAAACACTAGAGCTTCTGCACTTCATCTCAGCGTGGTTCTTTACTCTTAGTCAGGACAATATCTTCAAATTTAATACAAAAATAATAACAGGAAGACAATTATTACTCTCAATCCTCCTTTATATTTGGAAGGAAAATGGAATCCAAAAATAATGATAAGCACCAAGAGAGCCAGCTTCTCCTTGCTGTAGAAAGCCTCTCTTGGGGTACATATACTTAAAAAAATACAAATTGGTGATTTAGAAATAGGGTGGCCGGTCTTAGTGTCCCTTTAAGGCTACAGCGTGGCTTGGAAAGTGATGACATCCCTGCCTCCCAGCTAGCTCTTACCAGTTGAATGTTAATGCTGTTTGTGATCTTCTGGCTGCAAGCAGCCATCCGGAGGACAGATGGGATGATTTCAGGCATTCTGCTTTATCCGGATAACATTTTTGGGCTTCAGGAGAACCTGCCTGAACCCGAAAAATATTGCTGCGTTGTCAGCTCTGCCTGCTGAGCTCGCGGGCACAGCCGTTCAGTCCGCCATTCCCCACTGGAAGCCTGCATATGGTAGGTTGTTAAGTCTCTTTCGGCTCTAATCTTTTAGAGCCTGGGGCTCCAGGTTGGCTTTTGTTGTCTTGGCAGTGACTCCCAAGCACTTGCATTGGGTGCAACCATTTCACTGGGTCTTTCATTTAAGAACTTTCTGATTGACTTTGCCCTTGATTGCCAATGACGTTCAACCAATGGGTAGAAACATGCATGGATACGCTAAAATAGCCCTACTTTCAACTTAGCACCCTCCCTGATGTATTTGATTAAAACCCCTACCATTGCCAGGCAGGGCATTATACTCTGTTTACCTAGAGCAGCGTTTCTCAACCGTGGCAACTTTAAGATATTTGGACTTCAACTCCCAGAATTCCCCAGCCAGCATACTGGCTGGAGAATTCTGGGAGTTGAAGTCCACATATCTTAAAGTTGCCAAGGTTGAGAAACACTGACATAGAGGGTACCTGGTTTGGGAAAGCTGCACCAGGGGTTCTGGGCTTTTAAGAGCTACCCAACCTACTGAAGCCCGTAAGCTTCTGGCACAGAGAGGCAGCAGTGGGGGAAAACGTCACTGGTTGAATTCCTGTCTCTCATGCAGCTCCTGAAAGCAAAGGAGCTCTGCAAGCCCTGTTTACATTTTACCAGGATATATTGCAAAATTAGAATCTGTGCCTTAGGCAACAATTCAGTAGTGCCTGCCTTTCCAAGAAGCTTCTTTTTATTTCCCTGGTTGTTTTGTATTTTCACCACTGACTAGCCAGAGACAGATTCACAAACAGGCAAGCAAGTTCCTGCTTTTCCATCTTACTCTCTCTCCCAGTCCCTATAATGGGAATGTATTTTTCTTCTTGATTGGGTTTCTACTGATACTTTGTACTGTGTAGGACAGATTATTTCCAGCTCTGCTAATACGAGATGCCCACTTGACTTCTCTTTTGTTTTTCATCTGCTAAGAGATCTGTGAGTCTCACTGAAGGATGGAAATAAGTTTGACCTTAACTGAAGGATTTTACTTGTTTTAAAAACAGGGTCAACAACAATTATCTGTTTCTATCTTTTTTCTCAGCAAGCCTTGGGAAAGGCCTTGGTGCAGTTTAAAATAGCCTCCACCCAAGAGGACTGGATATACATGTCCGTATGTCTGATATAGCTCTTGCCAACCTAGCAATTCGAAAGTATGCAAATGCAAGTAGATTAATAGGTACCATTTCGGTGGATAGGTAACAGCGTTCCACGCGCGTCATGCGGCCACATGACCATGGAAGTGTCTTCAGACAACGCTCGCTCTTCGGCTAACAAACGGAGATGAGCACTGGCCCCTAGAGTCGGACACGACTGCACAAATGTGCGGGGGGAACCTTTACCTTTTATGTCTGATATGGAAGTAGCATATGTCACATTTCTCTTCCCATTCTCTTTTTTTTTCTTATCATCTTGACTGATAAAGGTTTTGTAGAAACTTGGAAGCTGGCAGACTATTGCATAAACCTTAAATTGGCCTAACAAAGATCATGCTTTAGTATGGATTCTGGATTTTTAAATTAACTTAGCCCACATGGCTACTTTTATTATTTACTTAAGAAACAAATTTCTTAAGTTTTCTCACTCCTTGCCTATCCATCAAACTATATTGAACTAAGATGGCCCCGACCTTGTTCTAGAACCAGATTATCTTTGGGTTTATGCTGGTTTGATTGGTTTGGGCTTAGGGCCATATTTAAAGTCAGCCGTTGCGATTTGTTGACAATGGTTTATGGCAAAAATCAGCTTCGTGTTTTGGTTGACCCCAGCCCAAGTGTTGCTTTTTGTTGTTGTTTATTCGTTCAGTCGTTTCCGACTCTTCGTGACTTCATGGACCAGTCCACGCCAGAGCTTTCTGTCGGCTGTCACCATCCCCAGCTCCCCAATGGTTGAGTCCGTCACCTCCAGAATACCATCCATCCATCTTGCCCTTGGTTGGCCCCTCTTCCTTTTGCCTTCCACTTTCCCTAGCATCAGCTTCTTCTCCAGGGTATCCTGTCTTCTCATTATGTGGCCAAAGTACTTCAGTTTTGCCTTTAATATCATTCCCTCAAGTGAGCAGTCTGGCTTGATTTCCTGGAGTATGGACTGGTTTGATCTTCTTGCAGTCCAAGGCACTCTCAGAATTTTCCTCCAACACCACAGTTCAAAAGCATCTATCTTCCTTCGCTCAGCCTTCCTTATGGTCCAGCTCTCGCAGCCATAGATTACTACAGGGAATACCATTGCTTTAACTATGCGGACCTTTGTTGTCAGTGTGATGTCTCTGCTCTTAACTATTTTATCAAGATTTGCCATTGCTCTCCTCCCAAGAAGTAGACGTCTTCTGATTTCCTGGCTGCAGTCAGCATCTGCAGTAATCTTTGCGCCTAGAAATACAAAGTCTGTCACTGCCTCCACTTTTTCTCCCTCTATTTGCCAGTCATCAATCAAGCTCGTTGCCATAATCTTGGTTTTTTTGAGGTTTAACTGCAACCCAGCTTTTGCACTTTCTTCTTTCACCTTTGTCATAAGGCTCCTCAACTCCTCCTCGCTTTCAGCCATCAAAGTGGTATCATCTGCATATCTGAGATTGTTAATGTTTCTTCCAGCGATTTTAACTCCAGCCTTGGATTCCTCAAGCCCAGCATGTCGCATGATGTGTTCTGCGTACAGGTTGAATAGGTAGGGTGAGAGTATACAACCCTGCCGTACTCCTTTCCCAATCTTAAACCAGTCCGTTGTTCCGTGCTCTGTTCTTACCGTTGCTACTTGGTCGTTATACAGATTCCTCAGGAGGCAGACAAGATGACTTGGTATCCCCATACCACCAAGAACTTGCCACAATTTGTTATGATCCACACAGTCAAAGGCTTTAGAATAGTCAATAAAACAGAAATAGATGTTTTTCTGAAATTCCCTGGCTTTCTCCATTATCCAGCGGATATTGGCAATTTGGTCTCTAGTTCCTCTGCCTTTTCTAAACCCAGCTTGTACATCTGGCAATTCTCGCTCCATGAATTGCTGGAGTCTACCTTGCAAGATCTTGAGCATTACCTTACTGGCATGTGAAATAAGTGCCACTGTTCGATAGTTTGAACATTCTTTAGTGCTTCCCTTTTTTGGTATGGGGATATAAGTTGATTTTTTCCAATCTGATGGCCATTCTTGTGTTTTCCAAATTTGCTGGCATATGGCATGCATCACCTTGACAGCATCATCTTGCAAGATTTTAAACAGTTCAGCTGGGATACCGTCGTCTCCTGCTGCCTTGTTATTAGCAATGCTTCTTAAGGCCCATTCAGCCTCACTCTTCAGGATGTCTGGCTCTAACTCACTGACCACACCATCAAAGCTATCTCCAATATTATTATCCTTCCTTTCCAGATCTTCCATGTATTCTTGCCACCTTTTCTTGATCTCTTCTGCTTCTGTTAGATCCTTGCCATCTTTGTTTTTGATCATACCCATTTTTGCCTGGAATTTACCTCCGATGTTTCTAATTTTCTGGAAGAGGTCTAAGTGTTGCTTATCAAGCTACAAAATAATTTTGATTAGAAACCTTGAAGATGATCTGATAGGATATGACTATTGAACACACCTTTTTGTAGCTCTGGATACTTATCCTCGGCTTCCTTTATTTAGCTAGAGGTGGGATCCCTATAGCATTAACTGCATATTTTTTGGTGTCTTTATGGCTCACAGTGGGACACCATAGTTGGGCTGAATGCACCAGGACCTGAAAGCCGCGACATCTTGATCATTCTACACTGAATCTTCAAAAAATTTCAATTGTAGGTGGCATTGGAGGTAAATTTCAGTGTACAGGTTTACAAATTCTAAATGTAAAAGCATGTTTTTCTTGCAGAGATTGAGAGAAAAAATAAATTCCACTGTTGAAATGTACAGAAGGAATGGGGGTTAGGAAGCAAATTATCCAGTCTGTCTGGAGTTTACTTGGAACATCTCATTTTCAGCTGAGTTAATTAGGCAAGTGATGAAGTAAATTCTGGTCCATCAAAATTTATGCTGTAATGCATACATAAAAGGGAAACAGAGACTGTGCAACTGTGAGGAACCTGTGGCTTTCCAGTTATTGCTGAACGACAGTTCCCAGCTTCTCCTACTGTTCACCATGCTTGGCAGGGCTTTTGGGAATTGTATTTCAAGTCAAATCTGAAAGGCCAGAGTCCCATCCCATGCTATAATGCAGTCCCATGTTACAATTCACTCCTTCTAAGCAAAATAAAGCAAACCATAACAGTACAGCAGAAAAAGCAATTAAAATAGGCTGCAGTGGATTGAATTTCTTGAAACAAAATAAAATTGACAATTTGTACCATAGGGTCATGACTGAGGTTTATAGAATTATGGAAGGAATGAGGTTTCTTTTCTCCCCTATATTAATGCTTGATGAAATATTCTGGCATAAACTCAAGATGGAAAATAAACTCCCGTTTGGGGGAGACGGGTGGTCATATAAATTTAAATAAATAAATAAATAAAATTCTTCACACAGTGGAGTATTAACTTAGAGGATTTGCTGCGGCAAGAAGCCACAATAGTACTGCATGAGCTTTTAAAAAGATATTTGGTGAAATCCCTGGAACACATATTAAGCACAAAGGAATTGACGAGGGACGCGGTGGCTCAGCGGGTTAAACCGCTGAGCTGTAGACTGCCGATTGGAAGGTCGTCAGTTCGAATCCCTGCGCAACGAGGTGAGCTCTCATTGCTAGTCCCAGCTCCTGTCGACCCAACAGTTTGAAAGCTTAGCAAGTAGATAAATTGGGTACCACCTTAAGTGGGCAAATTTGCTGGCGTCCTGTTGGGAGTCGGCCACCGAACGGAAGATCTTCAATGGTGGCGGCGACGATGGATCCCAAAGCAGTAACATCTACAGGATGTCAGCAGCCGGCTCCGACGCAAGGTATCGTGGGACATGTAGTCCAGTAGCCACGGAAGAGTCGGTTCCCTTACCCCTTCCCTTAGCTCACGGATTAATGGATGTAATGTATAAAATGAAATGTATACATGTATGTAAGCCGCCTAGAGTCCTCCGTTAGGGAGGGGATAGGCGGGGTATAAATATCTAGATAGATAGATAGATAGATAGATAGATAGATAGATAGATAGATAGCCTTGTTCAGGGGGAATATACTTCTGAATTTCTGTGGCTTGAATCATGTCAACTGGATTTCTATTTTCTCAGTAGAAACGTTTCACTCCTTATCCAAGGAGCTTCTTCAGTCTGAGTAAAGTTAGTAAGGGAATCCTTAAATACGTTTCTAGGGTGGCTGTGTGACCTTGCACCTGGGGCTAGGTCATGGTTATTTTGAGATGTTTATTTCTAAGTCCCATTATCATCTAAAGGAGGATCGTTAAGATCACCCTGCTGCTGTTGAGCTTGCAAAATGGTCTTAATCTTCCTAGGCACAGAAGACAAAGCAGGAAGGAAGATAGGGGAAAGGTTGTGCCTGAGGCCCCCACCGCTATTCAAGGAAGGATTTTCCAAGTTGGCATAAATGGATTCCTTGACTCCTCTCTCAAACCACCTATCTTCTCTGTCTAAAATGTGAACATTAATGTCCTCAAATGAGTGTCCTTTTTCCTTTAGATGAAGATAAACTGCTGACTCTGGTCCTGTGGTGTTACTTCTCCTGTGTTGGGCCATCCTCCTGTACAAAGGTTGTTTGGTTTCTCCAATGTAGAGTTCAGAGCACTCCTCACTGCACTGGATTGCATACACTACATTGCTTTCCTTGTGTTTTGGAGTTTGATCTTTGGGGTGTACAAGCCTCTGTCTCAGTGTGTTGGTGGGTTTGAAATATACAGGTATGTGGTGTTTGCCAAATATCCGTTTTATCTTTTCAGACACACCAGCCATGTAAGGAATGTAATTTCAGGAATTAGTAGTTGGAGGAATCCACTACTACAGCATCTCCATCCAATGGTTGGGCAGCCTCTCTTTGAAGGGAAGCCCAGAGGAGGGATGGGACATTCACTCCACCAAGACCAAAACATTGCCTCCCCCTGCCTCCCCCTGCACTAGGTCCTCTGGTACCGCATTTTAGACTTGCAGAAACCATATAGACCTCTATCACAACACAACCTAGGGCAAGCCTATGTCTCCAGGGTTCAGCGTTTCCATGCCTCCAACTTACAGCTCTGTTTGGAACCCCGGGCTCTGCTTCTCAATTGTTTCACACTTTTCTTTTGTGTTAGCCAAATACAAAAACATTATTAGCTGCGCTTGTGCCGGCAAGGCATAATTTCCTTGTCAGAGATTCTCAAGAGCCACATGGCTGACAGTCCAGTTTGTTCATCTTCCCTGCAATTTCTGAAGTAACAACATGCCAGTTAACTTAGTGTTGATTGTTCTCTTTACCCACACACCTCCTAAATCTTGTTTAGCCATACAGTTTTACTGACAGCTGTCAATTGGAGTTTTTATGGCTGTCTGCTGTTCTTCTACCCTGTTCTTTTTTTCCCTTCCTTCTGGAGTCCATCCCTCCCATTATATTCTTTTACTTTCATTTAGAATTCAGCCCTATGTTTTAGTATCTAAAGCAGAGCTTTCCAAACTTTTCATGTTGGTGACACACTTTTTAGACATGCATCATTTCGCGACACACTCTTACAGCAAGGCACAAGGCAGGCACTAGGACCTGCGCGGAATCACAGCAGGTTTGGAGGCAGCAGGGCACAAGGCAGGCACTAGGACCTGCGCGGAATCCTAGCAGGGCTCAGAGGCGGCAGCAGCAGCTGCGACACACCCAGACACTGCAGCTGACACACTAACATCCGGACACAGTTTGGAAAGCTCTGATCTAAAGTAATTAAAATATCAAAGGTTCTGAGAATTGGCTTAGCTTTGCCCTTCTGAGATGCTTTTTATTTGCAGGGAATGATACTTTCTAAGGAGAAAGCTAAATAGCTAAGTTGATTTGAATTTTGAGAGTTTTTTTTAAAAGAAGAAACCATGTTTCCAATAAGAACCATGTTTCCAATAAGAACCATGTTTCCAATAAGAACTTAAATTACTTACTGAAAAACTGGAAGATGCAGAATGTTTGAATATTTTATTCAGCACTGTGGAGAGTCAGACCAAATTGTTTCATAAAGGGGCAACATTTGAGTGGGGCTATTTGGCTATTTTTGCTTTTGAACTGTGGTGTTGGAGGGAAATTCTGAGAGTGCCTTGGACTGCAAGGAGGTCAAACCAGTCCATACTCCAGAAAATAAAGCCAGACTGCTCACTTGAGGGAATGATATTAAAGGCAAAACTGAAGTACTTTGGCCACATAATGAAAAAGCTATTTGAAGTACTTTGGCTATTTTTGCTTTTCATCTCTGGATACAAAGACCAGGAAGCAGGTGGTGTGGAAGACCCCCTCTTACTTAGACTTGAACAGCCTTTGGCACTGAAAGTGGAGCAGGGCTAGGCAACCCATGGTCTTCCAGATCTTGTTGTTGTTGTTCAGTCGTTAAGTCGTGTCCGACTCTTCGTGACCCCATGGACCATAGCACGCCAGGCCTTCCTGTCCTCCACTGTCTCCCGGAGTTTACTCAAATTCATGTTCATTGCATCGGTGATGCTATCTAACCATCTCATCCTCTGTCGTCCCCTTCTCCTTTTGCCTTCAGTCTTTCCCAGCATCAGGGTCTTTTCCAGTGAGTCCTCTCTTCGCATTAGGTGGCCAAAGTATTTGAGCTTCAGCTTCAGCATCTGTCCTTCCAATGAGCAGTCAGGGTTGATTTCCTTTAGGATTGACTGGTTTGACTTCCAGATGTGCTAAACTACAACTCCAGTATCTCTCTCTCTCAACCGTTCCGGATTGAGCTGTTAGGTGTTGAAGTTCAGTGACAACTGGATGTAGGTTTCCACTCTGGAGAATAGTAGCAACAGAAGGCTATTCTCATATTTTGCTTATGAACTTCCTGGAGGCATCTGATTGGCTAAGATGGGGAAACGTCCTGGACTAAATAGGACTGTGGGTTTGATCAGCTAAGGACACTTTTTGCATTCTTCTGGTTATTTTACTGCTTAGATGTGAGTGCCAGTTTGGTCTAGTGGTTAAGGCATCAGGCTAGAAACCAGAAGACCATGAGTTCTAGTCCTGCTTTAGACACAAAGCCAGCTGGGTGACCTTGGGCCAGTCCCTCTCAGCTCTAGAAAGGATATGGCAAACCAATTCTGAATTCTTGCCAAGAAATCTGCTGGACCTTGTCCAGGCAGTTGCCAGGAGTCAAGACTGACTCAAAAGAGTCCCCCTAAGGGGAGATGGAGCAGTGATATAAATTGAATTATAAATAAATAAATAGGACAAAAAAAACACACCCCTGCTTAAGTACATACAAGTCTTCACTTAACAACCATTCGATTAGTGATGGTTCAGACTTACAACGGTGTTGAAAAAAACGACTTACGACTAGTTCTCACACTTATCACCATCGCAGCATCCTCACGATCACATGATCATGATTTGGACGCTAGGCAACCGGTTCGCATTTATGACCATCGCAGCATCCTGTGGTCACATGATTGCCATTTTTGACCTTCCCAGTCGGCTTCTGGCAAGCAAAAACATTGGGGAACCACATGATTCACTTAACAACCACATGGTTTGCTTAACGACTGCTTCAGAAAAGGTAATAAAATTGGGTCGGATTCGCTTAATGACCACTTCGCTTAGCAACCAAAATTCCGGTCCCAATTGTGGTCGTTAAGTGAGGACTACCTGTAGTGAATTTAGCTCATTTTTCAAAGAGCCATGGTGTTCCTCCTCTTAATCTCTTAAAAGCAGAACAGAAGGCTGATTTACCTGGACAACATATAAGAAATTTAGGATTCTCTCCGACAAATTGTTGGAGCAATTGAGGTCATCTCTCCTTCTCTAGCTGAAGATTTGACCTGGGATCAGACTCTTCTGCAAATGTAATTTAAGTTTTGTGACTAAGCAGGGCTCCTGTATGAAGCAATGTACTCAGTGGGCATTTAACTTCAGCTCACACCTGCTACCAACTCTTTGTGTGACAACAATTGAGTTCTTAAAGCCCTGAGCTATTTCAAACCAGGGCTATCAAATACCCACTTTGATCTCTCCAGGATTTTTCCTTAAGTGAAGTGGAACTCTGGGCTATTGTTTCTCTTTCCTCTACTGAATTTTTTGGCTCTCAAAAGAATGGATTTATATTTTAGTTAATATATAACAATGGACAGAATGGATGCTGTTTGTATAAGGCTGATTTGATTTGTCTTGTGAATCTACAAAAGGTACAAAAGGAGTTGGGGGCAGGGAGAGAAGAATCGTGTGAACTAAGCTGGTAGTCTCCCAGAAAGCTGCTAGAGTAAATAATAACAGGCAGGGAGAGAGAGAAAAAAAATCTGCTAATTTCAAGCTTGGTTTAAAAGTAGCATGGAGAGTGGGGAGAATTGAATATACTGTATCTGCTAAATTGGGAGGGAAAATAGCCTTTAAACCTGCTCTTTCCTCTCCTCTCCTCTGGGAATATCAACAAAGCAGTGAAATGAAATACTAATATTAAATTCTCAGGCCTCTGAAATCTCTTAGTAACTCTAATGCTTTGGACTGAAGTACAGTTCAGCATTATCATCATTACCATCACCGCCATTATTAATTTTATTCTTAAATGCTGGTGAGAGCAGGAAGAATGTTGGCAAAATTGCCAAACTGAGCAGGCTTCTACTTTCTCTTGGGACTTTAAGGGCTGCTTGATTTGGGGAGAAGCAGCACGCAAAGCTTTCTGCAGCATGGAGCTGTCATCTTCTGGTCAGACTTTAGCACGTGACACAGAAGCAGGGACTAGGGGAAAAAGGGAAAGAAAAGTAGTAGACACAAGAGAAAGAGGGTTGAAAGCTTTGCTGTGTCTCAGATTATAAGACGGAGAGCACATCCAGGTATCTTCCAGATTTTCAAATGTTGCTGAGAAAAAGGATGCTTTTTCTGACCTATTCCTATTACTGACCTTCCACTCATAGCAACAGTGGGAACAACTGAAGTCTCTCACCAGCTTCAGTGGGTAGGAAAGGTGAGTTATCCAAAAGGCCATCTGACCTGCTTCAATGGTCAGATCTGAGGCTTTCCTGCCCCAGATCATGTTGGGGCTAATTGGTCATGAGTTATTCCTGGGTCTGGAGTATGATTCATGAAAAGAGAGCCTCAGTGTCTCTGGGAAGATTTTCTTTGTATCATTGAAAAAGAAATTTTTATCCTCTTCCATTTTTAACTGAAAATTGTGGGAGCTAACCATCATGATATAAGGGGTCTCTCTTTTTCTTTTAACACCACTTTCAAGCATCCAATTATCCTCAATTTTTATAGGAGAACTCTGTTCAGACATTTGAGCTTGTGCTACACAAAGCATCTCCGCCGCCTGACTGTATAGTGTCCATGTCTCTAGGGCAGTGTTTCTCAACCTCAGCAACTTTAAGACGTGTTGGCTTCAACTCCCAGAATTCCCCAGCCAGCTGCTCTAGGGGGTCTGTATCTCTAGAAAGAGGGGAACAATATAGTTGTTTGCTTAAGGAAGAAAGGTGGGATTGCATACTTCTTTCAAAACCTCATGTTGACCTTCTTGTTGGAGGTCCCAGCAAATCAGCATGCCTTATTAGCATATGAGAAGCTTGTTCTAGGATGACTCTCTGTGCTTCTGGAGGAAACTGTTTGTTGCTCCTCCCACTTCCTCTTTCTCTCTCTCTCTGCCTTTTGCCACCATCGAAGGAGCACACGGCTGCTGAGCTCCTCTCCATCGAGAGGCCATGCCTAGGCCTCAATTCCAGAAGCTTTCCCCTTTCTCCACGCAGCTCTTGGCAGCAATGAGGGCCAAGGGTAAATTCAGTTTAGTAGGGAAAACACAGAAGAAGAAGAATCATTCCTAACAGAATGGATGTAACTGAACTGGACCAAATTAAAGTAAGAACTCTTTTGAAACTACTTTGTCTAAGCATGTAATTCTTTATGCTTGGGTGGGCTAAGTGCTAAGATCAATAACCTACATTTCTCTAATGTGCTCATTAATGCTATTTTGATAAAAACTCCTTTCTGTGTGTGATTATTGCTCCGCTGCACTAAGCTCTGCTCCATTCAGTGGTCCTAGCAGTCCACTAATGGCAATCACTTCTCTTATCCATCTCTTCTGGCAATCATGAGCCCATGATCTCCCGAGTCAGACTGCAACCCTTAATCTAGAGCTGGTATGACCTGTCATGGGCACCTCATATTCTGTTTTCTTTTTCTGTCTCTGGACTGTAGCAGCTGCTTGCACAAGTCAAATCACTTACATTGTATTCTCCAAGCACCAGGTAATCTTTACATTTGCAATTTGAGATCTGCTCATGTGCTGCCCTTTCTTGTTCTCTCTAGTCATCCCAATCCATGCCAAGAGGTCCATGCCATGATCTCCCTGTAGTGGTGGTGATTTGAGCAGCTGATAGTAGGTCAAAATCATGTCAGAAACCTCTCCAGCCCCTGTAACCCAGAATGTGTTCATCTCGCCTTAAATCAGCTTTCCCTAACCCAGTACTATATTCATCTACAATTTATTTATTATTTATTTATTAGATATATGCCCTGTTCTACTTGTATAAACATTCAAGATGACTTGCAATGTTTAAAACAGAAATACAATATTTAGAATATAAAATTAAAATAAGTAAAATTAAAATTTGATTAACAATTAAAAGTTTGATGCCTTTGCCTTTGCGTAAACACTGGGAAAGTGGAGACCAAATATGCCTCCCTAGATGTAGAGCATTCCGCAAGCTGGGAGCCACACAGGAGAAGGTCTTCTCCAACATATCGGGTAAATGAGCCTCTGGCAGATGAGTTTCTTCAAAGGGATTCTCATGTTGATCAAAGTGAGCAGACAGGTTAATAGAAGAAATAGTCCCTCAAACAGTCGAGTATTAAACTCTGTAAGTGTTTGAGGATCGGGACATTCGCAGGGAGACCAAAATGCTTGTTTACAAAGCCATTGTACTACCAACCCTTCTGTACACCTGTGAAACATGGACCCTCTACAAACGCCACCTCCAACTTCTTGAAAGATTCCATCAACGCTGCCTCCGAAAAATTCTGCAAATTACTTGGGAAGATAGGCGGACTAATGTTAGCGTATTAGAAGAAGCGAAAACCACCAGCATTGAAACAATGATCATCCAACATCAACTTCGCTGGACCGGTCATGTTGTTCAAATGCCTGACCATCGTCTTCCAAAGCAGCTACTTTACTCCCAACTTAAGAATGGAAAACGGAATATTGGTGGACAGCAAAAGAGATTCAAAGATACTCTCAAAGCTAATTTAAAAAAATGTAATATCATCATTGAGAACTGGGAAGCCCTAACTCATGAGCGTTTCAATTGGAGGTCATCCTTTATTAATGGCGCTATGGACTTTGAAGAAGCACGAGTACAGGGCGAAAAGGAGAAAAGAGCTAAAAGGAAGGCATGTCAGGCAAACCCTCATCATGACCGTCTCCCACCCGGAAACCTATGCCCTCATTGTGGGAGGTTGTGCGGATCCAGAATTGGCCTTTATAGCCACTTACGGATCCACTGTTAAAATTTTACCTTTGGAAGACAATCTTACTCGGCTATGAGTGATCGCCAATGAAATGAAATAATAGAAGAAATAGTCCCTCAAACAGTCGAGTATTAAACTCTGTAAGGCTTTAAAATTCAGCACCAGCTTCTTCAATTATGCTCAGTAAGCAATAGACAACTAATGGGAATCTATCACTACAGGGCTCATATTATCTCTGTACCCCAGAGCTTTCCAAACTTTTCATGTTGGTGACACACTTTTTAGACATGCATCATTTCGTGACACACTCTTACAGCAGGGCATCATTTCGCCACACACTCTTACAGCAGGGCACAAGGCAGGCACTAGGACCTGCGCGGAATCACAGCAGGTTTGGAGGCAGCAAAGCACAAGGCAGGCACTAGGACCTGTGCAGAATCCTGGCAGGGCAGGTTTGGAGGCAGCAAGGCACAAGGCAGGCACTAGGACCTGCGCGGAATCCTGGCAGGGCTCGGAGGCAGCAGCAGCCATGACACACCCAGACACTGCAGCCGACACACTAACGTGTCCTGACACACAGTTTGGAAAGCTCTGCTGTACCCTGTACTGGTAATCATCAGCATTTCACAGACATTCTTTTCAAACATAGCCCCTCTCAGGCAGAATGTAGGCAAGTCATGGATAATCATTGCTAAGTAACAGTTCAGGAAGTGTTGCCCCTGGCATTCTAGTCATAATTTGTGAAGGCCCTCCTCTTGCTGTTGTACTGTTGTTCAGTTGCTTCTGGCTCTTTGTGATCCAATAGGCACCTGCCAGGTTTGTCAGTAACTCCTTGAGTTCTTGTAAGCATCTGTTTAAGTCATCAGTGCTGGTATCTAATCACCTTGCCTTCTGTTGGCCTCTTTTAAAGTTACTTACAGTTTTTCCAAGCACCAGGATCTTCTGCAGTGATTCTTGCCTTTGCAAGAATGTGCCTAAAATAATTAAGCCTCAGCTTCATTATTAGTGCTTTTAGTGAGCAACCCGGTTTTACTTCATCTAGTGCTGAATGATTTATTCTTCTTGCAATCCAAGGTATTTTCAGCAATTTTCTCCAGCACTGCAACCCAAAGGGTTCAATTTTTCTTTGTTCAACCTTTTACAGCCATATGTTTCACAACCGTATCTTACAACTAGGAAAACGATGGCTTTAATAATGTGTACCACTGTTGTCTACAAATTGGCATTTTCTCTAGCTCTGCCATGATCTTTCTCCCAATGTGCAGGGTGGTCTTTATTTCATCTTTGTATTTTTAAGTCTAGGAAGATAAAGTCTGTTACTACTGTACTTTTAATGACTTCTCCACCCATATCTATTCGGATAGCATTGCCTGTTGATGTAATCTAGACATAATCTTAGTTGTTTAATACAGGTAGTCCTCGACTTACGACCAATTGTTTAAGCAATTTTACAAAGTTACGACAGC
The DNA here is from genome assembly GCA_023362775.1 of Charina bottae. Lineage (NCBI taxonomy): Eukaryota > Metazoa > Chordata > Lepidosauria > Squamata > Charinaidae > Charina > Charina bottae. The sequence goes on from JALMGJ010000002.1 coordinate 163,979,237, forward strand.
ACTGAAACAAATGACTTACAACTGGTCCTTACACTTATGACCGTCACAGCATCCCCGCAGTCATGTATTCAAAATTTGGGCATTTGGCAACCAGCATGTATTTACGACGGTTGCAGCATCCCAGGGCCATGTGATCATCATTTGCAACCTTCCCAGCTGGCTTCTGACAAGTAAAATCAATGGGCAACCATGTGATTCACTTAAGGACCACATGGTTTGCTTAATGGCCACATGGTTCACTTAACGACTGTGGCAAAAATGTCGTAAAATTGGGTGCAGTCACATGATGCCTCGCTTAATGACTGCACTGATGATTTTTTCCGCTCCCTATTGTAGTTGTAAGTCAAGGACTACCTGTCAAGGAGAGGTGGCTGTTGTCATCTGGGAATCCCTAGTGGCCGTCAGGGGCTCTGCTCCACAAGTATCTGGATGTGAGACCTTGTTTTTCAAGTTGGGTTCCCGAAAACAGTTGGGGGTGTTGCTACTGTACCAGCCTCCCTGCTGCGTAGCAACCTCCCTGCCTGAGCTGCTGGAGGCCATCTTGGGGCTGGCGGTGGAGTTCCCCAGGCTTATGGTTTTGGGGGACTTCAACCTGCCTTCCCTGGGGCAGGCCTCGGAAATGGCCCGGGAGTACATGGCCACCATGGTGGCCATGGGCCTGTTTCAGATTATTCGGGACCCAACTCGAGACAGTGGCCTCACACTGGATTTAGTCTTCTTGTTGGAACAGTGGCAATGTGATCTGAGGGGAGAATTACATCTCTCCCCTTTGTCATGGTCGGATCACGCCCTGGTGACCTTGAAATTCTCTTATGCTGCTCCCCTCCGCAGAGAGGCAGGACTACGATTGGTCCGCCGCCGGCGACTGATGGACCCGGTTGGGTTCCAGAGGGAGCTGGGGGTTATACCCGAGGATCTGCGGCATGGTCCAGCGGAGGCTCTGGCTGCTACCTGGAACAGGGTGGCGGCCGAGGCCTTGGACAGGATCGCGCCTGTGCGGCCTCTCTTATCCTGTCGAATCCGACACTCCCCATGGTTTACGGAGGATTTGAGGGTTCTGAAGAGGGTTAAGAGATGTCTAGAGTGCCACTGGAGGAAGACAAAGACCAAATCCAACCGAACACAAGCTAGAGCCGCTATTAAGGCCTACCTTGTGGCGGTAAGAGTGGCAAAACAGCAATATTTCTCCGCTCTTATTGCATCTGCAGAATGCCACCTGGCGGCCCTGTTTAAAATCACCCAGTCCCTATTGGGGAAATGGGATTCTGAAATCCATCTGCAGGGCCGTGCTGAGGAGTTTTCAGGGCATCTGCAGGATAAAATCACTCGGATCCGTTCCAAGTTGGACTCCGAGCGTGAGACAGGGTCTGAGGAGATACCCAGGGAACATTCTTACCTAGTTATCTGGGAACGGTTTGATCCTGTTGGGCCTGAGGAAGTGGACCGGATCCTCCGGACTGTAAATGCCACCACCTGCCAATTAGATCCATGTCCCTCCTAGCTGGTGAAAGCAACCTGGGAGGTGACATGTGGCTGGGTCCAGACAATGGTAAATACATCCTTGATAGAGGGGTTGTTTCCGGCGGCCTTTAAGGAGGCGCTGGTGCGCCTCCTCAAGAAACCATCGCTGGACCCTACTGTACTGGACAATTTCCATCCAGTCTCCCACCTCCCCTTTTGGGGAAGGTGGTTGAGAAAGTGGTGGCGTTGCAGCTCCAGAGGATCCTGGATGAAACAGATTATCTAGACCCCTTTCAGTCAGGTTTCAGGCCCAGTCATGGGGTGGAAACAGCATTGGTTGCACTTATGGATGATCTCTGGTGGGAGTGGGATGGGGGCAGTGCATCCATCCTCGGTCTTCTTGACCTCTCAGCGGCTTTCAATACCATCTACCATGGTATCCTTTTGGGCCGACTCAGGGAGTTGGGGGTTGGCGGCGTGGTTCTGTGCTGGTTCACCTCCTTCCTCCAGGGCCGGTCCCAATCTTTGTTGATACGGAGCGAGAGATCCAGCCCGTGGCCCCTTCTTTGTGAGGTGCTGCAGGGCTTGGTACTCTCTCCGCTCCTTTTTAATATCGCTGGGCGAAATCATCCATCAACACAGGATGAGGTACCATCAATATGCTGATAATTATTATACATCTCCATCCCGGGTGAAGTAAATGTTGCTGTGACCACCCTTTCCAGGTGCCTGGGGGCTGTGGGGGTCTGGATGTGGAACAACAGGCTTCGGCTGAACCCTGGTAAGACGGAGTGGCTGTGGATTAATGGAGCCTCAGTATCAGAGAAGTTGTCAACTTTAGTTCTGGATGGGGTTGCACTGCCCCATACAGACCCGGTGCATAACTTGGGGGTCCTCTTGGACTCACGACTCCTGCTTGAAGAGCAGGTGGCAGTCGTGGCCAGGAGGGACTTTGCTCAACTTCATGTTGTGTGCCAGTTACACCCTTTCCTGGACTGAGCGGCCATTCGAATGGTCACTCATGCCCTGGTTATCTCCCATATAGACTACTGTAACACGCTCTACATGAGGCTATCCTTGAAGAATATCCGGAAGCTACAGCTGGTCCAGAATGCAGTCACGCGGGCAATCTTAGGTACCCCAAGGGTGGCACATATAACACCTTTGCTGGGCGAGCTGCACTGGGTTACAGTTTGCTTCCGGGTCCAATTCAAGGTGTTGGTTATGACCTTTAAAGCCCTACATGTCATGGGTCCAGGCTACCTGAGGGACCGTCTCATCCCCATCACATCGACCCGTCCCACCCGGTCATGCAGAGAGGGCATGTTACGGACCCCGTCTGTTAAAGAATTCCATCTCGCGGGGTCTTGGAAGCGTGTCTTAGCCCCTGCCCTCTGGAACATTCTTCCCCCGGAGGTAAGACAGACTCCCTCACTCCTGGACTTCCGCAAAAAACTAAAAACCTGGTTTTGCCAACAGGCCTTGGATAGGAAGAAGAATAGTCAGTCCTGGGGATGGTTGGCCGCCTAGAATGGCCCTTAAATAACCTATACTCACAGACTAATAGAGAACTTTAGCCATCTGGATTTTAGCATACTTTATATTTTTATTGTTTATTTATATGTATATTTACTATATTTATAATTGTATTGTATTTTAATTGTGTTTTTTGCTGTGAACCGCCCAGAGTCCCTCCTCAGGGGGAGACGGGCGTTGATAGAAATTTAACAAATAAAATAAATAAATTGAGCAGTACATTGGGATTTGCATTCTCTTTTTTCACCTTCCTTAAGTCTTCCTCTCTTCCAGCATCAAAGTAGTTTAATCAGCATATCTGAGATTGGTGATGTTTTCTCCCATCTTACAAATCCAAAGACAGCTGAGGATCAAGCAGCACTCAAGGAGCAGGCCTGCTGTTTTTAGGGATGTGTACGTGCAACACTATCTTGTTCACCTCAATCCTTGAATCCAATTTCTCTTTACCAACAACGCTTCTGTTGTTTCTGGATTTAATTTCAGCTTGTTTTCCTTCATCTAGCTCATTAGTAAAATTAGGCAGAGTTGAAGTACGACAATTGGTTTCTTAGAGTTAGGTGGAAAGGAGAAATAGTGATGACACCTGATCTAAAACACCTGGTGATCTTCTCTAGGGGTTTCATCTAGCTGTTGAATAGCAATGGGAATAAGATGGAACTCTGTGGGACATCATAAATCAATGGCCTACATTTCAAAGATTACCTCTCTCCCCCCCACCTTCTGGACACAGCCCAACAAAAAGGATTGGAACCACTGCAAACCAGTTCGTTCAAGACTCAGCCACAGTGGATAGCCCAGAAGGACACCATGATAGATTGTAAAGGAATTGACACGTTTGGGAGAACTAGTAGGACTGCATTCACAACATCTAATTTCTGTGCAGGGTTTAAAACAGACTAAAACAGTCTCAGTACCATATTTCCACCCCAACGCAAACTGAAATGATCTAGATAAGCAGCTTCATCCAAATGAATGTGGAGCTGTGAGGCCATCACCTTCTCAATCATCTTAGCCAGGAACAGAATATTCAAGACTAGTCTAAAATCCCCATAATTGAGCCAAAATAGCATAATGAGTTAATACTTCTGAGAGTTAGTTGAACACATTGCAAAAAAGTGAGTGGGGAAGATTGATTCCATTATGGAGAATTATTACTCTAACCAAGTTTTCCCAATGGTGGTGTCGCTTCTGTAGGAATTCTGGAATGGTAATACCAGAACTCCACGCAGCTTCTAATTTTTTTTTTATAGCAGAGCAGAAGCGTCCCAGTAAACTTGCACAAGGCTTAATCAGTTCAAAACACAAAATAATCTCACTTCACACATTAATGTAAAGTTACAGAAAAATAGCTTAGTTTTATTGTAGATCAGTTTCATGGTAGCAGAGGATGGTTCATGCGTGCGAGCGATAGGTTCTGACCAAACCCACAGTCTTCTTAATGTGGCCTTGCTGAATGCATGTATGAGCAACGTGGACAGCCATAGCTGACCATCCTCCCAGGTGGGGATTCAAGCAGGAAAGAGGGGAGGCGAAGGGAACAGGAACAGGAAATCGGGGTTCAGCCCCTCCCACACAAAGCAAGTAAGATTAGGTTACAGCAGAGGCTGCCTCCTCCTTCAAGCTTGTGTGAGACGTGCTTGGTTGAAACCTGATATCTCTAACAGCTTCTTCCACAAATAAGGAAACTATTATTAACTAGCTAGGATGAAGGGAACTTGCTGATGTTGGCAAGTTTCTCTTTTTTAAAAAAAACTATACTTTGCTCTGCAAAAAATCAGCAGGTAATACATATAATTGCCTGACATATATTACCTAGTCTAATGGCTGTACATCACCTTACGGGGAGGGTGCCAGTGTAAAGGCTGGTGGAAATAGCTGGGAGCAGCTTATCCCTTTCAGCTTACCTGCCCAGTCTGAAGATAAAAAGAGAATCTGAAGGTGCGAAGGGACAGTCCTTTTTTTCCCTTGTGTCTTTGGAAATCTTATTGTGATTTTACCATGTTCTTCTCAAAGATGTATAAAAGATGAGGATGCTTGCAGCCCTTTGAATATTTAGATCCCTCCCCATTTTTTACTTAATTCCTGACACAGCTCTGAGATGGAAACAGCCATGGCAAGGCTGCTCTCTTGCTGCAGTGCAATTGTGAGATACAGTATAGAAGCAAACCACCCACCCACGTGTTACATAAACAAGTTACATAAAGGCCCAGCACCAGATACAGCTGACAGAACTGGGATTTCACCAAGGGGAAATAAACTGCACTTCTGTTATCTGTTAACAGTTCATTCCTGCACACTAGAGGATGAGGATGAGGATGGTGAAGACGATAGTAGTAGTAGTAGTAGTAGTAGAGTAGTAATAATAATAACAACAGTAATGATTTTTAAAAGGCAAAGTCATATCAAGCTGAATTCTAAACTTAACACATTCAAAGGCTAAAACATTTGAGCATTTCTGGGTCTGATTTCATAATGAAGTTTGTGGAGCTTGAAAGGTTGTCATGAAAATGTTGCGTAGTTGGGAACAAAGCCTATCTTTTCTGCAAGATGAATAAAGCATGGTTGCACTTTCTTATATCTAACCCCTGTACGTGGTTTTGCTGCAACTACCATCTCCTTTCTAGATTCTTGGTGGAAGCTGAACATTTACCAAACTGCAATGCTTTTAAGATGGCTTTCTTTCTTTAGTCATTTCTGCTTTCTTTAGGCCCATGTATGTATGTGATTATTAAGTGGCCATATTATTGAACAGAATCCTTCCCTGATTTGCCTTCAATTTTGATATGAACACATGTTCCCATATTCCCAAACTTGCGTGTGGTTCCTAGAATTTCTAAAAATTGTCACTGATAGTAATTTTTAATGAGGAGAGGAAGAATTATTATGTGTATAAAGAGTTGTCATATTAACTATGTTTAATTAATTTTTTTATTTAATACAAGTTTCTGAAATGCAGACCCCAATGACCCTCGTGTGGTCATTGACCCTAAACAAGCTGGACACCCCACAGTAAGTGATATACTCTGGAAAGTGAAGTTATATGGTATCTCTGATAACAGATGTAGATCATACTTACAGACACAGCTGTAAAAGGAAGGAAGGAAGTTTTGGAAATTAAAAAAAAAACAGCAGCAATTCCTAGTGCAAAGATCTAGATTTGGAATGTTGAAGGCCTTCTTGTGGCACTTCTAGCAACACAAAGTTGTCATTTTCTAGGTATCCCTCCCAACCTGCTTTTGCTTAATATGTGTGTATGACAAAGATACAGGAGACTGTCCTGGTTCCCATTACTGCCCATAAAAGGTAAAGGTACCCCCCGCACATTTGTGCAGTCGTGTCCGACTCCAGGGGCCAGTGCTCATCTCCGTTCGTTAGCCGAAGAGCCAGCGTTGTCCGAAGATGCTTCCGCGGTCATGTGGCCAGCATGACGCATGCGGAACGCTGTTACCTACCCACCGAAGTGGTACCTATTAATCTACTTGCATTTGCATGCTTTCGAATTGCTAGGTTGGCAAGAGCTGGGGCGAGTGAGGGAGCTCACTCCGTCACGCGGGGCTAGGGATTCGAACCTCCAAACTTGCAATCTTCCAATCGACAAGCCTGGCGTCTTACCCACTGAGCCACCACGCCCCCCCCCCCAATTACTGCCCATAACATCTCCTATTTTTGTAATACAGCTTTATAATATTTTTTATTATTTATGTTTGCGATGATTTTAGCTCAGTGATGTTAGCTTGCTTCTAAAATTGTGAGGCAACATAACATTTCTTGGGAAATCATGGCAATCTGCTTCTAGAGGTATCAGAAGATACACAGTAATGAGAGAGGTGATTTGTCCATCCTAACCTCCCTGCCAGAACCCCCCCTCCCCGAATCTGATTGTTGCTACTGAAAAAGCCCTTTCAGGGTATATTTCTGTATCTCCTCATCCCAAACTTTAAAGGACTTTAATGGTCATGACTCCAGCTGGAGGGTTTTTTTCTGAGCAGTTGAATATCTATGTCGATTCATTAGTGCTACTGTTTTTTAAGGCTAGAATATATGCCACCTTGATAGTAGCATTTTGTATATTCTGTACCTCAGTAAGATTGGAAGGGGAATCAGCTCTGTGAATGTTTTCAAAATGTCTAATACAGGATGTTGGCATTTGCTTGCATCTGACTATGCAAGGGCAAGAACAGTGGCAGCCAATGAAACTTCTTCTACACAATTATTTAAAACAGAGGTACTGTAGATAACTCACAAGCCGCATATTACAAGCCTGTTTTTATAAGCAATTTATGTCACAAAATTTCTATGCTGCCTCCATCACGTGGCTCCTGGTGGCCCACATTTTTCATTTGCCACTCACCCACCCAATGTTGGGGCAAACTGCATAAGAACAGCCTTGAAGTATCAACAAGGGTTGGGGAAAAACTGTTCCTGCCAAATGCCAGAATGGAAATATAGGGTTTAAGATTTATATACAGTATGCACTTTAAAATAACGTTCAGCCATTTAAAAAAAAATCAAATTGGGTTGCCTTTTAAAGGGCTGAGATAATAATGCTTTTCTCGGTATCTAGCTTCCTGCTAATATACACGCTGTACATGTATATATTCTGGGAAAGAATATACATGTTACTACAAAGAGAAAGGACAAGGTTAAATAAATGAGTGGAGAACAGTTCCACCAGTAGCCATTAATCATTATGGTGGGGAACAGAAGAGGCAGCAGCGCAGCACCAAGGATGATCAGGTTGTGGTGAGACGCGAAGGACCGGTGTCTTTGTGAAGTCCTGCTTCTAAGCTGTCTTGGGGCATCTCTTCCCTTCAGGAGTGTGCAATCTTCCCTTGGCTTGAAGGCCACACCAAGATTTAGGAAGGTTTTTTTTAAAGGGATCATTGAAGAGTGAGCAGGGCCAGGAATCATCACAGAGGGATGTTTGGGGTTTTAAGGGGGAAAAAGGGATGCCTGTAATTCTCCAGAAAAAAAAAAGGGAAAGAAGTGTCTACTTTTTGGCACCCTCCTCAACTCTCTGCATACTGGTGAGTCACAGGTTTCTGAATTTTGCATCACTAGTCTAGTGCTAGGAGTGAAAGTTCAGGATCAAATAAAAACTTGCCTGGATCAGTATTGATATATCTGAGGATCTTGTAACAGGTATCCTGAAACTTGTAATATCAATTTATCTGCATTTTGCCAGGCGTAACTTTTTTCGCCATGCCTGAAGCCACTGTGCCAGCAAACTACCAGAATTCCTCCTTCTGCACACCTATAATTACAGGTAGTCCTCAGTTAATGACAGTCCTGTTTACCAACTGTTCAAAGTTACGATGGCCCTGAAAAAGTAACTTTATGACCAGTCCTCAAACTTACGACTGTTGCAGCATGCCCGTGGTCACGTGATCACCAGCGCGCATTTATGGCTGTTGCAGCATCCCATGGTTACATGATCGCCACTTGCGAGTTTCACAGCTGGCTTCCGACAAGCAAAGTTAATGGAGAAGCTGGCAGTAAATTTGCAAGTCGTGGTCATGTGATGTCTCACTTAATAACCGTGGGTGGTTCACTTAACGACTGCAGCAGAACTGATGTAAGTCCGGCTCAGTCACATGTTTTGCTTAACGACTGCATCGTTTAGCAACACAGTTGCCAGTCCCAATTGTGGTTAAGTGAGGAGTAACTGTATGTATCTTCTTAATCCTATCAATCTTTTCTGTGATGCTGAGGGAAGAATGCAGGATCCTTTGCCTCTTATATCCTGATAACTCTGTGAGATAGTTTACATCAAAAGATGACAAGGCTCAAGGTCATGCAGTCAACTTCAAGGTGAATCTGCAGCTCCTTCAGCCCTAATCCAAACAGTTATCCAGTTGGGGATCTCTAGATGTGTTGTCCTCCAGCTCCCATCATCCACAGTTCGCTAGAGAAAACTCATGCATGATAATTATGTTAGTCCAATATATCAGGAAAATGCCAGGTTGGGGAAGCCTGTTTTAACCACATCAGCCACCGCCATCTGAATCCCTCCAGAAGTGTTGAGACGTTTTAAAAAATGAAAATTCTATGCTTGGAATGATCAGGGATGCAACTGAAAATAAAAGCCAATAGAGCAAAGCTTTTATATAAACCTATGATGAGTGTACACCTATAATACTGTGTACAGTTCTGGTCACCATATGTGAGAGATGAAACTGCAGAGCTGGGAAAGGTACCAAACTGGGCAACAAAAAATATTAGCAGGTTGGAGTAGCTTCCCTATGAGTAAGCTTCTGGAGCTAAGATGTGCAAGTGGAAATGTGATTGATTGATTGGTTGATTGATTATGTGCCATGAAGTCAGTGTCAACTCTTAGCGACCACATAGATAAATTTTCTCCATGATGATCTGTCTCTAACTTGATCCTTCAGCTCTCCCAATGGTGCACTCATCGCCACTGGAACTGACTCCGTCCACTTGCTGCTGGTCGTCCTCTTCTCTTTCCTTCCACCTTTCCCAGCATTAGAGCCTTTTCCAGAGAGCTGGGTCTTCGCATACTGTAATATGTCCGAAGTAGGATAATAGGAGCCTGGTCATTTGTGCCTCGAGTGGGAACTCTGGGTTGATTTGTTCGATGATCCTTCGGTTTGTTTTCTTGGCTGTCCACAGTATTCTCAGGAGTCTTCTCCAACACCAATATTTAAAAGCATCAGTACTCTTCCTCTCCTGCTTCTTCAAAGCCCAACTTTTGCTCCCATAGAGTGTCACAGAGAATACCATCATTTGCACTGTTCTGATCTTTGTAGGTATAGACACACCACGGCATTTGAGTATCTTTTCCAAGGAAACATGATAGAGATGTATAAAATGAAGTCTCCCTAGTAGAGGTTGGTGATGGCATGGACACATCATCCCTGTGCAGACATGAGGTTGAGGAAAGCTAAGGGGGGGTGGGTGCTTAGCTCTTAAAGCAAATAATCCTCACCTCTGGACAGTGTTTTAATTGAACTGATGGGAGCAATGACAGGCACTTTGCAGATGCTAGTGATGGTTTTTTTCCCCTTACCATCTGGAGCTCAGCTGGGGCATCAAAAATAGCTCAAGTTAAAATGATCTGCTATAAGCTATAGATGGCAGTCTCTAGTTTGAGACTCTGTCGAGTTTGACTTCTGTTAACTACTTTGACACGGCTTAGTGTCATTTTGCTTACCAACAATACAGAAGTGGTTTCTCATTGCCTTCTTTTGGAGTTGTTGATTCCTGACTTCTCGATGTAGTCCACAACCCTGGCATTTCCGGGTGGTCTCCCGTTCAAAGACTAATCAAGCCAGAGGCTGTTTGTCTTTTTGCAAGAACAGTCAGGCTTGGACCTGTGCTGCCACCTGCTGTGACTGAAAAGATGGAGAGAAAGAAGTTTCCCCCCCTCACGGTGCTAGAATTGAATGTCACCCATAAAAACTAAATGCTTATAGATTCAGGACTGATAAACAGGAAGTGCTTATTTGCACAAGGCTACCATTTAAGGGGTGTGGTGGCTCAGCGGGTAAGACGCCAGGCTTGTTGATCGGAAGATCGCAAGTTTGGAGGTTCGAGACCCTAGCCCCGCGGGACAAAGTGAGCTCCCGCACTCGCCTCAGCTCTGGCCAACCTAGCAATTCAAAAGCATGCAAATGCAAATAGATAAATAGGTACCACTTCGGTGGGTAGGTAACAACGTTCCGCGCGCGTCATGCTGGCCACATGACCGTGGAAGCGTCTTCGGACAACGCTGGCTCTTCGGCTAACAAACGGAGATGAGCACCGGCCCCTAGAGTTGGACACGACTGCACAAATGTGCGGGGGTGGGTGGGAACCTTTACATTTTTACCATTTAGACCAGTGTTTCTCAACCTTGGCTACTTTAAGACGTGTGGACTTCAACTCCCAGAATTCCCCAGCCACCATGGGGAATTCTGAAAGTTGAAGTCCATAGGTCTTAAAGGAGCCAAGGTTGAGAAACATTGCTGTAGGTAAACAGAGTATAATGCCCTGCCTAGCAGGGGTTTTAATCAAATACATCAGGGACCCATCCATGAATTCTGGGAGTTGAAGTCCACACATCTTAAAAGTTGCCAAGGTTGAGAGACACTGATTTAGACTGATTCAGAGAAACACCAGACAGATTCAAGGGGGAAATCAGATCAGGCTCTCAGTGTTTGTTACTCTTGAGGGCTGTTCGCTATCTCCAGAATTACGGGCTCTACTTCTTCGGTACCGGCTACTAAGGAGCAAAGCGGAGGAGGGCTGTCTTGCGTATTGATGAGCGTCAATTTCTGCTTCCTTCAGGCTCCTCTGCACGTGCTCAGAGAACCTGTCGCAGCGAGGCCGGCTGCTGGGATCGAATACAACCTCGCTCGCGCGGCAAAGTGCGCTGCCCCGAAAACCGGACCAACCAGCAACTGGGTGGCGCTTTGGTTACTCTCTGCCTGTTTTGTTCGGCCAGCCTCTCCCTATACTGTACCAGCGTAGCAGGCGCCGCCGCGTCGCACCTGCCGCAACAGGGACCAGCGGGCAAACCGCCGCCGCTGCCTTGGCGTTGCTCCCTCGCCGAAAGTTGCGCTGCGAGCGGTCTGCTTCAGAAATCCGGATGCGCTCGGAGGAATCAGCAGCAGGAGCCACCGCCGCGCCAGCCTTGACAGGATCGCTCCGGGTTGGGACGCCGCACAGGGGTCTCCCACGGCAGAAAGGGCGAGCAGATCCGGGTAACTGCAAGCAGAGCACGCTGCCGGCGCTCGGCTGCAAGGCCGGCCCTCTCTCAGGCTCAGGATCTGGGCGCAGGGATAGCGGGCTCTCGCTGCGGCGAGGGAAGGGGGTGGCCGGCGGCCCGGCGCGGGGCCATTTTAGCTTCGATTCCAAGCCCGGGACGCTTTGGGGCATCCGCGAAGGCGAGCGGATTTGGAGAGGCGGATCTAGACGCGCCTCCGGCGAGGGGAACAGCGGCAGAAGCGTTTCTTCTTCCCCGCGGATCCGCGCGTGGGTGCTGCGGAAGGGGAGCGGTGGATCAGGGAAGCCTGGCTCCGGAGGAGAGGGGAAGAAGGAGGGGGCGCCTCCAAGCCGCCACCCCCTCTGAGGGAGGCCATGATGGGGGAGCGCCCAGACTGGCACACGAGCGGCGGGGCGGGGGGATTGGCTGCCAGTCACCCAACGGAGGATGATTCAGGCGGCGCGCTCGGCCCGATCCCGCCCCTCGCTCCTTTACTCCCGCGCCGGCAGCGAGTTCCCGAGATAGGGATGAGCGCCGAGAAATCAGCCGGTAACACGGCGGAACTACCGCGCAGGCGGTGGGGGTGGGGGAAAGAGAGGGCTCTGGTTGTCAGGCCGCTCAGCAGGGACGGAGGTGGTAGGGAGGCTGTGTGTTTGTGTGTGTGTGTGTGTGTGTGTGTGTGTGAGTGAGAGAGAGAGAGAGAGAGAGACTCCGAAGATTGCCGTGGGGCGGGAGGTGCAAGCGGGCTCCTGTTTGGGGAGGGGGTCATCATTTCTTTCTCTTTCCTCCCCCATCCCCACCCCATCGCCGCTGGCGTATAAAGATCCCGCGATGGAATCCCCGCACCTCGAATTGCTGGAGTCCCCGGAGGGCTGTCCTTCCCCTCTGGAGCTCAAGTCTGCCCCCAGTAAGAAGATGTGGGTCAAGCTCCGAGCACTGTGAGTAACCCTATCGCGGCTTTCGTGCAGTTCAGGTCGGTCCGTCTTTTCTGCGGTTAGTTTTTCTGCCCCGGCACTCTCCGACCTTCCCTTCTGGTAGCCTTGGAGACTTCGCCAGTTTCTTGCAGTCGGACTTAGCCTTGCAGCTGGATCGGCGGGCAAGGATTTGCTACAAGTGTGTGCGTGTGTAGTTGTGGGAGGGGGAAAGGGTGCTTGGTTTGCAGCACTGCTCCCCCCCCCCCACGTGTTCTCTAGGCTCTGGACAGAGAATGGGGCATCCAGTGGTTCCCTGTGTCCAGTCAACCCGATCCCCCTCTTTGGGGTTCAGTTAAGCTTCGGCGCATGTGAGTGAGTTGATAATGCTGAATTTTGTGTATGCTGCTGACATTAGGTATTGCCAGGCTTCACCGCTGGGAGGCTTTTTATTTTTTTTCCCTGCCGCAGCAATTAATAGCTCTGGCTGAATAACCTCAAGCTGCTTTGGTATGAAACTTCCCTCCCCCTTCCACACTCCTGCTGTTGCCAGCAGCTCTGGTTAAGTGTTCGTTGGGGGGTTAGCATGAGAAGGCATCCTGCCGGTGGGGTGAGTTGAAAAGATGCTTGTTGTCATTTTGCATCTGTGAGGACTAGAAGCTTGAAGTGCATCCAGATAAAACTTGCCTGCCACTCATTTGGTCATTTGGTGTCCACTGTGAGGTGTGAGAAGGAGTAATGCAAAATCACTCCCCCAAAGCAATAGTGTATAGAATTCAACATAGAAAGCCTCTCTTTCTCTTTCTGTATCTCTCTTCAGCTCATCACCTCTCACCTGTTGTTTTTGGTTTTCATTAATTGAAGATTTAAGGTGTTCCAAATGTCTGGGTGCAAAGATTGTGCTTAGCCACTGAGCTAAAGGTCCACAGCATACTTTTTTTTTTTTAAAAAAAAGGACTTTATTAATTTTCAGAGTATAATTAAAATACAGAATATAGAATATAGAAAAGCTAGAATACAGGACATAGATAGCCAGCCAACCCTATGTCTGCTGAGCAGTTTCCAGTGCTACTATTATTATTGTTCCTAATACCTAGAGATAAGCCAAACCACTGCATGGTTTGGAGGTAGCCTTTACCAGCGCACTCAAGATAAAATCCTGTATCATTTGCCTGGGAAGCAGCCTGGTTTTCATACAGAAGGCGTCCCTTTGATTGATTCAGGAGTCAATTTATATCAGTGAAACTTGTGGGATGTGCTGTAATCTGCTGCCTCTGGACACAAAGCCCTTGTATCTTTGCTCCTGAAATCGCCATTCCACAATCCAATGCTGGTCAGATGTTTTGGATTACAACTCCCATCACTCTCAGCTTGCCTCAGCATTGCTCCTAATGGCTAAGTCTGGTGGGGCTATAGTGCGGTGCACCTGGAGAGCAGTGATGTTCCCAAGTTGGAATTTGTTAATGTACCGCCGTGTGCTGGAAATGTGTTGTTGAAATTGTGGAACCGCAAAGCAGGCTGTGACTTGAAGGTGTCCTTTGCCCCATAATCCCCCATCCTTTTAGCTTCCATGATCTTGCCTGTTGCGTGACAACCCACAGAGAGCAAGAGCCGATGCTGGCTAATCTGCAGAGCTCACTGGGTGACCTTGAGCCAGTCAGCATCTCTCCGCCTAAGCTACCTGCTGGGGTGGTTGTGAAGATGAACTCAGAAAGAGACGGAGAAATATAATTTCAACCACACCGAGCAATTTTGAACATCCAAACATGACTGTGAGTTAAAATGAAGAGCAGTTGTGCTTGCAGTTCAGATGGCTGAGCCATCCATGCAATCGTTCCTCGAGCTTGGCTTGACTCTTGGCTCTTTCGGAATCTGGCTCTAGCTCAGCAGGGCAACTTGTCAATGAGTTCCGTAGGAAAAGGAGCCATCCTCTGTCATATTGGGTGCCGGTTTTTTAAAATAACCAACGCGCAGATTAACACCTAACTCTGAGTAGCTAACACTTTCAAAGGACTGAATGAGACAAAGGTGATGTTTTGTCAATAGCTGGAAAATATAACGAACTGAATATTTCAATATTTAAAAAGAGAAGAGGAAGATAGTAGAGTGGCTAGAACAGGGCTTTCCAAAGTGCTGCCGTTGGCGACATACTGGCGGCGGCGGCAGTGAGGCAGCGGCGTGCGCGCGCACGGCAGCGGCGCGGGGGGGGGCGTGCGGCGGCGCGTGTGTGCACGGCGGCGGTGCGGGGAGCGTGCGGCAGCATGCGTGCACACGGCGGCAGCGCGGGAGGCACATGCGTGCATGGTGGCGGCAGCCTCCGCTAAAACGCGGAAGCACTGATCCCGTGCCGCTGCTGCTGCCGCCGTGCACACGCGTGCCGCCGCTTCCGGGTGGTGTGGCGACACACCACGCTGTGTGTGGCGACACACTTTTGTGTCGCGACACACAGTTTGGAAAGCTCTGGGCTAGAGTATGACTGGTTATAAACTTTCAGTGCTTGTTTTTCCTGGCTTGGAATTTTTCCCTGAGTTATGATGGGGAGGCAGTGTGAAATAGTGGTGGGATACAAAACTGAGAGACGATGTGTAAGGTCAGGATGGGGCTGTATCTGCTTTGCCTGTAGGAGTTCTTGGGTTGAATCCGTGGCATTCCTAGTTAAAAGGATCCAGCAGCAGGTGTTGGGGAAAGGTCTTGTTCTGAAACAAATGGTGAAACACTAGGGGGTTATAGTTGGGCAGAGAAGATCAGAGGTAGAGAATCTGGTGGCCTCCAGATGTTGTAGATGTCAGCTGCCATTATCTACAACATCTGGAGTAGATACCATGGGCTGGCATTAGTGATACTGACCTTTGGCCCCTAGATGGTGGGGTCAGCATAACCAATGAATGTTTGTCCAACATCATCTTGGGAACCACTGGACTGGATGGCCTCTCCCCATGCTTACAAGTTAAAGCTGTTAAGCACCATCTGAGCATTCTTCTTCGGAGACTCTTTAATTCAGTGGTAAAGCTTTCATTGCCTTCCCAGGATAAATATATAGGTACATTAACCATGGAGAGCCAGTTTGGTGTAGTGGTTAAGGCGCTAGGCTAGAAACTGGAAGACTGTGAGTTTTAGTCCCACCTTAGGCACAAAGCCAGCTGGGTGACCTTGGGCCAGTCACTCTCTAGCCCTAGGAACAGGCAAGGGCAAACCACTTCTGAAAAACCTTGCCAAGAAAACTGCAGGGACTAGTTTAGGCAGTTGCCAGGAGTCTGTGATGATAGGTTGGGAATGGCCTCATGATCTCATCATGTCTTGAGTCCCCTTGTCATTCTCAGTCTTTCAGACAATGCCCCCAACCCCATAGGAACAAGATTGTGCTTGTTCCTAGATTATAACTAGGGAAGCAGAGACTGAAAAAGCTCACAGGTGCTTTTCTCTGCATCTGTTTGTCAAGGACACATTTGAAACACCAAATTGTGAATGTGACACATTCAGGTATCATGCTGTCATGCAAGTCGAGGAGCTGGGATTTACTGTGGACCTTGTAAAATATATACATATTGGCAAATTTATATGTGCTGTAGTGAAATATGTTAATGGGCACTGTATCTTGTGAAGTAGTCTCAGGTTTATTTCTTCCTCTGTTTCTTTTGAGGGAGAAATTGCATGATTTCCATGAAAGAAAAAAGGTATTAGAAACTAAGGTATTGGGGACAAGGTTAGGTTAGAACTGAACCTCACACTCAGATTTTTGTGTTGATGAATATTTTTACACATTTGTGTGAGCCTACAATTTGAGGTCAGTCATGTTTTGATACAGGAGACTTATGGCAAGTTTATTTTAATTACTTTATGGTGGATTTGAATCTGATTAGAACAAAATGAGGGGAACAGTGTGCTTTACTTTTTCCCTAGGCTTAGAATAATACTTCTATCTTCCCCATGGTTATTCAGTTTTCTTTGTTCACATCTTGTGGCCATGATTCCCACAAATATTTCATGCATTGTGTAGAATTATATTTTTTCCATTTCTGAGCTGGCTGGCCTGACGATTAGTTGCAATACAAATACAGTCTTTTAAAAGTGTAGGAAAATCAATATATATATATCGTTATTGTGTATAATTTTATACAGTTCTGTCTTATGTTCTGCAGTTCATACCCTTGACATTAAGCAATCCTCAATATTTGTGCTTTTCCCCATAGGGAAACTGCTACAATCTTTTAAATAATTTTCAGTGGCCTTTTCTGCTGCTTTTTCCTTTTCTGCTGTGCTATCCTACGGATAAGGTTATCAACAAACAATGCCTCCTGATTTTGTGACCTGATTTAAATGTAATATAAACCACAGCTAAAGCACTGATCTGGGCAAATTTTCCATGTGATTGCCTTCTTCGTATATATTTATGCACACATCATGTGTTGTTAGCTTCTATACGTATAGCATTAACATGCCACACACTTGTTGAGGTAGGTTACAGATTATTGGCATCCTGATAAAGTTGATGTGCATATAATGGAGTCATGTAGAAGATCTGCCCAGGAAAATGCTGCACACATTGCCTGCATCCCATTTATACTGGAGCTCAGTCTAATGTCATTTGTGGGTTTTTTCAGTAGCTTCCCCTAATTTCAACCCCAAGGAATGGGAACTCCTTGCTCATTACCATACCTTCCCCCCAATCCTGTCCCTTGGCTGTAAAAGAATCAGTAGTTTTTCATCAAGCCATCTCTTGGTTAAAGAAACTTGGAAGGAGGCCTTGAAGAAGGGAATATTGGGGCCAGTGCCTCAAAACTTAACTCCTTATAAGGCAACAGAAGGGTCTAACAGTCTATTAGACACCTTTTATCCACGCCTTTCTTTGTCTCTTGGTTGGCATCTTTTGGGGCTGAATATACCTGGGGATGTATCATTATAGACTTGTAGATGATCAAGCTATTACAGAATCCTGGGATGGGGAACTGGTGGCTTCCTAGGCATTACTGAATTACAGGTCCCAACGTCCCTCATGGGTGGGCAGCACTGAGACTGTTGGGAGCTGAGCAACATAACCGCCCAGAGTCCCCCTAGGGGGAGATGGAGCGGTGAATATAAATCGAATAATAAATAAATAAATAAATAAATAAATAAATACATAAATACATACATACATACATACATACATACATACATACCCTTTCTTTATGGTAGCTAGAAATCTTGCTGGTTTGGAAACTGAAATAGGTGGGCTGAAATTTCACCATTGTTCAGGGCTTTGGTATTGTATTGCCCCTTAGGGTTTCATACTTTCTTTAAAAAAAAAATGAATATTTGGCAATACTGGAATGCTCTGAAATATTATAGAAGGAACATTTTTAGTGTTGAAAAAAGCTTTGAGGATTCCCTAAACGTTCCTGGTTGCCCACTCAATATGTATTTGTTTCCTGCTGGTCTTGTTCCCTGATCTGTTTCAGTCCTGGCACAGTTGTTTTACTGAAGAGTTTATTTATCTATTTACATTGATTTGCATGACCCCTCAGCAAATCATTCTAGGCGGCTTATGTCATTAAACTGGTGGGCATAAAATAAAAACCATAAATAAATGCATCACAAATAAAACATGAATGCAAACTATCAACCCCCGATCTGAATGGTTGTTACCAGTCCTGAGGCACCTTCTGCTCTGAAGGCTTTCTGAAGAAGTCCAGCATTTCTATATATTAGTATGGAAGGGGCCATTGTAATGTTGAGGGCAGAGTATTCCAGAGTGAGGGATGCTACCACCAAGAAGGTTTGCTTCTGAGTTCCAATCCCCTTCACGGCTTGGTGAGGGGAATCTGCAGCATGCTTCCTTTGCCCAGGCATAGCCAGTGGGCAGATTCTATTTGGAACAAACAGTCCCAAGATATCAGTGATTGAAGTTAGAAATAAATCTCCTTACAAGGAACTCAGGTTGCATTGTCCATGTCAGTTCTTGGACAACATTTGTCTTGGAAGAAGACAACCAGTGTTGAAGGCAAATCATGCTGAAGCTGTAGCATATTAGGCTTCAAAGGGTTTTTGCTTGAGTGGGGCTTGGTCTGTTTGAATGTCATGTATTTGGTGGGAAGGTGACGGGCAACTATGGAGGTGTATTGGGCTGCTTGTGTCCGAAGAAGACTTGCCATTGCATTTGTAGCTGTGAAAGACATTCTGCAGAGGAGAAGATGGGTGAAAAATCCTTCTCCACCAGACTTCCATTGCGGCATAGCTTTGATTGGTAGGTATTTTGGTAAAGTTTGCAAAGGGGGCAGGGGGAGGTCTTTTCAGCATTCCTTGCTAACATATGTCTGTTGCTTCAAGGCTGGACTTCTTATCATTTTTCCTTCCTTACATATACTTGATCTTATCTTCTTACTCTGTCCTTGAATCCTGTTAACAGAGTAGTTTAATACCTGTGTTCTTTGTGAGTGCATTATCATGTGGTATCTAATGGAATATTGTAAGGATGCTCCTAAGATACTCTGTGTGTGCATATTTATACCTACACCATCTATCTTTCTCAGTGGAGATTGAAGTTGGAGGGTATTCTAGGGCTCCCAGATTTGGATTGAAAAAATCTGTATGACCACTAGATGACAGCAGATATCTAGTCCTAGGATATCCTCCAGTGTCAATCTCCACTTTGAGACTGAAGTTATTCTGGATCCTGTTTTTCTTACATTGGCCATGTGTGGGTTTGATTACAGGAGAATGTGGTGTCCTCCTTGCATTTTTCATCCATTATCTCTGGCCTCCATTCTATATTGTTGGATAATGTGGTTTTGCAGATGTGCTAGATACTGTATAAAAGGGAGCAGCCTTCTCCAGTCTGGTACTCTCCAGATGGGTTGAACTGTTACTCCCATAACCCCCTGCTTTCTGAATGGAGGATGATGGAAATTAGTCCAGAAATATCGGATAGATTGGGGGAAAGTTAGAGAACAGGCTGGATTCCTTGTCCAGAGGGAGGGGAACATGTATGAGGATTTTAGCAGTGTTAGCTGTTAAAGGTGAAACCACACAAAAGGAAAGGGAACCTGGGATTTATAAGGCTACATTTCCCTTTTAATGCAAATCATAATATTGGAAAGTCATCGCAGGTGGCAGCACCTAGCCAACCTTGCCTCATCTTCAAAAGGTAAGCAGTGCTGGACCTGGTTAACAGTTGGTTGAGAGAGACCATCATGCAATTCCAGGGTGGTAGGCTAGATGGGAAATTGAAAAAAAAAAACTGTGGAAGAAAATAATGGCAAACCATTTCCATATTGTACATTTAATCACGGAACCTTTCTGAAACCACTTAGAACTCTCTCCAAAATGGTATAAACTGACTGCACTGGGAGGACATAATGTACCTGCTGGATTTGGGAAACGGCTTCTTCATCTTAGAGGATCGATCTGTGCTTGAGGAAATGCCAGTCTACTCTCTAAAACTGAGGAGGCAAATTAAGTCATTCTCCTTTTTCCTAGCCTACAGCACTGTTTGAATAATTGAACCTGACCTATGTTTCTGCTGACTCCTTCCATTTCTGTTTCATTTTTGTAATTTAATGGCTGCATTATGCGTGTATTTGTTTTTTTAAACTGTTTGTGATGGCATCTTTTGCTGTCTTGTTTTCCTTTTAATTCCAAACAGCCCATATATTAGCTTGGCAGCTAGAACATTTTAAGATCTGTGTTGGGAGATGTTCCTTCATTGGCTGCCCAACTGCAATTGTCCCTCCTGACAATTGGATGATTGACAGGGATAGAACTGTGCAGGTAGCCCTGCCCAGTCATGTGACCATTTAGGGTTCTAGATTGTTGTGGGTGAATGTGAAGAGAACTGTAAGGTGGTCTTCTTGCATAAACCCACTCCTTTCAGTGTTCTTGAGCCAAATGGGAAAAGCCAAAAAGGAGCAGATACCATACCTCTTTCACAGTGGCTTGCATGTGGGAACTGAGCGAGAACACTACAACGTAAGCATTATAAACCTGCAAAGATCTTGGCTGAAATCCTCAGAAGAAAATCCCAGAATACCGAATGATAGGAAGCACAGATGGTTTTTATCTTTTTGACACCCCTGTGAGGTAGCTTATGCAAAGAAAGAGTGACTGGCTCAAGATCTCTCTTTGGCCTTGTGGGCTGAGCATGGATTTGTATCTGGGTCCACCTGAGCTATGCCCAGCTCACGGCCAACTGCTCCACATGGCAGTTTTCTCCAATTTGCTGACCTCCAGTTGAGTTGGGAATAGAGGTTCCATTTGTTGCATATATTTTATGATCCTGAAAAGAATACGGGAAGCTGAGTTTTTAAAAGTCAAGCCTTAAACTTTTTTTTTCTGTGGGCTTCAGGAGAGCTCATGTTAGCTCCCCCCCTCAGGAATGTTAATAGCCGGTGCCTGCTAGTCTAGTTTGTTTAGCCAATCAGAAAGGTACTTGTTTGTTCTTTCCCAAATTGGGAATGGGTTGCCTAGGTGAGTGGTCACATGCCTAGCTTGGTCCACTCAGGTACTGCCAAGTTGAAATTGTAAAAAGGCTTTATATTGTAAAATGTAAATCTGCCTTTTGTCCTTCTGTTTACTTCTTCTGTTTACTTTGAACTATGTTGTTGGTGAGTGCAGAGAGGCAAACTGCCTCAAGCTATGTTAATTAAGCCATGCTTTTCCCGGCTGGGAAAAAGGCTGAAGAGTTTAGTTTCGTTTTCATTGTTTTAAAATAAAAAGAAGCATTTTTCTACTGCAATTTTTCAGTTCATTTATTTCTTAATATTTCTATAACTCTGATCTCACAAATTATTAAAAACTACAAAAGATTATGGGCCCAGCAATGCTCAGCTGATCAGAGATGGGAATATGGAAAGAAAGGAAATGAACAATTTCGTTTGCATTTGAAAGGCAAGTTTTGAAACTTGCTGGAAGGAGGCTTTTGTTTTTTGAAACCTGCTGGAAGCTGCTGGCCGTTTTTCATTTGAGGAGGAGTAAAGCCTCGTGTTGTTTTACAAGCCTCGTGGATTATCCCAACAGGGGAGGAAGAAGAAGCAATGGCGACTGCAGCTTCAAGTTATCAAGGTATGCCTCTGGAAAAGCTTTCTAATACTAATTATTTGAACTGGTCTTTGAAAATGGAGAGTTTCTTAAGGAGAGAAGATTTGTGGTCTGTAATAGCAGAAGCAATACCAGCAAATCCAGATCAAGCCTGGCTGAGGCGAGATGAGAAATGTAAAGCTTCTATTATTTTGGCTGTGGAAAATAATCAGCTTATACATGTGAGAGGCAGAGAAAGATCCAAGGACTTATGGGACTATTTACGTAATTTATATGTGAAAACCTCTCCTGGAAGCAAGGTTATTTTAACCAAAAAGTTGTACAAAGCCTCTTTGCCAGAGCATGGAAATTTGCCAGAGCATCTTCATAAACTTCAACAATATTTTGTGGAGCTTCAAGAGCGTGGTTTGGAGTTTACCCCTCTGATGAAAGCTTACATTATGCTGTCTTCGCTGAATGATTCTTGGGACACTTTAATTTGCACCATGGAGGGCATCCCTGAAGCTGATTTAACTCCATCGTTTGTGTGTGCTCATCTTCTTGCTGAGTGGGAGAAAAGGCAGGAAAAGGCTGTGTCTACTTCTTCATTAAAGTCTTCTCGTGGCCAGCAGAGGGAGCGGAAAAGCTGTGAATTTCAGGCTGCTGCATTTTCAAGCAAGCGTTTCTTCCAATGCGGTTCTCCTTCACATCTTCGAAAAGACTGTGACCAGTTGCCAAAAGGTAAGAAGATTTTTCAGAAGAAAGAAGCTACATCCGGGAAGAAGGCTTTGCAATCTTCTCATATTGCACAAGTTGTTGAAAGCTGTGGTAATAAAGACTGTTGGATTTTAGATAGCGGCGCAAATAGCCATATCTGTAATAATAAAGATTCTTTTGTGTCTCTGTCTAAAACTAACAAGCAAAGAGTTTCCTTAGCTGATGGATCTGTATCTAAAATTA
Organism: Charina bottae; assembly: GCA_023362775.1. NCBI lineage: Eukaryota > Metazoa > Chordata > Lepidosauria > Squamata > Charinaidae > Charina > Charina bottae. Next base: position 164,001,800 of record JALMGJ010000002.1, read on the forward strand.
TGGCTCAAGGTGAGATTTATCTTCCATGTTTGGGGGAAACTGTTCGAAATGTTTTATTTGTGCCTAATTTTCAAAGTAATCTCTTGTCTGTGTGTCAGTTAGTAGCATCTGGGTATGTTATAACTTTTAAGAAAGAGGGCTGTGAAATTAGGAAGGATGGTAAAGTGGTTGCTAAATGTTTGCAGAAAGATTCTCTTTACATTGTGCAGAAAACTGAGAAGCAAACAGCAAAAGCTGTGTTTGAGAATACTCCCATACATGATCAATGTATCCATTTATTACATAGGAGGTTTGCTCATGCTAATTTTAAGTACATATCACAAATGCCTAGTTTTTCTGCTGATTTAAAACTGAAATCTTGTGATAAGTATTTGGATTGTTCAGTTTGCAAGGAAAATAAGACCACTAGGGCTCCTGTGCAGAAAATTGCTAATAGGACCACTTCTAGACCTTTGGAAATAATTCATTCTGATGTGATAGGTCCATTTTCTCCTAGTCTTGGGGGAGCAAGGTACATTTTGACCTTTATAGATGATTTTTCCAGGTACACATTCATTCATTTGTTGAAACACAAAGATGAGGTCTTTGACAAGTTTAAAAGTTTTGTAACTTGGGCAAATGGAAAATTCCCAAGGCCTGTGTCTGCTTTGCAATCAGACAGAGCTGGAGAGTATCTATCCTCAAAGTTTAAAAGCTTTTTGTCAGAAAAAGGGATAGAACACATTTTAGCTAATCCTTACACGCCAGAACAGAATTCTGTGGCAGAAAGGAAAGGGTGAACACTGCAGGAAGCCATGATGTGTTTGCTGAAGGATGCCAGTTTACCTTTTAGGTTTTGGGGAGAAGCTGTTTCTACAGCTTGTTATGTTCAGAACAGGCTGTTTAACAGTGCAGTTCAGGATATGCCATTTCATTTGTTCTATGGTGTAAAACCTAAGGTAAATCATCTCAGAGTTTTTGGGAGCACAGCTTGGGTACACATTCCCAAGCAGCTGAGGCGTGAGGGGGCTTCCAGAACAAAGAAAGCTATCTTTGTTTGGTATGAACAGAGTCAGAGGAGCTACAGGTTCATACTGGATAATCAACTGATAATTAGTAAGAGTGCTTCTTTTGCTGAGCAGAATTGGGATAAAATAAACTCTAGTTCTTCAGTTGATTTATCCATGAGAGAACAGCAAACTTTTGATGATGATTTGCAGGAATCACCTAGTGAAGTCAATGAGCAAGAAGTTGAATTGTCTGAGAAGTCAGAGGTTTCTGAGGACAATGGTGGAATTCAGAATGTAAGTCCTGTCCTACCTCGTAGGTCTGAAAGGATTAATAAGGGGGTTCCACCTGGTCGTTATCAAGTAGATGTTGTGAAGGCATTTCACATTCACACAGAGCCTGAATCTCTTGAGCAAATCAATGAGATGCCACCTGAAATAGCTAAGTGCTGGCATGAAGCCATGCAGCAGGAATTAGATTCCTTAAAGGAAAATTAAACTTGGAAATTGGTGAGTCTGCCTCCCAATCAGAAGTGTTTGGATTGTAGGTGGGTGTTTAAATTGAAAAAAGATTCAGAAGGTAGAATTCAAAAGTATAAAGCAAGATTAGTAGCAAAAGGTTTTACTCAAAGAAAAAATGTGGATTATGACAAAACTTTTGCTCCAGTGACCAAAGCTGAATCTATCAGGTTGCTTTTAAAGGTTGCTGCCATGAAGAAATTGTCTGTTTATCATTATGATATTCAAACTGCTTTTCTGTATGGTGATTTGGAGGAAAAATTGTTTATGAAACAACCTCCTGGTTATGAAAAAGAAAAACATCTTGTGTGTGAATTGCAGAAGTCCATCTATGGATTGAAACAGTCGGCCGATTGTTGGAATATTAAGTTGGATAAAACTTTATAAAATTTTGGGTTTCAGAAAGGAATTGCTGATCCATGTGTGTATGTAAAGAATGATAAGCAAGGTGTAATGTACTTATGCTTGTATGTGAAAGATTTGTTGCTGCTCACATCATCAGACAAACAAAAGCATGATTTTGAGGTTTGTATGAAAAACAATTTCACTTTGAAATGTCTTGGAGCAGTTAACAATTACTTGGGATTAGAAATTCAGAGAGAAAAAGATGGCAGTTTTCTCATAAGTCAGAGTAGTAAAATTAAGAAACTGCTGGAAGATTTTAAAATGCAAGACTAAGTCTGTCTCCTCCCCCATGCTTCCCGAGTTTCTAAAAGAGGAGGGGGCAAAGGGGGATGATGAGTTATCTGAAGGAGATAATTTCAGATCAGCTGTTGGTAGTCTGCTTTATATTGCGAACCATAGCAGACCCGACATTTCAAACAGTGTGTCCATTTTGAGCAGATATGTGGAGCATCCCACATCTGTTGCAAAGTCTGGATTGAAAAGGCTTTTTCGTTATTTACAGGGCACCAAAGATTATTGTTTAAGATTGTCTGCTACAGACACAGAGGAAAAGTTAGAGTGCTGGTGTGATTCAGATTGGGCTGGAGATCTCAGTGATAGGAAGTCTACTTCTGGGACTATAATTAAATTTGCCAAGTCAACAATTGCATGGTACTCCAGAAAACAAACAGTAGTAGCTATCAGCACGGCTGAAGCTGAATTTTATGCATTGGCACAACTGTGCAATGAGGTAATCTGGTTTACACAATTGTTGCAAGACATTGGAGTCATTTTAAGCCAGCCTGTAACAATTTATGAAGACAACCAAGCCTGTTTACACTTAGCTTTATCTGAAGGTTCCAGAAATCGGACAAAGCACATTGATGTTCGTTTTCATCTTGTTAAAGATTTTATAGCCAAGAAAAAGGTTATTTTAAAATACTGTGAAACTAAATTAATGTTGGCTGACATCTTTACGAAGCCTCTACCTGGGGTTAGGCATAAGGAGTTAGTAACAAAATTGGGCTTGTTTCCATATTCTTTCTAGACATAAAAAGGGGAGTGTTGCATATATTTTATGATCCTGAAAAGAATATGGGAAGCTGAGTTTTTAAAAGTCAAGCCTTAAACTTTTTTTTTCTGTGGGCTTCAGGAGAGCTCATGTTAGCTCCCCCCCTCAGGAATGTTAATAGCCTTGTTCTTTACATGTTGTATTTATATTTTTGTATTGTTTATTTCAAAATTAAAATAATTAGGAATAGAGAATTAGGGGATTACAGAAAGAGAAGGGGAAAAAAAGGGGAAGATGAGTTGAGATTTCAGAAGGTATTAGTATGTTGAGAGAAGTAGTGTGCTGGCTCGCCTCCAGAACAGATTGGAGAGTCTTGGCAGTCAGCCCGAGGTAAGGAATGCAGCCCAAGGTTACTTTGCAAGACTGGCCGAGAGAGAGAGAAACCAGCGTGTGCCAATAATCAGAGTAGTGAAGCAAAGGGTAGTCAATAATCCAAACTGGGTCAAGGGTTCCAGAAGTCCGAGCCACGATAATCCAAGCCAGGTCCAGGGGTCCAGAAGGCAGAGTAAGATAGTCCAAACAGGGTCAGGAACGCAGGAAACAGAACAGGATACCAGAGTGGTCGCGAAGCCAAAGTGCAACGTTGCTCCCACAAATCCCTCACTGCTTCGTTGGTGATTTATCAGGAGCTCAGGAGCTGTCCTCTGGGTCCTGCAAAGACTCTCCCTGCCCTCTGCGTAACTCCCTAGCAGCCAGCCGAGCACTTTTCCTCCTGTCCTTTAAGGCGAGGCGCACACGCCTCCGCCTCTGCCCTTTGGGGGATTCAGGAGAGCTGGGAGGCTGATGGGATCCAGCTGGCTGCTGGCTAAAGGGTGGGGACAAACCGCAATCCCCAGCTTGCTCCGCTGTAGCCTCGGTTGCTGGCTGCTGGCTAGAGGGTGGGGCCAAACCACCATCCCCAGCTTGCTCTCCTGCAGCCTCAGGTATTGCTGCCTCCTGCGGTGCCGGGTCATCGTCTGGGCCCGTGTCCGCATCTGGGGCCTCGCCTGGCTCAATCCCCTGGGGGTTTGCCAGGGGCAGCTCGTCCTCTGACTCATCGCTGAGGCCCTGGGGCAGAGGCTGAACTAGGACAAGTAGGAGGTAAAGGGTTAAAGGCTAAGTGTTAAAAACACTTAGAAATGGGAAAATTAATCAGAATGTGTTGGAATGGTAGAAAAGGTTAGAGGTGTGGAAGAAAGAAAAGAATTCAGATTTTGAAGAAAGTGTAAAGAAGAAAAAATATAGAATAATGGGTAGAGGGTAGAACTGCAATCTTTCTAAAGGTCATTAATATATAAATGTATATACTTAAGAAACATACAATATATTGTATAATGAATAATATGTGTTATATGTTGTATTGTATTAGTGTTGATTTATGTCTATATTATTGATGTTTGAATAAAAATTTATTTTAAAAAAAAAGGAATGTTAATAGCCGGTGCCTGCTAGTCTAGTTTGTTTAGCCAATCAGAAAGGTACTTGTTTGTTCTTTCCCAAATTGGGAATGGGTTGCCTAGGTGAGTGGTCACATGCCTAGCTTGGTCCACTCAGGTACTACCAAGTTGAAATTGTAAAAAGGCTTTATATTGTAAAATGTAAATCTGCCTTTTGTCCTTCTGTTTACTTCTTCTGTTTACTTTGAACTATGTTGTTGGTGAGTGCAGAGAGGCAAACTGCCTCAAGCTATGTTAATTAAACCATGCTTTTCCCGGCTGGGAAAAAGGCTGAAGAGTTTAGTTTCGTTTTCATTGTTTTAAAATAAAAAGCAGCATTTTTCTACTGCAATTTTTCAGTTCATTTATTTCTTAATATTTCTATAACTCTGATCTCACAAATTATTAAAAACTACAAAACCATTATGGCAGGGAGGGAGTGCATCTGGAGGGCTCTGGGTTGGTAAAGGCTGTTATGCTGGTGCTTGGAGGGATTTTCAGTATTTTACTTTACTTTGCCAGAGCTGGGGAGACTTGATTCTGTCAGCAGTTACACGATGAGGTGATGTTGAGCTGGCTGGGAGCATCTTGTTGGAAGCAATTGGGAGTTAGTGTTAGGATTTGGTATCCAGAAATGGGTTTGACAGCTCTTTGACCAAATGAACCTTGGGTTTCAATCAAGGTTGAGTCACAGCATCTCCTTTGCAGAGCCAGATGCAGTTGTTTGGATTCCTATCCAAGCAGGTGATATGGCAGAGCTGTGTTCAACTGATTCATCATCTCCTCAGTGGGTGATGAACTTGTGCATTTTCTTCACGTTATGTGAATAACAGATCCATCAGTGTATGTTTGATGCATTCAGAGGCCTATCTGAATTGGCTGTAACTATATGTCATATAAATTAAATAAATAAATAAATATGCACAACTGGGTTGGTTTTTGAAACTTTCTTGGCACATTAGCCCCTATGTCCCTTGACACAGAGATGGTTTGAGGCAGCCAAATTCTGTCTTAGTAATTGGGTTTTGCAGGCTGCAATGAGTTTTATGTTTAGCAGGAATCAAGTTAGTCCGGCCAGGTATAATCAGCTGATATGATGTATGGGGATGTGTTTGAAGACCTCTGAAATTTAGCTTTGCACTATACTCCAGAGGTGCGTTGCATTTCTTGCTATGTTACTGTTGATGGAATCAGGGTAATACATGGAAAACGTATTTGGCACACAGCAATGGCAGAATTAGAAACCGTAACAGGATATTTGACATACCAAGTTTTTCAATGTCAAATATCAGGTTTTACAAAATATACCCTATACATTTCCCCCCCCAATGGAAACACTGCTGTAAATTCACCATAATTGGGTTTTTCTTTTCCATTTTGACAATTTTCACATTGCATGCATTAACAAATATATTTTCTGTGAGTTGGCCTTATGTGGTTGGGTTTGGAAAATGATAGTATGAATCCATTTTACTTGGTCTCGGCCTCTCTCAACCTGATGCCCTTATGTGTTGGATTTCCATTTCCCACAATTCCTTATTGGGGATGTCTGAGTGTTCCTGTTGTAGATGGGTAGAGCCTTGGTGAGCACATCCCACCAGGCAAAATGAAATAGTAGACCCATTCACAACAAGCAACGTCTTGTCAGGTGGTTGGCTCCAGGGAACCTTAATGCGGCTCGTTCAAATTCAGTTAAGTATGCTGGATCAGGACCATGGACAGCTCCTAATCTAATGGCTTGTGTCTTTGACAGTTGCAAGGAGATACTGCTTCAGCAGAGTTTTAGGTTTGGTTTTAGGCAAACTTTGTTCTGTATTGGCTACATGGGTTTGAAGAAACTGACTGTGGTCCCTAACATGCCATAGCCTGGATCTATTATTCTTTTACTTCTGTGAGATTGAGAGGATGAATGAGGTGCTGGGGGGTAGTTTTCTGAGTTCAGGAGTTGTGGCAGGATCAAGATCCCTGGTGATGATTTTGGAGACAGAAAATATACCAATATCTCTCTTTTAGGGAAAGCGTTTTGAATCTCCGCTTCATCTGAATCCTTTTCAGAGAATTGAGAAACGATGGGCTTAGTCAACGTGAGAGAACAAGGAAAGGAACTTTCCATTTTGCAAATGGGGATCAAAGCTAGATTCACCGTTGATCAGACATCTGAGCCTAGTTATATTTCTTCTGTTGTCCCACCTCCCGTACTATATTACCATCAAGATTCTGATTTAACCTTCTGAGCTCTTTTGTCTGGAAGCAACAATAAATTTTCTTTGGAACATGGAAAGGATTCAGTATTCAGACTACATTACCTCTAAAGAATTTATCCATTTATGATATACTTTGATTGCTTTTTATGTGGGGAAATAAAGTAATAAATCCATTATACTTCGTTGAATACCTGTATGCAGAATTATGACTGAATATCCACATAGACATGCCAGGTTTCCTGAATAGAAGCTTGGTCATGGGATTAGGGCTTGGAGGCCAGAATATTACATATTTTGTGATTAGGATATGTTAGCGATAGACAAATAGGTGCTCATGTGTTCTAATATGTCCACAGACTTCTCCCTTGCTGTCCGCCAGGTCCACTGATGGCATTTTTAATAAAAAGTGTCCTATTGGTTACAGAATGTTCCCTAGGTAAAGGTAAAGGTTCCCCCCGCACATTTGTGCAGTCGTGTCCGACTAGGGGCCGGTGCTCATCTCCGTTTGTTAGCCGAAGAGCCAGAGCTGTCCGAAGACGCTTCCACGGTCATGTGGCTGGCATGACGCGCGCGGAACGCTGTTACCTTCCACCGAAGTGGTACCTATTAATCTACTTGCATTTGCATGCTTTCGAATTGCTAGGTTGGCAAGAGCTGGGGCGAGTGCGGGAGCTCACTCCGTCACGCAGGGCTAGGGATTCGAACCTCCGAACGTGCGATCTTCCGTCTTACCCGCTGAGCCACCACGCCCTTAGAATGTTCTCTACTCTTTTGCAAACTGTTATGAAATCACAGTTGAATGACTAAGTAGTCATTTAGATAGTTTTCAATCCATCTAAAATATAGTCCACCTATTAACCTGAGAATCTCATGGGGGAGGAGTAACAAACAGGCTCTACCAGGAGAAAGAGTTGGATCACTTGATGTGGCACTAAGAGTCTTATGTGCCTGAAAATCTTAACAGATTTATTGTAGCAGAAGCTTTTGGGGACAGGAGTCTACTCCTTCAGATGGGAAAAGTATTATCCTCAGTTAGCGGAGAGAGTTGTCTGGGCAATGGGAAAGGATACTGTAAATAAACTGTGGGGCAAAAGAGGCCATGAGATTCAAAAAGATTTACCTGTGATATTTCTCTGCAGTACTCTGCTGAGTCCAAGATAAGCACATAAACCATTCTTACTTGCAGTAATTGGCAATAATGCAATCTTCCTGGATTAAAGAGTAAAAGATTTATCACACCAGAAACATTTGTGGTTCAGTACGTCTTGGCCTCTCAACAGCATTGAGTGGAGCCAGATTTGGTTAACCGAACAAAACATCAGTTGTCAGTGATTTGTGTGCATTTGCGTATCTACATATAGCTTAGACCAAGCCAAATGAGACTTCGATAGAGTTTGTGAAACTCTATACAGGTAGTCCTCAGTTAACTATGGTAATTGGAATTTCTGTCACTAAGCGATGCGGTCATAAAGCGCAATGTCACATGGCTGCATTGCTTAGTGATGACAATCCCAGCACTCCCCATTGCTGTCGTTAAGTGAGGATTGCAGGTTGTTAAGCTAGTTACAGGCACCTTGCAAGCAGGCTGGCAGGCAGGTAAATGGCTGCTGCCGGGCAGGGGGGAGGATGCGTGGGTGGCCTGCGAGGTGTGGCATGAGTGTGGTGGGGCCAGGGGTAGCTGCTGCCGGGTGGGGGAGAGTGCAAGTGACTCATCAGAGCGACTTGTAACCTTCCCTGCCAGCTTGGCTTTGCTTTTGGGAAGCTGACCGGGAAGTCACAAGTGGTAATCATGTGACCTCGGGATGCTGCTATTGTCATAAGTGCAAGCCGGTTGCCAAGTGCCCAGAATGCAATCATGTAACTGCGTGGTTGCCAGAACGGTCGGAATTTGAGGACCGGTCGTAGGTACTATTCGTTTAGCACCGTCGTACTTTGAATGGTTGCTGAATGAGTGGTCGTTAAACAAGGACCACCTGTAGGTTTCTTGGCCCTGTCAATTATTTGTCAACTATTTGGCAAAGCTCCCTGGGGGACTTGGCAGGGCTGTGAGATTTATCCTTGATAGTAATAACAATTCATGGCTTGCCCCTGGGCTGGTCAACATTGCAAATAAAGTTAAATAACCCCTCAATATTAATAATGCTGCCAGTAGGTTGACTTCAGAGTAAGCCATGGGAGACAGTGGCTGCAGTCTTGCAAGAGAAAGGGATGAGGATATCCAAACAATTTATGAATTCATAGCAGCAGCACAATAGTTTATCCTGTGTTTAAAATTTTAGTCAGAGCTGCCAACCAGCTGTGGGAAGAAAAAATATCTCCCCTCCCTTTTTTGTGCTTAGGCTGAGTTATTTTGATGCAGTCGTACCCATGGGATATGAACGGGCAGGCTTCAGGATTGCAGAATTGCCTTTTGTGTTTTACTAGAAGTTGGCCAAGTGAGATCAGGTGCAAGATAAGAGGTTTTTTTTGGGGGGAGGGGGAGGGTAGACATAATCCTTAATTCAGAAAATTCAGAAATAGGAACCTGGTTTTTCTAATGATCCTTTTAGCCAATCCAGTTTTGGAGGGAAGGGAAAAACTCTGTGGTTGTCGCTTCAGCTAGTGCTAAGTAATTGGGATTGAGAAATCATGGCTCGTCTATTGTGAATCAGCCGCACAAAACTCGTAGCAGAATTTGGATGAATCCTGAACTGAACTGCATTCTATCTGATCAAATTCAAAATTAAGGAACAGTCCTCCGAATTGCCCTGAGCCATTTCCAAGTCCTCTGAACACTTCAGGAATAATTTGAATATCCGTGGATCTGCGGACATTCTGTCTGCAGAAGCATATATGTTTTGTCCCCCAGTGTTCTCCGTGTAAGCAAATAGTTATAGTGTGGTGAAAGAAGTGTGAGTTTTGTGACTGACAATTAACAGGGGACTACTTTACTCAGGGGATATGGTGGATGTCAGCACTCCTGCTGGTTCTCAGGAAGGAGGGAGCGCATTCCAAGGAGATAAACGGATTCTCGGCAGTCCGGAGAGTGTTGGTGGGAAAGCAAAGAGGTTCAGGGTCACCCCGCCCTAGAGTCTCCTGGGGTATTTGTGCTTAGGTTAGTCAGAGTAGCTTTAGTCTGGCAAGATTCTGTCTGTATGGTGAGAGCAATAAAGAACTGAGTTTGGAATACACTGTCTCGTCGTCGTTCTTGGGTTGTCCCCAACAGGATTCTCCTTTTGATTTTCTGGAGGAAAGGGATGTAGAGAGAACTTACCACAAACTGCTCTTACAAAATGTTTTCACTGCATTTTGTAGTTGTGTGCCCTAGTTTGCTAGCTGCAAGAATACTTTTTGGGATTAAGTGTGATCTTTGGATTCAAAAAGGTTGTATGCTCCTGAAGGCTTTACAGTCAGGCAGGTTTTTATGATTACACCAAATATTAATTTAACACTTTCCGTATGTGCAAGTCACAGGGTCACAGAATAAAGAATAAAGCCAACTGTAGAAGAATTTGACTCATTTATTTGATTTCTATCTCATCTTTCTACTCAACCAAATACTCCAGGGAGCTACTGAGTAAGCATCTACTGTAGTTCTTTTTAAAAATTTCATCGCAACTTCCAAGAAAGTTCCCTTTCTCTATGATTGATTATGTGCCATCAAGTAATTTTCGACTTCTAGCAGCCACATAGATACATTTTCTCCACGATGATGTGTCCCTAACCTAGTCTTTCAGGTCTTCCAATGGTGTACCCATCGCTGCCGGAATGGAGTTCATTCTCCTTTGTGCTGGTGGTCCTCTTCTTCTTCCTTCCACCTTTCCCAGCATTAGACCCTTTTCTTGAGAACTGGGTCTTTGCCATAATGTGTCCAAAGTAGGATAATTTTAGATTGTATGCTACAATTTTCATCTGTTTCCCAGGAAATTATGCCATCAGCTCTCAGCAGTCATGATTAGGAGGGGCTCTGTGCGCTACGAAAAAGGAAGATTTGGGACATGCATGCCACTCTGAGGCTGAAGATTGGCCACCCCAATCTATACCTATATGCACAACTGCTTTAAATATAGGGCTACTGTGTTGCAAGGCAGTCTAGGACCCCTGGATCTGTTACCTTCCGAGCCTGTGGAGAAGCCTGGGTGTGGTCTTGAGAACGTCATGCTGGATGTTTGGGTTATTTAAAGTCCCAAGGGCTGCCCTAGAACCTAGTGGCCTTCAGGGCAATCATTCATTATGAGAAAAGCCCACCTGAATTAGGTCACAGGCCTCTCTCTATCCAGTCTTCTGTTTCCCCAGCCAACAAGGTGCCTTTTGGGCAGCCCACGACCAGAGCATGACTTCTTCACATTCGTGTCTCCCCACAAAGATCTTGCTCTTTCTATTAGGTTGTTATGCACAACCCCATTTCTGGCTCTGAGAGACCCCTGGAATCTATGTGGCTTAAATTTTCTGACCCACGTTTGGGTTGTTTAGAGGGCTTTAAGAGGTGAGATGAGTGTCTTATGCCTTGCAGCTATGGGCCTTAACTTAGACATTGCCTAATTTCTTTGTATAAGACCTATGTAAGATCAGTGAATAAATAAGTAGTATTTACAGTCAGGAGCAGAAATAATGGAACAAGGATACAGGAACTGTTTTGGCAGTTGGCCTCTGTACACCACCACATTGAAGTTGAAAGGAAACACACCCAGATGGGAGCGAAGTCAGGACTTTCAGCTGTAATTCAAGGGGTTTGACAAAAGTGGGGCACTAACCATTCAGGAAGTACAGCCAGTGGCATACACACACCTCCATCGTTGGTGGCTCATAAGTAATGGAACGAATGGCTGACAAGCATCTGCATGGCCAGGTGTGGCCTGTTTCCTGGGTACCCCATGACCAATCAAGCAGATAAAAGGCCTGGAGGTGGTTCTGAGTGTTACATTTGCATTTGGTAGCTGTTCACTGGAACTCCCAACATGAGGTCCAAAGAGGTGTCCGTGCGAGTGAAGGAGGCCATCATTAGGCTGAGGAAACAAAATAAACCCATCAGAGAGATAGCAAAAACATTGGGAGTGGCCAATACAACAGTTTGGAACATCCTGAAAAAGAAGGAATTAACTGGCAAGCTCAGCAACAGCAAAAGGCCTGGAAGACCATGGAAGACAACTAAAGTGGATGACCGCAGAATTCTGCTCATGGTGAAGAGGAACCCTTTCACAACATCTAGCCAGGTCAAGAATGCTCTTGAGGAGGTAGGCATGTCATTGTCAACATCTACAGTCAAGAGACGGCTTTATGAATGTAAATACAGAGGCTTCACAACAAGGTGCAAACCACTGGTAATGCTCAAGAACAGAAAGGCCAGATTAGACTTTGCCAGCAAACACCTAAAAAAGCCTGCCCAGTTCTGGAATAAAATTCTTTGGACTGATGACACCAAGATTAACTTGCACCAGAATGATGGGAAGAGAAAAGTATGGAGAAGGAAAGGAACAGCTCATGATCCAAAGCATACCACATCATCTGTCAAACATGGTGGAGGCAGTGTTATGGCATGGGCATGTATGGCTGCCAATGGAACCGGGTCACTGGTGTTTATTGATGACCTGACTGCTGATAAAAGCAGCAGGATGAATTCTGAAGTGTCTAGGGCTATACTTTCTGCTCATATTCTGCCACATGCTGCCAAACTGATAGGACGCCGCTTCATATTGCAGATGGATAATGACCCAAAACATACAGCAAAAGCTACCCAAGAGTTTCTCAAGGCAAAGAAGTGGGATGTTCTTCAATGGCCAAGTCAGTTGCCTGATCTCAACCCAGTAGAGCATGCTTTTCACTTACTGAAGACAAGACTGAAGACAGAAAGACCCACAAACAAGCAGCAGCTGAAGGCAGCTGCAGTAAAGGCCTGGCAAAGCATCTCGGGGGAGGAAACTCAGCATTTGGTCATGTCCATGGGTTCCAGACTGAAGGCAGTCATTGACTGCAAAGGATTGTCATCCAGGTATTAAAGGCGATCCTTATGTTTGTAATGATGTTGGTTTGTTCCATTACTTATGAGCCACCAACGATGGAGGTGTGTGTGTGTATGCCCCTGGCTGTACTTCCTGAATGGTTAGTGCCCCACTTTTGTCAAACCCCTTGAATTACAGCTGAAAGTCCTGACTTCGCTCCCATCTGGGTGTGTTTCCTTCCAACTTCAATGTGGTGGTATACAGAGGCCAACTGCCAAAACAATTATCCTTGTTGCAATATTTCTGCTCCTGACTGTATATACAGTATGAGCTAGGCAGACAAATTTAGGGCATTTCCACAATGCTGTAGCCATTAGTTACTTCCAAAGACAGGGACAATTATTGCACCATATCTCAGGGATGACCTCCCTGTGAGGATCTTTTGAGGGTCCCCTTTGGTTTCTTCATCATTCATTTAAAATCTTTATCCCTTTGGGCTAGTCTTTTCATACTTAATTTTATTGCTGCCTGGCTTACGTGCATTGAATTATAATTATTAGGCTGAGAGCAGCAGGTTTAAACAAAAAGTATACACTTGTTTTTGATATGTAATTTTGTTTTGAGCTCTAAAATACTCTGTTTTAATGCTCTCCCGGCCTAATCTACCCTGCAGGAGGGTTGTCTGACAAATTGACAGTGAAGAGCACATAAACAAAACCTCTGTAGTTTCCTTTCTTGTGGAAAAGTGACCAATAAGTATAAAAAACAGAACGGAATAAGGATCATATTGATATTGATGCATTTCTGTGTTTTCACCTGGGAAGATTCCTTTGGTCCTTTGAACGTGGTAAGGATACTTGCTGTTTTCTTCCTGCTAATGTGACAAATGGCCTGTGGGTGGCGGCATTGGTGAGCCAACTCTCTTGGTATTCTCTTCAGGGGATGCTGGAGAAATTTGCACTGAAATTGGAGCGAGGGCTGTGGTGCAGAGGCAAATCTGCCTTGGCATTGAAAAGAGGCTGTAGTCACCAGTCCTGAGTCCTGACTCACATAGCTGTCGGAACTACAGTACGTGATCATTGTGTTTATTGCTGTTCTTATGTTTTTAGGTGTAGAGCTGGTATGTCAAAACTAGATTCTCACTATCTCCCTAATGTATGAAGTGGACCTAAGATGGGATCTTCTACCTGGCTTAAGAGAGTTGTTTGAGGACCATGGGAGAAGTTAAAACCCAGAGTCTCTCTGCTACCTTATTTGACATGCAAGACTGCCTCTCCTCCTGCAACTGTCCAGCCAGTTTTTGCTTCAGGTTTCTGGTGCTTGACCGTCATCTTTCATCTGGCAGACAGGAATGACTTGTTTGTGTTCCTTCCCCATCCTTGCTGAAGGGCAGGATGGGGGGGGGGTGCTCTGTTGGAGGGCTAGGTCTTTGCTAGCTGCCTTTTTTTTTTTTGAGTGGCTTTTGGCAAACAAACAAGTTACCTTGAAGTATTTGCAACCTGGGAACTAAAACTGGGAGAGGTGACTAGATAGAAATGGTTTTTGCAATGTATACCCAAATCTTGGGTTCTGCCAGCTTCAGATTGCAGGTGAGGTTGATATGCCTGAACGTTCTGAAATTACTCCAATGAATGAACGCATAACTCAGATAAACATCTCTGCATGCTGAAAACTGGACTCTCAGTGAGAAAGGTTCTAGTCCTGCTAGACACGCTTTTTCCCTGATATACAGGGAGCTTTGTATGGAGGATACTGCAGAGCCCCCACTCCTGATTAAAGGTAAAGGTAAAGGTTCCCACCGCACATTTGTGCAGTCGTGTCCGACTCCAGGGGCCGGTGCTCATCTCCGTCTGTTAGCCGAAGAGCCAGCGTTGTCCGAAGACGCTTCCGCAGTCATGTGGCCGGCATGACGCATGCGGAACACTGTTACCTACCACTCCTGATTGAACACCCTTAAATACCCAAAATTGAAATAAAATTCTTGGTAATACAGGGTACATACTATGATGGCTCCCTTCATAGTTTTTTTCCTCTTAGATGCAAGATTTGCTAAACATCACTGGTTGTTTACATGTTTTAAGCAGAGACCATCTCTCTGAGTGCTGAATTAGTGTAGCATTTTGGCAAAAAGTGTATTAGCCTTTAGAACATAAGTTTGAAATGTGCCTCCTATGAGTGATTCTATATCTCTGAAATAATACACCAAAGCAGCAATATGTCTGTCTTCCAGGAATGGGAGACACTGTTAGCGTCAAAGCTACTTTTAGATGGATGGGCTGTTTTCAGATCTTAAGGGTAATGGAAGGACATGAGAAGGTGAACCCATGATGGGGCTTGTTTGGCTTTGGTTTAGCATGTGGTGCCAACCCAGCCATGGTGTTTTGGGAACTCTGTTTTTTTGCCTAGTGTGATGTGGGACTTCAACTAGCTGGGGCTTGTTGACGACCAGGACTGAACAAATTCTGGTGTAGCTCCACTAGTGAACATCCATTGAAGAGGAATCATGATTGCTGCTCCCGATTTTAAATTTTGATGTATCATAGCAATATCCTCCCTTTTCTCTATGGGCTCCAGGCTTTTATCTTCATAGCAGCAACATGGTAAAGTAGACGAGGTTGCGAGAGAGAGACCGGGCAGCGTTCAGTTTCCCATTGAACTCGATGGTTGGTATGGCCTTGAACTTGGGACACCATGGCCCAAGATCCGCATTGTATTACCTTGGTTCTCTCTGTGAGTTGGGGGTTGCTGGGAGGCAATGTTCAATGTGTAACCAGTAGAAAGGAGTTGCAATGAGTAAATAAAGAAATCTCTGCATGAGACCATGTTCCAGTTGTCTGCTCTCTCTGCTGAAGTGTTGTTAATTGTCGTTTTGTTTTCATTATGCACTGCTTTAGATTGTAGTGACCCAAAGTGAATAAAGTCTTTTTAGCCTCTCCATTTTCCATCTCCCCCAGTCTCTTCCACCTTTCCCCACCCCATCTCCCCAGGAACTGGGCTGATGTCCTGGCAGTTAGGAGATTACTGATGGACCCGCCTGCGGTGAGAGCAGTTTTTGTTTTGGTTAGGACACTTTTAAAAAATAAACTGAAGCAAAAGCAAAAAAAAAAAAAAAAAAAGCAACAATACATCACCCACCCACCCCCATAAATAAATAACTAAATACATTTCACATAAGCAGGAGGCAAAAAGAGTACAATTTCTTCCCTCTTTAATCTTTGCCGGATTGCATGAGGCTTGTGATAATGCCTTTGCCTTTGAAACGAGGGAAGAATATTTGAGTGTGTTTTTCTGCATCCTCTGCCTACTAATTCTACACCAACTACAAAGGAAAGGAGGTATGGGAACAGGTCTGTGGGAGGAGGGAGGGAGTGCTTAATACCTCTGGCTGCCCAAGCGAAGATTAAATCCTCAAGGGATGGCCAAAGAAAGACAGGGATGGGCACGCCGAGATCTTTGGGAGGCAGAGGCAGCCTGCGTGTGGCCTCCCATGCTCCTGTAAAAGTTATACTACAATCATAATAGAGTGGAAAGGGCCCTCAGTGGTCCTATAATCTGACCCCCTGCTTGGTGTAGAATCAGCCAAAGCATTTATTTGGTTGCCACCAGAGTGTTAGTTTTCTGTTGTGACCAAAGGGGAAAATTACTGACGCAGAAAACTATGTGAACTTTAATCGGTGAAATTAATTCTAGCATTTCAATTATATTAAAGCAAATTTAGTTTCACTGCCGGCCCCTTCTGTTTTCCTAGATGTATCACTAAAGGGCCCACAGTCTAAAAAAAAGGGGTGAGTTTTCATGGAAATGGCCGCTTTTCCTTTACTTCTTTATTCAAGCTGTTGTTGCTGGTGAGGTAGGGTGCACTTGAAATATGCTTAGAAACACTCTGTTACACCTTCACATGTTCTAGGTCCCAGTTTTGTGATGTTTCTTTCCTTTTTTAAACAACATTTTGGCTGCAATTAAGCTTGGATTAAAGCATGCAAGTAGTAGTGCTGCTCTTGAATGCTCCTCTGTTGTGTATTGCGTATTTTGCATATTCAGGAGGAGACTTCCATCATGGTAAATGGCTTCTGGGTTTGAGCAAGCTTTAGTTGAACTGTGTGTAAAAATAAAGGCTGTGGGATTTGGACATTTCGGGGTGTGGGGATGGGGAGGGTAAGGGTGGGAACGTTGGTGCACCAATCTGTGTCTCAAGCTCTTCTGCTAGTGCTCACAAGCAGAGCCTCAGAGCCCATGTGGATTCCAACATCTGAAATACCATTTATTGAAGTGGGTTCAGGGAAAGATGGTGCTGTTGATCAGCTCCCAGCTTTCTTTCTCAAGATGCCTACTCTGGGCCCTGGTGGAGCACTCTTCGTTTCTGCCTCTGTCTGGCAGATGCTCAGAAACTTGGCTATCAATGCTATGGGTCAGCTGGCTGCCTTCCGACTGCCTGTGGCTCAGAAAATTCATTTGAGCTGCGGCAGGGACCCAGGATCCCTTACCAACACTCTTACCCCAAAGCTCCTGGCTTCTCAGTGTCATTCTTTGATCTTCCCCTGGCACCCCTCTCCCTCCTGCAGCTGATCTTGACAGCTCCTTGATATCTTTGCCCTCCTTTCGCTTTTTCCATTTGCTTCCTGCCCAGAGCCCCAAAGCTGTTTGCGTTTTTCATTTTCCCCTTTTTGTGAAAGTTGAGAAATACAGCATTTAAAAAAAAAACCTATTAAACTTTTAAAAGATTACAATTAACATTTTTTGAAGAAAACCTTAGTACTTTGTGGCATTACATATAAATTAAATAACTATGGTTATATATTCTGTTCTATAGTTTGTTATAAGCCTATATCATTTAAGAAAGAAACCTAACCTGTTGCCTAAAAAAGCTATACAGTAAACAGAAAAGAAATACTTAAGAGAAGAAAAAACAAACAAAAAATTATAAACAACTAAACAAAGCTAAAAACTCAAAAGATACCCTCCCACCCCATTGTATCTAATTCTCTCTGTCCTTCTCTTTCCCTCTCTCAAAACCTGTTTAAAGAAAATAAGTGTGTGTGTGCGCACAAGCACCTTTGAGTCACTGTTGACTCCTGGTGACTGCCTGGACTAATCCCTGCAGTTTTCTTGGCAAGGTTTTTCGGAAGTGGTTTGCCCTTGCCTGCTTCCTAGGGCTGAGGGAGAGTGACTGGCCCAAGGTCACCCAGCTGGCCTTGTGCCTAAGGCGGGACTAGAATTCATGGTCTCCCAGTTTCTAGCCTGGCGCCTTAATCACTACACCAGAGCTTTCCAAACTGTGTGGCGACACAAAAGTGTGTCGCCACACACAGTCTGGTGTGTCGCCACACAACCCGGAAGCGCTGATCATCATCAGCGCTTCCGGGTTTTCCCGCGGTGACACACCAACGGCGGTGCGCAAAAACTGGAAAGCGGCAGCAGCGCTTCCGGGTTTTTGCGCGCTGCCGCAATGGCGGCACTTCCGGATTTTCCCGCGGCGACACACCAACCGCCGTTGGTGTGTCACCGCGGGAAAACTTTGGAAAGCCCTGCACTACACCAAACTGCCCCTCTAAAGAAAATATTGTAGATATCAAAGTGGTTCATTTTTTAAACAGTGAATTAAATCTAAACCACATGGGATCATACAAAAAGCAGTGTGGATGCCTCACCTGAATTCCTCTGCTGAGTTGTGCTTGCAAAGCAGCGAGAAAATAGCAAATGCTTCCACAACCATTGCTCATGGATCTTGCCTGTGGGCAGAGGTTTAGTTTTCCATTGGGTTTTCTTTTAATTTTAAAAAAGTTAATGGTAATTGGTTTGTTTATTGTTATTACTGTATTATAGTAGTTATGTACTGCCAATAGACACTGAATTCAATGTTGCTGGAATTCTCCAGCTTTTAAGATTTCAGTGGGCATCGCTTTTCAAGCTTTGAGGTCTAGAAATGTTTAGAGTGACATCCTTGGGAAGCCAAACTCTTCATCAGTCCTAGTTTTCTTCTTCTTGACCCCTGTCTTCCTACAGAAGCAGATGCTTCTGGGTTGCCCAGGAATGAAAGAGTGCCTGCCTTACTGGATCTTATTTGGTCAACAAAGTGAATATTCTTGTCCTTCTGGCACCATCTCAAGAAGTAACTCCATCTCCAGTTCTGCCAATTGAATGTGAAAATTGGAGGTTGGCACCTTACACTTCTTAGGCTGCCTTTGGCTTTTGGATAAGTTCAATAAACCTCTGCAAGGATCCAGTTCACACCTTTGGTCCTTTGATGTCTTTCCCTGCAGCAGGAGACTGCTTGGGAGAAAGAGAAGAGGGGGTCCAAAATATGATAAACATCAAAGAGAAAGAGAGGGGGTGGTACTCCTACCCATTTTGGGCTCTGCCCCTGCTCACTGCTACCTTCAGGCCCATCTTTGATGTGGCTTCCAACAGGTTCCCCTAAGGGAATGAGATCCTTTTTGTAATTTCTCCTGGTTCCCTCTAAGACTTGTGGCAATAGCCACTGAGATTATCTTTCTTCCTGTTTAATGTGGGCCACTATTTAGTGAGAGGTAGCCATGGAGGACAGGAAGGCCTGGCGTGCTATGGTCCATGGGGTCACGAGGAGTCGGACACGACTAAACGACTGAACAACAACAAAAAGCCATGGTCCAACTGACCTAATCTAATCCAGAATATATTTGATTTAAAACACCTTGTTATGTATTTTCCCATCCCAGAAACCTTCTAGGAAGCCTATGACCACAACTTATTTGGGCCAATGTGAATATTTAAATTCTAAATTTAAAAATTTAAATTCTAGCTCATTTGGATCTTTAACTGATGTGCAAAGTGCGTCCGAAACCTAGCTTCTTTGATTGCCCATACAGGTACACCACCTTGCTTAATTCATGTGTCTGCTGCTTTGCTTTCCAAGAATACATTGTGGAGCAGTAGGGTTACCACTTCGGCACTGAAGAGTCAGGCCAAGATTGGCTTCAGTTGTTCTACCTTCCCTCCCTCATTTCTGATCCACTGCTCTTTTGGTTGACTACTAAACTGTTCTCATTCTTAGACATTGGATGCCCGTGTTGGAAGTAGGACTGGCTTGGAAATGGAGAGGCAAAATTGTATTGCTGCTGCTGGAAAAAAAAAGGAAAGGGCTGGTTGGCACATATATGCTCTGTGTGTGAGGACAAACTCAGTATCATGGATGGATGGATCATTGGCAGTCTGGCACCACAGATGCCATTTTCTTTAAACGTCTGCTTTCTGAATGAAAACAGTTTGGCTGTCATCTTAAAATCCACTTGATAGTTTAGATGACAGTCTAGTGGCTGCACTTGCATGATATGCTAAGCTGGGTTAGTTTCATGTTTGGTTTGGCTTTGGGGGGGCTTAGCATGTTTTGTGAATCCAACCTTTTCAGTCAATTTATGATTTAATATAGTGTGCAAATCCCCAAAATTAATTCAGCACAGTAACCAGGTTAAGCATACATGCATACCCAACCTTTGTGTATCTGTCTGTGAAATCAGTGGTAGAGAGAAACTGTGTGCTGATGTTTTTGTGCTGAATCATGGTTTGCTTAAGCATGGTTCATTGAATAAACCACACTTGGTTGGGCTTACCTATCACACTAAACTTGCAATTGCCTATCTTTTCCTTTATGTAGTCCAATACGTTCTCTTGGCAAATCACCACATAAGCAATCTCTTTTAAACATTTCAGTACAGCTGGTGTTTGATATGAGTCAAGCCTATACTGTATATGTAGGAGCAATAAAATGCAGTTCTTTTTAATAATTTCCTATGCATTCTCAAACCCAGTATATTTGTCACTGTATGCTCACAGTAGCTGTTATTACTTTCTTTCCGTCCTTTTGAATCACCTACAGCAGGGGTCCCCAACCTGTGGGCCATGGCCTACTAGTGGGCCGCAGCCTGTTAGGAAGTGGGCCGCGGGGCTCCCTCCTGCAAACCCCACCCCCTGGTACGTGCGATTACACCACCCCCTGTGCACGCGTTTGGCTCCCGCCTGCAAACCCTGCCCCCCGATGCGCACGATTGGCTCCCGCCTGCAAACCCCGCCCCCCCGGTCCATGGAAAAATTTTCTTCCACGACCAGTCCCTGGTGCCAGAAAGGTTGGGGACCGCTGACGTACAGGACTTCATGGACTACTGCCATTGTTTTGCAGACCAAAAGTTGGGAACTACTATGTGTCATTTTATTTTATTTATTTATACTTATATTTATACCCGGCCTATGCCCTCCCTAACGGAGGACTCTAGGCGGCTTACATACATCGTATACATTTCATTTTATACATTTCATACATTTAAACCGCACGCTAAGGGAAGGGGTAAGGGAACCGACTCTTCCGTGGCTACTGGACTACATGTCCCACGATGCCTTGCGTCGGAGCCGGCTGCTGACGTCCTGTAGATGTTGCTGCTTTGGGATCCGTCGTAGCTGGCGCCATTCAAGAGGTCTTCCGTTCGGTGGCCGACCCCCGACAGGACTCCAGCAAATTCTCCCACGTAAGGTGGTACCCAATTTATCTACTTGCTAAGCTTTCGAACTGTTGGGTCGACAGGAGCTGGGACTAGCAACGAGAGCTCACCTCGTTGCGCGGGGGTTCGAACTGCCGACCTTGCGATCGGCAATCTACAGCTCAGCGGTTTAACCCGCTGAGCCACCGCATCCCTGATTTATAAATCACTGTAGCTGGATTGATTCCACATCTTAATTCAAAACAAGTGCAATATGGCTTACTGTGATGGGTGAACTTAGTCTAGGTTTCCTGAAAGCTGAAATCCATATGTTGGCTTCAATTAGAGTTGTTTCAAGAGAAGGACACTTGGGTGCTAGAAGGGAAAAAAATGATCAGAATAGCTGGCAGTGTGTGCACCTGAAATCTCACCTCCCAGCCCATTTTCCTTCCTTCTCTATAAATGGAGAATCTTTCAAAGCCATGGTGGAGATGGATCCCATCCTGTCTTATGCCAAATTAAATCAACTGCATTTCTTGCCATGCTGAGAAGGTTGATGGATAGGCTGCCTGTCATAGCACGTAATGACAATTGGCCACTGACCCCTTCACTATGTAATTGAAATCAACCTCAACTCATTTTAAAATTAGAAACATGGATGAGCAAAGGCTGGAGGGTTGGTTTTTGGCTCCCACCCCTTTGGATGGAGGCATAAAGCTCTGGAACCTTCCTTGTCACCCATTATTAAACGGATCAGAGGATTTAAGCAGAGTTCTTACACTGCAGAGATTTGTCTCATAAGCAAAGGGCTAGGTCCTTAGACACAGGAAACGGGAAGGTTCAGTCAAGTTCTTTTGCCGAAGTATTTTCTTGCTTGGTCAGGCTAGAGGTCTACCTAGGCCGATGTTCTGCTTTCAGAGTGGCACGCCTTTGGAAGCTTGTAAGAGGAGCAGGTTATGCTTGCTTTTTCTCATTGCTTGACACCTGCTGTTCAGATTATCTTTCTTCTTTAAATATCACAGGTACAAGCTACTAAATCCTATTCAACAGCTCACTTCTGTTTCTCTTGGGTTCCATGGGTGAAAACATAATATGAGTGGATGTGCATAGAAGTGTGGATTGTGCGGGCACATGAGGGGAATTATCTAGGAACCCAACTGAGCTCTTGCGCTGCTTACCCCTTAATTGACAAGTTCATCTTCTACAGGGGCTACGTGAACTGTCTGGAGCAGTGTTTCTCAACCTCGGCAACTTTATGATGTGTGGACTTCAAGTCCATGGCTGGCTGGGGAATTCTGGGAGTTGAAGTCCACATGTCTTAAAGTTGTCGAGGTTGAGAAACACTGGTCTGGAGTATGAGATACCTAGCCAATTCTTTCTTGCTGCGGGCATCAAACTAAGCAGATCAATTGGGAGAAAAGAATTTTTGCAGGATAAAGTTGAACACTCTTGAATTAGAAGAGCGTAAAGCTCTCTAGGGTTGAAGAGACAGGGATGGTGGGAATAGCTTCCTTCTCTCTTGTTCCTATTCTGATTAAATAAATGCATGTCATCTTTCTAGCAACATAAAAGGCAAGAATCAAATCAGATACACCCAACATGCATATGTTCCATTCTTTTAATTCCAATGTTAATTCTGATATTAATTCCAGATTGACTGTTATCTCCCTACATCAGGCTTTTCCTCATTCCTTGAATCAGAAACCTATCCAATTGTTTATACAGTTTCTTATTTTTATTGGGTTTATTTCCTGCCTTTCTATTTATATATGCATTCAGGGTGGCTTTTAAATACAGTGATTGCATGGTATCAATTAAGATTGTACCTGGAGAAGTGATCAAGAACATGAGCTAAGAAGTTGCTCTTACCCAAATCTCCCTTCTGCCGCAGACTCACTACACAAGATCTTTGGTTCCTTTCTCAGATTCATAGAGGGATTTCATTGCAGAAATGTCGGACTAGGGTGTTTAGCTTCCTTGGTATCCATTGAATACAGTGGGCAATTCAAAGCACTGGTACTTGTCTTTGAAGCCATACCATCTTGCCTGAATCTTCTGATGTGGTTCCTCTTCATAGCTCCATCCAAGTATTCCAGTTAGAATTATCCCAGACATATTTGCCAGAAGCTGGGTAGCTTTTCTCCCCACATGCGCCTGATGCAGCCATGCCCACGGGTATTCTTGTGCACAGTGTGAAAGTCTACTCAGGAGGGGATCTTTGGTTGATCTGTAGAGGCTTTCATGTGACCTAGAACCTAGAGAGCACAGGGTTCCAGATTGCATGGAGGTGCTTTTGTATTCAGCTGTAATACAAAGATGGAGTCTCTGTAAAAATGGATTATATAAGTTGATCTTATGGGAAAGGCTACATCTGTTGCAAGAAACTGGGGCATGAAGTTACACAGATCCCAGTTTAGCGGTTCAGGCTGATCCTAACTGAAAAGCCTGAAGAAGATGCATGCCTCATGGAAAAAATGTCCTTCAAGTGCAAGGGAGAGAGTGTTGCCCAGTCTATAGCATCTCACCAAAGAGGGACATCTGATTCCAGGTGCAGCAGCCCTTTCTATGATAGGCAAATCTTGTGGGTGGGGGTGGGGGATCAAATTTCAGGCATTTAAAGATTTTATTTGTAATGTTTATTGCTGGGCATGCATTTTGTTCCACTGTTTTATCTTGAATGACCTCCTGGAATCCAAATGCAGGAAGTCCTCGACCTACGACCATTTTTTCAGCAACCGTTCGAAGTTATGATGGTGCTGAACAAATGGTGGTTATGACCGGTCCTTGGAGTTCCGGCTGTCAACAGCACCCCCGCAGTCATGTGATCGCAATCTGGGTGCTTGGCAATCGGCTTGCACTTACAAGCGGTAGCACCGCCCTGCGATCACATGATCTCCATTTGCAACCTTCCTTGCCGGCTTCCCCAGAAAGTCAATGGGGAAGCCAGTGGGGAAGATCGCAAGTCACTGGGGTAAGTCTCCCCCACCTGCGCACCCTCCCCCAGCCCCTCTGCACTTATACTGGCCACTCGCGCACCCCTGTGCACCCTCCCCAACCCTCTCTCACACCCCCAACCCATGCCATGCCTCATGTACACCCTCCCCGACCTGCGCCGTGCCTCCCACGTACCCGCTTGCACCCTTGCACACCCTCCCTGACCCACGCCATGCCTCTTGTGAACCCTTGTGCACCCTCCCCACGCCGCACCTCTTGCACACCCTCCCCGATCTGTGCCATGCCTCTCGTGCACTCTTGCGCATCCTTCCCGACCTGTGCCTCTCGCACATCCTCGTGCACCCTTCCCTTGAACCCTCGCGCACCCTCCCTCACACCCCTGCGGACCACCTTGCTCCCTCCCCCACCTGGCAGCAGCCACTTACCTGCCTGCTGTAAATGCCTGTCCCAATTGCTGTGTAAGTCGAGGACTACCTCTGGAGTTAAAGGCAGTGTGCAAATCTGTCGGCAAACATAGCCTGAAACCATCCTCTGGCTGTTGCTTTCTTGGTTAGACCCTTTCATTCCTTCCTTCCTAGATGGATGAATCAGACTTGCAGCTTTAAAAATGCAGGAACCTAGACTAGATCGAACCAGCCAAGGAAACCCAAGCAGCTGCCTCATTAAACTCTTGAGATTGTTCTCTCAACAAAGCGATTCTCTTCTAATTCTGAGCAGCAAACAGCCAGCTCTTACTATGAGTCTTCGTTTCATTTAACACAGATCCTGGTCTTGGGGTGGACAATATTAGTTGTATTGCCAAACAGACTTGTGGTAAGGATACAGGTGCTAGGTTGCAAGACAGGTGCTGGTCATATGGCCCAATTGAATGTTAGATCAATTCCAGTAAGGGGGCAATCATTAAGTTATCGATATAGGGTGGCCACAGATAGATGCCTTATTTTTCTTCTTTTTTATGCCAAGTGGGAGGCTAGATATCAGATAGGATATTCCACACAATGAGTATGCTCCCTGAATTGTCTTTCATGCAATTGTTATAAAAATCCTTTTAGTAAAAAATGTACAGGTAGTTCTCGACTTATGACCATTCGTTCAGCGACCGTCCAAAGTTACGAACCTGCTGAAAAAAGTGATTTATGACCGGTGCCCGAAGTTACGGTTGTTGCAGTGCCCCTGCGGTCCCGTGATCAAAATTCGGGCACTTGGCAGCCCACCCGCACTTATGACCACAGAGTTGCTTCAACTCCCCCCACCCGCTTATCTCCCCCTCATCTATGCCCTTTTGCCCCCCTGCCGCCCCAGCTGACCTTCGCTATCGTCTTGCTCCCACTGCTGACAAGGCATGCCTGGCTGTAATAGAATGTGAGAATGACCTTGGAAGGGGGGGGGGAGAGATGCTGCCTAGGGAACGATCAGATAAAAGGGGGAGGAGCCTGCAACTGAGTAACGGACAGAGAAAGAAACTTAGAAAGGACCCGTCCTAACTGATCAGGCGGTAAAAAGGGACGGCGGGAGATTTGTACTTTCAGACTTGCAAGATTCTGTTAATGGAGCCTAACAATAAAGTAGAAGTAGCTCATCTGGTCGTGTTTCCTCTCTGGTCTACCTGGGAGGGCTGACACCGGCCTGGCTGCTGGGGCGGGCTGGCCCAGGCTTCGGCTGGGGGCGGGGGGGGGGGAGCCAAAAGCAGCCCCTGAGCAGCAGGGTGCCAAAATGCCCCTTTGCACTGCACTCCTGGGTGGGGCTGGGCGGGGCTTTTGCTTCGCACTGCGGGAAAAAAAAGCCAAAAGCTCCACCCAGCCCCGCTTAGGAGCACGGCGCAAAGGGGCATCTTGGCGCGCTGCTGCTCAGGGGCTGCTTTTGGCATTTTTGTTTTTCCGCAGCCAAAGCCCAGCCAGGCTGGGCATGCATCGTCAGCAGCAGGAGCAAGAAGTCGGCGAAGGTCAGGTGGGTTGGTGGAGCGCAGGGTGGCAGGGGCCTCGGAGTGCAGGGCGGCAAGGACAGCTGGGACTGGGCTGGGGTGGCTGCGGCTTCCTGGGGTGTGGCGAGCAGCCCCAGAGTTGCGTGGTTCTGGGGCTGCTTGCTGCCCCGCAAGGCAGGGTGCAGGGCGGCCAGAAGGGCAGAGATGGCAGGGAGATAGGTGGGTGGGGGGAGTTGGAGGCAGTCCCTTATGTTATTGAGGCTCAGGGCTGGGAGGGACCAAGCCTGGAATGGCTTGGATTGGGGTGGGTACTCGCTTAACGATCCACAATTCTCGGTTAACAACGGCAACCGGGACTGCTGGGATTGCGGTCGCTAAGTGATGTCTCGCTTTACGGCCGCATTGCTTAGCGACGGGAATTCCGGTCCCAATTGTGATTGTAAGTCGAGGACTACCTGTAGAAGAAACATGTTTGGTGATAGCCAGGTACCAGTTGGGATAGTTTTTTGTCCTTCTCAGCTTTGAGGACTCAGCCATGTGGCAGGTGTAGACAGACGGATGGAGATCCAGCTGTGCAAGACCATAGGACTTGGGTAAATGGGAATGATAGTAATTCAAGGTGTTGCCAGGCCCATGCCAAATGTTTGTTTATTGAATTTGCAGGCCACCTCATTCCAGGCGACTCTGGGGTGGCTTTACAAAATGAAAACCACAATGCAGTACAAAACCACAGCAATAAAAATAGCAACCATTTCGGAAGCAGAAACCTGCCTTCCACATTCCTCACAACTTACAAATGTTGGCTAGATTATTGTTCTCAGAGGAGTACTTAATCCGTTTGGTTTTCATGAGCACGTTGGGAACCTCCTGCGCCTCTGAAATCTGGTTATAGACATGCATGGATTCAGTTCCATGGCTGAATGTAGTTCAACAACTTAAGAGTGAATGTATTGCTGACACTGTTCTGGGAATGTGTGTGTGTGTGTTCTTTCTCATCCTTGGGACAAGGAAATGCATGTGGAAAATGCAGAAGTGGAACCAGCATATTAAAATGCTTTGCTGATTTTCCTGTGTGCATTCAGTTGCATAGTGTTTGGTCCTTCAATGATGAGCAGAAATAAATTATGAAAAATACAAGTGTGTGTGTGTGAGTGTATTAATATGGTTCTGTGCTTAATTTCCTTAATGTCATACAGATAACAGTACACCTGGCCAAACAGCAGTGTAGTTGCCCGACTTCCAGCGTATCTGGAGTGGGGGAGGGAGTGGGCAAAGGGGGTCGAGTGATAAAAGCACAATGTTTTGTGCATTATGCAAGCCCTGCTTCCTTTCTTCATGTGTTACAACTTTGTACACACACCCTAAAGGGGCAGAGCTTGTGGCATCATGACACAACACTGCTTTTGTCGTTTGGATGAAAGCGGTGAGAGCCTGTAGGTGCTGCTGCCAGCTTTCTTTCACCTAGTAGAATGACTGTGTTAGGAACATGAATTTGATGGGCTCACCATGATCTTAACAGCTTCTTGCGTCTTCTCTTGGAGCTCACAGCAAGAATGGCATTGGAATAAACATTCCATTAACAGATTACCATTAGCTCTCAAAACACTTTGGGATTATTCCAAATCCTTTTACTAAATGCTGTTGTCCTGAATCTGGTGAAACTGTATTTTCCTCCTATTTAGAGTTGCTTGGTTCTCCATTCCCTTATAGATAGATCTACTAAGTACATAAAAAAAATAGCAATTTCCGTGCATGTTATTACTTGCTTAGCAATAATGCTTGTTGTTTGCTCCTGGCAGTGGCCACACCAGATGGGGCTTCTAGCCATGATCCTCCTCTCCCAGTAAGGTAAAATAAAAAGCATCAGGTTCCAAGTATTAGGACTTAGGCTAAAGTAGCCTCCCCCAGCTTCCTGCCCTATTGGTTGGAACTAAACCTCTCACAGTTTTGATCAGCCTGGAGGAGCCTTCTCTAGCCTGGCAATTTCCATATGTGTTAGGAGTACAATTCTCAGATGATGTGGGAGTTGTATAATCACAATTTATTTGCCTAGACCAGATTTGGAAAAGTTGGGCTTAAGCAAGCTCAAGTGTGACTTTGGTAACTGGGACTCCTAGACTGAGAGCAAAATTAAATTGCTGTCCGGATAGAATGGACAGCTCTGTCTCTTTTGGCAGATAGCTCTTGTCATTTGTAAGGGGCTGCCTTTTCCGAAACAACCATTAGCTCCTGCACGGGGGAAGCTGGCCTTTATTGTGCTTTATGGCTTGAAGCTCTCAGACACTGAAGATGGCACTGCAGCTGTATTAGGACGCACAGGAAGATTGTGCTGGGTTACCTTTAGGATTGAACAGGAAGGTTGCGCTGGGTTAGCCTTCTCTGATTAGATGCCCCCTGCCCCAAGAGTTGGCTGTTACTCATGGTGGCTAAGGATTCTGGGAGTTGAGCTTCTTAGACATCAGGAGGCCACAAGACCGGGGGAGT
Organism: Charina bottae; assembly: GCA_023362775.1. Classification (NCBI taxonomy): domain Eukaryota; kingdom Metazoa; phylum Chordata; class Lepidosauria; order Squamata; family Charinaidae; genus Charina; species Charina bottae. The sequence goes on from JALMGJ010000002.1 coordinate 164,030,105, forward strand.
CTGTGCTGGGATTTAGGGGAGAAGGGGTGGTAGAGATGATGGCGGGACAAAGTCCTCTTCTCAGTTGCCTCCTCGCAATCTGTGCCCTAGTCCCTCAAGGGGGTGGGGTGGGGTGAGCAGATTTGATTCCAAGGTCATAACTACGGTTCTCTGAACTGTATGGAGCACTTGCATTATTTAGTTCTAACAAAAACTCTGTGATGTTAACCAGTGTTATTATTTGCCATGTTGTAATTGAGGACAATTGAGGCTGGGAGACAGCAGCATGATGAGTTGATTGCCAAGGCAAGATTTGGAATGAGGGCGTAGCTCTATCTCTTAGCACATTGTGCTGCTTGGACTCTTAACTGCTTTTTAACCATGCATTTGGCTATACAACAAAGTAATTGGGTGTCCTTTCTTTGCTGAGACATCTTTTTTCTTCTGGTCAGTTTCTCATCCACATTGTTGCAGGTTCTTGGAATAACAACAATCCAATATAATCAGTTATTAAAATACACATTAATAGGAGCTGCTTAGTTGAGAGGGGGGAAATGCCTAATACCCAAGGCAACCAAATTTGGAAGAGAATGTATTCAGGAAACATGTCTATGAAGGTTCTCAGTCATCCAGGTGGAATTGTCTGTAGCTTGAATCATGTCAACTGGATTTCTATTTTCTTAATGGAAACGTTTCGCTCCTTATCCAAGGGGCTTCTTCAGTCTGAGCAAAGTTGGTAAGGGAATCCTAAATATGTTCCTAGGTAGCTGTGTGACCTTACACCTGGGGCTAGGTCATGGTTATATTGAGATGTAATTTTTAAGTCCTTTTATCATCTAATGGAGGGTCGTTAAAAACACCATGCTGCTGTTGAGCTTCTGAAATGGTCTTAATCTTCCTAGGCACAGAAGACAACACGGGGAGGAAGATGGGGGAGAGTTTGTGCCTGAGGCCCCCACCTCTATTCAAGGAAGGATTTTCCAAGTTGGCATAAATGGATTCCTTGACCCCTCTCTCAAACCACCTATCTTCTCTGTCTAAAATGTGAACATTAATGTCCTCAAATGAGTGTCCTTTTTCTTTTAGATGAAGATAAACTGCTGACTCTGGTCCTGTGGTGTTATTTCTCCTGTGTTGTGCCATCCTCCTGTACATAGGTTGTTTGGTTTCTCCAATGTAGAGTTCAGAGCACTCCTCACTGCACTGGATTGCATAAACTACATTGCTTTTCTTATGTTTTGGAGTTTGATCTTTGGGGTGTACAAGCCTCTGTCTCAGTGTGTTGGTGGGTTTGAAATATACAGGTATGTGGTGTTTGCCAAATATCCGTTTTATCTTTTCAGACACGCCAGCCATGTAGGGAATGACCAGGTTCTTTCGTTTACTCTGAGTCTCAGCCCTATCTGTCGCTGTTTTAGGTCTGGTAGATTTAGATTTGGTGAAGGCCCAATTTGGATATCCACAGGCCTTCAGGGCTGTTCTCAGGTGCTGATTTTCATTCTTTTTGGAATCCATGGAGGTGGGGATGGTTTCTGCTCTGTGTGACAATGTCCTGATGACTCCTAGTTTGTGCTGCAGTGGATGGTGGGAGTCAAACATCAGATATTGATCTGTGTGTGTGGGTTTCCTGTAGATCCCTATTTCTAGCTTGCCACCGGTCCCAATGAGGACTTCACAGTCTAGGAATGCCAGTCTGTTGTCCTTGGTGTCTTCTCTGGTGAAGCTAATGTTGGCATCTATAGTGTTTATAGGGTGAAGGCCTGTACTTCCTGACAGCGGATAGAGCATGAGTGGTGGGGATGCTGGTGAAAAGGGAGGACACATCAAAGGAGACCATAGTTTCATCTGTATCCAGTTTCAGGATCTTTGCTTTGGAAACAAATTCTTCCGAATTATGGATGTGGTGTTCAGAGTGTCCAACTACACTCTACACTTTTCACCAGCATCCCCACCACTCATGCTCTATCCGCTGTCAGGAAGAGACTAGAAGAGGACAGCACCCTGGAAAGGAGAAGCCATCTCAACCCAAACCAGATCTGCCATCTTCTGGACCTGTGTCTTAACACCACTTATTTCACATACAGAGGTGACTTTTACAGACAAAAACACGGCTGTGCCATGGGTTCTCCTGTGTCACCCATTGTGGCCAATTTATACATGGAAGAAGTGGAGAAGAAAGCACTCAACACATTCCAGGGAACGGTGCCCACCCACTGGTTTAGGTATGTGGATGACACCTGGGTCAAAATCAAGGCCCAGGAAGTACAGGCCTTCACGGACCATATAAACACTATAGATGCCAACATTAGCTTCACCAGAGAAGACACCAAGGACAACAGACTGGCATTCCTAGACTGTGAAGTCCTCATTGGGACCGGTGGCAAGCTAGAAATAGGGATCTACAGGAAACCCACACACACAGATCAATATCTGATGTTTGACTCCCACCATCCACTGCAGCACAAACTAGGAGTCATCAGGACATTGTCACACAGAGCAGAAACCATCCCCACCTCCATGGATTCCAAAAAGAATGAAAATCAGCACCTGAGAACAGCCCTGAAGGCCTGTGGATATCCAAATTGGGCCTTCACCAAATCTAAATCTACCAGACCTAAAACAGCGACAGATAGGGCTGAGACTCAGAGTAAACGAAAGAACCTGGTCATTCCCTACATGGCTGGCGTGTCTGAAAAGATAAAACGGATATTTGGCAAACACCACATACCTGTATATTTCAAACCCACCAACACACTGAGACAGAGGCTTGTACACCCCAAAGATCAAACTCCAAAACATAAGAAAAGCAATGTAGTTTATGCAATCCAGTGCAGTGAGGAGTGCTCTGAACTCTACATTGGAGAAACCAAACAACCTATGTACAGGAGGATGGCACAACACAGGAGAAATAACACCACAGGACCAGAGTCAGCAGTTTATCTTCATCTAAAAGAAAAAGGACACTCATTTGAGGACATTAATGTTCACATTTTAGACAGAGAAGATAGGTGGTTTGAGAGAGGGGTCAAGGAATCCATTTATGCCAACTTGGAAAATCCTTCCTTGAATAGAGGTGGGGGCCTCAGGCACAAACTCTCCCCCATCTTCCTCCCCGTGTTGTCTTCTGTGCCTAGGAAGATTAAGACCATTTCAGAAGCTCAACAGCAGCATGGTGTTTTTAACGACCCTCCATTAGATGATAAAAGGACTTAAAAATTACATCTCAATATAACCATGACCTAGCCCCAGGTGTAAGGTCACACAGCTACCTAGGAACATATTTAGGATTCCCTTACCAACTTTGCTCAGACTGAAGAAGCCCCTTGGATAAGGAGCGAAACGTTTCCATTAAGAAAATAGAAATCCAGTTGACATGATTCAAGCTACAGAGTATTCAGGAAACATTCAGGTGTGGACTTCGGTGAGCCTGTGAAACAGGAGTTCCAATTAAAGTAGATTATCCGCTATATTCTTTTGTACCAACATCTTTTGTAGATGATTTCAGATGATTAAGCTTTAAATTTGCCAAGGTCTGTTAGGCAAGATAAAATGTTACCACCACCGCTGAACTCTGCACAAAGGAGAGAACTGCAGGAATATACAGTAAGCCAGAGTATAGAAAAGTTGTTTATACCATGATCCCCTACACTAGTCTTGCTTGCTTGCTGGAACAATTTGAGAAAGAACATTTTGTATCTTTCTGATCAGTGGAATCTGAATAAGGGATAGGGAATCTGTGACTCTGCTTCCATCAGACTTACGCGGCATGGCTGAAGGGGAAGTAAAGTGGAAATTATAACACAGCCAGATCTGGAAGGCCACAGATCCCTTCAGCCATGCTTTACCAGCAGTGTGGTTGCCCGACTTCCAGTGTATCTGGAGTGGGGGAAGGAGTTTGTGGACACAGATTGTGAGGACACAGATTGTGAGGAGGCAACTGAAAACAGGACTTTGTCCCGCCATCATCTCTACCGCCCCTTCTCCCCTAAATCCCAGCACAGACTCCCCCAATCTTGTGGCCTCCTGATGTCTAAGAAGCATAGGCCATTTCTTCCTTTTACCATTTCTTCCTTTTACCATTTTCTCCTACTTTAACCGGCATTTCGTTTCTAAGATGCTGGATGAGGGCCCTCTCAGTTAATCGCTTGTGTCCTGATCCAATTAACGAGTAGTGCCAGGGATTAAACCATGGACGTTTTATTACTGTATTTTTGTTGTTGCGAACCACAGAGGGCCCTTAACAGATTGCAGTGCTACAGAAGCCAAATAAAATTCATAAATGTGCTATAATTGGTATGCAAAGCCAGCTATGGCCTTCTCCTTTCTCCCTCAGAATTGGAACTGAAAAAGAGTGTAGGATCATGGGGGCAAAAGTCACTTAATGTTGGAGAGCGGTTTGGGAAGGAGGGATTTATAGGCAGAATCTAGATCTCTGAAAGCATAAATCCCACCCCTCCCCCAAATCCTTGTCACTAGAACAAATGCTCCGGTAATTATTTTTCTCTGGGTGTCTGGCTTTAATAGCCCTGGGAACAGTTCAGTTCAATTCAGCTTATTGCGGTCATAGACCAGCTCCCCGGGGGCATACTTGCTTTGCTGTCCAAATTCACTTGGACTTGGAGAGCCAGGCAGGGAAGGCAAGAATACATTCTGATGGGGAAGGTTAGATGCCAAGAGGCAGTGAGAACTGAAATTAAAATGTAGTGGGCTTCGTTCAAAGCTCTTTGCAGTTTCTCTTCTTGGGAGAGAATGCGTGTGTGGTGGGGAGACTACTACGCATGCATATTCTGATGTTCTGCTGATACTCCTTTACTTGCAACGTTTTTCACTCCCTCCATCACCCCCAAAATCAACATTTCCATTCATTAATTTTCTTGCTTGGCCTGTAGCCAGAAGGCTGGGGGATCTTACTTATCCCCCCGTGGCATCCAAGCTTCAGATCCTGCCTGTCAGAGCGGTTTCCTTAGATTGAGTAGCAGGTCTGAAATGGAGCAAAGAGAGGGAGAAAAATGGTAGATGCTTCCAGATGAGCCCGAGCAGAAGCAGGCATCCTTCTGAGAATGTATTCAAAAATCCAATGCAACAGAACAATAGCGCATCACAAAAACACACTGTGTACAGTGTGCGAAGCAGAGATAACAACCTATGAGCAGCATTTCCAATTGGTGCTGGGCACTTCTACCTTGAGATAAAAGGTAGAATTTTCCCCTGGAGGTATACTCCACTCCTCAGCCCAGGCTGTCAGAGAAATCCTCAAAGGGCCTGTGTTGTCTCTGACTGTAGAGTCAGGCTTTGGGCTTGGACTTTTTAAAATATAATTAACTGTCTGGCTTATAAATGAATCGGTTTTATTAACGGGTACAACTAAAGATCTCAGTATTTTGGAACAGCTCTTCATGAAGGCAATACTCTCTTGACCCAGAATGACAAAGGCAGCTTGTTCGTGTTTGTGAATAATATAATCTGGATTGTGTATCAGGATATAAGGGCCACAGCACACAGGCAACCCTAGATAACGGCATGTAGACCTAGTAATCCATTCAGTTTAGCAATTTTGGCTTGCTAAAGAGAGAAAATTTGGCCCTGAGCTGCATCAGGATGGAGTACCTCTTCAAGTCCATCTTAATTACCAGCAAAAGCACTGCCCCGGTGATACCGACACAGGAACCAAGGTCGGTGGCAGAACCAGATGCCAATTCTGCCTCACATTTGCCTGCTCCTCTTTCAGTAGGACATTGGTTTGCAATATCCTGTTCTTCTCACTGAGGAAGGATAAATTGATACCGCATTTCAGCTTCCCAGATTGCTTTTGTCCTGACCTTAAAGGGTTCTCCTGGAACAAAAGAACTTCAAAGACAAATTCCAATGTGAAACTGCTGAGCTAGTATTCATAAAGAAGTTCAACTTGTCCTTTGTAGCTCAGAGAGAGAAATACTTTTTAATCATACCACTGTTGTGTTTATACGATATCCTTAACCAGGTCATTGGGAGATCAACTAGCTGTATTTGCACAACCTGCTAAGCTGGGTTAGATATAACCTTGTTTATTTTTTCTTGCTTAGTATGTTGTGCAAACCCAGTTTATTTGGTTAGTGTATGGTTTGGTTGTCAGAAAATGGGTTAAATTAGTAATCAGGTTGTGTGAACATATCCTACCTGTGTGAATTGGCTCTCCAACAAGGGTTTGTGAATAGCTACTATTGAAGTAATTATTACTGTCTGTATCTTTTGCATTTATTTCCCTCTGTTTTCCATATTCCTGCAGCCACATCTCATGGCTTAGGGTGGATATAGACCTCTGTTTCAGAAGAACACACTTTGCAATTGATTCCACAAATGCCTATGCCACAATCAATTTGCTAGTCTTTATAGTGGCATGGTTACAAATGACTACGTTTGCATATTATTAGTTCACTTAAACATGGTTTGCTGAGTAAAAGACAGTTACCTGGGATTGCACAGTGTCTTATAAATGTAACTCAAACCAAACAAACCATATTGCGGCTTAATCCAAAGTGTGAATCTGGCCTGCATTAAAGCTCACCTGAGCTCATTACAGGAAGGTGGCAGCAATGTTACGGGGTTTCCATTTTATTTGCATGAAAGACATGGAGAGTTCTGTTGTCCCTTTCTGAAGAAGGAACTAAGGTAGTTAGTTGTCTTCATTGACTTCTCCGCCTGCTGCTCATCCTCTCAAACAGTGACTGCCCCTTTCCTCTCATGGAGAGCATTAGACTTGACTTCTGTTGTAGCCTTTCCCAGCCTGGAATGCTCTGGATTTTCTGGACTAGAATTTCCAGACTTTAGATGTTTACAGTTTATGGAGTTTATGGGAATGTTAATCCATGTCATCTGGAAGGTACTAGGATGGAGAAGACTAGATGATGGTTTTATAACATGGAATTTTTCTTATGGACCTTCGGTATCCTGCTTTGGAAACTTTAGTAACTGAAGAGTGGGACAAATGCTTTATGTGTATTTTAAAAGTATTTGTAGTGAGAAAGAAGGCAGAAGACCAAGTTACTCTGTTCCACAGATTATCGGTCAGACAAGTATTTCGTTAATAGATGGATTTGTGGTTGATGTTCATGTACTTGATACTGAGGAGATTGAGAAATAGATTACATTTTTTACTTCCTGAGGAAAGTGAGATACAAGGAAAGTGGCAGTGGATAGAGAAGACACTAATTAACAAAAAGGAGCTTTGGCTAGTTCCTAAAACTTTATACCTCTGTTCAGCTCTTGTTCAATAACATTAACTATTTCAGGAGAGTGTCTCAGAAAGCTTCACTCTGAGAGCCATGGCACAACCTTACCCAGTGCATCTTGACCATCTCACCCACTGTACTTTCACTCAGAATGGCAACGGCAGGAAAACGTAGCAAGAACTTTTCCAAAACAAACAGATTTATTTTTCCTTCTCTTCCTTTTCCCATTCTCTGTTCTGGAAGATTTGCCCCTGCCCATCATAACGCCTCTGTCGATTACAGTGAAATTCCATGATTTGCTGCATGTGGCGTCTCTGCTTTTAACTCTACTCTGCTGAACCCCAGCCAGCTTTTAAGATGATTTAAAAGAAAACATACCTAATGGGACTTAAAGAATAAGTGAGTTGCCTCCCACGTACCTGCCAAATGAGAATATTTTGGGAAAGAAAAAGTATATTATAAGCAAGCCTTTAGAACAGAATTAAACCTGTTGATTTTGTACGGCAAAGGACAAAAAGAGCATAGTGCACCATTTCATTCCCTTACCATCTTTTCAAAGCATGAGCTGATGCTTGAAGAGAAGGATTAAGGGGAATGACAACCATAATACTACTTTGTAATAATATGTGCAAAACCAAAACATTCTCTCACAGCCCTCGCCCCAACTATCCTGGCATGCAAAAAAATCACTCTGGCAATTTTAGGCAATATTTAATTATCTTATTTAACTTTAAACATTTACCCAGTCTAACCCTAAGTCTCAAAGAAGTAATGACAAACAAACAAAAGGTGGGGAGTAATGTTTAAAACTTGAATTTTGTCTAGATTTCTATTCTGTCCTTCCCCAGCTTATGTGTGCATATTTTACAATTTTGCATTTAAAAGGAAGGAAGGAGAGATGTGTATTTTTGTGGCAGAGCTCATTATTTAAGTATTGGGAGAGAAGAGATCTGACTTATTGCCATCTTGAAGCAAGCAAACTCAAGGCATTTTAAATTAAGACGTGCATTCTCCTCAATACATTAATAACATTCTTTATCTGCTTGGCTAATGGATATGTAGGATAGTCTGGATGATGTAGTTCAGGGATGTTCTATTTAAATGTACATTGGCACACGTATGCATATGTCATTTTTTATAATCAATTGTCTGTTTTCATGGATGAATTGATCTGTCTTAATCCAGCTGCTCAATGAAGTGATTAATTTCTAGACAGAATGGCACAAAAATGTTCAGATATTCTGGCTAAATGGTGCTTCCTGATCATACCTTCTGCATCTAAACCTGTAGGTTACTCATTCCCATCAGCTCATGGTGGTCTCAACGTATTCTCAAAGTAGCCTAGCTTCGTCCCTGTTTAGGAAAATTTCTTATCACCATAAGGATTTGTTTTAAAATTCACCCCATGAAAATAAGTGATCCTAAGATAAATGTTCTGTAGTCTTCTCACAGCACATATGCAGATCTTAGAATGATGAACCCAGGCTGTAGAACTTGGTAGCACTGAAGTCACAACAGTAGTCCATCAAGTTTTGTTTTTGGCCTTCATAAAAAAGTAGTGAAAACTCTGGTCTTCCCATCACCCTGCCTTGGATTATTGGAAAGTATCCAGCACCCAAAACTCCATATTGAGTGACTTTTGTGCACTTTTGATTAGCCTTTGATGAAAGCAAATAACTCCCCCCCCCCACATGGTAGAATTTTGGATTGCACTGTATAGGAAAGCGACATCAGATTTGAAAGCTATCCAGAATAAAGATCTGCAGAAGAGGCCCTTATGAAGCTGTCCACACTTTCAGAGACCTTTCTGTCAGTACATAGGAGACAGCTGCTTCTGTGTCACTTCCAGGCCACGGAATGGACACCCATGGGAATTGCTTCTGACTCTCCCCCCCATTTTTCTGTCTTCAGAAGAGCGGCTAAGACACATCTCCTTTGCTGAGCCTTTCGTCGTTAGCCATTTTAGCATTGATTTTTCACTTGTGTTTTTGGCTTTCTATGATGTATTGGATATTTTAGTTGTGGTTAGCTGCCTTGAGCATTCATTTGATTAGAAAGGTAAGGCAAATCCTGAATGAATGAACCAACGAATGAGGCAGTAACACAAGAATACTCTAGTTACTTTAATAAGATCTCTGTGCCAGTGAACAATTCCAGGGATAATCTGCCTTGGTTCTCCTCTTAGGATGTGCAGCTTTCCTTCTCCCAACAGGCCTCCAGCATGCTGCTGTGGCATGACAGGAAAAATTATAGCATGACTGGGAGGAAACTGTAGCCTGCTGATTTATGAAAAGTGGAAACCCTCCTACCGATCTTAGTTGCAAATCCTACACAGACACACCTGTGAGTAGGTGCTTAGGGATGTTATTTTATTTGGCGGTTCACTGGCTGTCACTGGTTTAGTGGTCTTCGCAAAATCCTGCTTGGATACTGGCTTGGAAGGAGAGATTTATAAATGCAGGAGATGGATACATATAGAGAGTTCTAAGAGAGACACTTAAAAAAAAGTTGCACACCTTTGGGGGTAACATATTGAGGGGAGGGGAGGAGGGACTGAAGCAAAGAGTGGGTTGGGTCAACTCCAAAAGAAGGTAGACACACATTCTTTCTCTGACGCCCCCTTTTTTCCTCCTTCTGACACATCTTTTTTTCTTCTTCTTTCATACCCATTCTTCCCTCGCTTTCTCAAGCAGGAAACCACAAAAATGGAACTGATCGCTCTTATTGGAGGTCTGAGCTGGCTTAAAGCAAAGGAAACTGGTAGCCCATGAGTGGCAGGTTGCCTATCCCCAGACAAAATGCTTAGGAATGAACTAGATTTTGGGTTTGTGCTGAGCAGCTGCTAGGCAGGAATGGAAAGACACCTTTTGTGGTGGGGAAACAGCAGATGGGGACACTGCCCTTCTCTTTTTCTGCTCACTGCTTTTCCCTGGTCGTTATCTCTTCCTTCCAGAGCTCTGCAAACATATATTGCAAAAACCTAGAAAGTGGATTTTAATGAAGGCTTTTAGATTGCCCTGATGAATACAGTGTTGTCAGCATTATTATCAGGGAGTCAGTTTGGTCTAGTGGTTAAGGTACTGGGCTAGAAACCAGGAGACTGAGAGTTCTAGTCCCGCCTTAGGCATGAAAGCTGGCTGGGTGACCTTGGGCCAGTCACTCTCTCTCAGCCCAACTCACCTCGCAGGGTTGTTGTTGTGGGGAAAATAGGAGGAGGAAGGAGTATTAGGTATGTTCCCCACAGTATTGAGTTATTTATAAAAAAAATAATAAAGGCGGGATAGAAAATAAATAAATAAATAAATAAATAAAATTATTGCTAATTTAGCTTCTCTGGATGTCTTTAAATTGGGCATGCTCTTATAGTAAACATTCTGTTTAAAGTTTTGTTAGCTGCTTTAGAGAGTTTTATTCCAAATATAATGTGCAAGTAAACATTTTAATAAATTGCAAAATGCATGGGGGGAGATAAAGCATCCCCACCACTTCTGTGCTGTAGCCATGTCTGCCAGTCTTTTGAAGATGTGGGGTGATCTAGGTTTCCTAGCTAAGTTTTCAGCTAAGTGTCTAGCTTTTCTCCCAGCCAGTTATAATTCAGGCTGTGCGAGTTTTTTGCTTCAAAAATATAATATGACATCAATAATAATAGATGTTGTCCCCCAGGCAATGCAAACTTGGCGGGGGGAAGCCTGAATTCTGTGAACGATGTCAGTTATGTACATCTGCAAATTTCCATAATTTTTCTTTTCCTTATGGGGCCTTGGGAAATTGGGCAGGTTGGTACATTACCATAGAAGCCCGTCTAAGAAGAAACTCAACTTGTTTCATACTTTCTTACCATGTGAAATATCAATCGAAGAGAATATTTGTAGTCACAACACATGGACAGACTTAACCATACTTTCAACTGGGGAACTGTGAGCATCTTAAACCAGGCTAAGTCCAAAAACACTAGAGAATTCCTGGAAGCTTGGCACTCAGACAAAGCAGCCATCAACAGACACATAGAGGTAAACAACATTTACATACCATTCCTAAGAGACAATAGAAAAGCCAGAAGACCAGAACACCTCCTTGCCAGCAATCATCACCCAGATATGCAAAGATTAACACCAAGATTAGCACCAGAGGAACAATCAAACAGCACAATAGACCCTAATCAAGGAACTATTCTGTCAATCAACCAAGTAGCAAACAACAGCCCAGTCAAAGAACTACTAAGGAATGAACAACACCTCCACCAACACAGGCAGGACAAGCCATGGTATATAAACAGAGAGCAAGTCCCACTCCCTTTTCGCACTGAAGATGTTGCCTAGCCTGGCAATGAAACGTCTGCAAGAAAACAACAAGGCTTTTAATTTCACATGTGAAATATGGCTCTTGAATTTCAGAAGATCTTGACTCCTTATTCTTTTAAATTTAACAGGAACACAAACCAGTGAGGGAATGCTAGTATAGATGATGAGAATATTTAATTCTGCGCCCAAGAAAATCACCTTGTATGCTAAATCCATGGAATGATGAAGGAGCCCAGTCTAGCTTGGATGCAGTAAAGCCTCCCAGTCCTAACATGTTTGTGTGTTTCACCTTGAGTTAGAGCCCTGCTGTTGGCCTCAAATCCTTGATGGTTTGGGTAGCATTCTGGTGCTTCAGATTTCTGCACCTGGAGAATCTGGGAGAGTAGTGTAGAGCATGAGTTGGAAACTAGAAGCCAGGAATGTACATGGCTTCTTGGTAGTCCTGGGGAAGCAGCATTCTGTGACTATTTGCCATGGGAAAGGGTGTGCATATATGTTTGTGGGTTTCCTATGGGGGCCAGGGGAAAATCGACTTGTCTGCTGATAATGTTATATATGCCTGAACCAATGGGGACATAGATTTCCTGGCATTCTCCATGTACAAGCTGTTGTGAGGCACGATACTTACCCTCGTTCATAATTCTGTATCCCATGGTATCCTTCTGATGGGGAATGCCATCTGCTACTGGAACTAATTCCTTCTCTCTTCCACCCCCGAACCTCCACAGATCTGCTCCATAGGTTTGGAGTATGTGCAGGGGGTGGCTGTGAAGGGGGAAAGAGCACGAAGGGAAGTCCCATTGCTCTAGTGGAAACACACTTACCACGGGATACTCCGAGATATAACCAGTGAGGCATTTTGCAATTGGCTAAAATCTATTTACTGAGTTTCACTCCACGAGGTTTTATTGGAAATTCTAACCTCGTTGGGTTAGAAAACTTGAAAAAGTGAAACTGCAATCTTAAAAAACAAAGAAAGTACTCCCCCATAACTTTTTATCTTCTACATATTCCCTAATGAAATGGCTTCTTTTTGTCCCCCCCCCTTTTTTTTTTTTTTGCTCCTCTTCTTGATGTATTTGTTTAGTTTGGATATGCAGGAAAAGGGATTTATTAGAATCAACTAATGTGAATGAGGAAAAATTAATTCCTACACATCCATGGAACTGGAAAGTTAAATGACTGCTGTGTGGTAAAAACCCATTCAGCTATGCAGTAGCTACTTTGTGTTGATAGTTCAATTAAATAATGAGGTGCTAACCATTCTGCAGCTGATTTTTAAAAAATATATATTTATGCCTCTGGGAGGTTTTGAGTTGGAGGGCAAAAATTGGGACTTTCCATCAGTGGCGTTACGTATCATAAATGCCTTCCTTGCATTACTGTTGCCCTAAAGAATAGTAGTCTTTAATGCAGTTCCTGAAATTCACATGATATTAGGGTGATTGTTAAAAACAAACCATGTTATTTATTTAGAAAACTACACTGAAACCTATTTAACAGCAGTGTAAGAGTAGCAAGTGGGTGGCAACACCCAACCCATCTGAGATGATCTTGGAAAAGCTAAACAGGATTGAATCTGGATCGTATGTTGGTGGAAGGCCACCAGAAAACCCAGGGCTGTAGGCTAGACTAGGAAGTTGAAAAAGCATCCTCCCCAAAAGGCAATGGCAAACTGCCTCTATGTATATTGTTGCCAAAAAATCTGTACGGTTGTGTCCATGAAATGTCTAAGACAATAGCATCAAGGGATATGTGCATATTTGGATCATCCAAATGGAAAATCACCTGTAAAATGGCAATGCTAATCATGTAAGAGACCGTGATTTTCCAGAAATGCTCCAGCAAGTAATGATAGTTGGAATGCATAAAATGTACAGTATGTGTTTTTCTCCATCTCCATATTGATTCAACTGCTTGTGGTATAGAATCTTGAACTAAGATTAAAGTCTTTATCCAGTTACCTTGGGAGTAATCAGACCAATCACTAACTGATCTGACAGGGTAGTTGTGTAAATAAATGTGGGGAAATCTTTTAAGCTTATTTAAGCTCTTTGGAGGAAGGGTGAAACAAATGTATGGAATAATTCTTACGAAGTGGAGTCTGTACATCAGGAATAATGGTTCACTAGCCTTCCAGGTATGGAGAACTGCAACTCCCATCACCCCTTACTATTGGTAGTGGTGGCTAGAACTCATGGGAGTTCTGGTTTAGCAACATTTGAAAGGCAGTGGGTTCTCTCTCCATGCTGTAAGGTGAGAAAATCTGGCTAGAAGGAGCTGTGATTATTAATGCTAATATGGGAGTAATCAGAGGATAATGCTTGTGCCGGAAAAAAAATTAACATGGAAGCCTTCTCAAGGTAATTGAAATGTTTTTATTTTTTAAAGATGTGAAAAGCATTTGGCAAGCCAGTGCTGGTTGATTTAAGACAAGCTGAAGAGGTGTTTTCATCCACTTTAAAAAGCTTAATATTCATTACCCCAATTTCTTTTTTTCTTCTTGAAGAAGAAGGAAGTCAATCCTGCCTTTGGCATTAAATGATTATCTTTCTGGGCTTGCTAATTGCCTAATACATCTTTTTAAAAGGGCTAATTTTTACTGAACGCATTAAAGCCTGGAAAGAAATATTTTGCCCAATAAGGATTGTACAGAAAATTAAAAAAGCAAAGATAAATTGCTGTGCCTTAACAATGAGTAACAAGTCATTTCAGGCTGGGCTGAGCACATTTTTACAGTAAAAGGGCACAGCTGCTGGGGGGTAGTAATTGGGGGCATGGGGTTAAATACATCGAGTGGTCATTAGTAACCATCCATCATGTTCAGTAACTGTTCAGAGTAAACGGGGGATTCAGGACTGGATCTAGCAGGAACTGGAGGTGATTTTTTTTCTTTTTTAGATCTCCTTTTGGCATTTTAAGCTAATAACCCAGTGGTTGACATGAGAAATTTTGACTGTCCAAATGTAATAATTGAAGGATTCAATCAACTCATATTTGGGCACTTAATAGTTTGATGTTCCCTTCTCGTCTATTCCAGGCTATATTTCAGTCAGGGGTGGCCATCCCCCAAATTTAGAGCTTATTTTGAGTAACAAAGTTTTTAAAAAATAGTTAATTAAAACTGCAGAACAGATCGCTTTTGTGTTTTCAACCTTTACCTGTGGTGCCAAATTTTGTTTTATTTATTAGATTTAGAGATACAGTTGAAGAAAAATGAGAGAAATAAAAATAAAAAGATTTAGAAACATTGTAAAATTAACTTTAAAAATTCAAAATGATGTTGATATAAATATGCATATTAGAATATCTTATGTCAGTTTAAACCTTTAAATCATTATTAAAATAAGTCTATATTAAAATCAGATTATTATGCAATAATTAACACTATAACCCACATGGCTTAGATTATAAATTATAAACCTAAATAAAGAATTATAATAATCTCTGCCTAATCTAAGCAATTTGGCAAATTTAACAGATCATAAGGAGATCAAAAAAGGGGCGTGGTGATCAAATGTTACAGTCTTATATTAGGAAAAACATAAACTTAAGGTGTGCTATGAACCCTTTCATAAGTCTATAGTCCAAAAATGATTTCCACATTGAACTAAATTCTATATCAGATTTTTTTTTCTGAATATGAAGTTAGTTTTGACATTGACACATAACTTAATTTGCTACCTGTCTATGGGAGTGATTGATTGTAATTTCCAATGAGAGCACAGAAAATCCTGGCAACTATTACCATGCACAAAGCCAGTTCAGTATACTTGGTGAGAATATAAGGTTTTGTAATAGTAAAAAGACAGCAGGCTGGAATGAAAAATCTACCTTTAAAATGTATTCTGTTATAAATCATTTTCCAAAACTGTTGGGGTTTTCAATCTTGTCACCAAATTGGAATCCTACTTCAAAAGCAATTTATAAATAAGCCCCATTAGATGATCTGAATTTTGTGTGGTAAGTTTTTTGAATTCAGCCAAATACCTAAGTATTCTACCTTGTTTTTGTCATTCCTTCTGAATTATACTGCTTATTTGTATATATTCTGGCCATTCTGAAGAAAGGATCTCAAAGGGTTTCATCTTTGTCTTATTAATAATGAAGTCTTGCAATTTGTACAGATTATTATCCCTCCATTGATCAAATTTCTTTGTAGATTCTACTTCATGAAAATAAATAGGTGCCAAAAATTTTCAAGTCAAAAGATCTTTGTAATCAGAAAGGGTCTACATAGCTTAACAATGAACGAGCAGATTTTGCACACATGGAATACATTGCTTGATGTATTTCTGTGAATGTCAGGCATGCATTTTTATTATTTCAGATTATATCCTGCTTTTCCACACACAGTATTTAACATGGCTGAGAACAGTGGTAATACACAGGCAGTAAAGCACTTGCAAAATTACACTGCTGAAGTTAGAACTTTCATGCCTTCTGGCATCACCTCTAATAAAACAGAACCATGTTGACACCTGTAGGCCATCATGTCTAAAGATAATGGATTATGTGTTTGCATCTGTGAGAATGTCAAGGTGTGGAATTATTTGAGGCAGGAATCTCTGCTTTTGTGTTGCACTTGCATTTGCACAGCTCTGTAGCACAGGGACCTCTGTGTTTTCTTCATCTCTAAGGCTCTGCTCTTGCAAAGTGGCAGGAAGGCTTATTATTCCTTGAACATTTGCTGAATACTTACAACATAATATATTAGGAAGGCTACACAGGTACTATAAATGTTTAAGGTCACCAGAAATAATGAAGACTGGCTATGCCATTATTTCAAATGAAGATTCTTCCATGAAAAACTGCCAGATTGGCTCTTCTTTTAGCACAGGCAAAATGAAGTGGTAGAATCACTGCCATCTTTGTTAGTACTTCTGGTAGTTGAACATCCCAAACATGTAATTGAGGCTTCACCATAAAGATATGAAGTCAGAGTATCTTTTCCAGTCAGGTGGTCTCCAAAACTGGTCAGGCACAGTTAGGATAACCAATAAGGATGAGGAGAATTGTAATTTAAAACACCAGGTTGGGGAAGGGATGGCATGGAGCACCACTCTAAATTCATAGAGTGTCCTGATCATTGGTAGTTTTTAGTTAAAGTAGGTCTGTCTCTCCGATCAGAGTGTGTGAGGAGCTTTCCAGGGTCCTGAAGAATTCCTTGCTGTTTTCTGATTCACTTTGAAACCACCCTTCCTTAATGAGATTCTCTCAAGATGTGTTGAGTTTCAACTCCTATTCAGCTCTGGTGGGGTTGTGGGAGTTGAGATCCAACACATGGGGAACCCCAAACTCTCCTGATTTAAAATGAAATTCTTACTATGCATGTGATGGTCAATACTGAATCAAGCCTAAGAGATGAAATTTAGGAAAGAAGACTACAGCTCCCCTTGGAAAGTCATTTCATAACTCCTCTGGAGCTCAAACCTAAGTCAGACATCTTTCAGCCATTTGCATTTGGAAGTCTAAAATTTTTAATATGCTGATCCTGCTTCTTCTATGCTTCTTTCCCCTCCTCCAGAAATACATCTAGCTGGGTGTTACATACTGTATACTTCCTCTAAGTCTGGTGAAAAAGGCTTTTGGAGATGGTGCTGTAAGGCAAAGGATTTTATTTTTTTATTGCTTGGGGCAGGTGGTGATGAAATGGTATATCCATTTGTACACTCGCTACCTGTTCATCATTCTGTAGCAGAAACAACCAAGGGTCATGTGAAAGGGGAAGGGTTAACAAAGTTTTTATGTCTCTGAGATGCCACCAAGTTCTTTATCACTTTTGCTGCAGCAGACAGTATCCTGGCTGCCATTCTGGAAATGATTCTGCAGTCTTTCCAGAAGAAGTTTTCTCATTGCTGATCCAATTGGTTCTCGCACCCCCTGCCTGCCTGCCTGCCGCCTCCTCTGGCATCTGCTTTTCAGGACTGAATTGTAGAGAAATTCTCCCTCCTACTCCCTCTCTCTCTCCAACTAATTTCCTCTTATGAAAGCAGCTCTTCTCAGCTCTAATTTATTGCATGCTGTGCATGCACCTGCTGGGCGCTGGAGAAGAGGGCAGGAGAATTAAGCAGGAACCGATTAAAGGCATCTATTCTGTGCACAGACTAGCTGAACTGCTACCTGGAATGCTGGGAGAATAGCAATAGCTATGGCTAAAGGCGAGCCCATGTTCAAGCATCATACTCCTGTCCTACTCCTGTTGACTATATACAGTAACCAGAAACATGTAATACTCTTAGGTAAGAGGGGTGTTTTCTTCCCTCAACTGCCTATGGGGGAAGCATTGCTTGGATAAGAATCCCACTTCATTGTAGAGCCCAGCTTTGGCTAAGTTAGTGTCTTCCAAATGTCTTGGACTACCGTTCCTGTCACCTTAACCAGCAGATAATGGGAGTTGCAGTCCAGCATGTCTGGACAGCATCAGCTTAAAAAAAGGCTGGCATTGACCATGGGAGTCCACTTGCATGCTTACTCGTGAGCTGTATGGATATTTCTGTAAGAGATCAACCTGTGCAGATGTGGAGGCAAAGGATCCAGTGACCTGAATGGGGTTTATCAGGCCTCAAAAAGTATTGCTGTCAATTGTACTGGCTTAATGGCTGCCAACTTGGTTGTCTCTGTGTTGTCTCCTTTCTCATGAGTTTTGCATTTTATTTCATAAGGGCAAGAACGTTTTCCTTACCCAGCTGTTACCTTGTTTTCTCATAGTTGTGCCTTTGTGTTAATCTTTCCAGTTGCCTCCTTCCATCCTCTTTCACCTCCTCAATTTACAGTAAGTATTAAGACCAAAACTGGAATTTAGTGGCTGACTTGTGGCAACTGTTTCACGTCCCTTTTTGGCACCAGCATTAAATCATGCAAACTGCATGTTGTTATTAACTCCACATTGCAACTTTCTCTACCCAAAGTGGCAGCCAACCAAGTGAAAGTGGGTGGGTGGGTGGGGAATCTCAGAGGGTGCCATTTTGCATTGCTCCTACATTTAAGGAGGGAAAAGGAACTGGCAACCTGGAGCCTCTGCAGGTGCCACTTATCAACAATTATATGCAGTTTTAACACATCTATCAGAGCACAGAACTCTGGGTCCCTTGCATACTGCATATGTTCTGTTGTTCCATAGCCTGGCACAGTTTGTGCTAGCTCGTGCAATATTAATTTGTGCTGGTGCAATTCCATTTCTATGTCTTCATTGCCAGGAACATGATTTCCTATACAGTTCTGTTCTTGAGTTCCATGTCCTCCTTCCTTTCTCATTACTGTGGAAATTAAACTTATGGGAGATCTTTGTCAAAGTGTTGAGGATAATGTGTTAGGGCTGGAATACACACACACTCCCTCTCACCATAAGACTTAGGGATGTTTTACAAGACAGTGGCAATTTTTGGAGCATACTGGGTACATCGTTCCTCTCAACCTGTTTTATTACGTCTCCTACTGATAGGTTATGTAACTATGGAAGTTAAGCAAGTTAGGAATACTTTTATTAAATGACTACTTTTCTTTGTTGGTTTTGTTAATGGGTTTTTCTTTTGCCATCCCAGTGATAGTAAATATGAATTACTTTATTTCAGTTTATTGATCCTGTTTACTGTCAATAGAGTGACAATAAACATGTATAGCATAAAAGGAAGATGTACTCAGAGTCATGTGCCAAGGTGCTGCAATTGGTCTGGGCTTCCTGACACATCTCTGTAGCATGTCCCTTCTGGGGACATTTAAAGCCCCTTTGAACATGATTGCTGAAAACTGACAGCACCGTGTCTTGTAGGGTTGTGCATGCTTCAAAAATTATTGGAAGGAAGTGCTTCAAAATCCAGGTGAGCATGAGCACAGCACATCTCTTCTACTAATTAAAGCAGCCTGCCTTTCTTCAGGTTCCTACATAAGCCTGAAAAATAGAAGTGGCTGCTTCAAAAATTGCATCCACTTTAATCAGCCAGTTTCTGAACTACTTCCTTTTCTGTAGTTTCCTGTCATTTTGAAAAGAGACAGGCGTGACAATTATAAGCTCTAAAATAAATCATAGTTTAAAAAAAATAAACCTCCAAATTCTCTTCCCAAATTTAGCTCTGTTCACAAGTATTCTATGGCCTCAATCGATCTGTGCTCCCCAAAATATTAAAGATGGCCCTTGGCCATCAAAAGACTGCCTACCTCTGCACTAAGTTGACATATGGTTTGTTTTTGGTTTGGGTTGACTAAATTGTGTGATTTAGTTGTGATTATTGGCTGAGTTCACATAGGCCAGGTTAATTAAACAGCTAATGGCTGCATTCATTTATGCTAAGCTTGGTGAATTTGGGTTAAGGCGTTTTGTTTTGTTTTGTTTTGTTTTGTTTTGTTTTGTTTTGTTTTGTTTTGTTTTGTTTTGTTTTGTTTTGTTTTGTTTTGTTTTGTTTCTTTGTGTGCTGTGCTAATCTGCCCCATTTTGGATAGATTACAAGTCAGGATAACATGATGAGTGAAGGCAGCTGCTGTTGAGCCAAGTCAAGTTACACATGAAATAATACTTCTGATTCTTTCTTTCACTCTAACTAGCTCCCAAAATTATAATGTGAATATGAGAAGGGTGAGGAGTATAATGGAAAGTGTTACATTATAGAAAAAAATAAACCATTCTGTCTGGTGGAGGTCAGATAGGATTCACTCAACCCTAGTTAAGAGTTTCTTTGAGGATATATTCATACATGGAAGAACATCAAAACAATCTGTTGGGTCCCACTAGTGATATGTCTAGTTCAGCATTTTGGCCCCAGAATGATCAGCCAGATCTCATTGGGAAGAAGTTCGCAAGATAGGTTTAAGTGCAATATTTCTCTCCCCTTTGTGTTTTGCTGCAACTAGAATAGAGATACCTATTATGTATTTAGCCAACCTGATCAGCATTAGCTGGCATTAGCTTGATCCTTCATTAATCTGTCTAGTCTTTTAAAGTCATCTTAGTTGGTGACAAAAGTTAATTGGTTATAACCGTAAGATCTCAGTAACCAGTTTGAAACTGCCCCCAAACGCTGTTTTAATTAGTTTGATTTTTTTTTTGCATCAAGACTTAAACTAGATAATGCATGTGGTGCTAGACTACAAGTTGTATCAAATCTGATTTTAAAGTTTAAGTGCATGTGTGATCTGTACATTGGTTGTTGTGGGTCTTCCAGGCTGGGTGGCCGTGTTCTGGAAGTTGTGGTTCCTAACGTTTTGCCAGCATCTATGGCCAGCATCTTCAGAGGGCAGGAGCACAGACAGCTTCTGTCTGTGCTCCTGCCCTCTGAAGATGCCGGCCACAGATGCTGGCAAAACGTTAGGAACCACAACTTCCAGAACACGGCCACACAGCCCGGAAGACCCACAACAACCATCGAACTCCGGCCGTGAAAGCCTTCGACAATACATAGATCTGTACGTTCATCATCATGCAACTCATCTCGAGCTAAAAGGATGGTGAGAAAGCTTGGGATCTTGATTAAAGGTACAATTCCAGTCTTGGCCGATAGTGGTGGTGTAAAAAAATTAATAGTACCTGCTGACCATCAGAGATTCTCAAAGAATATGGATTAAGCCAACAGCTAGTAAGAATTCGGGCTTGGGGGTGTGAAACTCCAGACGTAAAAATTAAGCTGCAGTGTGCTGCTTATTGAAAAGTAACTTTTGGTGGCTTTCTACCCTGAGCTCTGTCTTCCATAAAAAAAGAAGGAAGGAAAGAAGGAATTGCATTGAATCCACACAGAGGAGCTTGCGTCTCAAGAGCAGATCTTGTCTGGACTCTGCACAGCAAGCCTTTGGAACCTGGACGCTCCCCCGGGGTAGATTCATATGAGAAGCAATTTCACCCAAGCCTGCTTGCCCGGCCCAGGTGGAGAGGGCTGCTTTTATCTTCCATGTAACTAGGAGCTGTGTTGCAGCTTGCTCTTTGTTAGGCTTATAAGAGCCCTGCATCTGTTGAGACAGAGATGAAACAGTGTCACCCTTGAGCTGCTTATCTCCAGTCAAGTTAATAGGCAACCCCTGGCAGCTCCAGCCACAGCAGAACAGAACTTTAATCGCCAGTCTTGGTCAAGTAATTAAAAGGAAGTGTGCCTGGTAGCTGCAGCTCCTGCGGGTGCTGGAATCCTTGCAGCTGGCTCATGCCTCAGCAACTTGTCCTGCAGCCAGGACTGCTTGTCAGTCTGCTGAACCTGAAGATAAGGGACTGCCAAGAGGCAGAGGCAAATGGGACCAGGAGGTCCTTGGCCAGCTACCTGCAAATTGGGAAACAAGAGTAGTGCAGATGAGAGGATATCCATTTTTTTAAAAAGAAAATGTTTGTTTAATAAATGTATGTCTTGTTCTTGGTGGGATTTGCAGTAGCTCCCTTCCAAGGAGCTGAACCAAGCTTGCATCGGCTTAGCTTCACTCGCTGCACCTGAGGTCTTTGGCTACCCTTGCATTAGATAAATGTGCTCCAGATGTTTACGATGCCGGAGAGAAAGATTAGAACTGGTGAGTAGAAATCACAGGGAAGTAGAGTAGGAGAAACTTTTGAGAGTTTATTTGAGAGTAAAGCAGGTTGCCTTAGAAAGCGATGGGTTCTCTTTCGCCGGGTTAAGCAAAATTGGGGTGCCTTTCTGCAGGAGATGCTGCAGCTGCATCATAAAATCCAATATTGAATGGGAAGCTGGACCAAGTCAAGAGCAAGCAAAGTGGTGTCTTCCAGATGGTTTGGGTTTTAATTCTAATTAGTGTGGCCAGTAGCAAGGGACTCTGGATATTTTAATCCAAAATACTTAGAAGGCATCTAGATCTACAGTATACCAATCTACACCCATGTGCACAATTTAGGGCACCTCAGGGATGAGCATGGGAGTGATGTGGTCAGAGACAGTGATCTGCTCAGCTATGTGATCTTTCATAGCTATGGCTATGGAAGCACCTCCTCCCTGTCCACTTGCTGGACACTGCCTCTCCATGACCATGTTGACCTTGTCTGCAAGAGTGACCAAAAACCTAGTCTTTTTTTTCTATACTAGAATATCAAAATTCCTGAAGATTGAGAGATCTGTCATCCAGGAAGCTTGTTGTTTGGTGTGATTATATATTATGTATGTGGGTTTGTGTTCTGGGGGAGACTGAAAAGTAGGGAAAGTACATAACAAACACACACACACAGAATGGAGAGGGTAGGTGGGAGAGAGAAGAGACCGTCTGATCAAAAATGTTTCAGGGCAGGTAGAATTGTCTTTAACAGGGAGAAAGAACAGAAAGATCCAGAGACACAATACTGCTGGGAATTCTCTGGTTTGGGCTTCCCTATTTTGTATTTCAAATCTTATCATTTGATTAAAAATGAGATGAAGAGGTTGGGAAAAATGTTAAGATGACAATTGCTTGACAGAAAGAAGGGTGGAAGGCACAATTGTACGTTCTTTTCTTTCTTGTTTCTCTATTTCTTATTTTCTATCTTTGTTCTTGTTTTGTATGTTATATTACATTGAATATATATATATATATATATATATATATATATATATAATAAAATTTGGATGGAGGATTTTATATAGGTATATCAATCTGCTATTTCTCTGACAGGTTTATTGATCTTCTGGGAGACTGATAATCTTATCAAAAGGAGCATGCAGTAAATAATAACAAATTAAGGCAAAACAAATGAAGGGTTGAACCCCCAACCCTGCCCCACCACAGGTTCTAGAGCACAGCTTTCCAAACTGTGTGTCGCGACACTTTAGTGTGTCGCAACACACAGTCTGGTGTGTCGCCACCCAACCTGGAAGCGGCAGTGGGGGTGTGCATGGCAGCGGTGGCAGCGGCGCACCATCAGTGCTTCCGCGTTTTAGCGGAGGCCGCCGCTGCTGCCGCCACCGCTGTGCACACCCTGCCCCCCGTGCCTCCCCGCACCACCGCCGTGCACACCCCTGCGCGCACCGCCGCGCCGCTGCCGCCGCTGGTGTGTCACCAACAGCAGCACTTTAGAAAGCACTGTTCTAGAGAGTGATTGGTGGTCAGTTTTCCTACCGGTAGGTGATAATGAGTGAGAGGGGATGGCAGAGAATCCATCAGTTATGCCCTGAAACTACCCTGCATTAAATTGTGCAAGGGTAGTAACACCATCTGGCTTCATTGCTGAGGTGGAGTAATGGTGGGCTGTGAGTCAGCAACATTTATTTTGATACACTTCCCTCCCAACTCAAGGACGAGAAAAGAGTGTTTTTACATGCTGTGAGAAAGAGCCCTAAGCCTGTTGAAATTTTATTCTGGCTCTCCTTAAGACAATGCTCTATGATGAAGCTTATTAAATGGAAAATGGAGTACAGTACCTTTCCCCAGACTTTAGGCCCTTATATCTAGACTGTAGAAATCTAGACAACTACTAGACGGTGCAAAGAATGAGAATGTTGGCTGTTGTGGGTCTTCCGGGCTGTGTGGCCGTGTTCTGGAAGTTGTGGTTCCTAACGTTTCGCCAGCATCTGTGGCCAGCATCTTCAGAGGGCAGGAGCACAGACAGAAGCCTGTGTGGTTAGGAACCACAACTTCCAGAATACGGCCACACAGCCCGGAAGACCCACAACAGCCATCGAACTCCGGCTGTGAAAGCCTTCGACAATACAGTGAGAATGTTCTTTATCTCTTTGCTGCCATGTAGTGGTTGTATGGATTTTTTCACTGCAGATACTGTAACCCTACCAAACTAGCTTCCATCTAGATGTGTGGACTTCAGAATTCTCATCAATGACCAAGGTAGCTGGGAATTCTGGGAGTTGAAATGTACAGTTTTGAAGGTGCCCAGATTGGGAGAAGTTGTGCTTGCAGATCACATCTAGCCACCTGCTTCCTGAATTGGAATTTATCTCTACTTGGTCAGTACCCAGTGAAATCCATAGTCCCTCCTTCCCTCCCTTTCAAAATCCAACATAGTTCTATTCCTAAATGGTGTTGTTTTGGATCCAGGTCACCATGTTCTTGCTTGATTAATGGCCATTCCCAACCAGCTGCCCACTGAATTCACTATCTCCTTAATTGATGCCCATCCTCAGAATATTGTTGCTAAGTGTATGTGTGAGAGAGATGGGAGTGTGTTGCCAGGTACAGTATGTATGTTGGCAGGAACTGTGCTGGACAATCAGCATTGTTGTTCTCTCAACTAAAGAGCTGCATTGCTTCTCCTGAGCTGCCAATTACAACGCAAGGGAATTTTTTTTCCAACATTGGCTGGAGTTTTGGACATTCAGACAACTTTTATATGGTAACCTTGGCTGAAGTGACACATTTAAGCGGTGAAGAAAAACGATGGGAAGAACTTTGAAGCTCAGTCCCAGAATTAGCTTTTGGGACTCTTAAGTCCCCAGAGAATCTCCACAGGTCTGAGCTTAAAAGGCAGGCTGAAGGATGCAGATTCCAAAATGTATTGAGCACTGTGCCCAGAAAGTGATGGAATAAAGGAAATCATGGCTAATAATCCCTTTCTGTGTTATTTTTTTTCTTCTCATACGAGCACGTTGGTCTGGTCTGAAAGCACCTGTTCCTTTGCGACTGAAGGCAACTGAGATGTGAAACAAGAGGCAGCATGGAACACAGAAGGAAATTCCAAGGTTTCACAAAGCTCAAACAAAAGCATGCTTGTTTTCTCTGTTAATTGGATCAGTTTCCCTGATGTCGGTGATATTATAAACCTATTAAGTCTGCAATCAGCTGTAAGCTTGCAGGAAAGATGAGCACTGAATACATAATGCTGGTCGTAAAGGGAGCTGCAGAACAGTCTTCAGGAATGTTGAAAATTTCTTGGAATAAACCAGGGGGTTATCTGGACATTGTTTGTTTGTCAAATTTCTTTGCCGCCCATCTCGTGTACCACTTCCTTACTTTAGACTTCCTGAAACATGATTTAGGAAGGTGGGAATGAGTGTTAAGTTCAAATGCTTCTTCCTTGCTCTGACATACTAGCTTTGATGCTGCAGTCATGGTCTGGAGGAGAACTGTCCCTCTAACAGTTACTGGATTCCAAATCCCACCAACCCTCACCAGCATGACCAAAAGTGAGGTGATAAGAGCCGTAATTCCAACAACATCTGAGTCAAGGTTTCCCTGTCTATGGCTTCAATCAAAATTTGTTAATCAAGATCAAAGAATGGTTTAAGATTTTGCTTAGACATTGAATCAGAGTTCCCTTTAATGGGCACTTTAGGTGGCCCTGGTTTAAGTAAATAAAGATTTAATGGCATGATAGTCATTTCTAGTTTCCTGATTCATAATTTAGGAAGTCAGAATTGTTATATCTGCACTACAAGTAGTCCTTGAGTTACAATAGCATTGGGACTGGAATTTCTGTTGCTAAGTGATGCGGTTGTAAAGCGCAACATTATGTGACTGCATTGCTTAGCGCCGGCAATTCCAGCAGTCCGGGTTGCCATTGTAACCTCAGGACTACGTGGGAAGAGGCCCAGGCAAGCAAGCTGGCGGGTGCTGCGGCAGGTGCTCCGGAGCACGGGTGGGTGGACAGGTGCTGCGTGGGGAGGCGGGGGGGCATGGGCAGGTGCTATGGAGCGCCAACGGGTATGCAGGAGCCTCGGGTGGGGGGTACTGCAGGCAGGTGCTATGGAGCGTGGGCGGGCCAAAATGTGGCGGGAGCAACTTCTGACTTCCAGCCAGTTTCCCCATTGACTTTGCTTGTGGGAAGCCGGCAGGGAATGTCGGAAATCACGATCACATGACCGCGGCTTGCTGCAAGGTCATAATTGCGAGCTGGGTGCCAAGTGCCCAGATTGTGATCATGTGGCCATGGGGATGCTGAGATGGTTGGAACTCCAAGAACCGGTCGTTCAGTGCTGTCGTAACTTTGAACGGTCGCTGAATGATTGGTCATAACCTGAGGACTACCTGTAGTCCTCTTTTCTTGTAGTCTTAAACCCAGTGAACATGCAAGATGAAATAGATGAGTTCCACGTTAGACAATCTAGTGCAGGCAGAGTACATGTTGCAGGCTGCAGTTTCTATAAGCCCTGATCATTGGTTGTGATAGCACAAGTTATGATCGTTGTTGTCCAGAATATCTGGAGAGCCAAATAGGATACTTCTGAGTAAGATTATTTTTGTAATGGAATCAGTGTAGGTAGATAAAAAGGAAGTACATCTTTCAGGTTATTGTAAACCTTGATTGCACCAAACTATGAGTAAATATTCATCTTATTAGAAGAGACAAATATTGGGTCCAAAAGGGCATGTGGCTTTTAGAGATGGGTGATGGACATTCTCTCTTGATTCCGCATATTGAAAGAAAGAGCGGGGAGCGGAAAGGTCCCATTTTAAAATATAGATCACAGCCCTCTCCCCTCCCAGTTTGTAGCTGTTTAGCCTTTATTTTTCTCCTCACATATACCAGGTCAAAAAGTGGATCCAATGTCTGATCCCCACATTGGCTGGGTTCTAGCTTCATGCCATGCCATGCTCTGTTTAATCACACTTTGCCAAATACAGCAGGCTTCCCACAACACATTAAGCCACATATTCTGTTTGATAAACCAAAACGCCTTGTGCTAAGCCCATGGCTACCAGTTCTAGATTGCAAAAATCCCAATGACCAATAGATGGCAGCAAAGAGGTAAGAGTTCCTTTGTTCACTTTGCTGCCATCTAGTGGTTGGCCAGACGTTTTGCAGCCCAGATCTGGGAGCCCTAGCTAAGCCAAACAGGTCACAAAATATCTCGGTACGTGAAGCCAGCCCTTGTTCCTGTGATACGGAAACAGTATCTTTGGGCATCATTGTTTTTACAATTATGTATTTGTATTTCTCTCCTACCTATGCCTAGGAATGTGCAGTCATTCTAGTTTCATTCCTTATTTCAACAAGATACACCTCACAAATGAGATTGTTGGCTGTAGTGGCCCGCAATTATATTTAAAATCACTAGTGACATAAAACCAATTAAACGAACAAGCCAACCGTGTTAGCAGCCTCAGTGAACACCCAGCAGCTGCAACTCAATTGCCTAATGGAGAGCAAACACGAAGCAGTATTTCTGACAAACATTTTCCGTTTCCTGCATGAGGAAGGGAGAGAGGAGTGGGCTGGATTCCTGAACTGGAACTGATTCCCATTTTGGGGACTAGGCATGTATGGAAGAAGGTAACCCTTTAGGAGCTGTGAGTATGGTTGGCTGGAATGTTTTGGGAGACTTTATACAAGGAGTTTATTTAGCGCTGCTTTGATTTCTATTAATACAGTATATGCATTCTACTTATATCCTCTTAGGAGATCAGAAAGAAACACTACCCAGCTGGTCTCCTGTCTTCTAAATGGGATGCATTATGTATTTGGCAATGGCAAGAAAGACACCCTCCCCAACCTGGGTGGAGCTAGAAAAGCTATGCAGGCCTTGGTTAGTGCTTGGATTGAAGACCACCAGGAAATATCAGGGTAGTAGGGTAGACTGGAATGGGTTTTTGTTTTCTTTTTTTCAACGCTGGAAGTGGCCAAGCACTTTCATTTGGTTGCCAGGATAATGTCAGAAGTCACTACGAGTCAAGCTTGATTCAAAGGAGACTTTAGCAAATTGGAGTGTAAACCTGGCAGCCTCTTAAGGAACGATGCCTCGTCGTCTCTCCAGGCCCACTTCTCCCTCACCTGCTTTCTTGTTCATTTAACCCCTTAACCAATGCCCAGACCAACCTTGACCCATGCCAGCAATGGTGGGGATAATGGGACCACCGTGGTTCATGTTTGTCATTGATATTAAATATTTATTTATTTATTTATTTAATTTTTATCCCTCCTTTATTATTTTTATAAATAACTCAAGGCGGCTAACATACCTAATGCTCCCTCCTCCTCCTATATCCCCCACAACAACAACCCTGTGAGGTGGGTTGGGCTGAGAGAGAGGGACTGGCCCAAGGTCACCCAGCCGGCTTTCATGCCTAAGGCGGGACTAGAACTCTCAGTCTCCTGGTTTCTAGCCTGGTACCTTAACCACTAGACCAAAGATGCGGCCACTGTCTGAGAGAGTGTTCTTGGAGCTGGAATTCAAGCAAGGAGTTTGGGAGTGTGAGAGACGTATTTTGCTGTGGGGTGCTCTTTGGTATGTCCCCATAATTTCTCCAACATTATTATTGACTTGCCAGCCAGTTGACCTAGGTAACAGCAAAGAGCTGGAAAATTTATCTCTCTTGGCTGCCACCTAGTGGTCTGGATTTGTGCAACTGAGATACAGCCACTGGGATAAAGTCACTGAGATAAAGCCACTGGTTGAAGAGCTGGAGTTTGAGAAATTATTGTAATGATTCTTGTGCCAATGCACAGAATAAATAAGCACTCATCACCCAAAAGACTAGGAGAGGAGAAAACATAGCTGCAGGCTGAAGCCATATCTATACCAGGTTACATGGCGTGAATAGAATTCACAGACTCCTGGTTTCTAGCCCGTTGCCTTAACCGCTAGACCAAACTGGCTATTGATTTTTTAACTATCTCCCACTTCTTTATTGCCAGATAAGATACTGGCTGCTAAATAAGACTGATAAAGTGATTCAGCCAGTGGGGCCCACCATTATTTATTTATTTTCTGGGTGACTGGCCTGCATTACATTGCCTTTCCCAACAGCAGTGCTCTCAGTGGCTGCCCTCATTTATAGCTGTGGTCAGAACTGTCCCTGTGTGAAATTAACTGACCTCTCTGTTTTAAAGCCATCTGCTCTTTGCAGACACAGAATTCCATGCCTCGGTTTTTTTGCAAGTCTGATGGTAAAGCCTGGGAAGGGGAGACTCACTCAGGAATCTCAGAACCTGAGTATGTAGCCAGAGAGCCAGTGATCTGGTTCACACATCATCAGGCTTAGCCCTAATGCGGTTTGCTCGACTTCACCATAGCATGTTGTGTGAATCCAGCCACTGCAGTTCGCAAGCCATGGTTTGTGGCTTAGCATGTGGTGGGAAGCCAGCTATTCAGTCAACCATGATTAGGCAAAGTATGGCAGAGGCACTGGCAAACGGGTCCTAGCCAATGGGTCAGAAGACAGGCATGTCACAAGAGACAAGAAGAGGATCCAGATTCCGCTCCCCAAGTCTTCAAGAATACACGTACCTTTCCTCTGGCTCAGGTTATCTGAGGTAACTGTGGTTGATGTTATTGTGATCCTGGGCAGGAATATCACCTGCATACCAATCTAAGTCTCTAGACCCTTCTGAGTCATCTCCCTGTCATTTCCCCTGTTTTGCTGTGCGCAAAACTGAAGGGCAAGTTGTAGGAAGGAGGGGCAGGTCCTGCTTCCACCTGCTGTACCAAATGCTCTGTCTGTGTTTCTTGTCCCTCTCGTTAAGCACGCAGCTACCGAAATGGGTAGGGCTGCTGTTCAGTGTCTTCATTCATAAGAAAGCACTCGTGTGGGTTCAGCAATGACATTGCCCCAATCCACCTCACTCAGGTTTGCATTTAACACATCCTGTGCTTTTGTAAATATCACACCTACCATTGTTTGTATGATGTGTTTGTGGTGTGAGACAGGAGACATAGGCACAAATCTCTCTGCCAGCTGGCCTAGAAGTTCTTTGAAATTGTTTCTGTTCCCACTATGTAACCAGCCATGTTTCTGGATGATGTTACATTGATTGTGGCTGTTCCTTGGAGTGCAGGGAGAGCTAACCTAAGTCTTTCCAGATTTGTTGAACTACAGCTCCCAGGATGCCTCACCATAGACCATGGTGGTGGGTGCTGCTGAAAAATTACAGGTCTAGGGTTTCGTATCCTTTTTGTAATCCATGCAGCTTTTACCATTCAAGTAGTCCTTGTTTAGCAACCACAATTGGGACTGGCAACTTGGTCGTTAAGCGAACTGGTCGCTAAGTGAAACCATGACTGTGGTTACGATCTTCAGCTTTCTTTTGCTTTACATACCTGCGAAGGTCATAAATGCGAGAATTGGTCGCAAAGTTACTTTTTCATCACCATCATAACTGCGAACAGTTGCTAAACGAGGACTACCTGTGGTTGCATCTCCCTCCCCTTTTAATGAATCATACATAGAATGATATCTGCTGTTTCATTCAGCATGAAATCAACTTCAGATTTGCAGATTTTAGTTACAGAGGCAGAGCCTGTAGCTAAAGTGACACTGGAATTCTTTTTGAAGGTGAACCTGTCGGGTGTTGGGGATGTTCTCATGGTTGTCAAGAGAGACAGGAACCTCCTCCCACCCTCACTGAGGGCCAAATTTATGCCTGCCTGCATTCAACCCTTGATGCCATGCGTGCTTGTACTGTATCTAGAAACAGGCCTTCCTGGAGAAGATTGGTGTAGAAGGGGCATTGGGGGATAATAAGAGAAATTTGGCCACTGGTGTTCTTAACTGATTGTGGCAACAGTGAGGAAGGGCTGGCCCTTTTTGAGCAGGAGCTGAATGAAGAGGTCTTGTCCCAGTGCTTGACACTGGACAACGCTAAAGCAGTGTTTCTCAACCTTGGCAACTTTAAGAGGGGTGGACTTCAATACCAAGAATTCCCCAGCCATCCATGCCCAATTCCCCTGGCATGCTGGCTGGGGAATTCTGGGAGTTGAAGTCCACCCCTCTTAAAGTTGCCACGGTTGAGAAACACTGAGCTAAAGGGTTGTTACTGGACTTGGGTCTTAGGAGTAGGGCAGGCAATACATCTGAATGATGTTTTTAAAAAGGCAGAATACTCTTAAGAGACAGAATAAAATCTATCTGGGACACACAGAGTCCAGCTTCATCTGCTTGGCCAGAAGGTCAAGCTGCTGCTACAAAATCGGTTGCAATTACACAGTGTAATTTGGATGGAGGGCTGTTGTTCTCTAGCCGGTCTGGTCTGGTTCTTGCCAACTGGTGGTTCCATTTCCCCCCGATTCTAAACGGAGGAGGGCGGCGATCTGGTATTTTTCATGACTGCAAGTAGGAGCTGGCTGTGTCCGATCATGGTCCCCACAAGGATGGGGTGCCTCTCTGCTTGGCCTTTAGCAGGATGTGATGGGCAGCACACACAGAAAGGCACAGGGGCCATGGCACAGCCCCAGTGAAGGTGTCTGGTAACGCCATGTCAGAAATGCCAGGGATTTGGCATGAGGCAGGGCGCTCCTTTCCTCTACCTGCAGAGCGAGATGGGAAGAGGGACAGCACTGCCTCCTGCAGCTCAGCTTGTCCCACCCCTTGCTTTGACAGGAGCCAGTGATCACATCCCTACTGGAGGTGGGGCCAGGAGTGGAGATCAATACAGGTGGTCCTTGCTTAGCAACCACTCGTTCAGTTACGGTTTGAACTTACGACGGTGCTGAACGAGTGGTACTTATGATCGGTCCTTGTACTTACATTGGTTGCAGCATCCCAAGGTCACATGATCACCATTTGCAACCTTCTTTGCCGGCTTCCTTCAAGCAAAGTCAGTGGGGAAGCCGGCAGGAGGTCGCGTATAGTGACCACACGATGTCCTTGCTTAACAACCCGTGGTGATCCGCTTAATGATGGTAACCGGAAGTGCCAGAATTTCTGTTGCTAAGCGGCATGGTCACATGACATTGCATTTTACGACTGCATCACTTAGCAATGGAAATGCTGGTCCCAATTGCTGTTGTTAAGTGAGGACTATCTATAAAGAAGTCGATGTTGGGGGTGAGAGGTTGCTGCTCTCCAAAGGAGCTTTTTCTAGTCCTCCAGTGTAGGGATCCTGAAGACAAGCTCAAAACTTTTGCTCAGAGGCTTTTTGGAAGCTCTTGCTCAGATCCCACTGACCTTTTAAGCTGGGTCCCACAGACTCCTGTGCAGATGGACGCTCATGCTGCCGCTTCTCTTTGGCACATCTTTGTTTTTGCACTGCATGGAACTCTAGCCTGGTTAAGGACAAGCCATTTTAAAATGGATCCAGTAGCTATGAAGCCCTGTTCAGCATCCTCTTCCAGCCGTCTTGGGACAGAAGCTCCAATGACCCAGCATTGTCTCTTGGGAAGCCCGCCTACAGAAGATTGATTGACTTGGAAGGGCTGTGCAGCACTACTGTGCTGTTGCAAATTCCCACTTGGTTGAGCACAAGAACTGCTCCTTGGCTTGTGCCTGTTATCTGTCTCCAACAGACCATCACCCAGGCAGCCAATCCATGTGGCCTGCTGTATTAAAGACCTTTTCAGTCCAAATCTGCACTTGACTACAATATCAATACTTAAGGTTCTTTTAAGACTTCTTTTCTGGAACTTGCTAGCTAAAGCTGCTTGTTTCTTGGGCAGTTAGAGACCTTTGAGGTGCCTCTCCTAAAACAGGGTAGCCAGCCTGCAGGACACATGTGCCCCCAATTCCTTTTATTGCACCCTAGCACTCTCCAGACTACACCATTGAAATGTGGCAACAAAACACTGAAATTGGGTATCACAATTTGTTTTAGTGGGAGGGTATTCAAAAATGCAATAAGAAGCACAGCAGTTCTGATAATGTGGAATCCTTGGTGCTCTCTGAGCCTTGTTGTTTTCTTGCAGACGTTTCATTGCCAGACTAGGCAACATCTTCAGTGCGAAAAGGGAGTAGGACTTGCTCTCTGTTTATATACCATGGCTTGTCCTTCTTGTGTTGGTGGAGGTGTTGTTCTCTCCTTAGGCATTCCTTGATTGGGCTGTTGTTTGCTGCTTGGTTGATTGACTGAGTTAATAGTTCCTTGATTAGGGTATATTGTGCTGTTTGATTGTTCCTCTGGTGCTAATCCTGGTGTTAATCTTTGCATATCTGGGTGATGACTGCTGGCAAGGAGGTGTTCTGGTCTTCTGGCTTTTCTATTGTCTCTTATGAATGGTATGTAAATGTTGCTTATCTCTATAGAGTTCTGATAATCTTAGAGCTGTCCATCTTTGTCTTACCACTATGGACCTGGCTTACCACCTACCTGTCTTGGCCAGGAGCAGCAACGAAAGGAAAGAGATGACTTGAGTTTTGCAGTTGGTTAACTTGTTGCTTTGAGGAACATGTGTTGCCTATATTAGCATTGTTAAGATGGATCTCTGTATTCCTCCTCTCCACCACCCTTTTAACCTTTTATATAAAATGAATCCTTTTGTATTGTATTGGGAGATCGCTCCCCATTTGGATGTAAAATTCTCTCTTGTTCTCAGTTGGATTGAATTGGCAGTGGTAGGGGTGGAACTCTAGAAAACAGATCCTATACTTGATTATAGGGAAGGCATCTGACTGTTCTGCTGGTTCTGAATTGAGCTGGTTGCTAAATCCATCCCAGCTTCTATTCACACTTGATCTGTAGAACTGCCTCTGAGAAGAATTGGAGGTATTAGGAGTGACCGCTCCAGGTGCAATAAGAGACTTTGTTTTTCTTGTTCTAGAACTTTCAAAGATGAATGTGAAATGTCGGCTTCCCTCCTGTTAAAATGCTGCATGAATTCTAAGGCGGAGCCTGGGCATCGGAATGTCAGTTCTAAAGAGCAATTTAAGTCCCAGAATATATAACTTGTGCTGTGGGTCCTCCGCAGTGCCCTGATGATAAGCACTGGTTTTGGCAATGGAGGCCTGAAATTAGCATCCCGGAATTCTCAGCTTTCA
The DNA here is from genome assembly GCA_023362775.1 of Charina bottae. Classification (NCBI taxonomy): domain Eukaryota; kingdom Metazoa; phylum Chordata; class Lepidosauria; order Squamata; family Charinaidae; genus Charina; species Charina bottae. The sequence goes on from JALMGJ010000002.1 coordinate 164,064,120, forward strand.
TTTTTGCAGGTTTCTAGTTGTTGAAGTGAGTGGGCAAATGCCTGGTGAAAATTCACAAAGAGGGTGGGCGGAGTTGAACAAGATTTCCAGTGGCTTGATTTCCGGTGCTCTTCTCCAGCTCTGGGAGAAGCAGAGTGAATTATGCAAAATCATCAGTCACATGCAAACCATCAGATTTATATTGAGTTGTGCAATTAGAGCTCTTGGCATCCCAAAAATTACACCCACGGAAAGTGAGTGTACCCAATTGAATCACACATCTGGCTTTGGCACTACCCTTGATTTCGGCTGTGTGATGCTGTTAGCTCCCAGTTGAGCTTGAAATGCGGTTAACTAAATAGCATTGCAAGTTTATTGCATGCAACTGACAATTCTGATTAGTGCTAATAAGGGGGAGCGGTGCCAGGGAGCGGTAGACTGGAGAAGCTAGCAGGAAGTTGCCTGTGGGGGGAAAAAACCCTTGATTTTCTAATAATCTCTTCATTAGGTTTGAAATCTTCCTGTGAAATAGCACATTTGACAAGCAACAAGTTATGCCTACCAAAGGTTTCAGTCTAAATAAATAAATAAATAAAATCCTCTTGACTGATTTCAGTTTAGACAGGGACAGGGAAGCTGTAACACTGCAAATGTTTTTGGTCTGCTCCATCTCTCATCAGCTCCACCCTTGGGGTGTCAAGAACAATGGGAGTTGTAGTCCAATGACATCTGGAAGGTTGTGGCTTCTCCACTTCTATTCCAGAGGACCCTAGATTTGATCCCCTTTTAAATCTCTCTTAAGCCACCAGGAAAAAAATGGAAGAGACTTGACATCTTTATCAACTTTCTTTTTTTCCCCTTAAAAATGAAATCTTGGACCTAAGGCAACATTTTGAGCTTGTCTGTACCTCCACGTAATCTTCATGCACACAGGGCCTGACCCCATGCTCCTTGCTTTGCTTATAAATGGGAAAGAAGAGTTTCATTTGAAAGACTCAGTGGAGTGTGGGGAGGCTGAAAGTACCGTAAAACCCACTCTCCCTGCCTTAATTTCCTGTTCCTTTGTGGTTTAGAACAGTTTTTCTTGGCCTGGCTGACTTTTGAAATAGGAGATGAATAATTCCATACAGGGGAGGGTTGGGAAGGAGCCTCCCTAGGCTTGGTTTATGTTTCAAGGTAATCGCCCACTTCTGCTGCAGCTCTGAAGGGCGCCTGCTTTAGTTCTTGCTCCCTGTGAGAGACCCGTTGCATGATGGGAGGTTCTGGGTTCAGCCGGCAAAGCACTCATTCTGCCCAGATGGAGGGGGGAGGAGGGGTGTGTGGGAGAGCAAGTTTACGTTCAGAAAGCAGCCTTGTAAATCAACTCTCGGTTTGGGAGCTTTGAAAACAACAGCTCATTTGGGGAAGTGACATTTCACTCTCTTCAGAATTATTGGGAACGAAAGTATAACTTGCAAGGATGGGATGGTGGCATGGTGCCATGACGGAGGGGACCCACTGCATTTCCTTTTCCATACCCCGGCAGCTCAGCTGGGATGTTGAGGTCAACTCGGTTCATGAGAACTCCCTGGGCAGCCTGGACGGAAATGACCGCCAAGGGTTTTTCAGCACAGCTGTTACTATGTTTGGGGGCTGGGGTGGTGACCTCTGACAGTTGAAATCTGTTTTTGGGAAGGCGGGGGGAGGCTCTGCCTGGATTGGCCAGCCTGAATCACTAAAAGGCAACCCAAGCCTCACGTTTGCCGTCTCTCCCCCCAAAGGAAATAAAAAACAAAGTGTCGTCAACTTGCCCATTTGCAGGCATATCTTGGGAAAGCTGATTGGGTGGGTCAGCCCTCGTCAACCTCACACCTTTTGGTGATGCTGGAGGTGATGGAACTTGAAGTGCTGGGGTTCACTCCTTTGTTTGTTCTTAAAAATCCCCATATCTGGATGTTTGTTGTTTTCTTTCTAGTGATGGTAGCACTGAAAGGCACTCTGCAGATCTTTAGAGGTGATCTGCTTCTTACCATCTGGCAGCGTGTTGTGACACTAGAAAATTAGCTTGGGTTGGTGCTTGCATTATTCCAGGAACTTTTCAACTACAGCCTTGGGATTTTAGGACAGGCTTCCATCCATGTACTAACCTGATCTGCCTGATCTGAGCCTACATCGCTTTTTTTTTTTGGCAATTAGCTAAAATTAATTAGGTGCTGTTCCTTTAAACCAGGCGGCTGTATGCTTTTGACAAAAAATGTTCAGATGAAAATAAGGGTAAATAATGGAGATGAATCATGATATAGTGGTTAATTGTATTGGGGAGATCCAGGTTCATGTCTCCACTGGGCCATTGCACTTACAAAGGTGATTTTGGGCCAGCCATTGTATCTCAGTCTACGCTACCTTACAGGGTTGTGAATGAGGGGCTCTCTCTAGTATGCTGCCTTAAGCTCCTTAGAGGAAAAATGGGATGGAACTAAATGTAAGAAATAAAAAACTAAAAAAAAAGAGAGTCAGTCTTGTGGATTTGAAACATCTCTGTTCCCAAATCGGGAACCACTGTTGGAGCTCCTGTTCCCATCACCCCAATTTTTTAAAGTCCTTCCTACAGAAATCAGAGTTTGAGCAAGAGGAAGGAGTAACATCTCCTCTGCCTAACTTCAATCCACCGTATCACCCTACCCTCTAAAGCAGAGTTTCCCCACTTCTGAAATGAGCGGGTTGGAGAAAAATTTGCTTAAATTACACAGCGAGGTCACGGATGGATTTCCTTCTTCTGTGGCATGTCACTCATTGTATTGAGCAGAGGTAAACAACCTGATCAAGGATTTTAACTCTCTTCAACTACAGGTAGCAAGGGGTTGTGAGAATAGTAGTTCAAGAGAGGCAGAAGACCCTGCTAGAAAGAATAGACCCAAGTCCCCCATACCCACTTCTCTAAAGAAGCAGACAATTCAACTTTATTATTTTTTTTATTATTTAAATTTATATGACCGCCCATCTCCCCCAAACGGGGGACTCTGGGCAGCTTACAATAAAAATTGGGATTAAAATACAAATATAAAATTACATAAACTTCATAGATTTATCATTTCAAACCAGAGAGAAAACACACCTTTCTACACACATGTACTGTATGCCCAATTGTGACCTTCCTAAAAAAGATTGGCTAAGCTTTAATTAGCAATATCTCCTTTCCAAAGCCTGTTTGAAAGGCTATCAGTTCAGGATGTATTTAAAGGCAAAAGAAGGGGGTTGAAATAGATCATCAGGGTTAGCACCTGGTCAGTGGGCTGAACTAGTCCACCGATGAGATTATATTTTCATTTAAAATTACTATATTTCAAACATGACATCTATGTGTTAACTAGTGCAGATTGTTGACTCATTTGTCCTTTTTTGAGCTAGTGCATTTCTTGTACCTGTTGATGTGAAATGGACACTCTGGACATACCACTGATATGATATGATTATTATATTTTAACACTCTACTTCTTGCTGCTGCCTCATGCGCTGGAAGCCAATGGCTATGCAGTAGCTGTTTTTCTGGTGCTGTGCTTGACTTTCCAACATGAAGGAAGGATGGGGAGAAAAGGGGCAAGTGATTTCCAGCAACCAGAGAGATAATCTTTGGCAAGTTGCATTCATGTGTATTGGAGATGGATTTTATTTTTTTAAGGAGCACTGAAAGGAGTTCAGACATAGTCCTCAGGCAAGTTTTACAGAAGAAGTAAAAATACAGTACTTGGATCAAATGCAGTAAAAGGTACTTCCAAAGGATACTCACTGTGCTAAAAATGTCCCATTTCTCTTTATCCTCAGATATTCCTAATCCCCTTTCACAGAAATACAGTTCCCAGGGTCCCCAGGGGAGGCTATTTATTCATTTATTTCTGGGTTAAAAAATACATAAATAAATGATTGCTTTAAACTAGCTTTGGTTTATGGTGAAGATACTCATAATTTCCATAGTGAAATCTATTTTCCCCCTTTTGTGTGCAGCTCCAGAAATACTTGCTAATGTTTATAACTAGGGCTGAAAACAATCTCACAAAGACATAACCTGAAGAACTACCAGTATTTCATATCCTAGAAGTGACATTTGGGAGATCAAACAAATTTGACATTTCATTGGGGTAGGGTGGGATGGGGAGGGAAATGTCAGAAACTTCATCCAAATCCTGTGAGTGATTATTATGGTTATAGTTTTAAGTACTGAGTTAAATCCATTTTTTCTGTCCCTACTAAGATCCCCTCAATTGTTCTAGCATTCTTGTGGCCAGGACGGGGTGTTGGTGAGATCAAAATAAGACTCAAGGTAATGTGGAATGTTTGCAAACACATTGGAATTAGAAGCTGTAATCTAGACTCATGGAAGATTAATTTTATTTATGGTAATGGCAGCAAGATTATTATATGCACAACTATAGAAGACTACTGAAATTCCCACAATGGAGGAATGGATTATAAAAATGTCAGAACTGGTGGAAATGGCCAAACTGACCTGTTTGGTCATGGAGAAAACAACAAGTACATTTTTAAAAGACTGGAAACCTTTTATGGACTTTCTGCTAAAAGAAGAAAAAAGTGAAATGATGATTTATGGATTTAATGATTGAAAAGATGAGAATTAAATAAGCGGTTGAAGGGATTGCTGGAATAGTTAAGAGTGAGGGGAGATGATGGGTTTGTTAATATCTGTTGAAGAAAAAGCCGGAAGTCATATTTCATAACTTTAGTTTCTTTCCTTTTTTTCTTTTTTTGCATCTTTTTCTTTCTTCTTTTTTTCTTTTCTTGCATCTTTTTCTTTCTTCTTTTTTTCTTTTCTATCTATTTCTTTGGATTTGACTTTTATTGTATTTAATTTTACTGTATGTAAAATTCTTAATAAATATAAATAATAATAAAAAGGGAATTAGAAGCTGTAATCCAAGTGTGTTAAGCCTTTTCCTGATGCTTTTCTTTGACTAGAAGCTGGCTGTCTTCTATATGTTCTTTCAGCACTGGGCTGAAGCATTGGCTTGATTCAGAAATCTTCCAAGGGACTAAGAAATTCTAGAGAACACACTTGTCCCTCAGAAATGAATCTGTGCTGCACTGAGAAATGAGTGATTGACACAGTCCAGTTAAGTTGGCCTCTGATGTGAGTGCGATTGCCTCCTCCCCTGAAGAGGTATTAGGTAGCTGTCTAGATATCAGCATTATCATTCCCGGCCTTCCGGAAGAATCTGAAGACCTGGCTCTGCCACCTTGCTTGGGATGGGAAGGGCAATAGCTCTTCCTGGGGGTGGCTTGTGCTGTAGCGTCCTCCCTATTGATCGCCACTTGGATTTTGTATTTATTTATTTTCTATTTATACTGACGAGTGATTGCCAATGATGAATGATGATTGTATTTTAGGCTTGGATGGTTTTAATTGTTGATTTTATTGTAAACCGCCCAGAGTCCCCCTTTTGGGGGGAGATGGGCGGTGACAGAAATGTAAATAATAAAATAAATAAATAAATAAATAAATTACACTTAATACAGTCTTATGATTTGAAGCCTCCTTTGCTTGGTAATGGCTATAAAATTGTTTGCAACACCAATTTGGAAGAGCCACACTTGCTGTATTCTGATGTCAGAAGAGAAGGAGTACATATCTAAGAGTTGGAGCACATAGATGGCTGTGACCTTTACCCTCTCTGGTCCTTTCTGTGTTCACTGCTATCATGACTTCTGATTTGCCTTGGTAATATTAATGTTAAATGCCATGTTTCTATGAAGGTTCTCAGTCATCCAGGTGGAATTGTCTGTAGCTTGAATCATGTCAACTGGATTTCTATTTTCTTAGTGGAAACGTTTCGCTCCTTATCCAAGGAGCTTCTTCAGTCTGAGCAAAGTTGGTAAGGGAATCCTAAATATATTTAGGATTCCCTTACCAACTTTGCTCAGACTGAAGAAGCTCCTTGGATAAGGAGCGAAACGTTTCCACTAAGAAAATAGAAATCCAGTTGACATGATTCAAGCTACAGATAAATGCCATGTTAGCTCACAATAAGACATTAATCTTTGAATTGGTTGTAGGAAAGAGACCTCACCCTCGAGGATACTCCTGAGACTTGGGTGGGGTAGATTTGACCCACTTCTCCACACCTGGTTTCTCCATGCAGGCCACTTTAGATGGTTCACTGTGGAAGTTGATGTGGTTCATAGGAGTATCAACAGAAAATCTCTATGAACTGGGGTAGTCTATAAAAAGGCTTTTTCCTGGCATTGGAATAACAAGATAGACTGGGGATATTGTTGGGGAATACCACCCATTTTTGCTGCTCAACAGCTTCCCTGACCAAGCTGATTGAAGTCTTGTCAAGTGTGGTATTAGAGAACCCAAAGACCTGGGGTTGACTGAGGACCTAGGCATTAACTGGGTGAATCTAGAAGTAGTGTATGTGTGTGTACATGATGGAGTAGAGCCACTGGCGGTAAAGGAGATAGTGGCCTGAAACTATTCTGGGCTCCAGAGGAATATACCAACCTCTGCTTAGTCACATACACGTACCTATTTTTAAAACAAAGTGTTTGAGATAATGGTGTCTATGCACCTGCAAATGTTATTGGAGGAGAAATTAGCTGAGGCTGATCTCCTCGCTCCCAACCTTCTGGAAAGGCTTAAAGACCTGGTTCTGCCGCCTTGCCTGGGAGGGAAATGCCAATAGTTCCTCTTGGGGATGGCTGGTCCCATGAAGCCTCCCAGTATTCCATTTTTAACATTTATTCTTGGATGCTACAGTATATTATGTACTACTGTAATTTTATATGTATTTTTTAATCTTGTTTTATTGTGCACCGCCCAGGGTCCCTGATCGGGAGATGGGCGGTAATATAAATTTAATAAAATAAATAAATAAAATAAATAGAAAGATCTCAACTGTTTTCAGGCTCATTCACACTTGGTTTTGGGACAAAATTAGCCGTGGTTACCCTGATAAATGACCACCTATGAGAAAAAAAAATAGAGTGTGACTCAGTTCAGTCTCTCACCTGCTTTTGACCCCATATTTTCTTGGATTGTCTTTAGAGTTGGGGTTGAGGGCACTGTGTTACAGTGGGATGCATCTAGTCACCTGTAATGTAGGGTGCCTCAAGGCATTATTTTGTCCTCTGTGCTGTTTAATATCTATATAAAACACTGGAGGTAGCCATCAGGAATTTTGGAGCTGGTTGTCATCAATATTCAGATGACCATCAATTCTACTTTTTCATAATAGAAGAGGCTGTGCAAATTCTGAACCAACATCTGGACGTGGTGAAAAAGTAGATAAATGCCAGTAAACATTGAAATGCATGAATCATGTACCATATACCTAAATCATGTACCATAATATTTTTAGGTATATTTAGGTATATACTGTAGATCTCCTTTGTATGAATGATATAGATAATGATGATGATGATTTTCCTTTTCCCTATCATTCTGTATTTTATTGTTTTTATTAATTTTATGGTAAAAACACTTGAGATACTGTTGTATGGAAAAATAAATATTTTGGTTGGATCAAGGATCACAGAGGTGAGGCTTTGATGCCAAATAGGTGGGGCCATGCCATGTAAGCTGAGGATTTTCTGTTTTCTAGATTTTTCTGGGGGTGGTTGCTTTTTATTATAGTAAGCCTACTTTACAGTGTATTGTAATTTTTTAGGTCTTTCTTTCAAAATAGCAGGGAACTACACTGTCAGATTTTTTGCAATTCAGTTGAATTGTTTGAAATGGCCCAAGAAAGTGCAAAAGATCATAGTGGGAACTGCAGGTGGTCTACCTGTGATTCAGATAAAGTCCCAGTGTGATGAACGCTCAATACTTATTTCTCTACCAGCAAGGATCCTTGAGAAATGCATTTTCTTTCAGTTTAATTAGATATAGGAGAGAGTTGCCAAATGAAAGGAATTCACTATTTTTCTATTCAGTATTCTGTGGAACTTGCATGGACTTTCTGCATTATCTAACCAGCAGGTTTGATAAACAGGCAAACATTTCTCAGGGTGACGAGAAATCCATTGAGAGAACACAGAAACTGCTCAGTAGATAGCATCCTACTGGGGCATTATGATATGCCATATATGATTAATTCTAGTCCATGAGAAGCAGCAATGAAAAATAGTGCAGAAATAAAAATAGAGCAATGAAAAATGTGAGCATGTGCAGAACCACTTTTCCTGTACCAGCATTCCTCATGTTAGACCTCTAGCATGATTAGAAATTCTGGAAATTTTAGTCCAGCTATTGTGGAAGGCACCAGGTTGGAGAAGGTTGCTGAAAACAGCTGAAGACCATTTCAAATCTGATGTTACAGGTTCAGCACATTGGAAGCTCAGCACAGTTTTAGAAATGAAGCTGCAGTTATAGCCAGAGATACCTGGTTTCCGTGTGGCTTACCGTATCACAGCAACATGAGGGTTAGCATGATGTAGTGATTGGATTGGGACGTGGGGAGACTCAGATACAAGTCTACACAAGACCAGCAGGAGCCAGTCATTCTCTCTGATAACATGACCTATCTTACAGGGTAATTGAGACAAAAATTAATAAAATTAGCTGGTAGAAAATGATGTATACTGCCTTGCACTCAGGGAGGGAGGGAGGGAGAAAAAAAAGGAAGGATCAAACCACATGGTACAAGTAGAATACATTTTGCAAAAGGTACTTGAATAATACAATCAAATTTTTCCAATGTGATTGCAAAGCTTATTGAATGACATGTCTTTAAATATGCGCACATTATTTTCTCTGTGCTCATCTAATTCAGGGATGGTCGGAATTTCTGAAGACACGACCTGACATACAGTGCTCTTCATTCAATGCATACTGGGTCAATCTCAAAGGAAGATAGATTTCCTCCTCCCAAATAATTTGCCTTTAAAATGAGAGGTCATATTAAAGTGATGTCAATGTAATTTTTTCCCCCTGTCTGATCTTCCTTTTGATGGGTGGGAGGGAGGGGATCACTTTAATTTAGGGGATCATCCTCCTTTTGGATAAATATAGTTATTAACATGCAGAACTCACGACCACATAATAATATAATAATAATTATTATATAATTTAAATAATAAATTTAAATAATAAATAATAAATTTAAATAATAAATAAAATATGGTCCTGTCCAGCAGCATTAGTTTCTTTCTGTGAATTTAGACAAATACATGGAGGCTGCATCTTAAGAGAGCCTTCCTATTCAGTTGGATGGTACAGATGAATGGGTAAGGTGTCCCGTGGTTGACCTGCATTTTTTAATTAACACCTGGAAGAGAGGCTGCTTAGATAAACTAGCTCTTCCCATTTACTCTTATAAATTGTGAGATAACAAACAAACTTTCTGCTGTAACCCCAATTAGATAGTTATTTCCCTCTTTTGTCATAGCAGGTACACAGTGCCTGCTAGAATATGTAACCTTCCCTTGCTGTTGCCTAAGCTAAGCAACTCTGGGGGGTGGAGGGGGAAAGAGAGGTTTCAGGGCTGTAAAACTTGCCCAACAAAAGCAACCCCTTTGGGAGTCAAATTCTACAGACCGTCCCTGCCTCCTGGGCTCACTGTGGCAATTGGGAAGGACCCCTGGCTCTGGAAGTAATTAATGGGGACAATTACATTAACACAATGCTGGCACCTCTTTTAATGTCCTCCTGCTTCAGTATCTGTCCTGCATATTCTAAATTAGCTGGCAACACAAGAATTTCAGAAACCTCAAGAGTTATTGTTTTCAATGTGGGATTCCTGCAGGCATCACTATAGAAGCCCCATTTGGAACAAGAATACTGGATTAGATGAAACTTTGGTTTGATGCAGCAGGACTCTGTATATTCTTGTGGCCTGCTGCCCAGCTTCAAGTCCTGGCCTCTCTAGGCAAGGCAGGAAAAAAAATTGGACCCAAATCTGAAGAGCCATGGCTAGTCCATGTGAATGGTAGTGGGCTAGTTGGACCACTGAGCCGATATAGCCTATGGAAGTTTTCTTAAATATTGTGTGAGGTTATTGAAGTTGCACTTCAAGAGAACCTCAAGAGAAGTGTTCAACTTCACTTCTTCAACTTCAACTTCAAGAGAAGTGTTCAACACTTCAAGAGAAGAAAAAGAAGAGCAATTTGACTTGCTCTTCTTTTTCTGTTCTCAGGGAAACATGATGATAAGATTATGTGGTTCAGATTAACTCCTCCAAGGAATACACCAGTACTATGTCTCATCACAGTAGTTGTATAAGAAGGGGGAAGGAGAATGAAAGCTGGCCAGATATTTCCTGTCACAAATGCTGGCTGGGATCCTGGTTTTGGTTCCCAAAATTCTTGGATTCTCTTCCTGTTCTCTCTCCACCAACATTTTACAAGCGTCCAATGATCTCCGCAGAGGCAGATGCTGGGGGGACAGTGAGAGAGAAGGAAGTGTAGGTGGACAGAACCAGTGGGCCCCTAAGCTAGCTTGCAGGTCATGAAGGATGCCAGCATTTGATCAGCTTCTGTATGTGCAATGAAGATCTACAAATTCCCTTCTTGCCTCAAGCACTAAAATGTTTCAGGGCAACCTGGGAGGGTTGTGAGAAGGTATATGCATCAAAGTCATATGTCCCAGGAGAAACTTTTTATTGCACCTATTCAGTGTTGTGGAGTCTCCTCAATAGGGAAAGAAGACTTTTAAAAAATTGTTGAAGGAATGCATTTGGGTAAGAATCTTTGGGAGTGTGTTTACAGAAAGGAGTAGTTCTAGAATCACTATTTGGTGATTTTACCTAAGACCAGCTAAGGTTGTAATTTTGGGGAGTCCCAACACTCATTTCTGGCAACAGAGCAACCTTCCCCAACATGGACTTCCAGATACGTTGATCTGTCATTCCCAGAAGTGCTAGCCAGCCAGCCAGCCAGCAAGCCAATGGGATTCTGGGAATTGTGGTCCAACACATTTAGAGGGCACCATATGAGAGAATGCTGCAATAGAGCAAATGTGGATCCTTGATTATTTATTTATTTATTTATTAAATTTTTATCACCGCTCTGGGCAGTTTACAATAAAATGATTTCTTAAAACAATAACCATAAAATACAAGAACAGTATATAAAATATAAATACAGCTATTAAATAGTTATAAAATAAGAGTAAAATCCAAGTGGCAGAAAGATCTAATACAGTCCATGTGTGTGAGGAGCATTCTAAGGCACTAGCCATCCCCAGGAGTAACTATTCCCTTCCCGGCCCCAAGCAAGGTGGCAGAGCCAAGTTTTCAGGTTCCCCTGGAAGGTCAGAAGCGATGGGGCTAACCTCACCTCCGGGGGCAGGATGTTCCAAAGGGCGGGGGCTACTGCAGAGAAGGCCCACCTCCTGGACCCCATCAAATGAAATTCTCTTACAGACGGGGTCCACAACATGCCCTCTCTGCACGATCGGGTGGGACGGGTTGATGTATTGGGGACAAGGCGGTCCCTCAGGTAACCTGGCCTCATGCCATATAGGGCTTTAAAGGCGATAACCAACACCTTAAATTGGACCCGGAAGCAAACTGGTACCCAATGGAGCTCGTGCAACAAGTGTGTTTTGTGTGTCAATCTAGGGGCACCAACAATAGCTTGCGCAGCCGCATTCTGTACCAGCTGTAGCTTCCAGATACTCTTCAAGGGTAGCCCCATGTGTAGAGCATGATTAAACTTCAAGCCTTTTTCATTTTTCAATGTGGCAAAATGGCAGCTTGCTTCACCCACGTTGCAGTACAACCATGTGGCTGCTTAATAAAGTTGTTTGCTGATTTTGACTGAAGATGAGTGGAATAAAAATGAGGTAGTTAGCAAGGTAAACTGACCAAGTCTTTTTTCATGTATCAGGGCTCACTAGATGTGAAGTAGTAACAAATCTGGGATGGAAAAACCTTTGGTCAGGAGTCAGCACACTTTGGAGGTACCAAGCACTGCAGTAGTGGGACTATGATGCAGAGGAGATGGCCCTGTGTCCAGTGTATGTGTAGAGTCAAGACTTTTTCTCTTCTACAGTATGTGTGTTTTAAGAAATAGGGATTTCTTTTTTTCCCTTTTTTCTTTTTTCTAGGTATGGAATATTGATTGGAGGCTTGTCTGAAACCAAAGATTACTTTGGATAACCCTCCCTTGTGAATGAATGTGTTGCAAGTCAAATTGCTGTCTACAGATTTATCGAAGATCAGTTACAATTGCCACGTTTTGTTTTCAAGCATTCTTTCCCTTCAAGTTGGGTGCCTCAAATTTGATGGGAGAAATATCATATTTTCTTTTATTCCTTTGGAAAATAATGCTTAAGGGAAAGTGGCTCTGACTGTGCAAACTGCTTATTTTTCTTTTTATTACAGAAAAGCAGAAACATCTCGACACACCTTCTTTCCTTGCCTTTATAGCTGTTGTTTTGTCAGAGAAAGACATTCTGAGATGAACAAAAAGGCCACCTGAATTTAACCAATCTGCATCTCACTATGCTAAAAGGAAGGTGATTGTCTCTCAGATCTTTCATTTGTTTTTGGCTAGGTCTGAGCTGCTTTTTCTCCCCTTTTTGAAACAATCAGGCTATTTCTAAACGTTCCCTCCCCTCATCTCAAGAGAGCCACTGACCCAACCCACTTGGCCTCTGTTCATCTCTGTTCAGTAAATGATTCTACGATATAAATGATAAATGTTTTCTGACAGGCAAAAATAGCCAGTGGTTGAATCTTGAAACCTGCCTCCATATCCTACCACATATGTTCATTCCCCCCCCCCTGGTGGTTGCCTTAAATGGTTTCTTTGGGTTTCCCCTCTGTCTTTGCTGGATGCTGTGAACCTTTTCTCTCTCACAGCTGCCCTCAGCAACTCAAAACCTCTAGCTCACAGTCATTCCTGCAAAGTAACAAAACTTTTTAAGATCCGTTGTGAAATACTATACTATTTTTGCTGCGTTCAAGGAAGAAGCAAGGGATGTCACTAGCAAATGAGACGTGGACTAGGCCCTGGCTAGCTATACTGTATCCTTCTGGGGTTGAAAGGGCAAAATCTGAAGCCATTTATGGATATTGAGACCCTTCTCAGTAGCTCATGGCAGAAGTTATTCAAATCCAGCGGGCTCACATGCATGGCCCCATCATAAGGTAAGAACTGGGTTCCTGCGATTACACTTTTTTCTTTGACTAAGTCCTGCCTTGTGAACTTTAACTGGAGTTTATATGACCAAGTGTTTTGCTACTTTTGAGCTTAGATTGGGCTATTGTTTCAGGACAGCATTTTGCACCAGGGATCCATTATGGATAGATATAATACATTAATGGAATGGATTGTAATATACGGAAGCTTAAATGGTAATAAAACAAAATTGGTTTGTCTTTGAAGTGCTACAAGAGTCTTGGTTAAAGTTACTTTGTGAAAGTCAAGCATTTCTAAGGCACATAAAGGAGTTTTGTGGTGACTTAGAGACTAATTGCTTTTAGTGATATTGACCATAGTTTTCTGGATCCACAATTACTATGAGAAGGGGATGGCAGAGGATGAGACGGTTAGATAGCATCACCGATGTAACGAACATGAATTTGAGTAAACTCCGGGAGACAGTGGAGGACAGGAAGGCCTGGCGTGCTGTGGTCCATGAGGTCACGAAGAGTCGGACACGACTTAACGACTGAACAACAACAACACCCATTTCTCCAACTTGGCTTCCCTCCAAATGTGTTGAATTACAAATCCTAACAGGTTGACTGGAGAGATGGGAATGTAAGTTGAATATGCTTGGAAGGTACCATGTTAGAAAAGGCAGGCATATACAATGGTCTACTTTCAAACCCAGCTTGTCTCACTGTTCAGAATGAGAGGTCAGGACAAGATGCTGCCTTTCTTCAGGGCTTTCTATATTTTTGGGAGAAGAACTGGGCAATCACAGCTGTGGGAAATGGGAAGAACAGAGCTTCAGAAGTCATGGGGAGCAGTTGTGAAATCCCAACTGAGACATCCTCGGAATCAAGAAAGCCCAGCAACCCTCAGCCTTGGATTTGGGGATAAGACAAGCAGACCTTTTCAGCCTGGAGGCTGAATTTTCACCTTCAAGGGTTTAAAGGGGCAAGCCCTAGTGACATCATCATTTGGGCACGGCAGACAATTTAGAGCTCTTTTTTTTCAAAGTAGGCAAGTGAGGGGAGGCAATAAATTAAAAGCAAAACTGGTTGCTGTAAGTCTTGCACAGGTGTCATCCACTTTCCTCTTTAATTTGTTGGACTAAAGGCTAAACAAGTTGCTGAAAATTACCATTGTGCTCTGAATTTTGACAATGTAGTCTTGGGATGCTTTGGGGGACTACAAACTGGGATCTAGGGTGGCATGTGAAGCCTTTAGGTCAGAGATGATCCAATCCCAATTTGAGAGGATTACAGCCCACCAAAGCAGGCTCAGCCTCCTATGGTTTGATGTCAAAATCTATCTTTTACAATATTGAAAAAAATTGCTTGTTACTCTTCCAACAGACTAACATAGCTTTCCCACTGGAATACAGCACTTCTTAGGGAGCCAACTATAATGTCCTCTTTATTTGTGATAACAGCAGCCCTGCAGGTGCTTGGCAGTTGTCTGTTAAGGATCACTATTGACAAATCTGCCCCATTCATCAGTGTCTCTGAAAATGGCAGTTTACAGTTTTATTCCTGGGGGCAGAGATTGGCTGTGGTTGGAAACAAATGCAAAGAGTTCATCATCTGTAGTATTTGTGTGTTTTAATAGGTTTTTCATAATTTGCCTATGATGGACACAAAATTAGTGCTTGTGAGATTTGGCTCCTTTTCCCACAAAAATAAAATACTGAACTGACAAATAGCAGTGCTAAATTCCTGTTTATTGGTCTTTTGCAAAAGAGGCTTCTCTCATACCGTCACAAATTTGACTAGTATAGAGAGAGCAATGAGCAAGGTTCATTCATTTCTTTTATACATGTAATTCAAAGACAAGTCAGTTTACATATTTAGTTTACATATTTACACAAGTTTGCAGAGTGTCAGACTAACAGCCTTTCAAGATATCTATTTGCACCTTCCTCCCCTTGCCACTGCCACCCTGTGTTAATTTCCTTAAGCACCTTCATTCTTTCCTGGTCTGACAGGCTGGTTTTGTTTTAACTACCCATTGATTGTTTCTGAAACTGACACAGAAAGAGGAGTTTGCTTATTTCTATCCCTTCCTTCCCAAACCCTTGTTATGCAATTATCCCTTGGTGCTCAGGCAGGTATGTGTTGGAGGTTGGTGTTAATGGGTTGTCTCCCTCCGGATTCATTATCACCTATATGCATCTTTTCCGTTTCACCTATATGTTCTTTTCCGTTTCAGAATTTTTGGCAGTTATTTAGGAAGAATGATTTCCTCATTCTTCTATGGGATTTAATTATTCTTTGAGGAACACTAATTTTTAATATCTGACATGCTGGGGGTGGGAGTTGTACGACAAGGCTGAGACATTCCAGACTTTTTTGGGTTGCGGTTCCCATCAATCATGCCAGCATGATCAGTGGTGATGGAGCTGTAGTCCACCAACATCTGGTAGGACTCAGGTTCCCATTGCTTTAATGCTTTAAGAGAGGACTGTGCAATTTCTGTTGGCTAAAAGGCCACAGTAGGCTCTGCATGCTTTATTAAGGGCAATACAAAAAGTTGGTGGGACCTGGAATCCATTTTGTGGGCAGTTCAAGAGTTTTAAGGGATGAAGGGTGCTTTAAGCTTGCCCATCCATCCATCCATCCAATTTATTCTGCCTTTATTTTTTGTCAACTCAAGGGAGTATTGGGACCTAATGTTCCCATCTCCTATTTTCCCCACAACAATAACCCTGTGAGATGGGTTGGACTGAGAAAGGGTGACTGGCCCAAGTGTTCCTTAACTCCCCTCCAAAATTTACAGAAATTCAAAATACATTTTTTTAAAAGGGCCAAAAGTTTTGATTCCCCTCCACCCCCCACGCCTGACCCCATGTTCCCTGAAGGGGTCTGGTGACTGCAGGAAGGATCTGATAATCTGCATGATTATCAGATAATCTGAACCTTCAATTTAAGAGAACACATGTTTTACAAGTATTATTTTTTATATATTTTATATATTTTTATCTATATATATCTATCTATATCTATATCTATATATCTATATCTATATCTATATCTATATCTATATCTATATCTATATCTATATCTATATCTATATATATATATATATATATATATATAGATAGATATATAAAGAAATAGGAGAATTACAGAATAGCAAACAACCAGAAAAGAAATACATGAAAAACTACAAGCATTCTCAGTGTTGTAAAGTTAATAAAAGGACCAGAAGCATTGGAAATTGGGGTGGGGAGGGTGGGAGGGTACATATGTTTTACATGAATTAAATTAGATAATGTACTTAATTTTTTTACAAGTAAAATATCAGTGGATTATATTTTTTTTACCAGATAAATTAAAAGAACTCTAATAAAGTGACAAAAGGACTTACTTCAGGTAATGATTGACAGGCAGATCTACGGATATGCAAGTAAGTCCTGTTAACTCAATTGAGCTTACTGATATGTAAGCTTGCCCAAGATTGTGATCATCCTTTCCTAATCACAAACCATGAAATGCTTCAAATACATGGAATGTTGTGAAATGTTGTGTACGTGAATTTCTTCATAATTTATAACCTCCTGCTTGAGATAAAAATATACTGAAATGGACTGTGGGGAGATTTGAAAATGACAGGACACTCCTACCTCTTTGCCCTCAGGCTCCGTCTATTTTGTTACATTTCTTCAAAGGAGTAGAAGTTGCTTTAGCTCTGAAGTTCATGCATAAATTTGCTTTAAGTTCTTGGAGCTTCATCAAAAGAAGATGATGGCACTGCACAAAAGAAAGCTAATTTTACGACTGCAGGGATTTCAGTCCTTGCTCGGCTATGTCGTGTTAGCTATATATTCATACAACTTCAGTAGTGGAGCAACAGAACCCTCCTGAAAAACAGGTGTGAGTCACCAGAAATACACAATATACCTAACTATAGCACAGGTGCAGGCAATTTGCTACTCCAGATACTGGCCATGCTCATTGAGGGTGATGACATGTACAGTCCACAGCATCCAGAAGCACCAGGTTTCTCTACTGTATTGTCTTCTTCTGATATCATTTTACAATGAGTGAAAATGACTTGCACTTGCCTTTCCCAGTCTTGGCTCCCTAGATGGACACTGGACTGCAACTCTCATTATCCCAAGCAAATATGTCCGGTGGCTAGGGGTGATGGATGTTGTAGTCCAGCAGCATCGGGGGACTCCAGGAAAGTTGGAGAAGGATTCCCTAAGTGAACAGAGATGAATGCCTCCAAATCTCTTTGTCCCTTCTCAGCCTGGCTAAGATTTCACATTTTACCTGTGCTAGGATTGCAACAAAACACATCACAAAACAACACATCGAAAAAGAGTTCTGGAACATAGTATTTCAAAGTGTGTAGTTGAACGTGTGCCAAGAAATCTAGTTGTCAAAGAGAAGGTTGTCAGCTTGGCTTTCTCTCTGGTCCTCTAGATTCTACCAGTAGAATTCCTCCTCCTTTTTTGAGAAAGCACCCAAATGTTTCAATTCTCCCTTTTGTCCTGATCTAAATCAATTCCAGCAGAGTTGGAATTCCCCCCCCCCCATACTAAAATAAAATAAATAGAACACAGATAAGGATGTTTTAAAGGATTTTGAAACTCTTGTAGTTGGTTTTGTGGTTTGGGATTCCTGCTGCAGAACAATGCAGGTGTGAACTCTTGTTTGAAACTTTATCCTGTGGAAAACTGAACGGGGTAAGTATCAGCTCTGAGAAGAGAAGAAGTGAGAGGCAGCATCTTGTAAACTTTTTGACCTCAACTCTTTGGTAGAACAATGTAGCTGATCAACTCGAGATGGGGCCCACATGAAGAGACTGCTACCAAAGGATGACAAATGCATGGACCCTGGTGGGCGTGGGGAGGAATGAACGGCTCATTATGAACACAAAGCAAACACTCTTTCTTGTGGCAAGCATGCTTGCTGGATCAGTGCTCAGAGGCAGCTTTCAGTAGTTACCTAGTAACACGACTGGGAGGGAATGCGAATCACCATGGCAACATTTCATATGTGGGACTTAGCAATGTATGTGGGGTCACCTTCCTGTCTTTCTTCCATATCCAGGATCCCTAGAAATGGACAGGTCTTTGTTTTGTGGGTGGGGAAGGAGATGTAGACATTAAAGACAGGCACTCAGCAGAGTGTGGCTTTGCCTTTCATTCCCCAATGCGGTTCCTCCACCTCCTAGTCCCAGGATGCTACCAAAATTCCCTGGCAGCAGGAGAGAAGCATGGACACATCTCCCTGGTTCTGATCCATTTTGGGGGCGGATGGGATGGCGTCAGAGTTTGCTCCAATCCCCCATTTCTATTCTCTCTTTCTTCCCCTATACTGAGGATCCAAGGTGCCTTCCTTTATTAAGGAAGGCAGTGATACTTGATCTGGATTCCAGGACTGATTTAAAATAATCAACAAAAGGACCAGTGATACCAGTCGATCTGTTTAAATGTGGCTATAAAGTAGCCAGACTCAATGGACTCTCTTTTTATCCTTACTAATGGTTAGTGATGGTCAGCCAAAGTTGCCCAAGGTACCTAATGGGCATTAATACATCTAGTCCAGCATTGGGTCTCCTATAGAGGCCAGCTGAGCTGCTCTGTCATGGGCAGGTCATAAAAACCACTCTCTCTTGTTTGCCGTCATTATCAAGCAGAAGAAAAGCTGTCTTCTTGTTAATGCCAGCTTCTATGAATAGATTCGATAAATCTATTTT
Organism: Charina bottae; assembly: GCA_023362775.1. Lineage (NCBI taxonomy): Eukaryota > Metazoa > Chordata > Lepidosauria > Squamata > Charinaidae > Charina > Charina bottae. The sequence goes on from JALMGJ010000002.1 coordinate 164,082,894, forward strand.
ATGTTTTCAAAAAGTGATGCTAGATTTTTATTATACAATAAATGTGTCATTACTTGTTGCTTCAGAATACTCTGCCTAATGCATTAAGGCTGAAATCTTGTGTACCCCTACTTAAGAGTAAGCCTCATTTAACAGTGGGATATACATCTGAGGCAGCATGATGAGGATCGGGTTGCAGCAGCACCCCCAAATATACCATCTTCTAGATAAGTAGCTGATGCTAGGGAAAGTGGAAGGCAAAAGGGAGAGGGGCCGACCAAGGGCAAGATGGATGGATGATATTCTGGAGGTGACAGACTCAGCCATGGGGGAGCTGGGGATGGTGACGGCTGACAGGAAGCTCTGGCGTGGGCTGGTCCATGAAGTCACGAAGAGTCGGAAGTGACTGAACGAATAAACAACAACAAGATAAGATTGAGACTACAACTCCCAGAATCCCCTTTTGCTACGGGAAGCTAGCAAAGCCGAAATCTGGTTTGGCATTCTGAGAATTGTAGCATATTTGGAGAGCACCAGTTGGGGATGACTGGGTTGTTTTCTGTTCTTCCCAAGCCAACCAAATGGTGGAAGGAAATTATGTAGAGAAGCTCAGACATCTGTTTGCTAGTTCTGTTCTATTATGTTCTGAAAACTGAACAGAACAGGACCAAATGTGGGGTAGGTGCATGTAGTGGTGGTGGTGAGTTGGCAAAAAAAAGTTTGAATTAAAAATGGACTGGGTCTGGCTGGGGGCTGTAGGGAAAAAAAAAAGTTCTCCCTATGGGAAAGGCACTTAGGCAGTGGCTCAGAATGCTGCTGATTGCTCCATTCTCTCTCTCCTAGTCCCTTGACCCAGGACAGAGCTGTTGCTAAGGGAGCTCTACATAGTCCACCCTGTGCTTCCCAGTGCACACAACCACAGAAGGGGAGAGCAGAAACACACACACATGACACGTGTTCACCCGCCCTGATTAGACCCTACCACAAACACCCAGAGGCAACACGTCTCGACACATCCTGAATAGACCGAGGAGAAAGTGAATGCATACATACAAATGCTGATGGAACACTTGGGGAGGGTAAGAACACATACACAACCAGGCATCCCATACACATTCACGGTGATTAGCTCCTGGGGAGAAGGTGCACACCCACAGTCAAAGATATACAAAGGCAATACAGGAGAGTAAAAACATTCACAGTCATAGGCACAAACACATAGATATCCACCAACAGGCAACCTGTTGGTAGATATAGAGCCAGTTTGGTATAATGGTGAAGGCGCTAGCCTAGAAACCAGGAGACTCTTGAGTTCTAGGCCTCCCTTCAGCATGAAAGCCATCTGGGTGACTTTGGGCCAGTCACTTTCTCTCAGCCCAACCTACCTCACAGGGCTGTTGTGGGGAAAATAGGAGGAGGAAGGAGTATTAGGTATGTTCACCAGGCTATGTTATATATAAAAATGGCAGGATAAAATGCGAGACATGAGACGGGTTGGAAAGAATTCCAGACACTGAAAGTTTTCTCTATCTTGTTCTTTTCTGCCTTCTTTCATTGGTTCCCTGAGGTGGTGGATGCTCCAAGTGTAGTCCCTGGGGCAGACTGTACTATAAATTGGGTTGCTTACAACTTCCGTGTACCTTGCCGAATCAGCTGATCTTGCCCTGTGCAAAAGAATTGTGTGGCCAGAGGACCCTGCACTCAGTTTGTGCAAATACATCATTCTGCCTTGGGATTGATAGTAATGAAATTCAAACTTCATGACAGTCACTTAGATGAGATGGGCTGCCATACAAATTGAAAAAATGATGATGATGATGATGATGATGATGATGATGTTGATGTAATATTAGCAGGGGCTATTTAGGCCATTGTGCCCAGTCCTCTCTAGGTATTCAAATTAAAGAATCACTGAGAGATGGTTGACAAGCCTCAGCTTGAAGCCATCCAGCGAAAGAAACTCACTACCTCCATTGCTAATTGGATTCACTGCAAACTGCTCTTACTATTAGGAAGTTTTGCCTAATGTTCCATTGGAATTCCACGTCCTGTGCTCTAAGGCAAAAGGGAACAGGACACCCCCAGTCTTGAAGGGTGTACAGACCAATGGTTATATCTGGGGTGGGGAATTTATATTTCCCCAAATGTTTTTCTAAATTCCAACCCCCAGCAGCCCCCAACCAACCTGGCCAAAGGTGAAGGTTTCTGCAATATCTGGTGTGTTTCAGACTGGTCACTCTGGTTAGGGAAATACAGCTTGTATATTCTTTGTTGCTGTCTGTTATCTTCACATGATGGGGAGTGGTTGTGAGGACTTTAGCTAAACTGCCTGTGATGCTTATAGTTCTCACCTGGAATGGCTACATGATGTTCCTGTAAGATGTAGAGTCAATTCCATTCTCAGACTTCACATTTTCTAGAAAGCTTTATATTCCGGAAAGCAATATATATAAATGCACCTGAACAAATGCCTATTACTCATTTCTTTCTTGTTCCCTTTGCTAATCCCTGTACAGTGATACACTGCAGTACACCCATGTAACACCACTACTTTGTGCGCTGTACTCCTAGTAGACGTCTGGGTGCAACTCAAGATATTGGTTACCACCTATAAAGCTTTCGTGGCACAGGGCTGAGTTATTTGTGGGACTGCCTATCTGATTATTCCTGCCCATCCCTCAAGATCTGTAATGGTATGTAGGAATGACCTTGGGAGACAGGAGGGAGAGCCTCAGACAATCGGCATGTAAACGATGTCTCAGCCCACAGAAGGGGGGGTGGCGTGGAAAACGTTTCAGAAGGCCCCCCTAGTTTTCCGGAGAGTAAAAGGAAAGGAGGGAAGAAATACTTTCAGTCTTGCAAGATTCTGTTAATGTAACCTTACGATAAAGATGGAGCTAGTACTCCTGGTTGTGCTTCTTGTCAGGACTACCTCACAGGGCTAACAGGATCTGACAAGGTGACCATGCTCTGGTCCCCTCCCTAAAACAGGAGGCGTGCCTTCTCTGTTGCAGTGTCTGCCCCGTGGAACATTAATCACTCTGAGATTCAGATGGCCCTGACCCTGTTGCTCTTTAAAACCTGTCTCTTCCCCTGGGCATTGGTCTAGGACTCTAGGCCCGAGGGTATTGGTAAACCCTTTTTCATGAAGGTTTAAGAAAATGATTGTGGTTGGCCTTGGATGTATTTTTATTCTTGTTGTTGGTTATTTTTTGATGTTTTAACTTGATATCAGCCACTTAGAATCAAGTACAGGGACCACCGGCGATTGCATTCCCAACCATCGGTAATCATATATATATATATATATATATATATATATATATATATATATATATATATATATATATTCATTCATTCATTCATTCATTCATTCATTCATTCATTCATTCATTCATTCATTCATTCATTCTAGCAGCCCACTGCAGCAGACTCTGGGGGCCTTACAAAATCTAATGCTAAATTAAATCAATGAAAAAAATTGGCAAAACAACAACCCAGACTAAAAAGAGCCATTAAAACACAGCACAACAGCCCCCCCCCCAGCCAGATTTTAAGGACTTTTTGGAATCCCAGGAGAGTGGGTACCATCTGTATCTCTAGGGGGATGCTGTTCCAGAAGGTGGGGAACACGACAGAGAAGGCATGCTTCCTAGGTCCCCCAGATGTCAACATTTAATAGAATGGACCTGGGGCACACCCACTCTGCCCGAACATACCAAGTGGGCAGAAACAATGGGAGAGAGGTGGTCCCTCAGTTAACGAGGCCCTATGCCATGAAGGGATTTAAAGGTAACAACCAGCACCTTGAATTGCACCTGGAAGCCAACTGATAGCCAATTCAGCTCATGTAGCAGTGGTGGCACATGGGCACAAAGAGTAGTGCCCACTACTCCTCATACCACTGCATTTTGAACCAGCTGTAGCTTCTGGATGGCTTTCAAATGCAGCCCTATGTAGAGCACATTGCAGTAATCTGGTCATGAGGTGACCAGGGTGTGAGTGACCATCTGCAGGGCCCCCTAGTTGAGGAAACGGTGCTACTGGGGCACAGGATATACCCGTGAAAGGCCTTCCTGGCCACTGCTGCCACCTGCTCATCAAGCAGTAGCTGTGAGTCCAGGAGGACCCCAAGGGACACATAGGTCTCAAATGGGGAAATGCAGCCCCATCCAAGTCCAACAGTGGAAACATCCCTAACCTGGGGGGGGGGGGGCAAATAGCCACAGCTATTCAGTCTTGTCAGGATTGAGTCGAAATCTGTTCTCCTTCATCCAGACCCAAATAGCCTCCAGACACTGGGTCAGTATCTTGACAGCTTCAGTTGCAGAAACTGAGGTAGAGATGTAAAGCTGGGTATCAGCATACTGACGATACTGAACCCTGAAGTGACGGATGACCTCACCCAGCAGTTTCATGTGTTAAACAGGAGGGGGGGAAAGGGTCAAACCCTGAGGCACCCCACAAGTGAGGAGCCATGGGCGCGATTTCTCCCCTCCTGTCAACATCGACTGGAAATGACCTCTGAGGAAGGAGGCAAACCGCTGCAACGCGGTGCTCCCCTTCCAACCTCTCTAGCTGGTCAGAAGGATCCCGTGGTTGACAGTATCAAAAGCCTCTGAGAGATCACCAGGATGGATGCACCACCCGCATCCCAGCTCCAGCAAAAGTCATTGACAAGTGTGACCAGTGCTGTCTCCGTATTATACCCTGGTCTGAAGTCAGACAAGTGGGCTCAATAAGTTCTGGTATAGCATAGTAGCTCAGAAAGTGAAAGATAGGACTAGAAGTCTCCAGTTTAAATTTTCCTCTTCACACTCACCCTTCTCTCAGCCCCAATTTGCCTTATAAGGATTATAGCAGTGGCATGCCTTACACAGGACTTGTAAGATTACAACAAAACCCAGTGTAAGGCAATTCCGTATGTTGTGGGTTCTTAAGCGAAGCTTTCGGAATGTGTGAAAGCACTGCATAAATATTAATAGCAAAAATGGTAGACCGCTGCAAATTTAACTCAGAAGTGTGGCAAAGCCCCACATCAGCCCAGTAATAAAATGTGGCTGTTTTAATGAGTTTAATTGAATGACTTAATGCATTTGCACTCTTATGTGTCCCAAAGCGCCTCTTCCGAACCAAATCCAGTGCACTGCACAGCTCTGTTGATAACTGCAGTTCTGGGATTTTATCAACAGCACAATCTTGTGCATGCCTATTAAAAATAATTCCCATTGAGCTTCCTCTATAGCAGGGGTGGGTAACCAGGTACCCTCTAGTTGTTTTTGGGCACCTCCATCAGCACTAGGCGGCAAGAGATTGTAGAAAGTAGAGTTGCAAACGTCTCAAAGGCATCTCTGCTGCCAGGGCCAGATTTAGCCATGGTGAGGCCCTAAGCCAGGGTTTTTCAACCAGGGTTCCATGGAGCCCTGGGGTTCCATGGGAGATCACGATTTATTTTAAAAATTATTTCAAATTTGGGCAACTTCACATTAAAGAGGTAAGTTTCATTCTTTATTTTTAGTTTAAGAACACGGTTAATGCATATCTGCAGGGCTACCCATGAAACGAATATAGTAGTTTTGTAACTTCTGGCCTATATTTGAGCCTGAATGTGCAGGGGTTCCACGAGGCCTGAAAAATATTTCAAGGGTTCCTCCAGGGTCAAAAAGTTGAGAAAGACTGCCCTAAGCTATGGGAAGCTGTAGAGCAGGGCTTTCCAAAGTTTTCCTGCGGCGACACACCAACCGCCGTTGGTGTGTCGCTGCGGGAAAACCCGGAAGTGCCGCCATTGTGGCAGCGCGCAAAAACCGAAAAGCGCTGCTGCCGCTTTCAGTTTTTGCGCGCCGCCGTTGGTGTGTCGCCATGGGAAAACCCGGAAGCGCTGATGATGATCAGCGCTTCCGGGTTGTGTGGCGACACACCAGACTGTGTGTGGCGACACACTTTTGTGTCGCGACACACAGTTTGGAAAGCTCTGCTGTAGAGGCTCTATTTGGCAAGTGCTAACAGAGAATAGGCCAGAAATCAGGTAAAAAAATATTTATATGCCACATTTCTGAATGATTGCATTTAAAGCTGATTCCTGACGTAAACAACACTATTTCAGGCATTTCTTTTTTACTTTCAAGTTCCTCTTTGCAAAGGTAAGGCCTAGAAAGTGATGGTTCTGATGCTTTTAATAGTTGCTAAGGTTTCTCTGAAGCTTAGTCTACCCATTCTGTACTTGCATGGAATTGGTGTGAATGCAGAACCCAGATAATACATCCTTGGGAGGAGAGGATAGATCAGAGCTTTCCAAACTTTTTGCGTTGGCGACACACACCAATGGCGGTGGCGGCGGGGCCTGCGGTGTCCTGATGTCTCGCACTAAAACCCGGAAGCTCTGATGGGGGGAAGCGGCACCCCCACCAATCAGCGCGGCGGCGCTAATTGGTGGGGGTGCTGCTTCTTCCGGTTCCCCCCATCAGCGCTTCCGGGTTTTAGTGCGACACACCAAGACACCACAGGCGACACAGTAGTGTGGCGTGACACACACTTTGGAAAGCTATGGGCTAGATAGTTTCACTGGCATTACAGGAAATGTTGAGAAACACTATTCTGGAGAAGCTCTTTTTGCAGTCTGTTGGCCACAAAGCGAGAATTGCGTTACAGACTGATTCCATGCGGTTAATGATATCTTAATATAGTCCTAACCAGAAGCTGAACGTTGAGTACTGCTGCTCAGTAGAATTTACTGGCTGGAAAAGGAAGAAGAAACTGGGTGGTCCGTGCACTGCGAGGACATCTTCCTCCATGTCTCAGACGGTCGTCTCCTTGACTTTGCCCTTGCTGTCAGCTCTGAAACACTTTAAACACTTGCTATGTTTTTGTCCCCCTCGGCAGCATCACGGCTTGCCTTCCACCTTCCTAGGCTAATTGAAAAGATAGCAGACCCAGATTGCAGCCTTGCTGTGTAAATTGCTCAGGATGGGAGGCTGACTTGACAGCCAGCAAGGGAGATGCTCTGGCCAATGAATCAATCATGAGTCTGTGAGGCCGGAAAGTGCTGCTCTGGGTGATGTTGCCCAAGCGACCTCACCCAGTCTGTCCAAGGTAATTATTATTCACATAAAAATTCAGACGGTGAACGCATGATGCCATAATCCAAGTTGTCAGCAGCAGCATCTGCTTTGGAACAGAACGAAAGCTGGAGTAAATGGTATTATATCCTTAATGATGATTACCTATGGAGTCTCTAGAGTGCTAGGTGAGGAAGCCCAAACATTTCATTTGGACTGCATTTTTAGAGAATGGGCCAAATTCGGAATTCCTGGATGGCTAGGTAGGTAAAACATAGTTTCATTTCTTTTCTTTTCATTTATTCCAAATTACTCAAGGCAAGGTTCATGGTTTTACTTGCCATTTGACTCTCACTCCAGCAAACTTGAGAGAAACGGGCAAAGATGAGAGCGAGGCCGGTTAGAGAACCTCATGGCTCAGAGGGGCTTAGAAATCTTGTTCACCGAAGATGGATAAGAGTAATGCACTACACTCCTGCACATAACAGAAACAAATAACCAAGTTGAAGAGTCTAGAAACCAGCATGCTTGGTTAGTTAGTTAGTTAGGGCACAGATAGAGGGAAGATAAGATTTGCAATAGCTCAGCAAGAGATTTCAACCTGAATAAAAGTAATGGAAAAAGCTATTTTTTCCTGTCCTAAGCTGCTGAATTTAGTCATGACAGGAGGGAAAATAGGCAAAGGTGTGCACATGCATAAACAATTCATGTTTTAACTCTAGCTTTGTGCTAAGCAGATGCCTAAAGATACTTTATTCAATGGCTCTCCTACAATTTATTACTCTCTTATAAATGTGTCTATTCCCCACCTACTGGATTTTGCACATAACTCTGGCTGATGGACCTTGAGCTTACAGTGAAGAAGAAAGCAAATTCTGTAGTCCTAAATTTTGCTTATCCCTGAGAGATGAGAGAGATGAGAGAGCCAGTTTGGTGTAGTGGTTAAGGCATCAGGCTAGAAACAGAGACTGAGAGTTCTAGTCCTGCCTTAGGCACAAAGCCAGCTGAGTGACCTTGGGGAGTCTCTCTCTCTCTCTAGGAAGGAGGCCATGGCAAACCACTTCTGAAAAACTTTGCCAAGAAAACTGCACAGGCTTGTCCAAGCAGTCTCCGAGAGTTGGACATGATTGAATGGTTAAAAAAATTTTTTTGCTTATCCCTAGTAGTGTTTTAGACTAGGCCTGTGGGGACTTGTGTTGAAATGCCCATTGCTTCTCTCTTTCATCCTAGCCCAAGGGTCGGAAATGGCGGCTCGCGAGCCAGATGCGGCTCTTTGGCCCCTTGAGTGTGGCTCTTCCGCAGCTGAACCCACCCCCGCCCCTTCCACGTGATAGGCCCCCGCCCGCAAACCCCGCCCCCTGGCTCTCACACTGAGCGAGGCCCGGCGCAGCAGGGAGGCAGCGCCATCTCCAGCCGCAGCAGCCCCTGCACGGAGAGAGGCAAGCAGGCAGGTAAGCGGGCAGGCCTCGTTTCCCACCCTCCATCATCTTCTTTCTTCAACCCGGGCGGGCGGAAGCGGCCGAGGGGGGCGGGCCCGGCGGCGGAGGCCAGGGCTGCCCGCTTACCTGCCTGCCTGCCTCTCTCCGCGAGGCCCCTGATCCGACTTGGACCCCGGGAAGGCAGCGGGGGGCCTCGCGGAGCGAGGCAAGCAGGCAGGTAAGTGGGCAGGCCTCGTTTCCCACCCTCCATCATCTTCTTTCTTCAACCCGGGCGGGCGGAAGCGGCCGAGGGGGGCGGGCCCGGCGGCGGAGGCCAGGGCTGCCCGCTTACCTGCCTGCCTGCCTCTCTCCGCGAGGCCCCTGATCCGACTTGGACCCCGGGAAGGCAGCGGGGGGCCTCGCGGAGCGAGGCAAGCAGGCAGGTAAGCGGGCAGGCCTCGTTTCCCACCCTCCATCATCTTCTTTCTTCAACCCGGGCGGGCGGAAGCGGCCGAGGGGGGCGGGCCCGGCGGCGGAGGCCAGGGCTGCCCGCTTACCTGCCTGCCTGCCTCTCTCCGCGAGGCCCCTGATCCGACTTGGACCCCGGGAAGGCAGCGGGGGGCCTCGCGGAGCGAGGCAAGCAGGCAGGTAAGCGGGCAGGCCTCGTTTCCCACCCTCCATCATCTTCTTTCTTCAACCCGGGCGGGCGGAAGCGGCCGAGGGGGGGCGGGCCCGGCGGCGGAGGCCAGGGCTGCCCGCTTACCTGCCTGCCTGCCTTTCTCCGCGAGGCCCCAGATCCGGCTTGGACCCCGGGAAGGCAGCGGAGGGCCTCGCGGAGGGAGGCAAGCAGGCAGGTAAGCGGGCAGGCCTCGTTTCCCACCCTCCATCGTCTTCTTCCTTCAACGCGGGCAGGCGGAAGCGGCCGAGGGGGGCGGGCCCGGCGGCGGAGGCCAGGGCTGCCCGCTTACCTGCCTGCCTGCCTTTCTCCGTGAGGCCCCAGATCCGGCTTGGACCCCGGGAAGGCAGCGGAGGGCCTCGCGGAGGGAGGCAAGCAGGCAGGTAAGCGGGCAGGCCTCGTTTCCCACCCTCCATCGTCTTCTTCCTTCAACGCGGGCAGGCGGAAGCGGCCGAGGGGGGCAGGCCCGGCGGCGGAGGCCAGGGCTGCCCGCTTACCTGCCTGCCTGCTTCTCTCCGCGAGGCCCCCGATCCGGCTTGGACCCCGGGAAGGAAGCGGGGGCCTCGCGGAGGGAGGGAGGCAGGCAGGTAAGCGGGCAGGCCTCGTTTCCCACCCTCCATCATCTTCTTTGTTCAACGCGGGCGGGCGAAGAGCGGCCGTGGGGGGGGGGGTCGGGCGGCGACGACAAGCGGCGCGCTTCAGGCTTTCAGCGCTGGAAGGCGGGCCTCCTTCCAGCGCTGAAAGCCTGAAGCGCGTTGCTTGTCGTCGCCGCCCGCCCCCCCCCCACAGCCTCTCTTCGCCACAGATCCCGCCGGAGCTGATCTCCCTGGACCCCGGGCAGCTGGGCCGGGTGGACGCCGTCTCCCGCCCGCAAACCCCGCCCCCTTCCACGTGATTGGCCCCCGCCCGCAAACCCCGCCCCCTGGCTCTCTAGCATTTCAAAATGTGCACGAGCATGTCAAAATGGCTCCCGGCATAAAAAGTTTGCCGACCCCTGTCCTAGCCTAATGTTCTCACAGAGTCCTTGTTAGGATGAAGGGGTGCAAGGTAGTCCTTGCTTAACAACCATTCATTTAGTGATGGTTCGGACTTACAACGGTGCTGAAAACCCGACTTGAGACCGGTCCTCACACTTACGACCATTGCAGCATCCCTGCGGTCACATGATCACGATTTGGGTGCTTGGCAACCGGTTTGCATTTATGACCATCGCAGCGTCCCATGGTCCCGTGATCGCCATTTTTGAGCTTGCTGGCTGGCTTCTGGCAAGCAAAATCAATGGGGAACCACATGATTCGCTTAACAACCACATGGTTCACTTAACAACCGTGGTGATTTGCTTAATGACCACTGCAAAAAAGGTTGTAAAATCAGGTCAGATTTGCTTAATGACTGCTTCGCTTAGCAACCAAAAGTCCGGTTCCAATTGTGGTCATTAAGCAAGGACTACCTGTATGTGTTTGGGTGTGTGTTTGTATGTGTGTGAGTAGGAGACCTGGCACACTAACATGAGCTTGTTGGAGGAAGTGTTAGATATTAAAAACAAAAACAAAACTATGCTGGAAGCAACTTCAAAATACAGTCAGTGCTTATCATGATTCAAGGGCTAAGCTTTCTCTTTCCATTAGAGGGAAAAAGTGAAACAAAAGGGAAACAATGTATTGTCGAAGGCTTTGACGGCCGGAGTTTGATGGCTGTTGTGGGTCTTCCGGGCTGTGTGGCCGTGTTCTGGAAGTTCCAGAACACGGCCACACAGCCTGGAAGACCCACAACAACCAAAAGTGAAACAAACTCATCTCTGGAAAATTGACTAAGGTCTGGACTGAAGCTAGTGTATGCACACATGCTCACCCCCAGACATTTATATTAATGCAAAATCACTTTCTAGCTGTTGTGGTTGCAGTAGTGAAGATGAACATGAATCCCCCGTCCTTTCTGAGGAAGGGCATAGTATTGCTGGGCTATTTACTATGACTGTTTACTACTTCACTCACCAATGCATCCAGTTCCTACAGTTGGCAGAGTGAAGGACTGTGCTGTGTTAGACAGTAGCTCAAGGAAGAGGGATTTTATGTGCTTGAATGCTATTTCCTTCATCCTTCCTGTATAGAAAAAAACTAGTATATGGTGGAGGAAGGTTTGGTCTAGCCACCTCCTCTACAAGGAGTTTTTTATTTGTTCTTCCCCCAATCCCCGTAAAGCATGCAAGTATGGAACCTCTAAAAGGGGCATGGTGGCTCAGCGGGTAAATCGCCAGGCTTGTCGATTGGAAGATCGCAAGTTCGGAGGTTCGAATCCCTAGCCCCGCGTGACGCAGTGAGCTCCCACACTCGCCCCAGCTCTTGCCAACCTAGCAATTCGAAAGCATGCAAATGCAAATAGATGAATAGGTACCACTTCGGTGGGAAGGTAACAGCGTTTCGTGCGCGTCCTGCCAGCCACATGACCGTGGAAGCGTCTTCGGACAACGCTGGCTCTTCGGCTAACAAACGGAGATGAGCACCGGCCCCTAGAGTCGGACACGACTGCACAAATGTGCGGGGGGAACCTTTACCTTTTTATGGAACCTCTTATCTACATGGAGCCTAAAGCAGCCCAGTCGAGGAAAAATCCCCCCCTTTACCCTGGATGGATCATTACCTTCTGCCTATTGTGTTGAAAGTTGTCATCAGTCCCTCTTCATCAAAGACTTTCCTGGACATTGATAGATCAACTCGCTCCAATATTCTCCTCTTGCATTACCATCATTTTTTAAAGGTTTATCTGCTTGTATAATGATGATGAGAAAGATTCCAGTGATTCATCTCCTTGCATAATCAAAAAGGGCAAGGGTGGGTTATTAAATGGAGACCCCATACTCATCTTCCCTCCCCCTCCCCCATCACCATGTTAGTGGTTCTGGCTTTGTTTTATTTTGCTGCTTGGTCTTGGACAGCCTTGTCCCACTTTGTTTCCACTGGGCAGCGGTTTATATGCTGTGTTGCTGTTGATCTCCCAACCCCTCCGGGCTCTGTCTGACCTGTCTGACAGGTTTCCATCTGGATGCATATGATGTAGGAGCTTTTGTTCATTGAATGAGTTTGCAGCTTCTAATCTGATTGCCAAGTGCTACTTAATATGCTCAAGGCCCCAGGTGGCATTAGGGGCTTCCTGGTCATATCTCAGCCTTGTAGCTCATTGGGGGAATGTCTCACCTTGTTTTCTTTTCCTCCAGATTGGCTTCCTCATTTGGGAAGTGACTCAGAGCCAGTTGGCTTTGCAAAGAGGGAAAAAAGCTTCTTTCTCCCAGTGCTGCAATAGGGCATTTCTGCAGGTGTGCTTTGATGGGATGCAAACTGGTATAGCTGAAAACAAGGATGTGAATGCCCAGCATCTGCGTGTGAGCACAGAAACTTTCCCCTAGGCCAGTGTTTTTCAACCTTGGCAACTTTAAGATGTGTGGACTTCAACTCCCAGAATTCCCCAGCCACACACCTTGAAGTTGCCAAGGTTGAGAAATACTGCACTAGGCTATTGAGGAGCGCTTCACTTCTCTTGTCTTCTTGAATGAGACAGAAAGAGAGCTTGAGTGGCTATGCCATCAGCAGCGACCTGGGCCTCGGGGCATTATCCCAAGATCCCAGTCAGCTCTAGCACAGCAAAAACTCTCTTACCAATACTGAAGCCAGACAAGATTCCTGCACACATGTGCAGGTTTGGTTTGCAGGAAAGACGGTTAGACTGGATTTTATTTATTTATTATTTAAATTTATATTATTTATATTTTGCAAGTATAGATTGCTGTCATGCAGGATGTCCATCCTTTTGTCTTCTAAGTGGTTTTATTTTATTACAGGTAGTCCTTGTTTAGTGACTGCCTCGTACAGCGACCGCCCACAGTTACGATGCTGATGAAAAAGTAACTTTACGACCAATCCTCATATTTATGACCTTTGCAGGTCTGTAAAACAAAGGAAAGCTGAAGTAAGATAATAAGCACAGTTGTGGTTTTACTTAGCAACTGTAAGGCGCTCCTCTCTGGATCTCTAAATCCACTCCTCTACAGTAAACCACGGACACACGGTTTCTTAGATGCAGAATGGTTTATTAGAGTATACAGCGGTTATCACTAACAAAGACTGGAATGCAGGAACAAAGAACAACAAGCACATTTAAACCTTTCCCTCCCCCAGTGTCCTTTGCTGCTGACACGTGTAGTCGGGTCTGGCCGGTTGCTCAGACAACGCTCGCCAAGATGTGTATTCCCGATCGTCGGGTGGGTGCGAGCCGGTCTACTCTAGTTGTCAGACTGGCGATGTCAGTTTTGCGCCACTTTCAGTCTCCCGATGATTCCTTTGTCTGCTTGCCTTTTGGCAGAGATCGGGTGATCTCTGACATGCTCCCACCCCAAGACTCCCCCCCCCCTCTATATACAAACCAGACTATTTCCATCACTGGGGTTTGTCTGGGAACTCTCTATGGAACTTCTTGATCAATTTGGGGGGCGTGTGTGTTTGGCATTGACCCACTCCCTGTCCCCAATCGGCAGGTGGGTCCATTTGACTAGGTATTGCAGCTGCCCCCTGTGCCATCTCGAATCCTGTCTATTTCGAAGTGTGGTTCTCCCTCCACTAATATTGGTGTGGGTACCTCTGGTTCCGGGTGCCACTGATGTGAACCATGGTATTGTTTCAACAAACTAATGTGAAACACGGGGTGTATCTTTCTCAGAGCCTTTGGCAATTGTAGTTTAGCCGTTACTGGGTTAATTACTGCAATGATGTTGAATGGACCTATGAACTTGGGCGCTAGTTTTCTTGACTGTTGAGTGGACCTTAAGTTTTTGGTGGATAAGTACACTTTATCCCCTACTCTCAATTCCCATTCCTTCGCAGGTTTGCGGTCTGCGTGTTTTTTGTAACTAGCCTTTGCTTCTTCCAGCGTTTTAACCATTATTGGCCAGTTGCTGGTGATTCTTTCGACCCATTCATCTGCTCTCAGAGGTTGTTCTAAGTCTGTGCTCTGGGTCATTGCCAATTCAGGTATCGTTACAAAGTCCTGCCCTGTAGCCGCTTTGAATGGTGAAATCCCTGTGCTTTGATGCAGCGCGTTGTTGTACGCAACTTCTGCGAACGGCAAGAGTTCTGCCCAATCAGTTTGTTGGTAATTTATGTAGCATCTAAGGTACTGCGTAAGGTAAGGTAAGGCGTTCGCTCGATCCGTCAGTGCACGGATGGAACGCACTACTAAGTCCCTGTTCTGATCCAATTAACTTCAAAAATGCCCGCCAAAACTTGCAAGTGAAAGTGCTGCCGCGATCGCTGATTATGTGTTCCGGCGTTCCGTGGGCCCTATAAATGTGCTGAATGAAAAGTCTAGCTAGCTTCTGCACGTTCGGTATGCCCTTGCATGCAATGAAGTGTGCCTGTTTGGAAAAGAGGTCTGTGACCACCCAAATGGCCGTGTTCTTTTTGCTCACTGGTAAGTCCACTATAAAACCCATGGCAATTTGCTTCCATGGTTGTGTTGGACTAGCTACCTCCTGTATTTTCCCTGTGGGTTTACCCATTTTCCTTTTTGCTGTGGCGCACGTGGGACATGTTCGTACATAAGCTTTCACGTCCGAGCGCAACGATGGCCACCAAAACTTTCCCCAGACTAGATGTAGCATTTTTAGGAATCCGAAATGCCCTGCCGTTTTGTGGTCGTGGTGCATACTCAAAACCCTTTGTCTTAAGGATTCCGGGACGTATGCTTTCTTGTCTTTCCAGCCCATTCCGTCCCGCTCCTCTAGTGTGTGTTTGTGCTCCACCCACCAAGTGTCAGTTGCCGTTGCCGTTCGCAGGTCTCCTGAAAATGAATCGCTCTCAGTCCTTTGTTTTGCGCTGCTGCGGGTGACAGCCAAGTTCCCCTCTCCCCCAACCACTGGTACCGAATGCGTCGGCTCCTCCCCTGGCTGGGAAGGGATCAGTGACTCAAAGATCTCCTCCATCTTGCCTTCATGCTGTGGCAGGTGTGATAATGCGTCCACCAAGAGGTTTTTCCCCCCAGGGAAATATCTTAACGTGAAGTTGAACCTACTAAGGAACTCTGCCCACCTGAGATGTTTGGGGTTTAATTTTCTCGGGGATTTGAGGGCTTCCAAATTTTTATGATCAGTCCACACCTGAAACGGCTCAGCTGTCCCTTCCAAGAGGTGTCGCCACATGCTTAAAGCATGTTTTACTGCGAATGCCTCTTTTTCCCAAACATGCCATCTTTTCTCCGTTTCGTTAAATTTCCGAGAAATATAGGCACATGGTCTCACTTTCCCCCTGTCATCTACCTGTACCAAAATGGCGCCAACTGCACTGAGCGACGCGTCCGTGTGAATGATGAATGGTTCTGGCTCTGGGTGCTTGAGGATGGGCTCTTCCGTGAACAATGCCTTTAGCTTATCAAAAGCTTCTTGGCATTCTTGGGTCCACACTATTTTTGTGCTTGGCAGCGGGGCTTTCGCTTTTTTCCCCTTGCCTTTCGTTTTCAGCAAATCGGTTAAAAAGGTAAAGGTACCCCCCGCACATTTGTGCAGTCGTGTCCGACTCTAGGGGCCGGTGCTCATCTCCGTTTGTTAGCCGAAGAGCCAGCGTTGTCTGAAGACGCTTCCACGGTCATGTGGCCGCATGACGCACGCAGAACGCTGTTACCTACCCACCGAAGTGGTACCTATTCATCTACTTGCATCTGCATGCTTTCGAATTGCTAGGTTGGCAAGAGCTGGGGCGAGTGCGGGAGCTCACTCCGCACGCAGGGCTAGGGATTCGAACCTCCGAACTTGCAATCTTTCGATCGACAAGCCTGGCATCTTACCCACTGAGCCACCACGCCCCTTAGCAAATCGGTTAGGGGTAGCGCAATTTGCGCGAAATCCTGAATAAACTGCCTATAGAACCCTGCAAATCCCAAAAATGCTTGGAGCTGCCTGCACGTTCGGGGGGGTTGCCACCCCAAAACCGTTTTGACCTTCTCGGGGTCCATTTCAATGCCCACATTCGAGATGCGATACCCCAAAAAGTCCAGCTTGTCCTTGTGAAACTCACACTTTTCCAGTTTTACATATAATTTTGCCTCCAACAACCTCTCTAGCACCTTTTTGACCAGTTCCATGTGCTCTTCTAGGTTTTCCGAGAAAATCAATATGTCATGTTAATAAACATTTACCCCTTTGTACAGAAATTCATACAGTACCTCATTTATGAATCTCATGAAGATTCCCGGTCCCCCCGCAATCCCAAACGGGAGCACTCGATATTGGAATGATCCTAGTGGGCAATTGAATGCTGTTTTCCACTCGTCCCCCTCCCTCATGCGTACCCGGTAATACGCTTCCCTTACATCCAACTTCGTAAAGACCTTCCCTTTCGACAATTGGGCTAACATGTCTTTCAACAATGGTAAGGGGTACTGCTTGGTGACAGAAATTTCATTGAGCCCCCGGTAGTCTGTGCACAGCCTCAATGACCCATCTTTCTTTTTCCTGAATAACACTGGGGCCGCTAACGGGGAATTGGCTGGTTCAATGAAGCCTTATGCCAAATTTTTATCAATGAACTTACGGAGCTCTTCTAACTCTTTCTGGGTCATGGCATACATCTTGGGTTTCGGGAACGGTGCCCCAGGGATGAGGTCTACCGTTGCATCTGACTGTCTGTGGGGAGGCTCTTGGTCGCATTCCTGCTTGCCAAACACTTCCCTTACTGGGAGATATTTTTACGGGATTGCCTGTAGGTTACTTTCGTCCCCTTGTTCCCAATCCTCGTCCCAAAATTCCATCCCAGCTGCCCCCACTTCCCAGTCATCCACACCACTTTCTTTGTGCGTCCCCCCATGAGTCCCGTCCAAAAAGTCAATTTCCCCTGAGACCCAATCCACCCTAGGATTTCTAGCTCTCAGCCATTTTAGTCCTAACACAATGGGTCTTGTTGCAATGGGGGCCACAATAAACCTCAATGTTTCTACGTGGTTTCCCAAAGTCATTTGTACTTCCTCCGTAAACTGCTCCACTGGCCCCCCTTTCATCTCAGAACCATCCAATTGGCAAAAGGTAATGGGCGTTTTTAGTTCAAATGTCTCAGTCCCAAGTAGTCAGCCACGTCCGGGTGCATTAAGCTTCTTGGGCAGCCCGAATCTAGCATTGCCAACCCAGAGTACTTCCTCCTCCCCCCCCCACAGCTTTTAGGTGTACCTGAATGTGCATTGTGGGGTTGCGGCAATTCTTCTCGTTGCGCCCTTTTGTGAAGGCCTGCCCCGCGGCGCACTTTACAGCAGACCTTTCTCGTTTCCCGCCATCTGGAATTCATAGTCTGATTCTTCGCTGTCGCTGTCGTCGTCCACGTGTGTGGGGTGTCTCCATTTCGCCATGGCTGCTGCGGTGCCTTTGCGCTTGTCCCCCGCCTCTTTTTCTCTTTTCTTCTCTGGGGGTTTCTTTGGTTGTAACTTCTCTCTAGCTGTCGTCCCGTTCTATGGGCAGTTACTGATGAGGTGTCCCGTCTGTCCGCATCGAAAGCAACCGCCCGCTCTCATTCTCCGATTTCTCTCCTCTTCCCATTGTTTTTTCTTGCGATCCGTTTGGGCGGGATGTATGGTGGGTTCAGGCTTTTTCCTCAAATATTCGAACTTTTTAATAGTCATCAGCTGTGTCTGGCTTTGTTCGATACGACCCGCCAGTTGGATCCAGCCTTCTAGTGTTTTTGGTTCTTCCCTCCCCACCATGAGTTCTAATAAGTCTTGTCTCAAGCCGTACTGGAAGTATTCAATTTGGAATTCTTCCAGCCATTGCGGTAATTCACTAAGGATTCGTTTGAACTCCATAGCATATTCCGCCACAGTACTTTTCCCCTGATCAAGGTTTCGGAGGCGCACTCTGGCCGACACTTTTGCCAGTGTGTCTTCGAACCGGGTCCGCAAAGCTTGCATAAACTTATTGAAGTCACGAAGCGCACTTGCCTTGGTATCGTGCAATTTCACGAGCCAGCTAGCCGCCTCCCCTTCCAAGAAGCAAGAAACATATCTGACCTTCGCTTCCTCTGTGTAAAAGTCGTTTTTTCAAATTCTTCCATAAACCCTTTTATGTGAGTTATGAAGCATGCTAATTTTTTTGGATCTCCATCGAACTTCATTTTCAACTCTCGCAGCCCTATCGGTGCCTTCCCACCACCCGGCGACCTCCGTTGTAGGTTGGATGGGATTGTACGGGGCTGGTACTGTGCGTTAGGACCCTCTTCTTCGTCTTCCTCCTCTGATTCCTCCCCAGAGTCTGTTACTTCGCTACTCTCTTCGGAGGGGGGTGAGCATTTTATGGGTTTATGCCTCTCCCTCCCCTCCAGGAGTGTAATAATCACATTTAGTCTCTCACTTAATTCCTCCACCTTGTGGTCCATGCGAGACCACTTTTCCTCCATCTTATAATCTATACGGGACAATTTTTCCTCAACTGCCCCAATACGTTGCGTTTGGGTGACACGCTTTTTGGTTTTCTGCTTTCTGCGTCCCTCCATCCCTTCACCCACTCCCAATGACCAGTCTGCTTTCAAGGTTCCGTGGGTGGTGGGGTGCGGGGGGGTATTAAGTGTCTCTATGTTTTTGGTCTTCATGTGCTTCTTGGCCCCCACCCGTACCTTTTCCTGCGTGGGGGCTGAGCTGGGTCCGGGTTCGTTTGCCTCAGCCGTCTCTGCTTCTTCCCGGACTGCCTCCTCTGACGTGGTAGCCTGGGGCTCTTCGTTCGCCTCTTGCTCCATCCGACCGTCTCCGGATTTGGGTGCTACCCTCACTGTTATAGTCGTTGGGGTTTTCCCATGTACCTCTCAGGATAGGTAGGCGAAATTTTTTTTTGTTGTATTCCAGTCTTTATGTAAGGCGCTCCTCTCTGGATCTCTAAATCCACTCCTCTACAGTAAACCACAGACACGCGGTTTCTTAGATGCAGAATGGTTTATTAGAGTATACAGCGGTTATCACTAACAAAGACTGGAATGCAGGAACAAAGAACAACAAGCACATTTAAACCTTTCCCTCCCCCAGTGTCCTTTGCTGCTGACACGTGTAGTCGGGTCTGGCCGGTTGCTCAGACAACTCTCGCCAAGATGTGTATTCCCGATCGTCGGGTGGGTGCGAGCCGGTCTACTCTAGTTGTCAGACTGGCGATGTCAGTTTTGCGCCACTTTCAGTCTCCCGATGATTCCTTTGTCTGCTTGCCTTTTGGCAGAGATCGGGTGATCTCTGACAGCAACTGCTTTGCTTAATGACCGAGTTTCTGGTCCCAATTGTGATCGCTAAACAAGGACTACTGTATATATATATATAGGGTTTTTTTTAAAGTAACCCTGTTCTTTTTCGAGGAACTCAAAGTGTTTTTCATGGCCTACCGTGCCCGTCTGTATTCACAACAATCTTTTGAGGTAGGCTACACTGAGAGTGTGCATTATGGCTGAAGGGGGATTTGAGTACCAAGGCTGTTAAGTAGGCTGAACCAGAACAAGATGTCCCCTGCAAACATTCAGTGTGGGTGGCCTCTAGAGATTGAATGCAATGAATGGTCATCTCAAAAGTTCTGCAGAAGGCTTCACTTTTAGCTGCTGGGTTGGCCAGTATGAGTTTTAATAGCCTCGGGTATTCTCGGAATGTAGCATCACTCCCCCCTCCGACATGCAGACACATCTGTCCATCGCTGTTCAGTATCTTGACTCTCTTGGGGTGTTGCCATGGCAATAGAATATGGGTAGCAAAGTCCAGAAGAGCTCATGGAATCCTTGCATGGAAACTCAGCAGTCTGGAATGAAATCCCATTGAAGAATGATTCTCTTTGGTCGTGCCTGGAGAGAAATCTTAGGGGTGGGGACAGTTTGCAGGGAATAGGGCTGATGTTCCTCCGTATTGTCTCTGGGAATTTTTTCAAAGCTTCCTTCCCTCCACCAAGCATTTGTCTCATAGGGCCAGATGCTGGTAAATTGGGTTTTTGTTATTGGCTACATCCATCCTGCCATTCATTATGTGAAAAGGCAGACTTCCTCTGGCAGCCATTTTGTGAAAGCACTTACAACATGGTTCCAAAATTGCATACCGACACAAAAACCAGTCACTCTCTCTCAGCCCAACTCACCTCACAGGGTTGTTGTTGTGGGGAAAATAGGAGGAGGAGGGAGTATTAGGTATGTTCCCCACCTTGAGTTATTTGTAAAAATAATAAAGGTGGGATAGAAAATTAATTAATTAATTAATTAATTAATTAATTAATACTGATGCCTTCCCCTGCCTAGGCCTCTAAAATATGATGAGATAATTGGAAAGCTAAAGGAAACCAGTCCTGTTTATTCACTTTTCTTCCTCCTGGCTTATTCTGCAGCATTAGAGCCCACAACTTTGGAACATCAATCTGGGACTTTCGCTCTTTGTGCACCCCAGACATTCCCATCACTAACCAGAACAGGGGCTGGCCCTTTGAAGAAACAAACGAACAAACAAATGAACACCCAGAAGATCTCTTTTTACAACATAGCAGTTGGCTGGGCTGTGTAAATCCTTCAGAAGCGTGCTTTGAAAGCACAGATACACATATCAAGACAGCTGGGGAGAGGAAAAAAACACCTCATAGATTAAGACACAGGTACATTCAAATACACAAAACTTCAACTTGATGGAGGCTAAAGCTTCATTTGTTGGAGACAGAAATGTTTGTAACAGGTGTGGGTGTGCACATGTGAGAGAAAAAATGGGAGGGTGAATAGGATGGAGGAGGAAAATTATATATCTATGGCAAGAAACAAAAAAAATGGTTTAATTCAAGGGTGAATAAACAGAAATTAGGCTAGTGCTCCATTGCCATTTCCCATGCTAACACATCCCTTTGCATTCTAGGGAGCAGCTCATAATAGTATCTAAGCAATGCCTGGATTTCCCTGATAAGTTATTTTTTAAGGTATTGTAAATCTATGTTTGGGCTGAACCATTTCAGAGTTCAAATGCATAAAAACTAGCATAACAGGCAAAAGGTTAAACTAGAACTCTTTTCCATGGCATCTAGTTTCTAAAAGTATTTTTTAGTTATAGTAAAACGTGTGAACTGCCACTTTCAGTGAAAAGCAATACAGTCCAGAGACGAGATTCCACTTTAAAGAGAAGATTCATTGTAGAATAAGTTAGTATTTTTTAAGTTTTTAAAATGATTAAATCCTTAGAGCAGAGCTTTCCAAACTGTGTGTCGGGACATGTTAGTGTGTTGGCTGCAGTATCTGGGTGTGTCGCGGCTGCTGCTGCCTCCAAACCTGCCCTGCCAGGATTCTGTGCAGGTCCTAGTGTCTGCCTTGTGCCCTGCTGTAAGAGTGTGTCGTGAAATGATGCCCTGCTGTACGAGTGTGTCGCGAAATGATGCATATCTAAAAAGTGTGTCACCAACATGAAAAGTTTGGAAAGCTCTGCCTTAGAGTATCAACTGTGCAAGGAATTGCTAGTTCCAAACATACAATCTATTATCGTAAAAATCAAGATACATGAAAGCATAACAGGAAATCCAGCTGATTAGATCTGTAATCAGCTGAAACTCCTGTTATACTTACATACATCTTGATTTTTTTTCTCTAATTCCACCCAATGGTTTTCCTGGCTTGATTATAGCATCGATAATTTTAAAAACTAGTAGAAGGGAGAGAGAAATAGATTTAGACTTTTAGCATTCAATACCACTTGATTTCATATGGAATTATAATTGGAAGCCAGTGTTCTATATTGTAGATTTAGGTGAAGAAGGTAGCTCCTCTGAAGTTGTTGAACTCCAACACCCAGCTTCTTCACAATGGGCCATCCTAGTTAAGGCTACTGGGAATTGCAGTTTAGCAACAGCTAAAAGAACCAAAGCTCCCTCCACCCTGGTTGTACATATTATCTGTATGCTACTATTTATATATTTGCTTTTATTTGGTAAATAATTCAGAAAACATGAACTCTAGGCTAAGCATTTTATTGCTGGTCTTCATGCTGAAAAACACTTCTATATAAAATAAATGAATGGCTGCTTCTGTTGTCTTACAAGATAATAGTTGGTCATTAACTCGGGGAAATTGTTCTTTTAAAAATAAACATCTCATGAAGTGTCATCCTTCCTTTCGTTACTCAGTAATGATTGTTCTTGTCCAAATTTGGCTGAATCAGCCTAACATAGATTGTGCCGCAGTGATAGGGATGGTTGTAATGTGTGATCTGATGCAAGTCCCTCTTTGCAATTTTTGTGGCTACGGCAGCTTTCTTGCAAAGCCAGTGTACTTGTACATGTCAACATAGGAAGCTGTGGCTTTGTCTGTGGACTGCAAAAAAATAGCTTATTTCGGATGATCTTTTACAGACAGTGGCCTTTTACAGAAGGCGGTCTCAGGAAGTTATTTCAGTTATTCTCTTGAAGTGATAGATCTTGAATTTTGACAATGGGATGACCTGCTTGCTAGCTCTAAGGACAGCAAGGTCCATTGAACCTGGGGATGAAAGGGCAGGGCATATGGTGCACAGTTCTGTCCTTCAGGACCTTGGTGCCTTCCACATGGTGCCTTTCATCTGCCTGCTCTGCCTAAGCCTTGGGCTTTTTCCCTCACACAATCACACTGGTCCACATCATGTTGGCTTAGTTGCAGGGTCTCAAGTAACTTTTTGTGCCTTTCATGTGGTTGCCAACCTAGACTTAGAAAAATATGGACCCTCCCCACAACTTGGAATGAAATATTAGAAAAAAACTGGTCATATATAATCCAGTACTATGCCTTTCATTTTGCATGAGTATCTTGGATCATAAGTCAGGTTTGGGGATCTGGTTGCAATGAAGCATTTGGCTTACTTCCAGGCAAATAGTTGCAGGGCATGTGGCAATACTTCTCCTTAGTAGTCATCCTTTCCCAAATGAGGCAGAAGATGGCTTGCAGAGAAACACGGCTCTGGGGGATGAAGGGTTGGGATGGGATTGCTCTCAATTGCCCATGATGCAGAATCTTCAGTTTGCATCCAAATTCAGGCTCATTGACCTTATCTGTTTGCACCAGCTACACAAACTCTATCTCCCCCCCCCCCCCCATCAAATCTCTTTCTGACAGACATTCCTAGCATGAATTGGGAAGAAGGAATTCAGGAACTGCACTGAACAAACACAGATCTTTCTGTTAGTGTTTGAGCACTAAAGTCAACATTTGAACAGTTAAAGATTAAATTGAAACTATCACTTTAAACTCTACAGATTAAGTGTGTGTGTGTGCGTGTGCGCACACACACACACATACATATACACATACATACATACACATGTACACGCACACAGACCCCTTTCCTATTTCAGACTTTCTCCAGTCCTGTGGTGGTAATGAAATTCAAGTCAATTGGCAATCATTTTGGATGGTGGATATTTTGAAGGAACACTGTGGACATTCTCCCAAAATGGCTGCCACAGGCAGCCTTGTTCCTGTACAAAATGGCTCCCATGTTATGTATGATCAGAGCTCCCTGCTGTCCCCAGGAAGATCTCTTCCTACCTTCACAACCCAAGGCTTAACTTTGTTTTGTTTTGTTTTCTGGGCACACTTCGAAGTCAGCCCTAAGTTTCAGTTACCCGCCCTTCATATTTTAAAATAATGTTTATTGAGCCTATGTGGGGCTTTAAAAATAAAGATGAGCAGGCCTTTTATTATTTGTTATGTTTTTTAAAATAAGGTCCAGCATCAGAGATGCCCTGACAGACGCCAGAGGGATATCACTTACGACACTGGTCACCACAGACAATGCATTGTCGGCCTCTTTTCAAGACTGTGTAGGAAGCCCCCCTGCTATCCAGTCTCTGTGAAGCTCTCTTTTTGGCTGACGCTTGATCGTGTTCCCATATTGTCTTGCTAACTGTCCTGGTTGGCCTGCGCCAGTCATGACCATCTTGCTGGAAAACCTGCATTGGGAAGTCTTGGTTTTCCCTGGGAAAGGCTGCTGCTGTGGAAGCAGCTGCCAGGCAGGCTGGGTGGGTACCCATCTTCAACATGGGTTGAGTGTAAGGAAGAAGCACTCAACAGCTGGCTTGAGGGTAGGCAAGGGGATGGCACGGCTGAGCACACCTGCCAGAAACAGGTCAACAGAAGATGTGTGGGGTTTGGTGGTTGATGGCTGTTGTGGGTCTTCCGGGCTGTGGTTGAGCTTTAGTGCTGCTGCCAGACCAGGACCTTTTCATCCAGAATAAGCTGTTATTTCCAAGAGTTTCACAACTGAAATTAAGCTGTCTTCTTTAACAAAACAGGACTGTAATTGCAATGACCGCATAAGTGCTCCAGTCAGGGCCTTTCGTATGATTTTTAAAATCTTACTGTTCCGTTATTTCTTGGCAAAGAGCACAGAAGGTGCAGCCTCTGGGCTACGTGTGATCTGGCAGAAGGTTGGGTGCAGTCTGTCAAGCTCTCTTTTTTGCCTTTTTGTGCACTTGAGGGCAGACATCTGTATCTTAAGCCTTGCAGAAGCTTAAGATATTCATTGCATCCCTAAAAAGCCCATGCTCCTCAAAAGAAAAAGTTTCCCATCATTTTTTGATATTTTAGAGAGTAAAGTAGGAAGGAGTGCTATGTACACTGTCTTGATCTCCTGAATGAAAGGCAGAATATTAATCTAATAAATACATAATAAAATAGATACTTTAAGCCCCTGCAAAGCTTAAGGTTCTAGTTTCTCCCCTTATATTCCCCCAAGCACCCCCGCACCCATTCAATAAAGGGCTTTCGTCCCCACCTATTGCTCTCCACTTGTCATCTGCTAGAGCAGGGCTTTCCAAACTTTTGCCGTTGGCGACACACCAACGGCCGGCCCACAAAAACCCAGAAGCGCCGCCACTGGTGCGGCACACAAAAACCCGGAAGCGCCGGCGGCGGCGCTTCCGGGTTGCTGCTGCGGCAGCAGCGCCTGCCCCTTCGAAAGGGCAGGCTCCGGGGATCCCGGAAATTCCCTTGGTTCTAGCAGGCAGGCGAAAAGCCTGCTGGGCGCACGCTGCTGAGCTTCCCGGCGCACAGCTGATCGGCGCGGGGGGGGCGGGGTGGAAATTCTCCGCCCCGATCAGCTGTGCGCCAGGCAGCGTGCACGCACGATTTTCGCCTACCTGCCGGTACCGAGGGCATTTTCGGGGTCCCCAGAGCCTGCCCTTTTGAAGGGGCAGCGGTGGCGGCGGGCCATCAGCGCTTCCAGGTTCCAGGACGCCGCTGCTGCCGCTGCCCCTTTAAAAGGGCAGGCTCCGGGGACCCCGAAAATGTCCTCGGCCCCAGCAGGGAGGCGAAAATCCTCGCCGCGTGTGCATGCATGTTGCCGGGCTTCCCGGAGCACAGCTGATCGGCGCGGGGGGGGGGACAGGGTGGAAATTGATCAGCTGTGTGCCGGGAAGCCCGGCAGCTTGCGCGCATGATTTTCACCTCCCTGCCGGAACCGAGGGCATTTTCATCAGAGCTTCCGGGTTGTCACGCGACACACTTGGGGGCCCCAGGCGACACAGTATTGTGTTGCGACACACAGTTTGGAAAGCCCTGTGCTAGAGAGAAAGCTTCAGTATCAAGCACTATAACAGGGAAAAAAGTTTCAGCGTCTCTACTGATAAAGAAAAAGCCACTGCCTGGGGAGAGGGTTATTTTGGGGATATCATTTAATGGTGGAATGGATGTTTTCACCCCATGGATGCCACGTTGCCTAGAAGCTGGCCAGAAGGACTTACTGTTCTTAAAATAATCAGATTGTACCATTGGGTGCTTTTTTTAAAAAAAATTGTTTGCTGTTATTTAAAGGGGGGAAAACAAACCCCATCTAGAACATTATCTGATGAGCTAGAGAGTTGAAGAACAGCAGTGAAGCCTTTATAGAACTTTAATGTTTAACCATTTGCAGTATAATATAGAATATTACCTTTAAACAAGTCTGCATCCAATTTTCTTTGACAAAAAAAAAAAACAACCCCAAAAACTCATCTGTTTCAGCATAAAATTGTCCAGTTGGGTTGTATATCTTTTCGCCCCCAAACAAAACAGATGATTTGATCTAATTTGTTACCTACCTGTTTTGTTCAGGAGCTCAAGGTGGTAGATGTCCTTCCATTTCTTCCTACAACAGAAACAGTAACCCTATGAGATAGGTTGGGCTAAGGCAGTGTGACTGGCTCAAAGCCACCCAGTAAGCTTCTGTGGTTGAGGATGGACTTAAACTGGGTCTCCCTGGTGCCAGTCCAGTGCTTTAACCCCTAATGTCACTCTTCTTGAAACTGATGCATACATTTGAGTACACTTATTGGTGTTTACAGATGACAGGCTGATTAGGTATTCCTGGGAGTCGTAATCTCAACACCATGTGAAGGACACCTGTTTGGGAAAGGTGTCTTAATAAATGATGGCATTTTTTCTTGTTTCCCGTTATCGGGCATGCAGCTCCTGCTGCTTTTACATCTAGTGATTTAATTCCTTTGGCATTTGAAACTCAGTAGATGTTGAATAATTTGGTGACATGAGTGCTGTCTTTGTGTTGTTATTCAATGGTAATTGAATTTTCAAAGACAGCACACTCTACCACGCATATCAAAGGTAGGCTTGCACAATACACTCTTCCCATCAAACCTAATGCCATCCCACCCAGTGCCCCTGAGGTTTATCTGTACTTGCAAGCAAGCAGCCAGCCAACAAAATTAAACATAATCCTATAGAGAGAGCGTAAAAATTGTCTGCCCTGTTCTAATAGAAGTTTAGTCCAGCTTCTTTTTGGAAACCCTTGCTAATCTTTCTCTGTTCTGGTTTAATGACAGAATTCAACCTCCTGTGTGATGCTCTTGGGTTGTCTCAAATCATGTTGAGTTTCTTGATTTTGGGTTACTGTGGGAGATCATGTTTAATTTAAATTAAGTTAAAGTCAGATATAAGGGCAAAATGACAGTTTCTTATTTAATGATAAGGAGATCTTATTTAGTGATAAGGAGATGCTTGACACTTCTATGGCTGGGGAGAAATTGAATGGCAGTGCTAATGGATTTGAGGCCTTTTGGACAAGAACAAACTGGACACTTGAGGTGTCTTTTTGATACTGCCTGTATTTAAAAATGTCCAAACAGCAGGTTTTTGAGGCCTTTTGGCGTTCTAGAGCAAGCAGTAATTTAAATCTGAAATATCCTTTATACTAAGGTTATACAGGCTTCAAAAGTGATTTGGAAAAAGTACTTCAGCTGTTGTGTCAGCACAGCCCTTCTTTGGTGTACATTAATATCTTTTTTCAGGTTTCTGCACGAGCCTGAGAAAAGACGCTCCTGCTTTAAGAGTCACCTTAAAGGTGAGCTGCTTAAATGATTCAATTCATACCACCGGAGTTACTTCAGGTTTCCTGAATAAAGGCAAGCTGCTTTCATGGAGAGCTCATGTGAGGTCCGAAACATTTCTTCCAAATTATTTTTGAGGTCTGTCTGGTCCTACTTTACATCTGCAACATCTCTCTCGAGCTGAGCTTGACTCCTGATGACTACATGAAGACACCCTTGCAGTCTTCTTCACAACTGCATGGAAGTGGCTTGCCACTTTTTCAACTTCCCAGGCTGGCCTCCAAGCCTAGCTTTCCTGATAGCTCCCCATCCCAATACTAACCAGGTCTAGCTCTGCTTAGGTTTTTTTTTTGCAGTCGGTTAAGGCTGGGTAAGTGCTGCCACCTTCTGTGATTTGCTTTACATAGCATTAAAAAAAAAAGCATGAACGCCTCACCCACACTCTGAAATCTAGAGGGAGAAAAACATGAACATTTCTACTGCAGTCTTCAGCCCACTCAAAAAACATTAAGCTTCATCTCCCAGTCACTCAAAGTTTGTCTCCCCTTGACTGGGGCATCCTTCATCAGCTTTGAGTGCCCTAGAGAGCATCCTTTGTACTCCCTGCCCCAACATTTCTCCCCCTCCCCATTCCATCTATTACCAGCTAAGCCTCACTTCTCTTGCCGTGTGTCTGTTACTGTCTGCCTTTTTTGTAGTCCAGTCACAGAAAAACTCCTGCTGTGTGGATGCATTTTGCTTTCATTCTCCCCTCTGCTCTGCGCTGCCATGCTTTCTCCAGCAAAGGGGACCCTCCAAAATGAGAGATTTTTTCAAGTACAGGGAGATCCATCACCTGTCATTAGTTCCCATTGTTGATACACCGTCTGGCACCAGACTGATTTAAGCAAGGAAAAATTAGATAGAAGCCTTATTCCCCTCTGATCATAACAAGGAAAGAACTGGATTGGGGAGGGGTGATGATTTCTCATTCAGCAGTTGCGGCAATGAGAAATTCTTTGAGGGCTGGGTAGTGGATTATGAAACACACTGAGCTGTCACTGAAAATGGCAGCCCAGACTCAAGATTTATCTTTCCTGAAACATGTAGTGCAGCTTATACGATTGTTTTGACATCATCCCATTGTGCTTCCATTCCCCCAGTGTAGAGCATTGACTTCCATAGGAAATGCCCTGAATTGTTCTGTGTTTTTCAGCAGCGGTCCCCAAACTGAGTCTTCAGAAGTGTTGGGCCATGCTGGCTGGGAATCCTGGTAGTACTCATGCATCTGAAGGATGCTGGATAAGGAAAGCTCTAAGATCAAGGGGAGGACTCAACGCGAAATTTCTATTTTTACTGGCTTCCCTATGTTGCTCTTAACATATAGTTTTGTCCCCACGAAATGTGTGTGGACTTGCCATTTCCTTCAAAAGACGCTCATGTGTCATTGATGCGCTCCTCTGGTTTCGCTGAAAGATTAAGTGGTGTTTAGTGTTTTTCTGTCAGTGTCTTTCATGCATTACAATAGGGCTGATTAATTGGAAGTGAAATGTTACAGACAAAGCGCCCGGCTGAGCTTGATGGCCTGTTATTAACTAGCAGCATGCGAAGAACTGGCCAGAACTACGTGACCTAACCTGTCTTTTGCTATGGCTAGGCTGTTGATATAAGAGCGCCCTCTGCAGGACAGGTGGAGAAATACGACCAGTTGGAAAAAGCTACAGAACGGGCATTCAGATGAGAATCAAATGCACTTTTGTTGTTTCTCTCTGAAAGAACTTGTGTGGCTTGAAAACTTGAAAATTGGAAGAAGTAAATTACTAGAGGAAAGGTGAATAAGAGTTTGTCCAAATGAATGAGTAAACCAGATCCCAAAGATTTCACAGGAGTGAAAGAGCACTTTCAGACTAATCCTGTCCTATTTTTTTTAGCATCCTTCTGACTCCCACCTGAGATCAATCAATCTCAGACTCAATCAATTGAGTCTGAGATCAATCAATTTTCAGTTGATTGATCTCAGATTCTCAGCAGTTGATGGAGAAGACCCAGTGCTCTTCATGGCTTGATTGCAGCTAGGGAGGAGAAGAGAAGGCTTGTGTGAAGCCAAGGAAACTGGGTTTATTTACTTTGTATACATACTGCTGGACTCAGAATCAATAAAGGAATTGTTTACAGGCTTATTCATTTCATTATATTTTCTTCCTGTTCTTCCTTGAAGGGGCTCTGCATGGCATTCAAAATCCCTTCCCCTGCCCCTTTTCATCACATCATCCTGTGAAGTAGGATAGGTTGAAAGGGAGATTAGAGTGACTGGTCCATGGTCACTCAATTAGTTTCATGGCTGAACAGGGATGTGGACCTGGGTTTCTTTTGCCTTAATTCTATCTTCCAATGGTGTTTAACACATCCTCTTACAGCAGATGCTGTTACCCTGTGTCGTGATGAGAGATGCTCTATGGCAGATGACCCAAGGAAAGAAGGTTTCCCTAGTCTACTTATTCTCTCCTTCTCATTTTTTCTCATTTTGCAGGTTGCGGTACATGGTAAAACAGCTGGAGACGGGAGAGGTGAATATTGAGGAGCTGAAGAAGAACTTGGAATATACAGCTTCTTTGCTTGAAGCGGTTTATATTGATGAGACCAGGTGAGGATGTAAGGGTTGGGAACCCAGAGGGTATCTGTCTGGTCCAACACTCTTCCCTCCCCACCCACCCCAAAACACAGCCAGAATGAGTGCCATTGGATAGGCTGGCCTTCCCCGCATTGAGCACCCCCCAGACTCAGGGACTTCAGTTCCCATTGAACATTGCTGAAAATTCTGGAAGTTGGTCCGTACATCTGGAGAACACTCAAGTTGAGGAAAGCCAGGATAAACTGAGTTATGGGGAGTTCACAGGCCAATGGAGACCGTTTTGGAAGTCAGGCAGTAATTTGAAGACAGTGTTTGGTGTCGTGGCTTGGATGTTGGTAGAAACTCTGCTGGGTTGTACCAGCTCTCAAAGCCTTTATTGGGTGGATCTTCCTGTGGATTCCAGTTCATGTTGGGACTGGGAAGGGTTGTGGTTCCCCCTAGTGGCAGACTGATATATGAAGAACTCGCCAACCTTATGCACTGAATCCAGAGTCAATTATACACTGTTATCTAGGTCACAAAACTCATTCCTCAGTTATCTCTTAAACTGTAGGAAACAGTTACTCCCAGACACTAAGAGAAACCCAAGTAAAGGCACATTAGAAGACAGAGACCTCATCTCTTTCTAGGGTCCAGAGATGTACTAAGGGCATTTCCCTATCGCTGAGTTGCTCTTCATCCATTCTTAAGTTGTCAGAAAACAATACTACTGTGAAATTTGTTGTCCCCATCCTTGATCCCTATTTGGCCTTTATTCTCGTTGTTCCCAGTTGCTATCAGTCACCTGACTTCCCTCCAAAGTAATGGTTGAAAACCTAACAGCTTTACCCACCTTGAAGCTGCTCTTGGACCTTCAGAATAAGGGGGAACACACTACTTTAGTATTGGGACAGCTAAAAATGACTTAAGGCCATCTCACTCATGGGCTGATGTAGGCAATGTTATGGAGACTTGGCGGGAAAGGATGATGGTGGTGGTGGTGATGGTGGTGGTGATGGTGGTGATGGTGATGGTGTGTGTGTGTGGTTAGTGAAAGTGGGGACAGGCCCTAAGAAGGGACTCTCAGGTGCTGTCTAGTTGGCAGCTGTCCAGATCTCTGCAGCCTGATCTACTTGTATAGACAACTTTCTTGCTCTTTCAGAAGCTATAACTAGGAACCTGGCTTCAGTGCTCTCCTTCCTCCCCATCTGCTTGTGTTTGTGAAAAAAGGGCAAGCAGAAAGGAAGAAAGGTAGGAATCAGATTCCACAAGAATTCAGACTGGGAATTGGCATTTGCACTGGAATAATTTAGGGAGGACTTGCTCCCCACTTGCTTTTTTCCTATGGGAGGAATAGCAGGCATCTCACTACCTGTTGAATGCAATTTGATTTAAAAGAAATTTGGAGAAAAGAAGGGTACTCTCTTGGATTTAATGAGTTAAAGGTCCCATAATTTCATTTCTTGAATTCTTGTTAACATTTAAAAGTTGATCCATCAGTGTTGAAAATCAGGCTAAGTGCCAGTGTTACTGTTGTTCTCTGGGCTTCTTTTTTTATTCTGTGGGGCAATGTAATTGCAGCTCTTGTTTCCTGCTGTGATGCATGTCTCCCCTAATTGCTTATCATCTGTCCTTCCTCTCCCCACTGGCACCATTCCTGTTTCAGGAAGATTCTGGACACAGAAGATGAACTCCAAGAGATCAAGTCTGATGCTGTACCCTCGGAAGTGCGAGACTGGCTGGCCTCCACTTTCACCCAGCAGACCCGGGCCAAGGGGCGCCGTTCGGAGGAGAAACCCAAGTTTCGCAGCATTGTGCATGCTGTTCAAGCTGGCATCTTTGTGGAAAGGTTTGGCTCTTCTTCCCACTCCCTGGACTGCCTGGAATTAGAACAGAATAGGGTGTGAGGGGCGAGGGACTAGGCTTGTGGGGTGGAATAAGGGATGTTTCACATGAGATGACAGAGGGAGGAGAATACTTTGCCCTAGCATAGCTTTTCCCAGCTGAGAGCCCCATCTCCGATTTCTTGTGCTACAGTTTACCAGACCCCTGTTGGCATGGTTAGCCATGCTGGTGAGGGCTGATGGGCATGGAGACCCATTAGGAGGGCATCAGGTTGGAGCAAAGTGGCCAAATGGACAACCCGGGTCTGACTGCATTTCTGGGGAATCTGTGCATGGGGGTGTACCTTAGTTCTCTTTTAGGAAAGGGGACTGGGATGATGAAGAAAAAAGGAGCAAGTGGAAAGGAGGAAATAGATTGAAATGCATATAATATTGATGAAAATAACAGGTGAAATATAATAATTTAGAGTAAGCCCCATGAGTCTGGGTAATCTGTCCATGAGTCTGGAATACTACTGGGCTATTGACCCCTAGTATCTCTGGGGAAGAGGCTCAAATTCAACATGCCTGAAATTTATTGCCCAGCCTGGAGACAGCTGAATGCTCCTTGCATGCTTGATGGGATCTGGAAGCTCTTTCTAACGGCAAGTAAGCCAGATCTCCCAAGGACTGTCTGACTGTGTGTCCTCCACTGCACAGGATGTTCCGTCGAACGTACACAGCTGTGGGACCCAATTACTCTCTCTCGGTCATCAACTGTCTGAAGGTAACAACCCTGCTGGGGGGATGCTATCTGTGTAAGTCTCTGCTGTATGTAATGAAGCTTACACCCTGGTGAGAATGCATAGATTCTCAGTTTTTGCATCTGTGGTTTCTCCTGCTTGAGAGGAGGGTTCTGTCACCCACCCCACCCCAATTCTCAAGATTACTTCCACCCATCACCTCAAGCCATCCATTGGGCCGATATTTATGAGTCAGACTTTTCTAGCTGTTCCCTTCTATCCACTCTATAAAAAGGATACTGGAGGCAAACCTTTCCTGAAAGTCCTAGTTCTGACCAGGAATCAATCATCCATACTGTAGGGGCTAATTAATCACTGTAGAAGGAAGAGGCTTAGATACATGTTATAAACCACCTGGAGTCATTTGGAACAGGGTTGTATATAAACAATAAATGAATGTGTGTACTATGTGTGTATGTGGATGGATGGATGGATGGATGGATGGATGGACGGACGGACGGACAGACAGACAGACAGACAGACAGGCATATTTGTTAGAGGAATGATTAATGCCTGGAGATTTAATTTTAATTTAATTTATTTAATTTTTATCCCGCCTTTATTATTTTTATAAATAACTAAAGGCGGCAAACATGCCTAATATTCCTTCCTCCTCCTATTTTCCCCACAACAACAACCCTGTGAGGTGAGTTGGGCTGAGAGAGAGTGACTGGCCCAAGGTCACCCAGCCAGCTTTCATGCCTAAGGCGGGACTAGAACTCTCAGTCTCCTGGTTTGCCATTGGCTCCTTCCTAGGGCTGAGAGAGAGTGACTGGCCCAAGGTCACCCAGCCGGCTTTCATGCCTAAGGCGGGACTAGAACTCGCAGTCTCCTGGTTTGCCATTGGCTCCTTCCTAGGGCTGAGAAGGAGGGACTGGCCCAAGGTCACCCAGCCGGCTTTCATGCCTAAGGCGGGACTAGAACTCTCACTCTCCTGGTTTCTAGCCCAGCACCTTAACCACTAGACCAAACTGGCTGGATGGATTTCTTGGCTCATATTAAATCCCATCTAATAGCCTTTTAAAAAAATTCCTTTTCTTTTGGAGCCTTGCCCCATTTTTTCCCCTTCCTGCACCAGCTGTAAGTTCTTTGCTTGGTAGTAAGGGCAGACGGGAACCTCCTCTCACGCTCCGTCTCTCATTTGCCTCTGCTTTCTGGCTAGACACTTGACCTCTGGTTTTTCGATGTCTTTGCACTGAACAGGGTGAGCGAAGACCATGCCTTGCGCACAATTGTCTTTGAACTGCTCACCCGCCACAACGTCAACAGCCGCTTCAAGGTAAAAAACCTGAATGGGCACGCGCACGTGATGATGGTATGCCTGCAGATTCAATCATCTTTCCAAATTGTGAGAAGAGCAGCAGACTAAATACTGGTTGCTTTTAAAGCAGAAGTGGGGGTTTATTTTTCTTGCCGAGGGTCCTATTTTCATAGGGGTGATCTGTTGGGGCAGTGCAGGCCAAAGGCTGGAGCCAGAATGGTCTGTGGGCAGATCCAGAGTCAGAAATGGATGGGGTCATTTCTCTTCTTTCCCCTTTCCCCCCCCCCCAACCAAAGGATTGCCAGGGAAGGGACTGACCGCTTTGGGTAAAGGTTTTGAAAGTAGGCTGAGGGCTAGATGCTGCCCATCCCTCTTTTAAACTTCCAAACTTCCAACAGAGTTAAAAAGATAAAGACTCCCTTGAATCAAATATGGCCCTTGCTGCTCCCCCAGAAATGGTCCGCCCTTGTCTTCTTTCAGAATATATTTTTGACTTTCCAATCTACACTGAGATTTTCTCTTGGCCTCCTATCCAAGCATGAAGCAGATCTGATCCCACTTAGCTTTGTTTTGAGATCAGCAAAGGCTGGCCCGTGCTGCAACTTGCTGGGACTCATAGTAATTTCTTGCATTAAAACAAGACAGAAGTTAAATGTGTTGTTTAAATTACCAGGGCTTTTTTTGGGGAGGCTACAGTAATGGAAATTTGGTTGAAGCTGGACCCCTGCAGAAGTTTTATACTTGAAAATGCGTCATCCTTCATGGGCATAGCTAGTGACATAAAATCATGGGATTGGTAGTCCAAAACCTCCGCAGGGGAGTGGCTGCCTCTCCTCTGTCGAATGGTTCAACCTTTTCCAGATGAGGTGCTGCTTTGATGAAAGAATGTGCTGAACATTCATGATAAGGCTACAGTTGTCTACATCTACCTTTAAAACTTCCACTTTGAACAAATGCTAAGCCATAATTTGACTTGCCAGTATGTGCCGCCCAGGTCACTCTGGCTTTTTCAACAAACCACTATCAGAACAAACTGTGGCTTATTGTGATCCCAATCACCATTTCTTCTCTTTTAGGAGCTCTAGTCTGAAAGTTGAATAAACAGGAAGAGAATGGCAATCTGGCATTCCAAATAGCAAAGCTTTAAAGTGGGAGAAAGAAATTTGCCCAACAGCTTCATCCAAGCGAGAGAGGTTCTTTACTGGAAGGGATGCCCCACATTTTAAGGAACATCCTATAAGTAACTGATCGTCCTTTTAGCATCTCGTGTAGAATTATTTTCTTATTTTCAGCAACAGTAATAGAAGCATCATGCTCATTTGACTGAGGAACAAAACAGCCATGGGGTCTTCTACATTTAAGCTGTGAATGGTTTCTCAATGTTTTCACTGAAATCATAAGGATGAATTGCATTGGAAGAAAAGAGGATGGTGCAGTAGATCAGTGTTTTTCAAACTTGGCAACTTTAAGATGTGAGGACTTCAACTCTCAGAATTCCCATGCTGGCTGGGGAATTCTGGGAGTTGAAGTCCACACATCTTAAAGTTGCCAAGTTTGAAAAACACTGCCGTAGGTCATGTATACTAAAATGGGATTCTTACCCTGCACAGGAGCCAAGATGCAAGGGTTTTGTGCTCAGTCTCCAGCATCTTCAAGTTGGGATGGGAAGGACCCCTGTCTGAAAGACTGGAGAGCCACTGCCACTTAAGGCAGATCACATTCCAGATCTGTTGGACTGCAACCCACCCCCATCCCAAGCCAGAATTCCTATGCTGGCTGAGGAGTTATAATCCAGCATAACTGGAAGACACTCCTTGGAAAGACTAATATACAGATGGCACTGAGATAGATGGACTGACTATCAGATTCAGGAGAAGGCACCTTAGCTTGTTCCTGTTTCCAGATCTTGCCTGGGGCCACCCTGTCTTTTTTGTTGTTTTCCAGATCCCCACGGTGTACCTCATGACTTTCCTGGATGCACTGGAGGCTGGTTATGGGAAATATAAGAACCCTTATCACAATCAGATACACGCTGCTGATGTTACCCAGACTGTACATTGCTTCCTGCTTCGCACTGGCATGGTGGTAAGGCTATCGTGTGGACTGAGTGCTTCAGTGAATATCCCATTTGTTCACCCTTGAGCTGGGAAGTATTAATATTACATGCTTAGAAAATTAATTCTGCTTTTGTGGGTCTGAAGAAACTGCCGAGTCCTGGGTTTTAGTACATAACTTTCTGCTGGGCTGACATGAACTACTTCGAACAGATCCCAGGAATGAGAATTACCTGCTGTTTCGTTCCCAAATTATTCTCTATCAAAACTCACTGAAACTCCATGCACAAAACAGTAACACAAACACCACAGTGCCCTCTAGAGGTCCCCCCTGTTTAGCACTAAGCCTGGAATTGGAAAACTGGTTGCAGTCGGCAAATGTTCTCTAAGTGAGTTGTTTTTTTGCAATGTGTTCCTCCTCCCTCTTCTTTTATTCTTTCTTTTCTTTTCTTTTCTTTTCTTTTCTTTTCTTTTCTTTTCTTTTCTTTTCTTCTTTTATTTCAGATTGAGACTGTGTGTCTTTAAAAATCGGGCAATAAGCGAAAACTCAACAGGTTATATTACAAGATGAATACAAAGTTGTAATTAAAATATAAAATCATATCAAGTAAAAAAACACTAAACAAACCCTGGAATAAATCAGTCATCTCACCAGCTAAAATCCATTCCAGCAAATAAAACGTCTTGAAAACCAAATAACTCTGGAAACGTTCTGACTAGTGGGAATTCCCGTGGCAGGAAGCAACAAGTTCCAGTGAGGGTGAGGCAGAAGGAAGGACTTTTCCCAAGATTCTTAAAACCAAGACCAAGTTATACACTTATACGGGGAAACACAGCCTTTCAGTTAGGCTGCTTCCCAGTCCTGATCAGCTTTGAAAGTCATAGCCAGCAACTGGGATCATGCATGGAAATGATGCCAGCTGAAAATGTTGGTAGTCGTATTCCCAGCACAACTAGAAAGCATCAATTTCGAGAGGCTGACATAAGGCATCAGCTAACAACACTTTCTTTGGAATGAAACAAAGCCAGATTTGTGGTACCAATTCTGAGCTGAGAAATGGAGTTTGTCCTATGTGGGAGCAGATTTAGAAAGGTTGTGGAATCAGAGGGTTCTGGTCATTGTTGTTGTTGTTTAGTTGTTTAGTTGTGTCCGACTCTTCGTGACCTCATGGACCATAGCACGCCAGGCCTTCCTGTCCTCCACTGTCTCTCGGAGTTTACTCAAATTCATGTTCATTACATCGGTGATGCTATCTAACCATCTCATCCTCTGCCATCCCCTTCTCCTTTTGCCTTCAGTCCTTCCCAGCATCAGGGTCTTTTCCAGTGAGTCCTCTCTTCGCATTAGGTGCCCAAAGTATTTGAGCTTCAGCTTCAGTATCTGTCCTTCCAATGAGCAGTCAGGGTTGATTTCCTTTAGGATTGACTGGTTTGACCTCCTTGCAGTCCAAGGGACTCTCAAGAGTCTTCTCCAGCACCACAATTCGAAAGCATCAATTCTTCGGTGCTCAGCCTTCCTTATGGTCCAACTCTCACAGCCATACATTACTACTGGAAAAACCATAGCTTTAACTATACGGACCTTTGTCGGCAAGGTGATGTCTCTGCTTTTTAATATGCTGTCTAGGTTTGCCATAGCTTTCCTCCCAAGGAGCAAGTGTCTTTTAATTTCATGGCTGCAGTCACCGTCTGCGGTGATCTTGGAGCCCAAGAAAATAAAATCTGTCACTGCTTCCATTTCTTCCCCTTCTATTTGCCAGGAAGTGATGGGACCAGATGCCATGATCTGGGTTTTTTTAATGTTGAGTTTCAAGCCAGCTTTTGCACTCTCCTCTTTCACCCTCATCAAGAGGCTCTTTAGTTCCTCTTCACTTTCTGCCATTAGGGTGGTATCGTCTGCATATCTGAGGTTGTTGATATTTCTCCCGGCAATCTTAACTCTGGCTTGTGATTCATCCAGCCCGGCATTTCTCATGATGTACTCTGCATATAAGTTAAATAAGCAGGGTGATAATATACAGCCTTGTCATACTCCTTTCCCAATTTTGAACCAGTCGCTTGTTCCATGTCCGGTTCTAACTGTTGCTTCTTGACCCACATACAGGTTTCTCAGGAGACAGGTAAGGTGGTCTGGTACTCCCATCTCTTTAAGACTTTGCCACAGTTTGTTGTGATCCACACAATCAAAGGCTTTAGCGTAGTCAATGAAGCAGAAGTAGGTGTTTTTCTGAAACTCTCTTGCTTTTTCCATGATCCAGCAAATGTTGGCAATCTGATCTCTAGTTCCTCTGCCTCTTCAAAACCCAGCTTGCACTTCTGGTAGTTCTCGGTTCACATACTGCTGAAGCCTAGCTTGTAGGATTTTGAGCATAACCTTGCTAGCATGTGAAATGAGCGCAATTGTACGGTAGTTTGAACATTCTTTGGCATTGCCTTTCTTTGGAATTGGAACGTAAACTGACCTTTTCCAATCCTGTGGCCACTGTTGAGTTTTCCAAATTTGTTGGCATATTGAGTGCAGCACTTTAACAGCATCATCTTTTAGGATTTTAAATAGCTCAGCTGGGATACTGTCTTCTCCGCTAGCTTTGTTGTTAGTAATGCTTCCTAAGGCCCACTTGACTTCACTCTCTAGGATGTCCGGCTCAAGCTCAGTGACCACACCATCGTATTTATCAGGGATATTAAGATCTTTCTTGTATAGTTCTTCTGTGTATTCTTGCCACCTCTTTTTAATCTCTTCTGCTTCTGTTAGGTCCCTGCCTTTTTTGTCCTTTATCATGCCCATCTTTGCACAAAACGTTCCCTTGATATCTCCGATTTTCTTGAAGAGATCTCTAGTCTTCCCCATTCTATTGTTTTCCTCGATTTCTTTGCATTGTTCATTTAAGAAGGCCTTCTTATCTCTCCTTGCTATTCTCTGGAATTCTGCATTCAGTTGTTTATATCTTTCCCTTTCTCCCTTGACTTTTGCTTCCCTTCTTTCCTCAGCTATTTGTAAACCCTCATCAGACAGCCACTTTGCTTTCTTGCATTTCTTTTTCTTTGGGATGGTTTTAGTTGCTGCCTCCTGTACAATGTTACGAACCTCCATCCATAGTTCTTCAGGCACTCTGTCTACCAGATCTAATCCTTTAAATCTATTCCTCACCTCCACTGTATATTCATAAGGGATATGATTTAGGTCATACCTGATTGGTCTAGTGGTTTTCTCTACGTTCTTCAATTTAAGCCTAAATTTTACGATAAGAAGCTCATGATCTGAGCCACAGTCAGTCTGGTCATTGGGATGACCTTATATTGCAGAACCTGTCCTCCATTTATGATGGCAAACATCTGGAGTTATTCCCAGACATCACCCTTTCATTCCCACAGGTGCTGACTATCTTCCCTGCTTACCTGCTTCTTCTTCCTCCACAGCACTGCCTGACAGAGATTGAGGTCCTGGCCATTATCTTTGCAGCCGCAATCCATGACTATGAGCACACGGGTACCACCAATAGCTTCCACATCCAGACCAAGTAAGTAATAAGGTTGCGTAGATGTTCCGCTGCTAACTTTACAGTGTCATTTTAGAGGAAAGAAAAGTGCTGAAAGACCTGTGGAATGCACAATAACAAATAATAAGTCAACTACATTATGTTGGTTACTTGAGGCCTCTATGGCCTTTTTTTGGCCATGCAATTAAGGATGAACCAGTGTAGGCCATTGTACTGAGTATACTTGGAGTTAACCAAGATGTTGGAAAGTTCACCAGTTCCTCAAAAAACAGGATCACCCATCCCTGTCCTTGACACCCATCCCTGTCCTTTCCTAAAGCCACCTTGGTGCTATATGGTTTTCCTCCTTTTCAGGTCAGATACAGCCATTTTGTACAATGACCGGTCAGTGCTGGAGAACCACCACATCAGCGCTGTCTTCCGCATGATGCAGGATGAGGAGATGAACATACTTGTCAACCTGACCAAGGATGAATTTGTGTGAGCCCACATCCTCCCTTTCTCTACTGAACCCTGCTGTCAGGAAAAACGGGGCATGCTTTCACTGAGAAATGCTTCAAGGGGTCCATGTGTTGGGGGATGGAGTGGGGCAGGAATCAGCAAGTTGATGATCAACCTTGCTATTAACTGGAACACAATGGCCTCTCCCTGTGTAATGCTGTGCATTTATACTTAGTTGTGAGAAAGGGCAACATATATATATATATATATATATATATATATATATATATATATATATAATCACATTTGTATCCCGCCCATCTCCCCCACAAGGAGGGACCCTGGGCGGTTTAAGTGGGGCTTCCTCCTCTAGTAAGTGGGCTTGGGTTTATAGTCATGTAAACTGCTCAGATACACTTATGTGGGACTCCCTCTGACAGCCACTGATCAGTTCCACCTTCCATTTATTTTCAGATATCTCCAATTTGGGGTGCCATGTTTTCTCTTACACTTCTGAGGGTGACTGAAGGAATGTTCTGGAGAACCGGCATCTCAAAATTGGTGGCTTGTACACAGCAGCAGAGTTTGCTTAGATGGCAGCAGAAATAATTATTTTTTTCTAGGCATTATGACTCCAGATGTTTTGAGGCTAAAAAGACCCAAACATACAAAACCTTTCTAGGCAGTGCATTTGTAGTATTTAGAAGTTGTTGCTCAGATATTCTATGGTATGAGGATAAATCCTCTGATCATCTACCCTTGGTTTTTGTAACCAGCCTTCTAGAACAACAGGAAAAGGTGGCAAATTGCCCTCTTGCATTATGCAGGGAACTTACTATTGGGGTTGTGTATGTGTGTGTGAGTCCTGAAATGACTAACTAGCAGAGATAACAAGGGTTCTGGGTTCTACCAGCATTCATCCGTTTGCAAGGCTTGCTCTGCAGATCTCCTTCAATTCATACTTCATTTCATTCCTCAGTAGTTGAATGACAACCAAGGGTTTCCAAATGAGAGCCTCTTTACCATGCCAGCACCTCCCATTTGGCTTGATTGACAGCTTCAGCCTGCACCATAGATTTCTGCCTGGCACCTGGGTTTGAAACTATTTCCAGATTCAAGACAATTTACGTACCAGATGTTCTCATCTTATGCCCATGTCTATCCTTACAATATTCCCTCAGCATAGCTGATAGGGCACATGAGGCTTTGTAAATAATTATCATGATAAATTGTCTAATTTTCTTGATGTCAGCTCCCCTTTTTTTCCTTTCCTTTCAGAATCCACTTCTTCGTTGCTTGAGCAACAAATCTTTAGATTTGTTGGAATATAAGCTTTGCAGGAGAGGGAGGGGGGAGAGGAGGGGAGGGGAGGCAGGAAATGGAGCACAGATATCCCCAATCATACACGTTTGGTACACCCATTGTGATGAGCTTTGCATTGGAATTTATACAGACTTTTGTATTAGAATTTTCTGGGATCCATATATTTGTGTGTGTGTGTAGTTGCACATATGTGTGTGTATAGATAGACAAATTAATAGGGTAGTTTTGTTGATTCTGGAGGCATTCTGGAGGCACTCTACATGGGGCTACCCTTGAAGAGCATCCGGAAGCTACAGCTGATCCAGAATGCGGCCGCACGAGCAGTTTTAGGAGCCCCAAAGACAGCCCATATAACACCTCTGCTCCGTGAGCTGCATGGGTGCCAGTTTGCTTCTGGGTCCAATTCAAGGTGTTGGTTATCACCTTTAAAGCCCTACATGGCATGGGTCCAGGTTACCTGAGGAACTGCCTCACCCGTTACATCGACCCGTCCCACCTGGTCAGGCAGAGAGGGCATGTTACGGACCCTGTCCATGAGAGATTGTCGATTGGCAGGGTCCAGGAGGAGGGCCTTCTCTGCCATAGCTCCCACCTTTTGGAATAAGCTACCCCCAGAGATAAGGCAAGCCCCCACTCTCCTGGCCTTCCAGAAGGGACTCAAGACATGGCTGTGCCACCTCGCTTGGGGTGGAAGGGGGGATAGTTCGTTGTGGGGATGGCTGGCACTGTGATGCGACCCCGGGCAATTT
This sequence comes from Charina bottae, assembly GCA_023362775.1. NCBI lineage: Eukaryota > Metazoa > Chordata > Lepidosauria > Squamata > Charinaidae > Charina > Charina bottae. Next base: position 164,124,858 of record JALMGJ010000002.1, read on the forward strand.
TAACAAGGCTGTGATTCACCATCTTGGGTTTTAGATTTTATATCTTATATTTTAGAGCTTTTATTATATTGTATATTGTATATTTTTAATGTATCTATTTAATTGACATTTAATTTTTATTGTTTTAATTTGTTGTAAACCGCCCAGGGTCGTTACAAGATGGGCGGTGGAAAAATATGATAAATAAAATAAATAGTGAAATTAAGCTTTTAAATTCTACTGAGTTCTTTTTAAGCTCAGCTGCTCAACTGCAAAGATTATTACTTATTGAATCATTCATAGGCAGAAAAAAATGAAATAAAGGTTGGCAGACTCCTTCTGTTAAACATATTACAGCTGCAGAGGACTTGCTGGGAAGATAGGACTTCCCGCAGCAAAGCAGTCATTGTGAAGATATATTGTCTTTTGGAACATACTGAATAGAAGGAAGACACGTGTGTCTCAAATGGTATTTGAATCTTTCCAGCCCCCAGGAGAAGGGGTTAAAGATATGACTGTCGTTATCAAAGGTAATATCGAAAGCAAAAGGTGGCAACAATATTATCTGATGCTCAAGGGTCTTTGATATTTGTGCCATCTTGGTGCAGAATTTCTCTTCTGGGATTGCAGAGAGTTTCAGCTCCAATGCGATCACTCATGTGACTGAACGGACAGATTCTTCCATTTCTCATTAAAGATGGGGATTCCTCCTGGTGTATCTGCAAGATGTGTTCGTGTGGGAGGTTGAAACACATAGGGAGAGTGCGTTTGATAGTGGATGCGTTTCTTTATTTCATGTGGCGCAGCGAACTCCGGTTGCTCGTGATTGAAATGGTTCTGGCTACAGACATGTCCTGTCACTTCCAGCAAGTCAAGTCCATGAAAACTTCCCTGCTTGAGCGGTAAATGGCAGAAGGAGGGTGTGCGTGTGCATGTGCGTGCATATGCATGTATCAAAAAAATTGCTATAATGACCTCTGGGTATGTAACAGAAAAAAGGGTGGATTTGAAAGCATAACATAAATTGAAGTTGGCAGATGCACACCAAATCTGCAGACATTAGAAAGCTCTCTAGCTAATCTGAGGCAGTTTCCTAATGATGACCCTGATAACCAAGTCAGTTCAGAGTGAGGGTGGAGAATGTTTCTTTTATAGATGTTTTGGGGTGTGTGTGTGTGTGTGTGTGTGTGTGTGTGTGTGTGGTGTGTGGTATGTGTGTGTTTTATTGGAAGTTTTTAGAAAGTATAGGTGTAGGGGACTGGTAGCAATGGGTGGGACAGGACTTTCTGACCTGCACCTTGAAACACTTTATTCACCCTAGTCTGAATAACAGCCAACAGTTCTTTGAGATTGCCCCAAGGTTCCTTCCTGGCTTCTTCTGGCATGCACAGAGGGCAAGGGAAAGAGTCAAGATCTTCACACCGTTATGTGGAGCATAAAGTAAGAGCTGGCAGAAGTCTCTCATGTTGCCTTGGGAGCATAAAAAGGTAAAGGTTCCCCCCACACATTTGTGCAGTCGTGTCCGACTCTAGGGGCCGGTGCTCATCTCCGTTTGTTAGCCGAAGAGCCAACGTTGTCCGAAGATGCTTCCACGGTCATGTGGCCAGTATGATGCACACGGAATGCTGTTACCTACCCACCGAAGTGGTACCTATTAACCTACTTGCGTTTGCATGCTTTCGAATTGCTGGGTTGGCAAGAGCTGGGGCTAGTGTGGGAGCTCACTCCGCCACGCGGGGCTAGGGATTCGAACCTCCAAACTTGCAATTTTTCAATCGACAAGCCTGGCATCTTACCCGCTGAGCCACCACGCCCCTAGGGAGCATACCTGGATTTTAAAATCAGCTATGAAACAACAGTGGAAATGAGGTCTCCGGGATAAGGATGGGCACAGTAGTGGTTACTCTGCTTCTTGATGGGGTGGGTGCACTATTGTCCCAGTTGATCCTTGCTAAGGCAGCCTTCTGTTATAGCAGCGAAGGGGAGTGCCTGGAGCAAGGCACAGCAAACAGGAGGCTGCCGGTCCCAGTTGGGACACTGTGCCTTTGTGGGTATGTTATGCCAGGGGCAAGATCTGACCCCGTTCTTGCTCTTCCTGTGCTGCTGCTTCCCCAGGATCGACAAATCCAAAGCCCTCTCCTTGTTGCTGCATGCAGCCGATATCAGCCACCCTACCAAACAGTGGACAGTGCACTCCCGATGGACCAAAGCTCTCATGGAGGAGTTCTTCCGCCAGGTATGCCCGGGGACCTGCCTGCCTTGGAGGGGTTATGTGGGGCTTGGATGCCAAGCAGGACTGCTGAAACCACGCTCGCCCTTTTGCCCCTCTTTCCAGCAGTCATGAACACTTCCTTCTTAAATCAAGCCACAATTGTCAGCTTGTACCGCATCCATAGTGCTTTCAGTGAAAGCTTATATTCCACGCATGAACTGTGGCTGAGTTTGCACTACATGTTACACCTGGTTAGCAAATTATTTATTTATTTTATTTATTTTCTATCCCGCCTTTATTATTTTTATAAATAACTTAAGGCAGGCAACATACCTAATCCTCCTTCCGCCTCCTATTTTCCCCACAACAACCACCCTGTGAGGTGAGTTGGGCTGAAAGAGAGTGACTGGCCCAAGGTCTCCCAGCCGGCTTTCATGCCTAAGGCGGGACTAGAACTCTCAGTCTCCTGGTTTCTAGCCCATTGCATTAACCACTAGACCAAACTGGCTCTGGGTTTTTTCATTTTCTGGGTTCATATCATACACTGAATTGTGAAACACTCCATAGGCAGGGTTGCATGACTTCTGAGCCACAGGACAGTTAAGTTGGTTAAAATTAACCAAGGTTAGCACGTTCCGGGAAGGTAACTGATCTGGTTACATATGCTGTGTCGTCAACGTCTGCCTCAAATATCTCACTACATGACGTGGTCCTGATGCTGCCTTCTTTTTTATAGGGAGACAAGGAAGCTGAGCTGGGATTGCCCTTCTCCCCATTGTGCGATCGTACATCCACGCTGGTGGCCCAGTCACAGATTGGTGAGTTGCACAAAACCAGACTGTATGCCATGGTGGAGCCCTCCCTGACTGCCTCTTCCTTTCCTCCCTGAATGTAGTAGAGATGTTAATTTATCCTCCACTCCGTTAGTTTATTTTCTCCTGCCACAGGCATAGCAGAGTGAACCGCCCTCATTCACTTTGCGTAGAACCCTTCAGAGGAAAGCAGAGGAGTCCACGGGTCTGTCCCTAACACCCTTTTTCTTCCACAGGTTTCATTGATTTTATTGTGGAACCCACTTTCCAAGTTCTGACAGATGTAGCAGAGAAAATGATCATCCCATTAGTGGAAGAAGGTTCCAAGAATAAATTGCCCAGCCAGCAGAGCAGGTTTGTACCTACTGGTGGGGTGGGGGGGACAGGGGACCATGGAAGACAGGGAGATGCAGCTGGGGGGTGAGCCTCTTTGGCATTCTTTATTGCAGTGTTTCTCAAGCTTGGCAATTTCAAGATGTGTGGACTTCAACTTCAACTGGCTGGCTGGGGAATTCTGGGAATTGAAGTCCACACATCTTGAAGTTGCCAAGGTTGAGAAACACTGCTTTATTGCATGAGGCTTCCCAGGATTCTGTCCCGCTTGTCCAACATTCCGACTCTTCTGGTCTTACCTCCCTAATCTAGATCAGCAGGTGGGAGATTGCTTTTCAATGAGCAAGGGCTCCTGGGACAGAGGGGCAATTTGGCCTTCCCATCCTGTTAACAGCTCTGAAAAAAACATGTCACTGTTTCCAAACAGCAGCTATTTTCTCTGGGTCCCTGATGGCATTCTGATTGGTCTACCCTTTGAATATTATATTGTTTTCATACTGCCTGGTACATTGCAAGCTGCCCAGAGTTGTTTGGAGTCAGGTGGCATCAAATAATTAAATGCATAAATAAATAAACTCCTCTCCCTCAGCCTAGCTGTCAGGGTCAGTATTTTCCTACATCTCCAGTGGGAAGGATATCTTCATCCTCCAGGGTCCTTTGAGAGCCCCTTTTTTCTGTTTCTGAAAATAAGTAGAAATAGAAAGTAATAATAATAATAATCCTTTCCAAAGGAACAATACCTTGTCATGGTGGGGGGTAGAAATAACAACAACAACAACAGTAACAACAACAACAACAACAGAAGTAATAATGTTTATGGAAAAAGAAATCTACTGTTACACCAATCGTGATTGGAGCCCTTGGAGCAATACTAAAGGACCCCCTCAATATTTGGAAATTTTGAATTTATCGGACCTGAACATCCTAATTTTCCAAAAAGTACCCTGCTTGGAACTGCCTATATCCTCAGACACTACCTGAATAATTCTTAGGTCCTTGGTTAGGACTTGGATTATTAAGTTTTCACCAGTCTGACTGTGAATCTAATTGTAGATTACCAATAATAATAATAATAATAATAATAATAATAATAATAATAATAATGATGATGATGATGACTCGATAGGTGGACAAAAATGCCAAATTCAGTCTAAACGTCTGGCTGACTGTGCAACCAACCATAATAATACAATTTGATGGTATATAGTCATACCCTGGAGAAGAAGCTGATGCTAGGGAAAGTGGAAGAGGGGCCTTAAGAATATTCACCCTTATATTCCTGACCGCCTTAAGGAAGCGGCCTGAAGGTGGACTGTCTGTCCAGCTCGGAATTGTTTACTGACTGGCAGAAGCTCCCTTGTCTACATCTCGGTCAGCAGCTTCTCTCCTAACTGGGGAGGGCAGGTTTGATCTTTGGGGTGCAAAGCTGGTGGTGGACCCCTGAAAAAACATCTCGCCCTGCGGTCATGACCTTAATTGCCCCAGGCTTTGACAGATGGGGAATTTGTATGGCCGGGACAATGCATCTCTGGGTGAAGAGCAGAGAGCAATGCGCAGCACTGCCCAGGGGCAATATTGATAAGCAACAATGAATCTCAGGGGAGAATGCCTTTAAGATCTGCTCTCTGGTGGTGAGTCCCAGGGCTTTGTGGACTGCTTCCCTGAAGTACTGTATGCTGCCTGTTGGTCAGAGCAGAAGGCGAGAGCCAAAGAGATTGCACAGCAGCCTGTGAGGTCAGATGTAATCCCAATTTCCCAGGATGCCAGTGCCAAGTGGCCCAGCTGGCAGCCACATCAGGCTTTGCATAAATATTCCCTGCTGCAGCTGGCAATTGCAGTGGCGCAGCTCACGGTGGAGGCTGTTCTGGTGCCTTGTACAGTCCTGACCTGCTCAGTGATGACCAAGGGAGAAAAATTCAGTGCACGGTTCCCAGGCAAAGCATATATTCCCCCCTTCCTGTTTTTAAGGCCAGGCAATGTCATTGGATAAGATAAGGGGCTTCTTTATTGAACTTTTTTTTTCTTTAAAAGAACAAAGGAATCTCCTGTCACATTGCTTGAAAATGTGACTTTTGAAAGCCCGTCAAACATACAGTTCAAAATGGAATTTTTAATTTAAAAAATGGAAGGGTGATGGCTATAGAGACATACAGTGTAGGGTCATGTTCACTGAATTTACTGAATCAAAGAGGAAACTTGGCCAAATGAGGAATAGAAGTTCTTGTATTTGGGGCTGGATGGCTGTCAGCAAGGGTTTCTGCCTCCCTGCCCCCCATTTTAAAAGTGTTTCATGCATGGAAAGCTGGTGTTTTAAAGTGGGGATGCACCTCCAAGCTCATACTTTAGAAATGTATGTAATCAGACAGTCCCTGAAGAGTAAATTGCTAGAGGAGGGCTTTCCAAAGTGCCGCTGCTGGCGACACACCAGTGGTGGCGGCGGCGCACGCGCACGGCGGTGGCGCGGGGGGGCATGCGTGCGTGTGCACGGCGGCGGCAGCAGCCTCCGCTAAAACGCGGAAGCACTGATGCCGCGCTGCTGCCGCCGTGCATGCACGCGCCGCCACTTCCGGGTGGTGTGGCGACACACCACGCTGTGTGTGGCGACACACTTTTGTGTCGCGACACACAGTTTGGAAAGCTCTGTGCTAGAGTGCTGTAAGACAGAGATGTAGTGATGACAAGGAGTGATGTGGAAGAATCCAAAGAGGAGCCAACACAGGGAAGAGAGGAAGAGAAGGGGGGATGTCCAAATAGCTCCTTGCTGCCTTCACTGACCACTCTGGGGATGGATAAGGTGTCCTGATAGTATCCCACTGCCCACAGCTCCACCTGGCGTCAGACTTCTGTAGATGAGCATGCTGAACTGGGGGACATCAACGCTGACATCAACAGCTTCCGTTCCACTTGGAGCAAGTACATCCAAGAGAACAAGCAGAAGTGGAAGGAACGAGCTGCCAGTGGTATGGGAATGCTGGTGGTGTGGGGGAGGTTCAACAGCTTTGGAGAAATTCTCCCATTCAAGTCCCCTTAAAGGCTTTCTGTTCTGTTCTGCCCCTTCCCTAAGGTGTTAAGAAAAAGAAAGAAAAGGATAATCTTTAGATGTTGATGTGGCAATTAGCCCTTATTTCTGACTCCTTGATGTCTCTACACATCAGGCTGCCTGTTCCTTCACACTCTCTTCTATTAAATTTAAAACTTTTCTCAGGGCAAGGGTCTTCGAAGTTCCATTCCAGAAGAGAGAGACATCAGAGTTCTTCTTGCTGTACCCTTCTTTTCTGTTTATTAAAGCAAGGCTGGGCAGCTCAAGGCATAGAGCCTCCTGCCCTCCCAATGCTTGGGTGTGTGCTAGCGTGGCAGCCCCTGAATCCCCTCAAATCCCTGAAAAATCATTGGCACAGTTTCCCTCTGGTTTGAAGCAGAAAATACAAGACAATTAGTATTAGCTTAACATTGTTTTAAAATAAATAAACAGTAATCCTAAACTAACCCTAAAAGGTTCAAATATGAGGCATAGTCCATTTGGTACCATCACTGGCCCACTGTAGCCTCCAGTCTCCCCCACCCCCCACTCCATATTGTTGCACATGATTGCCAAATAGTTGCCCATTCCCCTTTTTCCTTGGGAGCCTTTTCTGAGGCTGGCTTCCTTGTAAGTTCCTACAGTCTCCCTTTACCAGCCTGTTCACTGCCACTTGATCTTCCAAGGGATTTCTCTGACCCTGGGTCTGTCTGTCTGTAGACAGATCTATCTAGATCTATGGGTATCTAGATCTAGATCTATGGGTATCTAGATCTAGATCTATGGGTACCTAGATCTAAATCTATGGGTATCTAGATCTAGATTTAGATCTATGAGTAGATAGACCTAGATCTATGGGTAGATCTAGATCTATGGGTAGATCTAGATCTCTCTGCCTGTGATGCTGCTCCTAACTGATGCCCTCTCTGTCTAGGAATCACCAACCAGACATCTATTGATGAGCTCTCACCTTGCGAGGAGGAGGCGAGCACACCTGAAAACCGGCACAATCAGAATGGCAATGTGGAATAACGCTGCGTGCAGGAGGAGCAAGGTAAGGGCTTCCCAGCTCTTGCTTACCCGAGAGTGCTGGTAATCCCGGCTGAAGAGCAGGGAACCAGGAAGACCCTAAGTTGAGCCTCTGACTCTTACTTCCATTCAGTCTTCCTTCTCCTTTAGAGGCTCAATTTTTTATGGGGAAGGGTTATTTTTTAATGTGTGTGTGTGTGATACAGGACTCTTCCTTCCACCCAACCCTATCTAAGCCCTTTATGCAGATTTTTCTATTTCTATCCTTAACAGCAGGCAGCAGGTCAGAAACTTGGCAGGTAAAATTTCTTGCTACTGTACCCACACTAGAAAGACCACTTCCCCCAAGATATCTATTGTGCACTCTCACTCTGTCTCTGGCTGACATCATTCTGCTTTGTCTTTGGGGTCACTACCCCCTTAGCTGGGTTCCAGGCCCACTAGGGAACTTAGCATGGTTGCAAGAGTCCTGGGATGGTGGGAGCCCACCAAAATGGGATTATCTGTGGGCATAATACACAAGACCAGCCAGTCTCCCAATGGCCCATGAAAAGGTCTGAGGGTCTAACAAATCCTCAAATGTCTCAAAAATGAGACAAGAATATAAAATCATGTGTGTGTGCTGTGATCATATTATGAAAGCTATACAGTGTATATAATGCAATAGTTATCCATAGAATCTAACTTGGGGGCCTACAATTATGACGATGCCCAAGGTCTACAGAGACTTTAGTTTGGCCCCTGCAGTCTATGCTCTCCAGTGATTGTGGGGGATGAGAGAAATATTTCATATTGAGTTCATCGATCAAAAGACTAACTTGTCTAGCCTTCTCTTCCCTCAACTTGTTGGGGAAGGCTGCTCTAGAAATTACGGGACACGGACATAAGACTGCTTCTCACTTTTTCCCCATTTTTTTGTGTCAAGTTGAGCACGGCACCTGTTGTTCTTTGCATACCCCCTTCTGCAGTCTACTGTATAGATAAAGATTGGCCTGAGGTCACAAAACCATCACCTTAAATACTCCTCTGCCAAATGGGAGAAATAAAATTGGCTTATCTTGCTGGGTTGCTGTGGGTGAGGGCTGAGCTTTGGACACTTGGAAGCAGATTTTGCTATCCAGGGATGTTGGATTTCAGATTTCCAGCCTTTGCTGCCAGGGAATTCTGGGAGATGTAGTCCCAATGCATCTGGAGGATTCCAGGTTGAGGAAGGCTTCTCTAAAGCAATCTGCAGCAGTTAAGTCCTGTTGCTTTCGATTCCAAATGGGAAGAGCCATCATCTGCATGACTTATCCTGGTGGCAAGGATCCAGTTATTTTTCCCCCCCGAGTCTGCCTTTAATTCTGTTTCTATTTTAACTGGCAGGTCTTCAACACAGTTTACTCCAAAGTCTTCGATACCATCGACTCAGCACCATCCGCACAGGGAGGGAGACCCTCCCCAGCTCGAGAAGGGTGTGACATGAATGCGACCATCAATACTACTAGTAATAATATTAATACTGATAAATGCAAGTGTTACCGAGTCAACGATGTCGACATCACACAGTACACACTGCCTGCCCCATCCCTGAGTTGCAGAGAATGAAAGACTGAGAGCCTCCCTCCCCGGTGTAACTTCCTCCCATCACTGAGCGCAAGTGGGCAAAAGGCCGGGGTGACCCTGGGACTGGTCACCCAAACTCTTCCCTTTTGTGCCCAACAGGCTTCTCACTGCCAAACCAGCCAAGCGACTGCCAAGGCAACCGTCACCCCTTTTTCCCCCCCTTTCCTTTTAAACACATATTGGCGGTGATTGTACTGTAGGTGAGGAGTGTGGGAAGGGATTTTTTAAACTGAGCGTGGCAGGCGCGTGTGTGTCTGAGGGGAGGGGACTCTCACCCCTGCATGATGGCCTCTGCAGTAGGCTTGAAGTGGCTGGATCCCAGGAATCCTCCGCCCCTTATGAAATTCTCCCTGCAGGGCAATGTCCTGCTGTCTCTCTGTCATCCAGCCTCTTGCGTGGATAAATGCCGTCCCTGTACTTTGCCTCTTGGTCTTGAAGACGCCCAGAGGGACTCAGATCTCAAACGCATCACCTCTCCCTCCTTTCAGGCAATAGCTTATACTGTGACCAAATGCTGACCCTCTCCTGCTCTCCCCCATCCTTGCCATCCTTAAGTGTTGCCCAGTCCCAAGCAGTCAATCCAGCATTTCACTGTTGGAAAGTGAAGGTAATCTCTCTTTCGAAGCAGCTGTTCTTCAGTCCTGGTCTTGGAACTCAGTTGTGTTTCCTTCCACCATTCATAGACTGAATCCCTGCTATTGTGAATCTGCAGTATGGAGGCAGGTACACTTTGGACCAGCAAGAGATTTCACAACTCCTAGGGCCCGAGGAAGAGAAAGTTCACCGTATCTCAGTTCAGCCTTCCCCAGCCTGGTGCTCTCCAAATGTGTGGCTCTACAACTCTGACCATCTCTATTCAGCACGGCTATCCAGAATTGGCAGGGATGGCGGTGGGGTGGGGTTGGGAGAGAGAAGGCTGACTGGGGAATGAAGTGAATTGGAGTCCAACCCATTTAGAAGGCACTCAGTTGGGGACCACTGGAAGAGGTAGTGTGTCCTTTAGGACATCACTCTGATCTATTTGCATCCTTCAGGATATCAGCATATGGTTTTTCCACCGAGATTGTGGGCTTAGATGCTCCTTCAACAGAAAGCCTGTCTCTCTTGCGACGTCATGCATACATGCGTGTTACTCTGTATGGTTGAGATCAGGATGAATAAGAGTGATCTCCTGCAGGGGAAGGGAGTTCTGAGAAGGGCATCCCACCAGCAGAAGAGAACAAAGGACCAGAGTTTATTTCACCTGAATCAGGAGCAGAGAGTAATGTTAGGGCTCAGCTAAGTAATAACATCATACCTGTCATCAAGGGCAGATTGTCTTTCTCTCAAGCTGCAGACCTTTCCACATACCTGAAATGTGAAGATATGTCTTCCAGATCTAATGATTGGCTGCTAAGAAAGCTTTAGTCCTGGCACCTCCTTCACATTTGGTAGCAAATTAGAACAGAAGCATGGTTTTGACTATTGTTGGAGATCCACATTAGAGGGGTGTGGATCTAAGACTGTTGAGCATTGTCAGACACACAGAAGGAACATCTCTTTGATGTTCTTGTACAAGATTGAGGCACATTTATTACATTAATATTGAAGAGCGAGGCTGGCTAATTCCCATCTTGGGCACATCCTCTTATCCCAGTGCTTGCTAAATTACAATAGTCTCAGCTGCCAATCTTCTTATAATGCTACACAAAGGCAAGTATACCCAGCAGGAAATGCTACAGTCAGGACAAGGGCATCAGGGTGCAGCGGGAGACGCCAAGAAACTGCCACAACTTGAGAAATGGCTCGGAAGATGTCACTTGAGAGGCAAATTGGGCATATGGTGAAGCAATCATGTGACACTGCAGCACTTGCTAAACTGTAGCAGGGACTGGTTAGTCCATGTTCCAAGTCCATTTGTGTGTCTTGGTGCTTAATTCACACAGCAACTGTGAGAAGTCTTAGGCGGAGCCTAAGGAATGTAAGTTCATCAAAAGATGTACAGAGTAGCTCAAGAGCACCCTCACATAATGGAATCTCCCCAAATCAAACGCTCTCAAGCCATGGAAAAAGGATACCAGTGGAGAGTTTGTATTCTACATGCAGGGACTTTTCCTCTTGGGAGAGCAGGGCTGGTGTGATTGGCTTCTAAGCACAGGCACATGTGGTTAGTTCCAGGTGTGTTCCAGATGCTTTCACTGAACGCAGAGGTTGATTCTAGACAGCCCCAAATGTTGGCTGTTTCATTATGAACACTGTAAAAAAGGTGAACCGGTTTTCCTCCATGAAAAATCAATACGTTGGGCCAACATTGCAGATGATCTCTTTATGATTCTCTAGCTATGGAGCTCAGAGCATCAAGCCAGCTGGATTAATTATGCTTCTTGCATTTGGCTGCCTAGTTCAGGCATTGCAAGAAGAGGAGAGAAAATAGAAGATGGTTTTGTTTATTTTCAGATTAGCCTCAGGGTGGGAACAGCATATTGGCATTGGATAAGCTCTAGAGGAAGAAGTTCTAGGCAGAGCTGGCTGAATAACAGGAAAAGCCACCACTGAAGTATACATAAGTAGAAGAGTAGAATATCGCAGAGACTGTGGTGGGACAGGATATCGAGAATGCCAGTCTCCCTAGTCCACAGTCTGTTAGGTCAACAACACAACTAAAAGATTTAGGCCTCAGTCCCTCTCCCCCCCCACACACACACCTTTCATCCGAGTGGATTCTCCTTTTGAAATGGAGATGTAGCTGAGAATTTGCCCTATATTTCTTCAGCTATGACATCTAATCCAACATACTGAATGCTTTCCTGGAGACTGACTTGGTTGAACAAGGATCATTATGGATTGGAGCTATCTTTGCCCTGACTTGGCTATTTCTCCAACTGCTCAGCTCGGGAAAAACTTCCTGTTCGCATCTCCAACTTCCTTGTCCTCTTCCTCCAGTCCCACAACTTTGTAAATATCCCTTTGTCAACACATTTGGTCCGTGGAACTCTGTATGTATTTGTACCTCGGACATACTTTTTCTACCATGCAGTAACTTTTTTTGTTGTTGTTCTGTTTCTTGAAGTCAGATTCTTATTATAACAGCTCCATATTCCAATGCAGAATTCCAAATTATGCGCATGTAAAAGCAACATAAAAAAGAAGAAACAAATAAACAGCAAAACAAAATAAAAGGAGGGGGAAAAACAAACAAGCTTTTTGACTTCTGGTTTGTTTATCAGAAATTTCATAGAAAAGGGCAGGTAGGTGGGGTCAATTATTTTTTTTTAGCTCTTGCCAATTTTGCACATATTCATGCAAGTTTGCTCCATCTATATTCGTTTTCTATTTTTTGTAAAAAAAAGATCCGCACAAAGAGTTCCTATTTATATACATAGTTTCTCTTAGTGTTTTAAAAATATTCTTGAACAGAGAATTCAACTCTAACATTTAGGAATTTAGTGCAAAAGTATCTGAGTTGCCATAGATATTTAACATTTTCATATAATAATTTGTAGAGATCAAGAGACAGTTGTTAGCCAGTTTTCTGAGGTGGGTATGCAGGTGGGAAGAGGGCTTATAATACTAATTAATATGTTAATTTGGTGTGGAGCAGCAAAGTGGAGATATGCTAGGTCAATTGCTGGGATAAGATTCCATTCTTAACATAGCAAAAGTTGCCAACATCACTGTGATACTGTTTGTTTTGCAGCAGGCTTTGAAAACAGAACTGTCAGGACAATGCAAAATGAGCAAGGAATAAACAATAAAGTAGTACACTGATCAGAACCCTCGCTAATATTTGCCATTGTTACAAGACGGAATCCCATTTTTATCAGTGTTCTGAAACAGAGGGCCAGTTTTAACTTCTTATGCTTAACTGAAAGCTAGCATTGGTTGTGATTATCAAGATATCATTCTACCTCAACACCTCTGATACATGCCAAATTTGATCAGTGCAAGCTAGAACAGTAGTGGTTGTGCTCCATCTAGTGTGCAAAATGCCATTGAGCTTACAAGGGAGTTCCTGACTCTGCTACTTTTCTTTGCTTCTCTCTCCAACTGTATTTTGCAGAATACTTTTTCTCTTACACTTTTCAGTCTATGCACTAGCGTCAATCACCACCTCATTTGATAGTGTGAATGTTGAACATTCCTTCAAGGAAAAAGACTGGCTGTTGTGTTTGTTAACTTGGGTTTACGGTTTAGCATGCTGTGTGTATCCAGGGTATTAACTTTCATTGTACACTTCCCAGCCCCCAAATGTGTTCTTTGTACAAGTACTGCTTACTGACTGCCTCGGTCAGCAACTGTTTGAAGTTATAACAGAGCTGAAAAAATAACTTTATTACCAATGCCCGCATTTATGACCTTCACAACATCCCTCAGTCACGTGATTGCCATTACAGTCAGTACACACCCTGTACATGACCTGTTGTTTTTCTTTTTCCCCCTTGCAAAGTGGAGAGATTGGAGAGGAAGGGATTACAAGAGAGTAAGCAGGCACACAATAGGGAATACACATCGAAAGCAATGCAGTGGCACCAGCGAGCACAGCCTGGTGTATTCCCCATTGTGTGCCTGCTTACTCTCTTGTAATCCCTTCCTCTCAAATCTGTGAGGGGGGGAGAGAAAAAAACGGGTAAGGCACAGGGGAGATTGCCTACAGAAATCACTTTTTTTTTCTTCCCCCCCCCTGCAGAGTGGAGAGATTGGAGAGAATGGGGAATACACTGGGCTGTTTGTGTAGCCTGCTTGGGGCTGCTGGCATCACTGCATTGGTTTCAATGTGTATTCCCCATTGTGTGCCTTACTCTCTTGTAATCCCTTTCTCTCCAATGAATGTAAATACAAACATTAAATCCCTTCTTGGGAATTCTTCCCTAATTCTTAAGGGAAGCTGAAGTAAAATTGTTAGGAGGCAAACAAAAGCCGAAGGTGTGAAACTAGTCTTGTCAGTTACAGGAAGCAGCTGCACCGGCTATCCCAGCGCTGCGCTGGGGTGAGCATTCCAAAGGGCAGAGGGAGTGGGGATAAGGAAAGGACAGTCGTGGTCACGTGATTTCCCATTTAGTGACAGCTTCGCTTAATGACAGCACTGCTGGTCCCAATTGTGGTCGCTAAACAAGGACTACCTGTACAGTTTCTGTGAATGGATTAGAAATTTTTAATAGCACCTCTACAAAGTTACAAGGCTCTTTTGGCTAAGACTGGGGGTACCCTTGACCTTCCTGATACTACAAGTCCTATCTGTCCCAGCCATCACAATCAGAGTTGTGAATTCAAAGTTCAGAAATATGTGAACTGTACTAGTGATGACCCATGTTTAAATCTTGCTTGAAGCTCATTGGGTGACTTTGGTCCAGTTTAACCTGCTTTGTGATAGTCTGAGGGCAAAGGAGAGGGCTGTATCATCTATATTGCCTTGATCTTGTTGAAAAAAGAAAGTGGAGTCTTCTCATCTTCCTGCTCCATGATCCAGAACACCATAGATCCCAGCCCTGCCCTTACAGCTTTTATAGCCCAATTCTATACATGTTTTTCAGGAAACAATTGAAACTGCATTGAATAGATTTCTTATAGGAAAGTATACGTAGAATTACAGGCTTAGTTGATCTTAGAGTTGTGTAAGCAGGTCTGATCAATAGGGAATGCCAACCAACTTTTGAAATTATCCAGGAGATAGCTGCTATATGCGTTTGTTGAGCTTCAAGCTGGCAATAAGAGAAGTCTGTATTCCCAACAGCTGGATATAAAACTGGGTATGTCATGAGCAGACAACTCTGGACAATGATCAATAGACAGATCCCTCAGATGGAGCTTTCAAGTGCTTTTTGTTGTTTGTTTTTAAATTCTAGCAGCCTGAGTTTTCAGATTGCTTCCTCTTGGAGATGTGTGCTCTTGGTAAGGCATCTTCTGATCGCAAGAAGGATTTCACTTCCTCTGCAATCAGGGCAGAGTCAATGGTATCAATATTCACAACAACAGTTGTGAATCAAGAAAAAGGGTATAACTGTATTCTGAATGCTGAGGCCGAAACACTACACAAACCACATTGGCAAAGCCAGTGATTAAGGACTCACAAAGCAAGCAAAGATGACCCATTTAATAAAGAAGCGGGATTCACAGGTAGGGGAGTGAGGATGCAGAGTCCAGAATTGTAGTCCAGATATGTAAAACCAATTCAGGGATACAACATGTAGGACTAATGACACTCCCAAACAGGCAGACTGCTCTGGACTTTCACACGTTTCCTGATTGCAGCCACCTCATTATCTGGGGTGGGATTATTTTGCAAACAATAATGTAGAATAAGCCCCCTCCCCAAAAGTCACTGACCAACTATATGTAGTCTATTCCTTATCTAGGCTATGTTCAACTAGTTCCATTATTAAGACATGGAAGCCTTGAATGTATTTCCTATTGAATGGATTTTGTAGTCCTTCAGATGGGGTCAAACTGCAATTTCTAGCAGCCCTGGCCAGCACAATCAAAGGGGAAGATAGGCTGCAAACTGTAGTTCAACATCATTTGAAGAGATGCAGGTTTTTCACTTCTAAAAGTTAAAACACTGGTAGTACGTCTACAACAAGAAGGGGGAAATGGGCAGCTATTGCAAGCGCTCATTACCATTTTTTTAAAAAAAATCTTGAATCCCACTCATGTCCCTGTTGTTCTTGCATGGCAACTCATGGAGCTTTTGCACATAGGTGCAGCAGAGGCCTGTAGGTGTGACAGCAAAAGTGCTGGTTTGTTCTTGGAAGGCACTGCTAGGTGGCACTTTTCCCAACATTGGTGTATCTCCACTAGAAGGGGAATCAAGGGGTGTCAGAAAGGAGCAGAGCTGCCCAGTTTTCCTTAACTAGTAAGGAGGAAGGACTCAGCAGAGTGGAACTGGAACCAAGAAGTGGGTGTGAAGACAGCTGAAGGGGCCCTGCCCCACAAAACCAGCAGAGAAAATTCTCTTGTTCAGGTCCATGTTGGTAACTGTATGGCCCTCCTGCGTGTATACTGGGCTGTGCAGAGCTTCGAAGGTGGGCTTGGCTCACTTCCATGAAGGTTTACGCCATGCATCATGAAGCAACGTGTCCCACCGCCAATTCCTTTGCTTCACACTGCTTTGCCTAACCGTTCCAGGAGTTAGAAGTGTATTCTGCCCACATGCTGCACACATGCAGAAGCTCCCAGACTCTTCTAGTCCTCTTCCAGCTATTGGAGTGGCCAGATGAGGCTTTGAGGTGAGGCAGGGTGCCATGACAAGTATCACATTGTCTCTTCCCCCGACTAGATGAAAAGACTTTTTGTGGTGTGAAGCACAGCTTCACACTGGCCTAGTGCATACCAGCATGCAGTCCATCATGTTATCACACTAAACCTGCTGTACCCATTCTTGCTGCCTTGTGATGCATGCTAGGAGGGAGCTATAGGAGGCTCCAACCTACATAAAGCTATGCTAGAGCAGAAAGCAATACAAGGTTCAGAAAACAGTAGACAGCTATCAAAATATCATACAGTGTAGAAAACAAGGCCTAGGGAAACCTTCCTATGACCAGACTCCTGGACATGTGGGCTGCAAATCTGGGGAGATCAAATCTCAACAGCTTTGGAGGGCATTAGTTTTGGGTGGAAAGACTGCCCAAGGGAGTAAAATCTTACAGAAAAATGTCCTAGATCTCTCCATTAGCAGAGGAAAGAAAAGGTAAATGGGTGTTTGAGCCGTACTACACCATGTTGGCAAGGAGAAACTTCTAATGATTGTCTACAGAACAACACAAAGAGTGGCACATCAGGAGGTAGAATTCCTTTTTCTTTTTTCACACATACACAGAGTGGGCTGGGGGCGGGGGAATACCCAGAAGGAAATTCAGTCGGGACTTCACCCTTGGAGTCTAAAGTGGCCCAGCTCTTGGCTTAAGCTCAACCTTCCCAGTTTGTCTGCCTTCACATATGCTGGATTACCATTCTCATTACCTCCAACCAGTGTGTCTGGGAGTGATAGAGGTCATAATCCAACCAGGTAGAGTGTTGCTTGAGGCCTTTATCAGCCTCACGTGTGCTGCTTGGGAGATCTAGGCCAACGTACAGAGTCTTGCGCAGAGGCCTCTCCATCTCTGATCAAAATCTTCCCAATGCTCTAGGCCAAATCCCTACTACTGTCTGACCACAAAACCCAAAACAGTGAAAAACTGGTTTTTTTCACTTAAAAAAAGAGGAAACCATTACAAATATATGAACAAGTCATTGAAATCTTAAAAAAAAACATTTAAAAAAGGAAGGAAGAAAGAGCCGTGTGATATTCCTCAGGTATGCATGAGCCCTGTGTCCAGCTGTAGCCTCTGCGCCTCCAGCAGAGTATCACCTACAGAGGAAAAAGTAAAAAAAAAAGAAAGAGAGAGAGAGAAAACTTTACAGAACGACTCTTTGCAACAAAACCATGGGGAGTTGCTGAAAAGCGGGGGGGGGGGCATTTACAGGATACAGGAGAGCCAGTTTGGTCTAGTGGTTAAGGCAACGGGCTAGAAACCAGGAGACAGAGAGTTCTAGTCCCGCCTGAGGCCTGAAAGCCTGGTGACCTTGGGCCAGTCACTCTCTCTCTCAGCCCTAGGAAGGAGCCAATGGGAAACCAGGAGACAGAGAGTTCTAGTCCCGCCTGAGGCATGAAAGCCGGCTGGGTGACCTTGGGCCAGTCCCTGTCTCTCAGCCCTAGGAAGGAGCCAATGGCAAACCAGGAGACAGAGTTCTAGTCCCGCCTGAGGCATGAAAGCCGGCTGGGTGACCTTGGGCCAGTCCCTGTCTTTCAGCCCTAGGAAGGAGCCAATGGGAAACCAGGAGACAGAGAGTTCTAGTCCCACCTTAGGCATGAAAGCCGGCTGGGTGACCCTGGGCCAGTCCCTGTCTCTCAGCCCTAGGAAGGAGCCAATGGGAAAACAGGAGACTGAGAGTTCTAGTCCCGCCTGAGGCACAAAAGCCGGCTGGGTGACCTTGGGCCAGTAACTCTCTTTCAGCCCAACTCACCTCACAGGGTTGCTGTTGTGGGGAAAACAGGAGGAGGAAGGAGTATGAGGTATGTTTGCCGCCTTGAGTTATTTATAAAAAAAATAATAAAGGCAGGATAGAAAATAAATAAATAAAATAAAAATACCACATTGCAAACCAAGCCAGGCTTCTAGACAGACTCTTGCCTGTCCCTGTGGATGGGGTGACTAGAAGATATGACCTGATATGGCTCCCTTGGTCTGTTACCTGCAGAGAATCTCTGTTCCCCCATTGGCAGAACACCAAACGGAGGATGGATGGATGGATGGATGGATGGACGAACGAACGGACAGAGGCTCCTGCTGCTACAACAAAGAGGGATGGGGAGGAAACTCTTCTGCCAGCAGCCCAGCCTCTCCTCTGACCCAAAGGATGCCATCCCAGCAGTCATCCTTACACATATATTTAAAACCGCCAATTGATGCCTGTGGGGCTGAGTCAATCCCCCTCCTCAATGAGGAACCCATTTCCTATATTCAAGGTGTACCGGTAGGATTGCATCTCTTGTTCCTTTCCCCCAGTAGATCAGAGGGCTGCCCCACGTTTCAGTGGTGTCTCCCAGCAAGCAATAGGGCCAGCTTTATTGCTGCTCCCAAGAGTTCTGTGAGAGCTTTACGAGATGTACAGTATGTGGCTAGGTATTACGTGGGGACCCTTGGATGGAAGGGTCCCATGAAGGTCCAGGCCTCCTGTCAAGCCTGCATCTCTGAGGCCCAAGCCCTACCTGCATTTGAGAAATAAGCAGCAGGTTTCAATCTGGATTAGGCTCAGCTCTGAGTGTAAGGTAAAGGTAAAGGTTCCCCTGCACAGTTGTGCAGTCGTGTCCGACTCTAGGGGCCGGTGCTCATCTCTGTTTGTTAGCCGAAGAGCCAGCGCTGTCCGAAGACGCTTCCAGGGTCATGTGGCCGGCATGACGCGCGTGGAACGCTGTTACCATCTCACCGAAGTGGTACCTATTCATCTACTTGCATTTGCATGCTTTCGAATTGCTAGGTTGGCAAGAGCTGGGGCGAGTGCGGGAGCTCACTCCGTCACGCGGAACTAGGGATTCGAACCTCCGAACTTGCGACCTTCCGACCGACAAGCCTGGCGTCTTACCCGCTGAGCCACCATGCCCCTTAGCTCTGAATGTAGCAGCAGAATTTTCTCTTTCACTGGTCTGATTGCAAATGAACTAATCCAAGCTGAAAGGAGAACTGACTGCCATAATCAAGGGTGTTCCCCAAAGGAAAGTGACACACTTTTTGGCACATAGCACGCATAGAAGTTCAGGATCTTGTTCTTTCTGGACTTGCAGATGTTGATTGCCTGCACTGCATCCAAGGGATGCAGAAGCCCTGGTATCTGCAGTGCTGGTTTAGAAGTAGTGAGCTGGAGATAACAATTAATATCAAGTGCCAGGACTGCTTTGATTCAAATCACTGCTCACCGGGTCACACTTCTGGAATTATTCAGTTGCTGGGGCACTTTGTGCAGCTCGTCTTCCACAAGCTTATCAAGGACCTGTCTTGGTGGGGTTTTGCCCTGTGATCTGGCTCCTTTGTGCAGGGCTGAACACAGTCTTGCTGCATTGCCCGTTGCATAAAACATAAACTGAAGCACTATAGAGCCAGGAGAAGCTTGCTGAAGCTTTTTGGGTGTCATCTGTAGCTTGAATCATGTCAACTGGATTTCTATTTTCTTAGTGGAAACGTTTCGCTCCTTATCCAAGGAGCTTCTTCAGTCTGAGCAAAGTTGGTAAGGGAATCCTAAATATGTTCCTAGGTAGCTGTGTGACCTTACACCTGGGGCTAGGTCATGGTTATATTGAGATGTAATTTTTAAGTCCTTTTATCATCTAATGGAGGGTCGTTAAAATCACCATGCTGCTGTTGAGCTTCTGAAATGGTCTTAATCTTCCTAGGCACAGAAGACAACACGGGGAGGAAGATGGGGGAGAGTTTGTGCCTGAGGCCCCCACCTCTATTCAAGGAAGGATTTATGCCAACTTGGAAAATCCTTCCTTGAATAGAGGTGGGGGCCTCAGGCACAAACTCTCCCCCATCTTCCTCCCCGTGTTGTCTTCTGTGCCTAGGAAGATTAAGACCATTTCAGAAGCTCAACAGCAGCATGGTGATTTTAACGACCCTCCATTAGATGATAAAAGGACTTAAAAATTACATCTCAATATAACCATGACCTAGCCCCAGGTGTAAGGTCACACAGCTACCTAGGAACATATTTAGGATTCCCTTACCAACTTTGCTCAGACTGAAGAAGCTCCTTGGATAAGGAGCGAAACGTTTCCACTAAGAAAATAGAAATCCAGTTGACATGATTCAAGCTACAGACAATTCCACCTGGATGACTGAGAACCTTCATAGACTTTTTGGGTGTCAGTTATCAAAACTCCTTCCAGAGAAAGAAAGAGCATGAGACTTGGAGGGTGGTAGGTTAACCATTTACAAAGAAAAGCGACTGGTTGCGGGGAGGGAAATATTTTCCCTTTCTTTAAGCCCTGCTATATTAATGTATGAGGGGCGTGGTGGCTCAGTGGGTAAGACGCCAGGCTTGTTGATCGGAAGATCGCAAGTTCGGAGGTTCGAATCCCTAGCCCTGCGTGCGGAGTGAGCTCCCGCACTAGCCCCAGCTCTTGCCAACCTAGCAATTAGAAAGCATGCAAATGCAAGTAGATGAATAGGTACCACTTCGGTGGGTAGGTAACAGCGTTCCACACATGTCATGCCGGCCACATGACCGTGGAAGCGTCTTCGGACAACGCTGGCTCTTCGGCTAACAAACGGAGATGAGCACCGGCCCCTAGAGTCGGACACGACTGCACAAATGTGCGGGGGGAACCTTTACCTTTATATTAATGTATGCCTATAATATGTAGTCAATCATTGTAAGATAGGAGAGTGGCTACACCGTAGAACTGTTCTACCAGCATCCTAACATGAGTGCAATATAATTACCTCTCTCCATTAGCCATCATCCAGACTCTTTTACTTCTGTGCATGCCATAGGAGGCTGTCAAAACTTTGCTCTTTTCCCCCCCTGGATAGGAAGATGCTGAGTGCTCATGAGCATGCCACATTCAACAGACAGCATCGTGAATTACTAGATTTCTAAGAGAATGGATTCTACTACTACTACTACTACTAAGTGAATGGGTGCTGCTACTGCTACAGCCTGTACTATCTGGGGCAGGGGGAGGATTGACAAACTAAGCCAAAGAGAAATTGCTTTGTGCAAAGAATCTGCTCGGCAGTGAAAAGCCCACCCCAACATTTTAAGATGACTTTCCAAAAAACAATGAAGACCTATTTGAGTAGCTAAACATGGTGTTATGATGTTACTGGCTGGAATCACAGAAAGAAGGAAGAGGGACGTTTGGCCCAAGGAGAGCCCGCAGAAGCTGCGGAATATCTGAGAAACAATAGTCATGAGTGGGCACAAAAGAGGTGAATTTTCTCAAAGTGGGATTTTTGTCTCCGTGTTTCTGTGGAATAGCATGCTGAGCCTATTTTCACCCCCAAAGCCTAAAGAGGTGAGCCCTCAGGATAGCCCAAGTTGCAAGACATTTTTTGCAATGCAGTTTTCAAGGTTTCAAAAAACATGGTGGAAAAAGAGATACAATAATTTTAGAAATGACATAATATGCTCTTTCTGGCCCATTCCATTCAGAACTAAGGCTGTGTGTCTGAGTTCACACCTTTGGTTAAGCCGTTATGCGTTTTGTTTTTAGTTTAGTGTGTGAGGTGAATCAGGGAGGATGGTCAGTGACTAAACCATGGTTTGTTTTGAGACAGTAAATCACAGTTCTGGACTGTGGACTCTTGTTGGCTTACTCCGTGGTACTTTGGCTTTATGTGATGTGCAGATGAGAATGTCTTGTTTGTCATTTCTTGGCTTATTCCTGGTTGCTTTTGTGTCCTGCTGAAGCCTCTAACCCAGTGTTTCTCAACCTTGGGAACTTTAAGACGTGTGGACTTCAAGTCCCAGAATTCCCCAGCCAGCATGCTGGCTAGGGAACTCTGGGAATTGAAGTTCACACATCTTAAAGCGCCCACGGTTGAGAAACACTGCTCTAACCAGAGATACAAGTCAAGATTGATTGATTATGTGCCATCAAGTCATTTTTGACTCCTAGTGACCACCTACTGTAGATTTTCTCCATGATCAAGTCAAGAGTGTCACAAAAAAAAAAGAGGGATGTTGTGTCCCCCATAATTTGACCAACCAACCTGCAATTATTTTGCTCATGTAGAAGAATAACTCGGCTTGTTCAAGAAAACTAAGTATAGTTTGGTGAAATGTCTGAATGCTACCACCCTCGCCCACCTCCAACCTGATAGTGTAGTCATACCTACTCCTTGGGCAGCCTGTCCTTCTCCACGGAGTTCTCCGGTGATATATGAATCCCTCGCTTTTCTGAGCACAAGTATGACCTCGTTTTGCCAGAGCTCTCTGCACCGCAAGCTTCTGTGACTCTTCCCTCTGTTCAAAACAAACATTGCTCCAAAAGTCCATGAGGAGATAGGCAGAGAAGGGCGGGGGATTTTTCTTTCATTCGTAGGGGATCAGGAGTGGGGGGGGGGAGAAGCTGGGAAATGGCAACGTTGGGAGATAACACCAAAGGATACAGAATTCAAAGGAAGGAAAAAAAAAACGAGACAAGAAGGCTGTCAAAACAGAGTTCCTGGGAAATCTCTCCAAAACTGGGTCACGGAGAAAAGATATGCCAAATGAGATGCACTGTTAATAAGCAGGCACTGTTATGCATAACATCCTGGGTAGGTATGTGGAGATGGATTCTAGATGGCTTGAAACTGCTGAAAGGGGATTGGGTGGACAGCAATTAAAACCCGTCACTGGTGGGCCGTGACCATCGATCCCTACCCCTAACTGATTGAGGCGGCAGCATACAACTCACTGTAAATAAACCAAAACAAATCAACCCATACCAACACATGCACACACAGACTTTTTAGCAGGATGCACACCCTTCATTTGTGTCAGGGGGTGAGACAATTTCAGTTGCGGGCCCCTTTGTGATGCTGCTCCCCCTTAATGCAAGGAGAGGAATTGGGGGGAACTCCAAGCATGTCAATGTCAGCAAAATAAATCAGAAAAGCACCGTCGTGCTGCTAATTAAATCTACTCTGTAACATTATTTATTTAAAGTATCTAGATGCTGCCTTTCAGAATGAAGGTGGCTTACAAGCGATAACTAGGTCTGCATACATTAGCAGAATAATTGAGCTTCTCATGCCCAGCAGGGAGGTCACAGCTTCAAATAATTCAGGGTTACGATTCTTTATGGAGAAATGCTTCGGTGGCTAGAACTTTCCAACTTTGAAAAGAAAGAGCACAGAGCACGAGACTGTTTTTTTTTAAATTAAATTGTGCACGGAAGGAGATAGGGTCATTTTTTAGAATGGAGTATTTGATCTGAGCTTTTTTTTTTAAGGTATGTATAACACTAGATTTGATATTATATTTTAACTTAGAAATGTACACACTCATTTGTGCGTCTTTCCTCCTATCCATTGCACAGCTGTAGTATCAGGGCTGATCTGCTCCCTGATAAATTTGATTTATCACGTCCTTGGATGGGGAAATGGAAATGGAGGGGGCCGAAAGGATTGGAGGCTAAATGTCCTTTCACTATACCTGCCTTTGGGGCTGACTTTACAATATGGCTGGCTGCAAATATCAGCAATAGGGTTTTATGCTTTTATCAGGACTGCTGTGCCAAAATAGCTGAGATGCCAGTCAGCTTGGGGGGAAAAACAAAGAAGTAAGAAATGCGTTTTTGCAAGCAAGAAGATGAATGGATGCAGCTTGCATTTTTATACCATTAATAGTATTCAAGAAACAGGCAGCTTTCCTGCTTTCTGTCTCTCTTGCTGCTGTGCCTAATGCAACAGGAAATCTTGCTAAGAGCATGTAAGCTATAAAACTGCCTGGTTCTTTCTGGCTGGGCTCCTTGTACTGAGAGGTGTTGTTTAATAAGCCATTTTCTTACAAGTAGCTCTCCTTGAGTCCCGCTGTAGATGCCTCTTTGCCCTGACAGTTCTCTGGCGTCAGCAGTGGGACCGGAAGAACAGGTGAGCTCTCCAGGACCTCCCATCAACCATGCCCATCAGCTGATTCCCTCCCTCCCCACCCACTTTGCACCTACAGTATACATTGAGCAAATTGTTGCTGGAAGGGGGAAGTACCCATGCCAGCTACGTGCATGGAGGTAGTTTATAGTCCTGCAGGAGAATCCTCACAAACATTCTAGTATCAGAAGGGGAAGGTCCGGTTACAGATGTCCCAATACTAGTGGAACTAGTTTGAAGGGAAATCGTCAATGGTCTGTACTGGGGAAAGCCACACAGCTTGCTTACTGTTTGTGAAAATCTGGGATAGGAGCTGCAGATGGAGGGATGATGTTTTAGGTTTAGAGCTCTGAATAAAGAAGAGTGCGCTGATCTGGAAAGGTGGAAGAAGTAATGGGCAATAGAGTTAGAAGCTGTGGAAGAGCTGAACTAGGAGTTATTTTGTTGTGGACACCCCCCCCCCCCGAGAGAGAGAGGGAAAATTTGAGAGGTGGTGGTGGAAGAGGTGCAACCACTGGGGTATCTGCAATAAACCTCTATACTTATTTCCTTGTGTCCTTGTGTTTTCATAGGAAACAAATGTGTCTTTTTATTTCTGAGTGGTTATATCTCTGAACCTCTTTCATCCAAATGAAACTGGTCTATCGCAGGATAGCAATGTGTTAATCTTTGTAGCAGACTTTATTTTTGTGTTTTCTTTTATGTAGCTAAGAGTTCCTGCCCCAGATTGTATTCTGCAGAGCCAGCCCAATTTTTTTCCTGCCTTGAGCAAATCAACATTTTACACTCTCTGCCCTATGTCACATAGCCTAACAGCAGAATGCTGTCACATTAAATTATAAGAGTCAACACGATCACTTCTTCCTTATTTGCATTTCTGACTTTGTAATTGAACTTGTACAGTCTCGTGCTGCAGGCTTTTTAATCTAGATTAAATCTTTCTGCCACATTTCTGGGCAACCATCATTCACATCAATTAGATTCAGAATGTTGGCCATTCATTTACACGGCAGTGTGGAAAAAAATCCATCTTTCTTACCATTCCTTAACTACCCTTGATTACACTTGCAATTCAGCCATCCAAAATCTGTTGAGTCTCAAACGAAAATGGTCAGCCTAAGCCTTTGATGAGAGCCAGTTTAGTGTGGTAGTTAAGGCACCAGGCTAGAAATTGGGAGACTGTGAGTTCTAGTCCCACCTTAGGCACAAAGCCAGCTGAGTGACCTTGAGCAGGTCACTCTCTCTCAGCCCTGGGATAGGCAACAGCAAACCACTTCCAAAATCTTGCCAAGAAAACTGCAGGGACTTGTCCAGGCACTCACCAGGAGTCAAGACTAATTCAAAGGCACTAATATATATTTTTAAAGGCTTTTGATTCACCTGGAGGTGCAGAGGCAAGATGCACAGACTAGAGGAAAAGTGCATCTGCCTTGGTATGCACAGCACCCACACACAAACACACGCATCCTTTGTAATGAAAAGATATTACAGCAATCTGGTGTGGTGATTAAAGTGCTGGATCCAGGCTCAAATTCCCACTCAACCAGGAATCCCATTTAGTGACTTGGGAACAGCCATTCAATCCTCCTCAGCCAACCTACCTCACAGGGCCATTTTTGATGATAAAACTGTATGGGAAGGAAGCACAACGTATGCTTCCTGGAGAAAAAGGAGGACATAAATGCAACCCCAAATAAATAGCTAGCTAGCTAGCTAGCTAGATAGATAAGAACTTTGTTTGCACATGCTCTCCTCTTCTCTTGCACACACCACTCTCCAGTGCCAAAAGTCAGGTTAATCATTTCAAAAAGTCAACTGATCAGATGCCAACCACTTCTTTACTTTTGTTCATGTAGGTATGTCTATATCTGAATTGTGGGTGGCTGATAGAAATAGAAACAATGGCACCTGGTTACATCCTGTGAAATGCAGGGGAGTATCAAGAGTGCCAGCAAGCTGCTGACTCCCCCCCCCCCCCCATGGTGTGCCTTCTTCAAAGATGCAGGCAATGGGTCTCTCACAAGATGTGTGACTGACCGGGGCACAGCCTGCCTCTATGGCTGGATGGGCCCAGATGGTACTCTTTCAATGGCTGCTGCTTCTCCTTGAACTGCAACTTCTTTCCTCTTTGAAATGTCAAAGGACATGATGCTGCTGTGGTTGCTTGATGCCCATCATCCAGGGACGCCACGTTGTAAGACACGCTCCTGCTGTGAGAATTTGGTAAGGGACTCAGGGCTGGTTCAAAAAGAGTATTCTTGATTGATTGAAATAGGAAATGATCAAAACGCTCCCCTCTTGGGGGCTAACACACAAGACCCCCGGAGCAATGGATGGGCTTAGAATAGCTTGATATTAATTTGTATATATTGTTTTTAACATTATTGTACGCAGCCCAGTCACTTGATTGTGAGATGGGCGGCCATATCAATATGACGAATGAATGAATGAATGAATGAATGAATGAATGAATGAATGAATGAATGAATAAATTTTACCGTCCAATACTTGAGTATGGCCAAAAACAACTTGGCTGTCACATCAGCTTTTGGCCACTAGAGGGTGCTGTTTCCCTGGCTTATTAGAAAAAGCAGGTTGGGAAGGATATGTGCCCCACCACCTGCACAGTTGATCAAAGGGATCTGCAGCAACACTGTTGTAACATGAATCTTGATGAAACACTGGTTTACATCGGTGGTGGAGAACTTGTGGCTCTCCCAGGCTGCTGAGCTACAATGCTCAGCAATGGCAGCCTGCCCTGCCAACAGTGAAAGAGTTCAAGTTTGGAAGCCCATGGTGCTGTGCCCATCATTATTTATTTGTTTGTTTGTTTATTTCTATCCCGCCTTTATTATTTTTTATAAATAACTCAAGGCGGGGAACATACCAAATACTCCTTCCTCCTCCTGTTTTCCCCACAACAACAACCCTGTGAGGTGAGTTGGGCTGAGAGACAGGGACTGGCCCAAGGTCACCCAGCCAGCTTTCATGCCTAAGGTGGGACTAGAACTCTCAGTCTCCTGGTTTCCCATTGGCTCCTTCCTAGGGCTGAGAGGGAGGGACTGGCCCAAGGTCACCCAGCCAGCTTTCATGCCTAAGGTGGGACTAGAACTCTCAGTCTCCTGGTTTCCCATTGGCTCCTTCCTAGGCTGAGAGAGAGTGACTGGCCCAAGGTCACCCAGCCGGCTTTCATGCCTAAGGCGGGACTAGAACTCTCAATCTCCCGGTTTCCCATTGGCTCCTTCCTAGGGCTGAGGGACAGGGGCTGGCCCAAGGTCACCCAGCTGGCTTTCATGCCTAAGGCGGGACTAGAACTCTCAGTCTCCCGGTTTCCCACTGGCTCCTTCCTAGGGCTGAGGGACAGGGGCTGGCCCAAGGTCACCCAGCCGGCTTTCATGCCTAAGGCAGGACTAGAACTCTCAGTCTCCCGGTTTCCCATTGGCTCCTTCCTAGGGCTGAGGGACAGGAGCTGGCCCAAGGTCACCCAGCTGGCTTTCATGCCTAAGGCAGGACTAGAACTCTCAGTCTCCTGGTTTCCCATTGGCTCCTTCCTAGGCTGAGAGAGAGGGACTGGCCCAAGGTCACCCAGCCGGCTTTCATGCCTAAGGCGGGACTAGAACTCTCAATCTCCCGGTTTCCCATTGGCTCCTTCCTAGGGCTGAGAGGGAGGGACTGGCCCAAGGTCACCCAGCCGGCTTTCATGCCTAAGGCAGGACTAGAACTCTCAGTCTCCTGGTTTCCCATTGGCTCCTTCCTAGGGCTGAGAGGGAGGGACTGGCCCAAGGTCACCCAGCCGGCTTTTATGCCTAAGGCGGGACTAGAACTCTCAGTCTCCTGGTTTCCCATTGGCTCCTTCCTAGGGCTGAGAGGGAGGGACTGGCCCAAGGTCACCCAGCCGGCTTTCATGCCTAAGGCGGGACTAGAACTCTCAGTCTCCTGGTTTCCCATTGGCTCCTTCCTAGGCTGAGAGAGAGGGACTGGCCCAAGGTCACCCAGCCGGCTTTCATGCCTAAGGCGGGACTAGAACTCTCAGTCTCCCGGTTTCCCATTGGCTCCTTCCTAGGGCTGAGAGGGAGGGACTGGCCCAATGTCACCCAGCCGGCTTTCATGCCTAAGGCGGGACTAGAACTCAGAGATTCCTGGATTCTAGCCTAGTACCTTAACCACTAGACCAAACTGGCTTATTCTAGCACTGGGTCAATATCCAGAAGCCAAGGTCACATTCTTTGTATGACTGAGTTTGATTCTACAGGCAGGAAAGGCCCACTTCTCAGCTGCTCCTATTCAGTTCTTGGGGGTAAGGTAAACGTAACAACCTAGGTCACCACTGGAAAAATCTGAATACTGTGACCTCCTAGAATGGGTTTGGGACAGATCAATTTATTCTGGGCCTGTGCTAACTTTCCATGCATACAGTATATTCATGGATCTACTGTGTCCTGCCTTGGATCGGCAATTTTAAAAATTGTGCATTAAGTCTGTATTTAGACACACACACCACATACAGACACATACACATGCATTTTAAACCTAACAAAGGATACATTTTCTATGAAATAGGTACAGTTTTGAAGGGCATTTTCTCCTTTGAGCCAAAATGTGCAGTCAGAGAATTGCAAATTCTGAAGAATGTGCTTGCTCTCATGTGTGCGCCAGCCTGGGCGGCATGGATCAGGGCAGTTCAACAGTAAAATTAGCCCAGATCCTGCTCTACATTCTTATTGTCCCACTAGTGTTGTCGAGTCCATTCTTTTTTACTTCCCCCAATGGTGGCTCTTCATTTCTGAGGAAAAATCAAAGCCTGAACTTGGAACAGCAGTGTGAATGAGCCCTGATCCTTCCACACCAGAGCTGGTGGCTTGGGAGGGCCTTTGATAGTTAGGAATGCCAGGATACTAGTGAAAAGAGAATGTGCTGACTAAGGAAAAAACATATTTTCCAAAAGCAGCATGCTCAAGTATTCTCCTGTCCCATGGAAAATGAACTTCCTTCATGACATTTTTAAGGGTGTCTATTTCTACATTTTGGCAGAGGTAGAGAATCTGTGGCCCTCAGATGTTGCCATACTGGCCAGGGCTGTTGGGAACTGTGATTCAGCAACATCTGGAGAGCTTCAGATTCCTTCCTATGCTTGGACTATGATTTTCCTTTGAAGAAAGCACACATCTGGTCAAGTTGGGGTCAAGACCTGAAGCAATCTAGACAGGCTTCCTCCTTTATTGGAAGTGGGTACAAGTGGGATGCTCCAAAGAAGCCTGGCTTGTCCTACATTGATTGGATCATACTCACGTTCTTCAAGGCCAGAGTGTGGTTCTTCCTGGGACTCCAGCTGAGTGTGGGCTTGGGCCAAAGGGCAACTCTCGGGACTGTGGCTAGGTTCTGTGTTGGTATGAGGGCAGCAGCTTGGACTGTGTGACTCCTGTGTCTCAGCACTGACTTCTTCTTCATCTCCCTGCTGCTTGCAAAGATGGTGTTCGACCATCAGCTGGAGCTCTGAAAAGTAGGGATGGGAAGAATCCATGAAAAGTGTGATCTTGGGATGAGTGATTCTTAATGGAAGAATTTCCTTTTTTAAAGTCTCCACTGGCAACAGCAAATTGTTCTCATGCATTAAGAAACATATCTATAGGCTAGTCTTATCCAGTGTAAGTGCCCTGCAGATTTGTGGACTTCAGCTTCCAGAATTCTCAGCAATGCCTCTGACGGCTACGGAATTTGGGGAGTTGGGCCACACTTATGGGTAAACAGGTTCAGGAAGGCACTTGACTTGGAAACTAGGTGGAATGCATCGCTAGGAGAGGATTATCTTGTTGTAAAAACCTCTCTGCTCCTCTCCACACTCCTATTACCTAGGCTTTGGACTAATAATATCCTTCCTAATAGGCATGACCTTGAAGCTTGAATGCCAATGGTAACTCTTGTATCTATTTCCTGGATTGTGAAGTTTCCCCTTCTCTTCAATTCACATCTTCTAGTTTTAGAAACTGGCCTTCTAGCAGGTTTTTAATGCTGAACTCTCCACTCCTCTGCAATGGCCACTGCAGTCCTACCCCAGCCTGACAGTTGCATCCTGCATTGTATGAGGCATTGCAACACTTCATTAGGAGGAGGAGGAAGAAGAGGCTGGTAATTGGAGAGAATGCAGACCAATTCAAAGAGACAAATGCTTTAATGCAAAATTAATGAAAAAACGATCCTGGCAGGGATTAGGCAGGTTGCATGAAAAGTTATGGGGAGGTGGAGGGAAGAGGGAGCGGGGGGCGGGGGGGGGGGGGCGGGAGAAGAAAAGACCCCATGGAAAGGATAGAGGAGTCTTATCACTGATTGACAAGTTCTGAATAAGCCAAAGGGGACTGTACTATATTGGATGCCAGATGAGGAGGAGTTGATGATGGGAAGGAATCTTCATAGAAAAGCTGGAACTTCGTTACTACTACTATGGTCTGTGCTACTTTTTTACAAGCTGGGATCTCCTATTCTAGCATTACAATTCC
The DNA here is from genome assembly GCA_023362775.1 of Charina bottae. Lineage (NCBI taxonomy): Eukaryota > Metazoa > Chordata > Lepidosauria > Squamata > Charinaidae > Charina > Charina bottae. The sequence continues at coordinate 164,155,430 of JALMGJ010000002.1, forward strand.
GACCCATATAGCTGAAAACACAATGGAAGAGAAGGAGTTTTCCAACAATGGCGACCAGTTCCCAAGCACCAGAAGTTGGAAAGAGAGCCATCAAGAAGCCATGGACAGTTTGCCTGTGTAAGTCCAGTTTGGGGAAAGGCCGTCAAAGGTACTTTCCAGCCCTACAATGTGACCATACTCATTCAGAAAGAAATCCTATGCTCTTTTAAAGAATATCACAGGATGCAATGTCTGGTATAGCACACATACTGTAGCAAGAAAGAGGATGTGTATATACTTTTTAAAACCTTCAATCAGCCTGTGGACCTTCCATTTCAGTAACAAGATATTATTCCAAGCTCTTATCTCCAGAGAGCTGGCAAGCATTTGACTCTACTCACCTCACCATCACTTCGTCTTTTGGAGAGTGGGGATTGGGGTGAGGTCAGATTGTGATTTGGACATATGGGAAAGCTGAGCATGAATCGTTTGGAGTGGGAAGAGAGCCCAAAGCGCATCACTTCGTGAGACTACCTCTCCAAAAGTGCCCTCTGTTCCTCCCGATCCTTTCGAGAGGGGCAAGGGAACCGCCAGACACAGCAGTGAGCCCTTCTGAGGCTCAGAAAGCAGCAAATTATCTTGCTGCTGCTTCCTGAGCATCGTCGTTACCATTATGGATTCCACCCTTCAATATAGCCCCCTGGCTTCTAGACCAGTTACCTTTCATGGTGGGAGTAGTGCGAGAGACCTTCTTCCTCTGCCTTGGGGACACTGACAATCCTGGCTGCAAAGAGAAGAAAGAAAACCCTAATGGATATCAGATGCCAAAATTCAGGTGCAATATGTCACCTTGTAGCCACGTGCTGCATCTGGCTCTTGCCACTTACGGAATGAAATAAGATGTGCAACAAGGACTAAAGTCCTTGAAGATCTGGAATTGCAACTTCTTCTTTGTGATGGGCACATTACCCAGTGCATAGAAGACTACCATTTACTGGGCTCATGCCTTTGGTTGACAAGCTGGAACCAGCCCAAACCCTCTTCACTTGTATTCTCTTTTTTCAAGTTTATGGCCTGCAGAGGTGTACAATTCTTCCATTCCCATGGAGCAATGGGGAAAAACGTATGGTGAGGAGTATGGGGTTTCTGTCTGGTTTGGCCTCCTGTGCCTTCAGGATCAGAAATTCAGATCATCTCAGAAATATACTGTAATTGAGGCTACAAGATCAGGGCTGGGAGAATCTAGGCAACCACAAAAGGGCAGCAAAGGGCTAGATTTCCTGTGTCTCTCTGCTGCCAGCTAGTGTTCATCTGGAGTTTTGCAACCTAGACTTGGTAGCCCTAAAACTAACTCCATCTTTTGCCATTGTTAAAGACTTATTAATCAGAGCAATGACAGTAAAACTCATCCCAGTCTAATGAAGGCTCTATGTGTGGCACTCTAGGAACTCGTTCATGTTTGTGGTCTTCCTGGCATTTTGAAATTTCATCTCAGTTTTGAGTACATTTCTAAAGCATTTTTATTGTACTCCCCCATCATTATCCTGAAAGGCTACCGTGCATCACAATATTATTCTGCTAAATGCATAAACTGGCCCTGGTTGTTCAAGTCTGAGAGCAGCAGGGGTACATACCTTCAGAAGAGGGTTGGGGATCCGGTCTTCATCAATTTCTAGGTAAAAAGGAATAGGGACAGAAAGGGAAGAGACAGAAAGAAGACTAAGTTAAAGGCATGGTAGAGCCAACACACCAAATCTTAGGACTCCTGAGTTATTTAGCAATAGAAGTAAGTTTTCACCATCTCCCTGAATGATCCCTGATTTGCAGCAACTCAGTGCATTTCTTCTTACAGTATATATACAGGCCATTCCCATATGTGACTCAAAAAGTATAGATCTTTGAGATAGAAGATAGTCTCTATCTTCTGCACTTCTTATTTGTGCTTCCCTCTGCATTACCTTTCTGCATCCTGGTGCACTTCAATGTACTGGACTACCTCTTTCATCATCATCAAGCAACGTTGCTAAGATTCAGCACCACTGGAAAGGTTCAGTGGTTAACTTGGGTAGCTGTATTTTTTTGTAGTTTTTCATATATTTCTATTATTATCATTGTTAATGATCATTTTTAGTTCTTTCTGTGCAATTGTTAAGATAAACAAGTACAACAAAATCATGGGGGGAAAAACCCCTATGGAATGAAGATGGGTAAGGCTGTGCTATGTCTTGAACTTGGGGCTCCAGTAAGCAAGGATGGGCAGCCTGCAGTCCCAAGGCTGCTAGTAGCCAAAGTCCCCTTTCCATGGCCCTTAAAGGCCCTCCTGGCCACGACTGCTGAAAGCTGATGGCCGTCCTTCCTGCCAGATGACAAGTGGCAGGTGACAGGTGTTGGTGTAAGCCCTAAAATAGGCATACCACCATTAAAAGAACCCCAAGACACTCCCCCTAACCCTAGCCTTGCCCACATATTTGATGCTGTCCCTTTTTGCAGCCCTCTGCCCCCTTGAAAGGCAAATTGTGGCTGTTTCCCATCCCAACTTAACAACAACAACAAAATAACCCTACAATCCTGATGTTTGCCCCATCTCAGTAGCCTGTAGCCCAGAAGCTAGAGTAAGACAAGCAGTTTTTCCAGCGACAGATGCTTCAAGTATTAAAGCAGGGGCAAAACATTAATTCTGGCCCACCGATGGTTGGCTTATACCAGTGTTTCTCAACCCTGGCAACTTTAAGATGTGTGGACTTCAACTCCCAGAATTCCCTAGCCAGCATGGCTGGCTGGGGAATTCTGGGAGTTGAAGTCCACTCTTAAAGTTCCCAAGGTTGAGAAACACTGGCTTATACTATCAACCCGCTCAACTGCAGACCGCAGTCCTTTCCCCAGGGATCCCGAAGACGGCTTGGCTCACGAAGGGCTGGAAACAGCTATCCCAGGACAGCAGGTACACAGGGCAGTGTAGCATGCACACCAAGCCCTGGTCAGATGCTGCCTGGGAAAACACCTGAGGCTTTTCCCACGATCCTGCTGCTCAAGCACCACCCCCTGCGATTTGCTGGATCCCTGCCGGGAACCCGAGATTGTATTTGTCAAAGTGCCTGCTGTGCTCCTTTACGCTGTGCCTTGAGATTTTTAGGATGGCTTATGCCAACTCCATCTCCAATGTGGTTATAGCATTGCCGGAAGTGCCTCGACTATTGAATCATTTATTACATTATGACGGAGTTTTGTTGTTGTTTTATTAGTTGTCAGCTCTGTTATGGGTAGGGTTGCCAACTGGACCTACAGAAATTGAGCATGTAAAGCTTTCCGTGGTGATAAACCCTTTTTATTGCCAATAGAACAAACGGCTGTTTGAGGTACAGCAACGAAGATCTTTGGCTAAATTGGTGGCTGTTCCCAGAAGCCCTTTGGAGCTCAGGAACAATTGTGTAAACCAGTTTGTGCAGGTAGCTGAATGCTGTGCTTTTTCATTTTAACTAGCAAATCACCATCCCCCCTGCCTCTTTTTACAACCAAGTTGGTATTACTGGCCAGCCGGTTTCATCCAGCATGGCAGAGATGCTGAAAGCAGAATATGTTACCAAGGAACGATGAGTGAAGTCGAGTGGGGTAAACGTAGATGCTCAGTCAAAGGCTATGAGTGATGGGGAACAAATCAAGTTATTCATTATTTGTTAATTTATAGCCTGCCTTTCTTCCAGGAGCTCAATGTGACATATAAAACCTGTCTCCTCCCACTTTTTCCCTCTTACAACAATCCTGTGAGGGAGGCTGGATGAAGCAAAAGCGACTGGCCCAAAGTTGCCCATTGGTGGAGGATGGAGTCGAACCAGGATCTCTCTAGTCTGAAGCCAACACTTGAGAACCACTACAACAGTCCACTTCTCTTTACACGTGGTATCTAAGTTGGGTGAAATCAACCATTTCCAGGCTTAAATATCTTGTCCCGATCCAGGGCAGAAAGATGAGCAGCAATTTGTGAAAACCTATCCAGGACTCTTCACAAAATGGGCATTTCCAAGGGCCTTCCCCCACGGGGGCTGCTCTGGAGTGGCACCATGCCTCAGCGTTAACAATTGCTGCCCTCCAGCAGCCAAGCCAACTATTGCTCAAATTGGCAGCCAAACTAAAGCTAAGTGGGTCTTGGAGGTGGACCAGGTGGTAATTGGCAGGATGTCTGGCCAATCTCCATCGCCCAGCTGTGATGTCCCTGGAGCACCATGGTATCCTTCTACCAGGCTTTTTGCAGGCAGACCAGCCTTTTTCTTTCTTTCTTTCTTTCTTTTATTTATTTATTTATTAAATTTATATTACTGCCCATCTCCCCTATCGGGGACCCTGGGCGATTCTCAATAAAACATAATTAAAACATAAATATAAAATTACAATATAATAAATAATATAAAATCCAAGTAAAAAAGATGTTAAAAATGATAAAACTGGGAGGCTTCATGGGACCAGCCATCCCCAAGAGGATGTGTTGACATTTCCCTCCCAGGCAAGATGGCAGAACCAGGTCTTTAAGCCTTTCCGAAAGGTTGGGAGCGAGGAAACCCGCCTCAGCTCTGGGGGTAAGGTATTCCAAAGGGCAGGCGCAACTGCAGAGTAGGCCCGCCTCCTGGACCCCGCTAGATGGAACTCTTTGGTCGATGGGGTCCGCAGCAAGCCCTCTCTGACTGATTGGGTGGGACGGGTCAATGTTCTGGGGATGAGGCGGTCCCTTAGGTAACCTGGCCCTATGCCATGTAGGGCTTTAAAGGTGATAACCAACACCTTGAATTGTACCTGGAAGCAAACTGGTACCCAATGCAGCTCGCGCAGCAGAGGTGTCACATGTGCTGATCTTCTGGCCCCAATAACTGTCCGCGCAGCTGCATTCTGGACCAGTTGAAGCTTCTGGATACTCCTCAAGGGTAGCCCCATGTAGAACACATTACAATAGTCTATATGGGAGATGACAAGGGCATGAGTGACTGTTCGGAGGGCATCTTGGTCCAGGAATGGGCGTAACTGGTGCACAATCCGAAGTTGTGCAAAGGCCCTCCTGGCCATGGCTGCCACCGGCTCTTCAAGCAGGAGTCGTGAGTCCAGGAGAACCCCCAAATTCCGCACTGGCTCTGAATGGGGTAGTGCCACCCCATCCAGAACCAAGGATGACAACTTCCTAGATCCCGAGCGGCCATCAATCCACAGCCACTCCGTCTTACTAGGGTTCAGCCGAAGCCTTTTGTTCCCCATCCAGGCCCCCACAGCCCCCAGGCACTGAGATAGGGTGCCTTTTTGCCTCACTGCAAGACTAAATGTGGGGGTGAGGCAAGGATAGGGGTGTAGCACTGGGAGGGTAACTTGTTCAGTGCTCCCCCTTTGGGAAGCTGGAGACAGCACTGGTCAGCTCAGGAATCGTCTCCAACGTTGCAAGGACAGAAATGAGGACACTTGTGTAGATGTGGACATCTGTTCTGGAGGTTTCAAGGGTGGAGCTGGTGACCATGTGGAAGTGCTCCAAGTTGTGTGTGTGAAAAAGGAAACAGAGGTTAATGTTTGCCAGAGCTCACTGAAGTTTAAATCCCAGGGTTCAATTATCCACCCTGTAAACAAGCAACAAATATTTTTGAACCTTTCTCATGACCATACAAACTGGAATGAACCTGATCTGGGCAGGAAAAATCTGGATGACCACTAGATTGCAGCAGTGGGTCACTGTCTGTATCTCTTTGTGGTCATCTAGTGGTCAGCCAGACTTTGCAGCCCAGATCTAGTAGCCTCAGCCTAGACCATGTTCTCAAGATCTTGGAGAGAAATTAAGCTCTTGTGTTAAACAGTGTTAGCTTGACAGCAGTAGGAGTTTGCATAATTTCCTCTCCTGCATTTTAGAACTAGGTTATATTTGATAGTATAGTCCTCTTTAGTTTCATTATTCATTCATTTCTAAAAAAAAATCTTGTTTCTTCCTTGTTTTGTTTTTTTAAACCACTGAAGGAGGCAGCAGAGTTTCTTGACACCTATCTTTAGGCAGCTACCATTTTATTTACCCACAATGCCTGAAAAGAGGCATTATCCCAGGGCTTTATGGGATGGAATGGCAGCTGCCAGAGAATAGTATCTCTCTGGGGAGAGATTGTCACAATTTATAACTGTGCTCCCAGTTAAATAATCTAAAACACCCTGAAATCATAGAACCTTCAGGGACATCTGCAGGTGTGTGTGTGTGTGTGTGTGTGTGTGTGTGTGTGTGTGTGTGTCAAAAAAGTCAAGATGATATTTGTGACTGTATGATTGAAACCCACCCCTTTTATGTGCATTATGTACATGTCTCACATAAAAAGGGTGGGGCTTTGATTTTGGCTCCAGTAAGCAAGGATGGGCAACCTGCAGTCCCAATTCATATTCCAAAAACCCTTTAAAGCCCAATGTTGAGATAAATATCATATTTGTACACTGAGAGCTAGGACAAAGTTTCTGAAAGCTATTTCACTTATCCTTGGTGACATCAACCCAGAGACAACCTGACTGATTATGAATCACCATGATGTCATCTTGTTTACAACATTACCACAAGTGGCTGCAGCCCCCTGATATGACTTCTCCAGGAAGAGGATGACCCACTTTAAAAAAAAAAAATCAAAGCAGCAGACCTAGGTCCAAACAACATCTGGCCTGCTTAAAAACAAAAATATATTTTTTGTTGTTTAAAGGGGTGGTGGTGATGGTTGAGAAGTATTCCTCCTAAAAAGTCTTCCTTCTGCTCTAAATAGCTAAACAGCAAATACTGAAACATAACCCGACACATTCTACACTCCGTAAAAGGTACCTAATTTGGAGCATCTCTGTCACCCAGGAAACATACCAGGACGTTGCCATGGGAACTAGAATTCTGCTGGATTGCCAGGCTCCCCCTTCTTGACTCTTCCAAAAGCAGCCAGTAGTTCCTAGCTCCAAATGCCACTTTTAAGTAAATCAGTCTGGTGGACGCTAAATTAATGGAAAGGTTGGAATCTCTGGGGGTTGCGATCACCCAAATAAGCTGTGCACATTTAACAACCCAGCTCTGTAAGATTTCAAAATCAGGTCAAAAGCCAGCAGCAGCTTCAGTATATTGTGAAGATGTGACATTTACCACATTCTTTTGCAACCTTGAACCAAGCACAGTAGAACATCAAACCTCCCTTCTGGCAACTTACATGGATACATCCATGGAGCTTCTCTGGAAGAAGATGGAAGTAGTCTTCCATCTCTTTCTTCCAGGAGATTTGCTTTGACTTCCCAGTCTAGTCTATAGCCCTGGAATCTCCTGGTGGTCCAGCCCTCCTTAGCTTTTTTCCAAAACCAGCCAAGGTTGGCTAGGTACTGCCACCTGCTATGGCCAAAATATCTTTAAAAAGTCTTCCAAAACCTGCCAAGGGAAACAGAAGAAGCACCTGAAGGGGCAATGTGGGCCACATCGAAAAAAGTCAAAGGGGAATGCAGTTCACGTACCTTTCTTTAAAAAATTAAATAGCAGGCAGAGGAGATCCGAGTGGGACGTTATGCACTAGCCCTTTTCCAAAGTTGTTATAGACAACTCTATCCAGGGGGAAGATATTTCCTGTTTCCTGCCTGGTCACTCATAGATTTAGTACTAGAACAAGGAATGGGGGGGAAAAAACTTTTAAGGACAAAGAGATTCCAACAGGACGAATCCTGCCTCTTTAGACAATCCCCGTCTTTTCTCAGGGCCTCTCCTTCTTTTGAACACCAGATCCTCAGATCGTGTTTAGTTAAATAATAACAACAATGGCAAGTGTGTAAAAAGAGTCCCCCATCCCTACACTTCAGGCAATCTCCTTCCTTTATTTGTTTAATTTCAGGTATATGTGCTTGTGTTTGGGGTGAATGTGCCTGTATGCTTTAACATATTAAAGTTAGAAGAAACTCTTTTTTTTTAAAAGTTGTAAAACTGCTCTGAGAAGGACGGGTGGGAGAGAAGACATTTACTGACATCATAGGTAGCAGCCAATTGACAAACCACTGCAGATTCTCCCCTCCCTCCCTTCCTTTTAATAGAGCTACCCTGCCACTCCCTGGGCAAGGGAGGAGAAAATTGTATGTATGTACTATGTGTATGTGAATATACAGTATATTCATTCATCTATACACACACACACACACGTATATCTACAGTATATACACACATACTTATATGAACATGGTAATGGTAAGGGGAGCTGCCCAATTGTCTTACAAAAGCTACGCCTTGCCTTGACCTTTTTTTTCCCAAGGAATAATCAGTAATCTGACTTCAGCCTTGGGTTATTGCTGGCTGAGAAAGAGCCCTAGAGCTCCACCGCCTGCCCTGTCTAAGATCCACCTTTGCATTATGGCAATGGGGTGGTGGGGGTGAGGGCAGGAGGGGCCTGGAGCAGTGGAAGAGATGGCCTGGAAGGCACGCGGAGGAGCATGGGAGGGCTCTCAAATGATCTCTGCTCCACTTGAAGATGCCTGCTGGCATCTTCAAGCACAGGTGCCTGCTGGCAGAAGGAAGGGGGAGGCGGGTGTGTGTCAGGCGGTAAGTCAAAAAAAGAAAAGGAAAAAAGCTCACTCACTGAAACTGTGATCGGAGTATGATGCCGCTGCATGTGTTGTTTGCAGGTGGGAGCACAATATTTTTTTTCCTCCGGCAGCCTGTTGTGTGGGCATAAAGACTTTGGCTTCAGATGCGTTACAGATAGATCGCATAGCAAGCGTAGCCTAAATGGTAGCTGCGTTCTGGATACGGCCTCACTCAACCCTAGGAGTTTTGTTCTCAAAAGAGCATTCCTTCCAGGATGAATGAAAACATTAAAAACACTGTTTACAGCAGTTTGATAGGCAGGCCTACATTTAGATGATTAAAATAAGCACAATATAGCAATGTAGATTTCAAAATGCACATACCAGACCTGTGTTGGCTCCCTTCAAAAGCACTTGCCAATGACATGCTCTGTGAATGAATGGCTCAGAATCAGCACTTGAATTTCCTCTTAGAGTAATATGGTAGCTGGCTATGGTAGTTGGTGACTCACTACTATGAGGAATCAAAATAAACATACTCTGACCAGACCCATTTGCTCATGAAGCATGCTGTCTGGCAGGACTAGGCATCAGAAGAACATTGAATACTTATCTAGTCCACTAACAATTACCTTTTTCAGCTAATCCAAGTTGGAGCAAATGCTACAAAAAAGAACAGCTACAAGAGATTGAAAATCTGGGAAGGATGCTCAAGACTGTAGAGGTTTAGATGATGTTGTTATCCATCCTTCCACTATGATGAAGAGGACCAGAAAAGGAAGTAGACCATCTCAGGTCAGTGCCTGGCTATGTAGTGCCTGGTGTTGATGGGAGGGATCTGGTTTCGGGGACCATCTGGTTGGACCTATCTAGATGATGGACTGCTGACATAAAATGGGGTTGTACTTCCAAGGATAGGTAAAAACATGTTGGAAAAAACATGGCAAGCTTAATTAGGAGTGCTCTGAATCCTGGTATGCATGTGCGAATGAAAACTCTGAGCTAAGGACCACAGATAAGTGGGAACGTTGCTGATATGGGGCACCTTAAACCACTCAATGAAAAATCAGAAATGGCTCATGAATTTCATGGCCTTCATTGTCTATACATTCATATTTAAATTATGGGAAAGAAGCAAGAGTTTCAGCTTTTTGTACAGAAAGACAAATATGATTTAATAGTTATAATAGGGACCTGGTGGGATGATATCATATTCCCATAACTGGAATATGATAATTAAGGATACAATTTCTTCCAAAATAACCACAATGGCAATAGAAAGTTAGGACGACTGTATGTTACTGTATGTTAAAAATATCTCTTCCTGCTCAGAAATCCAGATGAATGAAACTTGCAATGTTGTAAATAGTTTCTGGGTTAAAATAAGTGGAAAAGCAAACAAAAGCACTACTGTTATTAGAGCCTACTATCACCCATCCAGCTAAGAAGATGGGTGACTGATGCCTTCCAAACACAAAATTCAGATCTTTCGAAGACATAATAATAGTTATAATGGAGGACAAGTGACATAGTGCTAAGACAGCATTGTGTTGGAGATGTAATAAGGATAATGCTTCTTTAAAACACATGTTTTTACAATGCCCTGTACTTAGTAAGTTTGGGGAGAAAGTAGTGGACTATATAAATATGACTGTGCGACAGAAGCTAAAATTCTCAGAGGATAATGTTCTCTTGAATTACATACCTAGGACATTGAATTTGACAACTGGACAACGTAATGGATTCTCTGTGCCCTTACTATGGCTAAAAGACTGATATTGCAGCATGTGAAAGATAAATGTATGGCCCCATTTCCTCAATGGATTGAAGACCTGATTACACTTGCCACCTATGAGCAGATTGCCTATAGACGCAGATTAGTATGGACAGGTATGAAATAGGGAACTCATTTATACAAAATACAGTAGGTTAAAAAGAATGATAGTTATATAAATGTATTAGAAATAAATATATACTTACTGGAATAATATTTACATTAGATAAGTATATATAGAATTATAACTGTTAACTGTCAAAACGATATATCATACTTGGTTTCTCTTTTTTCTTTTTTCTGTTGTATTTTTCACTTTCTTTTAAGCACTTTTCATGTTTGTTTTTTTATTTGAGAACATATGTATTTGCATTATAATTATCTTTGTGTTTTGTTTTGTCTTGTTTTGTTTCTTTTCTTTTCTTTTCTTATTTTAAAAGCAAAAATAGATAGATAGATAGATAGATAGATAGATAGATAGATAGATAGATAGATAGTTATAGTGGAGGAAGATTTTACCCCATCATCTTTTGGAAAACAACCTCCACCAAGTATGGTCCTTCCAGGGAAGTCATGGTTTGCCTTGCTAACAACTTTCTCTAGCTGGATGGAGAAAGGCAAAAGGGAATCAGCTATCCTCAACTTGATACTAATCAACAGGAAAGACTTAATTAAAGAAGTAGAAGTAGGAAAAACACTGGAGAAAAGGACCATGCAATGCTGGAGTTCTTTCTTTTAAGGGAAACTAAAACTTAATGTAGTCAAATGCATATCTTGGACATCAAAAAAGTGGATTTTAATAAATTCAAGAGCAATGATCAGTAAGATCCCCATAGCAGGAGAAGCTGCTGGGAAAAGGAACTCAATATATCAAAACCGCCCAGAGTCCCCTTGTGGGGGGAGATGGGCGGTGATATAAGTTAGAAATAATAAATAATAATAATAATATGGATGGGATCTCCTAAAGAAGGAGATAGAAAACCAAAGAGAGTGGGGGAAAGAGGATAATAGAAGAAGCTAATATAGCTACATAAAAAACTTACTGAAGATCTGAACAGATAAAAAAAAAGAATAAAAGAAATGGAAAGACACCCAGGTCACAAAGGAAAAGAACAGACAAGTAGCTCTGAACTGTAGAGATGGTGTCAGGACAGCCAATGCTTAGAATTGATCAATTTCCTTGAGATTGACAGAAACATGGTGAGGGAATAGCTCTTTATGGTTGTTGTGGGTTTTCTGGGCTGTGTGGCTGTGTTCTGGCAGTTTTTGTTCCCAACGTTTCGCCAGTAGCTGTGGCTGGCATCTTCAGAGGACAGGAGCTGCTGTGTGGCCGTGTTCTGGCAGTTTTTGTTCCTAACGTTTTGCCAGTAGCTGTGGCTGGCATCTTCAGAGGACAGGACACTGTGCTCCTGTCCTCTGAAGATGCCAGCCACAGCTACTGGTGAAACGTTAGGAACAAAAACTGCCAGAACACGGCCACACAGCCCGGAACCCACAACAACCATCAGATTCCGGCCGTGAAAGCCTTCGACTATACATAATAGCTCTTTTCTTTGAACGATTTTAAATTTCCAAGGCCAAATGAACTACATCTTAGCATTCTAAAGGAATGGGCTGACCCTTTGGCTGAATTCTTGTGTATTATTTTTGATAAACTTTGGAGAACTGGTAAAGTAGCAGATGACTGGAAAAGAGCACATATTATCCCTATTTTTAAAAAGGGGGAAAGAGAAGATCCAGCAAACTACAAGCCAAACAGACAGTGATACCTGGGAAGGGTATACAGTAGGTCACAAAGACAGCACCTTAAAATGATACATTAATAACCAGAAGTCAGCATGAAATTGTTAAGAATAAAGTTTGCCTGATTCTCCTTATCTCATCTTTTGGTCAGATAACATCATTAAGAGATTGTGAGAATGATGTAGACATAATTCAAAAATCATATTCAAATAATGTTCATTAATGGTTCCTCATTTCATATATATCAAGCTGAGTGCCACAAAGATCAGTGCTGAGTCCTTTACTCCTCAATGTGTTCATTAAAGATTTGGATGAAAAGGTGACAGTGAATACTTATCAACTTTTCAGATGACATAACATTGGGAGGGATAGATTAATACTCTAAAAGAGTTCTAGGCACCTCACTTGAACAAGGATTCATAAAAATTGAAACAGATTCAGAGAAAGGGAACAAGGATGATCAGGGGAGTAGAAACTGAATCCCATTAAGTTGGACTGAAGGACCTGGATATGTTTATCCTTCAGTGAAGATGACCAAGAGCAATATGAAAGCACTCTTCAAATACTTCAAAGTATGTCTCAACGAAGAAGATAAAAACCTGTCGCGCGGACCGGGGGGCGGGGTTTGCAGGTGGGAGCCAATCGCGCAGACCGGGGGGCAGGGTTTGCAGGTGGGAGCCAATCGCGCAGACCGGGGGGCGGGGACCCCTGTCTTTTTCATGAATACGGAATATTACACAAGACCCCATCCTGTTTTGCCATCCTGAAATATGGTCAGCCTATGTCTTGCGGAACTCCGGGGTTCCACGAAATCCTGGTTGAGAAACCCTGAACTAGTTTGATCGCTGTCTCAGCCCCATAGCTAGAGTAGGCCACAGATCTGGGAAGACCAGATCATTCAGAAATGACTGGAACTGCTAGATTGCTACATGCTCAGCTAGTTTTTCTAGGTAAGGAAATGACAGAGAGATCAGTTTGGTTAAAAGTCTAAAACGTTCAATATAGCCAGACCTAAATACAACCTGGAATTGAATCGCTGGGGAAAGGTAGGTGTGAGCAAGTGGTGGAACAGTTATTCTGCAGTCTGAGCATCAAGCAATTTACTTAGCACACTGGCAGGGTTCCAAAATTAAATTTGAAAGCCAGAACTGTCTGGGGATAAAAATGTATCTACAGTCAGGTTTCCTCTTAGGAGAGTTTTTTTTTATCCATTAGTCTTATCTTTGTTCCTACCTCTTCCACTGACACAATCCTGCCTGCTGCAGAATTGCAGGTGTCTCTCTTTGGCAAGGCGTGTGTGTGACACCTTGTGGAATCACAGGCACAAATGGGCCATGAAGTAGACCAGAGCTTTCCAAACTGTGTGTCGGGACACATTAAGTGTGTCGGCTGCAGTGTCTGGGTGTGTCGTGGCTGCTGCTGCCACCGAGCCCTGCCAGGATTCCACCCAGGTCCTAGTGCCTGCCTTGTGCCTTGCTGCCTCCAAACCTGCTGTGATTCCACGCGGGTCCTAGTGCCTGCCTTGTGCCCTGCTGTAAGAGTGTGTCGCGAAATGATGCATGTCTAAAAAGTGTGTCACCAACATGAAAAGTTTGGAAAGCTCTGAAGTAGACCATGGAGACTCTTTTAACTGGGGGCCGGACTACCTGACTCTCCAACAGTATGCAGCCTTCTCTTTTTGCCATCCCCAAACTTATTTTACCCCAGTTAGCTAAAGTAAATCTAAACACCCAGCTACACCGAAAGCCAGAAAAATACAGAAAAACTATGACCTTATCCACTAGCCCTCCTATCGTGCTTGTCACCCTTCTCATAAAAGACACAGACCTCACCCATCAAAAACTAGTCCACTCATGATATATTATTAGTTTTAATCCAACCTTTCCTCCACAAGTTCAATGTGGCATACACACCACACCCTGTCTCCATTTTTTTCTCACAACCACCACCACCTTGTAAGGAAGGTTGGGCAACATGCTTAACCAGGTCAGGTAAAAACCTACCAGCTGTATTCATGGAACTTAAGTTTGGTTAATTTGAATTCTGGTTAAATGTTTCTGTGCCTTACTGGGCTACACAGACCCAGCCTGTTGGCCAGTCTATAGTTCAATCTATTGGGTTCAGTTTACATTCAGTTTATTACAATGGGTTAATTCAATAATCAGGCTATTAGGTAAAAGCAACTGATGTGAACTTCCACAGCTGAGAACTTTTAAACCTGGGCCCTAAACCACCATATCCCAAAGATTCTCAGGCAGAAGATAGCAAAAACACCACACGGATTGACCTCATTCTTGAAGGCAAGAGCATCAAAACTCACAAACATTAACCACTGAGGTATACGAAAAACTATATTAGTAAGAAGGATGTGCATGACAGAATAATTGGTTGCACTTCAGAGTATGGCAGATAACTTAAGCAGGTGTCCAAGCTGATCAGGAAAACTATTCCAGTAGGAATACAACCTTTATGAAGAATCAGCTTCAGGGGATACCCAGAATACTGCAATCCCATAATTAATGAAGGGGTGACAGAAAAAGCCAGGGAAGAGGCTTTAGCCACATGGCCCCACACTCTCTCTTTGTTACTTCTCATCTATTCAAGAAGGTTTTCGCTCCTTTCTGATAAAATGTGTCTGCAATTGCTGTGACAGGAGGACAGAAAAGATTTCCAAGTAGGGAGATCTGAGGGAGGGAGGGAGGAAGGAAGGGAGGGAGACAGATTAAAGATTATTTTCTATTGTGTTCCTGAAAGGATATTAGGGTGACTAAAGAAATGGAACAATTACTTGTAAAATAAGCGGGACTCACCTGTCAGCTCTAGGGAATAAAGCTTAGTCATGGGATAAAAGGATGTTAATTTATGCAGCCAGAAGAAGGATTTAAAAAGAAAAAAAAAGTTGCTTAAATAAAGATAACTTCTGCTGAATTTAAAAATGAGCCCATTTTTCTTTCCAGTAGCATGGAAAGGTAGCTAAGAACACAGCCAGTCTAAGCTGGGTTGATTGTCCTCATCCGCAGTGCAAATGAGTTTTTCCTTATTGGCATTTCCATTTTCCCTCCTGGAGATTCTGAAGGAAGGCCTCCCCCTATTTACTCCTCCCTCCTCCCAGCCAATACTAGAGATGTGCGTGTCCAGTCCAACCTAAGTTCTCCTTGGAGCCCCCCCAAAATAGAATAATTTTATAATAATAAACGTTTCACAACCCCTTGTGTCATTTAGACTCCTGTGTACCCAAAACAAGCTGTACATGAGACGAGATCCTGGCCCTTGAAAGGACTTTAGGGAACACCTAAGCAATATCTGGAATGGTAGGATAAGTGCCTCTTTAATGGGCCAGATTGACTGCAAACACACTCCCCATGACAACATTCTGGGAATTGAGAAAGTACACTCACAGGATAAGAGGATTTTTCTTAAACAAAGGAGGAAACTGCGTAAGATGCTGAAATTACATGGTCTTAATAAGATGCTTTTTTTGTGGTCTTTAATGAGATGTAATGAGATGGGGTTTTTTGTGACCTTGTGGTCTTAATGAGATAGGTTTTTTTAAAATCTTTTATCCTTTTAGTGACAGCAGAGTTGAGATGCTCTCTTTTCTCCTTTGCTGTAATGTTTATTAAGTAAGGGTTAATGTTTTTTCAGTTACTTCAGAGTTTCAGGAAGCTCCCCTCTCTTCTGCTGTTCACTCCATCCATGTTAGGAAAGGGTTAACAGCTTTCATTTCCATGCTGCAGCTTTGATTTACACGGCTATTATAACATTGGTAACAGTGGGAATCTTTTTACTTGGACTATAGACGTGAGCAGGAAAAATGCTTTCTCCTTTCTATGATTCTTAAAAGAAAGTAGATGGTTAGGGTTTTCTTTTATGCATTAGTGGGATGACAAAAGCATATATTAGGCTTTTCTTTTTAAGGACATTTTTTAAAAAAAATGCTATTATTTTATATATATTTATGTATATTTATCTGTGTATAATAAACATTGGTTTTTGGAGCCTTTGTGTGTGTGTGTGTGTGTGTGTGTGTGTGTGTGTGTGGCAAATACATGGACTCTTGGCAATTACATGGACAAATTCATACAGTTTTCTTGGCAGGATTTCAGAAGTGGTTTGCCCTTGCCTGCTTCCTAGGGCTGTTAGAGAGTGACTGGCCCAAGGTCACCCTTCTGCCTTTGTGCCTAAGGCAGGACTACGAACTCATGGCCTCCCAATTTCTAGTCCAGTGCCTTTAACCACTACACCAGACTGGCTCTCTTTTGGAGCATATACATGTATATTATCAAAACATTTTTTAAGGATTCCAAAATATATTATTACCTTATTTCTCATTGAATTCCCATGGAGAGGCACTAGGCCAGGGCTTCCCAAAGTTTTTCCCGCAGCGACACACCAACCGGCATTGGTGTGTCGCCGTGGGAAAACCCGGAAGTGCCGTCCTTGCGGCAGCGCGCAAAAACCCGGAAGCGCTGCTGCCTCTTTCGGGTTTTGCGCGCTGCAGTTGGTGTGTCGCCGTGGGAAAACCCGGAAGCGCTGATGATGATCAGCGCTTCCGGGTTGTGTGGCGACACACCAGACTGTGTGTGGCGACACACTTTTGTGTCGCCACACACAGTTTGGAAAGCTCTGCACTAGGCCTACAGATGACATTTCAATAGAGCTGCTTGGCTCATGGGAGTGACCTGACTCATATTGCAGAAGCAGAGAGGCCACCCAATTTGCCTCAACAAAGCAATTTGGGTGGCTTTGAATTGCCTTGGTCCATGCGGTGGGACAAGACTCCTCTCAGCTTTCTCCCCCCATACTGGACAAATGCTTTCAGGTTGGCCGGCCCCCAGTCTAGAAGACCTTAGGGTGTGCTAAGGGTCTCCAGTATTACCTAGCCTGGAAGTACTTTGGCCAAAATTACCATAGAAAGTTTCTCTCAGACTTTTCCCACAGGGCTCCCCCAAAAGGTTTGGCCCTTCCAACCTCCTATGGTACCATTCCTCCTTTCGTACCACTAGGCCCTCCTATGGGAGGAGACCAATGGCCTTATCCCACTACTAACTCCCCTCTGTGGCTGGTGGGTTGGGGAGCAGTTGGGCCATCCCAGCAGCACAAAAATAGCTTCTCTAGCCTGCTGCCCTCCCTTGTCCACTGGCAGCAGTAGAGAGAATGCAAGCCACAGGAAAGGACTTTTCTTTCTCATCACTGACTCTCTCAGCCACTTGGCTGAGAAGCAATGCCAAAGAGCCTAGTGGTATGAAAGGATTCCCCAGAGCCCTAGGAGGCCCCTCACTTACACTAAAGAGTCTCTGGGATGGCCTACCCCGTGCCCACTGTGAGATTCCCAGCAAGCCACACTGAAGCTGCCATCTGGGAGACCCCATGGCACCTGCTGGGGGCTCTGGGCTGGCTGCCTGTGGCATGTGTACTGGGATTCCCTACCACAGTCCACGCTGATGCTGCCCAGCCTGGCCTTCAAGGAGGTGCTTTGTTTCAGGTTGAACCTATCTGGCACCGCTATTAAGTATGTGTTAGGTTTATGTGCTCTGGAAGGATTAATTCAATCTGAAACCCACTGAGTCAGAAAATAAGCATGGGGATTTTTCTCTTCCTTTTCTCTTTCTTTTCATGTTGCTATGCCCCCATTGGGAAGAGCACTACAGTATCACAAATGCAGTCCAAGGCAGTGGGCATACCAAGGGAATAAAGATGCTTCTACCCCAACCTTGTCCCATAAAGTATATTCTTTACCCGTTTGCTCCTCTCAAGCAAGTCTAATGAATATGTATCAGGTAAATAATTGCCTGATCCCAGATAATTAGGATAATTACTTGTTGCATTCAGCCGATAAGAATAGAAGAGAACCAAGAAATTTGTAGGAGAATGTCTTACAGGAGGTTCTTTGGAAGATTAGCTTTTCCACGGAAGGAAGGAGCTGCTTGCCTGCTGAACATAACAATTTCTGTCATGTCTAAACAAAGCTTTCCCCTTTCCCCTTCACTGCAACTCCTTCCAGCCCTGTCCTTACCATGCAACTACCTTATCTTTCCTCCCCATGCAACTACCCTTTCCTTGTACTCCCTCTCCATCCAATGTCTTCTTCTGCTGTGCTGTTTCTTTTGAAAAAAGGGAGAA
Source organism: Charina bottae (assembly GCA_023362775.1). Classification (NCBI taxonomy): domain Eukaryota; kingdom Metazoa; phylum Chordata; class Lepidosauria; order Squamata; family Charinaidae; genus Charina; species Charina bottae. The sequence goes on from JALMGJ010000002.1 coordinate 164,173,578, forward strand.
GAATGCTATGCTATTTTAAGACTTGGAAAAGCACCTGTAAACAGACAAATTTCAGGACTCAGCCTCTTGGATAATATGTATAATTTGTTATAATGGAGAAAATAGTCCCAATATTATACAGATTGGATTACAGTTCCCACAGTTTCTAAACACTGGTCATAGTATGTGGATATCAGAGTCTCACCCACTTCTAGGTGCCACAGCTTTGTCACTCTTGGGTTTGGACTGAGGACAATATATAAACCTTGTTGTGTGTACTGAAGGTTGCATTTGGGTGGTCAAGCACCAAATGACTTGTCCAGGATAAAACTCACAATTTCCTACACCTCATATGTGTTTTATTCATCAGTTCAGTCCTTTCTTTCTATCCCCATCTCTTATCCAAACTTAAATCCAGTACATTTAATTTTAATTTATTCACTGAAAATCAGGAACAGTACAGGAAGGGAATGGGAGGCTGCCCAAAGCCCCCAGCCTTAATTGTGCAGTCATGAATTAAAGGTAGGACTGAACAGCCATTATTTAGCATCAATCAGATGCTATAATCTATTTTGCACTGCAAAACGCAATAGAAAGAACCAATCAACAGCAAAGGTTTTAGCAAAAAGTTGAGTTTTGGGGTAGAGCTAGTGGACTGGTCTCTTAGTCCTTAACTCTAGTCTGAGAGTTTCAGTAGTATGAGAAATAGTATCTCATGCCAATCAGAGAGGATGGCATAGGTGAGCCCCCCATATATCCCCTTCCTGTGAGTTCAAATAAGATGCCTCCATAATACAATAATGAGCAACTTTTTAGGATAGGCATGGGGAGAGCAGTGGCCATCTAGATATGACTGGATGTCGGCTATGACCATCTAGGTATGACTAGATCTAGATATTGAACAATATTGGCTGGGGCTGCTGGGAGGATAGTTCAGTAATACCTGGAGGACTACAGATTGCCCCATCCCTGATTCATAGCCTTTGCTGTCTCACATACCACTATTCAAATTCTCTCCAGGACTGGCCTACTGAATAGCAGCAAACCATTCCTGGGAACCCAAGGGAGACCCAATTTTGCATTCAATCAAAATTCAATTTTGCATCTGCTCTTACCAGGTGATGATTGGTCACTGCTCAAGACCAAGGTGGCAGGAGTTGGGCGACGCCTTCGGATCTGTAGACAAAGAGAGATTAATTAACTTCTTGTAATGAGCTTTTTCTAAGTATCCAAAAACTGTGGGCAGAAGAGACAGATCGTTATTTGGCAGCAACTACAAAGACAGTTCTTTATTGTAGATGGTACACTAGAGATAAGCAACACTAGAGACGCCCTCCAGATGTTTTTGAACTGCAGTTCTCAAAAGACTAGGCAACACAGCCAATGGCAAAGTACTATGAGAGCTGGGTTATCTCCAACTGGGTATCTGTGGACATGTTGGACCGCTATTTCAATATTCCTGTCCATAATGGCAGTACCAATTGGAGATGATGGGAAGTACAATCAAAGACATCTGGGCACATATATGCCCCACTCATTATGCTGGTGGCTTTCCTTTCCAATCATTTGACCAACAATGGAGTAGAAAAACCTTGGTAGAGCCATCATCACCACAGAGGACCACAAACAGCATTGATAGAATTAACAGAACCATTTTGAGCAAACCAGGTTGAACAAAACAATCCTTTCTCACAAAGATGACATTTAATCCTTGGGTAACGTGATGTCAGCCCTTTGAGGTAGTCCAGACAGGAAAGCAAAACTATGAGTACTAACACTACCTTTATTGTAAGGTTACAGTAACAGAATGTTGCAAGTCTGAAAGTACTTCCCCCCTCCCTTGCCTTTACTTTCCCGAGAACTAGAGAGGGTCCCTTCTGAGAAGCTTTCTCCACCGCCATCCCTCCTTTGGACTCAGATTCCTCTTAGCAGACCGTTGACTAGGCTGTGGCTCTTCTTCCTGTCTCCCAAGGTTATCCTCACAGTCCATTACAAGTCACAATACATTTACTTTTCAGAACTTCTCCTTAAGTTGCAGCTGCCCCCTGTCTCCAGGCAGCCCAGCCATGCTGTCACCCTCATATCCCTTCAGGGAAACACCATGATCGGAGCCCTTCTTCCTCTCACTCAGCTCAGCCACTTTGGGGGTGATGAACCAGGAGGCAAATCAGTTGCTGCCCATTTAGATAACCCCTCTGGTTGAGCTGAAGGAAAAAGTCCTGGGGAGAATGGCTAAGAACTCCTTAGTTAGGCAAACTAGAGGGTGTCGTGCAGTGATGACCATTGCAAGCCATGGTTTCTTCAAAAATAAGAAAGTATGTTATGCTTTCATAATTATCTTTTATTGGAGAATTCTTGGAAGAAAGGCCCTGCTAAGAATCCCTCCGCCCAGTCTGTAACACATCCCAGTTGTGAGAATATTTGCCTGGTCTGTGTGTGGCTAGAACCTCTTCTTCCAATGTCCTTCGGGGACCAGGGAATCACATCACTCTGGCCTGGGAAATCAGTATGTGTGCTTTGCGTTTCTTTCCAATTTAAATATTTTCAGCTCCATATTGTAATCATCTGGACTGTTAAATCTGTGACCACTGCTTCTTACCTGTTGTTTTAGGGTCTGGTTGTTTCTAGCCCTTCTAAATCATTTTGGTTTAATATCGGGGGTGTTTGCTATATTGGATTCACTGTTTTTTTTTTTAAACAAACAAACGCAGAGCACTTCGTTAACAGCATCAATGGTTCTCCTTGGAATATATCCACCCCCCACCCCCAAGCCATAATTGACACAACAGAAATCCTTTTTGATAATGGCCCCACCTCTATTTCCAGGGTGACCTCTTTTATATTTCAACATCTATGCAGATATTTTGATCTTTTTTTATATAATGCACTGTTGCTGAGACTGCATCGATTTTTATGCCCAAAATGTGCTACTGGACTGAAGTGTTTATTAGTTTATTATGTTATCAGTTTGTTCACTGTGTATATTTTTAGCCTCTACCATTTCCTTTTTAGGAAGCTGCAGCACATACATTCAGTGCAGTCTTACCTGCAACCAGATATTGAAGGGGAAAGGCTGAGGAAGGGGGGGGGGGACGAAGAAGTCTTTGTTACCAAAGATCCTCACATCTTTTATGGGACACATGATCCCCATACAGGGATTTGAATAAAAATATGGGGCATGCATGGGATTAATTGATGAAATATTCATAGTTCTAGCCCCTCCCCCTCCTCCTAGTTTCCCCCGTAGCCACATCTATTTTTCATGCAGCTCTCAGCATCTAAACCAGAGTGACTACAGACCTTAGTAGGCCAAAAATATAGCTCATCCCTGCCTTTAGTCTTCATCTAGTCCCAAACTTCTGGCTGGTGTTGATGGGTTGAAATCGAGGTGAGATAATTCCACTTGGGTTTCTCGGAGGCTGCTGCTATTGGGTGGGAAATACAAAGTCTTCCACATTCCAATGGAAAGGGACGCCTGATACACAGGGCCTCTCCCATTTTAAAGCTGCATATCCTAAAGCAGAGCTTTCCAAAGTGTGTGTCGCGACACAAAAGTGTGTGGCCTGCAGGGCCCAGATGTGTCGCGTCAAAACCCGGAAGCGCTGATGGCACGCCATCAGCGCTTCCGGGTTTTCCCGCGGCGACACACCAATGGCGGCGCGCGAAAATCCGAAAGCGCCGCACCCACAGTGGCGCGCAAAAACTGAAAGCGGCAGTAGCGGTTTGGGTTTTTGCGCGCTGCCGCAATGGCGGCACTTCCGGGTTTTCCCGCAGCGACACACCAACGGCGGTTGGTGTGTCGCCACGGGAAAACTTTGGAAAGCCCTGTCCTAAAGGATGCTCTAAGTCTTCCCAGACCCTGGGCTTCAACTGGTTACGAACCCGAGTCTTCCTACACAGAGCAAGGACATCTACTTCTTCCGGAAAAAGGGAATGATAACTACATGTGGCTCTGTGAACTGCATATCCCCCAACCCGAAGGATCCCTCCCTGTCTGGTCCTGGAAAGCTGAACAAGAGAAGTCAGGGTGAAGCTGGGGGTTGGTTAAACTCAAAGTCTTCTCCCCTCCCCTCCCCTCTGTGGGTATGGCTGGCGCTCCTCGCTGTTGGCAGAAAATAGCTGTCTGGCAGAGGAAAGGGAGCAGCTGAGTAAAATGGCAGCCAACACAGCGGAGACTTACTGGGGCAGCTTTTCCATTAAGGAAGTGTTTGCAGCTGGCAGGAGGTGCTAATGACCATACTCCTTGGAGGGGGACAGGCTCCCCCCCCCATTCCCCCACCAGAGGCTGGATGGCAAGGCTAGGCAGCCCATGTGAAGCAGCCTCTCTTGTTCAATGACGTTTCAGCAGATTCCATTTAAGCAGCTGCCTAATTCGACAGGGATCCCCAGTCGCCAGCTGTTATGCTCATTATTAACAGGTGGTGGGGGAGGCTTCCAGCTAAACTATGCCAGCCGCTAGAGTCCCCTGGCACAGGGCAGAGCGACTGCTCCTATCCCTAATATCCACCCAAAGCCTCCAGAACACTGACTATGCTCCTGTGCTCAGAGAGCAGGGTCCTTGCTGGGCTGTACCACTGGATGCTCTAGTTTAAAAAATGCAGATATCAATTAAAGATAAAGCAAAGCAAAGGAAATAAAAAAACTCTACTCCAGAATTCAAGAGTCTGTCATACCCTATTCAAAATTAGGAGAGTGAGCAAACAATATCTCAATTTCTGCAATATAGAGATTGGGGGGGGGTTGTTCCTACTTTAGAGGGTTGTTGTAACAATACAGAGGATCTTTTGCATTTAATCTGCTGCTAGATATCAGTTAAGACGGAGATGGGGCATGGTAAGATGAATGGAAGGAAATGCACACACAGGGACTTTCCTGTCTCTTGCTCCATAGCACCTGAGGGTAGGACAAGAAGCCATGGGTGGAAGCTCATCAGAGGGAGATCCAACCTGGAAATAAGGAGGAGTTTCCTGACAGTGAGAACTATTAAGTAGTGGAACAGCTTGCCTCCTGGAGTTGTGGGTGCTCCATTGCTGGAGGTTTTCAAGAAAAGATTGGACAACCTTTTGTCTGAGATGGTCTGAGGATTCCCGCCTTGGGCAGGGGGTTGGAGTAGAAGACCTCCAAGGTCCCTTCCAACCCTATGATTCTGTGATTCTATGCCCCTGTCCTGGGCACCCTGATCAAAAAGGTTCCCCAAAGGATCAGGGAAAATTTCTGAATAGCAAATGATTGAGCGGAGGGAGGCTGCCAGGAGGGAGAGAATTGAAATTGAAAGAATTAAAAAATTGAGCACTGGCTTTGCTCTACTTAGACTAGTTCTGATTCAAGTTAGTTTCCACATAAGGGAAAATACATTTTTGGGGGAGGGGGAGGGGGAAGAACAATTAATTATAGGCAAATATATATCAACAAAGAAGGATTTGGGAAACTAGATTGTCCTGTTTTGCTCAGCTTCTCCAACAGCATCCCACATGATCCCAACTTCTCTTACATTTATGTCTTAAATGTGAACATTTGGTTTATGCATGGAAGAGTGAGAACAACAATTCCCTTTAAACTGTTGCTTTCCATGACTACATGGGACCAACCAAGATTAGTGAGAAGAGGCCCCGAACAACCAAAAGCTCTATCAGTTTATTGTTAGGCCTGTAAGCTGACTGATCAATGAAGCTAAAGATTTGCCAATCCTGAAAGAAAATGTGCATCCTTGCACTGATGTGGGTTGTTCATTTCTCCCACGGCAGGATGTATAAAGCTATTTATTAACCAAAAGCAACCCATCACCACTGAAAGGGGGGGGGGAATTCTGATTAGTTTCATGCTTTCACAATAATGACAAGAGCTCCTGGGGGTAAAAGAATGAGACTTTTAGGGTAGATGGAGTACCGTCAACCCCCCCCCCCATTAGAAAACAGACAGGAGGTTAATCTGTGCATCTTTGTGTTCTTTGTGCATGCATGATATTGCCTAAATCCAAAAGGGGGTCATGAGCAGTGTTGGATGCACTATACACTGCTGCTTTGTGGATCAGTGATGTGGTGTCAGTGTCAGTGATCAGAGGATTTTGATTCCTCAAATTCGGTTTTTGCTTTAATTAAGCTTTAAATTCTTTAAGTCCCAAATTTCAAGAGGAGGAGGAGGAGGGAGGGAGGGACACCTACAGCTGCACAGATGCTGATGACCTCCGTCTAGCTCCTTGGCCAAGCTTTTGCACCCAAGGCCAGTGCCAATGGGGCAGAAAGCCAAGTTGAGCATTTCCCCTTTTGTTCTGGCCCTTTTCCACTTTCAAACCTTTTCTTTTCCATTGATTCAGAGGAAGGGTGATAAATCCCATCAATGCTTGAGCTGCATAGGAGTATTCCTCCTCCCTAAGAGCTCTCTGGATCGAGGTCTGCCCCGGAAACCCCTCATTTGGCTCTCTTGCTCTTGGAGGAACCTTTCCAAAACGGCAAGTGAGGGTGGGACTCCTCTTTGTTGGAGTGTGTGTTTTCTTGCACACGCAGAGTATCAGAAAGCGTTTAGCTTCAGAGACCAATAAATGACACCAGTCATTGTAGTAACTTACTGTAGTTGCAGTTGTATTAAAGGTAAAGGTTCCCCCCGCACATTTGTGCAGTCCTGTCCGATTCTAGGGGCCGGTGCTCAACTCTGTTTGTTAGCCGAAGAGCCAGCAGTTGTATTAGTTACTCATAAAAACAGATACTATTTACAGTTCTCTTCCAGATCCCTGGAAGTGTTACAAATCCACATACCAGAAGGGTAAGGAGTAGAGACAAGCGGGAGTAGAAGCAAGCAGTAGGCAGGGCAGGGCAGGCAGGCTCTTTTATACTCCTCAACCTGGATCAGGTGCTGCCTGACCTTTAAAAGCTTGCAGGTGCTTACCTAATAAGGTTCTATTGCTGTGACTTACTCCTCAAAGAATAATACACCAACACTCTTCAGGTGCAGTTGGTTCTACAACAGGAGATGCAACTAAACGTTTTGTAATCATGTTCCATGCTTCTTGGCTTGCTTGCTTATTAATTTTTGCTCTGAGCAGAGGGAAGATCCTACTAGGAATGGGGTGGGGTTTGGGGCCTGGTCTTCTCCTCTCTTTTTAAAATCCTTAATTGATACTGTAAGCTTATCCAAAGTTTAACCAGACCTGTATTTTTCATTTCCCCACCATGAACTGATTGGAAATCAAGCTGCCATTACATGACAATTTGCCTCCCAATTTCAACAGTATGATCTTGAAGAACCTCAGGGCTGCCCCCCCCCCAAAAAATCTAGATCTCCCTGAAGCCCTTTCTGTACATTATTCCATTGTTGTGAGATGCTTCCCTGAGGTCCCATAGGATTATAGCTGATATTATGCAAAAATATACAAATTTGTGCTACTGCATAACACACATCCTACAGATATCAGTGTTTCTTGGAAGTGAATCAGGATTGCTGAGCGCTGATTTAAAAAAAAGATAGATGGGGCATGTTTTCACAAGCATTGTAGATGGCAACAATCCTGGATAACAATGGCTCTCAAAGCGATCCATTTAAAGTGGAATCTGGCGTTAAACAGGGATGTGTTATTGCTCCAACCTTATTCGCTATCTTCATCGCTATGATTATACACCTTGTTGAAGAGAAACTTCCTACTGGTGTAGAAATTATTTATCGAACAGATGGAAAGCTTTTTAATCTTAGTAGGCTGAAAGCAAAAAATAAGGTAATTACAACTTCTGTTATAGAACTTCAGTATGCTGATGATAACGTAGTCTGTGCACACTCCGAGGAAGATCTTCAAACTATCCTAAACATCTTTGCAGAAGCATATGAAAAGCTCGGCCTCTCTATTAACATTAAAAAAACCAAAGTGCTTTACCAGCAAGTTCGAACCAATCCCTCTGCAGCACCATCAATCCAGCTTAAAGGTGTGTCACTAGAAAATGTCGACCACTTTTCTTATCTCGGCAGCCATCTATCTACAAAAGCCAACATCAACGCTGAAATTCAGCATTGCCTGAGCTCTGCAAGTGTAGCTTTCTCCCGAATGAAGTGTAGAGTGTTTGAGGATCGGGACATTCGCAGGGAGACCAAAATGCTTATTTACAAAGCCATTGTACTACCAACCCTTCTGTACGCCTGTGAAACATGGACCCTCTACAAACGCCACCTCCAACTTCTTGAAAGATTCCATCAACGCTGCCTCCGAAAAATTCTGCAAATTACTTGGGAAGATAGGCGGACTAATGTTAGCATATTAGAAGAAGCAAAAACCACCAGCATTGAAACAATGATCATCCAACATCAACTTCACTGGACCGGCCATGTTGTTCGAATGCCTGACCATCGTCTTCCAAAGCAGCTACTTTACTCCCAACTTAAGAATGGAAAACGGAATATTGGTGGACAGCAAAAGAGATTCAAAGACACTCTCAAAGCTAATTTTAAAAAATGTAATATCAGCATTGAGAACTGGGAAGCCCTAACTCATGAGCGTTTCAATTGGAGGTCAGCCTTTATTAAAGGCGCTATGGACTTTTGCCAAGAAAACCCATGGACAGTATCAAAAGGCTAAAAGTTATGACACCGAAAGATGAGCCCCTCAGGTCGGAAGGTGTCCAAAATGCTACTGGGGAAGAGCGGAGGGCAATTCCGAGTAGCTCCAGAAAGAGTGAAGCGGCTGGGCCAAAGCCGAAAGGACGCTCAGTTGTGGATGTGTCTGGAAGTGGAAGGAAAGTCCGATGCTGTAAAGAACAATATTGCATAGGAACCTGGAATGTAAGATCTATGAATCAAGGTAAGCTGGAGGTGGTCAAACATGAGATGACAAGATTGAACATCGACATCTTGGGAATCAGCGAACTAAAATGGACAGGAATGGGCGAATTTAATTCAGGAGACCATTATATATACTACTGTGGGCAAGAATCCCTTAGAAGAAATGGAGTAGCTCTCATAGTCAATAAAAGAGTGGGAAAGGCAGTACTGGGGTACAACCTCAAAAACGACAGAATGCTTTCAGTTCGAATCCAAGGCAAACCATTCAACATCACAGTGATCCAAGTCTATGCCCCAACCACTGATGCCGAAGAAGCTGAAGTTGACCGGTTCTATGAAGACCTACAACACCTTCTAGAACTAACACCAAAAAAAGATGTCCTTTTCATCATAGGGGACTGGAATGCTAAAGTAGGAAGTCAAAAAATAACCGGAATAACAGGCAAGTTCGGCCTCGGAGTACAGAATGAAGCAGGGCAAAGGCTAATAGAGTTTTGTCAAGAGAACACGCTGGTCATAGCAAACACTCTTTTCCAACAACGCAAGAGACAACTCTACACATGGACATCACCAGATGGTCAATACCGAAATCAGATTGATTATATACTTTGCAGCCAAAGATGGAGAAGCTCTATACAATCAGCAAAAACAAGACCTGGAGCTGACTGTGGCTCAGATCATGAGCTTCTTATCGCAAAATTTAGGCTTAAATTGAAGAACGTAGAGAAAACCACTAGACCAATCAGGTATGACCTAAATCATATCCCTTATGAATATACAGTGGAGGTGAGGAATAGATTTAAGGGATTAGATCTGGTAGACAGAGTGCCTGAAGAACTGTGGATGGAGGTTCGTAACATTGTACAGGAGGCAGCAACTAAAACCATCCCAAAGAAAAAGAAATGCAAGAAAGCAAAGTGGCTGACTGATGAGGCTTTACAAATAGCTGAGGAAAGAAGGGAAGCAAAAGGCAATGGAGAAAGGGAAAGATATAACCAACTGAATGCAGATTTCCAGAGAATAGCAAGGAGAGATAAGAAGGCCTTCTTAAATGAACAATGCAAAGAAATCGAGGAAAACAATAGAATGGGGAAGACTAGAGATCTCTTCAAGAAAATCAGAGATATCAAGGGAACGTTTTGTGCAAAGGTGGGCATGATAAAGGACAAAAAAGGCAGGGACCTAACAGAAGCATAAGAGATTAAGAAAAGGTGGCAAGAATACACAGAAGAACTATACAAGAAAGATCTTAATATCCCTGATAAATACGATGGTGTGGTCACTGAGCTTGAGCCGGACATCCTAGAGAGTGAAGTCAAGTGGGCCTTAGGAAGCATTACTAACGACAAAGCTAGTGGAGAAGACAGTATCCCAGCTGAGCTATTTAAAATCCTAAAAGATGATGCTGTTAAAGTGCTGCACTCAATATGCCAACAAATTTGGAAAACTCAACAGTGGCCACAGGATTGGAAAAGGTCAGTTTACGTTCCAATTCCAAAGAAGGGCAATGCCAAAGAATGTTCAAACTACCATACAATTGCGCTCATTTCACATGCTAGCAAGGTTATGCTCAAAATCCTACAAGCTAGGCTTCAGCAGTATGTGAACCGGGAACTACCAGAAGTGCAAGCTGGGTTTCGAAGAGGCAGAGGAACTAGAGATCAGATTGCCAACATTCGCTGGATCAGGGAAAAAGCAAGAGAGTTCCAGAAAAACATCTACTTCTGCTTCATTGACTACGCGAAAGCCTTTGATTGTGTGGATCACAACAAACTGTGGCAAATTCTTAAAGAGATGGGAGTACCAGACCACCTTACATGTCTCCTGAGAAACCTGTATGCGGGTCAAGAAGCAACAGTTAGAACCGGACATGGAACAACTGACTGGTTCAAAATTGAGAAAGGAGTACGACAAGGCTGTATATTATCACCCTGCTTATTTAACTTATATGCAGAGTACATCATGAGAAATGCCGGGCTGGATGAATCACAAGCCAGAGTTAAGATTGCCGGGAGAAATATCAACAACCTCAGATATGCAGATGATACCACCCTAATGGCAGAAAGTGAAGAGGAACTAAAGAGCCTCTTGATGAGGGTGAAAGAGGAGAGTGCAAAAGCTGGCTTGAAACTCAACATTAAAAAAACCCAGATCATGGCATCTGGTCCCATCACTTCCTGGCAAATAGAAGGGGAAGAAATGGAAGCAGTGACAGATTTTATTTTCTTGGGCTCCAAGATCACCGCAGACGGTGACTGCAGCCATGAAATTAAAAGACGCTTGCTTCTTGGGAGGAAAGCTATGGCAAACCTAGACAGCATATTAAAAAGCAGAGACATCACCTTGCCGACAAAGGTCCGTATAGTTAAAGCTATGGTTTTTCCAGTAGTAATGTATGGCTGTGAGAGTTGGACCATAAGGAAGGCTGAGCACCGAAGAATTGATGCTTTTGAACTGTGGTGCTGGAGAAGACTCTTGAGAGTCCCTTGGACTGCAAGGAGGTCAAACCAGTCAATCCTAAAGGAAATCAACCCTGACTGCTCATTGGAAGGACAGATGCTGAAGCTGAAGCTCAAATACTTTGGCCACCTAATGCGAAGAGAAGACTCACTGGAAAAGACCCTGATGCTGGGAAAGTCTGAAGGCAAAAGGAGAAGGGGACGGCAGAGGATGAGATGGTTAGATAGCATCACCGATGTAATGAACATGAATTTGAGTAAACTCCGAGAGACAGTGGAGGACAGGAAGGCCTGGCGTGCTATGGTCCATGAGGTCACGAAGAGTTGGACACGACTAAACGACTGAACAACAAATGGACTTTGAAGAAGCACGAGTACAGGGCGAAAGGGAAAAAAGAGCCAAAAGGAAGGCACATCAAGCAAACCCTCATCATGACCGTCTCCCACCCGGAAACCTATGCCCTCTTTGTGGGAGGTTGTGCGGATCCAGAATTGGCCTTTACAGCCACTTACGGATCCACTGTTAAGATTTTACCCTTGGAAGACAATCTTACTCGGCTACGAGTGATCGCCAATGATGATGAGTTCATGTAATTAAACAATTTTATTAATTATGTGAATGTCTTTGAAAATTCAAGCTGGTGCATGAAAGAAGTAGAAAGAAGAACCATGCCATATAAAATGTGAGATAAAAGATAAAGAGACCGTTGAAAAGAGAGAGAATTAAAGAAAGAATGGGCTCTTAAAACATCAAGTACAAGAAACCAAACGATTGCTGGGGTGGAGGGTTATTGCCAGCAGTTTGTAAAGACCGCCAGGGAAGAGTAAGATAGGAACTTAATGGGTTAATTGTGATTATAGAAAACACTCCCACATCTCAACCATATGCAATTCAGAGGTTGGCAGGAACTCTGCAGTGCCAAATGTGCAAGCAAGTTCATATGAGCAGAGAAAGGAAATTAGATATCCTGGAAGGGTTGTAAGTTTGTGCCTTGCTAGGCACCAATCAACATTTTCCACCAGCATTTGAAACCTAGGAGCCAGTGAAGGAGTTGCAAAAAGGGAAGTCACCTGCTTGATTAAGGTGCCAATCACTAGTTTTGAAGCCAGCTGGTGTTTTCAGATACTTAAAAAAAAAAACAGTTGCAATAGCACAGCATGCAATCACCTTAGCTTGGTGGAACCAAACGTCTGGATGCACAAGTTCATTCTGGACTAGCAGCCATAAGTGAGTCTTGTAGAATGTGTCAGGAGGAGCAGATGCGTGGATCAGGGGGAAGTGGGTGTAGCAAGCTTTAGCCCTCTTCTACTTTTTATTCAACAGTTGCTTCTTTTTCCCCATCCATCTCTCCTGATTTACCTTGTATTTACATCACTTAGATTGATTTTAACATACTGAAAAATCAGCAACAGCTGAATTGTAGGTGCAGCACCAACAGTCTGGTGGGGCCATGAACTAAAAGATCTTCAAAGGGATGGCTGTGCTTAGCATGTGGTAGGGAAACTAGCAATCCTGTGGCACTTTGAGGTCCAACAGGCTGATTATGACACAAGTGGAGACATTAGTTATTTATGGGCTGTAAGAATTTTTTTGTTTAAATGAAGGCAGGTCCAATCTGCCTTTTCTAGGACCAATCAAATTTGCACAAAAATGCTCCTAATTTTAACTTAAAGCCTGACTATCTAAGAGCATGCCCCAAGCTTGAAGTATGTGCTAGGTACTGTATGTAGACATGTGGAGCCAAGTTTGCTCCATGCAAGTCATAAAGTTATTAAAAAGGTAAAGGTTCCCCCACACAGTCGTGTCTGACTCTAGGGGCCGGTGCTCATCTCCGTATGTTAGCCGAAGAGCCAGCGTTGTCCGAAGACACTTCCGTGGTCATGTGGCCAGCATGACGCGCGCGGAACGCTGTTACCATCCCACCGAAGTGGTACCTATTTATCTCCTTGCATTTGCATGCTTTTGAATTGCTAGGTTGGCAAGAGCTGGGGCGAGTGGGGAAGCTCACTACGTCACGCGGCGCTCGGGTCTCGAACCGCCGAACTTGCAACCTTCCGATTGACAAGCCTGGTGTCTTAACCGCTGAGCCACCGCACCCCTCATAAAGTTGTTAGTAGTTAAATAAAGTTGGGAAGGCATGCAGAACTAAGCTTCTGAAATTGTCTCCAACTCCATCACCAGCAGTAGTCATAGGAGGCATCTGTACTTTCATCTGTGTAACCGAGTAACATATTGTGTTTATGTTTTTGTGTTTGTATGTGTACGTGTGTATGTATCTATATATATGTGCACTGGGAAGCACAAGGTGGTTTACATATGTTCTGCTCTGGGACACGTGAGCGGCAGGAAGGAATTTGGAAGGGGAGATCGGAATAAATCAAATGGGAGCAGTCAGCAGCATTCTGGGCCGCTGCCCATCTGCCTCTCCCATAGGGATGCATTGGGGGATATTTTTTCTCTGCAGACCCTGGGCAGACCTGGTCCATTTTTCAACTTGAACTTTCTTTTTCTGTCTTCTTTTGCCACACCAACTTTGGTCCTGTTCTGTTCAGTTTTCAGAGAATCAGTATGCTGATGGATATAAAAAGAGAGTCCCAAGCATAATCTCTTTACATAATCTCTTTCCAACAGAATGTTGGGTTCCCAGATCATAATAAACCATAGGATGGATTCCCACAATATGCTTAAGCAGGTTAGTGAATTAATCCATTGGGGGAGGGGCAATTACATAATGCATCGACCCATATTTTAACCAAATGACCTGGGCTCACAAAAATCATTAAGCCGCTAAAAAGAAAGACATAACAAATGAACAAATAAAGGTTTAACAAAATGAACCAGGCCTGGCATGGAGTGCAAATGCAGCTGCTAGCTTTGTACCTGACCAGGTGAAGTATCTTGGGTGAACTCAGCCTTAAGATGGTTTGTCTAATTTGGACTTTTGGACTTGCATGAATCTAGCTATGACTGCTTGCCAGCTGTGGCAGATAGTTCAGCCCTTTAGTGGGAACCCAGCCAACCCAGAAGCCGCAGTGGCATCAGAATGAAGTGATGTGTGTTACGACATCATCTGATATAAACGATGCAGGTTTCCAATGTATGTCATTTGCGCAATGACATCATGACATACTGTACGTGACATCACTTGCCCTCCTTCAGCACTTACCCATTCCAGCCAATTCTGGCAATGTGCAAACCCAGTCACCATAAGCCAGTCTTGCACCTGAAATGTTTAAGGACTGGAACATCATGGACAGGCAATACACGATCATCCAGATGTCCCCAAATTACAGTCCGCAATATCTCTCAACGCTGGCTAGCTGCCGGGGGTACTGAGATCCTGAGTCCTTTGCAGCAGGATGAAATGCATGGCCCAGAAACAGCAGCTCAGCAGCTCCTCCAGCTCCTCCCTGCTGGCTCCAGGCTGCACTTGATATGATCAGAGAGTTAAATACACTGAAGTGCTTAATGTCTACGGTGTACACACTCGCTCTTTCTTTCTGTGTAGAGAGCAGCATGCAGTTAAGTGCTGTTAAGCATTAAATGATTCATTAATTATACCCTCCCTCCCCCCTCCCCTCTCTCTCATGCTTTGGAGATGAAGTGTGCTATGTTAGAGCTATTAATAATGCCTCTGCATTCAGGCAAGCTGGCAAATGGGGGAATCTGGTACTCCAGCTAATGCAGGGGATTATAAATACATGCAGGCATTCCCTGAGCGTCTAAATTTACGGCATGTAATTAGCCCATATGTTTTGTCAAGAATCAATATTGCAGCTCAAAACTCGGTTTTCTTTTTTAAAAAGTGAATGAGCAGCTGCAGTCTGCTGATGGGCACAGGGGGTATGGGGACCACAAATGTTGGGAGAACTTCACCTCTCCATGATTATTAGTGATGACACCTAGTTAGGTTTCAGTAAAACAGGGTATCACATCCCCACCCCTTTCTGCTTCAAAGAAGCCTGCTTGAAGGGCAGCCCCCCCCCCCATAACTGGTACTTTCTTCTTCCTCCCGTAAGTGATAAGGAATCTTGGCTTCCGCCTTGTCTCTCTCAAGATACCTATTTGCAAAGCAGCAGCTGAACTATTAACTTGGCTTCGGAACTAGGCTTAATACATCTTCTCCTTCGCTTGAAGACTCTTCTATCAGCAACAGATCAATTGAGGATTCTCTGGCTGAACTGCACAACAATTGAGACTAGACTAAAATGGGATGGGTTGGTCAGCCTCACTATGTAGACCAAACCAAGAAATCAACCCCACACGAAGGCTAATACTCTATTTATTAATATTGGCTATAGCAACAGAATCTTGCAAGTCTGACTGTGTTTTACTCCCCCCCCCCTCATACTTGTGTGAATTAGGGAGCTTCTGCCTGAGTCTTTTGCACATGCCTTCTTCTTGTTTTGGGGCTTAGGTTTTGCCCCTTGTCACTTTAGTAATGGATCTGCTCTATCTCTGTCAAGGTCATCTTCCTTACTCTGCGGAATTGGTACCTTGGGGTTCAAAGCCTTGAAGGAACTCCAACATCCACCTAGCTTTGTGAAGAACAAAGCTTGTACCAGACCCTATTTTGGGTCGTTTAGAAATTTGGCAGCAAGCTAGGTTAGGTTATTAGTAATTAACCCGATTACAGATGCTGGATGTAGGGTCCATTGTTTTTAGGAGTGAGTTTGGCCAGCTTCCCTTTAAACTATTGGATCCAGGCTGGCCAGGACACTCTAATGATCACCCCTTACAGCTGTAATTTCAGTTGGGAGGGGGGGAATTTAGGTAGCTCATTAGGCAACGCCCTAGAAGCTTCAGCTGGTCCGAGCTTCTGATTGGTAAGGGAATGGGAAGTTTGTCTAATAAAATAAGGAAAGGAGAGAGCAAGAGAGAGAGTTCTTCAAAGGTCTTCAGCAGCAACAGAATACCTCTTATCATCAAAAGGGTTAGTATCCTCCAGCAACCTAACTAATATGCAGTTTTATCTCACTACGTCTGGGATAATGGATAAACAACAACTATCCAGATTCAAAAGGGCTAAGGAACTACAGTAAGTTTTAAGAAGATAGTTTTATTATTTTAACTGTTAACTTGCATACTATGTCTTAAAAAGAGTTTTGCCTTAGTATGTAAGTCTTAATCATATTTATTTAATAAAAATATATCTTATATGCTGGTGTTGGTAGTCAAATACATGTGGAATTGGATTCTACCCAGCCTGCCTAGTCACTTGGCTTATTACTACCAGAGGGGGTTATTGGTGATTAAGTTTCAAGGTTTTGGGGCTTGGATGGAGAGTCATCCTCGGAAATTCTGAGGTTCAGCCCAGAGCCCTCCCCCAGGCTTTCCCTAGGGCTGTGAGAGCATGCTAAGAGGGTGGTGGCAGCGAAGTTTGCCCTTGGGTTGGTGCCCAAGTTAAGAAAAAATTGGGTTGGTGCCCAAGTTAGGAACATCTGGATAAAGAAAGGAAAAAGGGGGGAGGCGCCCAGCCGGGAGGCCTGTGAGCTGGGAGGTAAAAGAAAGGGAAGAGTGAAGTCCCCCCCTCTTCCTCCCCCCGGAAATATATGACAAGCTTGTTCTGCAAACCAGGCCAACACAATAATCTACAGTATGCTTGATTTCTTTGGGCACAGCATCTTATGTGAATATAGCAATTGTGAGGGTTGTGAAACCAAAACCATGAGTACTAATACTACCTTTATTGTAAGGTTACGGTAACACAACCTTGCAAGTCTGAAAGCACGTCTCCCCTCCCTTGCCTTTACGTTCCAGAGAACTAGGGAGGGTCCCTTCTGAGATGCTTTCTCCACCCCCATCCCTCCTTTGGACTCAGATTTCTTTTATCAGACCATTGTCTAGGCTGTGGTTCTTCCTCCTTTCTCACAGGCCATTACATCAGGGTAGACTAGTGGCCACTCCACTTTTCTCAACCTGCTGGCCTCTGGGTTCCTTGAACTACAGTTCCCATCAATTACTTCTGGCAAAGTCAAAGGGATAATGGGTGCTACAAGCTCAAAACATACAGAGGACACCTCTCTGGGGAAGGCAACGCTTCCTGCCCCTTCCAGGTTTTAGTGGATCCCATCCAAGACCCATGTTGCACCAGCAATTCCTGTATGCGTTTAAAAATAGCAAGCCACAAAATTATAATGGGCACCAGGCACTGAGGATAATTGCGTGAAACCAAAATTTCAAAAGACTTTTAGATTACATCCTTTTCAACAAGAAATAATATTTTAGAAATGACCTCATTACATTTATGTTGTTGGAGATGCAGTGAAATTAATGCTTTATTTAAATGTGTTGTTCCATTTCGTTAAGAAGCAATTACATGCATTAACTGAGATTTAATATTTTCAATTCTGGACAAAGAAAATGGACTTATAGTCAAAAGACTTACTATTCAGCATCAGAAAGTCAAACATATGGCTCCAACTATTCAGTGGTTTGCAGAATTGATTAATATAGATCATCAATGGATGACTGTAATGAATCATGGCTTCAATTTATTGATGTCTGTAAATATACATCTTGTTTGCCTTTGTTTCTTTTTTCAGATTTTTTCTTGTTCTTTTATAATATTGTGTATTTTTTTCTTTTTTGTATTTAATTAATTAAAAAAACTCTTCAAAAAAAGGATAATTCTGTATAAGAGTAAAATGCTAGTTACACAATGGATTGTCTCTGGGACCTAGTGTGAGACTGCGTTTGACCCTTGGCTTGCTTGCAACACTAATGATATGGTTCAGAATTGTGTTGGAAATATAAACCCAAGGGAGACAATCTAACGTTTATGAATAATTGAGCAACTGGCAGAATACAAGGGCATGAGAACAGTCAGAAAAGTCTCTCCTTTTAACAAAACAAATTCTGTTAAAAGTGGGATGGCCTTCCCATTGAACACTCGCAAGCCCTTGTTCTTGTCCGAGGCCGGGCCTGGGGCCATGCTGCTAGTTCACTCAACCCAAGAGCACTGAACCAACTCTTGTCTTTAGCTGCAATACCAAGTTTCCCTCCTACTGGTCCTTAGCACTGACTGCCTCTTCCTCTTTATCCCATGCACAGCAACCAGCATGGCAGCCAATACCAACTGCGTAGGTAAGAATGCACGGCTCCAAGCCCCCAAATATGAAGAGGCATCAAAGAACCCCCACACATTTTCTCCTCCCGTGGCAATTCCTACCAAGCCCCAACTGTTGTTCACACAACAACCATCAGCAGTAAAAAGTAAAGGTGCCCTCAAGCCAGGCTTAATAACTGGGGACAGCCATCTCTCCTGTAGGACAAGAATACAAAAGTTGACACTAGTTTCTTCTGGGATTTGGGTTCCCCTGGCCCTGCATTTCATCCTACAGGTAGGAGTACAAAGGAGGAAAGGCTGGGACTTGGTGTTCCAACTGAGTTTTTGCATTTTGATGTGTTCCTATGTAGGTGGAGGAGAAATTCGCTGGATTTCCATTAAGAGCAACTTATTCAGTTGCACTCTCCTGAGGATTTTTGTACAATCGTTTCTTTTTTGTAAGTGCATATGAATGAAAATAATGCCCAAAGTGCAGTACTAAAGAAAAATTGCATGGGAAGTAAACTAGGGTATGAAAAAAATAGTACATGTTGGGAGAAATGCACGGTTGGGCTTAAAATTTGGAAACTGATCTGCAGCTGGGATGAAGCAAATGTACTATGGGAACAATATGGACTGTCTTGTCCTCTTCTAGTGCTTCTGTCCTCCATTATTCTTCAATCTTGATTCCTGGCTAACCCAATCCTACCTTTCTAGCTTATCCTGTGGTTTTGGCTTTGGTCTGGAGGACTGTCTGGTTCTACAGCTCCTGGCTTTCTACTGCAAATGACTACTTGCACTGACAACAGCTGAGAGCATTGACCTCCACAGCAATGTTTAAATTGACCCCCCACCCCCAAGATCATAGAATAGAACTAGATTGTAAGCACAATTAACGTTCTTTGAATTGGGACCGACATGAGCAGAATTCTCCAACCCTATCTTATGAAGTTTCTTGCTTGTGAATTCCAGCTTGCTTGTGGGTCCCCAAGGGCAGGATTTCCTAGATCAGTATGTCAGCAGGAAAATAACCTTGTTAGTTATACTGGGTATGACAGAGTCTCTTGAAAATTAAAAACTTAGGAATGATGGTAAAGAGTTTGATCTTGATTAATCTCATTGGAACTCTTTATGGCACAGAATGCCTTTTAAATCTATTTCAGCAAGTCATCAGGAATAGATCAGGAAGATAATTCATAGGTAGCACTCCCGTTCAGTACAATTGCACTATATTTTGTTGGAAAGATTGTAAGTGAATTGGCACATGTTACCCTCTTTGTTGGCAATGCCCAGTTAGTCCATTTGGCTTGTGAAGAAATTGGGAAAATTACTCAACAGGCTTTTATAATGAACCCTGCTGTTGGTTTATTGTTCATATTTTTAAAGTTGTATAAATCAAATATAAATCAGTGGAGCATAAGAAATTAATTCACTTCCTGTTAACTGCCAAATCTGATAATGCAAAAACCGAAGAATTAAAATTCATGTTTCATTGGAACAGAAGTATTTAGAAGTATGAGAGGTTGCCCTGGTTTAAAAATTGGCACAATACACAAAGAGGTTTGAAACCTCCCACAATTAAGGATAAATTTATTCAAGTCAGATCTCCATTTATTAGTTACAGTATATTATTAATGCTTTTCCTAAAACATTGCCTTTGCATGTACAAATGTGATTCTGGATAGAAATATTGAGTAAGTTTTTCTTTTCACATCATAAATAGATTCATATATATATTCATTTTTGTCTGGGCATTCCCATTTTTCCTTCTTTTCTTCAGTTACTTTTGTTTCTCTCATTGATTTATTGCTATTTTAAATTCTGTATTTTTTTCATTTTGCAAATAAAAATAAAATAAAAATGAGATTAGTTTAGCAGGTATTGGCCAAACTGTAATAGAAAACAAGAATAAGACAAATACAGAGAAATAGTACCTATATGCCCAGGACAATGTGTGAAATGAAAGCTTGCTTTTCCCTACATGCTGGTTCTAAACGATAGTTCCAGCAAAGCACTCAAACTGTTGACAAAAAGTGGCATCCCTCATTGCTTCTACAAGCAGAAGGTTCTCGCTGCCCCCTTGCCTGCCCTTACAGAAAGCATCTAGAGCAGAGCTTTCCAAAGTTTTCATGTTGGTGACACACTTTTTAGACATGCATCATTTCATGACACACTCTTACAGCAGGGCATAATTTCGTGACACGCTCTTACAGCAGGGCATAATTTCGCGACACGCTCTTACAGCAGGGCGCAAGGCAGGCACTAGGACCTGCGCAGAATCTCAGCAGGCTTGGAGGCAGCCAGGCACAAGGCAGGCCCTAGGACCTGCGTGGAATCCTGGCAGGGCTCGGAGGCAGCAGCAGCCAGGACACACCCAGACACTGCAGCCGACACACTAACATGTCCCGACACACAGTTCGGAAAGCACTGATCTAGAGGCTGTCTTCAAAAACTGTGTCTGTAGACCACACCATTCGCCAGCCAGGTGGGCTATACAGATCTTCACTGGCTGAGCCTTCTTCCCCCAAGCACCTGAACTATTTGGAGCTTCACAGCTTTTGGCTCAATGCAACAACACACAGCCAGAAAGGTAGGGAAGACCTTCAAATCATGGCATAGGGCCTGGTTACCTGAACAACGGTCTTTCTCCCAATGTTTCTGCCCCCACGCCGGTATGTTTGGACAGAGTGGCACATTCAAGGTCCCTTCTATTAAAAGTTGTCATCGTGTGGGACCTAGGAAGCACCCCCCACCCTCTGGAACAGCATCACCCCAGAGATATGGACGGCGCCCTCTCTCCTGGGGTTCCAAAAAGCCCTTAAAACCTGGCTTTGGTCCCAGGCCTGGGATTAATGTGTTGGGCAGGGGGCTGCTGTCTTTGTTTTAATGGCTCTGCAGGAAATTCAGGTGTTTTTCTGAGAGAGCACCTACTATTTGGAAGAGCCTTCCACTAAAGATCTGGATAGCAACTTCACTCCTGAGCTTCAGAAAAGCTTTGAAAACAGGACTGTTTAGAAGGGTATTCAGGGGCTGATATCCGGTCTTTGTACACCTACCCTCTGGAACAGCATATTAGTTTTACTTTTATTGTTGACACACACACACACACATATATATACACTGCTCAAAAAAATAAAGGGAACACTGAAACAACACAATGTAAGTCCAAGTCAATCACACTTCTGTGAAATCAAACTGTCCACTTAGGTAGCAACACTGATTGACAATCAATTTCACATGCTGTTGTGCACATGGAATAGACAACAGGCGGAAAGCATAGGCAGTTAGCAAGACATCCCCAATAAAGGAGTGGATCTGCAGGTGGTGACCACAGACCACTTCTCAGTTCCTACGCTTTCTGGCTGATGGTTTGGTCACTTTTGAATGCTGGCGGTGCTTCCACTCTAGTGGTAGCATGAGACGGAGTCTACAACCCACACAAGTGGCTCAGGTAGTGCAGCTCATCCAGGATGGCACATCAATGCGAGCTGTGGCAAGAAGGTTTGCTGTGTCTGTCAGCGTAGTGTTCAGAGCATGGAGGCACTACCAGGAGACAGGTCAGTACATCAGGAGACGAGGAGGAGGCCGTAGGAGGGCAACAACCCAGCAGCAGGACCGCTACCTCCGCCTTTGTGCAAGGAGGGACAGGAGGAGCACTGCCAGAGCCCTGCAAAATGACCTCCAGTGGGCCACAAATGTGCGTGTGGCTGCTCAAACGGTCAGAAACAGACTCCATGAGGGTGGTATGAGGGCCCGACGTCCACAGGTGGGGGTTGTGCTTACAGCCCAACACCATGCAGGACGTTTGGCATTTGCCAGAGAACACAAGATTGGCAACTTCTCCACTGGCGCCCTGTGCTCTTCACAGATGAAAGCAGGTTCACACTGAGCACATGTGACAGACGTGACAGGGTCTGGAGACGCCGTGGAGAACGTTCTGCTGCCTGCAACATCCTCCAGCATGACCGGTTTGGCAGTGGGTCAGTAATGGTGTGGGGTGGCTTTTCTTTAGGGGGCCGCACAGCCCTCCATGTGCTCGCCAGAGGTAGCCTGACTGCCATTAGGTACCGAGATGAGATCCTCAGACCCCTTGTGAGACCATATGCTGGTGCGGTTGGCCCTGGGTTCCTCCTAATGCAAGACAATGCTAGACCTCATGTGGCTGGAGTGTGCCAGCAGTTCCTGCAAGACGAAGGCATTGATGCTATGGACTGGCCCGCCTGTTCCCCAGACCTGAATCCAATTGAGCACATCTGGGACATCATGTCTCGCTCCATCCACCAACGCCACGTTGCACCACAGACTGTCCAGGAGTTGGGGGATGCTTTAGTCCAGGTGTGGGAGGAGAGGAGACCATCCGCCACCTCATCAGGAGCATGCCCAGGCGTTGTAGGGAGGTCATACAGGCACGTGGAGGCCACACACACTACTGAGCCTCATTTTGACTTGTTTTAAGGACATTACATCAACGTTGGATCAGTCTGTAGTGTTCTTTTCCACTTTAATTTTTGAGTGTAACTCCACATCCAGACCTCCAGGGGTTGCTTACATTTGATTTCCATTGCTTTTTGTGTGATTTTGTTGTCAGCACATTCAACTATGTAATGAACAAAGTAATTAATATGAATATTTCATTCAGATCTAGGATGTCTTATTTCAGTGTTCCCTTTATTTTTTTGAGCAGCTTATATTATTGGTTGATTTATTAACTTTAAAGTTATTGAGTTATGTATTCTGATTACTTGTTCATTGCCATGCATCCTCAAGAAATATGGTGGGAAATCGTAGGGGAAAAAAGTGGACCATAGCCAGATCAGCATCTCCATCAGAGTGTAGCAAGCCAGTCAGATGGGTTATTCAGGGGTCTCTGTGCTATAAATAAACCACCCTACCTTTTTCTTTTGAGTATCAACAATGCCTGAAAAAAGCCAGAAAAGCATTGGCCTTTTGCAAGTATCACTTTACTAACTGCTCGTTGAGTATCCCAAGGTCAAGACATGGGATAGGATATTGGATTTCAACCTGGCTTGGAACAGAAATCTGAAAAATCAGGCCACCGGGGTGCAGTGAGAGAGCTGCTTTAGGTCAGCTTTTTTTCTCAAGCAGTTTGCTTGCTTTGCATCAAGAAGAATGATACTTTCCTTTCCCCATTAGAAATAGGATAGGTGAGGGGAATGTAGCCACTCTGCATGCCTCTAGAATTGAGGTGATGGGAAGAAACAAATTCCTAGTAACTAGCTTAAATGAAGGCATTTATAAGAACAAGAATGGGGGCTATTTCTGCCACCATCTGGGGTCAACTCAAGCAGCATCCCCCAAAGAGTGAAACATCTCACCAAAGGACAACTGAAGAAACCAAACTGCGTAAAATTGACATAAGCTAATGTTAATGGGCCTTCATGCAAATTTAGAAAAGGGTGCCTACAATTCAAACTGAACATATGACATATCCCCAGAATGGGCAAGACCTGGATGCCTCCTGCTTGAGGTGGAACCTCAGGGATTTTGCTCTTTTGGTGACTCTCCCTCTTTAAATGGACTGAACAACCCTTCCAACAGAGTAACCTCCTCCAATTTGGTATCCCCCAAATGTGTTGGGTTTACACCTGCCAAAACTCCCAGCCATTGGTCTTGCTGGTTAGGAATACTGGGGCTTGTTGCCCCAGCTTGCTTGTTTGCCAATCAATCAATCAATCAATCAATCAATTCAACTTGTATGTTGCCAAACTCATGATGACTCTGGGTAGCATACAGATAAATTAAAAACAATCATGAAAAAGCAATGCATATCAAAATAAACTCAACAGATTATCAACCAAGGATGCCAATCAATATACTACT
This sequence comes from Charina bottae, assembly GCA_023362775.1. NCBI lineage: Eukaryota > Metazoa > Chordata > Lepidosauria > Squamata > Charinaidae > Charina > Charina bottae. Next base: position 164,197,666 of record JALMGJ010000002.1, read on the forward strand.
ACGCTTCCTAGAGACAAATTCACTCAACACATTTGGAAGGTGCTAGATTGGGAAGTCTAAAGTAAAGGGCCAGCTTTTATAAAAGTAGGTGAGATGGCCATCCTACCACTGATGCACCATGAATAAGTGACACATGTATACATGAGGCATTTTCCCCCTTTATATTTTCATTGGCATTTCTTGTTCCCCTCAGAGGGGCATCTAGGGAGTTTCAACCTCTCAACAACCCTGGACACTTCCTGGATCAGCAGGAATCTGAATTTGACCTTGAACAATGCCAAGCTTCAAACTGGGTCAAACAGTATGAAGAGCAACGACAACAGTGTTTCAAAATGTTGGATGCCATTTGTCATCTGAAGTAATCCTACTTCTTCCTAGGACTCCTCATAGGCCTGGCATTAGCAGTTGAGTAGGAAATTTGCTGTTGGGTCACAGCACATGATCAGGAGCCACAGCTGCATTGACCATTGTGCTGAGCTTCTTTCTTATGGCAAGTAGCTTAAGGTTTTCCAAAATGAGGTTCCATCAAAGGCCATCAAAACAGCTGCTCCAAACCACTTTCCATTAAGTAAATCTCTTGCTTTCATTGGATAAGCCTGATACAAACAATTAATCTTGAGGGAAGCCACCAGTTGAGAGCATTCTTGACCAAGAAGGAGGTGAAGATGCCCTCATGTTGAGTTTGAATACTAGTGACTTTGTAGACATCAACATGTCATCTTCTTGACAACGGTATGAAAGTGATTTGCCATTGCCGCCTTATGGGATGTTTTCTTGATTTCCAAGTTTAGCCTTTGGCCCTGAATTTCTCTGGTAGTCTCCCAACCAAATATTAACCAGATCCAACCCTGCTTACAGCTTTTTGTTTTGTTTTTGGCTTGTTTTTTTTTTTTTTTTTGAGATCAGCCATTGTTGGTGAAATACTGCTGCCTGCTAGAAGAACCTTCTCTACCCCAGTTCCATCTCCTTATTCCCTTCTAGTGTTAAACAAGCCTTCAAAATGCTACTACGTCAAATAACAGGATGATCACATGAAAGGAATGTGTGAAATACCTCTCTGATTTAAGATATAGTGACTCGAGAAATTGGATCATCTCTTTTGCAGGACATCCCTACAAAGATGGCCACGTGAAGATAATGTTCTATCTCATAAGTCTGTCAAAGTTCATTCCTTATATTTCAATGGTGATGATACTGTGACTCTTCCAGATGCTGCTGAACTACAATTCTCAGCAGCCCCAGCCAGCAAGACCTGATAAGTTATAGGCTCCCCAACTGTGGCTCTAGTGATGCTGTTCTCAAGGGCCGCTCAATCCAAGCCTAACAAAACCTCAAGGGATCTTGACGTTGACTCTCCATAGATTGCCTGGTCAATCTTCCCATATTATAAGATGCATTTGTGTTCAAATCACGTATCACAGCAATTATTTTTTTCATTTTCATTGAGAGGTATCAATGATCTTCTCAGAATTGTATGCAAAGCCTCGCACTTTGTTGCCCTCTGCTTTTGATGTCCTACATATAGGAGGGGAGGTCCCCTGCCTGTTGCACATGCACTTTGTTTCCAGTGCTCAGAATCCAGTAAGATGTTTCTAGCAACCCAGTATGCTGTTTCCTGGGAACCTCTTGGCAGGGAGGAGTCAATCTCTGCTACCCAGAAAAACAGATGGCCAGCTCAGCCTTTTACAGAACTGTATTGGTTGTGCCAAACACATTGAAATTCTGGACCATTGTAACCCAGATTTGTTCAAAAGTACATCTGGGTGAATTGCCTGGTTCTACAGAAGAGGTCTGCTTTGCATGGAGTGCTTTTGCACATTCTGATATTGCTTACAGATTGAGGGCGCCTTTCAGAGGTCTCCATTCAATGTGGGGATGTTGAAAGGATTAAACGTATGGCATGTAGGATGTTAGGGACAGTAATGGAGACCTTCTCTCCCTCCCCCCCAGCCTCCAGTACCCATATATCCAAGAAACAAATGGAGAATGTCTGAATATGGCAAAAAGTAACTCTGCCTGCAAGATCTAGTATGACCAGAACGTTGACAAGGACTTCTGGAATTACTATTGGTTTTGAGAATAAGCTAGGAATTAGTTAAGAGTGGTGTGGTCTGCAAAAAATAAAACTCTTAATGACTAGAACAATCACAATGGATGTGGGGAGATTTGCTTGGCCAGTGTTATAGTTAATTATTTGAGAGATAATAGATAACTAATGTGATAGATAACTGTTGGGTAAGGGACAAGGACCCATAAGTTGGCATACTGTATCTAAGTATTGTACTTTCCAAGTCCTTAAGACTAGACTTGTTTTGCAATTTCAAATGAAAAGCTAGAATATCCAGATTTCTGGGTTTTTTTCACTTATGTGGATGGAGCACATTGCATTGTAACAGGTGGCCTTATACCAAAGGTTCATAGTTCAAAGATTTCCAATGTGAAGGTACAGTAGCACACATGAAATCTATACTTTTAATAATTTTCAGATAAAGATTGTGCTGTTTCCTGACATCCAGCATGATTCTGAGAATTTCTGCACTACGTGATTCATTCCTTCTCCCTCACACATTCTTCAAATGCAGCCACGATGATATATGAATAAATTAACCTACAGGGTCAGGGACTTTTGCAGATACTTAAGAGATGCCCTTTGACACCCACGTTCATTTGCATGGCTACACCAACGACAAGAATAACTGAACAGATGTGAAGAAGCATCTTGACATATTCCTCAGGGAAAGGGGGGTGGGGTGTCAGGAGGAAGGAGAGAAAACACAGCCAGAAATGTATGATTCCCCAGTGCTCATGCCACAATCAATCTGTCAGCTTTTAAAAGATGCTGCAAAATATGCTGGTTTGGTGACACAAACTGAAATTGCTACCTGTCAGGCATTTAGACCATTTGTAAATTTCACAGGATTTCTAGGCCATCAACTGCACATCAATTGGGGTGAGCACCGCTGAGTGTGCGATGAAACCCCCATCAATGCAGCATCACTTAGAGATCCTGGTCCAAGTTCCCCTTGGCTGCCAATGCCTGTTCCCACTACAGCATATAAACAATGAGAAAAGTGAAGAGGCAAGGCAGCCTTCTCCACTTGTTTTCTGTTCTTGACAATGGCAATGTGCAGTGAAAGACATGACACATCTAGGGCACTTGGGGATGGGATTGAGGAAGTCTTCAGAACCGGCTGTCAGTGTTCTGCCACCAAAACTATCACTAGAGAAGAGGTCATCTCTTCCTACTTTTCAAAGGCTGAATATAAAAGCAATAAAAAACGCACCATTTCACAGCATTTCAGTTCACTTTTTCCACTTGTCCAAAAGAAAAAAGTAAAGGCACCCTGTAGTTGAGCTTGGCTCTGGCAACGACATCCATGTAGTTCCTGGCAATGTTTGGAACTGGTTTGCCATTGTCGTCTTCTAGGATGTTCTTATGCCTTCTCTGTCCAGCCTATCGCTCTGGAATTCCCAAGTGGCTTTCCCCATCCAAGCTTGACCTGGCTTTACCTCTGAGATCAGCCACCAAGTGCTTCTATTTGGCTGTTGACTCTCATTCAGTGTGGTTGAGATTCACACAGGAGCTTTCGCTTGTAAATCGATTGCATCGACCCGCCCCACCTGGTCAGGCAGAGAGGGCATGCTACGGACCCCGTCTACAAGAAAGTGCCGTCTGGCGGGGCCCAGGAAGCGGGCCTTCTCTGCAGTGGCCCCCGCCCTCTGGAACACTCTTCCCCCAGAGGTGAGGCAGGGGGAAAGCCGCCCCCTCTCTCCTGGCCTTCCGGATAAAGTTGAAGACCTGGCTCTGCCATCTCGCTTGGGGCGGGAAGGGGAGTAGTCATTCTTGGGGATGGCTGGTGCCTTAAAGTGGTCCTCATGTACACATGAATTGAATTAGAACTTTTTACTGCCATCTGGATTTTATCTTATACTTATATTTTATATTTATATGTTATGTATTAATTATGGTTTTATTTTATTTTAATTTTTTAGCTCTATTGTAAACCGCCCAGAGTCCCTCTTTTGGGGGGAGATGGGCGGTGATGAAATTTGATAAACAAATAAATAAATTAAAATAAATGCCATGGTGGCATCAGCCACCCACTGTGGCTCTATTTCTGTATTCAGTCACACAGGGAAAAATTGACTTAACCTTCTACCCCTTTCTGCTTTTTCCCATTTCAACATCCAAGGGTTAAGTTGTGCTGAATCTTCTAATTAACAGCCTAGCTCTCCTGCTACAGCAGCCCTTTTCCACACCACCTACTCTAGCCCAAGCTCAATTGGAGCCATGTAAATACCAAGAATTTGCATGAAACAAGAACACACATATTGGCAGCCTTCACCAAGAAATCACTGCACCTATAAACACAGGTGAACCACTTGAGCCACTTAAAAGTTTTAGATTTCAACTTACATCAACCCACTGGATTTGTGGGAATTGTGAGAACTATCATTCAAAATAGCTGGAGAGCACCAGATTGTCCATCTCTGATTTGAAGAACAACTGGAATCCAAAACACATTCCATTGTGTTCATTATTTGGATAGCTAGTTGCAGGAAAGATGGAAGGTTAGCAAAATGCTGGCCCTGAGTAGCTGCATATATTTATCACAGCAGGGTTGTTGTGAACACAAAGGAGGGGAGACATGTTCATACAGGCTATTTAGACAGATGGCTACCTTGGACCACAAATTCTGGGAGGCAGGAAGAGATCCACATGCAAACACATAATCTGCCCCAGCCACCTAAGCTTGTTGGTTGCGTTTGGGTGTGTTGGACGGCACAGATTCATTGCTAGTTTTAAAGTAGCACTGTTTTTGTACATGAAAGGAACCACCTTAGCCTTTGCCTCAGGAAGCCAAATATCTCTGCCTGGCCTTCATGGAGATGATAAATTAAGTAGGGCCAACAAGCTGACTGAAGCCCTTCTTGTCCCTAGAATATTATAGTTTGATACGTTTCAGATTTAACTTAGCTGTTGCAAAACAGCTGCTACTTGCCCTTGGGGAACTGGGCACTTGCAGAACGGTTAATGTTTCCTTATGATCCATATAAGCAAAATGTTTTTCAAAGATTGGCAGAGGCTTCTTGCACTTGGCAGCACCAATGTGAGCTAATATACATTACCTCCATACCAAAGATTATGTGCAGAGACATAAGAAGCTGAGTCAGGCAGACAGGTCTGGCCCACCTCACCCAGGACTGTCAACTTTGATTAGCAGACTCTCCCCAGCTTTGCTTCTATCCTTGGTCCTGTAACTGGAAACTGCTTAGCTAGAAAAGCCAGAGATGTGCTCTGCTATCAAACCAACATCATTCCCTGTTGGCAGGGATCATAAAAATCACTGGGAGGAAAACAGGGCTAATGGCAGGCAACTCAATATGCATTTTAGATGAACTTTTCATGGAGCCCTCTGTGTTCAACCAAACATCCATCTCTGGGTTAGTTCTAAAAACGTGCCTGCTTTAAACATTAAGCAAATAAAGCCTTTTGCAGCCTGAAATGCTGATCTGCATTTTATCTAGGTCTGAAGATGAACATCCATCCATCCAGGCATATACAAGGAGAGTTTGCATACACAGGCATACAATAGAACAACATTTTTGAGTACAGAATGGGGGAAGCGAAGAGCTAAATAGGGCATTGACGGCTCATCCTCTAAATACAAAAAAGCATGTTTACCCCATGTGTACATGAACTGCCAAATCTAGGATTTTATTGCAATCTCCACATGCTTTCTATCTCTTCAATCCTTTGAATATTGTTAAGGTACAGTGACTTGCTGTTCTTTAATCTCTCTCACTCAACTAATCTTCAGGATGCTGAAAACTGAGATAGTTTTGAAAAGCTGCCTCCCTTTTCACTTCCCACTAGCAAAGGGTGAACTGGGAGGCCCAGACTGGATATTGGCAGTGGCCTTTCTATTCCTCTCTACCATCCTTAACCTCGAGTGGAGGTGCTTAACTTCCCAACAGGAAGAGCTGCACAGCAACAGAACAGTCTTTCTATGGAATTTGTGGGCTCTCCACCTCGGAAAGTTTTTAAGAAGGGAGAGGTCAGCCACCTCTCGGGGATGGTTTAATTCATTCTCCTGCACACTGTTGAAGGTTGGACTACAGGAGCTTTGTGGCCCCTTCCAATTCTACAATTCTGTGATGGTTCTAAGCAAGAATGCTGCTGGTTGATGGGGCAGTGATTCCTTGCCAGCCAAGTCACACCATTCCCTTGTCTCCAAAATAGGTGCTTGATATACAACCACCTTCCCTAACCTGCTACCTGTTGGCCATGTGGGGACGACAATTAACACTTGTTTAAGAAGAGTCATGAGATTGGGGTGGGTAAAAATTGTATAGAAAGTGTGTTAATTAATCCATTAATAAAACAGGTATTGGCAGCAGTGCTCCTAGGGTTGAAGAGGCCCAGGATGAGATGTTCTTTGTCCCCAGTCCCAACACTCCTGGGTATCCAACTGCCTATAGCTTCTTCCTCTCCCTCACTCTTGCCCACTCTTGTTCTTTCTTTCTTCCTCCTTGGCACATTCTCTCTGCACCCCTCACTATTTTCCCCTTCAACATGTATATAGATTTGGGTGTACCACAGTCAAAGCCACGGTCGTAGCCAGCATTCTCATTTCTTCAGAGGACTTCTGGGTGAAGGGAGGGGAGAAAGAGGAAGGAGACAGGACAGAACTTTGCTGGTTTTTTTTTAAATAAAAGAAAAAGATGCAGGGTGCTGAATTAGAGAATGCTGGATTGTGGCTCCATAGCCTTATGTTGGCATCAAAAAACGCATCCCAATTTAGTCGTAATGTAAATCGGCCTTCTCAGCTTAGCAACTTCAGGGGCCTGATGCCATGCTGCCCACATCAACCAGAGCAGTGATTCTGGAAGCCGCTAGTTTGGGAAGGATGATGAAGGACATCTTTCTGGGAGTGGAGAAAAATGATTGCTATGGCCCTGTCAGCTTTTCTTAGGTAGTCTGGTGTGCTGTTTCCCTTCATAAACACATCTAGAGAAAAAAGAGAATTAGAGAGCCCTACACACCATATCTTTCTAGTCCAGGGTGGGGAAATGAAATGCAGTGATGAAGAACCTGCCCTCTTTCTCTATTTCCTCAGTTCTCCCTCCCTGCTGAACTGCATTTTGGAGTGGCATGGAACTGTTTGGCAACCCCATGTCATCCTACTGCCGCTCTCTGCTGCTATTTTTAGACCCATTTCCGACATTGATTGGCAATTATCACAGAGGCCAATCATCACATCAGGGGCGCCAGAACGGGCTGGCTAGAGTTCCCTTTGTGCATGCACAGATGTTGGCCGAAGAGGCAAGAATTAACAGCCACTGTGCCTCCCTCCCAGGATGTAATTAATGAATTAAGCAGAACTGAGCTGAAAGTCAGCTGGTTGGCACAGCCACCCAAGTTGGGCCACTACTTCAGAATTACAAGGCAACTGGGAACCACACACACATGCTGCAAAAGTAGATGCTACAGCCCCCACATTTAAGTGTTTAGACACATTTAATCAATGTTTTTAGTATAATCTAAATATACATCTACATACAAATAAAGAAAAAATACCTTAAATTCTCAGCTGCTTTCCACTCCAAACAAGTCAAGCTAATTAACCCCCTTTCAGGAGCTTGATTCACATAGCATGCCAAACCTTAAACTGGATTAACAATACATCACTGCTGTATTCACATAAAATGCTGTGCCCAAACAAATAAGCCATGCTAAGACAATGGGCTGGATTCCCACAACACACTAAATGCCTTAATGCCCAAACTCATTTTAGCCTAATCTGGCAAACTCTGTGAATCTTACCACAATGTGAGTAACCACAGAACCTTTGGCAATTTGCTGATGAAGTCTTCCTGTGCTTTGGCTCTTTACAACTTTAAGATCTCAAAATCTATGCCGAATGGACAGGCAAGTCCCCACCCTATAGGAGCTGCATCATTATCCTGGTGAAAACACGGGATCTGGATATTAGCATAGGAAGTATCCATTTGGTAAGCTTATTTAACCATATTGCTCAGGTGGAATTCTTCTGTATTGCAAGTATATACAGCAGGGCGAAATGAAAGCAAGAGGAAGAAGAGAATATGCACGTCTGTTTCACACTAGAGGGAAAGATGCTTCAGAACACACATGGGAGAGTACCTGTACAGCACCTGTTGGCAATTCCTTAAACCAATTAAGTCTTGTCCTAGGATTACGTTGCAGCTGCAAAGGGCTGCTGCATGATCTTTGGAAAAGACACAGCTGCCTTAAGAAGTTGCCGACAGCTGCTTTGTGAGTGCCCCTATGACCTCCAATGCACCTTTCCCCTTTCAAACCTGAAGGGCTGCACAGCCCTGCTTCTCACATTACAAGTACGGCACTGACATAGTTATAATTCAAATTTATCACCGCCCATCTCCCCCAACGGGGGACTCTGGGCGGTGTACAAAATATCAACAATTAAAACCTATGAACTTAAGTTACAGCTAAAACAATATAATCAATAATAGATAAAAATCGAAGAATGGTAAAATCGTATATGAGAGGAGGACATTATGGGGCCAGCCAACCCAGGAGGAACTATTACCTCCCCTGTCCCAGTTATAGGATGTACCATGATTATGTGAGCATATTTCATTCAGGCAAAGGATTTCCTATTTTGGTGCCCAATGCTACTCTCAACAGCAAATGTAGGAGTGCTTAGGGTAAATAGGGTGCATTCAAAAATCTGTTCCGCTGCAAAAGCATCTTCTCATAAAATTGCAACATTGAATACCCATGGCTGAATGCTTGGGACTTGGAGGGGGAAACGGGAAGTGAGGAAGTTACTTGGTTCTGCAAGCTCATAAGAGTTAAAAGGGCCACTATAATTCAAACACTCCTACAGATAAAACACAAGTCTCCTCCAGTGGGCCTATGGTATCCACCAACAGAGGAGTTTCCCTGCTGCCCCTCTGTAGGATTTGCTTCTTTGGTCTTGCCCCAGTTTTTAATAGAGACAGTAAGTCCTTGGGACCTCTCTACACGTACTCGCCGATCAGTTAACTGATAAAAAGTTGAGTTACTCTAATACAGTGCTTCTCAACCTTGGCAACTTTAAGATGTGTGGACTTCAACTCCTAGAATTCTCCAGCCAGCATTCTCCATGCTTGGAAAGGTAGAAGGAAAGAGAAAAAGAGGGCGACCAGACACAAGGTGAATGGACTCAGTTACAGTGGTGATGGGTGCAATGTTGGAAGACCTGAAGGACCAGACTGGGGACAGATTGTCATGGATAAAATTTATCTATGTGGTCGCTAAGAGTTGACACCGACTTGATGGCACATAATCAATCAGTCAATATGTAGATGAAGAACTAATCCAGAAACAAATGGGACAGGATTTCTAGAGAGTTGGTGATTCCTGATTTTTTTAAAATTTTGATTCCCCCATCTGATGCCTTCTCAAAGTGCTGAAGCCTACTCCTTTAATCTTCCATTCTTGGATGCTAATAGACTCCTAAAGATCTGGAGAGCACCAGGATGGAGAAGGATATTTTCTAAAAGTCCTGTTTTTCTGGTAAAAGTGAAAGGGATTCCATCAGGGATAGAAGTTTGCCTCTGTTAACAGATTGTTGTTGTTGTTTATTCGTTCAGTCGTTTCCGACTCTTCGTGACTTCATGGACCAGTCCACGCCAGAGCTTCCTGTCGGCTGTCACCATCCCCAGCTCCCCCATGGTTGAGTCCATCACCTCCAGAATACCATCCATCCATCTTGCCCTTGGTCGGCCCCTCTTCCTTTTGCCTTCCACTTTCCCCTGTTAACAGATACCTTTTGTGAAATAACTATTGAGAAATACTTCAGTAGATATTATGGAAACCTGCTGCTCCTGCTTTCTGCCCAAATTCTCAATGTGCTTTTTTAAAAAAATATTTCTAGTTCTTCAACAATTTGAGTTTTTTTCCAGCTCTAGACACATAACTTTCTATTATGCACAGAAAGGAAGACAAATATGCAGTCCTGTGCTTGGTAAACTAAGGTATATAAGCCATTCTGCACAAGCATACCATAGAAAGAAAGAAAGAAAAAAAAAGGGGGGGGGAATACAGAATCAGGATCAGAATCAGAATCACCCTAACCCTATGGATGGGAGGCCACATGGAAGCCCTAGACGTAAGGCTAGACTGGAAAGTTCAAAAAATCCCAGAAGGCGGCACTGGCTAACCACTTCTGCATTGTTGCCAAGAAAATTATTTGGACGTCTCAATGAAATCATCTGGATTTCATCTGAAATCACTCAAGGAAGACTTTATATGGCAATAATGGGGATCAAACTGTAGACCAATTATGTTATTAAACTATATGACAAAGCATTACATGTGTCCTGTGTACCTTTCATCCATTATTGCACTGCCTGTGCCAAAAGATCTGAACATTGGCTCCTGGGACTAAGCGCTGGTGACCTTGACTCAGCTTAACCCCCCCCCCCCCCGGCCCTCTCCAGTTGTTCTCTGCTCTTTTAAAAAATAAACAAGCACAAAAGTGCCCATGGAATCCATCAGCAACAGCCATCCGGAGCCTCCTGAGTACAGCAGGTAATGATGAGCCCAGCTGTTCGCAGCACATTCCTTGGAGATATTCAGATGCCCTTCCTTATTCCATGAGATGCAGAGCAAACAACAAAGCAGGAGGGGCCGGTATCTGGCGCTCCCAGCTCTTGCTGGAGAAGGCAGTGCTCCCTCCTCTAGCCAGAAGTGAGACCAGCTGGAGAAGAGCACATGAGCTGGGAGAAGTATTGAAACAGATTGTCAAAAGCTTCCCCTTGGTGCTACAGAAAACAGTCTATGCACGGTTGCAAACAATGTTGGGAAATGAAGCTGGGCCCAGTGGGATTTCATCCTGTGCCTGACTTAACTCCCTCCTCCTTCCTCTCTCTGCTTCGGTTTCTGTCAACAATTCTGCCATTCTCTCTCATATGGCTGCAGGAGCAGACATCATTCAGCTCCAGTGAGGTTGGCTTTTAAAGAACTAAGCCCTGGCAGGGGAGGTGGCAGGAAGCCTTTTTTATGTAGCTTTCGTACACCAGCTTTGCCTAAAGCCACATGTTATTTGGCCTGTTGGCTATTTTCAGTTTTTTTTTAAAAAAAAGTACTTGTATTCCATCTGGGATGCTCACATTTTCTGGAGCAGGAATTCAAAATTCAGGGGACATCTGGATGGGTTTCCAGAACTCAGTGGCATAGAGAATTGTTTGACAAGATGAGTTACTGGTAGCTATGAAGACTTGAGAGGAGGGAGTTAGTTAATTTTGACTCCACCCTTCCTCCGAAGATCTTAGGACTTCATACTTGATTTCCCTATGCTTATTTTTTTCCTGACAACCATCTTGAGAAGCTGATGAGTTACCCAAATGAACCAGTGGGCTCGGTTCTCCCAAATGAATCCAACATCCAAACTTGGGAGGGAGGAGATTATTGTCTTCCAAATATAGGATTCAGTCCCAGCCTCACTGGATTAGGAGCGATGGGAGGACGATGGATTCCCAGACTCACTTTAAGCAGGATTCCCATTTTAAGAAAGAGTCAGATAAACTGGAAAAGATTCCAAGAGGCACCAAGAATGCTTAGGAGACATTGAGGGAGTTGTACTCTTAACTTTCCACATTCTGTTTGTGTTTTAAAATTTTGTTAATCGCCTTGAGTGCATGCCAGAACAGAAAGGTGAGATATAAACCCAATCCAATCAGATCAGATAAAATCAATCAATAAGGGAGTACTATGAGGAATTAGAGTTAGAAGGGGCTACTCAGGCCACTGTGTTCAACCCCATACTCAGTGTAAGAATCAAAACAAAAGCATTAGAGACACGAGTCTCCAACCTCCACTTTGTTGTTGTTGTTGTTCAGTCGTTTAGTCGTGTCCGACTCTTCGTGACCTCATGGACCATAGCACGCCAGGCCTTCCTGTCCTCCACTGTCTCCCGGAGTCTACTCAAATTCATGTTCATTACATCGGTGATGCTATCTAACCATCTCACCCTCTGCCGTCCCCTTCTCCTTTTGCCCTCAGTCTTTCCCAGCATCAGGGACAGGTTCCCTTGTCCTTCTAGAGCAGTGCTTTCCAAAGTCCCGCCGTTGGCGACACACCAACAGTAGCGGCGTGCGCGGCGGTGGCAGCTGTGGCCTCGTGTGTGGCACTAAAACCTGGAAGCGCTGATGGCGCGCCGGTGGCAACATGCCATCAGCACTTCCGGGTTTTGTCGCAACACACTAATGTGTTGCGACACAGAGTTTGGAAAGCTATGTTCTAGAGAGATTGAAGAAATTGAGACAGCTTAAGGGTGAGCCCTAAAACGTTGTCCAGATCAGGAAACAGATTACACAAGACTAGAACTATCCTTTATTGATATAGAATTATTATATATTAAAATAGATATATTTAGATTGATACAGATATATATTGATTGTTTTTTATTGTATTGTTTTATTGTATTTTAACTAATATTTTAATCCTGTTTTATTGTAAACCGCCCAGAGTCGCTCTCTCAGTGAGATGGGCAGTGACTAAATTAGATGATAGATAGATAGATAGATAGATAGATAGATAGATAGATAGATAGATGATAGATAGAGGCTATAGTAACAGAATCTTGCTAGTCTGAGTCTCTTTCTAAGACTTTCCCTTTGCTCTGGACTTAGAACATACTTATGCACCTGTTGTCTTAACAGTTTCTGGAAGGTTTCTCCAAGGCCATCTCCATGGTTCCCTACATTGTGTGATATGTATGTGTGGATATGATGGCACCCTTCAAATACTTAAAAGGATGTAAATGGAAGAAGGTCAAGACCTTACTCATCTATCATATCTCTCATCCCTCAGGACAAGATGGTGAATAATGGATTAAAGTCACAGGGGGAAAAAATCAACTTCAGTGTTGGGAGACCTTCTTAACCATAGGACCAGTTCATCAGTGGAATTAGCAAATGAGGGAGGTGATAGAGCATAGCTTTCCAAACTCTGTGTCGGGACACGTTAGTGTATCAGCTGCAGTGTCTGGGTGTGTCCCGGCTGCTGCTGCCTCCGAGCCCTGCCAGGATTCCGCGCAGGTCCTAGTGCCTGCCTTGTGCCCTGCTGCCTCCAAACCTGCTGTGATTCCGCACAGGTCCTAGTGCCTGCCTTGTGCCTTGCTGCCTCCAAACCTGCTGTGATTCCACGCAGGTCCTAGTGCCTGCCTTGTGCCTTGCTGCCTCCAAACCTGCTGTGATTCCACGCAGGTCCTAGTGCCTGCCTTGTGCCTTGCTGCCTCCAAACCTGCTGTGATTCCACGCAGGTCCTAGTGCCTGCCTTGTGCCTTGCTGCCTCCAAATCTGCTGTGAATCCGCACAGGTCCTAGTGCCTGCCATGCCCTGCTGTAAGAGTGTGTCGCAAAATGATGCCCTGCTGTAAGAGTGTGTCGCAAAATGATGCATGTCTAAAAAGTGTGTCACCAACATGAAAAGTTTGGAAAGCTCTGTGATAGAGTCATCTTTGCTGAGAGAGGTTAGACTGCCATTTACCAAGAATACTTTAATTTGGATTCCTCCATGGAACCAAATGTTGGACTTGAAGACTTCAATGGTCTCATCCAAGTCTATGATTTTCCATGCAGCAAAGCAGAACTGTATAACCTTTTTTTTTTGTCAAGGGCTCCACTTGTTCATTGAACATATCAGAAGCCACAAGGAGAGGGATGCAGCCAGGACAAAAGCTAAATTGGTTTTGATATCATTACAATGTAAATGTAATTAAATTTGCATTAATAAAGTATAGTCAATATGATTGTTTTCCCACATATTTAATTATTTCCCTCTTCTGTTGTTAAACACTAGTATTCAGCAGCAAGTTTGGGAAGGGCTACAACCAAGACTTTTCAGGGGCTGGGACCTCAAAGGAAACTTTCCACTGTCTGACACAATTTGTGTACAGAATAATTCTTCTGAAATGCCCTTCAAGATCTGAGCAGACTTATATGGAGCAGAAGAAGAGAAATGTAGATGTGTTGATCAAGAAAATAATATTTCCGCACTGGGTGTCTTTCAAGAAACCACACATTATGTTCTCTATGTTTACACCATCTACAGTAAGGCTATTGCTGATTGGGAGAAAAACTTTCAGGAAATTGTGTCTTGCGTAGGAGTCAAAAGATAGTTGTAAATAGTTATTGGCATTGGAGCTCTGGAAGTGACAATCTGGCAGCATTTAAAATCCAGTCTTTTCCCAGCTGACCTCTACAAGCACACAGAGGAGAGAGATTTTCATAGCCTGACCCATTCAGAAGACCCTAAGTGAATTACAACAGACTAAAAATATTAAACAATATAAAACAACATGCAAACCTCCTGGAAGATGGACACTTCTAGCTAGCAATTAGGATTAAAAACTTGGTAGACAAGGGCTGTTCCGGCTGCTTTTCAAAATGCTGAGGGAGGGGAATCTGCAGTCCTCCAGCACTGGAGAGCTCCAAAGGGTGGGGCTACAACAGAAAAGGCCTATCATTGAGAGCACATGATCCCAACCTTCTGTAGTGGTGGTGGGAAACTCCTCTTAAGGAGAGAGATACTTACCAGATGGGCAGATTCAAACCTGGCATTGCAGTGCCTGATGTATTATGGTATCATACTATATAGGGTAGATACTCAGCCTTGGTCTATATCCTGTGACACCATCTCACTCAATGGGCATAGTTTTCACTAGTTAAACCCCCCAGCAGATACAGTTGTCAAGGAGTCCTATGCTGAAAAGGAACTATGGTCATTGCCAGCCAGTACACAAAACCCTGAGATACATAAACCATCTCTCCACTAGGGACCTATTTATTTATTTAATTAAATTTATAGGCTGCCCAACTTCACTGTGACTCTGGGCGACCTACAATGTCTTCATAGCATCGTCCTGCCTTCACTTCTATTATTTTGGCACAATGATTGGATGACTCTAGATTCAGGGGTCCCCAACCTGTGGGCCATAGCCTGTTAGGAACTGGGCCGCGGGGCTCCCGCCTGCAAACTCGCCCCCTTCCACGCGATTGGCTCCCGCCCGCAAACCCCGCCCCCCGGTGCTTGTGATTGGCTCCCACCCACAAACTCCGCCCCCGGTGTGCACGATTGGCTCCCACCCGCAAACCCCACCCCCCTGGTCCGCGGAAATCCTGGAAACTCCACCCCCCCGGTCTGCGGAAATCCCGGAAACCCTGCCTCCCTGGTCTGTGGAAAAATCGTCTTTTGAAACTGGTCCCTGGCGCCAAAAAGGTTGGGGACCCCTGCTCTAGAAGATGTTATAAATTGCTAGTGGGAAATAGAACAGAAAGCTCCCTACATTTATTGGTAATTAGCCACAGTAGCCCTGTGGGCTGATATCACTGCCATCTTGTAACCAAACTGCCTAAAACAAAAGGGAATAAAGCATTCAACGGAAGGATGGAAGGAGGCTAAAAAGATGAGGAAACACTGTAAATGAGAAGAAGGTGTCCTGTTGTCTCCCAGATACACTGGACTGCAGTACCCACAGTCTTATACCTTTGGCATGCTGGTTGAACTTGATGGGAGTTGAAATCCAGAATGCTGGGTGGGAGCAGGTCACCGACTCCTACTATAAACTAGCATTGAAGACAATGTCCCATTATTTTGTTTTAAATACCAGCAGTTGAATAATATACTTTCTTTTTTAAAAAAATGAAAATTAATGTATTCAAACAATTTAAAATGCTAAGCACACGTTACTCATATCAGCTTTTTGCATTCACACTGGAAAGTGCCCAGCAGCTTTAATTCTTACTGAGCAGCTGGGTATAATTTGCATACATATTTCCTTCTTATATATTTCATAAGGGCTAGAACAGAGCTTTCCAAACTTTTCATGTTGGTGACACACTTTTTACAGCAGGGCACAAGACAGGCACTAGGACCTGCACGGAATCACAGCAGGTTTGGAGGCAGCAAGGAACAAGGCAGGCACCAGGACCTGCGCGGAATCCTGGCAGGGCTCAGAGGCAGCAGCAGCCGCAACACACCCAGACACTGCAGCCAACACACTAACGTGTCCCGACACAGAGTTTGGAAAGCTCTGGGCTAGAAACTTGTTTTACATTAAAAACCATGACAACTGAAAAGAGCAGAGGCTGAAAAAATCCCAGGGAGGATAGCAATATTCTCCTATCCCTGCCTTAGTGCTCAGATTTAGCAGCTAATGGAGAACCAGGAAAATGTATAAAATGCAGCTATTTTTTTTCTTTTTAGAGCTTTATTTCTTTTGGAATAAACACAATCCAAGAAAGATAAACCATGAAGGTTATATTGTGACATCATCATCAGTTTTGTCTGTGACATTAGCTTTTTCCCCACTCTCTTGTTGCATGGATTAATGTCACCACTGCTATTATTAACTTTTGGCATTTATGTGGCTTGTTACAGATTTTAAAATTTCTCTTTAATGGGCTGCAGAGATAGTGGGTTTGATTAGATGGTTCAGGAATTACCTTCTAACCCCCCCCCACGCCCACCAAAACTGCCCTTTGAAATCTCCAGGTTTTGCTGTAGCTGGTCAATATGTTTACAACCATTCGAAACTGGGTCTATTACACCCCCTTGCCCTTTCCCTCCCAAGAGATCACATGGCCCTGAAATATGAACTTCCCCTGCTATTCCAACCTGGGGGAAAGGGCTGCTGGATATTTCGCAACAGTTGGGTGCCTTCATTCTGGAAGCACAATGCCCTGCCTACCACCAGTGAACTGAATCTAGTTTCCTAGAAATGATAAATAAATGGCCTCCATTTAGGGGTGTGCTGACTTTCAGATAAAATGGGCAATTAAGCATCAAAGAAGGTTGATGCTGCATTCTAGATGTCTGATTTTTTTTCTTGTTTGATTTGCATCCATTCACTTCTTTGGCATAAAACAGGGTGGGTCATGGTGGAAAAACAGTAGAGTAAAAGATCATCCTCTTGCCAGAGAAAATCTACTCATTTGTCCTTGGCTAATGAACTGGATATCCTCTGCATAGAGCACAGCTTTCCAAACTGTGTGTCGCGACACTTTAGTGCAGGGCTTTCCAAAGTTTTCCCGCGGCGACACACCAACCGCCGTTGGTGTGTCGCCGCGGGAAAACGCGGAAGTGCCGCCATTGCGGCAGCGCGCAAAAACCCGGAAGCGCTGCTGCCGCTTTCGGTTTTTGCGCGCCACCGTTGGTGTGTCGCCGTGGGAAAACCCGGAAGCGCTGATGATGATACACACAGTTTGGAAAGCTCTGCTTTAGTGTGTTTCAGCACATAGTTAAGTGTGTTGCGAAGCGGCAGTGTGTACGGCGGCGGTGGCGGCGGCGCACCATCAGTGCTTCCGTGTTTTAGCGAGGCTGCCCCCGCCGCCATGCACACCGCTGCCGTGCCCCCCCGCGCCGCCGCATGTGCCCCCGCCGCTGCCGCCGTTGGTGTGTCGCCAACGGCGGCAGTTTGGAAAGCACTGGCATAGAGAGTTTTTCTTCTTCTGATAACCCATCCCTTATCTATAAGCAAATCCATAAGACATCAACTTTTCAATCCTGGTATCAGCAAAAAGTCCATAAAGGGTTGCCAGAACTTTAAAAAACATGTTTTATTTTAACCTTGATCAAATAAGCCAACTTTATATTCCTTCCTTTTATTTCTGAAAATCTTAATCTTTAATTTATTCAAATATTGTTGTAGGATTTGCTCTCTTTTCTATTCTTCTTTGTCCCATTCTTTTTCAAGGCTTTAATAAGCCTCTTTTGTAAACCCAATAAAAAGACATTCTCCAGGTCATTCTCTTGGTTTATCATTTGTATTTCCCCTTTAATTTTTAAAACTTCAGACAGCTTCTTTTGTATAATTAGTAAGAGTCCTTATCCAGGTCATTCTCTTGGCCTGTCACTTGTATTTCCACTTTAAATGCCTTCTCTGTCTTGTAATCTAAACTTTTTTTATCTAATATTTCTGATTCTACTATTTCTGCATCAAGCAAGATTTGTTTCACATCTATGATTCCTTCATTTACATCTTTTGAACATAGTCTATCCATAGAAGCAGACATTGTTACTGATATTGTTGATATTGTGGCTACTAATTTTTGGCCCCATTCTTCGAAGATCTCCTTTAGTATTGCAAATGTTATAGTGTTTTGTATCATTTTGTAAATCCCAATACTGATCCAAACCAAAAGCAGGTTTACACTTTTTTTTTCTTTTTGCCTGGAATCTTTAGTCCCCTCTAGTGTCCAATCTAAATGATAAGGTCTCTAATCTCTGTTATGACCTACAGTAGACAAAATAATTTTGGTTCCCATGAAAAGCTATTTATTTTATAGTTAATTCTAAAATTTTAAATTAAATTTTTAATAACTTTCTTAGCTCAAAATCTTATTTAATTTTTTCCATTTATTTCAAATTTATTTATTTATAAATTTATTTTGAAGTTCCTAAACTTATAGTTAATTTTTCTTTTGTTCAGAAATGAAGATAGACTCACCAGGTGGCTTTTCAAACTTGTCCTTCCGAAGATCTCTGATAGTTTTAAGATGGTTAAATAAGCAATTTCCAAAAATGATTAGAAAGCAAGGTTAGCAAACTTAGCGTCATTTAAAAGACTCTGCCATGGTTGTGAGCTTGATGACTGATCCCTTCATCTCCCGGCACTCAGACTGGTGGGAGACCACTATCCTGCAGTCTCCTAGTGAGCAGCAGCCATCGGGAGCACATGTGGATGATCTCCCATCCTCTCCTTTTCCAGAGAGATTCTGAAGGTCTACTCGCTGGTTCTTCAATTTTTGCCGTGGTCATCGTCTCCGTTCTCCTGGAAACATGTTTAGCTTGCTATGCCTCCCCCGGAAGTCCAGTAGGACACTAATCTCAAATCCAGAAGGATTTGGGTTCAATTCCTGAAATCTCTAATGAAAAGCATCAAAAACCAGGAGATGGGAAGGAGCCCCAGATGAACCCCTTGAAGCTGATGACAATCAAAACCATTTATTTTATTCTAAGGCATCCTTCAAAGTTGATTTGCTCAGCATCCCTTTTTCCAATATTTTAAGATATTGCTGATTTTGTGTAACATCTTAATATATACCCAGGTTGCAGATAATCCCAATACCACTTGGAAGGGGCTTCTGCAAAGCCACAATTTCCAGGTTATGGCGGTTCAGCTGGTTTGGTGACAAGCAATGACAATTAACACACTACATGCTTTCTATTAGTCTGCTTAAAGTCAAGGCCATCCATGCTATTCCATGGAAAGAGGCAAATCAAGGAAGCTAGTTCAATTCCAGGAAATAAAAGGCAAAAAGCAAGATCCAGCATACATTGTACAATGTGGTCACCAGATCAATAACAGGCCAATCACAGACAGAATGAGAGGCTTTGCTTGTGCTTTGGGTAATTGGTGTTGAGTTATGGGGGGGGGGGGGGTAATGAAATTTACAACCCTATTTCTCCCTCTAGTTGTAGCCTTATTATGCTCTCCATTCATTGCTTGAAAAATTAGAGTCTGGGATAATAAGGTAGCCAGGCTCCCCCTCTGTCCCCAGACTCCAATAAGTTCAACACTCTGCATTATTCCTGGCCAGGCTGATACTTATTTCCCACCACCACCAAGTCACCTTTGAAGATTCTGCCCTTTGCCTACACCTGATGTAAAGCATCTGTCACTGCAGGCCCAAGGGTTCTCAATACAGTCAGCTATGAATCACCAAGCCCCGAGTAATCAAAGTGATGAGAAAACCAGAAGTGTGGGGCAAGGATGTCTCAACCAATCCTCCATTTCCAACAAATGCTCCTCATTATCCTTGATGTCATCCAAAGCTAACCCAGTCCATGTCAGCCAGATCACCACACCTCTGGAATGGTAGGTCTCTTAATTCCCACAGGGGGAGCTACAATCAGGCAACTGCAGGCTGTGGGGCCAGTGAGGAATCATGGTGACCCAGAAGCCCAAGATGTTAACTCAGGGAAAGAAAAAGAATGGTTAGCCTGGGGAGGGGGTAAGCTTTCGGCAAAGCAGCAGAGTCACTTGAAGCTGGCTTTGGCCAAATCAGACGTGCAAGCCCAGGACTGTCTGCACTGGGGAGGAGGCCCAGCACCCGACCCTTCTGGCCATGCCCTGGAGAAGCTAAGGATGGAATTTAGAACTTTCTGTATGAAAGAAGCAATGGGCCTTTGCCAGGGGAGGCTCCAGGTAGAAGAATGGCATCTAAACCAGGCTTAACTCTAGCACTTTGATTTCCTGTTCCTCTAGATAAAAGCACTGAGGAGATTTTGGTCTCTTTTGTTCTAAAGGTCAGCTGTTTACTGGCTTCTCTCGAAAACTCTCCTCAGGGACACTTCCCAGAAAGAAACAGTCCCTGAGCTGACCCTTGTTGGCAGTGACTCCCTATGCAACAAAGCTGGTAAAGAGAAAGGGTGGGGAAACCTGCCACAGCTGACTCTCCATCTTGTCTGGACTGAGCATACTGTACATTCAGTTCCTATGCAGAAAATCCACAGCTGCAGGCTAGACTGGGAAGTTTAAAAAAAAATGCCAGAAGCAGGTAGTGGCAGATCATTTCCATACTGTTATGAAGAAAAAGACATGGAGGTGTTTATGAGGATACAAAGAGTCAACCTCAACTCAAAGGAGACTTTAACCCTTTTTTTAAACCTTAGAACACTGCTTTCCAAACTGTGTGTCGCGACACATTAGTGTGTCAGCTGCAGTGTCTGGATGTGTCATGGCTGCTGCAGCCTCAGATCTCTGCCAGGATTCCGCGCAGGTCCTAGTGCCTGCCTCGTGCCCTGCTGTAAGAGTGTGTCGCGAAGTGATGCATGTCTAAAAAGTGTGTCACCAACATGAAAAGTTTGGAAAGCTCTGCCTTAGAAAATGGAATGAATATATCAGCAGCACCCCGAGCCCTGTTCCAAACGCAGGCTCAAGCTCCTTTAGCACCCTGAGCAAGTTGGTTTTGCTGTCTTCCTCCAACAACTGTTGTGTTGCTTGAAGTGATGTGGATGTCCCAAAGGTGACTTAATCCACAGAGGTGACTAGAGCCCAGAGAAGGCACATGTCCAACGTGGGACAGCAAGTTCTATCTACTGAAGTGGATCGATGAGGTAAAAGAAAAGGACTGCAGTTGAAAAAAATGAACTTTACTGTTTGTCCCAAGAGCTGGAGGTCAGGGCAGGAAAACTGGGAAGGCTGCAGATTATAGAGGTGTGAATCCAACACCCCTGGAGAGAGCCAGGCTTATTTTTTTCAACTATTCCCATATCGCCTCCCATGTATTCATTTTGAAGCTAAGTACAAGTAACAAAATCAAGCTCATTAGAACCTGATAATAAAATCGCAACAAATCTAAAGCAATCAATATATAGTTTAATGAAAAGGGCATGGGAAAGGGATTAAGGAAGACTACTCTGTACCCTTAAAGGGCTTCCAACCGGAGACGTCAATAAATCAGAAAAAAAGGCAGCCTGGATTTATAACCAGCAGCTTCATCTGCAGGTGAAGCTCCCCATGGCAGGGACACAGGGGTGATCGCTTTCTCTCTTTCCAGAGGATGGTACTATGGAAAGCAGAGGAGCAGCTGGGGAAAGCGAGAGGTCAATTAAATTAAAAAACAGTGGCAGTTCCGGGCCAGAAACAGTAGCGGCTCAGAATCCTGAACACATGCAATAGCTCTGTAGAAGAGGGGAGTTTAGCTACAGTCACCGAACAGGTAATTCCCAAAATAAGTCCTGATTGATCTCTCCTGATCAAATGTAAGCAGCCTGCTGCATTTGACAGCCCCAGCCCCAGAACATGGCACAGTGATGGGTCCACCCTCCTTCCTCCCGCAACCCAGAAGAAACTCCTCTGGCTAGCTAGTCCCTCCTTACAGTGTTGGCAAAGCATCAGGGCAAGACTATCTGTCCACAGTGAGCTCCAATTTCCCACGGCATGCCTGTACCAACAAATAGGGGTCCCAAGCAGCCCTAGGCCATCTTTGACTTTAACCAGGTCACAAACGTATTGTTAACCCTGGTTAGTTTGAACCTTGGTTAATCTCGAGTGTTAACGAGTGGTTTAGTTAACTGATGATTATTGTGTGAATCCAGAAGATAGGTTAATTGAACCAGGTGAAGTGTGTCACACGAACCAGGTGAAGTATGTCATGCTGCATTGCTTCTGGATTTCGGTGAATGTAAAGAAAGGGAGCATCAGAATAGGAAGAAAATGGTTAACCTGGATAAAACGCCAGGGAAGACTCTAATGAGGAAAGCCCCATACGAAAAGAAGGTCCCATGACTGGCAGAGCTTAAGCCTGGCTCTCAATCGTTGGTGGCTAATCAAGATGGCTATGTCACCTCCAGTATGAAAGTCAGGAATGTTCTCAAGGCCAGTAGTTGGAGAGCACAATGGGAAAGGTGCTATTGTAACAGATCCTGTTAAGGGGGCTTTCTGGGGGAACCAGCAGATTTGGAGGCACTCCATGTGCTAAAACCAAAGCTGACGGTCTTGAAATCCGCCAGCGATATACACGCTAGGAGCGCAGAAACCTTAAATCTGATGGTACAATAGTTCTTCAGGGATGAGGAGATGGTATTCGGCATGTGCCCAGCGTCTGTCCGAAGCACGCTTCTCTAGCAATGAACCCCACTGAAATATGTGGGGAAATGCGTGCTTAGGGGGATCGGGGGTTACACGACTAGTTCAGGACAACGTCCCGAGATTAGAAAGCCTACCTAGAAAACAGGTCCGAGTCAAGGTTAAACTCGGGCTGAGGTCTACTTTCCATTCAACTTGCCATGGGGGGGGGGAGGGGGGAGGGAGGAGAGAGGACACATTCCCAAAAAAGTAGGCGCTCCCGACGTTGCTACCGACCTGCTCTGCTGCCTCCGGGTCCAGATGAGGCTCTAGTAACGGGACCGTAAACTGGATCTTACGGGGACTGTTCGGCTCCATGCCGGCTCCGTCGCCCCGGAATGTCCGGAATCGATGGCGCCCACACAGCCGCGCTCGGTAATCTACCTTTGCTCGCTCTTCCCTTCGCCCGCTTTGCTCCGTCCGGTCTGCGGGCGCCCTGCCGCTCGCCTTCCCACCCAGGGCGCTCGCACCCTCCCTCCTTCCCCGCGAACGGCACTGCGATTGGTTGCTCCGGCTGCCCGCCCCCCGCCCCTGCCTGCGAGACACGCGCGCACACACGGGCACTGTACACGCGCTCGCGCGTCGAGGCGCGCGCGTGGCTCCCTGAGAGAGCCGGGATCTGGAGCAGGCTGAGTGATGCTCTCACAAAGACGAGCGCCAAGAGAAAGCGCGGACGCGCCGAGCCCACACCTGCTTTTGCCTCTGGGATTTATTTACCTAAGAGTAAGCCTCACTGAAATCAGAGGGACTTACTCTGAATCGCCGCATACCAGGTGGTGTTGCAATTGTAAATGAAATGTTCTGAGCCTCCCTGTGCATTGTTTTTTCCCCGAACGCAACCTCAGTTACTTACCAGGGTCTGCCTTCTGCTAAGACAAAATCTGTCAAGCCCTCCTCTGCTGATTCGTCCCTGAGCCACACTCCCTAAAGAAACGTGAGATTCCTCCGCGCCATCGGCCCAAGCCACCCCTTGTTCCACCTCTGACTAAGCAAAACAGGGACGTGACTTGGTGCTTTATAGCTTTTTTCCCCCCTTTGTAATATAGAAAGTTGGCACGGTTAGCTAGCAAAAGTGTAGCCACTCCAAGGCTGGCAAAAGAACCACAACGTAAGAGATTTGAGACCAGCAACTGACTGATACCTTGAATCAGGCGGCAGTAGCTGAGAACTGAGGGAGCAGCCCCGCTGATCTGGATACCCCCCACCCCTTCCCTGTTAATGTTTAGGACAGCAGTGAAAACTGTTCTCTTCCAATGAGATTTTCAGGCAAAAGGTGCTATTTAATCTGAGGCAACTGCTGGTGCAGGGTATAGAGCTGACAATGGGTGAATATGTTTGGTCTTTACGGTTTAGAATGTAAATTAAACAATCTAGAATCTGTGGAGTGGGTGGCTTAGGAAGGCACCTATGTCTAAATCAGTGTTTCTCAACCTTGGCAACTTTTAAGATGTGTGGAGTTCAACTCAAAGGCTGGCTGGGGAATTCTGGGAGTCGAAGTCCACACATCTTAAAGTTGCCAAGGTTGAGAAACACTGGTCTAAATAAATACCAGAGAAGGAAGGAGGAAGGCATTGGAAGTATCTTCCACAATCTGACACTTACCAGAACTAATGGTCATGCAGTCTGGGAATAATGGAAGTTGTAGTTTAATGTGGGGTCCAAGTGGGGAGGTGCATGCACGAACACATGCATGTGCAATGTGGGAAAGATGCATAGAATTCTAAATTGTATTAGAACAACCAGAATTTGTTTGGTCGTGTTGGAGTTGAAGGAGGACACCAGGATGAGGAAGA
This sequence comes from Charina bottae, assembly GCA_023362775.1. Lineage (NCBI taxonomy): Eukaryota > Metazoa > Chordata > Lepidosauria > Squamata > Charinaidae > Charina > Charina bottae. The sequence continues at coordinate 164,222,086 of JALMGJ010000002.1, forward strand.
TAACCCAGAATTAATATTATTGCACAGACAAAGAAACATGCTAAGGACAAAGTAAAAGCTTTGGAAAAATTGAAAAAAGAACCAGGATGAAACATCATATTTTTAGACATGCTTAGAAACCTCATTTTAATTACACTTTATATATGTATCAGATCCATTGAAAAGTCCTGCATTTGAGATCTACAAACTCTGCTTACATTGAATGCTGCAGTGAAGAGAACATTTCAGAATGTATCTGCAGGAACCAGGGTGTTGAGCTTTAATTTTCCAAAGAAACACAGGGAAGTTGCAGTTGTACAGAACCTGGAAACCCTTTACTGCCATTGCAAACTAGCATGACCAAAAGACATGATGTTGCAGCCATCAAGTGACAGGCACACGCGGATCAAGAACAGCACCATGGTTCAGAGAATGCGGTTTGGAATCTGTTTCTGATCTCTTGCCTGCCAGCCACCAAGGCAGCAGATTGTTAAAGCAATAGCTTAGCAGGTGTGCTGCGTAGGACTCAGAAATTAATTTCATTAGGACACAGGGTAAGCCACTGAAACTTTAAACCTTTAAAACCTATGGTAAATATGAAAGGCACTAGTAATAATGTCAATAAACATTATCAAAGTCCTTTTTGAAACAATAGGCTTTTTCTTCAGGCAAGGTAGGACTGAGATAAGACAGGTTGAGAATGGTTTCATATGTCTATGAAGGTTCTCAGTCATCCAGGTGGAATTGTCTGTAGCTTGAATCATGTCAACTGGATTTCTATTTTCTCAGTGGAAACGTTTCGCTCCTTATCCAAGGAGCTTCTTCAGTCTGAGCAAAGTTAGTAAGGGAATCCTAAATATGTTTCTAGGTAGCTGTGTGACCTTGCACCTGGGGCTAGGTCATGGTTATTTTTGAGATGTTATTTCTAAGTCCCTTTATCATCTAAAGGAGGATCGTTAAGATTACCATGCTGCTGTTGAGCTTGCGAAATGGTCTTAATCTTCCTAGGCACAGAAGACAAAGCAGGAAGGAAAATAGGGGAAAGGTTGTGCCTGAGGCCCCCACCTCTATTCAAGGAAGGATTTTCCAAGTTGGCATAAATGGATTCCTTGACCCCTCTCTCAAACCACCTATCTTCTCTGTTGAGAATGGTTGTGTTACGGCACCATTAATGTGCACTCTGCTGAAGCTAAACAGGCCTGGGACAGTCAAGGAAGCTGCCCTGAGTTCCAGGATGAAAGAAAGATAAACCTACTAAACAAAAACCTGGGCGTACATGTTATTTAATTTGGCTGAATCTAGTTCTGATCAGTTGCCCAGGTCACTACAGAGATTAGGGAGGCATATGAATTGATAAATAAATACAAATTGATACAATGTATAGGATTGAGCATTAATAACTAAAAAATAAAGATAAATCTCTCAAGATTGACTCCTGGTAATTTCATGGACACAACTCTCCCATTTTCTTGGCGAATAATATGAACATAGTTTGCTACTGACTTGTTTGGGGATGTTTTTGCAATTTCCCAATCTAGCTTACATCCCTGAAATTTTCTGTGGTCTTCTGACCACAAACTAATGAAGCCTGACCCTTCTTAGCTTTTTGAGATCAGCCTGAGTTCTGGCTGGCTTTAATAGATTATTGCAAGGAATAGCAAATTAAAGTCTGGGGATTCATAGAATGATGTGGATGGTTAAATGACCCCCTTCCTCTAATTTTTACACAGAGGATGCAGGGTGGACTCAGAGATTTTACACAGCCATCAAGGATCACTGTCTCTTTTTAAAGGCTCTCATTTGGGTTTGAAAGGGGATCATATTTGCTGGGATGAAAGGCACAGATTGGTAGTGACTCATTTCTTACAGTTTGTTTTCACACATTCAAATGAGTCAATTCGTGCTGATAGCTGTTATTGACAGTTATTTAAAGATGTGTGTATTCCACCACCTAATCTCTCTGGATGCGAATCACCCACCCAACCACCCACACAAACACTGCAGAGTGAAACCATAGAGCAGAGCTGCACAAAATGACCTCTATTTATAAAATACTTTCTGGATGCATGAACTGAGTATGCATACTGGTTTTCCAGGAAAAGCCGACAATCAACAGGAAGTTAAATTTGACCGGCTTCTGCTCCTGGATTTTGTCTGGGAAAAGAGACATACTGTACACATGCAGTCCTAGTTGTGACAATATTTTCTCCATGGAACATTTTCTAAAAGCAAATTTCTCATATCAAAAACATAAGCAGCAGCAGAAATGAGGAAAAAGAAAAGAAAAAAGGAAGAACAGAGGCTAATAATTGCCTTATTAGAAAGCAATTCTACTTATTTTCACTTGAAAGAAAAGGCTTTTACTGGATTTTACTCCTAAGTGGACTGGCTTTGGGCTACTGTAAGGCAAAGATTTGGAACCTTTGCCCTCACCATGACTAATGGCGCAAGATGCTGGGAACTGTAGTTCAGCAACATCTGGAGAGCTTCCAGATGATTACTGCATCCTTGACTAAACAGGTACAAATTTGCCCAGATTCAACACATGCATGTGGTTTTATTGGTGACAGAAAACTACATCCCAAATTATATTTATTACCACCATTCCTTAAAAAATAGTTTAGATGGGCATTCCAGCACCGAAGGATGGGAGCAATTTTCAGATACAGAATCAATTGAACGAAGCAGAAATCCAACACTGCAGTTTCTCTGGGCTTACTGTTTAATAACTCTATGTAGATTTACTTTCTCATCAACCTTTAGAGGATGAGGTCGCACAGGTTTTCAGAATAATAGAACACTTTGAAAGAGATGAAAACTTGAGCTGCTTGCCTTTTTATTTTTTAAACTCTTACTGTCTGAACACATTAGTCACTGTGGCTGCATAGTACAGTACACAGTCACTAAATAACAATAAATATGCATTCATTTTAAAGGGTTTTTAAAAATGAACTCCTTCGGGGCGCGATGGCTCAGCGGGTAAGACGCCAGGCTTGTCGATCAAAAGATTGCAAGTTCGAAGGTTCGAATCCCTAGCCCCGCGTGACGGTGTGAGCTCCCGCACTCACCCCAGCTCTTGCCAACATAGCAATTTGAAAGCATGCAAATGCAAGTAGATGAATAGGTACCACTTCAGTGGGAAGGTAACAGCGTTCTGCGCGCATCATGCCAGCCACATGACCGTGGAAGCATCTTTGGACAACGCTGGCTCTTTGGCTAACAAACGGAGATGAGCACCGGCCCCTAGAGTCGGACACGACTGCACAAATGTGTGGGGGGAACCTTTACCTTTACCTTTAGCCTTATTCAAACAAGAACCAATGAGTTGAAACTACAGGGAAGAAGAAACCTTTACCTTTTTTAAAAAATGAACTCCACCTAATATTGCAAAAATGGGGAAAGAATTACGTATATTACACATCAGCATCTTGCAAGGAATATCCCGGTAGGCATTGCAAACACATGCACAATTTCATTTCATATAGCAGGGACATTAGCAGTGGGTGATCTGGAGCAAGGTCCCCATGCTCCCTACTACAAAAGTGATGTGGTTTTAATGTTATGGGGTGGGGCGGGGGAATTGATTTTCTACATGTGAAATAAAAAAAGAGAAATTCTCCACGTGATGGTCTACAGGGAATAAATGAAAGAACAGAATGTGCAAAAGTGGCTTGGTGGACTATGAATTCTGGGAAAAAACAGTGAAACATCTTTTGCTTGTATGTTTTATTGGCGTGGTGGCTCAGCGGGTAAGACGCCAGGCTTGTTGATCGGAAGATCGCAAGTTCGGAGGTTCGAATCCCTAGCCCTGCGTGCGGAGTGAGCTCCCACAATCGCCCCAGCTCTTGCCAACCTAGCAATTCGAAAGCATGCAAATGCAAGTAGATGAATAGGCACCACTTCGGTGGGATGGTAACAGCGTTCCGCGCGCATCATGCCGGCCACATGACCGCGGAAGTGTCTTCGGACAACGCTGGCTCTTCGGCTAACAAACGGAGATGAGCACCGGCCCCTAGAGTCGGACACGACTGCACAAATGTGCGGGGGGAACCTTTACCTTACTTTATTAGCACTGAAAGATATATGTAATGTGAATATATTATCCACAATCAAGATTGTGTCAGTTTTTACCTGTGTCAGGTAGCTCATAAATACATAAATAGTTCAAGTGTTAACTTTTTTCCTAGTAAAGGTAAAGGCTCCCCCCACACATTTGTGCAGTTGTGTCTGACTCTAGGGGCCGGTGCTCATCTCCGTTTGTTAGCCGAAGAGCCAGCGCTGTCTGAAGACACTTCCACAGTCATGTGGCCGGCATGACATGCGCGGAACGCTGTTACCTACCCACCGAAGTGGTTCCTATTCATCTACTTGCATTTGCATGCTTTCGAATTGCTAGGTTGGCAAGAGCTGGGGCGAGTGCGGGAGCTCACTCCACATGCAGGGCTAGGGATTCGAACCTCCGAACTTGTGATCTTCTGATCAACAAGCCTGGCGTCTTACCCGCTGAGCCACCATGCCCCTTATAACTTTTTTCCTAGTTTAAGATTATAGGTCTGATTTCACTTGGCATACTGTGTGTAATTTTGGTGGCCATACCTCTAAAAGAATATTGCAGGAAGCGTCTTCGGACAACGCTGGCTCTTTGGCTAACAAACGGAGATGAGCACCGGCCCCTAGAGTCAGACACGACTGTGCGGGGGAATCTTTACCTTTACCTTTAAAGGGGGAAAAGGAAAGTAAAACTAAATGATCGAGAACAACTTCCTATTGAGGAAAAAAATACAGTGTTTGGAGCTTTTTAGGTTAGAGAAAAAAATATTTGGGGGGGGTAGATAGCAAAAGGGTATAAAATTAAGCATGCTATGGGAGAAAGTGGAAAGTAAGAGAACATATCCTGTTTTGTAATTCATTCATTCATTCATTCATTCATTCATTCATTCATTCATTCATTCATTCATTCATTCATTCGTAGAATTATGGCTGCCCAGTTCCCAAAAATATGACTCTGGGTGGTATACAACCATGTTAAAAAAAAGAAATTCAATAATGCATTAATGTCTTCAAAGCCCACTCTGTTGCAGTATATGGGATAGGCAGTAACAGAGAAGGTCCTGCAAATAATGTGGTCCTGTGACATAAAGGGCTTTGTAAGTGATAACCAGCCCCTTGGATTGCAACTAGGAGCCAGTGTAGCTTTCGTAGTAGAGGTGTTACATGGGCATCCCGAGGTGCATCCATAGCTACCGACACTGCAGCATTCTGGACCAGTTGCAGCTTCTGGATAGTCTTCAAGGACAGCCCCATGTGAAGTGCATTGCATCAGTCCAACTGATAGGTGACTAAGGCATGAGTGACCATGAGCAGGGCTTCCTGGTCCAAGAATGGGTACAATTGGCTCACTAGATGGAGTTGTGCAAAGGACCTTCTGGCCATGGCTGCCACCTGCTCATCGAGAATCATCCAATGAACCGGAGGGGGGGGGTAGAATCAGGACAAACAAAAGAGCATCTCTTCATACAATTCTTAGATAATTAGATAAAAACCTTGTTTAGAGAATTCAGGTACTGTAGTCCTTGCTTAACGACCACAATTGGGACTGGAATTTTGGTTGCTAAGCGAAGTGGTCATTAAGCAAATCTGACCAGCTTTTATGACCTTTTTGCGGCGGTTGTTAAGCGAATCACCGTGGGCGTTAAGCAAACCACATGGTCGTTAAGTGAACCACATGGTTTCCCCATTGATTTTGCTTGCCGGAAGCTGGCCGGGAAAGTCGAAAATGGCGATCACATGACCACAGGATGCTGCGAAGATCATAAATGTGAACCGGTTGCCAAGCACCTAAATCGTGATCACATGACCATGGGGACGCTGCGACGGTCATAAGTGTGAGAACCGGTTGTAAGTCATTTTTTCCAACACCGTTGTAAGTCCGAACCATCACTAAATGAGTGGTTGTTAAGTGAGGACTACCTGTAAGTAGGAGGCTCTGGCTGGGACAAGGAAGTATTAATGATTTGGATAAGGAAATTGTGGGCAGATTCTTAGGGTACTCACTGGAGTCAGCTTTTTCTATGACTTACACAATTCATAAGCCATGTGATGAAATAGAAAAAGGGGCTTAGAAAACAAATTTTAGAAATCCCCCTCCTCTCTGCTCAGAAACTATATGTAACGTCGGCATTTTTAAAAAACAGACTTAAGTTGTTCCAACCCATTCTCCTGGTGAGATACATTTAAATGAATAGTCCTAAAACCAACCTTTCTTGTTCCCTTTCTACTATAAATATGAGAACTTGAGGCTCTAACTTTCACACTTTTTATCCAATTAGGGCTTATGTGGATTTCTGGAAAATTTTGAACTGGATTTCCTCCCCCAACCCTGAAATTTTTCCCATTCAATTGAATTTATAAGAAGATAATTTGCATAGGAAAAAGATCAGTTCGCTTCAGAGACCCTAGAAAATTATTTGCAATATGTTCAAGGGGCAGCATAAAACGATATATGAACATTGACACTTGCGCTGTCATTAAAACCAGTACAATACATAATAGTTTTGGACAAATTACTATTGAATTATCTTTCTTATTTTTTTTGGCACAGGGATGGGGAACCAGATATTGTTAAACTGGAAGCCCCACATCACTTAACTGTGAGCCAGACTGAGTATGGCTGCTGAGAACCTGCAAATCAACAACATGAAAAAGGAGAAATTGACTTGCAAATATGTCTTGAAATGAACTCCTCTGATTGCAGTGTCTCCTGATGATTACATTTAGACAGTTCCTGTCAACACATTGCACAGAAAAAAATCTTTTTGTTTCACATTCTTTGTGGTCATGCCTTAGATCAGCCATAATTCTGCCTGTATTGCCTGAACATTTAGGCAATAACAGGCTTTTCCATGTTTTACACGAAGTACTGTATGAGATTCTCAACTATAGTTTGCAAAAGGTCAATCCCCCACACAGAATTCTGATAAAAACAGTTTTATGAAAGCCTTCGACAATACATAAAAACAGTTTTATTTTTGCTATAACATTCTTTTCCTACTGACTAGTAATTTGTTTGCTTGTTTCGCCCCTTGTCAAAGATTTTTATGGCTTGTGGACTGTGTGTTGTTTAGTGGAATCATTACATTTTCTTTACATCAGTGCAAATAACTCATCACCCAGTTGGCTTTCATGCCTAAGGCGGGACTGGAACTCACAGACTCCTGGTTTCTAGCCCAGCACCTTAACCACTAGACCAAACTGGATCTCTAATTGTAAGTCAGTATACAAAAGTTTTGAATAACATTTTGTAAATTTACTAAATATAGAAGCAACAGCTAGTAACAAGAATATGTGGTTCTAGCCTACAATAAATGGGGTGCAAAAATCTGTGTGACTGTGAGACAGCAGCAGAGGATTAGAGTTTTCTGCATAACTTTGCTGCCATCTAGTGGTCAAATGGACTTTTGCAGTCCAGATATTGGCCTGCGTAAACCCATGTACACTGGTCCCAGTTGGGACCTTGCACATTTCCTTCAGTTAAAATAAAACCAACAGGTTCAGCTGCATGCTGTACAATTAATGTGTGTTTTGACCCCTAATAATAGACTAAAGTAACATATATGAAAGCATGATTTGTGAATATGTCTATGAAGGTTCTCAGTCATCCAGGTGGAATTGTCTGTAGCTTGAATCATGTCAACTGGATTTCTATTTTCTCAGTGGAAACGTTTCGCTCCTTATCCAAGAAGCTTCTTCAGTCTGAGTAAAGTTTGTAAGGGAATCCTTAAATATGTTTCTATGGTGGCTGTGTGACCTTACACCTGGGGCTAGGTCATGGTTATTTGAGATGTTTCTAAGCCCCTTTATTATCCAAAGGAGGATCGTTAAGATTACCTTGCTGTTGTAGAGCAGAAACCATCCCCACCTCCATGGATTCCAAAAAGAATGAAAATCAGCACCTGAGAACAGCTCTGAAGGCCTGTGGATATCCAAATTGGGCCTTCACCAAATCTAAGTCTACCAGACCTAAAACAGCAACAGACAGGGCTGAGACTCAGAGTAAACGGAAGAACCTGATCATTCCTTACATGGCTGGCGTGTCTGAAAAGATAAAACGGATATTTGGCAAACACCACATACCTGTATATTTCAAACCCACCAACACACTGAGACAGAGGCTTGTACACCCCAAAGATCAAACTCCAAAACACAAGAAAAGCAATGTACTGTATGCAATTCAGTGCAGTGAGGAGTGCTCTGAGCTCTACATTGGAGAAACCAAACAACCTTTGTACAGGAGGATGGCCCAACACAGGAGGAGCAACACCACAGGACCAGAGTCAGCAGTTTACCTTCATCTAAAGGAAAAAGGACACTCATTTGAGGACATTAATGTTCACATTTTAGACAGGGAAGATAAGTGGTTTGAAAGAGGGGTCAAGGAATCCATTTATGCCAACTTGGAAAATCCTTCTTTGAATAGAGGTGGGGGCCTCAGGCACAATCTCTCACCTATTTTCCTTCCTGCTTTGTCTTCTGTGCCTAGGAAGATTAAGAACATTTCACAATTTCAACAACAGCAAGGTAATCTTAACGATCATCCTTTGGATAATAAAGGGGCTTAGAAACATCTCAAATAACCATGACCTAGCACCAGGTGTAAGGTCACACAGCCACCATAGAAACATATTTAAGGATTCCCTTACAAACTTTACTCAGACTGAAGAAGCTTCTTGGATAAGGAGCGAAACGTTTCCACTGAGAAAATAGAAATCCAGTTGACATGATTCAAGCTACAGATGATTTGTGAATACAAAAAATTAAGATGCTAGTGAAACAGCAAAACTTTTCCCAAGAATATCAGTTTAATTAAAGATGATAACTGTAGGGGGAATGGGAAAGGGAGAGGGTTCTGAGGAAATTATGGAAGATTGGCAATTATACAAAGTAATATTGAATCAGCCATAATCTGATACAGGGAAGAGACTGACATGTGGGGGAAAGTTACCACCTATATGGAACTCTATGGGGGAAGGAAATGTGTCAAAATTAAAAATCATTTTCAGAGATAAGATTTCTCATCCCAGGTAAAAGAAATGCATATTGACTTAGGTAGATGTGCTTGGGCATCTACCTACGTATGTCAATACGTTTTAGTGTATTGAGAGAATATCAAAAAGTGATTGACTTAAGCAATGAAGCCCAAGGGGTGAATTTATCCCAAGCAGGCCCAGACATACACTGGGTTAACCAACCAACCAACCAACCAACCAACCAACCAACCAACCAACCACCACCCAAGTAAGTGGGTGCTGTGGATGCTGTACTGAACATCTAAAACCAATCAATTAGCCCGTTTTGTATACTTAATCCTCCAAGATAAAGGACAAGCTAATGGCTGGATACTCCCCCCGCCCCTCCATTATTTAACTCAGTGCCACAGCTGAGAATACACTTCTGAAACACTGGTTGCAGTGACCACACCATACCTATTACTGCCAGCCTGGGCAATGGGGAAGGGGCTAATGAACTTGTGTAGCCTTGCCTGGGGTAATGGGACATCAGAAACTAGGTATATCTGGAAGAAAGGGGATGAGACTCTGGTAACTCCTAAACCCGTGACTTTGACCCAGTTGTGCTTGTGTTGTGCTAAAAAGACTGTTAGAGACTTGGTAAAGGTAAGGGCTGACTGCGTCATGCATGTTGTAAGGACAGGGTCTGTCTTTCACACACAGGCGCAGCAATTGCCCCTTTATTGAGAAGTACAACCACTTGATTTCAGTGGAGCTTACTCCTTAATAAATATGCAAAAGACTGCACAAGAAATTTGTCCTAGCTGTGTTTGGCTTCTTTATACCTCACACTGACCTGTAGCCTGGTTTTGCACAACATGCTAAAAAGGTAAAGTTTCCCGCCGCACATTTGTGCAGTCGTGTCCGACTCTTGGGGACGGTGCTCATCTCCATTAGCCGAAGAGCCTGCATTGTCCGAAGACGCTTCCGCGGTCATGTGGCCATCATGGCGCGCGCGGAACGCTGTTACCATCCCACCAAAGTGGTACCTATTCATCTACTTGCATTTGCATGCTTTCGAATTCCTAGGTTGGCAAGAGCTGGGGCGAGTGCAGGAGCTCACTCCGTCACGCGGGGCTAGGGATTCAAACCTCCGAACATGCATGCTAGACTAGGCTAAAATGGGGCTGAATAACTGTGGGAATGTATTATGGGAAATGTGTGGGAACATATTGTGCGGATCTACAGTAGTTGCTGTCTTAGCGTATTCTAGTCATCAGGCCACCAGGTTAAGCCACAATCTGCTTTACTTAGGGAAGCATAGCCTGTTATGTAAGCCAAGAAGTTACGTTTTGTTAACCCAAATCTAGGATTTAGCTTGTGAGAACCCAGCTATAATATGATTTGTTCGTTTGGGTTGAACCAACTATTATGATTTAGCATGATAAGTGAATCAAATCATTATAGTTTGCTTAGCAAACCATGCTTTAAAAGTATTGGTTTTGGATTATGTGGGAACATAGACACAGTTTATATTTCTACATCATACCAAACCATTTTCTGGTTTGTTTGATCCTGGCTTAGCATGCTGTGTGAACCAAGCCATAGTGTTATACTAGCTATAAGGGTAAACAAGCAACCAAAGTGCCACTAAGCACAACAGTATTTCCTCCTAAATGAAAAGGCAAAGATAATATGAGACGGTGGAACACAAACCATGCTCCTTATTTGACCACTGTAATTCAATGCCTCCCTCCTTTGTTCCCCTTGCCCCACTTGAAGGGACATTAACATAAAAGACTCTCTAATTGGTTTGAAGTGCTCCATGTTTAAGTGCTGTGAAAACCCAGGACAAATGGGCCCGAGGTTGCTCAGGAAGGCTCATGCAGGTCAACCAGTTTGTGTCTGAATCAGCAAGTGTCCCTGGAGGCCCAACCCTCAGCTGTTACTAACTCTCCCTCTCCTGCCCATCCCTTCCTTTCTCGTTTTTGTTATGGTGTCTTTCTCAAGCAATGAGCAGACAGCATCCCGACACTTTCTCTAGTGAGAGTTTTTCTCTTCCCCCAGTTTAGCTGTAGACAAGGGCTTACCTTCTGGCTGCATCATGGTCTCTTTGCTTGCAAATCCATTTGGTAATGAACAGCTCTGGTGCTCCTCAGAGCCAGACCTGGTTCTGGTCCCACATTGTTGATCCAGACAGTGCACCAGGAATGAGCACTGCCCTCCATGTGCAATAGACTGGAAGCACATGGCATGGAGCTCGATTCACCAAGCTCTCTGGTTTAGACTTGACCACAGGATCTAGCCCCAGCCACCCAGCCACGCTGGGCACAATCATTTGTTTCACCATCAGGGCTGTTCTGAAAAGCCTCTGTTTGAATTGCCCCATTCCTCCAAATACAATGTTCAAATTGATTTGAATCAAACTAGGTCCCTTCATATTGCTTCAAAGAGGTTGAAAGGTGATTTGGAGGTCTGATAAACATTGGGAGATTTCTGGATCTGCAGTGTCTCAAACATATATGGACTATACCTGTGCGAAGTATTCACCTTGAAGATGTCCTTTGCTCATTTTGCATCCTTGATCTAACACTTGCAATAGCTAGGAGAAATATTTATACATGTGTTGCGTCTGTGCACACGCCTCTTCCAGAGCTTCCAATAAAGGCAAGTATTCATGTGCATAACCCTTTTCGGATTATTAAAATTGCTGGTTGGATGAGGTAATGCAGAGCAACATGGAAATTTTGCTTTTAGACATGAGGGGAGTGCATGGCTTCAAAAAGCAGCTTTGAAAAGGCATTTGTTCTGGCTTTCACTGAAGGAAAGCACCCCTCCAAAGATCTGCACAGCCCTAATAAAGTCAAAACAGGCGGGGTAGAGCATCAAGCGTTGTGGTCAGGTAAGATCTCTGATATTGACATGACTAGCTGTGCAGTGAGTTTTATCTCCTCTGCTTTGGTGTAATGGTTAAGGCACCAGGCTAGAAACTGGGAGACCATGAATTCTAGTCCAGCCTTAGGCATGAAGCCAGCTGGGTGACCTTGGGCCAGTCATTTTTCTCAGCCCTAGGAAGCAGGCAAGTGCAAACCACTTCTGAAAAATCTTGCCAAGGAAACTGCAGGGACTTGTCCATGAAGTCACCAGGAGTCAAAACTAACTTGAAGGCACACCCACAAAGTCCCAATAGTCTCTTTGTCTCTAGTCCATCTCCAGTCAGTCTCCCACTTTCATTCTCCCCACTCTTCTCTAAAACTTAAAAAAAAACATGTTTTCTTTCTGCTATTTGCCTGTCAACTTGTGCTATGTGAATCCTTTTCTTGGTGTGACTGGTGCCAGAATAAGAGGGAAAATGCTGTTTTAACACTGGAACAGCTAAGAACTTTCACCTATCTCACTCATGGACTGAGGATAAGATGAGGGCAATATCATGGTGACGTGGCAGAAAACAGAGATTGCAAGGACATGTTGATACTCTGGGCAGGTGCAATTGAGAAAAGGCTTGAAGTAGCTGCCTTGTAAAATCTGCTGCTGACCCTTCTGAACTGGCAACAGGCTACCAAACAGATTTTTTTTTCAGTCAAGCTTGTTGATAAATTTTAGGAAAGACACCACTCAAGATATCTTTGCTATGGTTAGGTGCAAGTGAAGACACAGTTTACAAATAGACAGCATGATATCCTTGGGAAGTGGACAATAGTCCCCATTATTCATTGCCATGTTGACTGATCTGGAGGGCACCAGTAGCCTACTCTTGATCTGGGTTAACAGTGTCTCTTAAAAAGCACCCTTGGGCTGCTTTCACACATCACACCAAGCCAAAAGGCAATTCGTTTTGTTTTGGTTTAACGTTGCATGAATGTAGCCATTGAGACTGTAGACCTTTGTTTATGGCTTAGCAGTGTTATGAAAAACCAGTCAATTATGGTTAAATTAGTAAACCATGGCTTGGTATGTTGTGTGAATCCAACCTTAAATTTCCTTCTAGAAAGGAATGCCTGTTGTCCTGCTTTTTCTAGAGGATCTTTCTGACAAGGAACCATGTGGCTGTAAAAGTAAAAATAAACAGAGCAAAACTCTTTGCTCAGCATTGTTGGTTAGATCTTCATTTCCCAAATGATACCCTGGAATTCTGCCTTTTCTTGTGACCCATGTTGCAAGCTAAGATGCTTGCAAAGGAAATGAGGAACTCAGCAATTAGGCAGTGAGCCATACATCCAAAGATGTCTGAAAAACACAGAGGCCAGCTAGAAGTCACCTGTGCCTATAGGAGTGCAAATTTCTTGTCTAACCCAAGCCAGCAACAAATAAGATGAACAAATAAAAACATTCACAAAGCATTTTTAAACCACCACTTCTAAAACCATAATGATAAGAAAGAATACAGCTACAAATTAATTGTTTAAATTGTTGCAGCTATGACTAAAAACTTCTGTAAATATTGTCTGGGTTCAGGTAATTAATTAACCCTTGGTTTGCTACACAAATTTCAGTTGGCTGGGTCCACCCACCACATGCCAACAAATCACATTATGGCTTAGAACAGAGCTTTCCAAACTTTTCATGTTGGTGACACACTTTTTAGACATGCATCATTTCACGACACACTCTTACAGCAGGGCATCATTTGCGACACACTCTTACAGCAGGGCACAAGGCAGGCACTAGGACCTGCGCGGAATCCTGGCAGGGCTCGAAGGCAGCAGCAGCCGGGAAACACCCAGACACTGCAGCCGACACACTAACGCACAGCTTTCCAAACTCTGTGTCACGACACAAAACTCTCACCTGCGGGGCCCAGGTGTGTCATGTCAAAACCTGGAAGCACTGATGGTGTGCCGCCGCCGCGTGCACGGCAGTGGCGGTGGGCCATCAGCGCTTCCGGGTTTTTGCATGGCACACAAGGACACCGCTGCCGCCACCGCTGCAGTGTGCGAAAATCTGAAAGTGCTGCGGCGGCGGCAGCGCAAAAAAACTGAAAGTGGCCGCAGTGCTTCCGGGTTTTTGTGCGCTGCCATTGGTGTGTCGCCATGGGAAAAGTTTGGAAAGCCCTGCACTAACGTGTCATGACACACAGTTTGGAAAGCTCTGGCTTAGAACAACGTGTGAACTAAGTCATAGGCTCAATAGAGATTGCATTCATTTATTTATTTGCAAGTTTTGTAACTGACTTCAATCCAAAGACTCTGGGTAATGGCCAATAAGGGAGATGCATAAAAACATCACGATAACATTAATCGACCCACCATAAGACAAATGGCTCTAAATGATTAGTTAGGGTCCAAAGTATGGTGGCACTGGGTTGTATTAACTACTTTGTGGAATGACAAGGGAAGGTGCTGCACCAACCTCTAGGGGAAAAGAATAGATGGCGACTGAGAACAGGCACCGACTGCTGCTGCTCTGAGTGGGGAGACTCCTGGCTTTTCCTGACCCCCACCCCTCGGCTTCACCAGTTAGTTGGGTCTTGGAGGGGATTCTTAGGGTCCTGGCTCTTATACCTGTTGGGCCAGAGTTGGATGGAGCCCCCCGAATGGAGCAGCAGACTACGGCGAGCCTGGACGAGCCTCTGCAGCGCAGCGGATCCCGGAGGACTAGTGACAGACCAGCAGCGCGGCAGACTCCGGAGGACCTCGGTGGCAGCGCAGGGAGCCTTGGTGGTGCAGCCTTCAGTGGCATTGGACGGTGGGCCTGATATTTTCTGGGTCCATCTTCCAAGCCCCTTTGACCAGCGGTGCAGGCTTGGGCGGTGTGGGCCTTGGCGGGCCTTGGTGCAGCGGAGTGGTTTGGCGGTGCAGTGGGGCGGTTTAGCGGTGCAGCTGAGTAGCTTTGTGGTTTGGCAGTGTGGGGGACCGGCAGCGGATCGACCTGGCATTGTGACAGGCCTGGGGAGCGGAGTTGGCCCCAGCAGGGTGGACAGCCCTGGCAGCGCAGTGGTCCAGTTGATTTCTGTGGCACTACAGACCCCGGTAGCGTGGTCAGCGTGGCCGGTGACCCGACGAGCCTGGCGTTACGAACCTAGGCGGAGGGAGGTGTGGAGCCTTGGCCCCCTCCCCTTTAGAGCCAGAGGCAGAACCAGAACCCCCTGGACGAAGCGGTGGGGGCAAATAATCTCGGCAATGCCACGGACTACCGCAGCGCAAAGGACCCAGGCTGTCACAACAAACCTTGGCGTGGCAGGCCTTGGTGGTGAGGAGGTCAGTCAGGTTTCAGGCCCGGATATGGGACAGAAAATGAGAAAATAGAAATCCAGTTGACATGATTCAAGCAAAACAGACAATTCCACCTGGATGACTGAGAACCTTCATAGACATAGAGGTTGTTGATATTTCTCCCGGCAATCTTAATTCCAGCTTGTGATTCATCCAGCCCAGCATTTCTCAGGATGTACTCTGCATATAAGTTAAATAAGCAGGGTGACAATATACAGCCTTGTTGTACTCCTTTCCCAATTTTGAACCAATCGGTTGTTCCATGTCCGGTTCTTAATGTTGCTTCCTGACCTGCGTACAGGTTTCTCAGGAGACAGGTAAGGTGGTCTGGTACTCTCATCTCTTTAAGACTTTGCCACAGTTTGTTGTGATTGACACAATCAAAGGCTTTAGCGTAGTCAATGAAGCAGAAGTAGATGTTTTTCTGGAACCCTCTTGCTTTCTCCATGATCCAGCAAATGTTGGCAATCTGATCTCTAGTTCCTCTTCCTCTTTGAAACCCAGCTTGCACTTCTGGTAGTTGTCGGTTCACATACTGCTGAAGACTAGCTTGTAGGATTTTGAGCATAACCTTGCTAGCATGTGCAATGAGCGCAATTGTACGGTAGTTTGAACATTCTTTGACATTGCCCCTCTTTGGAATTGGAACGTAAACTGACCTTTTCCAATCCTGTGGCCACTGTTGAGTTTTCCAAATTTGTTGGCATATTGAGTGCAGCACTTTAACAGTGCCATCTTTTAGGATTTTAAATAGCTCAGCTGGGATACTGTCTTCTCCGCTAGCTTTGTCGTTAGTAATGCTTCCTAAGGCCCACTTGACTTCACTCTCTAGGATGTCTGGCTCAAGGTCAGTGAACCATCGTGGTTATCAGGGACATGAAGATCTTTCTTGTACAGTTCTTCTGTGTATTCTTTCCACCTCTTCTTAATCTCTTCTACTTCTGTTAGGTCCCTGCCTTCTTTGTCCTTTATCATGCCCATCTTTGCACAAAAGGTTCCCTTGATATCTCTGATTTTCTTGAAGAGAACTCTAGTCTTCCCCATTCTATTGTTTTCCTCAATTTCTTTGCATTGTTCATTTAAGAAGGCCTTTTTATCTTTCCTTGCTATTCTCTGGAAATCTGCATTCAGTTGGTTATATCGTCCCCTTTCTCCCTTGCTTTTCACTTCCCTTCTTTCCTCAGCTATTTGTAAAGCCTCATCAGACAGCCACTTTGTTTTCTTGCATTTCTTTTTTTTTGGGGGGATGGTTTTAGTTGCTGCCTCCTGTACAATGTTACGAACCTCCGTCCATAGTTCTTCAGGCACTCTGTCTACCAGATCTAATCCCTTAAATCTATTCATCACCTCCACTGTATATTTATAAGGGATATGATTTAGGTCATACCTGAATGGTCTAGTAGTTTTCCCTACGTTCTTCAATTTAAGCCAAAATTTTGCAATAAGAAGCTCATGATCTGAGCCACAGTCAGCTCCAGGTCTTGTTTTTGCTGATTGTACAGAGCTTCTCCAGGGGCGTGGTGGCTCAGCGGGTAAGACGCCAGGCTTGTTGATCGGAAGATTGCAAGTTCGGAGGTTCGAATCCCTAGCCCTGCGTGCAGAGTGAGCTCCTGCACTAGCTCCAGCTCTTGCCAACCTAGCAATTCGAAAGCATGCAAATGCAAGTAGATGAATAGGTACCACTTCGGTGGGTAGGTAACAGCGTTCCGCTCGTGTCATGCGGCCACATGACCGTGGAAGCGTCTTCGGACAACGCTGGCTCTTTGGCTAACAAACGGAGATGAGCACCGGCCCCTAGAGTCGGACACGACTGCACAAATGTGCGGGGGGTACCTTTACCTTTACCTATAGAGCTTCTCCATCTTTGGCTGCAAAGTATATAATCAATCTGATTTC
Organism: Charina bottae; assembly: GCA_023362775.1. Classification (NCBI taxonomy): domain Eukaryota; kingdom Metazoa; phylum Chordata; class Lepidosauria; order Squamata; family Charinaidae; genus Charina; species Charina bottae. The sequence goes on from JALMGJ010000002.1 coordinate 164,239,178, forward strand.
GGTATTGACCATCTGGTGATGTCCATGTGTAGAGTTGTCTCTTGCATTGTTGGAAAAGAGTGTTTGCTATGACCAGCATGTTCTCTTGACAAAACTCTATTAGCCTTTGCCCTGCTTCATTTTGTACTCCGAGGCCAAACTTGCCTGACTTCCTACTTTAGCATTCCAGTCCCCTATGATGAAAAGGACATCTTTTTTTGGTGTTAGTTCTAGAAGGTGCTGTAGGTCTTCATAGAACCGGTCAACTTCAGCTTCTTCAGCATCAGTGGTTGGGGCATAGACTGGGATTACTGTGATGTTGAATGGTTTGCCTTGGATTCGAACTGAGATCATTCTATTGTTTTTGAGGTTGTACCCCAGTACTGCTTTTCCCACTCTTTTATTGACTATGAGGTCTACTCCATTTCTTCTAAGGGATTCTTGCCCACAGTAGTAGATGTAATGGTCACCTGAATTAAATTTGCCCATTTCTGTCCATTTTAGTTCGCTGATTCCCAATGTTCAATCTTGCCATCTCATGTTTGACCACCTCCAGCTTACCTTGATTCATTGATCTTACATTCCAGGTTCCTAAGCAATATTGTTCTTTACAGCATCAGACTTTCCTTTCAGTACCAGACACATCCATAACTGAGCGTCCTTTCGACTTTGGCCCAGCATCTTCACTCTTCACAAAAGCCTCTCTTCCCTTCCCCGCACGCACACGCTGCCCTGGAGTGGGGTGGAAGTTCTCCCCGCAGAACAGCTGGCGCAGCTTGCGCGCAGCCTCCCTGCCTAAACTGAGGGCATTTTCGGGGTCCCCGGAGCCTGCCCTTTTGAAGGGGCAGCACCTCGGTTTAGGCAGGGAGGCTGCGCGCAAGCAGCGCTCAGCTGTTCTGCGGGGAAAACTTCCACCCCACTCCAGGGCAGCGTGTGCGTGCGGGGAGGGGAAGAAAGGCTTTTGCCTCCCTGCCAGAACCGAGGGCATTTTCGGGGTCCCCGGAGCCTGCCCTTTCGAAGGGGCAGCACCTCAGTTTAGGCAGGGAGGCTGCGCGCAAGCAGCGCTCAGCTGTTCTGCGGGGAAAACTTCCACCCCACTCCAGGGCAGCGTGTGCGTGCGGGGAAGGGAAGAGAGGCTTTTGCCTCCCTGCCAGAACCGAGGGCATTTTCGGGGTCCCCGGAGCCTGCCCTTTCAAAGGGGCAGCACCTCAGTTTAGGCAGGGAGGCTGCGCGCAAGCAGCGCTCAGCTGTTCTGCGGGGAAAACTTCCACCCCACTCCAGGGCAGCGTGTGCGTGCGGGGAAGGGAAGAGAGGCTTTTGCCTCCCTGCCAGAACCGAGGGCATTTTCGGGGTCCCCGGAGCCTGCCCTTTCGAAGGGGCAGCCATTGCCGCCGCAGCCACAACCGCCGGTGCTTCCAGGTTTTTGTGGGCTGGCCGTTGGTGTGTCGCCAACGGCAAAAGTTTGGAAAGCCCTGCCTTAACCTCTTCCTTGCTGCTCTGCTTACTCTTTTTCTCCATGCAAAAGCAGCACATTTCCACCCCACAGCCCTAAGTGTGCGCAATTGGCTCCTGCCCGCAAACCCCGCTCCCGTGCTGGATTCCCCACCAGCTTTACTTTGCCTGGACTGGGGGCGTGAGAGGCTCCGGAAGAGAAGCGACTGGAGCAGTCGAGCCTCTCTTTCCCTTCTTCTTCCAAACCTCCCCCGCCCCCTTCCAGAGCAATTTGTTGAAGACGCCCGCTTGCTGCTGCTGCGTGGCTGCTGCTCAACTGATCATGAAGGAACCAGGATGTTTACGCGAGCGTGCTTTACCTACCAACTTTTTAACATATTTGGTTCTGCTGGGGGCGGGGAAAGGATCTTGACAGGCCAGGGAAGGCGCGCGGGCGGAGCTGCCTGCCTGGCACTCGGGCGCTCCGGCTGGGGTGCAGCGCGACGGGAGCATCGCCGGCGGCCCGCGAGGACCGGCCAGGGAAGGCACGCGGGTGGAGCTGCCTGCCTGGCACTCGGGCGCTCCGGCTGGGGTGCAGCGGGACGGGAGCTCCGCCCGCGTGCCTTCCCTGGCCGGTCCTCGCGGGCCGCCGGCGATGCTCCCGTCCCGCTGCACCCCAGCCAGAGCGCCCGAGTGCCAGGCAGGCAGCTCCGCCTGCGCAGTCGTGGCAGCGGGCATGGCGGCGGCGGGCACTGCAGCGGGCATGGCGGCAGCAGGCCCTAAGTGTGCGCGATTGGCCCCCGCCCGCAAACCCCGCCCCCTTCCACGCGATTGGCTCCCGCCCGCAAACCCCTCCCCCTTCCACGCGATTGGCTCCTGCCCGCAAACCCCGCCCCCTTCCACGCGATTGGCCCCCGCCCGCAAACCCCGCCCCCTGGCTCTCGAGCACTTAAAAATGTGCACGAACATACCAAAATGGCTCTCGGCTCAAAAAGTTTGCCGACCCTTGACCTAGTCCATATGTTATGCACCTGGCACAGAAGGAAGACTATGAGCAGACCGCCTTTAGATGTTTTTATGGGACAGGCAGATTCAATCCTATCAAGGCAGTGCCTGATGCATCCTAATGTTATGCTATATAGAGTTCTGTAGGTGATGACCAGCACTTAGGCCAGGAAGCCTATTGACAGACAATGCAGAGATTTCAGAAGTGGTGTTACCTTGTAATCGTTGGGCTGATGTACCAGCAGTCTAACCATCGTATTATGGGCAAGCTAAAGCTTCCAGGTCATCTCCAGAAGTAGCCCCAGGTAGGGTAGAACACATTCCTGTAATCCAATGTTAAATATGTTGGACATAAGAGTGAAATTCCATCTTGGCCTGAACTCATTCCTGTGTTAAGATGATTTCCCCCAACCATGACTTAAATAATCATAGACAACCTCTCTTTGCCACATCCTTTTTCACATTAACCCAAATTCTGTTGCATGAAAACAGAACAAAAACCACAATATGCCTATGCTAACCATAGTTTCCCAGTCTCAATCTAACTACAGATTTCTGGCTAGTGCTCAACAGGAAAGACAGAAAATCCCTATCAAGACAACAGAGGGGGGGTTTCACTTCCGGGCGTTGATCGGATTGCAGTGAAGAACCAAGGCTCTTAGCCTTGATTCCGCAGTTAGCTGTCTGCGGCGATTTGGAAGAAGAAAAATCACCGAAAAATCACCCTCGAAGAGAGGGTGATCAGAAGATAAACCACAAGGGTCGCTGAAGTAGCTTCTCTCTCCCGACCCCCGTATTTCCACCATGGGGGATGGGAGATTGAAGCGGCGAAAGGCAACTGGAAGAGGAACGAAGCTCTACAGCAGCTGTGAATCTGGAAAAGATAAGTAGCTGCCCGATCAACCTTTTAGACACATTTTTTTTTTACTTTTAAACATTAATCTTCCTATTAAGTGCTAAGATTTGTCTCTGGACTTGATTGGTGTGTTACTCCCTTCTTGTTAAAGGACGATTAAATGGTGGGAAAAGAAGGTTAATTAACTTTGCTATAAGTGAAAGTGACTTTCGTTATTATCTTCAGTTTGGTCTGAGTTTCCTACCTATGGACAATTGTTGGTATTTTTCTTTTTGTTTTGTGGAATTATTATACTAGAGTTTGGACATAAATGGAGTGATTAATACTTTGTTTTTTATGACTTTTATGTTGGGACTGCTGCCTGAAAGAAGAAAACCTTATTACTTTTTTTATATATATAAGTTTCTCTTTTTTCCTTGAACTTTGAATTCTGTTTGGATTTGCTTTCTTGGAAGAAGCTAAGCTGTTTAACGTTCAATGTGGATTATTATTTGGAATGTAGAGGGTTTTTTTATATGTTTCTGGTAACATCTTCCCTTTGTGATTTGTGGTTGGATTGAAGAATTACAAGTGGGAAGGTGAAACCCTGGGAATATTTACTATTCTTATCTTTGATTTTGACTTCAGGAGAACAAAAAGTCCCTACTGGCTTTTTATCTTGGGTGTTTGAAATACCGTGGATTTATATATATAAAGGATTACAAATGAACTAAGAGGAACAATTTTTTAAAGGAGCTTCCTTATTTTTTTACAACTCTTTGGATATTTGCTCTTTTTCCTTTTCCTTTTTCCTTTTATTTTTTTTTATTTTTTTCCACTTTTTTAAACAATTATTGTTGTACTGTGTTTTCTTCCCTTTTTCTCCCTATTTTCTTCTTTTTTGCAGGGCTATGGCGTCTTTGGGAACGAGACAGAGGGAGAAAGAGAAGAAGAAGGAGACTGGAGGACCACCTATTGATTCTGCCACATCTGCCTCAGAAACATTATTACCAGAAATGAAAAAGATACTTGAAGCTGTTGCAGCACTAAATAAGAAAATGGATGACTCCACAAAGCAGATGGAAGATCAAATTACATCACTAGACAAAAAGATGGATGATATGATGAAAGAAATAACCCAAGAGATTAAGCAAGATTTCAAAAAAGAAATTCAAACAGTTAAGGAAGTGGTGAATTCTCTGTCAGGAGAACTTAAAGATACGCAAGACCAGATGCAAAAATTAGAAGTTAAATCAGAATATGCCATTAAAGAAATTGAACATAATTTAGATATCACAGCCTTAGCAGAAATGAGAGAGAAAGAGTATATTTTGAGGCTTAGAGCAGTTCCAGAACAAGTAGATGAAGATGTGAGAGAAAGGATGATTTTTGAATTGGCTAAATTCTTGGAGACAAGAGAACAAGATTTAGATTTGGAGATAGATAAGATATTTAGAGTAAACTCACGTTATGCTAAAGAAAGAAAAGTTCCTAGAGACATATTGATATATTTTGTAAGAAAAGTGACAAAAGAACAAATTCTGAGGAAACATTATAATACTAGATTAAATATAGAAGGGAAGGAAATAATTGTATTAAAAGAAATTCCCTTGAGAAAATTAAGGAAAAGAAAAGACTATTTTTTCCTCATAGATAAACTAAAACAACATGGTATCTCATTTAGATGGGAAAAATTGGAAGGCGTATCATTTATGTTCAAAGGGCAGAGATTCAGAATAACTTCCATTTTAAAAGCAAAAGCTTTTTTAGAGAAATATAAGAAAGAAATGGGTCTACCAGATGGAGAATTGGCAGAAGGAGGAGAAACATAGAAAAATAAAGAGAAGGCTGAAGACTTATCTGAGAAGGGAGCTACAGGTGTGGACAAAGGGATTTTAAAGAATAAAATGTCTATGGAACATAAATACTTGACATGGAACATTAATGGGTCTAACTCCCCACAGAAGAGACGAAATATATTTCATTTTTTGAAAAAACTGAAATTGGACATAAGTTGCCTACAAGAGACTCATATTTGTAAAAAAGACACTAAATATTTGATTCAAAAACAGCTTGGAGAAGAATTTATTTCGGCTGGATATAAAAAAACTAAGGGAGTAGTTCTATATGTACAACCAAAGCTAAATCCAAAACTGATATTAGCTGATGAAGAGGGTCGATATGTTGTAGTCGAAATTAACATACAAGGAATTAAAACATTGATAGTTGGACTTTATGCACCAAATATGGATAAAGGAATATTTTACAAAAATTTGATGGATAAACTTTTGGACTTAACTTATGACAATTGGTGTTTTATGGGGGATTGGAATGGGGTAATTTACCCTAGGCTGGACAGACAGTCACAAAAAGAAGTGAAACAAACACAGGGAAAATTGCCGCAAACATTTTTTGACCTGAAAGAGATGTTGGATTTACAAGACATTTGGAGATGCATGAATGGGACTTCCAGAGAATTTACATATTATTCAGAGAGATTTAAATCACACTCTAGAATAGACATGATTTTGATATCTAAAAACTTGATGATGGATATTAGTAAAGTTGATATATTACCTAAGACTCTCTCAGATCATAATCCTGTAATGTTGACTGTTAAAGGAAAACGGCATGTATTTAGATGGAGATTGAATGAGTCATTTCTTCGGAATAATGATGTAGTTGATGTATGTAAAAAAATGTTAAGAGAATATTTTCAACTTAATTTAAACAAAGGTACTAACATTCAAACCGTATGGGATGCCAGTAAAGCATATATGAGGGGTTACTTTATTCAATATAATGCTCAAATGAGGAGGAAGAAACAAAAGATTTTAACAAACAAAAGAAACAAAAGATTTAAACAAAAGAATTGATTTTAGATGAAATTAAGAGTAAAGAGACAGCTTTAAGAGATAAACCAATGGATGATACTCTGTTCACTCAAATTAAATTCTTACAAAAGCAAATATCAATGATATTAACTCAATAGAGACTCAAATGAAATTTACAAAACAAAAATATTTTGAACATGCAAATAAACCAGGTAGATGGCTAGCCTATTAATTGAGAAAACAAAGACAAAAGAATTTGATTGCCAATATTCAACATGAAGGAAAAACTTTGGTGAACAATATGGACATTCAAAAAGCCTTCCATGATTACTATTCTAAATTATATAAAAAACAAGACGTCAACTTAAATGATATTGAAGAATACTTGAGTAAACAAAACTTAACTGTTCTTAATGACCAACAAAGATTGACACTAAACAATTCTATAACAACAGAAGAAATGGTAAAGGCTTTTAAGAAAATTAGCAGTGGAAAAGCTCCTGGACCGGATGGATTGTCAGCAGCCTACTATAAATGCTTTGAGGATGATTTATGCTTACCTTTGCAGAAGACCATGAATTCTATTTTGGAAACAGGAACTATGCCAGAAACTTGGAAAGAAGCACATATAACACTGATCCCCAAGGAACAACAAGATCTGACTTTAACTAAGAATTACAGACCAATATCTTTATTGAATAATGACTATAAGATTTTTACAACGATATTAGCAGAAAGAATGAAAAATATTCTCAAGAATTACTGTATATTCATCAAGACCAAGCTGGATTTTTGCCCAAGAGACAAATCCGAGACAATGTCCGAAATATATTAGATGTAATTGAATATTTGGAAAGACATTATGAAAAACAAGCTGCCTTGATATTTATTGATGCTGAAAAAGCCTTTGACAACCTAAATTGGCCTTTTATGTTCAAAGTATTGGAAAACATGAATTTTGGAGGAAACTTCATAAAATGGATTTAATCAATATATACTCCACAATTTGCCAAAATAATTGTTAATGGAGAATTTAGTAAGCCATGTGAAATTCAAAAAGGTACTAGACAAGGTTGTCCATTATCTCCACTTTTGTTCATACTGGTATTAGAGGTTTTACTTAGAGATATTAGACAAGATGATGGTATCCATGGTATTAAAGTTAAAAAAAGAAGTTTATAAACTAAGAGCCTTTGCAGACGACCTAGTCATTACTTTGGAGAATCCACTAGATGGAATTGAAATTCTAATACAGAAATTAAAAGACTTTGGGTCGCTAGCAGGGTTCAAAGTGAATTTACAGAAAACAAAAGTATTGACTAAAAATATGGACCATCAGAAACAAGAGAAATTGAAAGAAATAACAGGATATTCAATGGAAGAAAAAGTAAAATATTTGGGAGTATATTTAACAGCTAAAAATGTTAAGTTGTTTAAGAATAACTATATTCCACTTTGGATGAATATTAAAAAAGATTTGGACCATTGGGAAAAATTGCAATTATCACTATTAGGTAGAATTTCAGCAATTAAAATGAATGTTTTGCCAAGAATTTTATATCTTTTCCAAACACTACCTATATTGGCATCAGAAGAACCTTTTAAACAATGGCAGCAAGATATTTCTAAGTTCATTTGACAAGGAAAAAAACCAAGAGTAAAATATAAAGTTTTGCAAGATTCAAAAAAAAGAGGCGGGCTAGGTCTGCCGGATTTGAAATTATATTATGCTGCTTGTTGCTTGGTATGGATTAAAGAATGGATAGTCTTGAAAAATGAAAAACTATTGAATTTGGAGGGGCATGAATTAAGATATGGATGGCATGGATATTTGTGGTATGATAAAGTAAAAGTTAATGTGGACTTTAAAAATCACTATATTAGAAGATCTTTGTTAAGAATTTGGGATAAATATAAACTAACTTTATGTTATAAAAGACCTTTATGGATTTCAACGCAAGAAGCATTTTATAGAACAGAAGTAAGAACTAAAGACAAATGGTTGACCTATAAAGAATTTTTGAAGAAAGAACAAGGACAATATACAATTAAATCAATAGAAGAATTGGCATCAGAGGGATATACTTTCCAATGGCTTTCATACATGCAACTTGTAGAGAAATTTAAATCAGATAAGAAAGACTTTGAATTTGAACAAACCAAATCAGAATTCGAGATACAATTATGTGGAGCTGATGATCACCTAATTGCTAAAATGTATAAACTATTGTTAAAAGGTGAAATGGTAGAGGAACAAGTTAAAGATTGTATGATTAAATGGGCAAAAAATATTGGTTATAATATTCAAATGCAACAATGGGAAGACATGTGGACTAAAGGATTAAAATTTACTTTGTGCTATAATTTAAAAGAAAACTTTTATAAGATGATGTACAGATGGTATATGACCCCACAAAAACTTTCTAAAATGTATGGGAATGTCTCCAACTTATGTTGGAAATGTAAAAAAAAAGCGGGGTCTTTTTACCATATGTGGTGGACATGTGAGATTGCAAAGAAATTTTGGACTCAAATACATTCATTGATGCAAAATATATTACAAATTCGAGTCCCATTTAAATCGGAATTATTTTTGTTGGGAATAATAGAAGGACAATTTGGGAAGCAATTTACAAGAATTATGCAATATATGATTACAGCAGCAAGACTTATATATGCACAAAATTGGAAAAATCAGATTTTGTCCACGATACAAGATTGGATGTTAAAATTGATGGATATGGCAGAGAATGATAAATTGACATGTTTATTAAAAGAAAATTCAAATTATTATTTCCTTAAAGAATGGAAACCATTAACTGACTACTTACAAGATGCGGGAGGAGCAAAGCTTATATGGGGATTTGAAGATTAAAATATATATATTTTGATATAATAGACAAGAAATGTTTTTTTAATGTTTTATATAGACCTAGCATGTAAGATAAAATTGTTAAATTACTATGACCAGAGACAAATCGGAAGTTGACTAATTGCTATGTTTCATTTCTATCTTTTTTCTTTTTGCTTTACTACACTTTTTACTCTCTTTCTTTACTTGATTTGTATTTCTATTTTCTTTTCTGTTTCAGACTTTTATCTATGTATATTTAAAACCTAATAAAATTTTAAAAAAAAGACAACAGAGGGAATATTTATTTATTTATTTATTTATTTTCTATCCCACCTTTATTATTTTTATAAATAACTCAAGGCGGCGAACATACTTAATACTCCTTCGTCCTCCTATTTTCCCCACAACAACCACCCTGTGAGGTGAGTTGGGCTGAGAGAGAGTGACTGGCCCAAGGTCACCCAGCCGGCTTTCATACCTAAGGACTAGAACTCACCGTCTCCTGGTTTCTAGCCCGTTGCCTTAACCACTAGACCAAACTGGCTCTCATATGCAAATCTGCAAAATTAGTTTACACCCAGTTGCTTGAAATAACCCATTGGACCAGGAAATCATTTTGCTTGCTGAATTGCCCTAACTGATGCATATGGCTGTGGATTATGGGCTCATATCTGTCCTTAAGTGTTTTGCCAGCATAATTTGGCTACTGACGTTTCCTTCTCCCTACCTGCTTTGATGTGGAGGATGGTGACAAGTGGTTTATTTATTTATATTTATTTATTCAATTTCTATGGCCGCCCATCTCAAACAAGTGACTCTGGGGGGCATACAAATATAAGATCAATTAAAACCAAATACAAACACAATACAAAAATAAATATATATAGCATCCGAGAAAAATAACCGTAGATGTTAATATAACCAAGAAACGGGGCCCTTAACACACTCAGGATCCCAGGCCTGGGCACACAGCCAGGTCTTCAAGACCTCATGAAAGGCCAACAGGGTCGAGGCCATCCTAATCTCTGGAGGGAGGATGTTCCAGAGGGCAGGGGCTACAGCAGAGAAGGAATGCCTCCTAGTCCCCACCCGCCAGTGGTTTCCTGGTAACAAGGGAAACGGGAAACCCACTCTGTTGCGTGCTTGTCACTTGCGTACTCGGCAAGAATCAGGAAGAGGTGGGTGATAGACGGATATCTAACTCACCTGCCACCCTTGACTATTTTTGCTTCAGAACTGCAGAAATTTCCTCCTCTCTGCAGATCCTTTGAAGTTACAATACAACCCACACATGTAATAGAAGGTTGGTCTTGAATCTTTCTGAGCTTGGTTCAGCCACCTCCCTTATGTCTTCTCCTAGTAACAAAGAGCATGCACCAAGCCAGACCTTTCATGTAGGTAGCTCACCCCTGTTACACTGGCTTGGATCACAACTGACCTATAGTCATAAGGTGGTTTCTTTGGCTTGGTTCAGCTTGTGCATGAATATGACCATGTAAATGTTGGTTTATAGGGGGGTGCGTAGTGTAGTTCTCCTTCAAAAGAGGCTGCCAAGTTGTAACTTCTTCTTAGGGATTGTATCGTCTGAGGGTTGGAAAAATTGCTGGGCTATAATAAAAGTCTGAGGGGAAAGAGTAGCTGAGATAAGAGACTAGATGAACAGGAAGCAATGAGTAGGATCCAATGGAAAAGAGAGAATGAAGGAAACGAGGTCAAGAAATGTGGAATTAAGCAGAGAAGTTGGGTCTGGTGCTCAAATGCAACCTGTATTCTGAGCACATTTTCAAGCACATTTCTAAACACATTTCTTTTATTTGGTGGAAAATGTTGCTAAACATCAACCCAGCTGATTTATCAGTGATTTGTTTTCACGCTGCTGTTTCCCAGCTAGGTTGGACTCTTGAATTAGACTTTAGACTTCAGCTTTCCAATATGAAATACAGTGAACTCTGTGCCAAATAGGTCAAGACATTCTCTTGTTCTACAGCTTTTAAGGGTATTTTAAACTGGGATTTTAAATTGGATTGTGGTGTGTTATTATATCAAACTGTTGACGATATATGCTGTCATTTTGTTGTCCTGCATTGCAGGGACATAAAAAACAAAGCAAACCGCTACTGCTACTATTGCTCCTGCTGCTACTACTAGGATTTTTGGTGAGGCAAGCTCTGCCACTTGTGGGCTTGGTTCCTACCCCAGGTGGCTGGTATGAGTTGTCATGAAGAGGAGGAGGCTCTGAGTGCAGACAGTGGGAAATGTGTTGCTCTGAGAGGGGGAGATGCCAGCATCCTTAAGAGAAGCACTGGAATGATCCTTCCTTAAGAGGCTGTCCCTGGACCTGGCCATATTGGACAACTATTGCCCAGTCTCCGACCTCCACTTTTAGGGGAAGGTTTTGAGAAGGTTGTGGAGTGGCATTACAAAGAGCCCTGATAGAAGCAGATTACCCGGACCTTTTCAGTTAAGGTCCAGGCCCAGACATGGGATGGAAACAACATTGGTTGCTTTTGTGGATGACCTGTGGTGGAACCTGGATGGGGGGAATACTGTCTTCCTCGTCTTTCTGAGTCTTTCAGTGGCCTTTGCCACCATAATTAATGATATCTTTCTGGGTCTCCTGCAAGGGTTAGGAGTAGGGTCAACATTTTATGATGGTTCTATTCCTTCCTAAATGGGCAATTCCAGTTGATAGTTTTGGAAGAGGAGAGATCAAGCCTTTGGGCATTCAAGTATGATCATCCGTTGGCACGGGGCAAAGGATAATCAATGTGTGGCTGATATTCAACTGTACATATCCACCCCTGGCTGAAAGGAAAATGAAGCAGAAATCTTGACCCACTGCGCAGAGGTTGTTAGAATTTGGATGGGGAAAAATAGGCTGAGATTCAACTCAAGCAAGATGAAATGGCTCTTAATCCAGAAGCCCATACAATCCAGGACAGTTCCAACATTGCCTCTAGATGGCTGGGCTCCCCCAGAAAGAGCAGATTCACAAACTGCTTGAGTTCCTGCACTCATGAAGAGCTGGTGGAGGCCGTGGAAGGAAGTGCTTTGGATGATGCACCAATTCTGGTGTTTCCTGAAATGGACTAGCAATGGCCACTTCTCAGTCAGATTATTGCAACTCACACTACATGGGGCTGCTCTTGATTATCACGTGAAAATTTGCACTACAGGAGAAGGCAGCTGCCTGTTTGCTAATGGGTCAGATCCATCACTGTCACCTTGCATTGCTATTCTGGAAGCTGCGTTGGTTGCCTGTTTGATTCTATGTGCAGTTCAGGATGTTGCTTATCATCTATAAAACTTTATGTAGGTTGCAGCCTGATTATTCTTGAGACTACCTACTCCAACTAGAAGCTTTTCTGCAAGCAGATAAGACATGTTGAGAATCCCTGCTAACTGGAAAGTTTGTTGGGGAAGGTGTGGAAACAAAGATTCTCTGTTGGAGCTCCTGCCCTCTGGGACAGCCTGCTCCGGGGGTGAGATTGGGCCCTTCTCTGATGTTTAGGAAACTTGTTAAGATTTGGCTTAAGATCCAACAGCCTTGGTGGAATGAAGGAATTCTGAGCTTGGAATGTTATCCTAAATGTAAGAGATAGCACTGCAGGCATAAATACATGTAATCACAATGATGGTATTCTTTATATTGTTTTTATGCTGTTGACTGTTTTTTTTACTGTTGTTAACCTGCTTAGGGTTGGCTGATTTGAAGCAACATAAAAGTCTTAGTGATAAACTGAGGCTGTTACTGACTTTGCAATGAAAAAACATCTTAAAAAGTTAACCTGTAGCATTAATTTCTTTTGCATTTTTTTTAAAGGACAATGATGTAGGCTTGACATAGGACCCAGACAGTTGGGTAGAGCTGAAATTTGGTGCTTTTTATCATTGCCCATTTTTACCAGGTTTTTTTTAGTGCACTGCAGTGCAATGCATTATGGGGAAAAGCATTATGAGCAAGTGAATGGGCATTTCTTAGTGTTTCAAGGGGAAGAAAGATGTGGTGGATTTCGGTAGTGCCGCTGGTTCTCAGGAAGGAGGGAGCACATTCCAAGAAGGGGGAGGAGATAAGAGGAGGCACAGTCCAGGGGGCAGTTGTGGGAAAACTAAGAGATTCAGAATAGCCCCGCCCTAGAGCTGTCCCAGGTTATTTCCCCTTGGGTTAGGAAGAGGTGCTTTAGTCTGGCAAGATTCTGTCTATATGGCGTTAGCAAATAAAGAACTGAAATTTGAATGGACTGATTCTTCGTTGTTCTTGGGCTGGGCCTCACAAAAGGGAAGGAGGAAAGTGGCGTGGGAATCAGTAGTCAAGACCTGAAAAAGCACGGGGAGGGGGCCTGTGTAGGGCCAGGAGAGACAGCAGCAGTAATGATGGCAGCTGTCATCCAATAGATAAGCAAATGCGGTCCAGAGATGTGTGTTTTCTGGAGAGGCAGCAGCTGCTGCAAAGAAGTCGATGAAAATTTCCAGACACAGGTAGGGAAAATGTATATGGAGGCCAAAGAAGAGGAAAGTGCTGGAGAAGTATCTGGGGCAGCGAATGAAGCAGAATGGACCTGAAACGGCTCTCTGCTCCTTGCTGTGTGCTAACAAAGAGGACCGAGTTTAGAATGCATTGTGCTGCACAGGAGGATTCCCACCCCATTTGAGAAATTGCACGATCACACACTTCAACAAGAAGCACAGAAAGAACATTTACTGATGACATCTTACCCCTCCGTCTGCAAGGCAAGACCTGATACCTTGCCCCGGGGACTGCTCAGGCCATGCAGCGGAGCCCTCGGATGAATCCTAATGTGTCATACGTTTGGGTAGGGTTTCACATGTAGATTATGCTAACTGTGCGTGACCCCTGCCATGCTTCTTGCTTACAATAGCTAATTTACAAGGCACAATCACATGCAGATTTTGTGATGGCCATTCATTGTTTTGGTGGAGATATTTATAATTTACTTCCAGTTGTGCCAGAATCAGAATGATGGGATTTAAGTTGATTTCAAAGTGTATTTTTATGCACCTAAATATGTCAACCAAGATCATTAGCTGATTTTTGTGTGAACAGCATCTTCTGGGAAATTCCCTTATACTATAGGGGGAAAGCAGCTTCCTCTTCTCCTTTACTCCCAATTCTTAAATATGTATTTCTATTTTTTAAGAAATCCGTTCAATCGTGTCCAATTCTCGGAGACTGCCTGGACTGGTCCCTGCAATTTTCTTGGCAAGGTTTTTCAGAAGGGGTTTGCCATTGACTGCTTCCTGGGGCTCAGAGAGAGGGACTGGCCCAAGGTCACCCAGCTGGCTTTGTGCCTAAGGCGGGACTAGAACTCTCAGTCTCCCGGTTTCTAGCCTGGTGCCTTAACCACTAGACCAAATTGGCTCTCACTGTATTTCTATAATATGCAAAAATATGTTCCACCTCAAAAATTGACAGGTATTCCATTTCACAAAACAAAACTGTATTTTCATTTATGAGATATTTTAATTTGTCTCAGGTGTTGACAATGTTTTTGTTGTGATTTTATTACAGTTCTCTGAATTGCCCTGGAATTTTTTTTAAAAAGATTTTTTAAAAATGCAAATGGGTTTAATTTGCCTAACATGCAAATTAGGCTGCCTGGATTTAGGGTTCTGGAATACTACATTGATATAATTCTGCTTCTTTGTATGAATACACTGCCTCTAGCTTTGATAGATATAGAAATTCAGTGCAAGTTATTTGTTACAGTTTTTATTCATTTTTTTTTAAATGCTCAAAATTCTTTTTGTTGGCCTTTTCGTTTTCTTAGATTGTAGATAACCAGCTGTGAATAAACTGGCTCTGCCTCTGTTTTCTTCTGCTAGCCTTGAAATCTGTTTTGTACAGTGGCCAGCATCTCTTGCTGGTTGCTGTACAAAAGATATTGGACTAGATCAGGGGGTTTCAAAGATTTTTCAGGTTTCAGAATTTGTTAGTAAAAAAACTAACAAACCTCAGAACCTCTGATCAAGTGGCAAAGATCTAGTGATGGAAAATTGGCTGCATCAACAGTCAGAACCAAACTACAGAGCTAGCTTCACACAGCAGGCTAAACTCTAAATGGGGTTAACAAAAGAGAACCTTGTGTTCCTATAACATGCTAAGCTCAAACAAATAAATCATATTATAGCTTCATATTATAGTGATTGATGTGGTTTATACGACATGCCAAGACAAACCTTGGTTCTCACATTGTGTTGAACTAGAATGCGAGCTTAGTTTAGTGTGAAATAAGAGGCTGCTGTGTCATCCAAAGCTTTCTGGCCATTCGAAAGCAGAGATAGAAGTCAATAAAAGTTAAGACAAAGCAAATTACTCCCTTCCTCGCAGCAAGAACCTATAAAACAATGAAACTTTTGCTCCTTGAATACTGCTGAGATCATGATCTTCCAACTTGGCTTCTGAAACATCCCGAAATAACTGTTTCCTGATGATATATAAGTGGTCCATGAGAGGAGCTGAAAAAACAGTGGCTCCCATTCAGTTTATCTCATTTTCTTACTCCCTTGATAACTGCCTGTTTATGTGTTCCAATATATTGATTTGCAGAGGGGAAAAACCTCTGTTAATCTGCAAGAAGGCACAAAGGTCTATAGAAATCTTTCCACAGGGACTAAAGGGAGCTTGTGGTATTACTCTTTGACAAACAGAGTCTTCCTGAGGGCCCAGCCTCCGATATTTGACAATGGCTTTGGTTGCGTAGCCTTGAGCCTCTTCCAGTGGAAGAGTGAGCATCATGTAGCCAGCAGGGCAATAGACACTGGGCAACTGGGCAGGAGGGGAAAAATGTCTTCTGTGCCCCTGTGCTTTTAAGTAGAGCTACCAGATCTGGGCTGCAGAAATCTGATGACCATTCAATCTCGGGAGAGAGTGAAGACAGAAGCCTTTATTGTATAACAAATAGTTGGATGTACTGTGCAGGTTTTTATGAATGCCACATTTAGCTTTGGACGAAAATGTAAACAACGTTATGCTTTTCAACATTGACATTTTAGAAATCAGTGTGTGTGTCTCTGTGTGTGTGTGTATACGATCAATCGTGTCCGATTCTTGGAGACTGCCCTTACCTCCTTCCTGGGGCTGAGAGGGAGGGACTGGCCCAAAGTCACCCAGCTGGCTTTGTGCCCAAGACAGGACTACAACTCACGGTCTTCTGGTTTCTAGCCTGGTACCTTAACCAGTACACCAAACTTGCTCTCTAATATTGATATAAACACTAGAGAATTCCTGGAAGCTTGGCACTCAGACAAAGCAGCCATCAACAGACACATAGAGGTAAACAACATTTACATACCATTCATAAGAGACAATAGAAAAGCCAAAAGACCTGAACATCTCCTTACCAGCAATCAATACCCAGATATGCAAAGATTAACACCAAGATTAGCACCAGAGGAACAATCAAACAGCACAATATACCCTAATCAAGGAACTATTAACTCAGTCAATCAACCAAGCAGCAAACAACAGCCCAATCAAGGAACTCCTAAGGGGAGAGCAACACCCCCACCAACACAAGCAGGACAAGCCATGGTATATAAACAGAGAGCAAGTCCCACTCCCTTTTCGCACTGAAGATGTTGCCTAGTCTGGCAATGAAACATCTGCAAGAAAACAACAAGGCTCAGAGAGCACCAAGGACTCCACAATATTGATATAAACTTCTTTTTCTTTACCTTTAAAGGTTTAAGTTATCTAAACTTTAGAGTGTTAATACTCTCTAGTCAATACTGTATAAATACCACTCTACCCAAATAGTATAATGTACTACTTGTGTTTTACAATCATACAACAAAACAACAACAACAACAATTTCTTGTTGCCATCTAGTCATCTGGATTTTTGCAGCCCAGAGTTGGTAACTCTACCTATTACACTAAGACTTCATGTGGTTAAACTGTTTTTGACATAGTGCATGGACTCAGCTGTTGTGATTTCCATAGTGTGGTTTGTGGTTTAGTGTGTTGTCCGAAGTCAGCCAACTGTAGTTTATATAACCATAGTTAACCTTACTTAAGTTATGATTTAGCACAATCCATATCTCTAAGCACTATTTCTTTCTCCCTCCCTTGCCAAGCTTTTGATGTCTTAATCCGTTAATTCAATCCTGCAGAGTTGGCACCCTCCGGGTTCCTTTGATTACAGGACCCCGGAAGCATGCCTTCTCTGTAGCAGTGCCTCCCCCGGAGATCCGGATGGCCCCCACCCTGCTGTTGTTTAGAAGAGCTGTGAAGACCTGGCTCTTCACCCAGGCCTTTGGTGAGGGAGACTGAGACCTCTTGCTTCATTCCACCTATCTGTCATGCTTGCCATCTTTTATCTTCTATTGATTTGATTGTAATGTCTTTGTTGTGAGCTGCCCAGAATCATTGAGAGTCAGGCAGTATACAAGTAGTAGTAGTAGTAGTAGTAGTAGTAGTAATAATAATAATAATAATAATAATAATAATACAATATGGTCTCTGAATCCTGATTCAACTGGGGAGATTGAAATCTGCCACTTAGGCATTCTGTCTGCTTTTACCAGCAGTCTTGCAGTGTAGTAGGTGACCCTTTTTTTCTTGCCAGAAATGCTGCTTCACTTTGCCATTTATGACAATGCCTAGCATTGCCCCATGACAGCTGAAATTGCAATTTCTGGCTGGCTGGCTTATAATAAACCAGAAGGAACCTATTTTAGATAGATCTGATGTCCTGGAATGAGAAGGCAGAATCAAGAACAAGAAGAGACAGGAGACTCTTTTGCAGATAATGGAGTCACCTCTGTTTTCTGGCTAGGCTTCTAGAATTGTTTGGCAGGCTTGCTCAATGCCCCATCGTGCTCTGGGAAGCATCTCCTTGTTCAATTTCTGTGAGTAGTGGTGGTCGTGAAGGAGAACAGTACTTCATGGGAAGCAAATTAGGGTGCCTCGCATAGGACTGGCTTCTTGTTCAAGGTGACTCAGTCCCCCCCCCCCTAATTCATTGTTTTAAATTCAGGCAACTTTATACTTTGTATGCAAAGTGTTTTGGGGGTATTTTCTCTGCAAACTTGGTGAGGGGGGTGTTGGATGGGCTGAGATGCCAAGGATACAGGGGAAGCATTCAAAGGAGACAATCAACAAGGGGGAAGGAGGTTTAAGTCTTCCAACTCCCATCCAGCCCTCTCCTGAAAATCTGTTTTTCCCCGGATGTGTTTTATATTTAATTTCAAAACTTGAATGGGGGATATTGATTATTAAAATGAGGCTGAGGGTGGGTGGAGTTTGCAGGATAATATTGAAAAACAGAGGAAAAGTGAAGCATAACCTGCACCCTTGCCAGTTTTCTCCTGCAAATGCTTCCCCTGGACAAGGCTGCTCAGAAAACAGCTCAGCATTAAGGATGTCTAAATCTCTGCACTGATCCCTCTGGTCAGGTGAAATGTGATAGAGGACAAGAGAATTCCTGTACAGTTTGTGCTTGTGTTAAAGAAGAAATATTAGCAAGTCACTTTCCATTTTCTCTTTCTATTTCAGCACGTCTTTTACACAGCGGTGGCAGAACCCTTTGGGGGTTTGCTTAGGTCAGCCAAAGCAATCTTTCCTAGCCCAATACACTGCAAATGTCTTGAGCTAGCTTGCGTGGCAAGTCTTCAGGGATGATAGGAAGCCCAAAGCATCCAGAAGAACTGATGTTGGAAGACATTATCCAAGAATCAGAGATTCCACAGACAAGCTCAGGATGAGTGGATTTAACAGAAGTTCCAAGGAAATGCTAAATAATCTCATGAACATGTGAGCAAATAAAGAAAACAAGGTTGTGAAAATCTGATGGGCTCCTATTAAAAGAACCACTGTAGTGTAATGGAGAGATCCAGTTTCAAATCTCCCGTTTGTTAGAGATATCGGGTTTCAACCAAGCACGTTTCACACAAGCTTGAAGGAGGGGCAGTCCTGCTGCAACCTAATCTTACTTGCTTTGTGTGGGAGGGGCTTGAAAATCCGATTTCCTGTTACACTACTTCCTTTCTTTCTCTTTTCCTGCTTGAATTGCCACCTGGGAGGATGGTCATACATGGCTGTCCACGTTGCTCATACATGCATTCAGCAAGGCCACATTAAGAAGACTGTGGGTTTGGTCAGAACCTATCGCTCACACGCATGAACCATCCTCTGCTACTATGAAACTGATCTACAATAAAACTGTAAGCTATTTTTGTGTAACTTTACA
This sequence comes from Charina bottae, assembly GCA_023362775.1. NCBI lineage: Eukaryota > Metazoa > Chordata > Lepidosauria > Squamata > Charinaidae > Charina > Charina bottae. The sequence continues at coordinate 164,258,326 of JALMGJ010000002.1, forward strand.
TTAATGTGTGAAGTGTGTTTATTTTACTCTGAACTTAATTGAGCCTTATGTGCAAGATTATTACAGGACACTTTTTTACTCTGCTAAACTAGATAAACGCTGTGTGGGCTTTTTCTGTTACTAGCATTCCAGAATTCCCCAACACCGTTGAACTCACTTGGTGACGTTGAAGCAGTCATTCCATCTCAGCCCAACCTACCTCACAGGGATGCTGAGAAGGGAGTGCCAAGGATGGTGAATATCACATCCTTTACTTTTTCTGTTCTCCCACGAAACTATAACATAAAGATAATACACTGTGTAAAAGAAAAGAGGTGTTTTTTCAGTGCTGACAACTTTGTTTATTCAGGAATCCTAGTTGGCATGGCCAGTGGTCAGGGTGCTTGATACGTACTTCAGCCATATTTGAGCTCCGGTTCCTCACCTTTCTTTTACAAGACCCAAAGTTCAATTGCTAACTCTTCCTAGTTCAAGATGATGGGTTTGATGGTGTGGTGCAGTGGTTAGATGATGGCCAAAGGAGATCCACAAAGTTTAAATCAACCCATAGCCATGAAATCTCACTGGGTGACTTCCTGTGGAGTTGATTTCCGGGTCTGGTCTACCTAGTGGGGCCGACTGTAACTGGACCAGTTACAGTCAGCCCCACTAGGTAGACCAGACCTGGAAATCAACTCCACAGGAAGGCTAAAGTTCCTTTTATTGATACAGGCTGTAATAACAGAATCTTGCAAGTCTGATTGTGCTGTGCCTCCTCCTCCTCCTCAAGGGAGGCACCTGCCTGAGCCACTTCCAAATGTTGTAGTTCAAATGCCTCAGCCCGCTTTGCCTATGTTCCTGCGTATCTCCATCAAGGTAATCTTCCTTATTCTCTACAATTACTGTCTCTGAGCTCAATCTACTTCATAGGGATGGTGTGAGGAAAAATGGGAAGAAAGAGTGTTGTGCACACTCCCTTGGGCTCCTGGAGGGAAGACCTAACCAATATATAAATATATAAATCATACTTGAAACTTGGCCTCTAAAAGCTATTTTAAAGAGGAATTTCACATTCATTTGGGATCCCTACAGTTGTCTCTTCATCAGGGAGCGTGGCCCCTCTTTGCCCCATCCTGCATAATTGGGTTGACATTTGTTCATTTGTAGGCTAGCTTGGCTTGGTTCCCAGCCACAGCAGTATCCTTTTCATTGCAGGTGTCAGGAAACTCACCAAGAGAGCCAAGCACCAAATGGCATGCCACGATGATCAGTCAGTCATTAACTGGCAGGGAGCTGGCGAGCTCCTCTCCTTCCCACAGCTCTGCAGGGAAGGAGGCCTCCATTCAGGACATGTGCAGAATGCCAGCTGTTTGGCTCAGCAGGGCATCCCTGAGTCTCCCCCTGCCATGACAAGGTGGGTTGGCCTTGGGCATGGCAGGATCCATGCGCAGACTGGGGAAGAGGAAGCAGACAGAGTCAGTGTTTGCCAAATGCTGGATGAATAAAACAGCTGCCGTTGCAATGGTAAATATAAGGGCAGGGAATTGCACATCCTTGGCTCACCTCTCAGTGCTGCTTTCTTCCATTCTGAGACACAAGGGGACTCTAATCTCCCTTTGCCCCAGTCCCCTTGGTAGATAATAGCCCTTGGAGTGTCCTCTGATAGCTCTGATAACCCTAAGGATCAACTAGGAGAGGCTCAGGGAAACCCTCCTTCAGGAAAATCAATTGCTTCAACAGCTGCCAATGCTGATAAAAGAGAATGGACTCTTACCTCCTCGTTTTCCACTCTCTTCTTAAACTCCCTTTTTCTACTGCTGAGTTGAAGTGATCTTCACCCATCCTTGAGTTGGCAGAAAACTACACTTGGGTGACATTTGCCGTCCCCTTGTCAACCCCTATTCTGCCTCTATTCCCTCTGCTTCAAGTTATGCCAGCCAACTGACTTCCTTCCAAAGTAATGGGTGACAGATTCTAACAGATTTTTACACACCTGGAATAGAAGTATCTGCAAGGTGGGGTGGGGGGAATGATGAAAGCATGCTACCCCATTGTGCTGTAAGATTGGTGCCATTGTGCTGCTCCTTTCCTCATTTTGATGAAAGCTTCAGATCCCGCGGAAGGCTCTGACCTTGAGTCTGTCCTTGGATGGGGTTGGATAAGGGACATTAACACCAGGGCACCCAAGGACAACTGAAGCCTGTCTCACCCATCACCTGGGGATAAGATGAAGGGGCCACAACAGAAAGAAGCTATGGTCAGGTCATCTCTGTACTGTGGGAATGTGCAAATGGGAAATGCCCCATAGTGTGACATCTGCTGCTGACTCTTCTGGCTGGCAGCAGGCTACTAAATTTTAGGGAAAATATTTTCGTCATTTTATATAGGTAGGATTGTGTGACTCTGCACAATCAATAAATCCACCCTGAAATTCTACTGTAAGGCAATCCAAATTCTGTGCAAGGAGAGCACTAATGTAAATATTATGCTAGTATGCATGCTTTTCCTCCATATTGTATATAATTTCTGCTGGTTGACTTTTATTCTGTGGCATCTTTTGTTTTGGATATGCTAATTGTGGAGTAAAGGCAAAGAGCTATGCAGCAAAGAGTTTGCTCCAAAGATCTGTCTAAAACTTTGGAGAGGTGCTTTTAGCCAATACTGACAATATTGAGTTGAAATAACCAATGGGATAATTCTATATAAGAGGGCCAGTTTGGTCTAGTGGTTAAGGTGCTGGGCTAGAAACCAGGAGTCTGTGAGTTCTAGTCCCACCTTAGGCATGAAAGCCGGCTGGGTGACCTTGGGCCAGTCACTCTCTCTCAGCCCAACACACCTCACAGGGTTGTTGTTGTGGGGAAAATAGGACGAGGAAGGAGTATTAGGTATGTTCACCACCTTGAGTTATTTATAAAAATAATAAAGGTGGGATAAAAATTAAATACATAAATAAATAATGAGCATCACCAAGACACTTTCCAGGAAATTTACACAGGGCTGTGGAGGGAGGGAGGGAGGGAGGGAGGAAGACGGGCAATGTTTATAGGTATCTGAATTTTGTATGCAGTTCTGCATCAAGTAACTTGATGCAGTTCTGTGAAATTGTGGTATATATATATATAATCTTCCTTAGATGAAAAAAATTGTATTTGGAGCTGTGCCTGCCTGGAAGAGAGCTGGGAACAAACAAAACTGAAGAAAAGTTTTCCAGAGACAGTCACTGAATTCTATGCCAGATGAGTGAGCCAAATATTACATAGTGCACCTGACTGCAGGACCCATACACACATATGAAGATCATTCAGTGGCCTGTTAGAACCAGTGAATGGAGCAGAGCTTAACATTGTGTAAACTCATGCACAGAAAAAGGAATATTGTTTAAAAACACAGCCCGTGAGCACTTTAGAGAGATTCAGGTTCTTATTCTTACACTTTTAGCCCACCCAAGCATAAAGGAACACGCGCTTAGACATCGCAAGTACAAAAAGTAAGTACAAAAGAGTTCTTACATTTATTTTGTCCAGTTACAGCCATTTCAGTAGAAAATTGGTTTCAGTTCTTCTTTCTGTTCCCTAAACTGTATACCTCTGGCCCTGTTTGCTGCCAGAGGCTGCGTGGAGAAAGGGGGAAAAGCCTCCTGAGTTGAGGCCTAGCACATGGCCTCTCCATGGAGGAGCTCAGGCATGTGCATGCTTCCAGATGGAGAATCAGAGAGAGAGAAGAGGAAGTGGGAGGAGCAACAAGCAGCTTCTTCTGGAAGCACAGAGGTTGCCTCCTAGAGCAATTACCCATATGCTAATGAGGCATGCTTGATTTGCCGGATTCCAACACATATATGTACATTTGCATCCAGCGTTCAGAGATTTGTGCTGGTCTCCATTGGAGGTGTGTTGACAACATGCATTGTATATGGAGGCAGTAAACTAAAGGAATCTAGGCAATCAGCATTAAAGGGGACAGGGCATTTTTATATTGAATGATTCTGTATACAGAGGGACATTTGGCCATGCAATTTGTCCAGCCAGAGTGAATAAAGCAGAATTTTCTCATCTTAAGTTCTGGAAGAGAGTTTATATTAGGTTGCATCAACCAAGCTACAGTTTGCAAATAGTGGGATGTAACAGTTCGGTTTGTGTTGGTCAGGCAGCATCTTAAATATGATGTCCAGACACTTGAAGACAGATTCTGACAAACCGGAACAGGTTTAGAGAAGGGCAGCAAGAGGATCAAGTGACTAGAGACGAAGGTGTATGAAGAGAGATTGATGGAGCTGGGCATGCTTAGCCTTGGAAAAGATGACTCAGGATAAGCATTCTTCAAAAACTGAAATGATGTCACCTAGAATATCAAGATCTTTCCTGACTGCAAGACCTGTTTGAGTTATAGGAAGGCTAATTCTGGCTGAATCTGGGGGGCCGGGGGGACTTTCTAACCATAAGAGCAATTCGACACTGGATCCAATTACTCAGAGAGTAGCAGGCTTCCTTCATGGATGTGTTCAAGTGGAGGCTGGAAGCCATCTGTCAGGGGAAGTTCAATTTGGATTCCTGCCTTGAGCCAAGAGTCAGACTCAGTGGCCTAATTCTTTTCTTCCAACTCTTCCTGCTAACTGCCTTTTAAAAGCTCCATGAATGCAGCGTTGCTGCCTGTGTGCAAAATTGCAGCTATGCCTGCTGCAGCCCTTTCTAAAGCAGCTGCTTTTCGCGATCAGCATGCCCAATCCAATACATACCAACAATCCTCATCAGCCTGCCTGCTCCAGTTAGATATGGCAGAAGCGTAGCGCCATCTTGTGGCCTCCCAGAAGCTTTCGGTTGTGTTAAATTGAATTCAGACGCAGGTAACTTGTGTCCTACAAAACCGAACAGCACACCAACCCTGACAGGCGGCAACTCCCAGGGTCTCCACAAACCTCTCTGCTTCTGCTCGCCCAGAAAAAGCAAAGAGGAACAAACTATACAACTGAGCACAGAATGATGTAGCGGGCTTCATTCCACTTGACGTGGCTTAATTAGTACTTACTCAATTCAATGTTCAATATGCCACCCATTCTCTTTCTTTTTTCTCCTGCTCATTTTATTTATTTTATTTATTATTTAAATTTATATGACCGCCCAACTCCCCCAACGGGGGACTCTGTCCAAAATTTTCTGTTATTCTTTTGATAGGATTGTGGGGCTAATTTCCATTGTTGAAATCCTCCTTATCTGACCATCAGTCTGACAAAAGAAAGTCCCGTTACCACTTAATTAACATTACCTAGTGAGTGAGAAAAAGAGATTGCATTTACTGGACATTTACCAGACATGAATACCCTGTTGATTGAATTGCTGTAAAACATTTTCTGGGTTTGCAGAATATACTGAACCATAAACAGGGTGGCTTGCATAATGTTCGGGTTTGTATAGACCCAGGAATTTACAGTTAGATAAATTATACCAGAGAGGCTTGATATCTAGTTGAGAGGGGAATTATTCTGCAGAGTCACCCAATTAGCAGCCATTGTTGTAGTGATGATGTGTCAGTGTGTGACTCATACAACAGGTGCTAAGAGTTAAGTTGGGTGTGGTGGATAATGAGAGTGACCTATAAGGTGATTGGTCAGTTTGTATATATAAGCAGAAGAATCCAGGAATTCTTCATTCCCATTTTACCTCTTTATGCTGTATCGTCGGTGTATCATTTGTTACCCGTGTGGACGTGATCTGTAAATATGTATGTATATAAAGTAAATAGGATATTTTATATAATCTCTGTTTGGAGTCTATTTACTGCATAGTACGTGGATCACTGGTGTCAAGGAAGAAGGACCAGGTCGCTCCACGCTCGCACTTTGACACATAATGTGCTAAGGCATAAAAAAACCCCCACAAACCAAGTTTAAAACAAAGCAGACACTGAGTGTTCTCTCTCTCTCTCTCTCTCTCTCTCTCTCTCTCTCTCTCTCTCTCTCTCTCTCACACACACACACACACACACACACACACAATCTCTCTCTCTCTCTCATATCATCATCATCATCATCATCATCATCATCATCATCATCTATATCATCTTTGTCAGCCAGACAATGCTTCTACTATTTTCCTAGGTAATAAAAAAAGGTTGGGGAACACATTCTCCTACCTACACAGCTCTGATTGTGGAGGCTATATTTTCTAGAAAACCTCCTTTGGCAAATTCTGTACTTATTTGAGCATCCTCCACTATGAGCTTAAATAAGCTACCTAACTGCTGAATCATCATCCTTTCTTTACCAAGGAACTTTGTTCTCGTCTCCCAAACTATTTTGGATGATGGAAAATCATATCATTCCAGATAGTGAATCATCCGGTCCATTCTGTAACAAATCAGAATAACATTTGCAGACCTCTTTTCTCTTGCTTCTCTTGCATTCTGACACAAACTTGCCCACAACTGACCTTCATGCAGAGTGAGCTTGCAAGTTTCAGAACTGAGAAGACTCGGAATAGGGATATAAGATAGCTGACCCAGCAATTTCTTTTGTGTTTAAGCAAATGGTTGTTTGTTTAAAGCACCACAGTTTAGCCAAAATGGCTCCCAGAGCAGCTTGCGAAGATCAGTCCTGAGACAGCCACTGCCTTCAGGCCTAAAATCTAAAAGACAGGACATACAAGATAAGAGATGGCACAAGAGAAGGAAAAATAGGTGGCTGTGGTGGCACCAGTGACCAGCTGGGATGAAAGCATTTCAGATCGTGTGATGGATGGGGCATTTCATCAGAATGCACAGCGGAAGCTACCCTCCCTTTCCTTTCTGCTGTGCATCCTGATGGAATAGTTGCCAGATAGGTGACAGTGGAGGGGCATCTCTATGCTGCCTGTGAATTCTTGGAATTATACTCTCAGTTCAGCTGAAGCACACTTGATTGAGGAAGGATGGTTTACATCAGGGATTCACAACTCATGGCCAAAGGATTACATTTGGTTCCCAAAGACTGGGGCCCTCAGAGTTCGTTCCAAAATTGCTGCTGAATTGTAACTGTTAATACGATAGAAGGATGATATAATATAGTGGAAACATATTGATGGTACTTAATTACCGTATTTTCCGGCGTATAAGACGACTTTTTAACCCAGGAAAATCTTCTCAAAAGTCGGGGGTCGTCATACGCCGGGTGTCGTCTTATACGCCGGAAAATACGTACTCGCCGTATAAGACCTCTCCTGGCCAAGTGCAGCCGCTCGCCGGAACGCAGCCCCCAGGGAAGAGCAGGAGGACGAGTTTGGAGCCCGTCGTGGAGCCACTGCGTTTTGCCCCCTCCCTTTCCAAGGCTGCTCCGAGGGAAAGGAGCTCGCTCCCCCCTCCCCGCGTTTCTCCTTCGAGCGACGGGACCCAATGCAGTACGCCGTCTCGCGCTCGTCCTCCTGCTCTTCCCTGGGGGCTGCGTTCCGGCGAGCGGCTGCACTTGGCCAGGAGAGGTCTTATACGGCGAGTACCGTATTTTCCGGTGTATATCCCAAACTCTATATTTTAACTGGAAAAGTTGGGGGTCGTCTTATACGCCCAGTCATCTTATACGCCGGAAAATACGGTAATGTGAATGTTAATTATGGTGAATTAATTAACCAGAATTAAGATTCTCAATATAACCATGACCTAGCCCCAGGTGTAAGGTCACACAGCTACCTAGAAACATATTTAGGATTCCCTTACCAACATTGCTCAGACTGAAGAAGCTCCTTGGATAAGGAGCGAAACGTTTCCACTGAGAAAATAGAAATCCAGTTGACATGATTCAAGCTACAGACAATTCCACCTGGATGACTGAGAACCTTCATAGACATATAACCAGAACTACCATAAGATGGCAGCAGAGAGATACAGAAAACTCTGGCCCTTTGCTGCCATTTAGTGGACCTCTGGAACTTTGCAGCCCAGATTTGTTGTTTATTCGTTCAGTTGTCTCCGACTCCTCGTGACCTCACGGACCAGCCCACGCCAGAGCTTCCTGTCGGCCGTCACCATCTCCAGCTCCCCCATGGTTGAGTCCGTCACCACCAGAATACCATCCATCCATCTTGCCCTTGGTCAGCCCCTCTTTCTTTTGCCTTCCACTTTCCCTAGCATCAGCTTCTTCTCCAGGGTATCCTGTCTTCTCATTTATCCTGTCTTCTCATTATGTGGCCAAAGTACTTCAGTTTTGCCTTTAATATCATTCCCTCAAGTGAGCAGTCTGGCTTGATTTCCTGGAGTATGGACTGGTTTGATCTTCTTGCAGTCTAAGGCACTCTCAGAATTTTCCTCCAACACCACAATTCAAAAGCATCTATCTTCCTTCGCTCAGCCTTCCTTATGGTCCAGCTCTCACAGTCGTAGGTTACTACAGGGAATACCATTGCTTAACTATGCGGACCTTTGTTGTCAGTGTGATGTCTCTGCTCTTAACTATTTTATCAAGATTTGCCATTGCTCTCCTCCCAAGAAGTAGACGTCTTCTGATTTCCTGGCTGCAGTCAGCGTCTGCAGTAATCTTTGCGCCTAGAAATACAAAGTCTGTCACTGCCTCCACTTTTTCTCCCTCTATTTGCCAGTCATCAATCAAGCTCGTTGCCATAATCTTGGTTTTTTTGAGGTTTAACTGCAACCCAGCTTTTGCACTTTCTTCTTTCACCTTCGTCATAAGGCTCTTCAACTCCTCCTCGCTTTCAGCCATCAAAATGGTATCATCTGCATATCTGAGATTGTTAATGTTTCTTCCAGCGATTTTAACTCCAGCCTTGGATTCCTCAAGCTCAGCATGTCGCATGATGTGTTCTGCGTACAGGTTGAATAGGTAGGGTGAGAGTATACAACCCTGCCATACTCCTTTCCCAATCTTAAACCAGTCCGTTGTTCCGTGCTCTGTTCTTACTGTTGCTACTTGGTCGTTATACAGATTCCTCAGGAGGCAGACAAGATGACTTGGTATCCCCATACCACCAAGAACTTGCCACAATTTGTTATGATCCACACAGTCAAAGGCTTTAGAATAGTCAATAAAACAGAAATAGATGTTTTTCTGAAATTCCCTGGCTTTCTCCATTATCCAGCGGATATTGGCAATTTGGTCTCTAGTTCCTCTGCCTTTTCTAAACCCAGCTTGTACATCTGGCAATTCTCGCTCCATGAATTGCTGGAGTCTACCTTGCAAGATCTTGAGCATTATCTTACTGGCATGTGAAATAAGTGCCACTGTTCGATAGTTTGAACATTCTTTAGTGCTTCCCTTTTTTGGTATGGGGATATAAGTTGATTTTTTCCAATCTGATGGCCATTCTTGTGTTTTCCAAATTTGCTGGCATATGGCATGCATCACCTTGACAGCATCATCTTGCAAGATTTTAAACAGTTCAGCTGGGATACCATCGTCTCCTGCTGCCTTGTTATTAGCAATGCTTCTTAAGGTCCATTCAACCTCACTCTTCAGGATGTCTGGCTCTAACTCACTGACCACACCGTCAAAGCTATCTCCAATAATATTATCCTTCCTATACAGATCTTCCGTATATTCTTGCCACCTTTTCTTGATCTCTTCTGCTTCTGTTAGGTCCTTACCATCTTTGTTTTTGATCATACCCATTTTTGCCTGGATTTTACCTCCGATGTTTCTAATTTTCTGGAAGAGGTCTCTTGTCCTTCCTATTCTATTGTCTTCTTCCACTTCCGCACATTGCTTGTTTAAAAATAATTCCTTATCTCTTCTGGCTAACCTCTGGAATTTTGCATTTAATTGGGCATATCTCCCCCTATCACTGTTGCCTTTTGCTTTCCTTCTTTCTTGGGCTACTTCCACTGTCTCATCAGACAGCCATCTTGCCTTCTTGGTTTTCTTTTTCTTTGGGACGTTTTTTGTTGCCGCCTCCTGAACAATGTTGCAAACTTCTGTCCATAGTTCTTCCGGGACGCTATCTACTAAATCTAGTCCCTTAAATCTATTCTTCAACTCCACTGCATATTCCTTAGGAATATTAGTGAGCTCATATCTAACTGATCTGTGGGTCTTCCCTATTCTCTTTAGTCTGATTCTAAATTTTGCAATAAGAAGTTCGTGATCTGAACTACAGTCAGCTCCAGGTCTTGTTTTTACCGACTGTATAGATGTCCGCCACCTTTGGCTGCAAAGGATGTAGTCAATCTGATTTCGGTGTCGACCATCTGGTGAAGTCCATGTATAAAGTCGTCTTTTAGGTTGTTGGAAGAGAGTGTTTGTTATGCACAGTGAGTTGTCTTGGCAAAATTCTATCAGCCTATGTCCTGCTTCATTTTGTTCTCCCAGACCATGCTTGCCTGTAATTCCAGGTGTCGTCTGACTACCCACCTTAGCATTCCAGTCTCCTGTAATGAAAATAACATCTCTTTTTGGTGTATTATCCAGTAGGTGCTGCAGATCCTCATATAACTGATCTACTTCTGCTTCTTCAGCATCTGTGGTTGGGGCGTATATTTGGATCACTGTGATGTTAAATTGCAGCCCAGATATGGTAGCCCTATGCACTATGGTTTTCCCAGTAGTATGTATGGCTGTGAGAGTTGGACCATAAGGAAGGCTGAGCGCCGAAGAATTGATGCTTTTGAACTGTGGTGCTGGAGAAGACTCTTGAGAGTCCCTTGGACTGCAAGGAGGTCAAATCAGTCAATCCTAAAGGAAATCAACCCTGACTGCTCATTGGAAGGACAGTTACTGAAGCTGAAGCTCAAATACTTTGGCCACATAATGCGAAGAGAGGACTCCCTGGAAAAGACCCTGATGCTGGGAAAGACTGAAGGCAAAAGGAGAAGGGGACAACAGAGGATGAGATGGTTAGATAGCATCACCGATGTAACGAACATGAGTTTGAGTAAACTCCGAGAGACAGTGGAGGACAGGAAGGCCTGGCGTGCTATGGTCCATGAGGTCACAAAGAATCGGACACAACTAAACGACTGAACAACAACAACAACAAATGCTAACCTTAGCAGGCCATTCAAAGTCATGCAGCCTGTGATCTGAAAAAGGCTGTCCATTCCTACTGTTCACTATGACTAAATGAAAGATGTTCCTTGGTATCGTGTAAGGACAAACATTTTTTACAAGCATTCATGGGTTAAAGGAACTTGTGGGTCTTCTTTGATCTCCTTTCTTGGGTGGTTTTAGTGAAAACACCATGCAAGATATATAATATAAACTGTGAAAAAGCAGAGAAACTTCCCCTCCCCTCCAAGAGAGGGGTGGGAGTCATGTAAATGTATATGAAAGCATGACATAATGTAACATCTGTGCCTTTCTGCTGTTAGAGCTTAAGGGAAGGTGGACCGTATATACCATTCTGATAGCTGTGTGGGTATCTCAAGCAACCAAAGGACTGTTTCTGTCTTCCCTTTTCACTACATTGGCTCCTTCCAACCCATTTGCTCTTTTCCAAATGTTTCATTCAGTTGCCTTCAGATTTATTCCTTCAACCATTAAGGCAGCTGATCCTTGGCACAGCTAGCAGTGCTAAAGGTGTCGCATCAGGGATGCTCAGATACATAGTGAAGCTCATGATTTCCAGCTGTTTCTGGCACGGACTATTATCCATCTACATTTGACTCCTTTAAGCCTTGCTTTTCTCTTCGGTACCTCCTGTGTATTCTTCGGACACTCCTGGAGTTCAGCATAAAAATGTAGCAAACTAAAGAATGCCTTTTTAATAATTTTATCCCAAGTCCAAGAGAAGCTGTATATCTTTTTTCTTTTTGACAAGGTTTCAAGATTTCAAATACTCATCCACTGACTCACTAAAGGAGTGCGAAGGGATTGTTATTTAAAAAATGTCCAATTCCACATAAATATGGATATTAAAATAAAAGCATAATGATAATGTGGAAAATTTGGTAATTAAAGCCACCATAGTCATAAGATAGCCTCAGTTTGGCCAAAGAGACTCAAGGGACCTTGTCTGGCTTGAAAACGTTCTCAATAATTTATCAATCTCTATCAATCTCTATAAAATGTCTAACAGGAATTAGCATTGGAATTCCTCTTAAAATATACATCAATCTGGAGGCTATGTTCATTTTAGGTTAATCTTGCCCCCAAGATTCAAGAGTAATTTTTACCACTGTTTTACATCCATTGTAGTAAAGGTAAAGGTTCCCCCGCACAGTCGTGTCCAACTCTAGGGGCCGGTGCTCAGCTCCGTTAGCCGAAGAGCCAGCGTTGTCCGAAGACGCTTCTGTTCCAAACATGTTATACAATCCAAAGAAATGATAAAACCTATTTTTAAAGTAATTAATAGTTATTTTAGATCCTAAAGGAAGCAAATTCAATTTCACCCAATTAATAGTATAACCAGAATATGAACAGCTCTTAGGGAGGAATAAGTTGTTCTATCAATCTCAAAAGAAGCCTATACTTCAGACTTCTTCTCCAGATGTTGCCTACAACTCTTATTATTCTTGACTACCCTCTATGCTAACTTGGAGTTATGAGACAATACCTGGAGAACCTTGAAGCTTACCTTTCATTTTGGATCACTGAAGATGCTCTGAACCATCAGTGGAGAGTTGACAGGCATTTGCTCATTGACCTCTTAGCGTATTTGGCAAAGGTTCACACATACACAGGGGGGTGCAGTGGCTCAGCAGTTAAGACACCAGGCTTGTCAATCGGAAGGTTGCAAGTTCAGAGGTTCGAGACCCTAGCCCCGCATGACAGAGTGAGCTTCCGCACTCTCCCCAGCTCTTGCCAATCTAGCAATTCGAAAGCATGCAAATGCAAGTAGATAAATAGGTACCACTTCGGTGGGATGGTAACAGCGTTCCACTCGCGTCATGCCGGCCACATGACCGCGGAAGCATCTTTGGAGAATGCTGGCTCTTCGGCTAACAAACGGAGATGAGCACCGGCCCGTAGAGTCGGACACGATTGTGTGGGGGAACCTTTACCTTTACTTTTCACACATACACAAAGCAGAGGCCTTGGGCAGTCAGGATGCTAGCTTGGTTTAGGCAGGATCCTCTATTTTTCTTCCTCTTCCCTGAGGAGACTGAGATTCTGACTTCAAGATTCAATACAAGATTGACATCAAGTCTTACAGTTCTTGACTCCAAGCCTGGCTGGCAGCTCGACAAGTCAGAGTTTCTCAGAGCTCTGAGCTCTGAGGCCTGGCTGACTTTCTACCTTGTTTGCAGGGGTCTACAGAATTTGTAGACCACTGAAGCTTCCCCCTGGAGAGGGGGGAACCAGAAGATTGCTCACAGAGCCATTGGAATTGCCCACTCCTGTTTTTCTTTGTTGTTTCCACCGCGGAGAAGAACGGGGGTGAATGCAGTGGAATGGCCGAAGGAGGATCCTAGCTCTGCAGGGAACGTAAGTCTCTTTGGGAGACACAAGAGCGACAGCCAGCTTTTAGATCACTTTATATTAGTTTTCTGTTTTGGATTAGAACATTTTTATTATTTAAAATTTATCTTTGGACTTTGTTTAAAATGTTGGCTAATTTTGTGTTTTCTTTGCTATAATTAATTTTGGTGGAAGTTTGATAGATTTTATTTTGGCAACATAGTGAACAAGTTTGTATTTTTTTGCCTCTCTTTTGTATCAGAGAAATTGGGACTTAAGAGACTTTGTTGGTATTTTTCACTCGACAAATTAACTGACTTTTGAGAAATTGTTTGTTTGGGTTAAGCAGCTTGCAGCCTGAAGAATAAAGAAGAATAAAGAATAAAGTATAGAGAATGTGTGCCTCTTTTCCTTCTTATTTTTCTATTTTTTTTTAGAACGGACTTTCTCTCACTTGGAATCTATTTTCATCTTTCCTTTTACAAACTGTTTGAAATACTGCTCTGTGAAATTTTTCATCTTTTATTTTAAAAGCTTTTTTCACTTAAAGAAATAGACATCACTGACAATAATAGAACAGCTGTTCCTTACTCCCTTCCCTGCTCCCTGGGAAAATTTTTGTTTTGTCTACAGCAGCTGATTACAGCTTGGAAGGGGGGTGTAGGTGGAAATGGCATTTCTCACAGCACTTCAGGATTTTAAGAAAGAAACCAGCAAAAAAATTTTGCAAATTAAGAAATCCATAGAACGCATATTTATAATACTGGTGGCTCAGGAACAGAAGATACAAGGGACAGATTTAGAAACAGAGGGAAGACTTTTCGAACCAGTAGAGAAACAGGGAAAGAGGATTCTGAATGTATTGGTACAGAAGAAGATTATGATATTTTACAGGAAGTGGTCTATTAAACGTTTGGGCATAAACACATTGTGGCAGCTGAGACAGGAAGATTTTAACATGCAAAGTGATAGATATGGTAAAATAAACATTTTGACATCCCACATGAGTTACAGAAATAAACAAGTTGCATATTGTGATATTGGCATAACCTAAACAGGAGATTTATTGATGTTGTTCTGGAATACAAGGTTAATGAAAATGTGGATCTGGATTGTACACAGAGTGAGAGCAGATATGAGAAACTGTATAGATGCATAAAAATACGATATTCTAAGTGTAAGATACAAGATTATAAATATAAATATAAGTTGATATTATAGATTACTCTTTCTGGAGATACATTTATGAGAAGACAATGAGATGATGAATTGGAATTAGAATGTGGGTTATTTTTTGATATATTATGTATTATGTTATGTAATATGTTAGGTTATGTATTAATGGAATATATAGTCATAATATGAACAGAATATATTGTATTTTATTAGAAGTAGATAAGGCCTTTATTTGTTACACTAATTGGATTTTATTGAAGATATAAATATAGATGTAAAAATGGAAAGAGCAAATGGAAAACATTTAATCGATGCAACAATGAACATTTGATTACTATTCCAAGGAGTAGAAACCAGAGATGGATTGTTGGAAGATATCAAGAAAGGCGAAACCTATATGAAGAACAGAAGATTGGATTATAGAAATCATAGGGTATATGACAAAGAAAAGTTCCTGTGTATTGTATGAAGGACTAACATTTAAAGTTAATTGTTGTACTTAAAGTTCAAGGATAAATTGGAGGACATCTATTTCCTATATTTTCTTTGTTTGTTATTTTTTGACTTCACTTTTTCTTTTCTTTTTTCTTACTTTGTATTTCTATTTCTTTCTTTGTATTAACTTTTAATATGTATTTTAAAATTCAATAAAACTTATTAAAAAAAAAAGTCTTACAGTTCTTGAGTTATCCACCGCTCCTAGATCATAAGATAATTATGGAGCAGTGGGGCAAAGATGTATTCTCTGATTTACCATTTCTTGCTTTGCCAAAAAGTAAGACTTGCAAGCTGATGCTTATGCCAAAGTTATGATGTATTATAGATAAAAAAGGGTTAGAACAGGGGTCCGCAAACTTTTTTATGCCAGGAGCCATTTTGACATGCTCGAGGACATTTTGACATGCTCGAGGGCCAGGGGGCGGGGTTTGAGGGCGGGGGCCAATCGCGTGGAATGGGACGGGGTTTGTGGGCGGGAGCCAATCGCGTGGAAGGGGGCGGGGTTTGCGGGCAGGAGCCAATCGCATGGAAGGGGGTGGGGTTTGGGGGTGGGAGCCAATCGTGCGGAAGGGAGCGGGGTTTGGGGGCGGGATCCAATCGCGTGGAAGGGTAAGATACAGGGCTGCGCTGCGCTGCCACTTGGCCGGCCGCCCCGGCCCTCGCTCACCTTTCATGGCTGGTCCTCGCGGGCGCCGGCGACGCTCCCATCCCATTGCACCCCAGCCGGAGCGCCCGAGTGCCAGGCGGGCAGCTCCGCCCGCGCGCCTTCCCTGGCCGGTCCTCGCGGGCCGCCGGCGATGCTCCCGTCCCGCTGCACCCCAGCCGGAGCGCCCGAGTGCTCCGAGCCCGATCAGAATCTGGAGCATCTCGGTAAAAAGGGCGCTCCCCAAACAATGTAAAACCGTCCTACAGCGCTGGATAGGATACGGCGGCGTGTTTCACGCCGGCATGATTTCTGATAGCCATTTCACATCAGGCGTATCTTTAAAAAAGGGAGGGTGGTCGGGGGAGAGATGGAGGAACCACGCGCATAAAGCAATCCCAAGGGAACTTGGAAGAGAAGAAGCGGGGGGGGGGACTCGGAGGCTGTTTCCAAAGACCCGCGTTCACCCCTCAAAGCAAAGCATTGCCTGGACGGGAATGGGGAGCAAAGCTTTCAGGCCTCACACGCCCTGCGACCTGCGCGTGTGCTTGAGGGAAAATGAGATTATCTTTCGCCAGGGTGCAAAGCCGGAGCACGCAAGGCGAAGGGAAAGCCGAGCCGTGCACTCCTCTCCGCCCTGGCCGCCTCTGCCCGGCTCAGCTTTGTTTCCTCGGTGCACGCCTCCGGAGAAGCAGCCCTGCACTCCCTGAAACGGGCCGGCCCTTCGGATCCTATCCAACGGGACGCACACAACCCCCCTCCTTTCATTTAAATTCGCGATCAAAACACGCGGCAACGAGAGGGAAGCAGAGGCGAGAAGCCACGATTGCCCCCAGCGGCTCCCGCAACGCGAAAGTGGGCTTGTTTTGTTCTTTCGCCCTCCCACTAACAACAAATCTCACCCCATTAACTCTTCGGATATTTCTCCCGTAGGGCTGCTCGCCCAGCGGGTTGAATGTGGCGTCTCTTCTGGGCTATATTATTAATAATAAAAATATTATTATTATAAGGCCCAGATCACACACCCCTTGGATGTGAGCTCCGCCCGTGCGCCTCACCCAGACATGCCGCTAGCAGCAGCAGCAGCAGCAGTTCCCAAGGCACGCCGGTCCCTCCTCTGTAGAAGGGAGCGGCAGAGAGCCCCGCGGGCTGTGCGCGAGGTGTGGGTGGCTGCGGGTGGCCCCAGCCTTGGAGAGCGAGAGAGTGTAAGAGTTTGGGGGTGGGATCCAATCGCGTGGAAGGGGCGGGGGTGAGTTCAGCTGCGGAAGAGCCACACTCAAGGGGCCAAAGAGCCGCATGTGGCTCGCGAGCCGCAGTCTCCGACCCTTGGGTTAGAAAATATGTATCTAGGTAGAGTTTTTGGAGGACGGCACAAGAGGGCCCTCAGGGTTGCTGCATTTACTTGTAGTCCCATAGAAAGCTGCTTTTGGTTTCCTTGAGACCTAACATTTCTCAGTGACTGACCTGAGGAAATTAATTTCTGGCCATTGCTGAATTCAGTCTCTAGAAAGCGTGCATATTGTTGTTCTCTCTGCTTGGGTGGGAAAGGACCAGTCTTTTGCTTACTATAGAATGAACAATAACACACACACACACACACACACACACACGGCTGGAATGTCTTAAGCTAAAAGGGAAGAGATATATTAAGAAACCTAGGGAGATTATTGAAATTTTTAGAATGGCTGGGAAATAAACAGTGTTCCCCAAGGGAGGATATGAAAGATCCTTCTTTGAAAGTGTGAAACAATAAGCTGCAGAGATAAATATCTTCCACAGTTGATTGGGTTATTTTGAGTTTTATTTAAAAACAAATGAGCAGAGTTGGATGAACTTTAAGAGCCCTAAAGCTCTTATCATTCTTGATTTGAAAAGATTGCTTTATAAAGAAAGCTGCAATCAAAATCTCCTTTATATTTCTATCCTGCCTTTCTTCGAACTCCTGATCACTATATGAGGAGTCTCCACTGATTATAATACCCAAATAATTTATTCCCACCCTATAGGATGGGTTGAACTGAAAGAAAGTGATTGGTTCAAAATCACGCAGTGAGCTCCCTCCTTGAATGGGGACTTAGATCTGTGTCTGTCTGCTTGAAGCACAGCACTGAATTGTTATATGACATTGATGGAAGATACCTATTTTTCAAGAACCACAGAAGAAATGGAGTAGCCTTCATAATTAATAATAAAGTGGCTAAAGCAGTGCTTGGATACAATCCAAAAAACGATAGAATGATCTCAATTCGAATTCAGGGTAAGCCATTTAACATCACAGTGATCCAAATATACGCCCCAACCACAGATGCTGAAGAAGCAGACGTAGATCAGTTCTATGAGGATCTGCAGCACCTACTGGATAATACACCAAAAAGAGATGTTATTTTCATTACAGGAGACTGGAATGCTAAGGTGGGTAGTCAGACGACACCTGGAATTACAGGCAAGCATGGTCTGGGAGAACAAAATGAAGCAGGACATAGGCTGATAGAATTTTGCCAAGACAACTCACTGTGCATAACAAACACTCTCTTCCAACAACCTAAAAGACGACTTTATACATGGACTTCACCAGATGGTCGACACCGAAATCAGATTGACTACATCCTTTGCAGCCAAAGGTGGCGGACATCTATACAGTCGGTAAGAACAAGACCTGGAGCTGACTGTAGTTCAGATCACGAACTTCTTATTGCACAATTTAGAATCAGACTAAAGAGAATAGGGAAGACCCACAGATCAGTTAGATATGAGCTCACTAATATTCCTAAGGAATATGCAGTGGAGGTGAAGAATAGATTTAAGGGACTAGATTTAGTAGATAGGGTCCCAGAAGAACTATGGACAGAAGTTCGCAACATTGTTCAGGAGGCGGCAACAAAAAACGTCCCAAAGAAAAAGAAAACCAAGAAGGCAAGATGGCTGTCTGCTGAGACACTAGAAGTAGCCCAAGAAAGAAGGAAAGCAAAAGGCAACAGTGATAGGGGGAGATATGCCCAATTAAATGCAAAATTCCAGAGGTTAGCCAGAAGAGATAAGGAATTATTTTTAAACAAGCAATGTGCGGAAGTGGAAGAAGACAATAGAATAGGAAGGACAAGAGACCTCTTCCAGAAAATTAGAAACATTGGAGGTAAATTCCAGGCAAAAATGGGTATGATCAAAAACAAAGAGGGCAAGGACCTAACAGAAGCAGAAGAGATCAAGAAAAGGTGGCAAGAATATACGGAAGATCTGTATAGGAAGGATAATAATATTGGAGATAGCTTTGACGGTGTGGTCAGTGAGTTAGAGGCAGACATCCTGAAGAGTGAGGTTGAATGGGCCTTAAGAAGCATTGCTAATAACAAGGCAGCAGGAGACGACGGTATCCCAGCTGAACTGTTTAAAATCTTGCAAGATGATGCTGTCAAGGTGATGCATGCCATATGCCAGCAAATTTGGAAAACACAAGAATGGCCATCAGATTGGAAAAAATCATATCCCCATACCAAAAAAGGGAAGCACTAAAGAATGTTCAAACTATCGAACAGTGGCACTTATTTCACATGCCAGTAAGGTAATGCTCAAGATCTTGCAAGGTAGACTCCAGCAATTCATGGAGCGAGAATTGCCAGATGTACAAGCTGGGTTTAGAAAAGGCAGAGGAACTAGAGACCAAATTGCCAATATCCGCTGGATAATGGAGAAAGCCAGGGAGTTTCAGAAAAACATCTATTTTTGTTTTATTGACTATTCTAAAGCCTTTGACTGTGTGGACCATAACAAATTGTGGCAAGTTCTTGGTGGTATGGGGATACCAAGTCATCTTGTCTGCCTCCTGAGGAATCTGTATAACGACCAAGTAGCAACGGTAAGAACAGAGCACGGAACAACGGACTGGTTTAAGATTGGGAAAGGAGTACGGCAGGGTTGTATACTCTCACCCTACCTATTCAACCTATACGCAGAACACATCATGCGACGTGCTGGGCTTGAGGAATCCAAGGCTGGAGTTAAAATCGCTGGAAGAAACATTAACAATCTTAGATATGCAGATGATACCACTTTGATGGCTGAAAGCGAGGAGGAGTTGAGGAGCCTTATGACGAAGGTGAAAGAAGAAAGTGCAAAAGCTGGGTTGCAGTTAAACCTCAAAAAAACCAAGATTATGGCAACCAGCTTGATTGATAACTGGCAAATAGAGGGAGAAAAAGTGGAGGCAGTGACAGACTTTGTATTTCTAGGCGCAAAGATTACTGCAGACGCTGACTGCAGCCAGGAAATCAGAAGACGTCTACTTCTTGGGAGGAGAGCAATGGCAAATCTTGATAAAATAGTTAAGAGCAGAGACATCACACTGACAACAAAGGTCCGCATAGTTAAAGCAATGGTATTCCCTGTAGTAACCTATGGCTGTGAGAGCTGGACCATAAGGAAGGCTGAGCGAAGGAAGATAGATGCTTTTGAACTGTGGTGTTGGAGGAAACTTCTGAGAGTGCCTTGGACTGCAAGAAGATCAAACCAGTCCATACTCCAGGAAATAAAGCCAGACTGCTCACTTGAGGGAATGATATTAAAGGCAAAACTGAAGTACTTTGGCCACATAATGAGAAGAGAGGATACCCTGGAGAAGAAGCTGATGCTAGGGAAAGTGGAAGGCAAAAGGAAGAGGGGCCGACCAAGGGCAAGATGGATGGATGATATTCTGGAGGTGACAGACTTAACCATGGGGGAGCTGGGGATGGTGACAGCCGACAGGAAGCTCTGGCGTGGGCTGGTCCATGAAGTCACGAAGAGTCGGAAGCGACTGAACGAATAAACAACAAAACCTATTTTTCAAACTATTTCTTTTTAACAATCATGTTTGGAAGGGTCCATGATGAGAACAACTTTGTGAAACATCTGCTGGATGATACGTAATATAATATGTTAATATTTCAACATTATCATCAAATTTCAGAAGGTTGAAACCCTTTTATGTGTAGACTTCCAGTGGGAATATGGTGGGCTGAGCAGCTGTGCCCGCGAGATCTGTGGACAGAACTGGCATTGTGGCATTTTTTTCAGGCTCAGGCTGGTTCTCCTGTAGCCCAGAGCTTTTTTCCGGATTAAGGAAAAAGCTTGGAATTGACCCAATTGTTCTCCGAACGATGAGTTGTACGCAGGAAATTGTGGATGGCATGCGCGATTGATGGGGAAGACTTCTCCGGGAGGCTGGGATTTCTTCATTTCCGAGCTGCACTGCAGTCCCTTAAAGGGACAGTAAGTCCTGCCTTCCCATTTCTTAATCACCCAATTTAATTTTTTAAGTTTTATACCCTAAGAGAGGCTTTCTACAGTAAGAAGAAACAGACTCTCTTGGTGCTTATCGTTATTTCTGGAATACTTTTAAAAATCTTTTTAAGTTTTGGCTTGTTTTCCTGTTTAAAGATTAAGGAAAACTGAGAACAAATAATTGCTTTCCTGTTATTGTTTTTGTATTGAATTTGAAGGATTGAATATTTTCCTACACATTGGATTTCTTGTTTTTCATTCTTAGTCTTTTGTTCACTTTCCTCAAGATCTGCTTGTTAGTATATCTTTTTTTGTTTCAATTTCATGCGGAAACTTTGTATCAACTTATTAACTTGTTAACTCCTATATACTGTGAGTTAAGTAGCTAGGGGACACCATAATCTACTGCCTGAAAAACTGAAAATTTTAAAGATATTTTTTTGGAGTTTCATTGTGAGCTTAAGCAGTCCTTTAAAGAGACCTTTTCAGAGTACCGTCAAGTTATTCTGCAGAATATATGGGATATTGGGGAAGAGATCATTTCTAAACTGTGTCATCTGGCTGAAGATGGTATAGAGGAAGATGAAGATTTTGGCAAAGAGGGAGATGCTTTTGTGGTCAGTGATAGTGAAGCTATGCCAGGCGAAGACTATATCTTGGAATTGAAGGGGTTACAGTGACAGTCTGAACTGCAGATTATAAAGAGAGTTGTTTTTCTGGGAAATTGTTATGTCTTTCTGAAGGATTGTTATGGGAAAGAAGACTATATGTTATGTGGGAGGTTTTTTGTTAAGAGGTTTGGGTTTTCAAGGGGGGCAGTTGAGCTGTTTGATTTTTATAAGAAAAATGCCTTGGATGTAATTGGGAGATATGTAACTGTTTTACTTTATTTTGAAGTAGGGTAAATATTTAAGAATGTATAACTGGACTGATAATGAGGTTATGATGATTTTGTTTTCTTTTAATAACTTGGATTAAGATATATTGGAATTGTTTTAAGATCTGTTTGATTTGCAAGATTTATTAGATATTTATAAGATATAATAATTGTTTGATTTTTAGGTTTAATAAAGATTATTATAATATTATTAATCATAAAAGCAGACAATTTATATGTATTTATAATTTGATTTTCATTATAGTGGACAGAAATATAGAGAATAGTGATAGGAAGGAAATAACTAAATGGATGTTGTCATGGGGGAAGGAAGTTGATATATATATATATTTATATAAAGGATAAAGGGAAGGAGCAATTGCATTAATGATTTGTATATATGCTAATGGAAAGATTTATAAAAATGATGTGATCTCGGTTTGATATAGAGTAAGAGATTGATTAGAGAAATTGCTGTATATTCTTGCTGTTGAAAGTAGGAAGTCACCTTTATATGTAATCTTTAAAATTCTTTTTTCTTGTGTTTTACACTTTTTACTTTTTTCTCTTTTTGTAGTTTTTTTTTTGTTTTGTTGTGTAGTTTTTATTTATTTTATTTATTTTATTTTCTATCCTGCCTTTATTATTTTTATAAATAACTCAAGGCGGCGAACATACCTAATACTCCTTCCTCCTCCTATTTTCCTCACAACAACAACCCTGTGAGGTGAGTTGGGCTGAGAGAGAGTGACTGGCCCAAGGTCACCCAGCCGGCTTTCATGCCTAAGGCGGGACTAGAACTCTCAGTCTCCTGGTTTGCCATTGGCTCCTTCCTAGGGCTGAGAGAGAGAGTGACTGGCCCAAGGTCACCCAGCCGGCTTTCATGCCTGAGGCGGGACTAGAACTCTCAGTCTCCTGGTTTCTAGCCCGTTACCTTAACCACTGGCTCTCTTTGTCTTAAACTTTTTTTTATCTTTGTCTTAAACTTAATAAAATTAGTTTTTTAAAAAAGAAACCCTTTTATGTGCATCTAGGTTGTTGGTTGATAAGAACATTTTTTATAATTGGGTTTTCTGCTTTGTTTGGTAAATTATAATTTTTTAGACTCCAACTGTATATGATGTCCTATCTCCTGGTTGAACTTTGTGTGGGGAACATGGTTTGGTTTCCCACCCTCATGTAAATTACTGATTTTCTGTAGCCCTGAGTTGGTTATTGGCTTGTTCATTGAATAGCCAATGTGCTGCCAATGATATAATTGTCTATTCTAGAAGCTGAGATAAGTGAAAGTGTGCTGAATTATACCCCAAATTCTTGACTACCATGGCAGGTATGGACATCCTCAGGGGAAAAGGAGGGAGAAACGATGACATTTTTGTGAGGTTATCACAAAAATGCTTTGACTAACATACTCTTTCGGACATTGGGACACAAGAATGTAATAGTGCCATTTGCAGGATGATGACATCACGAGTCATCATTTTAGTGTCACTGCAGTTTGCTGCAGACTCTGCTGATGGCAAGGTAACTGTAGTTGCAATCCTAGGCATCTCCTTTTAAAAGGATCAGATAGAGTTGATATGAAAGATCTCACTTGAGACCCTAGAACAGAGCTTTCCAAACTTTTCATGTTGGTGACACACTTTTTAGACATGCATCATTTCGCGACACACTCTTACAGCAGGGCATCGTTTTGCGACACACTCTTACAGCAGGGCACAAGGCAGGCACTAGGACCTGCGCGGAATCACAGCAGGTTTGGAGGCAGCGAGGCACAAGGCAGGCACTAGGACCTGTGCAGAATCACAGCAGGTTTGGAGGCAGCAGGGCACAAGGCAGGCACTAGGACCTTCGCGGAATCCTGGCAGGGCTCGGAGGCAGCAGCAGCCGTGACACAACCAGATACTGCAACTGACACACTAACGTGTCCCGACACAGAGTTTGGAAAGCCCTGCCCTAGAAAGATGTTGCCAGTCCAAATAGGTGGTACAAGATTAAGTGCATAGACATCTGTGGGTTGGGCAGCAAGAGCAAAACGATGAAACATGTATTGCAACACTGCAATGCAAACTCCGCCTCTTATGTCCCTGCATGTAATGTTGCGATGCAAGTAGAAAGAGTGGATATGGCACTGTGACATCACAATACCTGTTTTATCATTCCAACATTACTGTACTGTGGTTAGGAATGGATGTCTCTGGTTAAGTGGACACATAAATTTGATCTCAGGAAAACCAATGTATACATAATGCTCATTAAGTTTGGTGGGGCATTCTCCCAGTTTTGTAAATGCATTTGGAATGTGCAAACTTGCTTCATGTGAAGTACTGATATTGCTCAAGGTTTCAGTATCTGGGCTGCAAAAATCTGGAGAAGTACTAAGTGGCAGGAAAGAATTTACAGTTTTCTATTACTGTATCTCTTTGCTACATCTAGAGGTTCTCTGGACTTTTTCAGTCAAAATGTGGTAAGGTTAGTTATTTTATGCTAGCACAGAGAGTTTGTTTGTCTTGTAATATAAACATTGCTGGAAGCTCTGGCACGGGCTGGTCCATGAAGTCACGAAGAGTCGGAAGCGACTGAACGAATAAACAACAAAAGGTGAATGGTTATGGATTAGTGGACAAAGGCAGGTTTGTTAGTGTTAACTCTTTTCTGGGAGAATTTTCTGATGAGGCTCAGGACCTTGACAGAACTAGATTTTATAAAAAGCTCAGAATGTTAATAGCAGCTTTAATAATAAAGCTTTTTTCCCCTGGCATTTATTGGACTGATTGTGTCTAATAAATGCCCATTCCTCTACTTTGGATTTTTCTGGGGACAGATAAGGGCTACCATGTGTTCTTCCATCTTATTTTATGAACACAGGGACATATTTGCATTTGCTTCTTTGTTTTATGGAGATGCTGCATAGGTGTGTGCATGCTTGTGTGGGTGCAACATACCACTCCCCGCAAGTGCCTGATTCTAAGTATGACTTAGTCTAGATTTATCTCCATCTATGTTAAACCTTCAAAATAACATGTCCTTGTCAAAATGCTTAACTTGCCTTTGGCAACAGACCTTTTGTATTCCTGCTGCAGAGAAGGTGACCGTTTCAAAATGAAGACACATAGAAGTTTATTTTAAAGTTATATTTATTGAAAATTTTACAAAAAGTAAAAGACAAATCTAAAGGAAAAGACGGAAAAGAAAGGAAAAAGAAGAAAGAAAAAGGTGCAAGAAAAGAAAAAAAGAAAGAAGAAAGAAAGTTAAGAAATATAATGACTTCCAACCTTCTCTTCCACAGATATTGACAAACCCATCGTCTCCCCTCCCTCTTATCTCTTCCAAAAATCCCTTCAACCCCATATTAAATTCTCATCTTTTTCAATCATTAAATCCATAAATCATCATTTTGCTTTTTTCTTCTTTTAGCAAAAGGGTTCCAGTGTTTTAATAAAGTTTTCTATGTTTATTTTCACTTTGGGCACCATCTCTTTCAGCATGGTCAGGACAGTGGACTGCAGCCTGTGGAGTTCCTCTACTCTTTTCTTCTGCAACATGCACGTATTAAGTATTTTAATATTTTAATTTTTAATAATGATTGTTTATATTTTTATAATAATTGTTTTACATATTTGTTGTTTTATTTGATTGTTTTACGCCGCCCAGAGTCACTTCTTATGAGATGGGCGGCTACATAAATTTGATAAATAAATAAATTTGTAAAAGCAGAGCAGAAGGTTACCTGATGACTGTCTCTGTGTATCCATTGACTCTCCATGAAGCCTCCCCCCCTCTGTTCAAAGGGCCTGGTTCTGGATCTCAAGTGAGTGGGAGAACTCAGAGAGGAAGGGCTGGATTTGTATGATATCTTAACTTGCAGATCTTTGGGGTCCTCTGCTTTTGAGCTTTCACATGCATGCCATGGAAAAAGAGCTCCCATCAATAAAAAAAAGATTGATATTGGACAATCAATCCTATGCAGTGATGGGGCAATTCTACTCTGCTCCTGGGGTACTCTGATGTAGCCTCTGTAAGGCAGAAGAGAGCAGGATTTTTCCTCTTCCTTGGGGAAATGATATTCCTCCTATCAGTTCCAGGGCTGGTGTAAAGTCTTCCCTAAGTGGGGACAAGGGAATGGGAGTTAGGGAAGTGACATATCCAGTAGATCCACTGGCAGGCTTCCTTTTGGCCCCCTTCTCAGGTCAGAAACCCAGCCTTGCAATGAATTAACTGGGGAATGTGTATGTAAGAGGCTCTCTCCCGCATCTTCCTCCCCACTTTGTCTTCTGTGCCTAGGAAGATTAAGACCATTTCACAAGCTCAACAGCAGCATGGTGATCTTAACGATCCTCCTTTAGATGATAAAAGGACTTAAAAATA
Source organism: Charina bottae (assembly GCA_023362775.1). NCBI lineage: Eukaryota > Metazoa > Chordata > Lepidosauria > Squamata > Charinaidae > Charina > Charina bottae. The sequence continues at coordinate 164,284,429 of JALMGJ010000002.1, forward strand.
ACATCTCAATATAACCATGACCTAGCCCCAGGTGTAAGGTCACACAGCTACCTAGAAACATATTTAGGATTCCCTTACCAACTTTGCTCAGACTGAAGAAGCTCCTTGGATAAGGAGCGAAACGTTTCCACTGAGAAAACAGAAATCCAGTTGACATGATTCAAGCTACAGACAATTCCACCTGGATGACTGATAACCTTCATAGACATGTATGTAAGAGGGTTTTTAAAATATCAATTTCCCCTCTTTAGGATCAAAGATCCTCCACTGATTTCAGTGTAGCTCAGGAAAAGTAAAACAAAACAAAACAAAAAACAATCCTACGGTCCTTGGGATGTCTTCCCAGAGAACATGGGATTGCAGCCGAAGAGGATTATTGAAATGAACCTCAGTTAAGTAGAGAGAATTATAGTGTTGTAAGCTGGTAGCATATTTCATGCTAATGGAAACCTAAGACGATTGTGATGTTTTTGTAAGGAAGATCTATCAGCTGGCTTTATGTTATAAAATGGACACTTAATCTGATCTTAAAGATTTCAGAATTATTTATGGTGTACAAAGCATTTTGTGCGTCTGTGGAAAAAGTTTTCCAATTCTCATGCATAATGGGATTTGATTCTGAATGTGTATTGATTTTAATTCCATCCCACTCTTTCTCCAGCAAGCTCAGTACAGCATGTTATGATAGAAGTCTCATCCCTCAGTCACCCAGAAAGTGTCCAGACCCAGATCTGCTTAGCCTTAGCAGAGCTAACTCATATGCTCTTTCTCATTCCTGCTTAATTCATTTATACTGAAGGCAAGGAGGGAAGAGCCTGGCTCAATAACTAGGCCAAAATGCTTTCCCACAGCATCAGGACTGAAATATAAGCCTTCCCTTCCAGGAAGGTGAAAGCAAACTCAGAATGCTACAGCAAATTCTACTATTTCACTTCCCGTTTCTCCTGCACCTCCTCTGGGACCAGCAATGTTTAAGAAAACAGAATGAGTTGATCAGTCTCTGGGGACAGATCTTTATAGAAACACCTGAGCTGAATAGAATTCTCCCCATTCAGTTTAAGCTAGATCCGTGTCATTTGGAATATATTCAGCTGAATATATCCTATCCGCCAAGGACGACAGTCCACTAAGATTTTAGCAAATATTATTTCCTTGCTACTTGTTTGGGACTCTAACAATAAATAGTAGCAGCAGTGGGGGGAAAAACAGAGGAAGCCTAAGTTGTGGATTAAAATTTGAGCAAGGTGCTGGGCTTGAATGAGAAAAAAATAGTATAATTTAGTGTTCCCATTTGACTCGCATTTTCCAATATTGATTTGGATTAAACTGTAACCCAAATATACTTGCATTTTTAACTTGAAATTCCAGTTTAAGATTCAGTTATTTGAAACATAATTTTCCTTTAACTATGGCCGTCTAAAGAGGGACAATAGGTGAGTGGGCGATTTATGTGTTGGAGGTCCTGTGACAGCGTCTTGAGGTCCTTGAGCTCCTGGCCCATGTACTACATACATTCATCACAGTGGTATGGGACGGCATTTATCATATAGAACTTGGAGATTTCTTACACATCATGAGCACAGTTTCACTGACCAACATGCAGTCTTCTTCCTTAATTTCTTGCCTCCTACCACTATCTTTTCAGACCAATTATTACTTTTTGCATGAGAGTTTTCTTAAGTGGCCATTTCTGTCTCTGGCAACATGGGGCAAGGCAGAAGGGCTAGGAACTCTACTGTCCTCCGGATATTCTGGAACCCAACTGCCTTGCCATTGGCATTGTGACTGATCAGTTCAAGCTCAAAATGTATGATGTGTAGGGGGGTCATCTATCCCTGCAATGGGAGAATCATAAGTTATTAGTCAAAACGTAAGCCTGGAAGCTAAAAGGCTCCCATTCTTGGCAGCTACTGCAGATCCCAAAGTGGCAAGATTTGTAGGGGTTCTGAAATGCTAGTAACAGAAAATCCCACACAGCGTTTATCTAGATTTAGCAGAGTGGAAGCGTGTGGTAACTTGCACAAAGGCTTAATTAAGTTCAGAGCAAAATAAAATACTCTTCACACATTTAGTCAGTGTAAAAAGGAAAATAAAGATTGCTTACATTTTTATTCGTAGTTCATGTTACAAGCAGTTTCATTGTTGAAACCGTCCCATGCGTGCAAGCGAGTTGTTCTGACCAAACCCGCTTTTGGCGGATTTGCTGGGTGCAAGTATGAGCCATGAGGAGAGAGAAGGAATTCCCCTCATGCCTCGTGCAGGTCCATGGAGAGAAGAAGAAAAGAGGAAACAGGAAACGGGGATTCAAGCCCCTCCCACACATAGCAGCAAAGCTAGGTTGCAGCAGAGCTGCCCCTCCCTTGTGTTCATGTGAGACAGGCTTGGTTGAAACCCCATATTTCCAACAAGATTCACATGCATGGGCCCTGACTGTAGTGTCAGAGGATATGTTCGGTCCCAGGGACTCAAGCTATAGGTCACCATTAAAGACTTCTACAACTTCATGGATGTGATGAATTTCAGCAAGCATATATGTATATCTGGATTTGGGGATTGGCTTCAGCTCTCTGCTATGGGTACCTATAATAACAAATATGAATTTCTGTCTCCACAGTGCAGGAGGTGATCTGATAAAAGAGGGGATGACATTATCCATCTTCTCCCTCTTGAATCAGGCTTTGAGTTCAATGGCTTTAACTTTAACTGACTAGAAATTTGAGTGTAGCTAAAGATGGAGCTGTGTAAATTGCATAAAAATTCTTGGGAAATTTGCATATCCATCCTGCAAAAGCCTCTGAGTGCCATTTGTTCTGTCTTGTAAACCAGAAAAATTGGAATGAGGTATGCTGTCTATTACCCCTTGCTCCACTCTGGCTGTGTTTTCATGGCATGCTACATCATAAAATAATCAAATGCACTTTTCCCTGAATACTTGAGAGGCCCTCTGGAGGGTAAGCTTAATCCTTTGTTTTTTTGTTTAAGGACAACCAATAAGCTCATTTCAATTGACTCTTGATACACAATAGTTAAAATTGTAATAAAAATTCCAGAAGCAGGACATGGCTTCTGGAATTGTTTCTAATACCTTAACCAGCAATGGCTATAGGAGGTGTCTGTTTTCCTCTGTTGAAAGAGACTGGGTTTATATGTGTTTCTGCTCTTTCCATGTGTTGCCTCTGTATGGACTTATTTCTATGTATGAACCTTCTGGGAGAGCCAGTTTGGTGTAGTGGTTAAGGCACTGGGCTAGAAACTGGGAGACTGAATTCTAGTCCTGCCTGAGGCACAAAGCCAGCTGGGTGACCTTGGGCCAGTCCCTCTCTCTCAGCCCCAGGAAGCAGGCAAGGGCAAAACACTTCTGAAAATGTTGCCAAGAAAACTGCAGGGACTTGTCCACACAGTCTCTAGGAGTCAAGACTGACTTGAAAGCACAAAACAAACAAACCAACAAACCCCTTCTCCCCAGGGTTTAATTAGGATATGTGTATATGTATTGCCCGTGTTTGTGTGTGTTTCTGTCTGTATGTGTTGCCTATGTGTGTGTCAGGCCCTGCCCAAGAACAACGAAGAATCAGTCCATTCAAATTTCAGTTCTTTATTTGCTCACACCGTATAGACAGAATCTTGCCAGACTAAAGCTACTCTACCTAACCTAAGGGGAAATAACCTGGGAGAGCTCTAGGGCGGGGCTATCCTGAACCTCTTGGTTTTCCCACCATTGCCTCCCAGACTGTGCCTCCTCTTATCTCCTCCACCTCCTTGGAATGTGCTCCCTCCTTCCTGAGAACCAGCGGCACTGCCGAAATCCACCACAGTGTGTGTGTTTCTCTCCTTCTGTGTGTATACCTTTTCCCCAGTGTCTAATCTGGATGTGTACATATATTTGTGTGTGTTTGTGAGTTTCTGCTCTCCCCACATGTTGCATCTGCATCTGTGTGCATTTTCTTCCCAAGATCTAATCAGTGGGTGTGTATGTGTGTTGTCTGTTTGTGTGTGTGTTTCTGCTTTCCCCTCTGTTTGTACATGTGTGTGTGTGTTTGAGGGCACTGGGAAGCCCAGGGTGAGCTGCACATGGAAAGTCTTCAGAGCATGGCATCTGGAATTCCATCCATTCCCTTAATAGCAGCTCCGCCCTGAGTCACATGGCTAGGAGGAAGGAACCAGCTTAGAATGGAGAAGTCAACAACCTTCGAAGCCACTGCCCAACGGCATAGGAATGCATGGGGGAATTTTTCAGGATTGATTTTTCTGCAGCCACTGGCTTGATCCTGGTGAACTCCATCTTTCTTTTCCTGGCTTCTCACTCTCCACCAAATTTGAACCTGTTCTGTTTTCAGAGTGTTCTCCTGATTATGGACAGAGAGGCAGAGACCTGCATTCCTTTGCATAATTTTTTTTTCCTGTTGGGTTGGGAAGCATGAAAAGAACAGCTTTCAATTCATCACCACATTCACAGTTTTGTACCTTCTACAGTAGATCAAATATTAATTTGTTGTAATATAACTATCAAGACATCGGTTCAGATCTCCTTTTAGTCATGAAAGTAAATTGAGTTACTCTCCACCTCTCAGCCTCACCTATTTCTCCAGTCTTCTGTGAGAGCAGAATTAGTGGTAGAGGCAGTAGGAAAGAGGCAATCTGAGTTGCTTGGAGAAAAAATGGGTTTGTATATCATTAATGTGAGTAGTTTATTTCAATTTTTTTAAAATTCAAATTGAATTTCTTTTCTTTTTTTTATATAAATTTTATTAGGATTTTAAAATACATAGTTAAAAGTTAGAAATGGAAAAAGAAATAGAAATACAAAATAAAGAAAAAGAAAAGAAAAATTCAGATTGAATTTCCATGTTCAGAACTGAATTTCAAGCATATATTTTTAAGCCTGAGAATCTGAGCAAAAATATCATCCTTCCTTCTTATAATACATTTTAACCTCACCCCACCATTTTAATTCAATGACAGCATCGAATTTCATGATTCTATTTTAATATCTTGATAAAAACAAGTGTTCCACTGTTCATTGCTAAGATTCTGTGCAATGTATAAGATGGCATTCCCACTGTTTTCTTCATTTGCCTTGGGGTATAACTGGGTCCTATGCAGTAAGGATTTTCAATTATTGATGGAAATTAATTTAAGATGCCAACTGTTAAAGTAGAACTCTGTGTTTGCTCCCACCATCCCCCTAAAAATTAAGCCTCTGCTTTTTCCAATTAAATTCAGCAGCAGCTATTCATTAGCATGTATTATTCCAGTGTTGGGATCCCAAAGCTACCAAGCCAGCAAATTAAAAGGTCCAAATGCCTTTTTGATGCCTATTTCAAACAGTCAGTTTCATGGCTGGATAAGTGCCTCTCTCCTCTGGAAATGGTTAGGAGCATTGTCTCATTGTTTTCATGGGTTGGCTATTGGAAGCCTTTGTAGCTCAGTGATAGAACTTTAGTTCTACCATTTACAGGTAGGGCTGGAATAATGTCTTTCTGAAACCTTGCTGAGCTGCTTCTACTCATTGTTCTCAGTATCTGGTGAAATGGACTGATGCAAGTATGAGTAGCCGTGACCGTTTTTGAAGAAGGAAGTGCTGCAGTGGGTGGGACCACTCTTTTTTCTAGTTTATTTTGAGAATCTAGAAGGCTTTATTTGGGCTCATCTGCATGTCCCATTAACTGTACCTTGAAGATTCCTCAGTAACCTTTTCTTATGGACATGTCCTCATTGTTAGAGATATCGGGTTTCAACCAAGCACGTCTCACACAAGCTTGAAGGAGGGGCAGCTCTGCTGCAACCTAATCTTACTGCTTTGTGTGGGAGGGGCTTGAATCCCGGTTTCCTGTTCCTCTCCTTCCTTCCTTTCCTTCCTTTCCTTTTCTGTTTGAATCTCAACCAGGAAGGATGGTCATCCATGACTGTCCTCATGGCTCATACCTCCATTCAGCAAGGCCACATTGGGAAGACTGTGGGTTTGGTCAGAACCTATCGCTCGCATGCATGGAGCGTTTCTACTATGAAACTGATCTACAATAAACTGTAAGCTATTTTTATGTTACTTTACATTAACATGTGAAGTGTCTTTATTTTGTGTTTTTGAACTGATTAAGCCTTGTGCAAGTTACTGGCACGCTTCTGCTCTGTTATAAACGAATTAAAAGATTTCTGTTATTAGCATTTCAGAATTCCTACACTCATGACTCAGCCTTCATCACATTTCCAAGCCATAGTTGAGGTTAACTAACTTCTGATGTTAATGTAGTATTTTCCATCTTCTCCCAACACAACCCTTGCTTGATCCATGATTGTGACACTTTGGTAGTGACATGGTGAAGACATGGCAGGGGCTGGGATTTGGTCAGCTCTTACTGGCCACTCTTGGCTGTGGTGGATATGCCCCCTCCTCTCCAATTGAGGATGCATGGCCATCTTATGTTGGGCAGCAGGAGAGATCAGACACTAGGCATCTGATTATACATCCATTATGCAGAGACTCTAACTACACAGTAAGATAAATGGCCCCACCGACAGGCAGTATTCATGGTGGAACAGCAATGGCTGAAGGCGTCATCTACCCACCAGTGCCTGTCAACAGTCTTTGGGCAGCTGTCTTTTTTTAACAAAGCAAGAGAATAAGTGTGAGAAACTAATACAGCAAGAAAAGCATGAGTGATGGAGCAAGCAGTGATGAAATACAGATAAAACAGATGACTGAGCAAATGATGGAGCCAGTGATGAAGCAGGTGATGGGGCTGACAGGATGCCATCCTGGTTAACCTCCTAAGACCCCCTCCTAACAACTGTTGATGGGGGGAGATCAAGGATTAAATGGAATGGACTCCTGAATAAGGAAATTTCCAGCTGGTTAGCTTCAGAAGAATGCAATAAATTAAAAGAAAGCATTGTGCAGAGTGCCACAGGGAGGCTGAGGCTTTGAGAGCCAACTTAATCCATGGCCTTCAGGCCTTTTGGTCAGGACTAACAATAAATCCCTATGAAACTATCCTCCATGTCAAAGGTGGTTTGACTCATTTGATTGCATTAGGACTAAGAGGACATGAGCTAAGACATAGCTTTCCAAACTGTGTGTCACAACACTTTAGTGTGCCGCAACACACAGTTTAGTGTGTCGCGAAACAACCTGGAAGCGGTGGCGGGGGCGTGCACGGCAGCGGCATGGGGGCATGCGCAGCAGCGGTGGTGTGCATGGCGGCGGTGGCAGCGACAATGGCAGCGGCACGCCATCAGCGCTTCCGCGTTTTAGCGGAAAACATGAGGCCACCACCACCGTGCATGCCGCCACTGCACGCCCCCCCCACGCCGCCGCCGTGCACACCCCTGCCACCACACCCCCCCCCGCTGCCGCCGCTGCCACCGTTGGTGTGTCACCAACGACGGCAGTTTGGAAAGCACTGAGCTAAGGTATTCACTGATCATAAAAATAATCCATCAGTGAGCTGAGCTTGTTTATGACTGTCTCTATTGTTGTGCAAACAAAATCATAATAAAGCTCCTCCTTTTTCTTGAAGTTTTGCAAAGTTTCAAGATAGCCTGCTTCTCCATTGGTGGGAATTCTTGCTTCACCCATCTCCAACCTCCATTGGTGGGAACTCTCCTTTCTCCTGCCATAGCATTAAACCTCCAAATTTTAAGGTGGTAGTCTAATGCAGGGGTCAGCAAACTGTGGTCCTTGGCTGCGGGCCATTAGGAAGTGGGTTGCAGGGTGAGCCGGAGCACCTGATTGGTGGGGGCCCGGAAGGGGAAACACCTCCATGTATTAGTGTGTGGCGGCGGCAGCGTATGCGCACCCGGCGAGGATTTTCACCTCCCTGCCAGAACCGAGGGCATTTTCGGGGTCCCTGGAGCCTGCCCTTTCGAAAGGGCAGGCTCCGGGGACCCCAAAAATACCCTCGGTTCCCCGAAAAAACGCACGGAGTGGCAGGCCTGCAAACCCCGCTCCCGTCTGTCCGATTGGCTGCCACCCGCAAACCTCACCCCCCATCCATCTGATTGGCTGCCGTCCACAAACCCCGCCCCTGGTCCTTGAAAAAATTTTTCCGATAGGGGTGGTCCCTGACGGAAAAAAGGTTGCCAACCCCTGGTCTAGTGGATAATTATGACCGTTACCTTGGGGGACTGAAGAGTAGAAACACTAGTGGTGTGGAAGTGCCCTCTGATTCACAACAGCCCTTTAACTTTTCCTTATCTGCCACTTCCCAGATGCATGAGTGTTACAACTCCCCAAATTTCCATGCCCCATAAGTGGTCCTAAGGACCAATTCTTAGAGTTGTTAGTTGTTTGTTAGATTTATGTCTTGCCACAGCAACAACCCGATGAGGTAGGTTGGGCTGAGTGAATGAGACTGGCCAAAATCACCCACTGAGTTTTCACTGACTATGTCTCCTCAGTCCTAATCTAACCTTTAACCATTACACCACACTGATCCTCAGCAGGATTTTATATATATATAAAATTATAAATATATATATATATAAAATTACATACTGATCCTCAGCAGGATTTTATATACAGTATATACTGTGTGTGTGTGTGTGTGTGTGTGTGTGTGTGTGTGTATATATATATATATATAAAATATAAAATCCTGCTGAGGATCAGTGTGGTGTAATGGTTAAAGGTTAGATTAGGACTGAGGAGACATATATATATATAGTCTATAATTATTTATTTATATATTTATATATTTTATTTATTTATTTATTTATTTATTTATTTATTTATTTTCTACCCTGCCTTTATTATTTTTATAAATAACTCAAGGTGGCGAACATACCTAATACTCCTTCCTCCTCCTATTTTCCCCACAACAACCACCCTGTGAGGTGAGTTTGGCTGAGAGAGAGTGACTGGCTCAAGGTCACCCAGCCGGCTTTCACGCCTAAGGCGGGACTAGAACTCTCAGTCTCCTGGTTTCCCATTGGCTCCTTCCTAGGGATGAGAGACAGGGACTGGCCCAAGGTCACCCAGCCAGCTTTCGTGCCTGAGGCAGGACTAGAACTCTCAGTCTCCTGGTTTCCCATTGGCTCCTTCCTAGGGCTGAGAGAGAGTGACTGGTTCAAGGTCACCCAGCTGGCTTTCATGCCTAAGGCGGGACTAGAACTCTCAGTCTCCTGGTTTGCCATTGGCTCCTTCCTAGGGATGAGAGACAGGGACTGGCCCAAGGTCACCCAGCCGGCTTTCGTGCCTGAGGCAGGACTAGAACTCACAGTCTCCTGGATTCTAGCCCATTGCCTTCACCACTAGACCAAACTGGCTCAGCAGACCCAGCAGAGATGTCCCAGCAGAGATGTTCCTGCATACCTGGGAGGTACCAGATTGGGGAACACTGATGTAAAGACTTCAGATTTCTCAGTACTATCTGGACACACTGAGGACTCTACTTGCCATCTGCATGCAAAAGAGAGCTAGAATATTTCCCTTGAGAGAAAGGCTATGACAGAGCTAGAGAAGCTTCAGAAAAAGGGTCTGTGTGTGTATAAAAAGTAATGAGCAACCATACTGAATAACTGGAGGCTTCTCATTACTGCCATCACTCGGCAACTCATTAAGCATTTCCTCACTGGGGTGAGCGAATGCCGGATGTAGGGCACTGTTTGAGGTTTTACATGAAAAGAAACATGCACACATGGATGAGTACTTATATAGATAAAGTTTCCTCTTATAAACTGATCAGCTTCCTCCGTTCTCTGCTGACGCAGATACGGTTGGGGGAGGGCAGAAGTTGGCAAGGAGATTTATTAGCCCCGTGCTAAGCAACCAGGATGGATAGGACTTCTTTAAGAAGTGGTGCCAGCTCCATGAGCAGGTCTTTCTGAGACCATCAACAATTGTCCTAGATGGTAAGTGATGGCACCCGGAGACTCAAGGTGGGGCTTGTGGTATCTTAAGAGGCACCTACTTTGAGATTTGGGAAAGAAGGTTCTTAGCTTTGATCTAAACTTAAAGCTGAGATAAAAAGGGAGTGGGGAGTAAGGAAGATAGTGAAAAGGTGGTGCTGGTTGTGAGTAGAACAAGAGGAGGAGGGTTCAGTTCAGGACAAGGCTCCCAAAGGCACAAAAGAAAGAAACTGAACTCTGATGCAAGGCAACCTTCCCCACACTTGGAATCCAGAAGTGCTGAATTTCAGTTCCCAGAACTCCAACTGTTAGGGCTGGGGGTGATCAAGTTGTAGTCCCAACCTAGAGGGCATTAGTTAGAGGGCATTAGTTGGGGAGGGCTATCATCAGGTCTGTAATCCAGATTTTTCCCTTCCTTTCCAGCCATAGCAGGCCATGCCTTGGTTTTAGAAGGGTCAGCCTTGCAGGCTTAAGACATACTCAGTGCTGTACCATTCACAACACTGTATGACAAGCAAAATTAGAAGCCTAAATTTTATTGTTAAGTTTCCCCTTCCCCACTTCCCAGGGTGTTGAGAAGTTCCAAGGGGCAACAATACTGGATTGGTTTTCTTTGGAGAGGAACAAGAGGATTAGAAATGTAGGACTGTTTTTGTAATATTTGCTTTGTCTATAAATCCACATGCAGTGTGTAAGTAGAAACAATGGGACATTCTTGCTAGGCAGTACAACCTCAGTCCCTAGAATAACCTGACCAGATTTCCCTAAATTAAGCCAGGCTTTTGCTGACCATATGGATCACTAGATATATTAGATTCTCGGACTCCCATATTTTAAGAAGTAAATTTCTTCTACAGAGCTAATCAACTTGATGACTTACAGCTGCTTTGGTGACAATTCCCATAACTCAACCACTGTTCCTGCTGGTTGTGGCTTTGGAGAGCTGTAGTCAAGAACATCCGAAAAGCACCAGGTTGCCTACTGTTGCTTTAGCCCCACCCTATATTAGCACCCCAGCAAAAGCTTCACCATTCTACAGATGACTTACTGCTCCAGCTTCCAGTATCCCTTTTCCCCCACCCATTCACGCTCAGCATTCTTACCTCTGTCTTAATCCAGTGGGTGAATTGTTCAGTTAGAAATAGCCACTGGCTGGTTTCACTCAGCACATTAATCCCTCACCATAGGTTAAGAAAATATTGCTGTGTTCACGTAACATGCAACACCCTAGTATGGCTTAATGTGAAGGCATGATCCAGCAATGGATGAAATCCCACAGCACCAGCAACTACCTTGTCCCATTCTAGCCTAATCTAGCATGTTGTGCAAACCCAGCCACTGTGATTAATATTGGAAATGTTGACATCCATTGGCCCAAGCTCTCTTCAGGGGTCATTTTATGATAGACAGAGAGAGACAGCTTGGTTCCTCCAAAGGGTTTGGGTTTTGAACCCACATTGGCCCCAACCAACATGGCATGGGATTGCGAGTATCTGCAATTAAGAAACATTTGGAAGACCCCAACCTTCCTAATCCTGAAATAAGCAGATTGCTTAATCCTGAGGCAGAACCCTTCTCATCTGTTTATAAGCTCCTAACCTTCTTTTTCTGTAGCTGTGATGTAGGTGTATGAAACTAAAACTGAACAGGGACTGACTCTAACATGGGGTGAAAAAAACTTCCCTTGTCTGTCTGTAGATCTCAACTGTGCTGATGCATAAAGATCTAGGTTCAGTCTAACACTATGTTTTTCAAGAAAAGGATTGGACCAGGTCCTGCCTGATAGTATCTTAAGAGTGATGGACACATGAACATATATACTATTACTTTATTTCTGTTCTCTATTTCTTCTATCATGGGACTTTAGGCCATATAAGGTACTTTCTTATTCAGACCTTAATTGAGGTTGTTCCTTTTTATGATGTCTTCAGGCAACTTTTGGCCTTCCAGATATTGTTTGAATTTTAACTCCCAGCAGCTGTGCCCAGCTTGGCCCATGGTGAGAGATGACAGCAGTATCTCAAGTTGTCCTGTCTTGCTCTGGAGGGTGCCCTAGCTGAAGAGCATTATCCCCACTAATCAGCTGCTTATCCGCTCAATAAGGTGGTTATATTTTTGCTTAGACCATGCTCTTTTGATTTTAACATTAACGCAAACAGGAAATTCTTTGCATTTACTTGTTAAAGGCACAAGGATGGTCAAAAATGGAAAAATAACTTTGTATTTTTATTGATCATACTATCATTCAGAATTCAGCTAGATGTTTGCTACTACTGCAAATAGCAGATGCAGGGGATGGACACTTCTGATTTGGTGAAGGCAAAGGATTAAATCTATCCCCCACCATCTGGGTCCCACAAACACTTTTTTTTTTAAAAAAAAGGATAAGCACAAACACTCCAGCATGAAGTCCATGTGACGAAAATGGTGTCCACTTTGGACATAAAAATAGCAGAGCATCTCACCCAACCCTTGTTGCAGGGTTTATCAAGAGCCTGCAACTTTCAGCTGAAACCACAAACAGGAAGCAAACGTCTCAATGTCTGCTGCTTGTGATAAGGACATGGCTTTTCATTCTTTGATATGATGAATGCAGCTCATATTCAGGGCCAGACCTCTAAAGCCAGTTATATATCTACTTCAAAGCACTTTTATCCAAACAGCCCCATTTGGAACTGAATTGTGTTTTGGATTATAACCCCTGTTACTTCCAGCCACTCTGGCAGGGAACACTGGGATTTGTAGCCAAGAAATCTGGACGCCCACAAGTTGAGGCAGATTAATCTAAATCAGAATAAGCCATACTGAAGTTTGTAGGAGAGGACGGACTGTGCTATCGTATTGGAGGCATCTGTTATACATTCCTCTTGGAATGGATCAACCTTAGGCTTTGATTTCCATATTATCTGCCAAAATATGATCCCAGGGGAAGCAATGGAATTTGGTGCAACAAGAGTTGCTAAGGAGGCAAATGACAAGAAAGTGATCCCTCTTGATCTTTGTTAGCATCCGTGTCACCTGAAAGCAGCCAGTTAGCACAGGGGGTACAATGGGACAGCTGCTCCGCTGCCATATGGATGAATGGCTGCCACATGACCTTTTATTGGGTGCTGCCTACTATTATTATTATTATTATTATTATTATTTACTAATTACTATTACAAATAGTAAAGCTGACTCTAAAAAGGGCCAAAGTTAATCCAGAAGGACGAATGGTGTATTAACAGAATCTCTGTTTCTCTTGATATAGTCTGTCACACACTCTACTACAGAGCTTTCCAAACTGTGTGTGGCGACACAAAAGTGTGTCACCACACACAGTCTGGTGTGTCGCCACACAACCCGGAAGCGCTGATCATCATCAGTGCTTCCGGGTTTTCCCCCGGCGACACACCAACAGCGGTTGGTGTGTCGCCGCGGGAAAACTGTGGAAAGCCCTGCTCTACTAAGTAATGAAAACTCATTATTTAGATTTAGTTTCTCTTGGGTGAAAGAGCACTGGGAACTTACATCATCTTGGTTATATTTGCTTTGTTTATTTCCTCTCTACATGGCAGTAAATCCTTGTGGAGGTTCACTTCAGATCCTCGGAGAAAGATTATAGGTGCTATGAAGGAATTTAGATTCCTTCCCCTCCTTAGATGGTAGCCATACCCGTTGTTTCACTGTGTCAAAGGTGATAAACCAGGCTTGGTGCCTTGGGTGTGCTCCTTCTTGGTCTCTTGAGTGGGGCTTTGAAGTCTCAACTTGAGCACATTTCAGGTTGAATACCAAAGCTATTTCCCACCAACACAGCTCTTTTTCTGCTCCTGATATAAACTGGTCCTCTTCCCTCTTTCTTTGGTACACATATTCCAGATTGAGGATGTATCACCTTACTATTCTGAGCACTTGGTTCAAAGACATGGACAATTACTGCTTGCTGATCAACTAGTTATTCTGAACTGTTAATTACCCATTTCCCTACCTAAGAAACAATGATCAGCAACCATGTTATTTTCCACAAAATATTATCTTGAGCATCTCAGGGAGTGTATCTCCATTTTAATCTGGCATCATTAAATCATTGATTTAATGCCAGATTTATTCCCAACTCCCAGAATCATTGGGAGTTGGGAATAAGAATAATAAAAAATGGTGTCAGTGGTTGAACAGTCTGACCTCATTATCAGAAAACTATCAAATGGATTAGTAACTGATGCAAATGAAAGGATGGGGAATTCTGCCAAACTGAGTCCATCAGTTCCCTGATGTTTTTTTATTGGTTCCTAGGTTCTCACTGATCATGGAGAACTTCATTTTGTGTCTGAGCCAGTCTTCCTGGGAGAGGCAGCAGGCGCAGGCTATGCCGATCTGCATGGTGCACTTGAGGGCTGCAACAGAAGAGGAGCAAGCTTAAAGGTCTCTCCTTGGAGAATGCTTTCTTGTAAGGTAGGAGAGCGACATGCATGCTATATTCTGGAATATTGACCCAGCCAGTGGCTTCTTTATATCTCTCTTCTCCCTAATCCCTCTCTATGATTCCTAATTTTTTATAGGATGTATTTGCATAGTACAGCATTCTCTGTGATCGATGCTGCAGCATAATGCTGCTGTATACCCCAATATTTGCATATTAAGCAGTCCCAGAGTGATTTCTCCTTCTCTTCCCAACAGTGGGACTACCCTGAATCCCCCTCACTTCCATCCATCCTAAAGGATGCCCCCTCTCCAGAATGGCATTAGGAAGAAGGTGCCCAGAATTTAATGTAGATACCTGCAGTGCAGGATGCTGAATGGGTAGCCTAGCAATGTTCCCAAACCATTTTTTCTCTTCCTCTACTTTTAAAAAAGCTTTCTTTAGAACAGTAAGCACATAAGGCAACAAAGTAACAAAAATGGCATCATCATAAATAGAGTGCTTTCCTTGTTTATATGGACCTCTTGCCCCAAATGATCTGGGGTGGGTGGGGGTAATGAGAAGGGAGGTAACGTATTTGAGTTTGCATTCAGTTTGTCGGTGGTACAAGTGTCACTTCAGAGATGAAGTCTTTCACATCCCACATCTTCTTGGTTACATTCTCACGGAATACAAATCAGCTGGGGATGACAGGTGTAGTAATGTGACATATCAGGAGGACACCGGAGTGGGAAAGGTTGCTAGGGGTTGAATGTGAGGAGCTCTCTGAGCTGTAGAGCAGAACAGCTTTTAGTCTTTACTCTTTGCTGCTGGAGATTGTGCAAAAAATGCAATGATCTAGCCCTGAGCTATGGGCTTTCCCTGTGAATTCAGCCATCCATGTATATCCCTCCCCTGGATCCTTGCCCAGTTTAGCTTGTAATTTCTAGCTGGATAGTTATTAGATACAGTTTAGTTAACATGATAAACAGCTGAGGGAGGGAAGGATACCTGTTTGTTTAAAGGAGGCAATTTTTACGAGACCTCTCATTAAAACGCCTACCCTGGATTCCTCAGAGATGGACAATTATAGGCCACTAGAGACAAATATAGGCCAGTCTTTAACATTCCATCAATACACCCAAGGCTAAAAAGACCATTATTTACATTGATTAAGCTATTATTATTTTGATTTCTGCACCACCCTTCTGTCTACAGGGCACTCCAGACAGGTAATGGTCTAAAAAAAAGGGAAAACAAATAACAGGTGAATAAACATAGTTTATATTATTAGCTGTACAACTGCAAAGACTTGGCTATTTGGACAGTAGCAATGGTGCATATTAAGGACAAATCCTCTAGTAGTACATCCTATAGCTTGGAAGGGATGCAGGAGAAGTCCCTTCTTTTGTGCCCTGCAGACAGTGCTCTGAAAATGTGAGCATCTTTCAGCAGGCTTGTCCTTTATACCTAGAAGGTTGATCCCGCATCACATAACCTAACATCCACATCTTTATGTTCTGAGAGCTTAAGAGAAGGTGGTCTCTATATACCATTCGGACTCAATATAGGCAGCTTCTTATACTGTAGTGCAGGAACGGATGATATAATCCTCCTCCCAGTTCTAGCCCATCACAAATGCAACCCCCAGCTGTGTTCTTCAGCTTCAATTCAAAACTGGGGTTCTCCAACTCAAGCCATGTAAGCCTTTCAGAGAGGATAGTCTTCAAATTACAAGTAGTCCTCACTTACTAACCGCAATTGGGACCAGCACCTCTGTCGCTAGGTGACATGGTAGTAAAGTGAAAAATCATGTGACTGTGCCTGACTTACAATGGCAGTTTGGCAGTTCCAGCTGTGGTCGTTAAGCAAATCACCTCGGGTCGTTAAGCGCGACGTCACGTGACTGCAACTTGCGACTTTCTGCTGGCTTCTCCTTTGACTTTGCTTGTTAGAAGCCAGCTGTGAAGGTCACAAATGGCAATCATGTGACCACGGGACGCTGAGACTGTCATAAATGTGTGCCGGTTGCCAAGTGCTTGAATTGGGCTAACGTGACCACGGGGATGCTGCGACGGCTGCAACTTTGAGAATCGGTCGTCTCATTATTCAGCACCGTTGTAACTTTGAACGGTCGTTGAATGAGTGGTTGGTTAGGGTTAGGGACTACCTGTTAGGACTACCTGTAGTTACATCTATAGTGTGATTGGCTGCAGGGCTGGGCACATCCTCTCCCCTTCAGCAGCTGTGGTGCCCCAGGCAGCCATTTTGTGTTGGGTGGCTCTGTTCTCTGCTGCTTGCAGTTGAACCAATCAGTTGCCTACTCTTGCTTAGCTACTACCTTGCGGGGCAATGCATGACACACTGGCTTGCTGTTTACTCACAAGAAGAGCCGAATGGTTGGCTTCTCTTTTAGTGAGTCCAAGCACTAAGTGCCTGAGGGGTTCTCTCTTTACACAGAGGCGGCCCCCAAACTGCTTTCAGGTGGCTGTGCAGCTTTGGCACTCCCCTCTCCGTCTCAGAGGTTCTTCCTCACGAGTAGGTGGAGCCTGTTCTAGATTACGAACCAGAGTACGCAGGTGCGCTTTCAGTTGAACTCTTGACGCTCAAGAAAGGCTGCCCTGTTAAATCCATGAACTTTCCATGAAGGTGATTTCCCATCTACTCTAAAAGCCCTTTGCTCCAGGCCATCCATTCCTCACCATTCTCCCTGGGCAACCTTTCAGTCCTGCCCAGGCTCTGAAGCTGGCTGGCTTCCTCTCCCGCCCTCTACCTGCTATCTGCAATTTCTTCTTTCGGTTTCGAGATTACAAATAAAAAAACCTGCATCGTTAAACAAACACTTGCTGAATCCGGTGCCAGCTGTGGTGGGGGAGGGCAATAAATCTTGAGCCATATTAGGGTCTTGTTACGAGGAAGCTACGATGCTTCACCGAAAGGGAAAAATGAAGGGGAACTGAAGGGAATTCATGTGGGTTTAGTTTTAAAAAATCACTTTGTGCTCCTTGGGCTTGAGCTTCCACTTTGCTGCAGTAACCTTGGCAGTTGATTGGCTAATCCGCAGAGAAGGACCTACCTCTTCTACTCAGTCAATGCTTAGCGTTAGCTATAGTATCTTTTAGACTTCTGCTTTTTCTCTGAGATGTTATAGCAGCTTAATTAATAAACTTCTACTTAGCATCTCAAATGCTACTAGTTCAAAACCTAACAGGAACTTTTTATTGTTATTACGGCTTTTCTTTTCAAGCTTCCCCCTTTTCCATTTGCTTTATATATATTTTCCTAATAGTGCACTTCCATCAATCATCAATTTTCCAGTTACCTGAGGTAGAAGGCTTTAACCCTCAGCTTTCAAATAATACAAATAACTTATGGGCTGTTGGGGGCTGGGTGAAAACCTTTGATGCTTTAACCTAGTAAATATACATTTAATCTATTCTGTGTGTGTGTGTGTGTGTGTGTGTGTATGTGTGTATGTGTATGTGTCTGTGTCTGTGTCTGTGTATGTGTCTCTATCTCTATCTCTATCTCTATCTCTATCTCTATCTCTATCTCTATCTCTATCTCTATCTCTATCTCTATCTCTATCTCTATCTCTATCTCTATCTCTATCTCTCTTCAGTATAACTATATACTGTATATATACACACACACGTGTGTATGTATATGTATATGTATATGTATATGTATGTGTATGCATGTGTGTGTGTGTGTGTGTGTGTGTATACACACACACACGTACATACACATACATACATACATACATACATACTATGGGTCCAGCAATGGTTCTTTCTATTATTGTTGGCCTGATTAGTTTCAGTATCTGCTGAAAATCTGTATTCAGCAGGAGCCCTTTGCTAGAAGATATTGTCCTGAACATAAGCAGAGTGCTAAAAGAATACTGAGCATTGAAACAGCAGAACATCCCACTGAAAAAATACAATGCTCATAAGAATGCCGAGTATGGTGTAGGCCAGTTAACTAAGAATAGGCCAGGTGAGAAACAGACACAGGAACAGTAGCGAAGACCCTTCCTCATATGTACCCCTTGCCATTGGCCCTAGTGGTCAATCAAGATGGCTGAGAGATACAAAGAGGTGATACAATCCCCAGCAGTTTCCCTCTTTAAAACCAATGCAGTGGGAGGGGGGAAGAATAAGGATGTATCTGCACTTACCGTTTTACCTGTTCCAGTCTTGTACTCAAGCCAGCTTGACTTGAATCCATTTTAAGAAAATCTGCTGAGAACAGGGAGGTATGGAACCTATTAGAATGGATGAGAAGTAGAAGAGAAGAAACATGCCCTGTGGTCACTTTGATTGTGAGTGGGGGGAAAATAGAAGGCAACACCATTTATTTATTTATTTGATTGACTGATTGATTGATAAGACTGCCCATCTTAGAATGCAGGCTCTGGGATAGGGTGAGATGGGAGACAGTGGGTGGTTTTGTGGGAAGCATCCAAGGAGGATGGCTGGCATTGGGTTCTTGGTTTTGGTTTTATTATTGTTGTGAGCTGCCCAGAGTTCTATTCTATTATGGAGTGTATCTTGACATTTTATATGTTTTGTTCCTTGTTTGGGGCTTTTCAAGCAATAAAATCAATAAAAGAGAGGGTGCCATGTATTTTCATATATAAGTCACAAGAGGGAGCAATCTATTTCTGCTGCCTAGAAATGGTTCTGGAGAGAGGCAACTGAGCGCTGTGGGTAAGTTCTGAAACAGCAAATCACACATATCCTTAAATATCTGGATTTGACCTCTCTGCCCTCTCCTTCCATACTTGCTACTGGAACATTCATTGTTTGCAAATCAACCAGGTCAGGATGTTTCTAGAGCAGTTATAATGTGTCTTATTGCTTTCCTAATAAATTATCAGAGCAATTGTACAGATGCCTGTTCAAAAGTAAGCCATGTTGGGTTCAGGGGTGATGGAGTTTTGAAGGTTAATAAAAGAACTCCAAGCAGCTAACAACAGTCTTGCAAAGTAGAAGCGTGAACCAGAAGGGACTTGCACATTAAGCTTAATTACGTTCAGAAATAAATTCAGTCTTCATACAGTAGTCAGATGAAGAAAAATAGTGATAGCTTACATTTATTCAGTAGATCTGGATACAAGTAGATTCATAGTAGAAAACACTTAATCATCACCGGTTCTGTGTGCAAGCGAGATGAAAGGACGAGAGCTGCATTCTGCAGCACCTCCTGCCTGCAGGTGTGCCCATAGAGTAATGAAGATTGTTAATCCCCCAAACTCAAGAAGGAGAAAGGAAGTGGAAATCAGATGACCCATGTGACATTCCACAAGCACAATAGAGATGCGTTTACTAGAAATGACCCCCCTTATGCTTATGAGAGAATGCTGAGTTGACCCCTGATAATTCCAACAAGGGGAACCAGGACTGCAGCCTCAGTTGAGTTCTGAAAATCTGGAGCTGGTAAGTATTTTTGGACCATAAGGAAGGCTGAGCGAAGGAAGATAGATGCTTTTGAACTGTGGTGTTGGAGGAAAATTCTGAGAGTGCCTTGGACTGCAAGAAGATCAAACCAGTCCATACTCCAGGAAATCAAGCCAGACTGCTCCCTTGAGGGAATGATATTAAAGGCAAAACTGAAGTACTTTGGCCACATAATGAGAAGACAGGATACCCTGGAGAAGAAGCTGATGCTAGGAAAAGTGGAAGGCAAAAGGAAGAGGGGCCGACCAAGGGCAAGATGGATGGATGGTATTCTGGAGGTGACGGACTCAACCATTGGGGAGCTGGGGATGGTGACGGCCGACAGAAAGCTCTGGCGTGGACTGGTCCATGAAGTCACGAAGAGTCGGAAACGACTGAACGAATAAACAACAACAAGTATTTTAAAAAAAAGAAAGTTATTTTTTAAATATTTACCCACTGGGATGGGTAGATGAGGAGGGAAGAGGAGGAGGAAGAGGGGGAAGTAAATATTTATTGGATATAAATATAAAGCCATACTAGATGGGAGCGAAGCTTATCATTTGAAATTAACATCTCTAAGATCTTGTAAAGGCCAGCTTTCTTTGTTCCTGAAAGCTACTTATGTATGCCATGTATTTTCAGGTATAAGTCACAAGTGGGAGCAAGAGAGTAAATTCAAAGTGAAAAAAAATGCAGATAGGAATTTCCTGTCTAGTCTGTTTGCTGAAGTACACACTGCAAATTCCTGTGTGGGGTCTTTTCATTCTGAATTTATTCTGTTGCTCCCTCTTGTGACTTGTACATGAAAATACATGACACTCTCTCTTTTATAAATTTTATAGCTTGAAAAGCCCAAAACAAGGAACAAAGCTTATAAAAATTAAGATACACCCCCCTGAAACAACAACAAGCAACCACAACCACAAACCAACCAAACCTGAGAAAGTACAAAACGAAAAATACAGTAAACAGAGAGTTATATCACGTTTTTTTAAAAAAAAATCTCAATTTTTAAATAATAAATTAAACTTTGACTTAAAAGAATAGGCTGGCCGCTCTTTTCATTCTCACATTATACACAAGACAAAGTTAGTGATTGCCTTGGAATGAAATTGCCCACATCTTCATGGGAACATTCAGCAATACTCCCTCATTAATATGAAGGCATTTTTTCTAGTTTTTTAGGGGAGAGAGGAATCAGAAAATAGTCTTGCCCCAAATTGTCCCTGCCATGGTCAATAATTACACTCCACAACGTATAATCCACAATGTATAGCTCTAAACACACACAACACCTATTAGAGAACCCTACACAGAGAGGACTGTTGAGCAGTGGCTTCAGTTTAATTAACTATAATAATTTCACACACACATACACATACAATACCCACATTGTGTTCACTTCCTCCAAATTCCAAGGCATGCCACAGGACAAACTTTACAGATATTCAGAGCCCAGACTAAGCTGAATTTAAACTACATATGCATTCAAACTTTGAAAAATTGTAAAACTTTAAGTATTTAATTATTATTTCTCCAATGGATGAACCAGGGATAAAATATTTGAATATTCTCAAAAGAACATTCTGAAGAGGAGGTTGCTTTAGTAAATGGGCAGCATATAGCCTTCTGTGTTTCCTTCCTTCCTTCCTTCCTTCCTTCCTTCCTTCCTTCCTTCCTTCCTTCCTTCCTTCCTTCCTTCCTTCCTTCCTGATGGAGTTTTGAAAGTTAATAAAAGAACTCCAAGCAGCTAACAACAATCTTGCAGAGTAGAAGTGTGAACCAGCAGGGAACTTGCACTTTAAGCTTAATTACGTTCAGAAATAAATTCAGTCTTCACACATTAGTTAGATGAAGAAAAATAGAGATAGCTTACATTTATTCAGTAGATCTGGATACAAGTAGATTCATGGTAGATCTGTGTGCAGGCAAGATGAAATGGACGAGAGCTGCATTGTGCAGCCCTCCTGCTTGCAGGTGTGCCCAAGGAGTAATGGAGGTTGTTAATCCCTCAAACACAAGAAAAAGAAGGAAGTGGAAATCAGGTGACCCACGTGACATCCCATAAGCACAATAGAGATGTGTTTTACTAGAAAAGACCCCCCCTTATGCTTATGAGACAATGCTGAGTTGACCCCTGATGATTCCAACACCCCTTCTCAAGTTAGCATGTCTCAGAGTCCACAAGGTTCAACTTCGTCCACAGTTCTTGGTAACTGCTCCTCGGCAACGGCTTCATGAGAATGTCGGCAGTCATGTTCCTTGTGGGACAATAGTCTAGTCTGACTATTCCTTGCTCTTACAAGTTTCTTACTGCATGATACTTAACATCAATGTGTTTAGTTCTCCCATTAAACTTTTCTGACTGTGAGAGCCTAATACAACTTTGGTTGTCTTTGTAGACCTGAATAGGGGTAGATTCCTCTATCCCAATGTCTTCAAGCGGTAGCTTGAGCCATGAAACCTCTTTGCATGCTTCTGCTGCTGACACATACTCCGCCTCTGTGGATGAATGTTTTAAATAACTCAAGGAATATTTATTTATTTTTATTTTTATCCTGCCTTAATTATTTTTTATAAATAACTCAAGGCAGGGAACATGCAGTACCTAATACTCCTTCCTCCTCCTCTTTTCCCCACAACAACCACCCTGTGAGGTGAGTTGGGCTGAGAGAGAGTGACTGGCCCAAGGTCACCCAGCCGGCTTTCATGCCTAAGGCGGGACTAGAACTCTCAGTCTCCTGGTTTGCCATTGGCTCCTTCCCAGGGCTGAGAGACAGGGACTGGCCCAAGGTCACCCAGCTGGCTTTCCTGCCTAAGGCGGGACTAGAATTCTCAGTCTCCTGGTTTGCCATTGGCTCCTTCCTAGGGCTGAGAGGGAGGGACTGGCCCAAGGTCAGCCAGTCTAAGGCAGGACTAGAACTCTCAGTCTCCTGGTTTCTAGCCCGTTGCCTTAACCACTAGACCAAACTGGCTAAGCCTTAAAAACCTGGCTCTTCCCCCAAACGCTGTGGGCAGGATGTTAGGTGAACCCTCCTTGCGTGGTTTGAATAAAACATTCTTTTTAGTGGGCTCTGGCGCACTGTATATTGTATATTTGTATATTAGTGCAGCAAATTAACCATTATTTTGCATGGCATGCTGAAGAACTCAAGCACACAGTGGTTGGCTGAAGACAAAGTTCTGCTTATTTCATATTTCTACAGTCATATTTTGTGAGCATGGATTTCAGTACTGGCTAATGTATTTCATATCCTGAAAATGTTTGCGCTGCCTAAGCCCATAGGGAGGCAGAGGTCACCATTATTATTCAGATCCATTTTTTTTTTTAAAAAAAACTTGCTATCAGATCCAGTTTGGCAGCAAGGTAATAATTCTGATGTGCTCTAGGCTTTGTGTACCAAAAGGTTTACCAAGGTTTTAAGAGATCTACACACAAGCTGAACTCACTGCATAAGTACAGCAGCTCAGGTTTAGCAAAATTATCACAGTTGGTCAAAGAATTAGTCTGTGTTGAACCGTTAAAAGTTTTCAAAGGCTTCATTATTTTAATCCCAATCTCATTTTTGCTGTTGGATGCTCAGATGTTGGGCAGTTTACTTTAAATGCCGGTAAGGTTATTTTCCAAAATGGAAGGGGAATCTGGCTGGAACAAAGTTAGGAGATTAACCAATGTGATGGAAGAAGATCCATAGAATCTCTACTATTCATAGAAGATGCTTGGTGTTATTTGGCTTCCTTAATGACAAAACTCCTTTCTCTTCCTCTTTCCAGCAATGCTGCTCCTGGACAAAGACAGAGTAGAGTCCAGGTAAGAAATAGGAATCAAACAAACTTTATGCAGGTCTACTGAAAAGAAAATCCTGTTAAGTTAAATGGTATTTTTCTGCAAATATAAATAGATTGTAGCTTTATCCTAGTTGTTGTTGTTCAGTCGTTCAGTCGTGTCCGACTCTTCGTGACCTCATGGACCATAGCACGCCAGGCCTTCCTGTCCTCCACTGTCTCTCGGAGTTTACTCAAATTCATGTTCATTACATCGGTGATGCTATCTAACCATCTCATCCTCTGCCGTCCCCTTCTCCTTTTGCCCTCAGTCTTTCCCAGCATCAGGGTCTTTTCCAGTGAGTCCTCTCTTCTCATTAGGTGGCCAAAGTATTTGAGCTTCAGCTTCAGCATCTGTCCTTCCAATGAGCAGTCAGGGTTGATTTCCTTTAGGATTGACTGGTTTGACCTCCTTGCAGTCCAAGGGACTCTCAAGAGTCTTCTCCAGCACCACAGCTCGAAAGCATCAATTCTTCGGCGCTCAGCCTTCCTTATGGTCCAACTCTCACAGCCATACATTGCTACTGGAAAAACCATAGCTTTAACTATACGGACCTTTGTCGGCAAGGTGATGTCTCTGCTTTTTAATATGCTGTCTAGGTTTGCCATAGCTTTCCTTCCAAGGAGCAAGCGTCTTTTAATTTCATGGCTGCAGTCACCGTCTGCGGTGATCTTGGAGCCCAAGAAAATAAAATCTGTCACTGCTTCCATTTCTTCCCCTTCTATTTGCCAGGAAGTGATGGGACCAGATGCCATGATCTGGGTTTTTTTAATGTTGAGTTTCAAGCCAGCTTTTGCACTCTCCTCTTTCACCCTCATCAAGAGGCTCTTTAGTTCCTCTTCACTTTCTGCCATTAGGGTGGTATCGTCTGCATATCTGAGGTTGTTGATATTTTTCCCGGCAATCTTAACTCCGGCTTGTGATTCATCCAGCCCGGCATTTCTCATGATGTACTCTGCATATAAGTTAAATAAGCAGGGTGATAATATACAGCCTTGTCGTACTCCTTTCCCAATTTTGAACCAGTCGGTTGTTCCATGTCCGGTTCTAACTGTTGCTTCTTGACCCACATACAGGTTTCTCAGGAGACAGGTAAGGTGGTCTGGTACTCCCATCTCTTTAAGACTTTGCCACAGTTTGTTGTGATCCACACAATCAAAGGCTTTAGCGTAGTCAATGAAGCAGAAGTAGATGTTTTTCTGGAACTCTCTTGCTTTTTCCATGATCCAGCGAATGTTGGCAATCTGATCTCTAGTTCCTCTGCCTCTTCGAAACCCAGCTTGCACTTCTGGTAGTTCTCGGTTCACATGCTGCTGAAGCCTAGCTTGTAGGATTTTGAGCATAACCTTGCTGGCATGTGAAATGAGCGCAATTGTACGGTAGTTTGAGCATTCTTTGGCATTGCCTTTCTTTGGAATTGGAACGTAAACTGACCTTTTCCAATCCTGTGGCCACTGTTGAGTTTTCCAAATTTGTTGGCATATTGAGTGCAGCACTTTAACAGCATCATCTTTTAGGATTTTAAATAGCTCAGCTGGGATACTGTCTTCTCCGCTAGCTTTGTTGTTAGTAATGCTTCCTAAGGCCCACTTGACTTCACTCTCTAGGATGTCCGGCTCAAGGTCAGTGACCACACCATCATATTTATCAGGGATATTAAGATCTTTCTTGTATAGTTCTTCTGTGTATTCTTGCCACCTCTTCTTAATCTCTTCTGCTTCTGTTAGGTCCCTGCCTTTTTTGTCCTTTATCATGCCCATCTTTGCACAAAACGTTCCCTTGATATCTCCGATTTTCTTGAAGAGATCTCTAGTCTTCCCCATTCTATTGTTTTCCTCAATTTCTTTGCATTGTTCATTTAAGAAGGCCTTCTTATCTCTCCTTGCTATTCTCTGGAATTCTGCATTCAGTTGGTTATATCTTTCCCTTTCTCCCTTGCCTTTTGCTTCCCTTCTTTCCTCAGCTATTTGTAAAGCCTCATCAGTCAGCCACTTTGCTTTCTTGCATTTCTTTTTCTTTGGGATGGTTTTAGCTGCTGCCTCCTGTACAATGTTACGAACCTCCATCCATAGTTCTTCAGGCACTCTGTCTACCAGATCTAATCCTTTAAATCTATTCCTCACCTCCACTGTATATTCATAAGGGATATGATTTAGGTCATACCTGATTGGTCTAGTGGTTTTCTCTACGTTCTTCAATTTAAGCCTAAATTTTGCAATAAGAAGCTCATGATCTGAGCCACAGTCAGCTCCAGGTCTTGTTTTTGCTGATTGTATAGAGCTTCTCCATCTTTGGCTGCAAAGTATATAATCAATCTGATTTCGGTATTGACCATCTGGTGATGTCCATGTGTAGAGTCGTCTCTTGTGTTGTTGGAAAAGAGTGTTTGCTATGACCAGCGTGTTCTCTTGACAAAACTCTATTAGCCTTTGCCCTGCTTCATTTTGTACTCCGAGGCCGAACTTGCCTGTTATTCCGGTTATTTTTTGACTTCCTACCTTAGCATTCCAGTCCCCTATGATGAAAAGGACATCTTTTTTTGGTGTTAGTTCTAGAAGGTGTTGTAGGTCTTCATAGAACCGGTCAACTTCAGCTTCTTTGGCATCAGTGGTTGGGGCATAGACTTGGATCACTGTGATGTTGAATGGTTTGCCTTGGATTCGAACTGAAAGCATTCTGTCGTTTTTGAGGTTGTACCCCAGTACTGCCTTTCCCACTCTTTTATTGACTATGAGAGCTACTCCATTTCTTCTAAGGGATTCTTGCCCACAGTAGTATATATAATGGTCTCCTGAATTAAATTCGCCCATTCCTGTCCATTTTAGTTCGCTGATTCCCAATATGTCGATGTTCAATCTTGTCATCTCATGTTTGACCACATCCAGCTTACCTTGATTCATAGTTCTTACATTCCAGGTTCCTATGCAATATTGTTCTTTACAGCATCGGACTTTCCTTCCACTTCCAGACACATCCACAACTGAGCGTCCTTTCGGCTTTGGCCCAGACGTTTCACACTTTCTGGAGCTACTCGGAATTGCCCTCCGCTCTTCCCCAGTAGCATTTTGGACACCTTCCGACCTGAGGGGCTCATCTTCCGGCGTCATATCTTTTAGCCTTTTGATACTGTCCATGGGTTTTCTTGGCAAGGATACTGGAGTGGTTTGCCATTCCCTCCTCCAGTGGACCACGTTTTGTCAGAACTCTCCATCATGACCTGTTCTTCTTGACCTGACTTCATTGAGTTACGCAAGCCCCTTCGCCACGACAAGGCAGTGATCCATGAAGGGGTTATCCTAGTTACTGTATCACTAATCCAATATCCTTAAAATACACTGGACTTCAGTTCCATAATTTTGAATGATATAACCCATATTCACTCAGATAATGGGAATATAATTTCAATGCTACTACTACTACTACTACTACTACTACTACTAATTTATTAAACTTGTATGCTGCCCAACTCTTGACAACTCTGAGGAATGCTGCTATACACTCTTTATGGGTGTGTTGAGTCCCACCGAAGTGAAGAAGTTTACTTATGAGTAGGTACATGGAATCACTGTATAATCATTTATCCTAGTTTTGGAAATTATGCTTATATTACTAGGAGTTTAGAAGCTGAGTTAACTGATGTCACTGTTGGTCATTCAAGACTTTGTGCATTTGACTATACCCTCAAATTGGGTTATTAGTCACCCATCAAAAAGGAAACTATCAGTCTCAAAGTTGCCCTTAGTTATGGCTATTAGAACAGTAGTGCCAAAATCCAGATGACTAGAAAGCAGCAAAGAATGATAGTTTTTAGTATCTCTCTTCTGCTATCCAGTGGTTCTCTCCAGTTTTGCAGGCCAAATTTGGTAGCTGTAACCTTAGTAGTTATTTTACTTTTCCAGGTATTCAGTGTGTTTGATGAAGATGAGGATGATTGCTTTGACTGTAATTTCTTTTATGGCAGGATCCCAAAAGGTGCTGCTTGGCCTTCCAAGCCTGGCATCTCAATCTAGATCACAACTTGGCTTCCAATGACATGGCAGACAGCACTAACAAGACCAGTTCCAGGTAAGCCTGAAGCTTGTTTGTGGAGGGCTTGGCCTGAGTAAAAGGATTAAAGTCTTTTACCATATATGAGCGGAGAGTACTGGACACAGATGCCGTCAAGACTTTATGGATCCTTCCTTTGACAAGCCTATCTCACAAGCTATTGTAAGGATACAATTGAGAGAAATGAATCCCATATAAGACAGCCAATGTGGTGTAGTAGTTGAAGTGTTGGAGAAGGACTGGGGAGATCCCAATTCAAGTCCAGTCTCAGTCATGGAAGTTTACTTGGTACTTTGGGAAAGTCATTCCCTCCCAGATGAAATAACTTCTGCGGGTTTTTGTTGTGGAGATAAATTGAAGGAAAGAGCACTATATACATTGAAATACATTGAAATTAAAAAGCAGTGATTAACCATTCCCTGAATTCAGACTCTCACCATCATCTCCCCTTTAGCATTTCAGAAATGCTAGACCTCTGTCAGGTTGATGCTGAGACCATTCTTGGCAACTTGGGCTTCACAGAAGAATTAGCACAGGCCGCTACTTGGATTCCTGCTCGGTTCTTCTCTGTTCCATCCCAGGCTGAGGGCATCAGTTTCCAGCTCTTTCTAAGAGCTCAGATCCAGCGGATTGAGATGGAGGATCCTTGCCTGATGTTAGTAAGTAAGTGTCTCTTTCATGATCTGAAGGTGGGCTCTCGAAGGGCGAGAACCCCTCTTTCTTGACAGTGACAGGCCATTGTTCAATGGCAGAGCATTTGCTTTGCATGAAAAGGGTCTTGGGTTGGATCACTCTCATCTCCAAGTGAAAATGATCAGGCAGCAGGTAACACTTCAGGAACAGAGTGGGGAATCTCGGGCTGATCAGATGCTGGGGAAGTACTACTCCCAATAGCCCCAGTCAGCACAGCCTATAGCAAGTGAAGCTGGAAGTTGTGGTTCAGCAATATCTGGAAGATCATGTATTTCCCACCTTTGAGTAAACAATAAGCATGCTTAGGGTTTAACACTAAATTTGAAATGATTAGCACCAGGTGTATCTCTGTGCCTCCCGGTCTGCACCTATATCTGTTTATGTGGTATAGCTCTCTGTGCTTTATTGCAGTAGAGATGAAACCCTGGTGGCACTAGTTGTTTCACAGTTGACAGGAAGGAGGAAGCAGAAGCATCCTCTGAAAATGCTGGCAAGTATAGAATTGTAATGGGTGGAGGGAAGTGCCTCAGTAGTGTGGTTTAACTACAAATTGCACTGATAATGTTGCAAATTATATTTAACAATGTAGGAAGGAGAAGCAATTTGGGAGGATCTGGGGGACACACAAAAGCTTGGGGAGCAGGCCACAGATTGCCCATCCTTGGTCAAGGTGTACATACTGAGACTCCATGGCCTTATAACCTTGGATGGTGCCTCCAAAGGCCTCCCAAAGTTGTCACTACACAATAGTCTTCAATATGAAAGGTGGGAAGGGGGAAATCATTACATGTGTAATTTAATCATACAAACTGTAATTAATTTTAAGTGTGTTTTAGTGTAAATTAAATGAAATCAATTTTGAACTTGGAGGACATGTTGGTTATAGAATAACAGCTTCCTATGATATTCTTCAAAAGATATGCAAGCAGTTAGTAGGGAGGGACAAAACCTGACAATCTTTAGTTAGTTCTACTCACCTGAAATATTGATTCAGCAGATGGGAGCACCAGGTTTTACCTTATATGGGCTCAGCAGCTAAGCAAGATTAAGCCTGGTTAGAACTTGGATGGATGACCACCAAGGAATACATGAACTGTAGATTTGACTGGGAAGTTGAAAGCATTTTGGAAGAAGGCAGTCACATCTTCCATATTGCTGCCAAGAAATTGCATGGATATATCATGTATTTACCAGAAATCCAACTTTACTCTGGAATATTAGGATGGCCATGCTGGATGCAAAGGAATGCTGAATATAGGAAAGGACATTAAAGGTGGTTCTAAGTTATGCCAGATGAGATTTACACAATCTTGAAGTTGCACAAGGCGTGAAAAACACAGAGGCTATCTTTGGGCACAGATAATATGGGAGCTGCCTTTTTGGTGCATGCACAGACAGGTGCCTATGCACAAAAACTGGCTAATCTATGCAAAATCCAACATTTAGAAGGGATCCAGGAAGGGAACAGAGATGTAAGTCAGGAGATGCCTCTGTATGTTAATTTGCCCAAACCATCCAAAGTGAACATAAAGTTACTAAATATTATTTTTTAAATAAAAGTGCAAACATTCAAATGTTTGTCACCATACCAGTGTGTTTACTCTCATCTGGGAATGGGCACTGCACAGTCTTTGCTGCAAAGATATGAAATTAGCAGCAGCTAGTGCTTTTTCAATCTGAATGGTTTTTTCTCTGACAGGTCTCACTGCTCCTTTTTCAGGTCGGTTCAGACATATCCAAACTCTGGGTGCAACAGCTGATGATTGCTTCTGCCTCTATTCATATATATCTAAGACACCAGTGCAGGAGATCCCACCTGGCCATTTGTTCTGGGCCTTCCCAGAAATCCCAGATTCCTGGAATATTCCTTCCCAGCCAGAGTCTTCACCTCTTTTCCATGGCCTGCAAAAAGTTATGTGCTTGTGTACTTCACCCCGGAAAGAATGGCCTCCAAGAGCATTTGGGCTGCAGTCTCCTGTGAACTGCCTGGAACAGGAATCGTGGGAAGTGGTAGAAAAGGCTCACCAAGACCAATTTCCATTTAACATGGAGGACATCGAGGATGAAACTCAAGCAGTGCCAATTAGAGACTCAGTTTGCCACTGTAGAATGGGCAGAAGGGTAGCTTCTTCAGTATCTGCCTTCAGAGAGACAGCTCCTGTGATTTCTCCCTGCTGCTACTGTGAAGCTCCATCTTATTCTTGGAAAAACATGGAAATATCCTTGCCAGGATTAACAGGATGGCTTTCTTTCCCCTTTGGTGGGACAAGAAAGAAGAAGTTGGACAACGTTGGCCATCAAGAGTTATGCCATTTTGGACATCATTCTCCCCCAGAGGCTACCTCTCTAGATGAAAGCAGTGAAGAATCTGATGGAGAGTAACCCCATGAGCGGAGAAAAGGATGTATGGACACCTTGATAGAATTGGCATGGGATTATAACAAAGAACAGGAATCCAGCATATCCAACATCATCTTAATCATGTACTGAGGCCTAATCTCATGTATTTAAGCTTTTGCACCATATTGGTTCTCTGAAGATGAACAGTAGTGGCCTACTTTAAATGGATAATGCAGAGATGACTTAACTGATGGTGAAGTTCCTTGAGATTATTAATTATTATTGGCATGATTAGATTCAGTAGCCTTGGGAGATCTGAATTCAACAGAAGTCTTTGCTGGAGGATGTGCACCTGAAGATAAGCAAAATATTAGTAATCATGTTGCAGAATGTCCCATTCAAAGAAAAATGCAAATATTCATACTATAGTTGTCTTGGATGCAGAATATGGGCTTAGTCCAGCTGTACGTTAATGCTAACAGGCATTCATTATCTTTGAAGTAAAAGCTGGATTTATTAAGAATAAAAAGGTAAAGTTTCCCCCCGCACATTTGTGGAGTCGTGTCCAACTGTAGGGGCCGGTGCTCATCTCCGTTTGTTAGCCGAAGAGCCAGCGTTGTCCGAAAACGCTTCCACGGTCATGTGGCCAGCATGACATGCACGGAACGCTGTTACCTACCCAACGAAGTGGTACCTATTAATGTACTTGCATTTGCGTGCTTTCGAATTGGCAAGAGCTGGGGCTAGTGCGGGAGCTCACTCCATCACGCGGGGCTAGGGATTCAAACCTCCGAACTTGCGACCTTCCAATCGACAAGCCTGGCGTCTTACCCGCTGAGCCACCATACCCCCTCTTTATCAAGAATACAGGAATACAAAAAAAGCCTCACTTCTATCTGAACTTCATTCATTCATTGGCGATCACTCGTAGAGAGAGCAAGAGAGTAACAATAGGCCGGGTGAGAAACAGGTGCAGGAACAACTGTGAAGTTGCTTCCCTTTATCCATCTAGCTAAAATGGCTTATAGGTACAAAGAGATGATGCAATCTCCAACAGAAACACGGGTCCTACAGGTCATGCAACATTTTGAGTAGCGATGAAGGGATTTTATTAAGTGGTCCAATACCCCAACATCATCTATTCTGGAGTGATTCTTGGGTAACATTCTTTCCCAGTCATGCTTTCCATAATTCTTTAAAATGATGGATGAGATATTGGATCTCCTGCATGTAAGGCAAATTTTCTACAGTCGAGCTATGACCCTGTTAGTGTTTTAAAAAAATGGAGGCTTCTGCATCTCCATCCAGGGATCTAGAAGGCCGCTGTCAAAACTAACATTTGTAGACCCTTGGGGAAAACTGTTCTCACAGGCTACAAATAAGAAAAAATTCCTTCAGAACCCTCTGAAATCACACTTGTTCAATGACAAGTTATCACAAAATGGAGGGTCAATTTCCAACTGATCTTTCTTAGCAGGAAGGAAATGTGTATAAGGCATTGGAAAGGAAAAGTTATGTCTAAAAAGGAGAGGAAGTCCTCCAAAAACAGAAATTGCCCCCCTGCATTTGGGTGAAATCATAGAAATATCACAGTTGGTGATTTTATCTAGGACTGCTTCAGGCTATTTTCCTACGCTGGGTGAATTGGTAACAGTATTTCTGTATTAAAGGGAATTGAATTGTGTTTTCATTTCAGGATAGCACCCTTTTATCAATATTCCTTAACAATGAATGAGTGATGAAATCAGGGTTCCCACCATTACCTGACCAGCAGTCCTGAGGGGCAACCAAAAAGCACCATTTCATTTCACACAACTGTTATATTTGCAAACACATATCTGTACAATACAGCACAATATTGTAAAATAAAATTTTAAATATCACCAATTAAACAGCACAATATACCCTAATCAAGGAACTATTAACTCAGTCAATCAACCAAGCAGCAAACAACAGCCCAATCAAGGAACTCCTAAGGAGAGAACAACACCTCCACCAACACAAGCAGGACAAGCCATGGTATATAAACAGAAAGCAAATCCCACTCCCTTTTCGCACTGAAGATGTTGCCTAGTCTGGCAATGAAACGTCTGCAAGAAAACAATAAGGCTCAGAGAGCACCAAGGACTCCACAAAATATCACCAATTTTACACTGAAATCACTGCAATTTTTAGAAAAATAAACCAAAGACTATTACTTTAATTGGAAGTACAGTATTTATGGTATTTGTGTAATTAAGCCTATAATAAACAATGGGTTTAAGGAATTTTGAGGCCCAATGTAACACCATGTTTGGGTCCCTCTCAGCACACAGTCCTAGATGTGTGGCTGCAAACTGTGATGGTGAAGGAAGAGGAAAATGTGTTCTAGAGGAAGTAGCCTTTTGTACTATGGGACCAGAACAGTGCCTCTGATCACACAATAAAATCCTGCTTATAAAAAAATAAAATCCTACTTAGGAGAATAGTCCCATTGGCCAATCTATTGGATTACATGGAAATAACAACAACAGCATCACTACAGACTTAACAATTGTTTGTAAGAAAGACAAAAAAGTCTGGATAGTGGATATTGCAATACCTGGAGACAGCAGGATAGAAGAGAAAGAACTGGAGAAAATTACAAAATACAAAGACCTGCAAATAGAACAACTGTGGCAAACGAAAGCAAAGACAGTACCTATAGTAATGGGCACGTTTGGTGCAATCCCAAAACACGTGCAGTACCACTTGAACACCACTGGCATTAACAAAATTGCCACCAGTCAATTGCAAAAGGTAGCTTTACTTGGAACAGCTTACATCCTATGACAATACCTTTAACACCATCAAACAACAACATCTGCCTATCCCAGGTCCTTGGGAAGGACTCAAAAGGTGGATAAAAATGTCAAATCCAGTCTAAACATCTGACTGACTGTGAAACCAATAATAATATCATCTTGCTTTAAAAACTAAGCACCATAGAACAGAAATAAAGAAATATAACATATCAGCTGAAATTGAATATATACAAAAATAACAAGTAGATATATTAAAACAGATAGCTCTAACTCTAAGGGAGTATTGGACTACTAAACAGGTAACCACATTACAATATAAACGGTAAAGTAGACCCTATAAAACCTACTAACAATATAAATCTCCAGGACCTGATGGTATTTCTGCAATAGTATATTAAGACTTTTTAAAAAAATCCTGGTTCAACCATTAACTCAAGTAATGGATGAGATTCAGGGATGTGAAGAACTTCCTTCATCATAAAGCCAGTTTTGTCCAACTGGAGGTTGAGACAATGGACTCTTCTCCCAGGCATTGGGGTCAGGATTTTAGCTTGGGGGCTCTGTCATAGATGTATGTGTCACCTCCTGAATGGACTACTGCAATGCACTTTAGATGAGCATCCGGAAGCTGCAGCTGGTTCAAAATGTAGCGGTGCTGGCAGTTATATTGTTGCCTAGAAACTCAGGCACCCCAAGTTTGGCATGGAGCTGATAAAACTTGGTCCCTAAATTTGGGAGAGAGACTAACTTTGCAAAGTGGCTTATTGCCTACCTGAATACACGAATCACACAGCAATTCAGGCAAAAGCAAAAGCATTTATTAATGGGGGGGGGGGCAAGTCCTTTTATAGGGTACAGAGACAAATGATACATCCATTCAGTATATGTGATACATCAGAAAGCAACTAATCAAACAATAACAGATATTGATTACATGTGAGAATTGAAGAATAGAAAACATTGATTCTAGTTAACATTCCACAAGTGGCAAATTTATGGGTTACTTCACTCCCTTTCCCAGCCGGGTTTGTATCATCTTAAAACTTGCAAGTGTATTCAAGGACTTTCAGAATACGCTTTCTATTGTTCAGTTGCTGAAAAGGCTAGTTTTTGCACATTAATGAAAGAAATGGTTTGGGGTAAAAGGAAAACATGGTTTCCTGAACTTCAAAAGAAGGCATGGATGCTGTGCTAAAATGCTAATATCAACTTTACTAAAAAGCTAATAAGGAAGCCTAAAATTCCAGGTAACAATGTGTACTCCTTGATCAGTGCATGTTACACCTCTGCTCCGCAAGCTGCATTGCGTCCTATTTCAGGTTTCAGCCTCGCACACATACATGGTTTCTTGCCTATGAAATCTAAACTTGGTCCAAGGTTCAAGAGCTGGGTCAAGGTTGGCAGCCAGTCCAAGGTCTGAGGTTCAAGAGTGAAATTCCTACACAGGGATTACACCTGAGCTAGATGTTATTTGCAGCAAAGAGAACAAAGGTAGCCAAGCCTCTTATATACTGTAGGCTGCAGCCAACTGCCACTAATCGGAATGTTTACCCTGTTGCTTGGCAAATAACCTAATAGAACCTATTTTCTGCCCTCCTTTCTACTGGGCCATGACACTATCCCCCTTCCCAGAACCCCCTCCACCCTCAATGGGAGGGATAGGTTTCTGGGGGTATCTGGTGTACTAGAAATGGTGCAAGAACTTGTGATGCATCTTCCCATGAGCATTCCTCTGGACGATACCCCTTCCAGTCCACCAAATACTGCAATCTGCATTGGTACCATCGGGAGTCGAGTATACGTGCCACCTTATACTTGGGCTCACCGTCTACTATGACAGGTGGTGGAGGTGGAACCTTGGAATGATAGGTGCTTGCTGGCGCATTCAGCATCAAGAATGACCTATGAAAATCTGGATGCACCTTGATTGATGTAGGTAGTTTAACACGATAGGCTACAGGGTTAATAACAACGTCAATGGGAAAAGGACAGAGGAACTGGTGGTCTAATTTCTTGGATGGTCGTTGGGTAGCTAGATGTTAGGGGGAAATCCACACCAAGTCCCCGACTGACAAAGCCCCAGGTCAACGATGTTGGTTGGCAAAGTGTTTATAGGAGTCCCTCTCCTGCTGTACCTGGTCTTGAAGAACTTGGTGGATTGCCTTCAGCTCCTGTAAGAACTGATCTGCAGCTGGAATAGATGAACTGGAAGAATCCAGAGGGAAGAACCGAGGGTGAAAACCATAATTTGCTAAGAATGGAGACATCTTCATGGAGGTATGTTATGCATTGTTGTAGGCAAACTCCGCTGAAGTTAGAAGCTCGACCCAGTTGTCCTGGTGATAATTTACATAACACCAGAGGTATTGCTGAAGGATGGCATTCACATGTTCCATTTGCCCATCCAACTGAGGATGATGTGTGGAGGAAAGATGGACCTGCACTCCCAAACCGTCAGAGTGCTCGCCAAAACTGTGCAGTGAACTGTGGGCCCTGATCAGAAATCAGGTGTTTGGCAATCCATGGAGTTGAAAGATACGATGAAGAAACAGATTTTCCATCTCCCTTGCTATGGGTAAGCCTGCCCAGGGAATGAAATGATCCATCTTGGTGGGAGTGTCCACTAACACTAATATGGTAGTTGCTCCTTTTGACAGAGGTAGTTCAGTGATAAAGTTGAGGGACACAGCTTGCCAGGGTCTTTCCAGCAAGTTCACCAACTGGCTTGCCTGGAACATCCTTGGATCAACAGCAAACTGGACAAGATGCAACATATTGGTCTACCAAGATGCAACATATTGGTCTTGAGATGTGGCCACCAGAAATCTCTAGCCACTAAGTGCAATATCTTAAACCAGCCAAAATGCCCAGCTGGTGGGCTATCATGGCACAATTTCAGAACTGTACCCCACAGGGGTCCAGAAGCACATAGTACTGGCCTTTAAAAAATAACAGGTCTCACTCCAGAGTCAAATATCGTGGAGGATTGTTTGGTGTAGCCTTGATCTCCCTTCAATGAGCCTGGGCATATGTCAGTCTCCCTCCACTTTAGCTCCGTTCGCCTGTCATGGTTTCATACGTACACGTGTCAAGCATTGTAGAACTTGACTCGTGTTTGCTTTTGTACCAAAAGCCTTGCTAATTGGAACAAGCCGCTCACCTTGACATTCCTGCCTTGGCCGTTTTCTTCGCGCAAACTGCAATAAGACACCTGGACTGTTAACAAGTGTTCTGATGGGAGGGGGTCGAACTGGAGTGGGAACTAGCTTGTTTTCAAATAGATAGTAAATGATGTCAGAGGGATGTTCTTAATATCAAATTATGCGCACCAATTTGGCCATTCGAAGCTTTGCCTTTGCCTCATGTATTCTGGTCCTTAATAAATGAATCTTTTTAGCATGAACTGACTGAAAGATTTCTTGGTTTTGGGATTCTGATACTGGGACTCTCACAGCATAGCTGTCTAGGTGTTCTTGTAACTGCTGAAACAAGTCTGTTGGAACATTAGCTGCAGCAAACTTTTCTATGGGTATGACAGTAGCAGGCTGGAAGTCAATGTCAGAATGTTAAAATTTCACTTTCCTGGAAAGGGCATCAGCCCATTTATTATGGCAGGAGATGTACATAATTGAAATTGAAACGGGAGAAAAAGAGCGACTGCCATGTTTGTCTTTGGTTCAACTTCCTGGATGTTTGCAGATGTTCAAGATTCCGATGGTCTGTGCAGACTTCTACTGGATATTTGGCCCCTTCAAGTAAATGTTGCCAGCTTTCAAAGGCGGCTTTGATTGCCAGCAGTTCCTTATCCCAGATGGTGTAGTTCTTCTCTGCTGTGTTTAGTTTCTGCAAGTAATACCCACAGGGGAAGAGACTGGAAGAATGTGGGTCTGTCTGTAGCAATATCTCCCAAGGCAACATCAGAGGCATCAGTCTTCACAACAAAGGGTCTTATTGGATCTGGATGATGAAGGATGGGTTGAGAGGCAAATGCAGATTTCAAAGTTTTGAAAGCTTTCTGGGCCCTCTCATCCCATTGAAAGGGAACCTTCTTCCAGGAGAAGATTGGTTAATGGGGCTGTAACTTCTGCTTCATTGACTACGCTAAAGCCTTTGATTGTGTGGATCACAACAAACTGTGGCAAAGTCTTAAAGAGATGGGAGTACCAGACCACCTTACCTGTCTCCTGAGAAACCTGTATGTGGGTCAAGAAGCAACAGTTAGAACCGGACATGGAACAACCGACTGGTTCAAAATTGGGAAAGGAGTACGACAAGGCTGTATATTATCACCCTGCTTATTTAACTTATATGCAGAGTACATCATGAGAAATGCCGGGCTGGATGAATCACAAGCCGGAGTTAAGATTGCCGGGAAAAATATCAACAACCTCAGATATGCAGACGATACCACCCTAATGGCAGAAAGTGAAGAGGAACTAAAGAGCCTCTTGATGAGGGTGAAAGAGGAGAGTGCAAAAGCTGGCTTGAAACTCAACATTAAAAAAAACCCAGATCATGGCATCTGGTCCCATCACTTCCTGGCAAATAGAAGGGGAAGAAATGGAAGCAGTGACAGATTTTATTTTCTTGGGCTCCAAGATCACCGCAGACGGTGACTGTAGCCATGAAATTAAAAGACGCTTGCTCCTTGGGAGGAAAGCTATGGCAAACCTAGGCAGCATACAGTATTAAAAAGCAGAGACATCACCTTGCCGACAAAGGTCCGTATAGTTAAAGCTATGGTTTTTCCAGTAGTAATGTATGGCTGTGAGAGTTGGACCATAAGGAAGGCTGAGCGCTGAAGAATTGATGCTTTCGAACTGTGGTGCTGGAGAAGACTCTTGAGAGTCCCTTGGACTGCAAGGAGGTCAAACCAGTCAATCCTAAAGGAAATCAACCCTGACTGCTCATTGGAAGGACAGATGCTGAAGCTGAAGCTCAAATACTTTGGCCACCTAATGCGAAGAGAGGACTCACTGGAAAAGACCCTGATGCTGGGAAAGACTGAAGGCAAAAGGAGAAGGGGACGGCAGAGGATGAGATGGTTAGATAGCATCACCGATGTAATGAACATGAATTTGAGTAAACTCCGAGAGACAGTGGAGGACAGGAAGGCCTGGCATGCTATGGACCATGAGGTCACAAAGAGTCGGACACGACTAAACGACTGAACAACAACAACAAAAACTTTGGCAAAACAAGGAATGAAAAACCGGTAATAGTTTGTAAAACCCAACAGGCATTGTATATCCTTGACTTTGTGTGGAGGCTGCCAAGATAAGATAGCATCCACCTTATCAGGATCCATGGCAATACCAATGGAAGAGATGAGATGGCCTAGGAAGTCAATAGTAGTCCTTTTGAAATCACACTTGACAAGCTTGCCAAACAATGATTTTCTCAGAGCTTTTGTTTTTTTTAAATAAAGCTTTATTAATTTTTCAAAATATAATTAAAATACAAAATACAGAATATAGAACAGATAGAATACAAGTCTAAAAAGAAACAAGAAAACCTAAAACAGTGCAAGAATAGATAGAAAAACATAAAATACAGGTGACTTCTAACCTTCTCCAACACAGATATAAAAGCAGATATAAAAGTTAATCTCTTGCTATTAATTAAACTTTTAATAACATTATTTCTCTAAAATCAAACCATTTAATCATCAAAACCCAAACTCGGAACTTCATTTTTTTCTGTTACAAGCGGATAGTCCAAAAATGGCTTCCAAATAGAAACAAATCCAGTTACAGTATTTCCTTTTATCTATGCTGTCAGTTTAGCCATTTGTACCAGTTCCATTCTTGGAGCCTTTGTAATACAGTTCTTACGTGTTGTTCATGCTCTGCAAGGGAATTTGAAAAATCAGAATGTCATTGAGGTAAATGATAATATAGCGGTCCAGGAGATCTCGGAACACATCATTCATGAAATGCTGAAAGACTGCAGGAGCATTAGTTAATCTGAACTGCATGACCATGTATTCGAAGTGCCCGTACTGGGTGCAAAATGTGGGCTTCAAATCATCCCCTTTCTGGATTCGTACCATGTTATAAGCACCCCTAAAGTCCAGCTTGGTAAACACCTGGGCATTTCGGAGGCATTCTAGGAGTTCTGAAATGAGTGGCAAAGGATAACGATCATGCACAGTAATCTGGTTTAACTGCCTGTAGTCACTACACAGCCTACGTTCTCCTGATTTCTTTTTTACAAATAATATGGGAGCCGCTGCAGGAGAGGACGAGGGTTGAATAAAACCCCTCTTTAGATTTTTGTCAACGAACTCCCTCAATGCAGCCAACTCTGGTTCTGAGAGGGAGTAGAGATGCCCAACTGGAATCTTGGCCCCGGGTATCAGATTAATGGGGCAGTCCAGCTTCACTTGCTATAGGAATAGGACATTTTCTGCATGGAGGGGGTGCTGCTGCCTGCAAGGCTTGGAGCTGAGCAGAGAGCAGAGCAACTTGATGCATCAGCTGGGTGTTCTCAGACACAAGTTGCTCCATGCTGTTAACAAGGGTTTCACTCCCCAGTCAACCAAGAGTTAAATGGGGCTGGAAACAAACTGTCTGACTTCAGGTTTCAGCCTCGCACACATACACAGTTTCTTGGAAGATTATCAGTTTTATTTTCAGGTAACAGAGTTAGCAATGTATTCAGGAATGTCAAACAAAGCAAAGGCTTGCCTACAAAATCTAAAGTAGGCCCAAGATTCAAGAGCCAATTCAAGGTTGTTAGCCAGTCCAAGGGTCTAAGGTTCAAAAGTGGAATTCCTGCACAGGGATCACAACTGAGCTAGACATAGTTTCCAGAAAAGAGAACAAAGGTACCCAAGCC
Source organism: Charina bottae (assembly GCA_023362775.1). Classification (NCBI taxonomy): domain Eukaryota; kingdom Metazoa; phylum Chordata; class Lepidosauria; order Squamata; family Charinaidae; genus Charina; species Charina bottae. The sequence goes on from JALMGJ010000002.1 coordinate 164,324,626, forward strand.
TCTTATATGGGCTGCAGCCAACTGCCACTAATCGGAATGTTTACTCTGTTGCTTGGCAAATAACCTAATAGAACCTCTGTTCTGCCCTCTGTTCTGTTGGAGGTTCCAGCAAATCAGCATGACTCATTAGCATATGGGTGATTGCTCTAGGAGACAAACTCTCTACGTGCTTCTAGAGGAAGCTGCTTGTTGCCCCTCACACTTCTTCTTTCTCTCTCTCTGCTTCCTTCCACCAGAAGAGTAGGATGCACGTGCCTGAGCTCCTTCCATGGAGAGGCCATGTGCTAGGCCTCAACTCCAGAATCTTTCCCCTTTCTCCACTCAGCCCCTGGCAGCAAAGAGGGCCAGGGGTCTACAAACAGTTTAGGGAAACACAGAAGAATCATTCCTAACAGAATGGATGTAACTGTAACTGGACCAAATAAACATAAGAACTCTTTTTGTACTTACTTTTGAAACTACATTGTCTAAGCATGTAATTCTTTATGCTTGGGTGGGCTAAGTGTGTTAAGATCAATAACCTATGTCTCTCTAGCATGCTCATTAATGCTATTTTGATAAAAATTCCTTTCTGTGTGTGATTATTGCCTCGCTGCGTTAAGCTCTGCTCCGTTCAGTGGATCTAGCAGTCTACTAATGGCCTTCACTTTCTACTGGGCTATGACATATTGGTTGCCAGTATGCTTCTAGGTTCAATTCATGGTGCTGATTATGACCTATAAAGCCCTATGTGACATGGGTTATTTGAGGGACCACCTCTCCCTGGTTACATCTACCTCTCCTATCAGGACCAGCAGGAGAGGGATGTTATGGGTCCTGCCTAAGACAGAGTGTCATCTGGTGGGATCCAGAAAGAGAGCATTTTCTGTTATGCCACCCACCCACCTTCCAGGAAGGAGACTATCTCAAAAAAAAAAGTATGAAAATATTTTTTAATAGTAATAATGACCAGAATCCCTTTCATGAGAAGTCCAGGAAAAAAAGGCAGGAAAAGTCCATTATGGTGATAAATCTGATTCTTTTAAACTTATAAGTGTGTGTGGATATGCATAATTTTTATTTCCTGTCTTTAAATAATAGAACATAGAATAACCTGCTGCATTGTCCATGACCCCTCAAATGTTTGGAGCAGAACTTGTGAGCAAGCTGGGATACTGTACCTGGGCAGCACAAATTGAGATGACCACCAGATGGAAGCAAAGGGATACAGATAATCAGAGTTTAGAATCTCTGCAGACTAGCTCTAAAAACAGCATCAACACAAACAGGATACAGATAACTTGTTATAATTTTACAGGTCTGTTTCCATGGTCGGTAAACTAAGGTATACCTGCACAGCTATCCTGAAATAACAGAACTTTGCTTCCTTCCCAGAACAATCTAGGAAACTGGGGCCACCCACAGCTTCACCTGTGTCCAAATATGAACAGCATAGGCTATTTAATGGGCTTATGAGTTCCAGGGGTTGAAAAACAAAACCATAATTAATAAGCTATCAGCACAACCTATTAAACAACATTAAAGCTAATGGCACACAAGGGGATCAAATAAACCGTTGATATTCAATAGCAACAATTAACAGTTTGCAAAGTAAGAAAGAGATCTTGATTTACGATGGTCAATTTCCTAGATTGACTGTAGGAAAAGGAGGAAGGAAGGTTGTAAATCAGGCTTAAGAAAAGGAAGGGGGGGCTGCAGAAACTGAATTTGTGGAGGAAAATTAAGGAAAAGATATACAAGGAAGAAATCTTTTCTTCCTGTTGAATCTGAAGGATTGCACAACCAGTCGTAGTTCAATTTATTACGGTCACTGACCAGTACAAGTTAGAATTCTACATGGTAAACACATTGGGCTTTAAAATATAAACCCTCTGCAAAGTCTTGGTATTTAAATAAATAAAAACAGCCTTATTCATTTACATTATCATGACTAATATTCTCTCAGTTGTACATAATTATAAAAATATAAAATACAAATATTAAAATGAGTGATACAAAAATAATATATAATATATAATATATATACCACTTAAAATTATTACAAAGAATACCATACTACATTTTCAAATCATAGTCTGGCATATCTTCATGGCAGCTGCACAGAATCTGGCTACGTGCACCATAACAATTGGATATTCATCTATAAGTAGCATTTGCATAGAGACTGTATCTTGCCGCCTAGGATATTTATTAGTCAGAGGTATTATTAATTTATTCCTAAGCTCTATAAAAAGGGCAACGAAGGAGCACGTGGTCTGTAGTTTCTATCTCTCCTATGTTACAAGCGCAGCACCTTGCAGCTAAAGGGATTTTTTTGTATCTGCCATCCAAGACTGCAGAAGGGAGTGCATGGCTTCAAGCTAGGGAAAAAGCTTTCCGATGGCTAGGAATTTCGAGTTGTGTAAGATAGTTAGCGGTATTAACTATATTTTATTTATTTATTTATCCAACTTATATCACCGCCCATCTCCCCCCATAGAGGGGACTCTGGGCGGTTTACAATAAAGTCAGTGATTAAAAGCATATAAAATATACAGCACAATATATCAATTTAACCAAAAATTAAATATAAATATATAAATATATAAAATCCAAGAGGCTGTGATGTTATATTTAAAAGAACTCTACGGCGCAAGCCATCCCCACGAAGAGCTATTACTCTTCCCATCCCAAGCGAGGTGGCATAGCCAGGTCTTCAGTTGTTTTCGGAAGGTCAGGAGTGTGGGGGCTTGCCTCACCTCCAGGGGCAGAATGTTCCAGAGAATGTGCAGAGAAGGCCCGCCTCCTGGACCCCGCCAGATGGAGTTCTCTTACAGACGGGGTCCGTAGCAAGCCCTCTCTGCATAACCGGGTGGGGCGGGTCGATGCTCTGGGGATGAGGCGGTCCCTTAGGTAACCTGGTCCCATGCCATGTAGGGCTTTAAAGGTGACAACCAACACCTTGAATTGGACCCGGAAGCAAACTGGTAACCAATGCAGCTCGCGCAGCAGAGGTGTCACATGTGCCGATCTTGGGGCACCCATAACTGCGCGCGCAGCCGCATTCTGGACCAGTTGAAGCTTCCAGATACTCTTCAAGGGTAGCCCCATGTAGAGTGCGTTGCAATAGTCTATATGGGAGATGACCAGGGCATGAGTGGCTGTACGGAGGGCATCTCGGTCCAGGAAAGGGTGTAGCTGGCGTACAACTCGAAGTTGCACAATATATTTATTATACTCTGAAGCTAGGAAATAAGGGGCCTTCTCTAAGTCTGTTTGTCATTCTATGTCCTTTGTCCTTTGCTTCAAGACCAATTTTGCCTGTTCCTAATCCATCCTAAGAATTGCATCCGTAGAAAATCCTAGGTTTACAAGACTAATTTCAATATCCTTTAACCAGGAGGATTGAAAGTAATCTTGGAAAATGAGTGGCGCTAAACCTTGAGGGAAATGCTTGAGTTTTAGCCAGAGGTTCAGGGAAGCTAGTCACACTCTTGCCTCAACTTTTATCATGCCGGCTTCCAATAGAAGGTAAGCATTTGAAACACAAAACTTGGGCATTTGGAATACTGCTCTTATGAATTTTTATTGGACTCTTTCCAGGGAAGTAATACTTAAAGTCATAGCACCAACACAGGACCCGTAAAGGAGCTGGGCTAATGTCTTCGCCTGGAAGAGTTTAAGAGCTGCTGGTACTGTATATAGTGCCCTCCTTTATTCCGGAAGAATTTTAAAATGGCATTTGCTGATTTATGTCCGATATCGGCTGCATAATCAAACTGAGGTTTCCTAGATCCAGTGGCATGCATGACTACCCCTAGGTATTTAAAGCTAGTCACTTGCTCTATTTTGTGCCCATTTATATTCCATGTGCGAAGTTTTGGCCTTTTGGCGAAGGTCATTATCTTTGTTTTTTGATAATTTATTTCAAGCTGATTACTAAAACAATATTGGGCCAAGGTTGTCAAAGCTCAGTTGAGACCTATAGGTGTCCTAGAAAGTATGACAGCATTGTCTGCATAAAGCAGCAGGGCAATATTTTGGTCCCCTAATTTAGGAGGGTGAAAGTCCGGGTGATTTAGGCATCTTACCATATCATTAATATAAAAGTTAAAAAGTAGTGGGGCCAAAATACAGCCCTGTTTCACCCCCTTTTGTACTTTGATCGGTTTGGAAAGGGACCCAAATCTATTACATCTGACCTTCAAGGCCGTGTCCAAATATAGGGCACGAATTAAGTAGAGAAGCCTGCTATCTATTGAGGCAGCTTCCAACTTCTCCCACAGTTTAGGCCTAGATATAGAATCAAAAGCAGCCTTTAAATCTATATAGGCGGCATACAATGATGTTATCTTGTTAGTACTATATTTTTCAATCAGATGTTGAAGAATCAGGCATTGTTCAATTGTTCCTCTGCCCTCTCTGAAGCCAGCCTGCTCGTCTGCAATAAGATTTCTCTGGTCCAGCTATTCTTTAAGTTTTCCTTGCAGATGTCTAGCATAAAGCTTGCTAATTATATTCAGTAGACTAATAGGCCTGTAATTAGCAGGATCATTTTTCTTCTCTTTTGTAAAAATTGGAACTATAATAGCCAGACCCCAATCCTCTGGAATTCTTCCCGAATTATCAATATACGTAAAGAGTGAAGCTAAAATTGGGGTCCACCATTCAGCATTATTCTTTAATACTTCCACTGAAATAAAATCCATCCCGGGAGCTTTCCCTTTTCTAAGTTGTCCAATAAGATATTTGATTTCAGTCTCCGAGACTGGTGGCCACTCGGATAGGCCCTCGTTCATATGTGTCAACATCACATTATTAGGATCCTCATACCTTTTCTGAAAATGGAATTCCCAAACCTCTGGTGAAATGTGAGAGTCTAGAATAGTAGATGATCTAGCTGTCTGATTAGATAATAATTGCCAGAAAAGGGAAGTGTTCTTCAATTTAGAAGGATTGCACAACCTTATATATGAGTCTGTTACCTGGAATTTTAGGCTTCATTATTAGCTTTTTAATAAAGGTGGTATTAGCAGTTTAGCATGGCATCCATGCCTACTTTTGAAATTCAGGAAATCATGTTTTCCTTTCACCCAAAACCATTTCTTTCATTAATGTGCAAAACCTAGCCTTTTCAGCAACTAAACAAGAGTGTATTCTGAAAGTCCTTGGATACACTTGCAAGTTTTAAGAAAGATACAAACCTGGCTGGGAAAGGGAGTGAAGTAACCCATAAATTTGCCACTTGTGGAATGTTAACTAGAATCAATGTTTTCTATTCTTCAATTCTCACATGTAATCAATATCTGTTATTGTTTGATTAGTTGCTTTCTGATGTATCACATATACTGAATGTATGTATCATTTGTTTCTGTACCCTATAAAAAGAATTGACCCCCCTTAATAAAAGCTTTTCACTTTGCCTGAAGGACTCATGATTCGTGCTGTTGGGAGGGGTGAAAAGGCCACTTTGCAAAGTGAGTCTCTCTCCCAAATTCAGGGACCAAGTTCTTATCAGCTCCACGCAAAACTCGGGGTGCCTGAGTTTTTAGGCAAGTTTTTCCATGCCAGGCCCCCTGTTCTCCACCACATGAAGGGAAAAATTAAGCTTCTTGATGACTCCATTAAAGAAGAAACCAAAAGATTGAACTCTTTATCTTGATGAAACCAAATGGAATTTTATATGAACGATTTATATACAGTATGTAGTTCACAAATATTAACTACTCACAGAGGATTAATTTTCAAGTCTGTGAAATAGACTGAGGCTCAATGTAGCATTTTTATGCATGTACAGTATTCTCAAGTGCCTTTTCTACTGTTCCTTATTTGCTTACACTTAAAAAAAAATCTGTAGCAATTAGCAGGCAGGCCTGTTCTGCCCTCCTGTGTGTAACAGCTCACATTTTACTGTATTCTACACCAGAGATATTTCTTTTTCCCTGTGGATTACCTGAGAATGTGTAGAAAAGACTGAGAAAGAGGAAAGGTCATTAAATCAAGGAGAACATCACAGTTGCCTCTGGAATGTTGTCACTAGGCAAGCCTAATTCTTGACGTATTGAGCAGAATCTGTATGGTGATGTCATAACAGCAAACTGTCATTCAAAGAATTGTAGGAATTCTGGAATGGTAATACCAGAACTCCATGCAGCTTCTAATTAGTTTATAGCAGAACAGAAGCGTCCCAGTAAACTTTTGTTGTTGTTTATTCGTTCAGTCGTTTCCGACTCTTCGTGACTTCATGGACCAGTCCACGCCAGAGCTTTCTGTCGGCCGTCACCATCCCCAGCTCCCCAATGGTTGAGTCTGTCACCTCCAGAATATCATCCATCCATCTTGCCCTTGGTCGGCCCCTCTTCCTTTTGCCTTCCACTTTTCCTAGCATCAGCTTCTTCTCCAGGGTATCCTGTCTTCTCATTATGTGGCCAAAGTACTTCAGTTTTGCCTTTAATATCATTCCCTCAAGTGAGCAGTCTGGCTTGATTTCCTGGAGTATGGACTGGTTTGATCTTCTTGCAGTCCAAGGCACTCTCAGAATTTTCCTCCAACACCACAGTTCAAAAGCATCTATCTTCCTTCGCTCAGCCTTCCTTATGGTCCACCCAGTAAACTTGCACAAGGCTTAATCAGTTCAAAACACAAAATAAACACACTTCACATGTTAATGTAAAGTTACAGAAAAATAGCTTACAGTTTTATTGTAGATCAGTTTCATGGTAGCAGAGGATGGTTCATGCGTGTGAGCGATAGGTTCTGACCAAACCCACAGTCTTCTTAATGTGGCCTTGCTGAATGCATGTATGAGCAACGTGGACAGCCATAGCTGACCATCCTCCCAGGTGGGGATTCAAGCAGGGAAGAGGGAAAAATGAAGGGAACAGGAAATCAGGGTTCAGCCCCTCCCACACAAAGCAAGTAAGATTAGGTTACAGCAGAGGCTGCCTCCTCCTTCAAGCTTGTGTGAGACGTGCTTGGTTGAAACCCGATATCTCTAACATCCTCTTCTTTTCAACCTATGCATGTCTCAATGTCCCACAAGATTTAATTTCCCTCTCAGTTCTTGGTAACTGATTTTAGATAACGGCTTCGTGCAGATGTCTGCTATCATGTTCCCTGTGGGACAGTAGTCTAGTTTGACTAACCCTTGGTGTTGCAGCTCCCTCACCACGTGATGCTTTACATCAATGTGCTTGGTCCTCCCACCAATCTTCTCTGACTGGGAGAGTCTAATGTAACTCTGATTATCCTCAAAGATCTGGATAAGGACAGGTTCCTCTATCCCCATGTCCAAGTAGTAGCTTGAGCCATTTTACCTTGTTGCATGTTTCAGTGGCTGCAATGTATTTTGCCTCAGTGGATGACTGAGCAACTGTGCCTTGTTTGTGGCTACCCCAGCTTACTGCACCACCCCCATAGAAAAACACATATCCACTGGTGGACTTGTGATCAACAATGTCTTTTGCCCAGTCTGCATCTGTGAATCCCACTAGTCTAAGATTTTCAGTGGCTGGCAGTTTTAGTTTTAGGTGCATGGTCCCTTTCAGGTACCTTCCCACTCGCTTGACACCAGTCTAGTCTCTTTGTGTGGGTGTGCTGGTTTTCCTACACAGAATGCCCACTGCAGCAGCTATGTCCGGCCTAGTGTTGGTGGTTACATACAACAGCTTGCCTATGGCACTTCTATAGTCATTGTTCTCTGGTAGGAGATCACTGGGTTTATATTGTTTGTGGAAAGCTGTTTCCATTGGTGTAGGCATAGGATTAGCATTTTGCAGTCCTAGGCTTTCTGACAGTTTTAAGATCTTTTGCTTCTGACTTAGAAGAAAGCTCCCATCTTCTTCTCTCTCAATCTGTATCCCTAAGTAGTATCTGGCATTGCCCAGATGCTTCACTTCTACTTCTTTGTTTAGTTGGGAAACAACATCATCAAAGTCCCTTTTGTTACTGTGGCAGATCATTAAATCATCCACATAACACAGTATGTACACATCCCTGACATTTCTGGGTCAGCCTTTCCTTGAGCAAAACCCTGGTCAAGAAGTATTTGGTTTAACTTCTTGTTCCATGCCCTGGCTGCCTGCTTCAGACCATAAATCCCCTTCTGTAGTTTGTAAACAAGATGTTTGGTATTGGGATTAGTGAAACCTGTTGGCTGTGTCATATATAACTCTTCCTGTATCTCCCCATGTAAAAATGTGGTCTTAACATCTAAGTGTTCAACATCCATATTTCTGGATGCTGCTAGACCTAGAAGCATTGTAATGGTGGTGTGTTTCACAACGGGAGCAAAACATTCATCATAGTCCTCTCCATATTTCTGTGACTAGCCTTTTGCTACCAATCTGGCCTTGTACCTTTGTACTTCAACATTTTCATCCTGTTTTGCTTTGAACACCCACTTACAACCTATGGCCTTCTTGCCTTTAGGTAGCTCCATCAAAGTCCATGTTTTGTTTTTGTGTAGAGCATCTAACTCCTCCTGTGCTGCTTTCTTCCACTTACTTGCTTCATCAGCAGGCATGTGCAGCACCTTGTTCCATGATGCAGGTTCTTGTGGTTGCGACAAACTTGTGAGGTAGGACAGTCTTTGGGTTGGAACCCCCCTGTTGGGTCATGATGAGTGTCTCAGAGCAGGTTCAGGAGTGGCAAAAACCCTAACCCTAACCCTAACCCTAACCTGGATTACAAATGGCAATACGAATTTTCCATGCATTTTGCAAAAGGCCAAAATTATGTCAGAGAGGAACACTGTATGGTTTTCTTTCATCAATGAGCCCCTGTGAATCTGACGGTAACATCGGATTTTGGTCCTGACTTCAAGGAAGCCAAACGCTAACCTTCACCCTAACCCTAGCTAGAATTTGAAATGGCAATAGTAATTTACCATGCATTTTCCTCAAGGCAAAAATTAAGTCAGAGAGACACCCACTCTGGCTTCCTTTCCTCTAAGAGCCCCTGCAAATCTGAAAAACAGATAAAACAGGAAAAACGAGAAAAACAGGAAAAACAATAGGGGAAAAGCTGTGAAATGGTGAAAACGGGAAAAGCAAAATGGGGGGGGAAGGGAAAAATGAGAAATGAGAAAAAAGGAGAAAAACAGGAGAAATGGGGGGAAAGGAGAAAAACAAGAACGGGAAATAACGAGAAATGGAAAAACGAGAAAAATGAGAAAAATGGGAAAACGGGGAAAACGGGGAAAAAATGAGAACAAGGAGAAAAAATAGAAATGGGAAATATTTAGAAAAATGGGGAAAATGAGAAAAACGTGAAATGGGAAAAAAGCAGGAAAAACGAGAAACACAAGAAACAGAACAAATGAGAAAAACAGGAAAAACAAGAAAATGGGGAAAAAGGGAAAACGAGAAATGGGAAAAAATGAGAAAAAGACAAGAAAAAGACAAGAAAAACGAAACGAGAATAGAATGAGAAACAGGAAAAACAGGAGAAATGAGAAAAATGGGAGAAACGGGGAAAACGACTAAAACAGGAAAAAACGAGAAAAATGAGAAAAATGATTAATGGGAAAAAACAATAAAAGGATAAACGGGGAAAATGAGAAAAATGAGAAATGGGAAAAAATGAGAAAACCGAATAATTAGAATGATACGTGAAATGGAAAAACGAGAAAAACGGGATAAAAACAAAAATGAGAAAAATGAGAAATGGGGGGAAATGATGTAAGGCCCCTGCTTACACTGTTATACCCAAGTTCCTGAAGTTACCAATAACAGTCTTGAGTCGAGGCTTGGAGATTTAAAGTAACAGCATTTATTTTGGCCAAGACAAAGCTGGGTGGAGGTCTCCACAGGCATCATGACAGTAAAATGCCTGGGAAGATCCACACATACACACATACAAGTACAGTACTTATATAGGGTTTGCAAAGCTCAGTAAGAAAGCATAATGAACTCTCCTCCCAGTAACAGGGCAAGGTTCCTAAATCTGCATTGCTAGCAGTAAGCATACTTAGAGACCTCCAGGGGCAGTCTTCATGTCTCCTGGTATTCCAAACAATCCTTGGAGAGTGTTATCTCCCTAGAGACAACAGCAAGATCCCTGCATCTCCTTTCACCTAGTTTCTAACAGCAAGCAGTTTCCAAAAGCAAGATGGCGTTAGGTAAGCTAAGCTAACCGTTACAATGAGAAATGGAAAAAATGAGAAATACGAGAAAAGGGAAAAACAAAAACGGGAAAGAAATGAGAAAAATGAGAAAAACAGCTAAAACAGGGAAAAATGAGAACAAGGAGAAAAAAGAAATGGGAAATAATGAGAAAAACGGGGAAAAGGAGAAAAAGGAGAAATGGGAAAAAAGCAGGAAACAAGAGAAACATGAGAAACGGAATAAACAAGAAAAATAGGAAAAACAAGAAAAAGGAAAAACAAGAAAAATGGGGAAAAACAAGAAAAAAGAGAAAAACGGGGAAAAAAGGGAAAAAATGAGAAAAACAGGAAAAATGAGATATGGCAAAATAATGAGAAAAACGAGAAACGACAAAAGTGACAAAAATGAGAAACAGGAAAAAAATGAGAACAATGGGAAAAAACAGGGAAAAATGGGAAAACATGGGAAAACTGAGTCAAATGACAAAAATGGGAAAAACAAGAAATGGGAAACGGAAAAAAACAGAAATGGGAAAAACGAGAAAAACGAGAAATGGAAAAAAATGGGAAAAACGAGAGAAATGCCTGTGTGGATGCTTGTGATGAAACTGTGAGTCGGGGAATGAATGAATGAATGAATGAATGAATGAGCCCATCTACTCTCAAAGTATCTGGCCCAGAAGGTGTTAGAGATATTGGCTTTCAACCAAGCACGTCTCACACAAGCTTGAAGGAGGAGGCAGCCTCTGCTGTAACCTAATCTTACTTGCTTTGTGTGGGAGGGGCTGAATCCTGATTTCCTGTTCCTGTTCCTGTTCCCTTCTCTTCTCCCCTTTCTGCTCGAATCTCCTACCAAGGAGGATGGTCAGCTATGGCTGCCCACGTTGCTCACACTTCCATTCAGGTGGGCCACATTAAAGAAGCATGTGGGTCTCGTCAGAACTTATTGCTCGCATGCATGGACCATTTCTACTAAGGAACTGTGAGTTACAATAAAATTGTAAGCTCTTTTTATGTAACTTTACATTAACATGTGAAGTGTGTTTATTTTGTGTTTTGAACTGATTAAGCCTTGTGCAAGTTTATGGGAACGCTTCAACTCTGCTACATACTGATAAGAAGCTGTGTGGAGTTCTGGAATTAGCATCCCAGAATTCCTACATTGGGTTATTTGGGCCCCAGTACATCCCAGAGTCAAACTGCAAACCAGTGCAGATTGGCAGACTGAGAGCTGATTTTTTTAAAAAGGGTTTCTTTGGCCTTACAGCCAAGAAAATGCTTGCACAATTCAAAAGGCTCAGTTCAGATTTTTTTCCTCTCCTTAAACAATGGAGCGGAGAGGGTAGGGGCTTCTCCCCCTTCCAATGGTAAATGAAGACAACTTCTCAGTTTGGCTGTATAGATTGAGATTAAGATTAACCTTCCAAAGCAGCATTGATTGTTTAGACTCTCCTCCACCACAGCCAGGAGATTCTGATGAAGCCAAGAAGTTATGGGATCAGAAAAATAACCTAGCCATGATTTTCATCTCTGGATCATTGCCTGACCACAGGCTTGCAGAAATAAAAGGTCTTGCCACTGCCAAAGATATGATTGATAATCTACAAATTTTATACGCAGAAGAAGATGACCAAAAGGCTGTTTATTTATTAAGAGAATTAATGGAGTCCAGGATTCCAGAGCATGGGAATGTAACTCAACATTTATTGAGGATGCAGTCAATATTTGATAGGCTTAATTCCATTCAGAATATTATGAGTGAAAGAACAAAAATGTCTTTCTTACTAAGTTCCCTGTCTGATAAATTTTTCCATTTTGTAGCAAGCCAAAATTTAAATGGAACTAATATTTCTCAGTTGTTTGGGAAGATTCGAGCAGAGGCCCACAGGCAGGATAATTTGCATTTGAATAGTAGTTCCGAAAAAGACAATGGCTATCCTGCAGCAAGGGGGAGGTGTGAGCAGAAACCATTACCTGCTCATTTCCAAGGACTGGCAGCAAGGGGGAGGGGTGAGCAGCAGTGTTTGCCAACTCATCAGCAAAACAAAAGACCCATAGTCTGTCACAATCATAACTGGCCTGGGCACATAGCAAGATTTTGTAAAGGCAAAGAGAAAAGGATTTTTTTTCAGGAGCCTGAGATGTTCAGCCTGATGCCAGATGACATCATCGCCACACCGACCCAGAGGGAGATGGAAGACTAGATGGAGTCTCCACCAGAGTCAGATGATGAGGCCAAGGGTGCAGAAGGGGGTGAACCAGCAAATGCCGCTCCTGAACCTGGTCTGAGACGCTCATCATGACCCAACAGGGGAGTTCCATCCCAAAGACTGTCCTACCTCGCAAGGTCGTCGCAAGCACAAGAACCTGCATCGTGGAACAAGATGCTGCACATGCCTGCTGATGAAGCAAATAAGTGGAAGAAAGCAGCTGTCCGGGTCCATAGCTGAAGCTTGCCATTAGGGGTATAGAGGTAGTCTAAGCGTGTGAATTGGAGGGAGGGGGACAGTGTGCTAAGTGTTGTGGGGTTCATTGGAGACTGTGGAATGTAGTGCCAATGTCAATCACCTGCAGGAGTTGGAGGCTTGGGAACGGAAAGGGAAAGTTCTGGACATTGACATCATAGACGCTGCGAAATTGGCACGCAGGGGGGAGAAGAGTTAAGTTAGCACTGTTTGGCGGGAATCCGCATTCAGATCTTTAGGAGTGTTTCAATTTACACGTATCCTGAATAAAGCTTATTCTGCATTTCAATGAATTGCATCAAGAAGTGTTTATTGGGGCACTGAAGTTGGAACCATTACAGAAAGATCTGAATACACTTTTATGTCGATTTATCCTGAGGCTACGACTGATACCTCATTGAGCCTTACCTGTGAGAATCGCCCCCCTACCACTTACCTGTTAACCATCTGCATGGCAGATAATAGCAGGATGGAGGACTCTACCATATTAACACAGGTAGAGGAGCCGGAGGAACTAGGAACTTCCAGGGACTTAGGGGTAGTCCCGAAAGAAGAGAAATCAGTTGCCTTTGAGGGGAAAGCTAATCGTAAGAAGGGATCCAAGAAGGGAGCTAAACGAAGCGGAATTGAGGTAGCTGAGATCCCCGTGTTGCGCACTCTTAAAACCAGAGCAGAGTGGTCTATGGGGATTGGAGGCGGCCTCAAACAAGAGATGGGGAAGCAGGCTACTAAAACCCAGGTGACCCAATCCCAAAGAATGGCTTCCCTGGAGGCAAAGACATCCCGCATAGATTTCGAGTTGGAAACTATCAGTCAACAGATGGCCATGATGAACCAAACCTTACAACACATCTTGCAAGTTCTTCCCCAGGAAGGGGGAAAAGTTACTCAGAAGGGGGTCACTCCGACCACAACTTCGGCAGAGAGTGAGACATCGAGCGAAAGCAATGAGAAAGAAGAAACATCAGAACCTAACACAGGTTTGAGACTTCCCTCCTCGGGCGGACTGGCCAAAGGGAGAACCCTAGCTGTCAATAAATTAAAGTTACGGTTCGATGGCGATCCCAGAAAGCTAGCCTGCTTCATGACCCATGTAAGAGGGTTCATGGAAGAATTTGAGGATTCATTTACCAATAAGGAAGCAAAAGTACGGTATGTGTCTAGCTTCTTGGAAGGGGAGGCAGCTCAGTGGCTGGTAGCCATGCATGATACAAATGCCAAAGAACGGTTAACTTTTAAAGCGTTCATGCTGGCAGTGAGAAAGAGATTTGAAGACACCTTATCAAAGATGTCGGCTAGAGTTGAATTGCAGCAACTGAGCCAGGGGAACCGCACCGTGGCAGAATATGCCATGGAATTTAAAAAACTTATCAGTCGGTTACCTGATTGGCCAGAGACTTTTCAAATTGAGTATTTCCAGATGGGGTTAAAGCCTGAGATTCTGGAAATGGCAGCTGGAAGGGGGGACCCTGAGACATTGGAAGAATGGATCCAACTAGCGGGGAAGACAGAGAGCACCAGATTGCACATCAAATCGTATAAACAACTTCAAACCTTGGGGAAAAGAGCGATGGGGGCGACTCAACCACCGAAGAAACCCATCGGTCAAAAAGCTTGGGAAGAAGAAAAAGAACATCAGGCTAAAAGTGGACTATGCTTTAAGTGTGGCAAGGAAGGCCATAGAATTAGCAATTGCCTGCAATCCACTTATGTGGCAAGGAAAAAGCCAGAGATCAAAGCACCAAAACCACAGCCCCCAAAAAGAAAGAGAGGAGCCAATGCGGTTGAGGAGCCAAGCAAAGCAGAAGCGTTTGGAGGTGCAGCTCTGCCACCTACTGGCAGGTAGCATTCTGCGCTCAGAATCTCCAGATATCCAACCAACCAATGGGAACATGTTCAGCGCATGTTAAGAAAGCTATATCTGTGTGTGTTGTAATGATTTGTGTGCTCAACTGTATGTCTGGTAGCCACTGCCAAGTACCTTTTCTTTTGCTCTTGACAAAAGACTTTGAAGTGTAGCCATTGGCTTATTGCTTGCCAAATGTGTGCTCCTTGTGTTTTTGTAAGTCGATGGAAGCAAAGAATAGAGGAAGAACATTTGCTCTTCTGTTCTTCTGTGTGCTGTTTCCTGCGCTGTTGTGTTCAAGATACACTTTGCTGCTGTTGTATGTATACTCCTGCTTATCTTCAGTAAAGATTTACATCTTTTATATCACACAGCCCTTTTCAGCGTGATTCATGTTCAACTCTGCTCGTGTTGTGTTGTTTTTACCTTTGCCTCCTCCCACCATGACAAATGCAGCCGTGCGGACAATTCTGGGTGTCCCAAGGTAGACACATGTAACACCTTTGCTGCGCAAGCTGCATTGGGTTCCAGTGTGCTTCTGGGTGCAATTCAAGGTGTTGGTTATGACCTTTACAGCCCTACATGGCATGGGATCAGGTTACCTAAGGGACCGTCTCATCCCCATCACATTGTCCCGTCCCACCAGGGCATGCAGAGAGGGCATGCTACGGACCCCATCTATTAAAGAATTCCATCTAACAGGGTCACGGAAGCATACCTTCTCTGCAGTAGCCCCTGCCCTTTGGAACATTCTTCCCCCGGAGATAAGACAGGCCCCTTCGTTCCTAGACTTCCGGAAAAAACTTAAAACCTGACTTTGTCAATATGCCTGGGGCGGGAAGGAGAGTGTACACTCTTGGGGATGGATAGTGCCTTAGGGTGGCCCTAGAGTGTCCTTTTATCCATGGACTTAAGAAGTCTCTGCCATCTGGATTTTATTATATTTATTACATCTATAAATTGTTGTTATTACGCTTATTTTAGTCTATTTATAATTGTATTTTAATTAATTATATTGTATTGTAAACCACCCAGAGTCCCCGTTGGGGGAGATAGGCAGTGATAAATGAATGAATGAATGAATGAATGAATGAATGAATGAATGAATGAAAATATTAAATGTTAGGAAGTTGCAGTTCAGAGCTTGGTCTGGAAGCGTACATACCTTCTCATAGAAAAGAGAAAAATAAACTGGCCTGGAAAAGAGCATTTTCAAGGGCTAGACAGTGTTGGTGGGGAGCAATACTACCATTTGGTTTCTGTAAATGAGTTTGGTAACGGGGAACATTCACTATGGCAGCCATTTGGTGAATAGGCCAAGGTTCCTGATGTCAACCTTCCTTGCAGAAGAGGATGATTGAACTTCAGTTAACAACTTTTGGAGAACCACATTCTACCTAAGGTGATCCGAGCACTTGAGGGTGAAGGGGGTCTGTGTTTTGATGCAGGACAGGGAAGAGGATCATCTGATGCTGACAAGAGAACAAAAGCGAGCCTTGGAGTGAGAGACCCTCATGAAAGCTAGGTAAGCCCTATTTGACCCAAATACAAACTAGCCTATCTTCCCTTGTGGATTCCAATCCCCAGCAGAGAGAGCAAGCAGCTTAGATGAAGGAGTTTTCATATGTCTGACTGCACTTTTGTTTACTCCTTTACTTCTCCGTGGAGGCTATTGCAAAAATCAGAGAGCAAAACCAGACCAGTGCAGAAGCTGTTTCCTTTTCGTTTTTAGAAAGCAATGTGTCCTTTTCTGCATATAAAGCATTCTGCTTCTGAAGAATGCATGAATCATAACTGCCCATTCAGAGCTGCCTTTTTTCTTTTCTTTTCTTTTCTTTTCTTTTCTTTTCTTTTCTTTTCTTTTCTTTTCTTTTCTTTTCTTTTCCTCTTTTCTTTTCTTTTCTTTTCTTTCTTTTCTTTTCGTGATGGATGCAGCCCTGACTGAGAAAGAAGAGACCCTCTTGTGTGAGCTGACCCCCTAAAACCCATGGGACATCCTGTCCGTGAGAGAACATTGTTCAGGCTATTGAAACCCTTAAATCAAATCATGTTAACTTTCTAAAGCTCATTCAGATGCTAATCAGGCTGTTGGGCCTGCTGGGCCATCGGAGACTCACCAACAGCTGATGCCTAGATGCTGGATTGGTGACATTGCCATTGACTCGAGAAAAGAATTTTGAGAAAAGCTGGGGGCATCCACTGTTCTGTGATGTTCTCCTAGAGGAAATAGAGGCCTGATCAAATGTATCTAGACTGTTCTTCAAAAGTCTTCCTGATAGATTAGCATAATACATTATCTCATAATAAGAAGAAAATGCAGACTGTAGAGTCTTCCAACCCCCCTCTCCCAAAAAAGCTCCTGTGACTCATGAACTCCTCTCCTTAGGAAGTTTTTCTCCCCACCTGTAAAGAATCACAGAGATGACCCTGGAGAAGGAATGCAGCAGTTAGTAAAACGTGAATTGATTGATGTCAGCCCTTTGAGGTAGGCCAGGTCAGGAAATGGACTCCACAAGAAATACTGGATGTAAACTAGAATAACAGAAATCTAACAGCAGTTTCCCTTCCCATAATGAATGAAGTGGACAGGTGGGGTCAAAGAGATTATTGGAACACTCTTGAAAGAGCTATGATTTATTAACTGAAGACAGAGCAGGGTGGTCAACATTTGTCCATGCACTCACCACAAATCAACTCAAAAGATCAAGGGCACTTAACTCATTCAACACCAGGGTTTGAGTGATAACCATGGGAGTCTCCTGGAGGGGCAAAAGAAGACAAGTGACATATGCATGTGATGATATCATCACACAAATGACATGAATGACACATTTTGCACCATTTGCACAATGACATACTGTGTATTCCCAGCTACCTCTGGTAGTAACAGTAGAATAGTGGAGTAGAGAATGGTTGTTTCCATTCCATGTTTCCCTACAGTGGGAATGGTTGTTCGTAAGGGATTGGTGGATACTACTACAAGCTGAGGGCTGATACCTCTGTAAATACTTCTGTTGGTACATCTGTTCTGACATCCAGTGCTCCAGATTTACAGAGTTTCCATCACCCCCACACCCATTATTTGTTTTCATATTCTCCTTTCCATTGATTATAGCCCTCTTAATTCGATGAATCAAGGAACAGTCAACTTGATGCCTTCAGACTTTGGGATGAAAACGTTCATGAACCCAATCATTGAACTGATGGGGATTGTTCCAAAACCTCAGGACAATACCACATCCCTAGTGACATCATAGAATCTCTTTCATTCCATCCATCCTTCCTCCAACCAGCTATCTTATCTCTTTACCTAGGAATAATGCCCGGAAAGGAACCAACTGATCCAAAGAACTATTGACCAGTGTCACTCATCTGCCATCTTTACAAACTGTTGGAGCGAATGATTCTTAATCAAGTGGCAGAGACTCTTGATGCAAAGATCGTGAAGGAGCAAGCTGGTTTTAGACCAGGAAGGTCATGTTGTGGACAAATACTTAATCTTACACAACACATAGAGGATGGTTATGAAAGAAAACTAATTACTGGAGTGGCGTTCATCGACCTTACTGTGGCATATGATACTATATATGATACTGTGATACTGTGGCATATGATACTACTTACTATGGCTATCTTGCAGCAAGGGGGAGGTGTGAGCAGAAACCATTACCTGCTCATCTCCAAGGCCTAGCAGCAAGGGGCAGTGGTGAACAAAAAAGGTTGCCTACTCATCAACAAAACAAAAGATTGATAGTCTGTCACGATTGTAACAGGCCTGGGCACATAGCAAGATTCTGTAGAGGCAGAGACAGAAAGGATTTTTCAAAAGAACAACATTCCAAGGAAAATGTAGGTCTGCACACAGTTTTCAGAGCAGAAAATGCTCATGGGGCTAATTTTAGTGAAACCAAAGGACAATGGATCCTAGATTCAGGAGCAAGCCGACATCTTTGTTGGAACAGAGATTATTTCAGTGAGCTTAATGAAGAACCACAAGGGGATATTACTCTTGCTGATGGAAATTCCATCTCAATTCAGGGAAAGGGCAACATACCCGTAAGATGTTTTAATAGAGGTGGATGGAAAGACCTCACAATAACAGAAGCATATTTTGTGCCTCAGTTGTCTACTAATTTGATGAGTGTTCCAAATCTGAACAGCAAAGGATATAATGTGATACTTAAAGCAAATGGCACATGTGAAGTAAAACTTGGAGATCAAGTTTATGTTACAGGTTTTAAGGAGGATGGAGTTTACCAGGTGAACTGCAAACAATCACCACCAGATGTCAGACTTGCCTGCCAGCAGCAGCAGCAAAAACAGGACAACAGTGCCACCAGGTGCCACAGGCATTTTACACACAGGGATTTTAATGCAATTTACAAAATGAAGAGTGAGAATATGGTAAGAGACTTTGAACTAAGCAATCGGGAAAGGTGCCAATCAAGGTGTGTAGTGTGCATCAAAGGCAAAGCCACCAGACCAGCCATACCCAAGCAATGGGAAAGATGGGCAACCGAGCCGCTTGAGCTTCTCCACACTGATTTGTGTGGACCTCTTCAAACAACTCAGCGGGTAAGACGCCAGGCTTGTTGATCGGAAGATTGCAAGTTCGGAGGTTCGAATCCCTAGCCCTGCGTGCAGAGTGAGCTCCTGCACTAGCTCCAGCTCTTGCCAACCTAGCAATTCGAAAGCATGCAAATGCAAGTAGATGAATAGGGACCACTTCGGTGGGTAGGTAACAGCGTTCCGCGCGTGTCATGTGGCCACATGACCGTGGAAGCGTCTTCGGACAACGCTGGCTCTTTGGCTAACAAACGGAGATGAGCACCGGCCCCTAGAGTCGGACACGACTGCACAAATGTGCGGGGGGTACCTTTACCTTTACCTTTACTTCAAACAACAGCTGGTGGAAGTAAATACACAATACGTTTTATAGATGATTTTTCCAGGTACTGTGTGACCTACCTACTGAAGGAAAAATCCCAGGCACCCAACATGTTGAAGGCATATATAGCCATGGTGACCAACAAGTTCAACAGGACCCCTCAAGCCCTCCAGAGTGATCGAGGAGATGAGTTCCTATCTAACACCATGCAAACATACCTGACACAATTAGGCATAGAACACATGTGGACCACTCCTTACACACCAGAGAGTAATGGTATTGCTGAGAGGAAAAACAGATCATTGATGGACATGGTAAGGTGTATGCTGTTAGAAGCAGATTTGCCTGAGAGATACTGTGTGAATGCTGTCATGACAGCTACGTACTTACAAAACAGATGGCCAACCACAGCCAATAAGGTAACACCTTTTGAGCTAAGGCATAGGCGCAAACCAAGCATCAAACATTTGAGAGTGTTTGGATCAAAGGCTTATGTCTACATTCCAAAAGAGAAAAGATCCAAACTAGATCCCAGAGCTGAAGAAGGGGTCATGATTGGCTACGCTCCAGGAAGCAAGGGATACAAAGTCCTGAACCGAAAGATGGGAATAGTAAAAGTATGCAGAGTGGTGTACTTTGATGAGAGAGAGAGAGGCTGCCACACTCAAGCAGATGATGACTGCGTACTAACCAGTAGTAGCAGTTACCAGCCTGAGATGTTCAGCCTGATGCCAGATGACATCATCACCACACTGACCCAGAGGGAGATGGAAGACCAGATGGAGTCTCCACCAGAGTCAGATGATGAGGCTGAGGGTGCAGAAGGGGGTGATCCAGCAAATGCCGCTCCTGAACCTGCTCTGAGACGCTCATCATGACCCAACAGGGGAGTTCCATCCCAAAGACTGTCCTACCTCACAAGGTCGTCACAACCACAAGAACCTGCATCGTGGAACAAGGTGCTGCACATGCCTCCTGATGAAGCAAGTAAGTGGAAGAAAACAGCACAGGAAGAGCTAGATGCTCTACACAAAACAAAACATGGAGTTTGACAGTACTACCTAAAGCAAGAAGGCCATAGGTTGTAAGTGGGTGTTCAAAGCAAAACAGGATGAGAATGACAAAGTACAAAGGTACAAGGCCAGATTGGTAGCAAAAGGCTACTCACAGAAAAATGGAGAGGACTATGATGAATGCTTTGCATCTGTAGTGAAACACACCACAATTATAATGCTCCTAAGCCTAGCAGCTTCTAGGGACATGGGTGTTGAACACTTAGATGTTAAGACTGCATTTTTACATGGGGAGATACAGGAAGAGTTGCATATGACACAGCCACCAGGTTTCACTAATCCCAATACCAAACATCTTGTTTACAAACTACAGAAGGGGATTTATGGCCTGAAGCAGGCAGCCAGAGCATGGAACAAGAAGTTAAACCAAATACTTCTTGACCAGGGTTTTGCTCAAGGAAAGGCTGACCCCTGTCTGTACACAAGACCCAGAAATGTCAGGGATGTGTACATACTGTGTTATGTGGATGATTTAATGATCTGCCACAGTAACAAAAGGGACTTTGATGATGTTGTTTCCCAACTAAAAAATAAGGAGAAGTGAAGCATCTGGGCAATGCCAGATACTACTTAGGGATACAGATTGAGAGAGAAGAAGATGGGAGCTTTCTTCTAAGTCAGAAGCAAAAGATCATAGAACTGTTGGAAAGCCTAGGACTGCAAAATGCTAATCCTATGCCTACACCAATGGAAACAGTGTTCCACAAACAACATGAACCCAGCGATCTCCTACCAGAGAACAATGACTACAGAAGTGCCATAGGCAAGCTGTTGTATCTAGCCACCAACACTAGGCCAGACATAGCTGCTGCAGTGGACATTCTGTGTAGGAAAACCAGCACACCCACACAAAGAGACTGGACTGGTGTCAAGTGGGTGGGAATGTTCCTGAAAGGGACCATACACCTAAAATTAAAACTGTCAGCCACTGAGAATCCTAAACTAGTGGGATTCACAGATGTGGACTGGGCAGAAGACATTGCTGATCGCAAGTCCACCAGTGGATATGTGTTTTTCTATGGGGGTAGTGCAGTAAGCTGAGGTAGCTACAAGCAAGGCACAGTTGCTCAGTCATCTACTGAGGCAGAATACACTGCAGTCACTGAAACATGCAATGAGGTAAAATGGCTCAAGCTACTGCTTGCAGACATTGGGACAGAGGAACCAGTCCCTATCCAGCTCTTTGAGGATAATCAGAGTTGCATTAGACTCTCCCAGTTAGAGAAGATTGGTGGGAGGACCAAGCACATTGATGTAAAGCATCACGTGGTGAGGGAGCTGCAACACCAAGGGTTAGTCAAACTAGACTACTGTCCCACAGGGAACATGATAGCAGACATCTGCACGAAGCCGTTATCTAAAATCAGTTACCAAGAACTGAGAGGGAAGTTAAATCTTGTGGGACATTGAGACATGCATAGGCTGAAAAGAAGGGGATGTTAGAGATATTGGTTTCAACCAAGCACATCTCACACAAGCTTGAAGGAAGCGGCAGCCTCTGCTGTAACCTAATCTTACTTGCTTTGTGTGGGAGGGGCTGAACCCTGATTTCCTGTTCCTGTTCCCTTCGTTTTCTCTCTTTCCTGTTTAAATCTCCTACCAAGGAGGATGGTCAGCTATGGCTGTCCAAGTTGCTCATTCATGCATTCAGCAAGGCCACATTAAGAAGACTGTGGGTTTGGTCAGAACCTATCCCTCGCACGCATGAACCATCCTCTGCTTCCATGAAACTGATCTTTAATAAAACTGTAAGCTATTTTTTCTGTAACTTTACATTAACGTGTGAAGTGTGTTTATTTTGTGTTTTGAACTGATTAAGCCTTGTGCAAGTTTATTGGGACGCTTCTGCTCTGCTAAACAAAAACTAATTAGAAGCTGTGTGGAGTTCTGGAATTAGCATCCCAGAACTCCTACAGGAATAACATCATCCGACAACTGACAAACTGTGCATGGGGAGCCCAGCCAGCTACGTTACAAGTATCAGCTCTGGCCTTGAGTGTCTCTACTGCTGAATATGCAGCACCAGTATGGAACAGATTGGCACATGTGAGGCAGGTGGATGTTACTGTGGATGGTGCAATGTGCATGGTGGCAGGATGCCTCAAACCTATGCCCATTGGTGGACTGTGCCCCGTTGTTGGCATTGCTCCACCTGGGATTGGAGGGGAGGTGGAAGCAGATACCAGAAGAACCAGGCAGGAGACTGACTCTCGTCACCCTCTTGGCAGATGTGCTCCTCCAGTTCATCGACTTAAATCTAGAAAGAGCTTTGTGGCAGGAACTGGTGCCCTGGAGGGGTCCAAAGAACAGAATCGAGTGGGTGGAGGAGTGAGCTCACTGATTTGGGTGTTTTGCCGAGGGGTGGTGGTGGCCGCTGTGGACACTCTCCCTTGTACAGTTTGGAGGACGGTGGGTGGGATGGGGGTGGGGGTGCCGGGGTGCGGGATGAATTTATTTGAGTGGGGGTTGTTGGCTGACAACGATGCATTGTGTGGATGTGGAGAAATCTTGGACCCGGAGCATATGATAGTGTGTCAATTGCTGTCAGTGCCTTGTGCTGTCGACAACCTACAGCGGGCTCGTGATGGGGCTGTGGCGGTGGCTGCATTTTGGCAGAGTAAAGTTTGATCTGGACACAAAATAAATAAATAAAATTCCATCCATCCTTCCTCCAACCAGCAATCTTATCCCTTTACCTAGGAATAAACATTCCCAAGGATGTATCCCTTTCAGGTGTTTTAAAAATCCATTATTGCATTCTTTTTCACATTATTCTGCAAGTATCCTCTTCAAATATTCTTTTAAATATGTCCTTGAAGATGAGTTGAATTACATATTCTTCTCTCAAATGCATTTAAATGTAGCACAGAGACTGCATTCCCACACATGAGCTGCAAAACCCAGACAATCACTAGATGGAAGAACAGAGTAAGAGTTTTCTGAACCTCTTTGTTGCTATCTGTTGATCATTCATATGTTTGCAGCTGGATCAGACAGGCCTACAGTGTTTAGACAACTGCAGAGGGAAGGGTAGCAAAGTTCCCAATCTGCATATTAAAAAAAACAAAGGTAGTTTTTTAGGTTAAGCTCCATCAAGAACCCTCTGATCCTTCTCTGATTTCCAGCCTTCTGCCTGTTCCCCTTCTATCTCCCTGCACCCACTACCCTCTAAAAATTTTGCAAACTCTCTAAGAATTCTGGTTCTGGGGCTTCCCTTATCTGCCAACTCTGAGTAGTCCTCCTTGTCCCCAGCTCATCTGATGATGACTCAGACTAACATGGATTGTTTTCCTCATAGAAACTATACAGATCTATAAACTGTAGATAAACAGCCCAGCTCCTTCCCAGCTCTCCTTCAGCTTTTTCCTTCTCAAGGGTCACCAGGCAGATGATGCTCCAGCAGTGATGATTGGAAAGAGCCAGACTGAAATTCAAGTTCTCGGTCAGCAGCAAGCCAAGAAATATTGCTTTAAATTTTAGCGGAGCGTGAAGAGAATGAAAGGAGATCTAACTCTTTTTCTTCCTGAATTGCAGCCAGACACAATTGCAACTTTTGTTTGACTTAAAAAATAATGACTTTGTTTGTTTGTTTGTTTGTTTGATTGATTCCACTTCTGTCCCCATCCTTTTTCCTCTGTCTCATGTCCTTTGGATGATATGCCTACAGGCAGCTTCTATCCTGTTTCCCCTGCTTAGTATGTCACCCGCTCAGAAAAACTTTTCAGCTGAAAAGGGCGGCACAAAAACACTCATTGAAACAAACAACATCTTAGTTGCCCAGCTCTTCTGTCACTGGGGTGTCCTTGTCGTTGTGTTAGGTGGGCTGGGGTTACTGCACGACCGTCAGCTTCATTCCCGCAACAGCTAATCCAATTTCCTACTCAGCCCTAATGGTAGGGAATTGCGGGAGCAAATATTGGGACAGGAAATTTTCATCCCACGCCTGTTTTCCTTTGAAGTCAGCCCCGGTGCCCTGCACGGGAGAGGGCCTGAGACCAGCCATGGAAATAGAATTAGCCCGCATTATGCGGCCATTCTAATTGGATCTCAGCAGCTGCAGCAACTGGGCCCCAATTAGCGTGACACTAGGTGGGAGGTGGGGAAAATATGATTAAAGGGGGGGAATCAGGTGTGAGCCACTTGGAGCACAGAGACAGTTACCCTACATTGTGTGTTGGCCCAGCCCGGGCCTGTCTTGGCCAGTGATTGCGGCATCCCATCCTGCCTCCCCCCCCCACCACCTTGTCAAGTTGAGTGACTGTAGCAGCAGGGCAAGGGGAAGAGGGAGGAGGGTTTGCAACCTATTCTGCATGACAAAGGGTGGTATCCAGAGGGGTCCTACCCGGATGGTTGTCTGGCAATCTAGCCGCCAAAGCAGGAGTGCAAAGGTGGCTTGTGGGAACCCCGGAAATAAGGACGAAGCTGGGGAAATGCTTGCCTACGTAAAGGGGGGGGGTGAGTTTTACTCAATGGAAGTTGCCTCTAATGCAGCCTTTCTCAACCTTTTGACACTGGAGGAACCCATGAAATATTTTTCAGGCCTCAGGGAACCCCTGCACATTCAGGCTCAAATACAGGCCACAAGTTACAAAATTATTATATGCGTTTCATGGGTAGGCCAGTATATATGCATTAACAGTGTTCTTAAACTAAAAATAAAAAATGAAACTTACCTCTTTAATGTGAAGTTGCCTGAATTTGAAATAATTTTAAATAAATTGTGATCTGCCAGGGAACCCTTAGTGACCTCTCACGGAACCCTAGGGCTCCATGGAACCCTGGTTGAGAAATCCTACTCTAATGATTAGAAATTGGACAGTAACAAATTTAGGTTACTATTTCTCTCCCTCCTTCTAAAAACAAAGAAGCAAACCAGGAAGGATTTTAAGATTCTGAAACCTTCTCTCTCTAGTAATTAACGAACCCAGCCACTTGATGTCGAGTGTTTTAAAATTTCCACTTGAATGCCAGCAGGACAATTTGGGAAGAAGGATGTTCCTCTTTTATTTGACTTTGCTTTGGCACCTTGGAGTAGGTGAGTCTTCCCCTGTCCTTTCCTAGTGAAAAAAAGTTCACTTGCTGATTGGTTCAAGAGAAAACAGGTTGCCTTTAAAAGGACAGGAGCAAACAGGCTATTGGCAGCCTTTGGCCAGGACACTGACCTGCAGATGCTGACCATGAATACAGCTGGCTAGCCAGCAGCATCTTCAGGGGGGTCAAAAAAAAATCAAGATGACAGTTGCATCAGTGCAGCCCAAGTCCTGCCTCTTTCTACTTGCATGTTGATGGACATACAAAAGGGGTGGGGCTTCGATAATGCTGCTGCGACTGCCATCTTGACTTGCCGCTGAGGCTAGCTCAAGCTTCCCCAACCTGGTGCCCTCCAGACCTGTGAGATTATTGCTGCAAATTCTGCGATTTGTATTCCGACACACCCGAGGAGACATCAGGTAGCAGACGAATTGACTAGGACAGAGGGAAGGGTTAAATGAAACTGAGAACAGCATAGCTAGCCAGCCAAGGGCTTTTCAAAAATGATCCCTCCCCACAGGCACTAGCAACATTTCAAAAGTGCTACTGTCCGGTGCCTCGAGAAGTGGCTGGCCTGTCAGAAAGGCAGCTGCCTAGTCCTAGGAACAGATGCAGCTGCTTTAAAGAGTTGCAGACAGGTATTACATTTGTGCTTCTGTGTTCTGAGGCATATATTTCAGAGTGAATCCAAAGATTGGCACAGTCTGACTCAGGGCTTGAATGAGACATTCAAGTGAAATATAGCCCAGCTATCCAGTTCTGAAATCCCAGGGCCTCTACCTGGTGGAGATTTATTTATTTATTATTTGGATTTATCCCCACCCATCTCTACCGTGGCAGATTCTGCTTTGGTCCATGGCCTTTACAGCCAAACTGGACTTTTCTGAAGACAGTAGAAGAGGACCCGACAACCAAATCTGATAAGTCTCATTAGACCTTTGGTAAGTCTCTGGTAAGTCTTACCTCTGGTAAGTCTCATTAGACCTTTCTCAAACTTTTTCTTTTGAGGATGTTGCACAATATACACAATGTGTGATTTAACCAATCAAAAAGCATCAGCCTTTTTTAATAGAGTGAACTGCCTTGCTCAAGTCTTTGGATAACAAAGTGAGTCAGGTGCTGCCACTGGCTGAGACACACACACACACACACACACACACACACACGTCAATATGTATGTGAAAATATTATAAATGTACAATGCATCAATATATGCATGTCAATAACAGCTTGTCCTTTTCAGCACTAGGCAACCCCCTCCCCATAAAAAGCCCAACTTTTATATTTGTTCAAGCTTTTGAGATTATTTTGCAGCTATTTCTTCTTTTCTTTTCTTTTCTTTTCTTTTCTTTTCTTTTCTTTTCTTTTCTTTTCTTTTCTTTTCTTTTCTTTTCATTTCTTTTCTTTTCTTTTCTTTTCTTTTCGTTTCTTTTTGTTTGACTGACTGCTTCATTGTTCTGGTGAAGATACATGGAACTTTTCAAATGCCAAAAAAGGTGCCCCACCAATTAATGGGACAACTCATGGATATTTGGGTGTGTGTGTATGTGTGCTGTGGGCACAGGCTAGGGAATATTACAGCCTTTCATTTAATTTCACCCCCCACCTCCATCTTCCTTGCATGCTACCATATTCATTTATGCTATGCCCTAAATCAACATCCTTTTACAGGCTACGGCTGGGACTCGATGGGGGTGAGAGTATCTATAGGTCTGCCCACTCTTCCCTAGGGAAACACATGTCCCCCTACCCTCATTGGTCCTTGCTTCCTTCATTGGTGGATGTTTTTTCTCTCCCTGCCTCCCCCGTCGCTTCTGTTGTTTCTAGACAAGAGAATAATCATTGCAACTAACTCAACTTTTGTCAGAGGGGAAAGGGTTTTGTCTTCCTTAGAGCACAGCAGCCCAGGACTGGTCCTGATTGGTGGGTTTGAATTTCACATTGGCTGAATGGTGTCAGGGTTCCCATCTTGCTACACCCAAGGGAATGCAGGGGGGAGGATAGGAGTGGGGAAGCACCACGAGGCCGGTTGATGTGCTGTCGGTTGACAGATGGGTCCCCGGACATGCTGAGGAGGTGCCAGAGGAATACAATGTGCAGCAGTGCATCCAGTCAGGGGGAGCGTGTGCACTCAAAGGGGAGCTGCTGGCCATGTCCAATGGGGCTAGCTGGCTCAGAGTCACAAAGCCAGTGCTTCGGGCATGTGTGCCAGTGCGGCTTGGGAAAGGAAGCTGTTCACTCGAGATGCAATTCAAAACTGGCACAAAGATGCACACCCATATTTGCATCTGTGTGCAGAAAGGGCACCTGACTCAAAGAATATATCTTAGAAAAGTGAGATGTAGGAAAGAAAGGTCTCTTTCTGATGATCTGGGTGTGCAAAAAAAGAAATCTAGCTGGAATATGGGGTTTTCAGAGAAAGTATAAGGAAGGATAAAATAAGGGATCCACATTTACGCTGGCAATTGTAGACACCCAGTGTACTTTTTGGGCTCAAATATGCTTGTTAGCAGAACTCAATTGTACAAGTATCTGTAGATCCTTCTTCCCCAGCCTGGTGTTCCCCAGACCTCCCCAATCGCTTCAACCCATCGCTGCTTGGAGAGGAGGACTGTGCAGTCTTGGAATTAAGAGGCTTGGCTGAAATTAGGCCATATAAGATAAGAGGGCAATCCTAGAAAACCTGGAAGGGATACCATGAGTCCCTGAAGCAGACAGGCTTGAGCAATTGTGATGTCCTTAACATGCTGGTTTTCTCTGTCAGGAGAATTGCCTTTCCCCAGTTCCCTAAAGAGGATTGCTCCAATGTAACACGTGGCCTATTTAAGCAGATTCCCCTTGCAGCGAGCACCCATTTAACAGAACAGCAGCTTGCCAGGGATGACCATGGTCTTTTCTGTGACCTGCTAGATTTGCATTGGAGTTGGGGGAGGTCCCACCATGGGCAAGCTTTCAAATTTGTATGCTCTGCTAGGATTCAGGGACAACAACCCCCCTTGTGTGCATAAAGGAGCCCAAGATCAGATCACGGGGGAGATGTTTGAAAACGTGGCACAGGAGCCAGAAAAGCAAGCCAAAGTTCTGCTTGAGTGAAAGCTCCCCAGGGGGCAGGAAGAGTGGGGGGACGTCCCTCCCTGAACTCTGACAGATGTAAGGACTCCAAACAATAGGATCCGCCTGTGGCACGTGGACTCCTCCAACTCTGCTTTGGAAGGAGGACAATAGGCTGTCATCTCCCCGCTTGGTTCACCAAAGGTCGTGCTTACAGGCTGGGCTCGCAGGAGGTCACTGTGCAAGGGGTGGCTCACTCTTTGACCTCAGATGCTTTTTCCACGCCCATGCACCACGCCCTGTCCAGGATAAAACTAGAAGAGAATAAACTGCAAAGAGGCCAAAGAGGAATAGCCTGTTCCTGCAGCCATCACCTTTTTAACGGCGGCTTTCTCTCCTGCCTTGGGGTCCTGTTCTCAAAATGAAAGCCACCATCTGAACCTGTTGGAAAGCACCATCTGCCCGGGAGTGGGGCAAGCGAGTGCCCCAACTGGCAGATTGATGGGCTGCAATCTGTTCTCTGCGCTCCCTCCCCCCACCCCCCAGCATCCCAGTCTGGAGACAGAACATAAGCCCCCATTGGCTAATGAATTAATTAGTATTGCTGGTAATCCCAGATCCTCCAAGGCAAGATGGGACAAGAGATGGCTGTTTGCATGGTGCTGGCATGTGGCAGAAGAAGGAGCCCCATGCAGTTCGAAGACCAAACCAGTAATTACACTCAGCAGGACCCCAAGCAAACCTGAATGAAGCTGGAAGGGAGATTCCTGGCAATTACTGCCCACCCGCTACCCATTTTCCTGATGCTAGTCAGCCATCAAGATTTTCAGCTCAAGCAGTTATGACAAATGAGAGCCCTTTGTATCTCAGTCTACCTATCCCAGAGGATACAGCACAACTTTATCTAAGAATCTGGGGATTATGGAGCCCTTGGTGCTGTTGATATACAGTAGCTTTATATGGTAGTTATAAACAGTTATAAACAGGGAGCAAACCCCACATTCCCTAGCACTGATGATGTTACCTGGTCAAGTAATGAAATGTCTGCAAGCAAACCACCAAGCTCAGAGCACCAAGGACTCAACAGTTCAACCCTGAGCTACAGATATTCTCTTATATTGGAATCTGGGGGTTGAAACAGCTGCTAAGCCCAAGGAAGGAAGAGAGGGAAGGAGGGAAGGCTAAAATGAGGACTTAATCCCTAAATGCATCCAGGACTGGAAGCATTGATTGTGGCATTTTGTTTTGTTCTGTTTTTGCTTATCTGCCTCCTTGCAAGTTCTGTGCAAGCTCCTCAATACAAGTTGTGTTTGTCTCTGGGCTTGGTTCAGTTTATAGCAAGTCAGCCCTGGTATATAGGGTACAGAATGAGGAGATAAGATACACAAGAAGCAGAGAACTCAATATGAGACTGAATCATAAAACATTAAAATCTTAGATAAACCCTGACTTTAAAAAGTACAGCTGATCCATGAATATACCTCCTCTCCTCTCCTCCTATACATATTTATTTTACTAGTTTCCCTCTTCTCAGCCCACTGTTTGCCTATCAGCATAACCAGCAGCACTATGGCAGCATGCCATGTATTTGTTGTTGTTGTTGTTCAGTCGTTTAGTCATGTCCGACTCTTCGTGACCCCATGGACCATAGCACGCCAGGCCTTCCTGTCCTCCACTGTCTCCCGGAGTTTACTCAAAGCCATGTATTTAGTCTTACTAATATCCACAGGGGAAAGGATGAGGACATACATTGTTCAGTCTCCAGCATTACCTTCAGCAATCCATAATTATGGGCTTCACTTTATTGTTTTAAAAAGCAAGTATCTAGTTCTCATGAAAATATTTAGACTGTGTAGATAATGTCTGGTTATTTAAAAAAACACACACACAAGATCTGGCTAAACAAGACCTCTAGTGTTAAACAGATGGAACTTCCCTACTCTACTTCTCTGATTTTTCATGATCAGCAGGAACAAAACAAATTAGGATATTATATGAGCGAATTCACTTGCATGATTTGCTTAATCTATAGCAATTGCAGAATTCATCTTTTCATGACACTGAATTTATCCTGTTAGAAAGAATAGGGGTGGCAACATGGTTCTCAAAGAGACTTTCTTTGCTACCCACCTGCCTTTCCTTAAATATTCTTTTAAACACCGTCGTAACTGTGAATGGTCGCTAAACAAGGCAGTCACTAAACGAGGATTATCTGTACTGAATGGGAAGTTGGCATGCTGCAAAATAACATATCAACTTCAAGCATCATCCTTAAGGCTCCATGGGCATTATTAGAAGTGGGTGGCAACAGACCCGGGTAATAAAAAACTACCTTATTTCCCAGGAAGAAGAGAAAAGGTGGAGTGATAAGATGGGTCCTTGGGTAAGTAGAGGAGGTGGCAGGAGGAGGGAATCTCATCAGCCTGCTTTCTGGTAAATGAGTCTTTGTAAACAGCCATAAGTCACAGTTTTTTGATTGCATGGAAAGCACACAAAATCCCAAATAAATCTCTTGAGCTAAAAACATTTCCTACCCCTGGACTGTCCATGGCTTAGATTGCATGGTTTACTTGTCAAATGGGTTGAGCTTGTTTGTTAATCTTGTCCTGCCAATATTGGTGTCTTTTTAAGTGTGATCCTTAGCAGATAGGAGTGCATCTCGATTTAAGATAGGCCCCCAACTGGATGGCCTACTTACATTGGACAACAACCTGGAAGTTATGTTCAAGTATATCCAACTAACCCATAAACATTGATAGGATGCCATGTGGCCATTGGATGTTCTGTGGGCAGAAAAGTAGTTCGTTCGTTCGTTCGTTCATTCATTCATTCATTCATTCATTCATTCAGGATGTCATTTTGAGAATGCAGACCATGGCAAGTGTGAAACAACTTTCAGGTAGAAAATAGTGTGTGTGTGTGTGTGTGTGTGTGTGTGTGTGTGTGTGTGTATGTATGTATATGTATATGTATATGTATATGTATATGTATATGTATATGTATATGTATATGTATATGTATATGTATATGTATATCCTCATCTTAGGGTGGCAAACCAGTGGCCCTTCTGATATTGCTGAATTACAACTCCCAGCAGCCCCAGTCAGGGAGTAATATCTGGAGGGGCATGGGTTTTCCAACCCTGATATACCTAAACGGCATGTGCTCTTCTGATATGCTGTAACTGCCCAAAACTGAAATTGGAAGCTGGCATTTTTACTCTTGCCACAAATGCCATCTGGCCTGTGTGCACGCATGCATGTGTATGCTTAATTCAATCCAAGAAGTAAGCCCAAGGATGAATACAAATTTGTGTGTGTGTGTGTGTGTGTGTGTGTGTGTGTGTGTGTGCATGCACACATGCTTACAATCTGTCATGTGTGTCATTCTAGCAACATGGTAGGAAATTGACACAGAATTGGCACCTTTCCTTCCTTGAGTATTTGCAATCTATACTGGTGGGGGGGGGGAGAGGTACTAATGGTTATCCATAGGGAGCAGGAATGAATTAGGGAGAGTCTGACGTCTGTGGAAGCCCATGAGAGCTGAGGAATGATCTGGCAGGAAATGTTGGCCTTAAGGACAGCACCAGAGTAGAGAGAAAAATAGTGACCACACGGTCAGTGAGATGGTAGAGCCTCTTCTATGCATTTGACCTCCAACAAAGAAAACTTCGTTTTCAACATCAGACTGAATTGTTCCTTTCTCCAAATACCATCACAGGGCTCTCTGGATAATAAATTCGGCATTGTCTCGGCAGGATGTAACTTAGGACAAACTTCACCAGGGTCGTGCTTGCCTTCCCCAACTGATGATTGTTAGTACCCAGTCTTGGTCTTATTTGCATGGAAGAATGCCAAAGCTGGTCCTCTTGATCGCGTGAAGTGCAATGCCTTTCACTCACTCCCAAATAACCTCAAAGAAGTGCTCGTCTATGCCTCCCCTCATCTGCAGCTTCCCTGTTTTTAGAAACTAAACACCATTTCCCAGAGAGTCTAATTTTCAAAAAGCTCTTAAGTCTTGTTACTGCCAAAAATCATTTTGGTGCGCGCAGGGGGTGGGGTGGGGTGGGGGACGAGTTGATGCCTGCCATCAAAACTTATCTGAGTCGGGATGAGCAAACATACGTGCTTCGAATGCTTCTCTAGAACATGGTCGTAACAGAGTCTCTGTACATGTGCAGATGCCACCTCTCTCTTTTCTCTCTCCTACCATTCCCATAAGTTGAGGTGGTTCAGCTTCTGAAAACTTCAAGCCCCAGCGTCTGTGTTGTTTGAAACTCCGACTGCTTTGTGGACCAAGAAACTAGTGAACACGCAGAGTTAAAAAAAAAAAAAGACCCTCGCGCTGGGGCGTGTCGTTCCGGCTTGATCTTTTTCCTTCTCTCCCCAAAGGGGAGGAGCTCTCAAGCCGGTTCAGCCAAGCAGAAACCGCCAACACTAAAAAGCTTTCAAAAGTGCCGGGGTCCCAAGGAGGGGTTCGCCAGAAGCAGGAAGGAGCTGCCCCGAGGGCTTGTGGTTCTGAAAAGTCCTTGGAAAGGGAATGCAGGCGTCGAACTCCCAGACAGGGCTGAACTCCTGGATTTAAAAGGAAAAGGATCGACGCTGTTTTTTTCCAACCCACCCTGAGCAAGCGAGTGAAAAGAAACAACGGGGAACGGCTAGTTATAATACCGGGAAGGGAGGGAGCTGGCCACGGCCTCTGGTGCTGAAAGGTCCGGCCGCGGAGGAAGAATGTTTGAAGGCAACTGAAACAGTCGAAAGTCCTTAGCTGGTTCCATAGGTTGCTCCAAGAACGGAGTGAGAGGGACGCGATCAAGATTTCCCTACGGTAAGTTGGAGGGAAGACGAGACTGTCCCCCATCACAGATCGGCTAGAAGGCATTGCCAAAAAGTCCCCTGTACCTCTGACTGGAAAGGGGTTGTAGGTTGAACTAAGTTTTAAACTTCTCCCTGCATAAATTCCTTCTGATAGCGTCCCTTTTACCCACGGAAATAGTGTGTAATTAAAAGTTTTAATGCATTATCATGAGCAATCTTGACTGTGAATGCAAAAGCAAGCTAAATGTTAATTAACATTTAATTAATCCATATTATTCAATAATGAGTATCTCCATAGATTATGCTTGAACTATCTTCCAGATGGCAATGTTCATAATTAAAATCAATTAGTACACATTATTTACATGCACACAAACCCACTGTTCTTAAACATATGTAACTACATTGTCTCAAGACTAGTGGATACGGAAAATCATTTCTTTGATCAGAATAAAAGTGTATGAATACATAACAGATTCTTACTGTTACTTTTTTATATGTTAACTTTAAGGTAATTCATCAAGGCAAGAGGGATAACTTTAGGTTTGTTATTCTATTCCAGTCTTTTCCAAATAGGGAGTATTTAGATATGTTGGGACTATAACTCCCAGGGTGAGGAAGGCTTTTTAAATTCAAGTCAGAGAGGGCTGTTGAACAATTCTGGATTTTAATATGTGAAGGCTGGATTAATCAAGTCATGGCATTTTTTGTTTAGCTGGTGGGGAGAGGTAGTGATTAATCTATAACATTGAAATTATTGGTTAATAGGTGGCTGTTGTGGGTCTTCCGGGCTGTGTGGCCGTGTTCTGGAAGTTGTGGTTCCTAACGTTTCGCCAGCATCTGTGGCCAGCATCTTCAGAGGGCAGGAGCACAGAGCTCCTGCCCTCTGAAGATGCTGGCCACAGATGCTGGCGAAACGTTAGGAACCACAACTTCCAGAACACGGCCACACAGCCCGGAAGACCCACAACAGCCATCGAACTCCGGCCGTGAAAGCCTTCGACAATATATTGGTTAATAGCTTACCTGAAAGGAAAAGATCTCAGCCACCACAAAAATTGCAACAGCAAGGTTTATGTGGTGAGAGAAAATCCACACCTTAAGGTGCACATGAACTATAGGAGCATTCAGGAGCGAAACAGCATGGAGGAGTAATAGCCTGTGTGTCCCTGGGGTAGTTTGATCCATTCTTGCACTCAGACCTGGGGATGATTTCCTTGGTATCCCACTAAGTTTTCTGTGACTTCTAGAACTTACTGGTTTTGATATGTGATCAGCATTGGGGAGAAGCCACAATAAAGCACATGCTTGTGTTGCACTAAGATTCTCCGACTGAAAGGATCTTGGGTAACTGAGGGAAAGCACTACTCTGGACCTTGGAGAGCTACATTCAGCAACTATTGGATGGATGGATCTATGGTTGGACTTGGCATAAGAATTTTGTAGAGTGATGCAATTTAATTATTTTAAACTTAGGAGTGAGTGTTCTTGCTGAACTTAATGGTCTTGGGGGTCATGAAAGGGAGTGGCTTAGACTGCATTGTATATTAAGATAAAGTTGCCTTTGAGATTAGAACAACTCTTGATAACTTCATGGATACATGTGGGGACTTTGCTTGACACTAATACAGAAGTATTAGTATTATATATTAGTATTATATATATTATTGTATAAGTATTATAGGGGCGTGATGGCTCAGCAGTTAAGATGCCAGGCTTGTCGATCGGAAGGTCGCAAGTTCGGTGGTTCGAGACCCTAACTCCGCGTGACTGAGTGAGCTCCCTCACTCGCCCCAGCTCTTGCCAACCTAGCAATTTGAAAGCATGCAAATGCAAGTAGATAAATATGGGATGGTAACAGCGTTCCATGTGCATCATGCCAGCCACATGACTGTGGAAGTGTCTTCGGACAATGCTGGCTCTTCAGCTAACAAACGGAGATGAGCACCGGCCCCTAGAGTCAAACATGACTGTGTGGGGGAACCATTACCTTTACCTTTTTAATACAGAAGTAGCTTGCCATTACCTCTTTCCATAATGTTTTTTTTCCCCAACTTCCTAGGCTAATGTAAATCCAGGGATTTCCTGGTCATCTCCCATCTTTTGTTGTTGCTGTTGTTGTTTAAGTCAACCAAATCTGGCTAGATGTTGCCACTTTCTGCATACAATGAATATAATGAATAGGACACTTCCCCTCCAATAAAATTGCAAATGGCCCTGGACCACTGCAAAAACTCTTGCCCTGACAGCAACATTAGTTTCATAGTTTCAAGATGTGTTGGCCTTTTGACAGTCTGCAAAGCTGCCATAGAATGTCTTTGCTGTTTGTGCTGTAATAAAGCACCCCGTTTATTCAGAAGCCAATTGGATTGAGAGACAGATTGGTGGTAATAAAAACATAAAAAGAAGAGAAGAATGATGGTTCCCACTCAGATTCAGTGAAAAGGGAAAACAAGAGATCCGGAGCAAAACTCAAAATGTAGATGCCCACAATTATTTCAAATGAGGAAATATGGTGCCTCTTTCCATGCCCTTTGGCCAAGCCCCATCTGGCTCTGCTTTCCCCAGACTTCCCCAATTGAACTGACAGACAGCTTGTAATTCTCTAGGAATATTAATCAGATATATCCCAACCCTTCAACCTCATAGGCTATTCTGAGGCTATTCTGGCTTGGTAGTCTCTGAGGAGTTTAATTCTGTTGCCCCTGATGAACTGGACAGGTTTCTTGGGACTACTAGTTTGGCTAAGGCCTCCCAGGAGGTGATGTGTGGCTGGGTTCTGGTAGTGGTGAATTCATCCTTGAGAGAGGGGTTGGTTCCACCATCCCTTAAAGAGGCAATAGTTCACCCACTCCTCAAGAAGACATCGCTAGACCTAACTATGCTGGACAATTTTTGTCCAGTCTCCAGCCTTCCCTTTGTAGGGAAGGTTGTAGAGAAGATGGCCATGCGGCAGCTCCAGAGATCCCTGGAGGAAATGGATTATCTCGACCCTTTTCAGTTGGGATTCAGACCTCAGCATGGGATTGAAACTGCATTGAGTGTGCTTGTAGATTATCTCTGGCAGGAGCAGAATGGGGATGGTGTGTCCATCCTTGTTGTTCTTGACCTCTCAGTGGCCTCAATACCATTATTCAGGGTATCCTGTTGGATCAGGTTTGGGGGCTAGGAGTGAGCGTCATGGTGTGGACTGATTCTCTTCCTTCTTTGAGGGCCAATTCCAGTAGGTGTTGATGGGGGGAGAGATCTAACCCACAGCACCTGCTTTGCAGGGTTCCACGAGGCTCAGCACTCTCTCCACCTCTGCTTAACATCTACATGATTCCACTGGGTAATGTTATCCAACAGGATGGGGTGAAGTATCACCAATACACTAATGATACCCAACTTTACATCTCCACCACTAGCTGCCCAATGATGCTGTGGAGGGTCCATCTCAGTGTCTGAAGGCTTTGTTGTTTATTCGTTCAGTCGCTTCCAACTCTTCGTGACTTCATGGACCAGCCCACGCCAGAGCTTCCTGTTGGCCGTCACCACCCCCAGCTCCCCCATGGTTGAGTCTGTCACCTCCAGAATATCATCCATCCAT
The DNA here is from genome assembly GCA_023362775.1 of Charina bottae. Lineage (NCBI taxonomy): Eukaryota > Metazoa > Chordata > Lepidosauria > Squamata > Charinaidae > Charina > Charina bottae. Next base: position 164,361,473 of record JALMGJ010000002.1, read on the forward strand.
CTTGCCCTTGGTCGGCCCCTCTTCCTTTTGCCTTCCACTTTCCCTAGCATCAGCTTCTTCTCCAGGGTATCCTGTCTTCTCATTATGTGGCCAAAGTACTTCAGTTTTGCTTTTAATATCATTCCCTCAAGGGAGCAGTCTGGCTTTATTTCCTGGAGTATGGACTGGTTTGATCTTCTTGCAGTCCAAGGAACTCTCAGAATTTTCCTCCAACACCACAGTTCAAAAGCATCTATCTCCCTTCGCTCAGCCTTCCTTATGGTCCAGCTCTTGCAGCCATAGGTTACTACAGGGAATACCATTGCTTTAACTATGCGGACCTTTGTTGTCAGTGTGATGTCTCTGCTCTTAACTATTTTATCAAGATTTGCCATTGCTCTCCTCCCAAGAAGTAGACGTCTTCTGATTTCCTGGCTGCAGTCAGCATCTGCAGTAATCTTTGCGCCTAGAAATACAAAGTCTGTCACTGCCTCCACTTTTTCTCCCTCTATTTGCCAGTTATCAATCAAGCTGGTTGCCATAATCTTGGTTTTTTTGAGGTTTAACTGCAACCCAGCGTTTGCACTTTCTTCTTTCACCTTCGTCATAAGGCTCCTCAACTCCTCCTCACTTTCAGCCATCAAAGTGGTATCATCTGCATATCTGAGATTGTTAATGTTTCTTCCAGCGATTTTAACTCCAGCCTTGGATTCATCAAGCCCAGCACGTCGCATGATGTGTTCTGCATACAGGTTGAATAGGTAGGGTGAGAGTATACAACCCTGCCGTACTCCTTTCCCAATCTTAAACCAGTCCGTTGTTCCGTGCTCTGTTCTTACCATTGTTACTTGGTCGTTATACAGATTCCTCAGGAGGCAGACAAGATGACTTGGTATCCCCATACCACCAAGAACTTGCCACAATTTGTTATGATTCACACAGTCAAAGGCTTTAGAATAGTCAATAAAACAGAAATAGATGTTTTTCTGAAACTACCTGGCTTTCTCCATTATCCAGCGGATATTGGCAATTTGGTCTCTAGTTCCTCTGCCTTTTCTAAACCCAGCTTGTACATCTGGCAATTCTCGCTCCATGAATTGCTGGAGTCTACCTTGCAAGATCTTGAGCATTACCTTACTGGCATGTGAAATAAGTGCCACTGTTCGACAGTTTGAACATTCTTTAGTGCTTCCCTTTTTTGGTATGGGGATATAAGTTGATTTTTTCCAATCTGATGGCCATTCTTGTGTTTTCCAAATTTGCTGGCATATGGCATGCATCACCTTGACAGCATCATCTTGCAAGATTTTAAACAGTTCAGCTGGGATACCATCGTCTCCTGCTGCCTTGTTATTAGCAATGCTTCTTAAGGCCCATTCAACCTCACTCTTCAGGATGTCTGGCTCTAACTCACTGACCACACCGTCAAAGCTATCTCCAATATTATTATCCTTCCTATACAGATCTTCCATATATTCTTGCCACCTTTTCTTGATCTCTTCTGCTTCTGTTAGGTCCTTACCATCTTTGTTTTTGATCATACCCATTTTTGCCTGGAATTTACCTCCGATGTTTCTAATTTTCTGGAAGAGGTCTCTTGTCCTTCCTATTCTATTGTCTTCTTCCACTTCCGCACATTGCGTGTTTAAAAATAATTCCTTATCTCTTCTGGCTAACCTCTGGAATTTTGCATTTAATTGGGCATATCTCCCCCTATCACTGTTGCGTTTTGCTTTCCTTCTTTCTTGGGCTACTTCCAGTGTCTCAGCAGACAGCCATCTTGCCTTCTTGGTTTTCTTTTTCTTTGGGATGTTTTTTGTTGCCGCCTCCTGAACAATGTTGCGATCTTCTGTCCATAGTTCTTCTGGGACCCTATCTACTAAATCTAGTCCCTTAAATCTATTCTTCACCTCCACTGCATATTCCTTAGGAATATTAGTGAGCTCATATCTAACTGATCTGTGGGTCTTCCCTATTCTCTTTAGTCTGATTCTAAATTTTGCAATAAGAAGTTCGTGATCTGAACTACAGTCATCTCCAGGTCAATCTGATTTCGGTGTCAACCATCTGGTGAAGTCCATGTATAAAGTCGTCTTTTAGGTTGTTGGAAAAGAGTGTTTGTTATGCACAGTGAGTTGTCTTGGCAAAATTCTATCAGCCTATGTCCTGCTTCATTTTGTTCTCCCAGACCATGCTTGCCTGTAATTCCAGGTGTCGTCTGACTACCCACCTTAGCTTTCCAGTCTCCTGTAATGAAAATAACATCTCTTTTTGGTGTATTATCCAGTAGGTGCTGCAGATCCTCATAGAACTGATCTACTTCTGCTTCTTCAGCATCTGTGGTTGGGGCGTATATTTGGATCACTGTGATGTTAAATGGCTTACCCTGAATTCGAATTGAGATCATTCTATCGTTTTTTGGATTGTATCCAAGCACTGCTTTAGCCACTTTATTATTAATTATGAAGGCTACTCCATTTCTTCTGTGGTCCTCTTGTCCACAGTAGTAGATATGATGGTCATCTGATGTGAAGTGGCCCATTCCAGTCCATTTCAGTTCACTGACACCTAAAATGTCTATATTTAATCTTGACATCTCACCAATAACCACATCCAATTTGCCCTGGTTCATAGATCTTACATTCCAGGTTCCTATGGTGTGTTGATCATCGGATTCGTCGTTCACCACCAGCACCGTTGGCCGCTAGCTGTCCTTTCGGCTTTGAGCTAGCTGCGTCATCACGTCTGGGGCTAGTTGAACTTATCCTCTGTTCCTCCCCAGTAGCATTTTGACCATCTTCCGACCTGGGAGTCCCATCTTCCAATGGAGTCCCATCTTCCAATGGTATCTCTGGTTGTACTGATCCATTTAGTTTTCACAGCAAGAATACTGAAGTGGGTTGCCATTACCTTCCCCAGGGATCGTATTTAGTCTGAAGGCTATGGGGGGCTTAATGGGGAAGAACAGGCTTCAGCCTAGTAAGACTGAATGGATCAAGGTTTCAGGGCCTCCAGATTCCATGGCCTTTCCATTTTTGGTTCTGCATGGGGATGCACTACCCTAAAAAGAACCACTGCACAATTTGGGGTCCTCCTGGACTAATGGCTCCCGTTCAAGAAACAGGTGGCAGCCATGGCCAGAAAGGCTTTTGCACAGCTTTGTGTTATGTGCCAATTTTGCCCATTCCTGTGCCAACTTTGCCTGTTCCAGGCTCTGCTCACTGTCATTCACGCCTTAGTCACCCCCTGAATGGAGTATTGCAATGTTCTTTACAAGGGGCTGCCCTTGAAGAGCATCCAGAAGCTGCAGCTGGTTCAAAATGCACAGGCAATTATGTGCCCTCCTCAATCAATGCATATTACATCTTGCTCCATGAGCTGTGCTGGTTGCCAGTATGTTTCTGGGTTCAAATAAAAGTGCTGGTATTTATCTAAAAAGCCCTTCGTTGTATGGGGCCAGGTTATTTGAGGAACCACCTCGCCCCAATTGTATCTACCAATGCCATCACATCCAGTTGGCAAGGAATGCTATGGGTCCTGTCCATTAGAGAGTGTCATCTGATGGAACTCAGGAAGAGAGCCTTTTCTGTTGTGGTTCCTGCTCTTTGGAACACGATCCCCTTGGAGATCAGACTAACCAGAACCCAGCTGGCTTTTTGTAAGGTGTTGAAGACACAGGTCATGGGGGTCAACATTTTATTTATTCCTGTCCAGATCAAACTTTACTCTGCCAAAATATAGCCACCGCCACAGCTTTGTCATTAGGTTGCTGTAGGTTGTCAACAGTACAAGGCTCCGACTGTAATCGACACACCACCAGATGCTCCGGGTGATGGATTTCTCTGCATTCACATAATGTATTGTCGTCAGCCAACAACCCCCATTTGAATAAATTCGTCTTGAACCTTGGTACCTCCACCCTCATCCTATTCAATGTCCTCCAAATTGCATAAGGGAGAGTGTTTCCAGCAGCCATTTCTTCCTTTGGTAAAATACTCAAATCGGTGAGCTCATTCCTCCATTAACTTATTCGATTCTGTTCTTTGGACCCCTCTAGGGTATTAGTTCTTGCCATAAAGCTCTTTCTAGATTTATTGTAAGTCGACGAATTGGAGGAGCATATCTGCTCAGAGGGTGACGAGAGTCAGTCTCTTGTTTGGTTCTTTCGGCATCTGCTTCTACTTTCCTTCTAATCTTAGTTGGAGCAATGCCAACAAGGGGATATAGTTTATTAATGGGCGTAGGTTTGAGGCATCCCATCACTATGCGCATTGCCTCATTCACAGCGATATCTACTTGCTTCGCATGTGCCAATGTGTTCCATACTGGTGCCGCATATTCGGCAGTAGAGACATTCAAGGCCAGAGCTGATACTCATAACGTAGCTGGCTGGGCTCCCCATGCATAGTTTGTCAGTCGTCGGATGATGTTATTCCTAGCACATACTTTAGCCTTGGTATTCAGGCAATGTTGCTTAAAGGAAAGCATTCTGTCCAATATAACACCCAAATATTTAGGTGTTGGGCAGTGTTGTAATCTGTTCCCTCTCCACGTAATATCCAATTCAACCCCTGCATCTCGATTGCAAAGATGAAAGGCACATACTTGAGTTTTGCTTGGATTAGGTTTTAAGTAATTATTATAATACCGCTCCAGTTCTTCTAGAGCTTGTGATAATTTTTCAGCACACTCATCAAAACTTGGTTCTTGTACGGCCACCACTGTATCATCCGCATATATAAACATTCGCATATTGATCGGGTTGGGTTTTTTGTTAGTATATACTGTATATTGTATAAAATCGGAGACAGTACGCTGCCTTGTGGTAATCCATTCTTTTGCTTCCTCTATCTACTGTTCTTACCATTCAAAGTCACATAAAACCTTCTATTTTGAAGGAAACTCCCTATAACCCTGGTGAGCTTATGGTCTCCAGTAAAGTTGTCTATCTTACGCAGCAATTTTCTGGAATTGACTGTATCATATGCCGCAGTAAGGTCGATGAACGCCACTCCAGTAATTAGTTTTCTTTCATAACCATCCTCTATGTGTTGTGTAAGATTAAGTATTTGTCCACAACATGACCTTCCTGGTCTAAAACCAGCTTGCTCCTTCATGATCTTTACATCAAGAGTCTCTGCCACTCGATTAAGAATCATTTGCTCCAATGATTTGTAAAGATTGAAGCCCATTCAGCAGTCTGTTAGAACTACTGAAATGGAGCAGAGCTGCAAAACTTGTGTACAGAAAAAGAATATTGTTTAAAAACAGAGCCCATGAGCATATTAGAGAGATCCAGGTTAGTCTTACACCCTTAGCCCACCCAAGCATAAAGAAATGCATGCTTAGACATGGCAGATATGAAAAGTAAGTACAAAAGAGTCCTTACATTTATTCACTGCAGGTAGATAAATGATGTTCCATTTCTTCTTTGTTTCCTTAAACTTAATACCTCTTGCCCTGCTTGCTGCAAGAGATGAGTGTAGAAAGGGGGGAATATCTCCTAGGCCCATCCATGGCCTAGAATGGAGCAGCACACAGCCATGTGCTTGCTCCCGGTCCAAGGAGAGAGAGAGAGAGAGAGAGAGAGAGAAATGAGGCCTAGCACATGGCCTCTCTCCATGGAGAGGAGCAGCCATGTGCTGCTTCCTCCTCAATGGAAGAATCAGAGAGAGAAGAGGAAGTGGGAGTGGCCACAGACAGCTTCCTCAAAAGCATGGAGAACTTGCATCCTAGAGCAGCCATCCATATGCTGATGAAGGCATGCTGGATTTGCCAGAATCTCCAAAACCCCTTCTCAAATCATGCATGCATCATGCCTACACAAGATTTAACTCACTACGTAGGCCTTGGTAGACACCCCTCACAAGTGGTTTTGTAAGGATGTCTGTGATCATCCTCTCTGAGGGACAATACTCCATATTAGTCCTGTCTCCTGTGCCTCTCTAATTATGTGGTAGTGAACATCCATGTGTTTGGTCCACCCTCCCACCTTCTGTGACAGAGAGCGTCTTATACAACTTTGGTTGTCCTCAAAGACTCTTATTGGAGCAGGAACGGTGACTCCCAGATCCTCAAGTAAATACTTGAGCCATTGCACCTCTGAGCATGTCTCAGCTGCTGAGACATACTCTGCTTCAGTTGTTGAGTGTGCCAAAATAGCCTGCTTGTGACTAGCCCAGCTCACAGCCCCTCCCCCAAAGAAAAACACATTCCCACTAGTGGATTTGCGATCAGTTACATCCTCTGCCCAATATGCACTGGTGTACCCCACTAGTTCAGGAGAATCAGTTGCTGGCAGCTTAAGCTTCAGGTCTGCAGTCCCCTTCAGGTATCTTGCCACTCGCTTAATGCCTGTCTAGTCCCTTTGGGTGGGTGCGCTGGTCTTTCTGCAGAGGATCCCCACTGCAGTTGAAATATCTGGCCTCATTGTGGTTGACAGATATAACAGCTTTCCAATGGCCTCCCTGTAGCCATTGTTCTGAGGCAACAGTTCACTAGTGTCCTTGACTTTGTGAAAGTCCGCTTCCATTGGAGTTGGGACCGTATTTGCATTTTCCAGTCCCAGGCTCTCCAATAACTCTAGAATCTTTTGCCTCTGACTGAGGAGAAAACTTCCATCCTCTTCTCTGTCAATTTGTATCCCCAAGTAGTAAGTTGCCTTCCCAAGGCATTTCACCTCTACTTCAGTGTTCAAATTGGATACAGTTTCATCAATGTCCCTTTGATCCTCATAACAGAGAATCAAATCATCCACAAATGTCAGGATGAACACGTTTCTGCCATTCTTGTGTCGTGTGTAAAGGCAGGGATCAGATTTGCCCTGAGTGAAACCTTGCTCTATTAGCATCTGGTTTAGTTTCACATTCCAGACCCTTGCTGCTTGTTTAAGCCCATAGATCCCCTTCTGAAGCCTACACACTAAATGCCAGTTCTTCGGATCAGTGAAGCCTTCAGGTTGTTGCATATACAACTCCTCCTGAATTTCTCCATGCAAGAATGCTGTTTTAAGGTCTATATGTTCCACTTGCATGTTTCTGCTTGCAGCTAGACTTAGAAGAAGTCAAATGGTTGTGTGGGTCACAACTGGTGCAAAAGTCTCGTCATAATCTTCCCCATACTTTTGTGAATAGCCCTCGGCTACCAGTATAGGTTTATATCTTTGGACCATTCCTTTCTCATTCTGTTTGGCCTTAAAGACCCATTTGCAACCAATGGCCTTTTTGCCAACAGGTAACTTTGTGAGTGTCCAAGTGTTGTTGTGTTGCAGAGCCTCAAACTCTTCTTGAGCTGCTCTCCTCCACTTACTTGCTTCAGCTGGTGGCAGCTGTTGCACTTCCTTCCATGATGCAGGCTCTTTTAGCAATGCCACTCCTGCGAGGTATGACAGTTGATTGGCTGGAACTCCCTTGCTGGGTTGCGATGAGCGCCTCAGGTCCGGAACAGGACTCAGGTCTGGATGATGATGCATCTCTGCCCCTTCTGTCCCTCCTGGTTCCTCATCGTTTGACTCAGGCAGAGTCTCTGGCTCAATGTCCTCTCTCTGGGCTTGCTTTCTCGCTGGAACTGGAAACACTGGGTGAGGTACCTCGAACAAATCTTCTTCACCTCCCCCTTCTGCAGTGCTATTGGCTAGAGGATTTCGATTTGCCTCTGTCTCATGAAAATGCCTCACTCTGTAAGTCTGGATTGAGCTGGTCTTGGGACCTGAAACTCTTTCTCCCTTGCTTCCCAGTGGGCACCCCAATAAGATTCCTTCCTTTGTTTGGGAAGCAAATTTGAATCTTTTCACTGTTGGAACGTGGGTGTGAGTAGCTGTCATTGCTAGATGTCTGCTGCCCCCAACAGATGCTTGGATTGGCCCACACAGCTTGGTGTGAATTGACTCCAGGGGCTGTGCCTTACGACAGCCTTACCACAGTCCTTGGCTTCCAAATTGCTTTCCAATCCATTTTTCTTCATTTGAAGAGTTGCACTTGAATTTCTTTGTCCCAGTCATCTGTGCCAGAGGATGGCGCTGTCATCCTCCTTTTCTCAGTGACTGGCCATGCATGCCAGGTCTGGCCTCTCACAATTGAGGAAGATTAAACCTTGATCTAGGTATCCTGTTAGAAAGACACCCTCTTGGTTCATTATCTCACATTTATTACCTTTGAAATGAATGGTGTGGCCTTTCTTCATGAGTGCAGATGTGCTTATCAAATTCAGGCTCAATGCTGGAACATACAAAACATTAGTAGCAATAGTACTTCTGGGTGGTGCCATTTCCACACCTCAGGAGAGCGCGCCCCTCTCCTTGCACAGGGATTGCTTTTCTATCTGCTAAGCTGATCTCTTCCATTGAACTTGGGTTCAATTCGATGAAGAGAGAAACATCATTGAACATGTGTGTGTTACAGCCACTGTCTAATATGAAAGATGAGCTATTTTTATTTATGGCTGAAAATGCAAGAAGACTCACATCTGGAGCTTTCTCTTTGTTGCCTTTCTGATCACCCTACCTGGCCCAACAGTTTTTCTTTAAGTGACCATTCTTGCCACAAAAATGGCACTTGATGGGCCTCTTTGTTATTGAAAGGCTCCTCTGCTGCAGATCACCACCTTTGCCCCGAGGCATCTTAGAAAAATAGACTGCCTCGTTGTTGGTCTGTTTGCAATTTCTATAGGAGGCCTGCTGGCTATACTCAGACTTTAATTCTTGAATTAAATCTGAAAGAAGTTGTCTTGATCCTCTGTAACTAGCAGCAAAGCTAGAAAAATTTTCAGGCAAAGAGCCTAATAAAAATCCAACTTGGATCCTGTTATCCAAAATCACATCATTGCAAGCAAGCTTGTGCAGCAATGATTGAAAATTAGAAATATGCTAATCTATGTTTCCATTTTGCTGGAATTTTAAATTGGATAACTTCCTCACCAAATTAATAACTTGGGAGTCACCTCCCTCTCCATAGAGTTTAGACAATTCCTCCATTATCCCTCTTTCAGTATCTCTGTGCTGGATTTGAACCAGCATTTGTGCACTTAGGGTATTCATGATCAAGCCTTGGAGCTTAAGATCATTGGCCATCCAGCTTGCATATTCTGCTGAGTCTGGACTAGGAGGATTTTCATTCAAAATGCTGTGCAGATTAAAAATCCTTGCCTGCCTTCCCACCCATATCTTCCAGGGATAAAACTCTCTGGGTTTTAGTTTAAAAATCACCTGACTGTGAGGCAGGAGCACACTGTCCATCTTGTCTAAGCAAAAATGATTTAAAAATCACTTCAAAAAGAAAAAAAATATTTCCTTTTATGCTTAAGGCTATTTCCTGGTGTAAGATACTTCTTCAGTAGCTAGACTGATTTATTCTCTCACAAAAACAACAACGCTCATGCAAAACCAGCAAAAAAGAAAAATTCTGCTCAAAACCAAAACAATGCAAAAGGAAAAATTCCTTCTGTTTAAAATACAAAATCTATTTCTGCAAAATCCTTCCTCAAAAGCATGGAGAGTTTGCATCCTAGAGCAGCCATCCATATGCTGATGAGGCATGGTGGATTTGCCAGAATCTCCAACAAAGATGACAGAGGAGTGACACTGGTCGATAGTTCTTTGGATCAGTTGGTTCCTTTCCGGGCTTCAACAAGACTACCACTTTAGCCTGTCTCCAAAGCCTCGGAATCCTAAGTTCAGTAATACAGGTGTTCATCATTTGCCGGAGCCACTCCAAAGTATTAGGTCCAAACTGTTTTATCTGTTCTGCCCTTAAATCATCAATGCCCGCAGCTCTGTTTTGCTTCAGGCTTTTTATGGCTCCTTCTAATTCGAGTATTGTAAAAGGGGCATTGAGGAATCCATCCTCTTGCTCTTCCACACTGATGGTCCTCGTTCTTTTTTCCCTTGAATTTTCCCATTTTTCAGGAATTGACTAGCTATTTGGTCTGCTTTTACATTACTTTGATTTTGTTGGGGTTTGTTTAAATCCCCACTTAGGTTTTTAAGCAGTTTCCACGCACATCTGCTATTCTGTTTCATATCAAGGTTCTCTACTAACGTACACCATTGTAATCTCCTATCTTCAGCAATTGCTTCCATCAGTTGTTCCCCAGCCTCAATTGTATCCTCCCTAAAAGGATCTTGATCAAATAAGGACTAGTATCTATCTAACAGAGGTTTGGTCTCCTTAGTCAACCCCGGGATATAGTGGGTACGGCATCCTCTTGGGATATTTTTCCTTGAGATTTTTTTTCACAAGATCAACATGTATGGCAGAGTCTATAAGTTGGTTATGTTGATGTTCGATTTTGCTATTTGTTTATAGTTTTATCCCAGCTGCCAGTTATGTATTTATTTTTATGATGTTGTTAGGCTGTATTTTTTAATTCTTGTTAGCTGCCCAGAGTCACAACAATGAGATGAGCAGCCTTTCAAATAAATAAACATTATACTCCATACCATTCTGTCATTTTTAAGAATCTTCCTCATGTGATCACAATCAATCAGGGATCACATAACTAATTGTGAAAACATCCCTAAACTATTAGCCAATTATCTAAATGGAATAAGGATAATCTCCTCTACTCGTGGGAAGTTCTAGTTAATCATGCCTCTCTAAGCATGACAGCCAATTAAGTCTAATAAATAAGTATTAGACCAGGATCAGGGAGATCCAGGTTCACATTCACACAGCCATGGAAGCTCATTGGATGATTTTGGGCCAGTCACTATCATGCAGGATTATTATGGGGACAGAATTGGAGGAGGGAATCATATATATCCTGCCATGAGCTACTTGAGGATAGACAGGCGATAAACCTAACGAAAACTCTAAATACATGTCACTTTTTCATACTGAACTTTGATTTTAAAAAATGCTTGAAAGGGGAACCTATTCTTTCACTGCTGATTTGCAGGAGGGACCTCACACCTTCAAATAGCAACTATTCCTCTTCATTTAGAAACTCTTACAATGAAGAATTCACTTGAGAGTTTTAAGTGTGCATGATTTGGTCACTTCAGAAGATATAACATTAGTCATGACATAGATGTCTTCCTTTACTCAGCCTTTAGTTCAACTATGCTAAGGTTATGCTTTGTAATCTGGAAGCTGATGCCTTTCCAGACTTAAAATCTTTAATTAAAGTAAGAACAAGAATGATGGCCTGGAGCCCCCTGAAAATCTGAACCAAATTACATGTAGAACCTTCAATAGTTCTAGCTGGCATATATAAGAGCCAGTTTGGTGTAGTGGTTGAAGCACCAGGCTAGAGACTGGGAGACCATGAGTTCTAGTCCTGTCTTAGGCACAAAGCCAGCTGGGTGACTTTGGTCCAGTCCCTCTCTCTCAGCCCTAGGAAGGAGGCAAAGGCAAACCACTTCTGAAAAACCTTGCCAATAAAACTGCAGGGATTTGTCCAGGAAGTCTCTGAGAATTAGTCACGACTGAACAATTTTTTTAAAAAAAGTTGGCAGATACTTGCAGAGCATCAGGTTCCAAAAAGCAGGTTTTCTTGCTTAATAATGTCTTTTTGGTGATACATAACCAAGAACATCATGTTGACATAGATGACAGCGGTCACTGTTGTTGTATATAAATTTGCAGCTACAATCAATTCCAAGAAAGCTAAGATTCTGCTCTATCCTTCTTCTCATAATGAATTTGAATGATACCCTCCATCACAGATTTATTGAAAGCCTTTAGTCAAAACAGAATTCAGTCATTATGTGGAAATGATAGGATTGCACCAAATTAAAGTGGACGTGCAGGGAGAGCCAATTAATTCAGCTTGCCATTCCATTAAGCACAAGGCAATGAACCAAAATAAAGCAAATGCCATTAAAAAGCAGATTGGGAAAGGACTAAATGAAGCCCTATCATAAAATATAAATGCTAAAAAATAAGACTGTACAAAGCTTCAGAGAGGTGCTTTCCTTTGCCAACACTTCAAGTAAAGCATCCCCTTGAATTGTTTTGCAAAGCAACATACCTCAACCAACCTCAAAAGAGCTGCATTGCCAAACTGCATCATCACATTCTTCTGGGACCTCCTCTAGACCTTCCATGTGCTGCGCATGCATAGAAACCTCTTTTAGAGCTTCTAAGAGATATTGGAAGTACTGGAGAAAGTTCCCAAAGTGATACAAAGTCACCTCAATGTGCCAAATTGTATCATCCCTGCCATTTAATGAGGCAAACGGTATGGTCTTCCAGTCCTTCCAGGACTCTTTTTCCATAGTCTTTCAAATACCAGATGAAACAAGTTTGGCAATTAGTTGGCTAGATTTTTCGCCTATCTTTCCTCCAGGACTTCAAGACAGCTTACATGAGGGTCTCTCTTCATTTTATCTCCACAACAATCCTGTGAAGTACATTGGGCTGAGAGAGAGTAACTGGGCCAAAGTCACCCGGTAAGCTTCTTTGGGTGAAGGAGGACTTGGAACTAGATCTCTTGGTTCTAGATCAACATCTTCACCATTATACCACATTGTCCTCTTGGTCTGATATGAAAGATCTAGAACTTTTAGGATACTGTTTTATAGCCCTGGTACAAGTTTTTGGAAGTTAATGGTCAAACATGATATGTTGCCATGCTCTGCACAGTCAGCAGAATGGTATAACCTGTATAACAGCAGACACCCCAAGCACATCAGCTTTGGCCAGATGTTAGAAAGACAGCAGAACAAGAGGTTTATTGAGTATTTGGATTGCTAGATCAGACATTTTGCAGGGTTACTGTAGAAGGTTCTGTTGATCCCATACCTTTAAAGTATCAGTCTAATCCAGGGCTTTCCAAACCTTTGCTGTTGGTGACACACCAATGGCAGGCACACAAAACCCCAGAAGCACCAGTGTCGGCACTTCTGGGTTGCCACCGCCGCACTTTCGGGTTTTTGCGTGTTGTGGCAGTGGTGGCAGCGGCGGTGTTCTAGTATGTCACGCGACAACCCAGAAGCGCTGATGGCCCACCTTCGCCACCGCCGCTGCTGCGTGCACTGCCACATGCAGCGGCGGTGCGCCATCAGCGCTTCCGGGTTGTCACGCAACAAACTTGGGGCCCCCAGGCAACACAGTACTGTGTCGCAACACACTGTTTGGAAAGCCCTGGTCTAATCTAAGTAAACAACCCTTAGCCTGATCCAAGGACACTGCTTTAATTAAAGCAGGTAAGTCAGCAGTCGAATGTATTTAGTGCTTTTATCCATTATTTCATCTAAGAAACTTAGATGAATAACCCCTTTATCCCATTTGATCCTCAGTGAAAACCAAGTGAGGTGGCTTAGATAGTCCAAGATCATCCAGTGATCTGAATCTATTTTTTTCTCTCCAACAATCCTCCCACTCACTGTGATGGAGCAGACTATCCTTCTGCCACATATGGGGTAGAGTTAGGGTATCTGGTCCCAGATGTATTTTAAGGTTAGGCTAAGTTATTACATTCTGATTACTTTAAAAAGGTAAAGACACACTCGAGCTCTGTTAATTGCATCCATGGAGTTTTCTTGGCAACAATGCCGAAGTGGTTTACCATTGCCTTCTTTCAGGATGTTTAACTAATACATAATTAGGATCTGCTTGTTGCCAGTTGTATAATAATTATCTCTCCAATCTATTATACAAGTCCCATCAGGCATATTAAAAATGGGATTTGCTACATTGGATGTGGCGATGACCAATCGACCGATTAGTTGGGTGGCACATTTTCAACAAAGCTGCTTATATCTTAAGCGTTATTAAATGAGTACATCAAGCTGACAAGAAGTTGATTATCATGAAACCTGGGCTGCTTCCTCCCCTCCACCCCCATATAGTTACTGTAGCAATCATTATTCATCAAAGGTAAATGAGGTTACCAGGAAAGGCACTCAGGTTTTCAAGGAACATGCATCAAATCATGGGCCAGTTCAGCATTTCTAGCCTTTTCTCTTATCTCCATAGAGATTGAAATGTGATTCTAGTTCGAAACTTAGAAGCTGCCCATCTACAGGTTTTAAAAGCTGATCTACAAAGATTACAGAAAAACTGAAGTGAAGTGTTCACTAAAATGTCCAATTTTCTCCAATTCCCAGTCCTACATACAGTATACTAAATAACTGCAACTCTGTTTTCTAAATATAAATTCTTAGGTAGCCAAAAGGTGCTATTCATACACAACAGGAAGGCATCAATAGGCTTAAGAGAACCCCAAGATTTGCAAAAAGTAAAAAAATAAAAAATAAAAGTAGAAATAACAACTCAATGAGGACTAAACATGTCAGAAGGCATGGATATTTAGTCAAGGTTAGGGGGAGGCAGAAAAACAGGGATGGGGGAAATTGTGGAAAAGGGCATTGCTGTTAACTAGACCCCTAAAAACACATGTATGACTGAATTTTGCTGAAGAACCCACTTGTTGATTTAAAATGCAAACATCTGAATTTTGCAATTGAAATGTGCAGTTCTTTTTCTGTCAAAAAAAGCATGATATATTTATACCTACTTGTGACCATCCAATTGTTTCTCACTGAGCACTTGTCCAGCAGTACTCTGTTCCCTGAAAACTATGGAATTCACATAAATCCCAATTAATTTGTTCAATTGACTTTAATTTATTTAGTATCTTACTCATAACTAATTTTAGCTGAAATGTCTCATTTGGTGTATCTGTTTTGTTAAATTTTCCTATAAATCTCTCTCAAAATGTTAATATATAGTTTTCCAAAAGAAGATCCCCCTCCTTTCTTGCCTCTACTTTTATTTCAGATACAGTTTCATTATAACTTAGTTATCAATGCAATTCTACCCCACCTTGCTATTCCATTTATTGAAGTTATGTGAAATCCTTGGAAATCCTACACATGCTTTGCCAGCTTCCCTGCCCAATTATTTCTGTTTTTATTTTAAGCATAATTAAATAGCAACTTAGATGTTAGCTTGGCTGTGGATTTCTCTTTGTAGGAATGAAGGTCAGATTATAGGCAATTAATGAGCATTCATCTTCTTGCAAAGATTGCTCATGAAAGAGAATATGCTCTACATGTGTAAGGTTGCACATTCAATCCCTCAGCCCAAAGTAGCGAAGACAAAACATCTGCCTCAAACCCAGAGAAAACCTTGCCAGGCTTTGCTAAAAATACAATAATAGATGGACCAATGATTTGGCTTAGCAGAAGACAGTTCCCTATGTTCTCATGTCTAAAGGGAGGACTTGATCACAGAATCACTTGTGATCCCCAAGCCAAACATGGACATAGTGCCTGTCAGCCCCACTAGGAAGACCAGACCCGAAAAACAGCTCCACAGGAAGACCAGAATTACACTTTATTGAGATTGACCATAATAACAGAATCTTGCAATTCTGATTGTGCTGTACTTCCCCTCCTTCTTATATTCCAGTGAATTAGGGAGGCATTTTCCTGAGTCACTTCTGAATATTATCTTGTTCCCCAGAATTTAAAAATGCTTCACACACACACACCCTTACCTACAGTAGGTAATGGTTCTTGCATATTTCTGTCAAGATCACCTCCCTTACTCTCTTCAGTAGCCCACCAGACTATAGTCATAGTTCTGCAACTATTGCTGCTAGAAAATGCAAAAAGAAGAGCAAGAGACATTGCCTTTTTAAGCAATTCTATGTGCTGTAATATTTGAGAAGGGACTTGTCTTCAAAATAAAACCCTGCTTAGGTCAAGGGTGAATTATATAATGTACTAAATGTGGTATAACAAAGAATAATATTTATACTTCCTATTATATTTCTTTTAGATTTTATACCTGAGTCTCACTGAATTGATATGGGTTGTATGGTTATTTTTTCAGGGTAAAGGGATGGCCAAACTCTACCCCAAGCCCAAAGAGATGGCTGATCTCATATCTTCTCAATCCTGGATCGATGAAGCGTTGAATACCCAAAATGAAACAAAGGACAAAGACAGCCGGCAAGCCACCTATGAGATACTTTCTGGCATTAATGATGAGAATGACAGTGTTGAGGAAGAAGATGAAGAAGATAATGGGAAGCCCAAGAGAAGGGGGCCAAAGAAGAAGAAAATGACCAAAGCAAGGCTGGAGCGATTCAGGGCCCGCCGAGTGAAAGCTAATGCTCGGGAACGAACACGGATGCATGGACTTAATGATGCTCTGGATAACCTGAGGCGGGTGATGCCCTGCTATTCTAAAACACAGAAGCTGTCCAAAATTGAGACACTGAGGCTAGCCAGGAACTACATTTGGGCTTTGTCAGAGGTTCTGGAAAGTGGGCAGACTCTAGAAGGGAAAGGTTTTGTGGAGATGCTGTGCAAAGGTTTGTCCCAACCAACCAGCAATCTGGTTGCTGGTTGTCTCCAGCTAGGACCACAATCCCTGTTCCTGGAGAAGCATGAGGAGAAAGTCTCTGTTTCTGACTCAGCTGTGTCCAGTCATGGTTTTTCTTACCAGTCTCCAGGATTGCCCAGTCCACCATATGGAAGCATGGAGACACACCTTGTACATTTAAAGCCTCCCTCTTTCAAAACCCTGGTGGATACTTCCTTTGGCAATCACCACCAAGACTGTACATCTCCAGCATATGAGGGTCCCTTGACACCTCCTCTGAGTATCAGTGGGAATTTTTCCCTAAAGCAAGATGGGTCTCCAGACCTAGAAAAATCATACAGCTTTATGGCCCATTATCCGTCTGTTAGCCTGGGTAGTGTTCATGGGCACACCTCCCATTTCTCAACCACAATGCCCAAGTATGACCTCCCATTAGATGTGACCTATGATTCTTATTCTCACCATGTGCTTGGAGCACAGCTCAGTGCAATATTTGGTGAATAAGCCAAGATAACAGGCAAATTGTTTTTTCTTAAAAAAAGGCTTTGTAGAGATACTGACATATTGGTAGCATTAATACAAGAAAAGAAGGAATTTTACTTATTCCAACTATGAAGGATTATATTCCTGTCTGATTTCATGGAAAGCCCTTTGGGAAGAATAAGAAGCAAAGTATGTCCCCATTCCTGTGAACTTAAACTTATTTTAATAGCTCTAATTTATGGGCTTTTAAGTCTATCATCTCAATGATTACTTCTTGCTTTGCTACTTCATTTGAAGGCAGGCATAACATTCTTAGAATACTGGGAACTTTGGAATCAAATTGAACACACACATAAGTGTCCCTGCAGTTCTGCAGCAAACAAGGGCAGAAGATCATGCTGATTGGCTACTGCCTGTTCTGTCACCAAATCATCTCCCAGCCCAATTAAAGCCATTCCTTTAAAACCTTTAAAATAAATAAGAGGAAAGATTAATGCAGAAATATATTTTAATGCATGTCGTGTTTTAAAATAAATAATGGAATGTTCACCTGATGGATGGAGGGAAGAACAAAAACTAACAACTCACATGAGGCAAGACTTTATTTGTCCATAGGTTAATAGCTAATTCACCCCAAATCAATATGCACCTTTAAATACAGTTATCCTTCAGTTCTGCAATCAAAAATATGTACAGGCTTGCAAGTTATTAAAGAATAACATACAAAATGCATTGTATACATCTAATTGCTTGCCAAAAATGCATATATTAGGCAAAAACAAGGTCTCCAGAAATGTGCTGATCAAGAAAAATACCATTTTTTCCTGCTGAGTTAAAACACACACACAGACACACAAATTGTGTAGGAATAGAAAATAGAAAAAAGGAGAGCATGTGAAACTTTTGTGTGGGAGAAATGCAGAAAAAGTCTTTCTTGCATAGGTGAGAAAGAAAGGCCCCTAAGCGTAGAGACATCTTCAAATGGGCTACATATCTTAATCGCCTGATTGGTTCATAACAGGAGAAGAAATCCCTTAGATGGTCAGGTACTGTAGACTTTACACGTTAACATTAATGTGCCTGCTAAGCAACTATCAATCAGTCGCATGTATATCTTACACCCAATGGAAGATTGGCTGATACAAGCTGCATCAGTTGCAGCTTTTGGACCCTTCTCAAAAGTAGCCTCACATGAAGCATGTCACACTTGTCAAGATAAGCTGTAACCAAGGCATGGGTAACACCAAACACAACCAGCTTAGGAAGGGTTACAACTGGTGTGCCAGCATAAATGTGCAACCGCAGTTCACAGCACAGCCAATGACAGCTGAAACACTGTCAAGAAATGCTCCCTGACTGCAAAGCTACTCATTCAGGAAGAATACAACCCCATCCAAAGCAGGTTGCATCTCAGTCCTCAAATCTCCTGTCCTATTTGCCAGCAGTACTTCTGTCTTTGATCTGGATTTAATTTCAGCTCCAGCCCATTACTGAATTACAGCAATGTTCTAGGTTACCAGTTACTTCCTTAGAGCTGAATGGTAAAGAGCAAGAGAGCTCAATGTCATCAGCTAAAAGTAATATGAGTGTCCCCCCCCCAACTTCAGAATTCTGAATGATCTTCCCCAATGGTTCCATGTAGATACTGAACAGCACAGGGACAAGATGGTACACTATGAGATACTATTGGTTTCTGTCCTGTCTTTCCTCCTTTTAGGAATGTTATCCTAGCATATTATTCAAAGATCACGTACCTGTACAGCCCTCTGCTTCCTCACCCCTGTATGCACTCTTGATTTAGATTCAGCAGCTACATATCTCTACATTTGGGGAGGCATCCTCACCCCATGGAACCATGAACTTCTGAATTCAATCTCCTGAATATGAAGAATCAAGCCATGATGAAAATGGGAGGCTTTGTGATTTCTTCCCAAAGGGCTTTGGTGAAAACTGAGAAGTGTTCAAAACATCCAAATCTGAGCACAGCAAAAGAATTGATGGGACATTTACTCTTTATGGCAGTACATTAATTACCTTCTCTTATATGGAAACAATTTTAGATGTAAGAGATTGGCAGCTAGGAATCTCATTAGGACGATGTCTATTTTCAGTTGTACAGTAACTTCACACACTGAAAGTAAGAAATAACTGAGACACTTCCAAAAGAAATGCTATGGTAATTGTGCTCCAGTTCCATTAATGGAAAGGGTGTATGTATGAGTGTGCATGTAATAATGTATCCTTGTTAGCACTCAGGACTTCAGAATAATAGCAATAATTGAACTGCTGATGTTCTCCAAACCAGCTGTATCACCTTACAAGATCTAAATAGATCCTCCCTAAATAGAACTAAAACTGCTCCAGTCTTTTAAAACAAGCAAGATATGTGTCCATTCCCCCCCCCCCCCCGCCTTTTAATCTTTTCTGGCTACACTCCAGAGAATGGTTGGCTTGCAGCATTTCTCATCCTGCCCATAAAATGTACATACTTGAAAGAGGGCAATTATAGGGATGCTCATCTTAAACTGACGGAGTCCATTGTGTAGAAAGAGAAGATCTGTCTATCACTGACTGCCATTCTAGAGATGTTTATGTACCACAAATCATAATCATCTGAAACATGGCTGTGGTAACTCAATATATTTTCAGGCATGTCTTCTCTATAGTTATATACAGGGCATAATGTATGCATATGTGTACATATTCCTGCCTGGAGTGTGAGAGATCCCATTTCCAGAACCCCATCTAGTTGATAGGGTTAGTTATCTGAATTACCTCCTGTTTTTCAATTATCCTGTTGCCAGCTTTCCCATATCCATGTCCCAATTAAAATTGCCATTACCCTCAGTCCAGAAGTTTAAAAATATCATTTGATACTATTAATCCAGTGAATTCCATATGTTATCAGTAACTATGGATTCCACCTTAATTTTAATTGAAATTGAGTGGCAACCAGATGACAGTTTCTGTGAAGCCAAATAGCAAGTGGAATCCCTTTTTTAGAAATTAGAACATGGAGCAATACTTCTTGCTATGGGAGCAAGTGGGGAAACTCAAAAAATAGAGCTGAGTCAAAAGTTCTCAGAAGACTTTATTTCATTGTGTTCTGGAAAATTTCTAAGGTTTTTCTTAATAACTCCACCAAAAGAAGATAACTATAATATTTTCTTCAAATATCCTTGACAATGTGGGAGTGTCAGTCATCATGTTTCTCCCATATCTTGGAAGATCTTAGCCAACACATTGAGGAAGATGCAAAATGAGGCCAGATGCCTAACTCATCTCCAGTGCTCTTGAAGAATTGCCATTGCACTTGGAGCAATTCAGTAAAATTCTGCCCCCATTTTGGTTGACAAATACTGTAGTGTAATTTGTGTGCAGCTCTCCCACAAAGGGTTACTCCAGAGAATAAATAGGGAACTGCACAATCAAAGCAATCTGTCTTGATCCATATTGTTCCTCAATGTTATTAACATTACCTAGATCTTCTCCCATCCCCATTACTAGCTCATTCATTAAGCAATAAGAATACTGGTCGTTATTGCTTTTGGTTCTTTTCCATCTCTGTGTTGCCAAAGTTATCTATGAATAATGTCTTGTGCTAACTACCTTAGAACTCCAAGTTGCTCCTGGATCTAAAATTATTTATTTATTTATTATTTAAATTTATATCACTGCCCATCTCCCCCAACGGAGAACTCCAAATGCAGTTGGAATTTCATCTCCAGCGTTATATGGAAAATATTGTTCTGCTTTCCTTTTCTTCTGAAACACTCAAGAAATTATCTTCTAGCTTTGAAGTGGACGTGTCACCCTTCATATAATGCTGAAGTACAATTCTCCAAAGCCTTGGTCAGTGTCCATGCTGACTAAAGATGCTGGAAGTTGAATAATGTCTGGAAGATCACAGGTTCCTCATCCATATAAATATTTCAGAGGAGGTTCCAAATTACCTTCATCTGCTGCAGCAGTTCCTCATCAGGAAGATTGTCAAAGATTATGGAAAGGAAAAAAACCTTCACATACTGATTTCATGCATCCTAGCTTGGATAACTTTCAAGCTGGGATTGATAAAGACAGCCCCAAATGGGCTGGATGGGGTGGAAATGGGAGGGAATTATCAGGTTCTCCATAACTGTATTTTAGGATGCTGCCAGCCAAGATAAGCCATGGCTTCACCCCCATTATTTATCCAGATTTTAAGTTATGTCTTTTTCATTTCACATAAAATGTGAATGGGGATTTTCATTCATGGGACTTCAAAGTCTTTAGTTGGAAGTTTTAGCATTGTGCAGATAACTGTATATGTAAAGGTGGATTTCTCTTGTGTGTTCTTTGTTTGTGTGCCTTTGCTCCATAATTATTTATTAGCACATATTTATTTAAATTATTCCTTGCCCTTCCTCTTTTTGGGAGGAGCAGCTCCAGCCCATAGTTTCATCAAGAAAGCTAAGTGTGTCCCTGTGTAGAGATAGCTCTTTTTGTGACATTTAGGAAATGTCCCTACTGGCTGCTGCAATGGCACAAGTCAGTACAAGCAAGGAACATTTCTAAGGCTATGCAATTATAAGAAGCAATCCTATACTTACTCTTTGGTCAGCCTTGAGAAGTGGGGTATATACCACACTGCCGCAGAAAGAGAAATTGGTTGGCTGAATAATGTTTACATCACCACATGTCTCTGGTACGCAGGTGGAAAGCTATTCTGGTCCAAACGTTCTCCTGGAAGTGTGGCATTCACAATTACAGGAAGAAATGGGGAATGTTGGAGTTTGGTAGGAATAGGTGCTCCAAAGCTGTGTGGTCTCTTGACATGTTCTCAGAACCAGTTGACTCTATACCCAAAGGAAGTGATGTGGAAAGTACTGCAGAGAACTAGCAGGGCCATGGATGGTTGGAGAAGAAGTAGATTTCTCTCTGCTCTCCTGCCAGGGACATACAGGGTTACTCTGCCTATTTTGTTTTTGGTTTTTTTTAAAATCCCAAATGATATTTTCTATTCTGTGGTAGCCTAAATTTGTAGGCAACCATTGACACAATCCTCAGGCCAGCTCTCTGTCCCACACAAAGATGCTTCCTTGCCCACTTGTCTAAGATCACATGGTCTCAGCCCATAGTTGTGTTAGCTTCTCTCTAGACAGCTAGGATAAAGAAGAGACCAAACATTGTAGAGGGATGATAAAAAGAATTTCAGGAATCCATTATTCAAAAAGGAATCTTCCAGAATAAGGAGGATGGTCAGAGATGGTTGGGTGTAATCCATGGTACATTTGTGTTTTTTGTACTAAATATATATGCATATATATTTTATCCTTTTATATTAAAAAATGGCTCTTTAGCCCAAATAAAAGCAGTGAATCTTGTTTGAACTAAAAGCCTCATTTTATTAATGAATATCTAGATCTAGATATGCCATTGGGAGGGAAGGGAGGGAGGCATTCAGACATTTATTTTTCCTCTCCCTCAGTGTAAGGAACTCTCAGCCCAACAAAGTAGACCAGACTAAGAAACCAATGCCATATACGTAGGTCAGGACCACTTTAATTGTAACAGCTATAGTAACAAAATTGTGCAATTCTGGATGTACTTCTTCCTCCCATTTTCTTCATGTGAACTAGGAAGGGGCTTGTCTGAGATGTTTTCTCAAGATAGTTTCTTGGCCCAGGCTCGTGATGGGATATATGCTGGCTTAAAGGGGAAAAACCCGAGGCTTGAGAATAAACAGACAAGAATGCAGCTTGTTAGGGCTAACAGTGTTTACTGTTTAGCATAGGGCAATAATGCAGATACAGTACATTATCGCAACAATGAAAAAGATGAATATACAGGATACAGCATTGTAAAAGGAAAAACAAAACTAGAACTTATAAGCAGAGTTCCATGTATTGATCCCAGGGCCAGAGCTCCTGCCATGGCCTATACCCAAAGCCAGGCATAGCTCACTCTGCCCAGTCCACGGGAAGTGAACACGAGAAGAACTACATAGCTAAAAGACACTAGAAATCAAGAAGACATAGAACACCATTTTGCATGGTTGTATATTCAGTTCTTCTAGCTTTCTGATTGGCTGGATGTTAGCTGTTACACACACTAGGCCTCGAAGCACACAGCATTGGTTGGCAGTGCTGCATCTACGCACTGAGTTCCCCCCTCCTTGCTCAGGGGGGGCTTGGACAAGGCTTCCCACAGAAGGATATCAAGAGGCTTCGCCTTCATGGGAAGATCCATTGCTAGCCATAACAATGGTACCTTCTAGCTTCATATCTAATGAAGATGTAAACAAAGCCAAGGCTTCTCTGTTATCCAGCCACCTGGCATTCACGTCACCATGAGAATGCTTTTGCTTTGTACGGGAATAATTCGCCAGGGCAACACAAGAACTCTAACACCCCTCCCGAATTATTTTTGTACAATGGGAGTAACAAACATTTTACAGAAACAAGAAAAACAAAGGTTAATACATGTAATAATCACACTATTCAAGTTACAGTTTTTACAACCAATAGTCATCAACACTAGAAAATGGTTTAAAAACACTTGTTACACATATGTATAATGCACAATATACATTTCATGCAATGTTTTATTCAGATACATACAAATACATAATAATACAAATTATGCAGGAACAGAAACACAGTCAGATAGGAACAGAAAAACATTGCCCTCAAACGTCCTGTCCCCTCCTTTGCGAAAATTGCAGCTGGCATAGATAAGGAATTCCAATCCTGCTAGCTGCTCTGTGTTTGAAAATCGCAGGGCTGTTTCAACCCTTTGCAAGCTCACATCGAGGGCTAAACCATTTTGCAAGCTTGGTACCCTACCTGGGCAAAACTAATTCAGGGCAACTGCGTTCTGCAGAGTGATATACTGTACAACAAATTAAGGATAAACTTTCCTTTACACAAATGACACTCTGTAGGAAACCAAGAACCATCTCTGTTCTGGGCTCTTGTAACTTCAACACCAAGATAAATGTTTGAATTTGTGCCTTACTCCTTCAGCTGGCAATTCTACCTCAGCTGACTGACAAATTCTTATTCAAGGTGGAAAACTTCAGTTTCTAAGCAGAAAACAACTACATAAGTAAGAAGTCCTACACAAACTTCTACACTTTCTTATGTACACACAGAAAACAGCACGTTTTCTACACATCCCAGTTAGCATCTGCACCATGCTATCAATGACTGGCCTGCTTTAAAATCCATAAAGCACCCTGTTAAGTCAATGAATTGTTTGGGAACGGCCACACATGCAGAGCCAAAACGCTTGCCTTACACACACTGTTTCAGGGAGATCTATATTCAAATATGCTGTGCCAATATCACAATATGTAAATGGACACCTGTTTCACGCTACGCAACCAGAAAACGCACCACACGTAAATATTCTGGCCTAGCTGTGGGTGCATACACTAGATCCACAGTTCACAAACTCCTCCTTGTGAACAAATCCCTGGGCAACACTGGCTTTACACTGCAGAGTATTATCAGAAAGAAATGTCTTTCTGAACACTCATCTGGAACCTACAGCTTACTAAAACAAAGGATAGGTTGGTTACTTTTTAACACTTCACCAAAACTCAAACTGACTATCCACAGCTGTGTTCCACTGTTCTTGCCTCTCAAAGGCAGGAGCAACACATCTAGCAAAGACTGGGTTTTCTCAGGCAACTTGACACACTGTCACCTGCTAAATCTCAAATCTGTCAGGCTTCACACCCTGGAATAAGAGGACCCATGAGGAATGACCACTGTGCTTCCTCCATCACCGTCTTCTTTCCTAATACCTGACTCCCCCTCCAGGCCCTGCAACTGCTCAGGTGAAATTTCCACTTCCTTCACCTGAGGGGCCCTTTTCACACTCGGAGACTGGGGAACAGAAGAAACCTGAACTGGTTTTTGCCCATCTACTGAACCATGGACAGTGGGTTTACACTAGCAATGCAGCAACACTTCTGCAACCTTAGCATACAACCTTTCCCAACCAGTAGGCTGCTTAAAAATAAAGCACTTCTGGAGATTTGGATTTGACCATGGCTCAATGAAACAACGATAAGCCTTGGATTTTAATCAACAACCAACAACCAACAACCTGAAGCACTCTGCTTCCTTGGTTCTTCCTTCTCTGTGACCTGGGGTTGTGAACACACACAAATGTTTCACAGACATGCAGGTACTTCAGTGAAGGGCGCTTGCCATACCAAAGAAAAACAATTTCTTTTTACAGTTGAATTCTACTCCCTGTTAGTTAGAAAACACACTGCAATCAAGGCAGCCTCTCCCCAGACATGGGATGGCACCTGAGCAACTAACAACAGGCTATTTTTAATGGTATTCACAATGCCAATACTCAGCTAGAATTCCAACATTGGCAAGTCTTTGGGAGAATACTTTCCTACAAAGCCAATTCTGGAACAAATGGCTCAGGAACACTCCACTACAATCTGACTGGAATTGACCATATTTGCATCCTACTCTTGCTACATACACTTCAAAGCGAGCACAGTCCTTCGCTTTAGACTTCAACAAGTAGCAACCACACAAGCAGGTATGATCATCAACCAGAAGGAACATGAAACTCACACCCCACCATTACTTGGGACATGGGGGCTAACTAGGTCTCTATGAACCAACTGAAATGGTCTAGTTAACACTCTGTCACTTTGCCTAGCAACAGACACAGTTCTGATTTTAGATGTTTACACAGTTTACACAATCAAGGAACTTTTGCACATTTCCTGGGTTCTAACTTAGAATGCATTTGGCTATCTGAGACACACTCTCCCATCCCAGGATACCCCAGTACTTTGTGAATACTTTATGGATGCATTTATGATGTGGGGAACATTAAACACACAATGTCCTGTCCACACAATCTCCACAGCATCTCACACACTTGATTTTATAGGTTTGTCTCTAACACACTCAGCCTCAACACAAGCAGTTTCATATCGCAATGAAACATTCAGCAACAAGTACACTCAGACTTGACCAGGGCTGGAACACTGAGGAGAGAAAAACAACAAGTGTACACATACACATTCTTACACAGAAATATCAGCTAAAATTACTTGCTGAACTCAAGGCTGAAATTTGTAACAATAACCGTCCATGTTTACAAACTTTACAGCAAGCCGAATTCAAAAACAGAGTCTCTGTAGAGAAATGCTTACACAACAGCAGCCGGTAGAGTAGAAAACTCGGATTTGTTGTTCAGCTGACTCCTGGCATCTGGCGTCCCCTCCCTTCGTAAATCAGGCCTCTTGTGCACTAACAGCAACCGCTGGACGATAGCAGGGAAGAGCCTTGTAGAATCACAGCAAACCACGGCAAATGTAAATTCCATCCCAGGTTTTACTTCAGCTGGAACACTCTGTTAGGAATTCCCAGGGACAGCAGCAGCAGGCTCCTGAAAGTGGCTTGACAAAAATCACGCACGCTTTTTCACAGCCCCAGAAAAACAAGCCTTCTTGTTCAAATGTAGCAAACAAAGTCTTGAACTCACCAAGGTGGGTCATCACAGTCTCACCGGTTGCAGCTTCAAACCATAAAGCTGTCTTAATAGACCACCAAGGGCAACAGAGCTCCACTGTGTATTAAAGACTCCAACAGCTTCTCAGCTCTCATTACTCAGTCCCTGAGTTGCTGAAATAATTCCATTCAGAGGAGTTGAGTCCCAAAAGCAAAAATGCCATAAGCACAGTCCAAACATGCTTGCACTTCTTCAGAGAAAACCCTCTGAATCCTCCAGGGATCTCTGGAAGTGGATTTGCCACTTACTGCCACAAATCTTCTTCTTGCAAAAAGAATGATTCCATCTCCACACACTAGGTCAGATAGTTTGTGCCATCTAAAGCCCCAAATGGCAGACTGACCAGACACTGTGCAGCCATTGCTGACCACTCAAAGAAAACATATTTACTCCAAAATCAGCCGCTAAAAACAAACTCCCTTCTACAGCCAGGTCCAACGCAGCAAAGAAAACGCAAATTTCTCTCTGGGCCCGTAACCTGATGGGATATATGCTGGCTTAAAGGGGAAAAACCCGAGGCTTGAGAATAAACAGACAAGAATGCAGCTTGTTAGGGCTAACAGTGTTTACTGTTTAGCATAGGGCAATAATGCAGATACAGTACATTATCGCAACAATGAAAAAGATGAATATACAGGATACAGCATTGTAAAAGGAAAAACAAAACTAGAACTTATAAGCAGAGTTCCATGTATTGATCCCAGGGCCAGAGCTCCTGCCATGGCCTATACCCAAAGCCAGGCATAGCTCACTCTGCCCAGTCCACGGGAAGTGAACACGAGAAGAACTACATAGCTAAAAGACACTAGAAATCAAGAAGACATAGAACACCATTTTGCATGGTTGTATATTCAGTTCTTCTAGCTTTCTGATTGGCTGGATGTTAGCTGTTACACACACTAGGCCTCGAAGCACACAGCATTGGTTGGCAGTGCTGCATCTACGCACTGAGTTCCCCCCTCCTTGCTCAGGGGGGGCTTGGACAAGGCTTCCCACAGAAGGATATCAGGAGGCTTCGCCTTCATGGGAAGATCCATTGCTAGCCATAACAATGGTACCTTCTAGCTTCATATCTAATGAAGATGTAAACAAAGCCAAGGCTTCTCTGTTATCCAGCCACCTGGCATTCACGTCACCATGAGAATGCTTTTGCTTTGTACAGGAATAATTCGCCAGGGCAACACAAGAACTCTAACAGCTCGAGCCCTGTTTATATGTCCATTGTCTTGGTAGCAGCTCTTCCTCCTGTCCTTCAAGACCATTCCCTATGTCAGAGTGCGTTTCAGAAGATTGGCACCGTCCACTGCTCCTGTGAAAGAAAAGCTGCTTCTATGCTGCTGTAATAAATTACAGAGTCTGTTGCTTTGAGTATATGCAGACTTTACTATACACAGCATAGAAATATATACAGACACAATCCTTAACCAACTCCATACAAACTACCCCACACTTAATAGCTCTAAGACACAATATATATATACACTTAATATTGCAGAGTCATTCATATACACAGGTGTAGCTTGTTAGCATTTCATCATCCTGTCCTCAAGGATGATGATCTCACCCAGTGCTCCCTGCTATCTACTTTGCACATTCCAGACCTGTAAAATCTAAAGAATAAAATATATTTCTTTTTACATTCTCTGACACCCCTCCATTTTACAGCGTCTGAATGGTTCCTTGATTTATCATCCCCATTTGTTCTGATAACCTCTTATGTCTTTGTGTACATAAAGGTTGAGTCATCAAATCAGCTAAATTGTTTTGTGACTCACAGTATACAAGATCAATTAATCCATTATACACACATTCTCTTACATTACATATTTGATATCTACATGCTTACTCCTATTATGCATCCTTTCTGTTTTGGCCATTTGAATACAGGTTTGTGAATCCTCATACACTGTTACAGGTTCTTTTACAGAAATACCCAGGTCAGTAAGCAATTGTTTGAACCAAATTACCTCATTACATAGTTCAGAAAGAGCTGCAAATTCTGCCTCAGCTGTGGAAACTGCTACTGCCCCCTGTTTTCTTGCCTTCCATGTGATTATTGAATTTCCAAATGTAATGATAATACCAGTAGTGGATTTCCTGTCCTGTGTGTCACCACCCAATCACTCTCCACATAACATTCTAGTATCTGTGTTCCTGTTGCTCCTAACATTAAACAATTATCCATTGTACCTTTCAGATATCTTAATATACGTTTGACTGCTTGCTATGCATCATTTGTTGGTTTTTCCACCAATCTTCCCAGAATGTTCACTGCATTGGCAATGTCTGGTCTTGTCCACTGTGCGAGATATAATAAACTCCCCATTACAGACCGGTACAGATCTGGATCCTGAAAATCAGTAGTTCCTATACCCTTCTGAAAATCTATAACCATTGGTGTTTGAACATGCTTACATTCTTCCATGTTATAATCTCTTAATAACTATCGTATGGCACATTCACATTGCATTACAATAAAAAACATAGAGCATAATAAATATAAAATATAGACAGGAAAATTACAAACGTATGTCTAGGTTACAAATATAATTTTTTGCTTCAGTTGTCGCAGCCAGGAAATCAGCAAAGTCTCCATTGTAGACTTGGTTTTGACACTCTGTCACTATATGTTGGATAGTTTGTTTTTTGGCTCCACAAGCACAATTCAATGATGTTGTTTTGCCCCATTTATAAAGGGCATCTGCACATCTACCATGACCCGTGTGAATTTGGTTCAAGGTTGTCCATATCACATGGGGCTGGTCAAATCCAGGTGGTTTTTCCAAGATGCAGGGCAAACTTCGGCATTGTGGAGGGCAGTTTTCTAGCCAATGTTGTTTCCACGTGTTGTGGATATTGAAATAATCTTCTAGAAGAGCTTTAGTAGTAGAAATGGCTGGATGTCTCGATCTCAGCCTGTTTCGCTCCAAGCAGGCTACATCATTTAGTATTGGTAGCTGGGGATTACCAATAATCTTCCGATATTCTTGAAGAATGGCACTATTTCGTCTAGCATCCGGAGGTGGTATATGGCTCAAAACAGGCAGCCAGTATGTGGGAGTAGGTCGTATCGTCCCACTAACGATGCGCATTAACTCATGCAGTTGCGTATCGATCTTTCTCGTGTGTGGGCTATTAAGCCACACTGGGGCACAGTACTCTGCTGCTGAGTAAACCAGACTGAGTGCGGACATTCTCAGTGTATCCGCTGTCGAGCCCCAGCTAGTGCCGCATAGTTTGTGTAGAATGTTGTTTCTACTTCTCAGTTTGGCAGCAGTCTTCATCAGGTGTTCTTTATAGGAAAGTGTCCTATCCAGTGTGACCCCAAGATATTTGGGATGCATGTTGTGATTGAGCCGGTTTCCCTTAAATCAAATGTTGAGCTCTCTACCTCCTGATCTATTACAAAGGTGGAAGCATGTTACTTCCGTCTTAGTTGGATTGGGCTGTAACCTCCACTTACAAAAATATTTATCCAGTATGGAGTCCTTGGTGCTCTCTGAGCCTTGTTGTTTTCTTGCAGACGTTTCATTGCCAGGCTAGGCAACATCTTCAGTGAGAAAAGGGAGTGGGACTTGCTCTCTGTTTATATACCCTGGCTTGTCCTGCCTGTGTTGGTGGGGGTCTTGTACTCTCCTTGGTAGTTCCTTGATTGGGCTGTTGGGTGCTGCTTGGTTGATTGACTGAGTTAATACATCTGCAAGAAAAACAAGGCTCAGAGAGCACCAAGGACTCCACAGTTCAACCCTGAGCTACAAATATTCTCTTTGATTGGTATTTATCCAGTATGTCTAGATCGGAAGTGAGGACATCTTCAGCTGTCTCAAAGGATTTATGTTGAGTGGCTATAGCCCAATCATCCACGTAGCTAAACTTCCTAGACTTTGTGTGTGGTATGTCAGCTATACTGTATATAGATTGAAAAGAAGGGGTGCAAGAACCAAGCCTTGTGGTAGTCCGTTGTTTAATATTTTAGGGATGCTAATATCCTCTCCTATAGTCACAGAGAAAGTTCTTCCAGCAAACGTATTATCAATAAGTTGGGTAGTTTTTCGGCATGGAGTTACTTGTATTAATTTATAAAGTAGTCCATGTCTCCACACTGTATCATATGCTGCACTTAAATCTATGAAGGCAACTGACGTTTTTTGCTTCGCCTGATATCCTGCTTCTATGTAGGTTGTTAGTGAAAGCACTTGGTCAGCGCAGCTTCATGCGGGGTGAAATCCAGCTTGTTCCACTGGAATTATCTGGAGTATCTTCTGGCTGATTCTATTATGCAGAAGCCTTTCAAGAAGCTTATAGACCAGAGCTTTCCAAACTGTGTGTGGCGACACAAAAGTGTATCGCCACACACAGTCTGGTGTGTCGCCACACAACCTGGAAGTGCTGATCATCATCAGCGTGTCCGAGTTTTCCCGTGGCGACACACCAACGGTGGCGCGCAAAAACCCGAAAGCGGCAGCAGTGCTTCCGGGTTTTTGCGTACTGCCGCAAAAACTTCCGGGTTTTCCCACGGTGACACACCAACGGCGGTTGGTGTGTCGCCACGGGAAAACTTTGGAAAGCCCTGTTATAGACAGTGCTTAGCAGTGCGATTGGTCGGTAGTTCTTTGGTTGGTCATTTGTTTTTCCTGGTTTGAGTATTGCAATGATTTTTGCTTGCTTCATCTTGTGTGGTATTATACCTGTTTCCATAATATCCGAAAAGAATTCTGAAAGGAATATCCGAAAAGAAGAAGGATGATTTGCAATCCCAGCCTTACAGTCTCATTTCAGATTGTGGTGCTAAATGCACAAATATCAAGCAAGTGAATAACATACAACCCCCTTGCACTGCTTCAGACCAGTGGGACATTAATTTCTCAGACTTCGTTGCTAATTTTCTCTGCACTCCCTGAGTTTGTGAGATTTCTAGCAATCCTCAAAAAGGGAATATATCTTTTGGGATGCTACTGCAGAGATGAGAAGAGCAAGGACATTTTCAAAGTCATGGCAGCATTGAATTGCCCACTAGGCTGTGCAGTGAATAACACAGCTGGACTCAGCTTGGCTCCCATCAATCCAACTGAAGCAGAATCTGACAGCATCCTTTCTAAAGGGACTGCCAGGCCACGGTTGAACTCGAATGCACTGGAAGCTCAGAGCAGCTGCTGGCCCAGCCGTGCCTCTGTTTGCAGCTGTGCAGGGCCTTCTTTTTCCCAGAAGAGGAAATGTTCATCAGCTGCTTGTTTGTGGTAGCGTGGCCTTGCACACGTGGGCATTCACACCATGTGCAGTTGAAAGCATTGATTTAAAATTCCCTTTGGCAGCCCATTAAGATGGAAACAGATGGCTTTGCCACACTGCCATGGATGGCAAGGCAAGCCTTGAGGTCTGTGAATGTGGGAAATAACAGAAGCAGTTTAGAAATACCAGACACATACAACCCCCCCCCCTTCCACAGATATCAAAGTAGCCAAATCATCTGACAAGGCTTAGATCAGGCTCACAAATGTGTTTGCTAGGGCTTCTGAGAAATTGCAAAGACAGTTTCTCTTCTCTTTCACCCAAGGTTGAATTTGTTTGTTTCTTGCATTTCAGAAAGTGTTATCAAATTGATGGCTGTTGTGGGTCTTCCGGGCTGTGTGGCCGTGTTCTGGAAGTTGTGGTTCCTAACGTTTCACCAGCATCTGTGGCCAGCATCTTCAGAGGGCAGGAGCACAGATAGAAGCAAAATCTCTGTCAGCCCGGAAGACCCACAACAGCCATCGAACTCCGGCCGTGAAAGCCTTCGACAATACATTGTTATCAAATTCTTAGAAATGGCAGAGAATTATGCAGGTTTCAGCTCATGCTAGTATTAAATGCATTGCCCTGGCAAACAGTTCTTTCAATGTGAAATGCAAAACGCTGGCGATTGTTTAAGCTCCAGAGGCCATCGTTCAGCATTATTTAAGCAGATGCCTGCTTTTAGATGGTCTCAAATGTACATTTAGAAAAGCACATGAAATTTGCCACTGGTTCATCTGGTGATATCTTGGCTGCACTTTTCAGTTGCTGTGCCTCAGATTTGGAATATGCTGCCTTCAGAAATGCATAGATGGTCAATCTGTGCTAAAAGCCTCCAATGACTTTTTCGCCACTCTTTCAATGGGGGATTCCTGATTATTTTAATTATTTCATTAGAATATTTGCATATTTCAAGTATTCCTTTCTCTCTAATGCATATGCATCATTCCCTCTAATGCATATGCTTCATTCAGGACAGGTCATATATTAAATGTAAACCATTTTAATTCCTTTGGCCTTAATTGAAATACCCCGGAGCCTTGTTTTGAGATGGGGGGGGGGCTGTGAAGAAGAACCAAGTTATTAATAACGTATTTGGCACAGATAAGGTCCCAAAGATCCATGCCTTGTGCCTTTTCCCCCAGATCGTTATAGTAAGAAGGAGGGTTTGTAAGGAAGGCCAGATTAGCAGCTGGCCAAGATGGCTTATGAATGAAATCTGACAGGCAATTCTATCAATATCTTCACTTTCCAAGGCAAAGCTGGGGGAAAAAAACATCTTCCCAGGTTGACTCCAGAAAGGAGAGTGTGAATCCACAATGGTAGAGTTTAGGAAAGCTTAACCGTTTATGATTGGGATAATCAGGCTTCTCACTTCTCCTACCCCCCATCCAAAAAAATATATCAGATTTTGCTGAAGAAATGATAAAACAGTTGTGTGATTTGCTGCTGCTTTTCTGAGGGACGTGGCTAATAATAGGTATGGACTTGTTTATATTTAAGTTAATGTATAGCCTAGAAAACAAAAATTACTCTTCCAGTCCAAGAAAATATACACCCCAATAAACGCAACCTCAATCATTCAGAGAGGTCATTTCATCACCAACACAACACCCTCTGCAGGCCTCAGTTGTTTATCCACCTGCCCCCCCCCCTTAAACAAGAAGATTGCTGACCTCCAGTATATTTGTGGTTAAGACTTTTTTCACTTGTCTTTTTCTTTCTTCCTCTTAAAATGTCAGGACGTGCCTGAAACAGAAAACAAATTTGGCTTTGAGCAGGGAATAGCAGCTCTACTGTCAGCCTGAGTGTTCTCTGTTCCCAAAGAGCAAAGTTTGAAATGTTATGAGACAACTGGAACTCAGACCAAGGCCTTTATTCCCTTGTTTTTTATCTCAGGTCTGTCTGTCCGTCTGTCCGTCCACCAGCATGTCCATCTGTCTATCTGTCTCGCAATCTGTCCACCCGTCCGCCCGTCTGCCCATCCATCTGACTGTCCATTTCTCCATGTCCTGCGGGAGCAGGATGGAGTGCATCCATCCTGGCTCTTCTCGACCTCTCAGCCGCTTTCAATACCATTGACCATGGTATCCTTTTGAGACGGCTCCGGGAGTTGGGGGTGGGCAGTGTAGTGTTATGCTGGTTCACCTCCTTCCTCCGAGGCCGGTCCCAATCGGTGGTAATAGGAGATGAGAGATCCGACCCTCACCCCCTGCTTTGTGGGGTGCCGCAGGGTTCAGTTCTCTCCCCTCTCCTATTTAATATCTACATGAAACCACTGGGTGAGATCATCCATCAACAGGGGATGAGGTATCATCAATATGCTGATGATACTCAATTATATATCTCCATCCCGGGTGAGGTAAGTGATGCATTGGCTGCCCTTTCTCAGTGCTTGAAGGCTGTGGGGGTCTGGATGGGGAACAACAGGCTTCAGCTGAACCCTGGCAAGATGGAGTGGCTGTGGATTGATGGCACCTCCAGATCCAGGGAGTTGTCATCCTTAGATCTGGATGGGGTGGCACTACCCCACTCAGGTGCGGAACCTGGGAGTCCTTCTGAACTCATGACTCCTGCTCAAAGAGTCATGGCCAGAAGGGCCTTTGCTCAACTTCGTGTTGTGCACCAGCTACGCCCTTTCCTGGATCGGGATGCCCTCCGTACAGTCACTCAGGCCCTTGTCATCTCCCATATAGACTATTGCAATGTGCTCTACATGGGGCTATCCTTGAAGAATATTCAGAAGCTTCAGCTGGTCCAGAATTTGGCTGCGCACGCAGTTATTGGTACCCCAAGATCAGCCCATGTGACACCTCTGCTGCGCGAGCTGCATTGGTTACCAGTTTGCTTCCTGGTCCAATTCAAGGTGCTGGTTATCACCTTTAAAGACCTACATGGCATGGGACCAGGTTACCTGAGGGACCGTCTCATCCCCAGAACATCGACCCGCCCCACCTGGTCATGCAGAGAGGGCATGCTACGGACCCCGTCAGTAAGGGAATTTCACTTGACGGGGTCCAGGAGGCGGGCCTTCTCTGCAGTGGCGCCCGCCCTTTGGAACATTCTGCCCCTGGAGGTGAGGCAGGCCCCCACACTCCTGACCTTCCGGAAACAATTGAAGACCTGGCTCTGCCACCTCGCCTGGGATGGGAAGGGTAATAGCTCCTCTTGGGGTTGGCTTGTGCCGTAGAGCTCTTTTATATATGACCTTGTTGCCTCTTGGATTTTATATTTATATCTAATTTATTTTTTCTTAGGGTTGTTATATTGTATTTTATATGTTTTAATTGCTCACTTTGTTGTAAACCGCCCAGAGTCCCCCTTTTGGGGGGAGATGGGCGGTGATAGAAGTTGGATGGATGGATGGATGGATGGATGGATGGATGGATGGATGGATGGATGGATAAATAAAATGAACTTCCTCATGGAATGTGGCTGTTAGATAGTGGGGCATGCCAGCATCTGTCTAACAGAAAAGATGATTTTATCTCCCTCTACCCAGCATCGCAGGACCATGTCAGCTTAGCAGATGGAAAGAAATTGCCAGTGCATGGTCAGGGGCAAGTATTTGTGCCCAGCATGAACAGGACTGTAGATGGGGTACTGTTTGTGCCTAATCTAGTATATAATTTGCTCAGTGTATCTTGTTTAGCACAAGAGGGTTATTCTGTATTATTTGTGGGTAAAACATGTACAGTTAAAAAGAATGGGACCATGTGTGCTAAAGGAATATTGAAAGATAGATTGTATGTAATGTTACCCCATGACAATACTCATGTGACTGTACAAACCACATTGTGTAACAAACCTGCACATGATAACTGTGTACATTTATTACATAGATGGCTAGGACATGCTAATTTTAGGGCATTAGCGAAGATGCCTGAAGTCAGTGAAGGGTTAAAGCTAAAACAATGTAACAAGTACCTAGATTGTGCTGTTTGTAAGATGGCTAAGTCCAAGGTCTACCCAGTCAACAAATACAGCAACAGAGTCTCAAAGAGATGTTTTGAGTTAGTCCATGTAGATTTGATAGGACCCCTAAATCAAACTCTAGGAGGAACAAGGTATGTGCTTGTCATTGTTGATGATTACACCAGATATGGGTTTTGTTATTTATTGAAAGCAAAGAATGAAACGTTTAAAACCTTTGCTAATTGGGTTGCTTACGTGGAGAGATGATTTAATTGTAAAGTAGCTCAATTACAATCTGATGGAGGTGGCAAATTCGTTGCAGGGAGTTTACAAACCTGGTTAAAGAGAAAAGGCATATGGCATTGTAAATCAAGCCCTTATTCACCTAATGAAAATGGAGTGGCTGAACATAGAAATGGAATGCTACAAACCATGAAGGATTCCTTATTGCAGGATTCAGGCTTACCTAGACATTTTTGGGGTGAAGCCATACTGACTGCTAATTATTTAGTGAATAGATTGTGTTCAGTGATAAATACTACTCCATATTATTTGTTATTTAACAAGCAACCTGTTTTGTCTCATTTGAGAGTTTTTGGTTGCTATGCATGGGAACATATTCCCAAAAGTCAAAGAAGAAAGGGGCAGCCTAAAGCTATGAAACTAAGGTTTGCTGGTTATCAACCTGGTTCAAAAGCTTATAGATTAGCAATTGATCATGGGAAGGTAATTATTTCTAGATCAGCTGAATTTGCAGAGCAGGATAACTGGAAAAAAATACATGCAAACAAAGACTTTTTTGCCAACAGCTGAAACTAATGAGCATAGTGAGCAAGATTTACAGCACATAGTAGCAAGTCCTGAAACCACTGTTAAAGGAACAGAAGTTTGTTCTCCAAAGATAGATAGAGAGGAGGGGCAGATAGAAGTGTTTGTTCCCAGGTGTTCTGAGAGAACAACTAAAAATAAACCACCTGAATGTTTTATGGTGGGGGAAGTAACAGTAAATTTAGTGTATTGTGAACCGCATAGTTTTGAGGAGGTAATACAATTACCCAAGAAAGAATCAAAAAAATTGTTTGCAGCCATGGATGAGGAAATGAATTCAGTGGCTGTTCATAAAGTGTTTACATCAACAGCTTTGCCAGAAGGACAGAGAGCTGTTGGGTGTAGATGGGTATACAAAAGAAAAACTTTGGTATCAGGGGAAGTAAAATATAAGGCACCACTCGTTGCTCAAGGATTTACTCAAAGGAAACATCAGGATTATGATGAAAGGTACGCTCCCACAGTAAGAGCTGAGAGTGTTAGAGTAACATTAAAAATTGCAGCAATTAGGCAATGTGAGGTAAATCATTTTGATGTTACGACTGCATATCTGAATGCAGAACTAAAGGAAGATATTTACATGTGTGAAGCTCCTGGGTATGAGAGTAAAACACAAGTCATGGTATATAAATTGAACAAAGCGATTTATGGTTTAAAGCAATCTGCCAGAAATTGGAATTTATGTCTAGATACACAATTGAAAGCCATGGGGTTTAATAGAAGTATTGCAGATCCCTGTGTATACACCAAGGGAACAGGGAAAGAACAGATGATTATTTTAACTTTTGTAGATGACATCTGTCTAATTGCACAAACCAGAGAGCAGATAAAAGAATTTGCAGAGATTATTTATTTATTTATTACTTATTATTTATTACATTTATATCCCGCCCATCTCCCCCACAAGGAGGGACCCTTGTTACAAAATATAATGAGTTTGATAATGCCAGAGAGTAAGATGTAAAAGGAAGCCCAACTGCTTAGACAAAGGATTCCTTTCCGATTCAATTGGAAACCTTGGAACACAAAAGGTCAGCTCATTCACAGAACTTAGCCAGCCCATTCAGGTAGACCTTCTTCCCCAGCCGAACACATCTCCATCTAAATTAAAACTAACGCATAGGGCAGCCCAATCAAACCTTCCGATATTTCGATCAAACCCAAAGGACAAAGAGAAGAAAACCTGTACATTAAACATAAGAAAAGGAGAGAAGGCTTTCCCAGAAACTGACAAAACAAACCCAATGGGAAAACCCGAGGCACCGGCAGTGTGAAAGTAGCAATACAGTTTTGTTGTTGTTGTTGTTCAGTCGTTTAGTCATGTCCGACTCTTCATGACCTCATGGACCATAGCATGCCAGGCCTTCCTGTCCTCCACTGTCACCCAGAGTTTACTCAAATTCATGTTCATTACATCGGTGATGCTATCTAACCATCTTATCTTCTTCCGTCCCCTTCTCCTTTTGCCTTCAGTCTTTCCCAGCATCAGGGTCTTTTCCAGGGAGTCCTCTCTTCGCATTATGTGGCCAAAGTATTTGAGCTTCAGCTTCAGCATCTGTCCTTCCAATGAGCAGTCAGGGTTGATTTCCTTTAGGATTGACTGATTTGATCTCCTTGCAGTCCAAGGGGCTCTTAAGAGTCTTCTCCAGCACCACAGTTCAAAAGCATCAATTCTTCGGCGCTCAGCCTTCCTTATGGTCCAACTCTCACAGCCATACATTACTACTGGAAAAACCATAGCTTTAATTATACGGACCTTTGTCGGCAAGGTGATGTCTCTGCTTTTTAATATGCTGTCTAGGTTTGCCATAGCTTTCCTCCCAAGGAGCAAACGTCTTTTAATTTCATGGCTGCAGTCACCATCTGCGGTGATCTTGGAGCCCAAGAAAATAAAATCTGTCACTGCTTCCATTTCTTCCCCTTCTATTTGCCAGGAAGTGATGGGACCAGATGCCATGATCTGAGTTTTTTTAATGTTGAGTTTCAAGCCAGCTTTTGCACTCTCCTCTTTCACCCTCATCAAGAGGCTCTTTAGTTCCTCTTCACTTTCTGCCATTAGGGTGGTATCGTCTGCATATCTGAGGTTGTTGATATTTCTCCCGGCAATCTTAACACCGGCTTGTGATTCATCCAGCCCGGCATTTCTCATGATGTACTCTGCATATAAGTAAATAAGCAGGGTGATAATATACAGCCTTGTCGTACTCCTTTCCCAATTTTGAACCAATCGGTTGTTCCATGTCCGGTTCTAACTGTTGCTTCTTGACCCGCATACAGGTTTCTCAGGAGACATGTAAGGTGGTCTGGTACTCCCATCTCTTTAAGAATTTGCCACAGTTTGTTGTGATCCACACAATCAAAGGCTTTAGCGTAGTCAATGAAGCAGAAGTAGATGTTTTTCTGGAACTCTCTTGCTTTTTCCATGATCCAGCGAATGTTGGCAATCTGATCTCTAGTTCCTCTGCCTCTTCGAAACCCAGCTTGCACTTCTGGTAGTTCTCAGTTCACATACTGCTGAAGCCTAGCTTGTAGGATTTTGAGCATAACCTTGCTAGCATGTGAAATGAGCGCAATTGTACGGTAGTTTGAGCATTCTTTGGCATTGCCCTTCTTTGGAATTGGAACGTAAACTGACCTTTTCCAATCCTGTGGCCACTGTTGAGTTTTCCAAATTTGTTGGCATATTGAGTGCAGCACTTTAACAGCATCATCTTTTAGGATTTTAAATAGCTCAGCTGGGATACTGTCTTCTCTGCTAGCTTTGTTGTTAGTAATGCTTCCTAAGGCCCACTTGACTTCACTCTCTAGGATGTCCGGCTCAAGGTCAGTGACCACACCATCATATTTATCAGGGATATTAAGATCTTTCTTGTATAGTTCTTCTGTGTATTCTTGCCACCTCTTCTTAATCTCTTCTGCTTCTGTTAGGTCCCTGCCTTTTTTGTCCTTTATCATGCCCATCTTTGCGCAAAACTTTCCCTTGATATCTTCGATTTTCTTGAAGAGATCTCTAGTCTTCCCCCATTCTATTGTTTTCCTCGATTTCTTTGCATTGTTCATTTAAGAAGGCCTTCTTATCTCTCCTTGCTATTCTCTGGAAATCTGCATTCAGTTGGTTATATCTTTCCCTTTCTCCCTTGCCTTTTGCTTCCCTTCTTTCCTCAGCTATTTGTAAAGCCTCATCAGACAGCCACTTTGCTTTCTTGCATTTCTTTTTCTTTGGGATGGTTTTAGTTGCTGCCTCCTGTACAGTGTTACGAACCTCCATAGTTCTTCAGGCACTCTGTCTACAAGATCTAATCCTTTAAATCTATTCCTCACCTCCACTGTATATTCATAAGGGATATGATTTAGGTCATACCTGAGTGGTCTAGTGGTTTTCTCTACGTTGTTCAATTTAAGTCTAAATTTTGCGATAAGAAGCTCATGATCTGAGCCACAATCAGCTCCAGGTCTTGTTTTTCTTGATTGTATAGAGCTTCTCCATCTTTGGCTGCAAAGTATATAATCAATCTGATTTCGGTATTGACCATCTGGTGATGTCCATGTGTAGAGTCATCTCTTGTGTTATTGGAAAAGAGTGTTTGCTATGACCAGCGTGTTCTCTTGACAAAACTCTATTAGCCTTTGCCCTGCTTCATTTTGTACTCTGAGGCCGAACTTGCCTGTTATTCCGGTTATTTTTTGACTTCCTACTTTAGCATTCCAGTCCTCTATGATGAAAAGGACATCTTTTTTTGGTGTTATTTCTAGAAAGTGTTGTAGGTCTTCATAGAACCGGTCAACTTCAGCTTCTTCGGCATCAGGGCATAGACTTGGATTACTGTGATGTTGAATGGTTTGCCTTGGATTCGAACTGAAAGCATTCTGTCGTTTTTGAGGTTGTACCCCAGTACTGCCTTTCCCACTCTTTTATTGACTATGAGAGCTACTCCATTTCTTCTAAGGGATTCTTGCCCACAGTAGTATATATAATGGTCTCCTGAATTAAATTCGCCCATTCCTGTCCATTTTAGTTCACTGATTCCCAAGATGTCGATGTTCAAACTTGTCATCTCATGTTTGACCACATCCAGCTTACCTTGATTCATAGATCTTACATTCCAGGTTCCTATGCAATATTGTTCTTTACAGCATCGGACTTTCCTTCCACTTCCAGACACATCCACAACTGAGCGTCCTTTCGGGTTTGGCCCAGCCGCTTCACCCTTTCTGGAGCTACTCAGAATTGCCCTCCGCTCTTCCCCAGTAGCATTTTGGACACCTTCCGACCTGAGGGGCTCATCTTCCGGCGTCATATCTTTTAGCCTTTTGATACTGTCCATGGGTTTTCTTGGCAAGGATACTGGAGTGGTTTGCCATTCCCTCCTCCAGTGGACCACGTTTTGTCAGAACTCTCCATCATGACCTGTCTGTCTTGACCTGACTTCATTGAGTTACGCAAGCCCCTTCGCCACGACAAGGCGAAATCCATGAAGTGGAGCAATACAATAGAGGGCGCAAAAACGAGGAACGACTTCCCTTTCTAATAGTGAAAGCTTTCTAAGAATTCCTAGGGAAAGCTTTCTCAGGAACCAATTAAGAGTTGTTAAAACAAAATAAATGCCATCTCCTCATATTTTTCTTAACAAAACCTGTATTTCTTTAACAAAAGACCTCTGTGACTATAAGAAGGACTGGTTGGAGTGTGCTCGTGTGGCCACCTTCCAACCAGCATACTCTGTACCTTCTACTCTGTGTATGCTCTTGGGAATAAACCAGCAAACCTCTGTTCCAGCAACTGCCTGCGTCTATTCAATTCCGGCTTGGGACGAACCTTGGTAAGATTCCTTCTAACAGTGACAAGGTATGATCCCACGTGGGTGAACTCTGAAGGAGGAAACTACAGGTGGAGGTCATTCTCAGCAATGCCCAGCTATGGAGACAACCCCTACATCACAAAGACAACGTGGAATGGGGACTTGGAATCGAGGGTCAGAGAGATGGAGGAACGGCTGGACCAGATACAAGGGATGTTGGAGAAAATACTGCAGAGGCTGGAACAGCCACTAACGGGCGAAGTGGAGGTGAGAGTACAACGGATGACAAATGAGAGCTCAGGGGGGCCAGTAGAGGGGTTGGAAAGGCAGGTGGCGGGAAGAAATCCCAATAGTCACTATACTCCATGGGCCCCCCCAAGCGAGCTAAGAGTAAAATTTGCCAGGGACTCAAAGATGCTACCCTGTTTTTTAACCCAAGTGAGGGGTTACATTAGAGAATGCGGAGATTCAATTCCATTGGAGGAAGTGAGAATAAACTGCATAGCAGCTTGCTTAGAGGGAGTAGCAGCTGAATGGCTCGTATCACTTACACGATGCTCACGCGAGTGAATTAAGATAATTTGATGGGTTTATGCATGCATTGAGAGAAAGGTTCGAAGACCCAATGTTGAAGTTAAAAGCAGAAATGAACCTCCAGCGCCTCAAGCAGGGAACCAGCTCAGTTTCTGAATACTTGCTAGAGTTCAGGAAATTGGCTAGAAGACTAACAGACTGGCCAGAATCCTTAAAAGTACAATGTTTCTGAATGGGTTTACGGGCAGAAATCCTGAGATGGGCTCTAATGCGGGAAAACCGAAGACAGTGAAGGAATGGATTGTGTTGGCCGGGGAGATAGAAAATCTACAAATGCAGGTAGAGGAACAGCAGCGAGACGAGGAGAGGAACAGGCGTCAGGCAGCGCGTAACCCCCCCCCCCACGAAAGCAGCGGAGCCCGCAAAGCGCGAGAGGAAGAAAAAGCGCAGAGCGAGGAAAAACTTATGCTTTAAATGTGGAGGGGAGGGGCATCGTATTGCAGAATGCCCACAAAACGCAACAACGAAAGGGAGCAAGAAAGGAGGGGGCAGCACCAAGACGCCGGCAGCAAAGGCAAAACCACCCATGGCCACAACGAAAGGGGGGAGGCACCGCAAAGCAGCAGAGACGGAGGAAAGCTCCTCTGACGGGGAAACGACAGCAACGAAAGGGGGGAGGCCCCGCAAGCTATCAGAGACAGAAAGAAGCTCCTCAGACGAAGACACTCAAATGGCAAGAAACGCCTGGGGCTTGTTCTGAACGCCGAAGGACGAGCTGAATGGGAAAGGCGTACAAATTAGTCCAATTTCTATGCTTTATGTCTATGAAGGTTCTCAGTCATCCAGGTGGAATTGTCTGTAGCTTGAATCATGTCAGCTGGATTTCGAGCGAAACGTTTCCACTGAGAAAATAGAAATCCAGTTGACATGATTCTATGCTTTATCTTTTTCTTTTTTTCTTTTCTTTTCTATACACTTTTACTTCTCTCCTTGATTTGTATTTCTATTTCTTTTTCATTTTCACCTTTTAATTATGTATATCAAAAACTCTAATAAAATTTGAAAGAAAAAAAAAGGAAAGGTGTACAAATATGATGAGCGGAGACTGGCCCGCGATGTTGATAAAATTGCAAATAGAAGCATGGGGGGAGGGGCAGGTTGAAACTCACAGGGCTATTAGACTCTGGATGCACAAGGAGTCTAGTGAACATGGAAATTGTTAAACAGCTGTGGTTGAAAGTAAAAAAGTTAAGGGGACCCATAAATTTTGTTCAACTTAATGGGTCTGAAATGAAAGGCGGCCCGGCTAAGTATTGCACCGAGCCAGTAAAAATGAAGATGGGTACCCACGAGGAAGTATTGAATTTCATAGTGGCACCGGTCTCAGACCCACCAATAGTATTGGGTCTAGTGTGGCTGAGGGCATGGAATCCTCAAGTGGATTGGGCAGAAAGCAGCTTGAGGTTTGGGGACAAGGAGAACAAAGAACACCTGACAGACACTCAGAACGATGGACCGATGGACAGATGGACAGCGAGATGCACAGACAGACGGACGGATGGACAGACAGACAAATGGACAGACAGACAGACAAATGGACAAAGTGATGGACAGACGGATGGACAGACAGAGGGACAGAAGGAGAGACAGATGGACCGAGGACAGACGGATGTGCGGACTGGTTGAGCGGATGGACAAACAGAGAGACTGACAGACTGACGGAAGGACGGACAAACGGATGTGCAAAAGGACTGACAGACAGATGGACGGACGGACAGAAAAACAGACAGATGGAAAGATGGACAGACAGGACGAAGGATGGACGGACAGAATGATGGACTGACAGATGGACAGACAGACGGACAGACGGGCAGACAGACAGACAGATGGATGGTCTGGTTGACCAACGGATGGAGTGATGGACGGACTGGTGGACAGACAGACAGAATGATGGATGGACAGGGAGATGGACAGACAGACCGATAGACAGACGGACGGACGGAGGGACAGAGTGATGGACTGACAGATGGACGGACAGAGTGACTGATGGACAGAAGGACAGACAGAAAGAAGGACAGACAGATGGACAGACAGATGGATGGACAGTCTGATGGACTGA
This sequence comes from Charina bottae, assembly GCA_023362775.1. Taxonomy (NCBI): domain Eukaryota; kingdom Metazoa; phylum Chordata; class Lepidosauria; order Squamata; family Charinaidae; genus Charina; species Charina bottae. Next base: position 164,405,209 of record JALMGJ010000002.1, read on the forward strand.
CAGACGGACGTACAGAAGGACAGACAGACAAATGGACTGATGGAGAAAAACAGACAGACGGAGAAATGGAGAGACAGACACATGGACAGACAGAACGACAGACTGACGGACAGAAAGATGGACAGACAGACCAACAGACACACAGGCAGATGGTCAGACAGAAGGACGGACAGACTGCTGGACTGACGGACAGATGGACAGATGGACGGATGGACAGACGGATGGGCGGTCTGTTTGACAAAAGGACGGACAAACAGACAGACATACTGAAAGACGGATGGACAAACGGACGTACAGAAGGACAGGCGGACGGAATGGCGGAGAGACGGGCAGACGGACTGACAAACGGACAGACAAACAGACAGGCGGACGGGCAGAGGAACAGACGGATAGACAGACAAATGGACAGACAGACAGACAAATGGACAGAGAAGGATGGACAGATGGATAGACAGAGAGACAGACAGATGGACAGACAGACAGACTGATAGGCAGATGGACAGACAAATGGAGAGACGGACAGACGGATGGGAGGACGGACAGGCAGACTGTCTCATGTATGGATGGACAAAAGGACAGACGGACACACAAAAGGGCGGACGGACTGATGGATGAATGGACAGACAGACGGACAGACAGACAGACGGACGGACGGACAGAAGGACAGATGGACAAAGAGACGGATGGATGGATGGACGGACAGACAGATGAACAGACGGACAGAGAGACGGAGAGACAGATGGACTGACGGAAAGACGGACAAGCAAAGAGACATACAGCGAGATGGACAGACAGGCAGATGGACAAATGGACCTGCGGACAGACGGACAGAGAATTGGACAGACGGCCTGATGGCCTGATGGATGGACAGACGGACAGACGGACAGACGGACAGACGGACAGACGGACAGACGGACAGACGGACAGAGAAATGGACTGACGGCCTTATGGACTGATGGATGGACAGACGGAGAGACAGACAGACGGACAGACAGACAGACATAACTCTGGGTTATGATTATGCTCCATATTTATTCATTTAGTTACTTACTAATTGGAGTTTATAAAATGCTGCTCCAATCCACACATTACACCTGGGAACAACTTGGAACGGGCTCTCTAGATAAACCCAGAGATAGCTTGGATTCTTCAAAAACTGAGTTCCAGTCAAAGGAGAGCAGAGAATCCTTGCACATCCCTAGAATTTACCTCTCATGCCCAGCAGTGGTGGGTGGGCAAACCTGGCAATTTACAGAAATGTTATCATAATTTCAGTAGATAGAAAAGGAAACCAACAATTAAGAGTTTGCTGGTCCTCTTAGCCAGGCAGTCTGCTGCACCAATATATTTGTATGATGGCATCCAACGTCAGCTATTTTTACCTGTTTTTAGTAAGTAAACCCCTAATCATTTAATGGGGGGTGGGCATTTGACTCTTGCCGAGGGCTCCAAATGTCTAAGGCAGTGTTTCTCAAGCTCCACAACTTGAAGATGTGTGGACTTCAACTCCCAGAATTCCCCAGCCAGCATGGTCTAAGGTCACCACTGTTTTCTATTTTGATTTTCACAAAGAAAAAGTGGAGCATGCCAACATCTGGAAGAGAAGGTGGGGGTAAGAAAAGTGCCTCATCCTGGCTACATCCTTAAGCTTCACATTCAACTGACTGCTTGTTGCTAAGTGTTCCATTCTGATCTTTGTTTGTTTCTTTGTTTCTAGGAAAAAACCCCATGTTTTGGGAATGGCAGCCGTTTGCATCCAGGAGCCACATTTGGGTGGGGGTGAGGGGTGGAATCCAGCCTCCATAGGTGACAGGAATCCTGGTGATGATACAAGGATATCACTGGAGGGATTGGCTCAATTTTCAAGGGTTTGTTCTCCCCTTCCCATTTTGGGGTGTTGGTTGGGTTTCCTTTTTTTTTTTTTTACTCAGAGGCCTCTTAAGCCAGCCAGAGCTGTAATACAAATACTCTGACCCTTAGGGTTTGTTTTTTAAACTCCACAAAATTGGTGATTTGCTCCAAATCTTGATGGCATGGTCCTTGGGGATTCCATGGCCTGAGAAACAGCACTGAGGAGTTTGAAAGTGGCTTTTAAGTGACAGATTGTCCATTCGTACCCCTAAGTTAAGTTTCTAACCCTTCTTCTCCCACATTGCAAGAGTGAGTCTCCCAGGGTAAGAAATACCTGAGCCACACAGACTCCCTTTTACTTGCCATTAATGGAAGGACTAATAAAGCTGAACAGAAACAGGGAGTAATAAACTGAAGGCATTGTGGAGGGAATTTAAAATAAAGAACTATTCTTACTGTTCACCGGATGGGGAGTTGTTGACTATCAGATGTAGACCTTTTTATTTGCCCAGGGAATTCACTGTTGTTATTATTACAGCTGTGTATATACCCCCCTCTGCAAATATGAAAGAGATTTCCAAAGTTCTTTATCATACCATCAGAGACTTGCAAACTACTCACCCAGAGGGTGTGTTTATTGTAGTTGGAGACTTTAATCAGGCTAATTTGAAAACAGTCCTCCCTCATTTCCATCAATATGTGGATTTTGTGACCAGGAGTAAGAACACATTGGATCTAGCCTATTCTAACATCAAGAGTGCATTTAAGGCTTACCCCCGACCCAATCTCGGTTTCTCAGACCATCTTACTGTAATGCTAATTCCAGCATATAGGCCTTTGTTAACTAGAGAAAAACCAACTGTGAAGCAGGTGAGAGTTTGGCCTGAGGGAGCAATGGAAGCATTGCGAGGCTGTTTTGAGTGTACAGATTGGGACATGTTTAGAGAAGCTGCAATGAATAACCAACATATGAATGTGGAGGAATATGTTTCAACTGTAACTGCATATATCCAGAAATGTATGGAGGATGTTAGTGTTACTAAGAACATCATCTTACCGGCAAATCAGAAAGCTTGGATGACTCGTGAAGTATATGTGAAGCTGAAAGCGAGAAACACTGCTTTTAAATCTGGTGATATGGAGGCTCTTAGAACAGCCAGAGCTGATCTGAACCAGGCTATGAGAATAGCAAAGTGGGTTTATAGTCGGAAAGTTCAGGATTTTTTTCATGATTCCACAAATACCAGGCGCATGTGGCAGGGTATTCAGACTATTACAGATTATAAGGCTACTCCGACATCATGTGAGGAGAATATAGTTTTTCTGAATGAACTCAATAGGTTTTTTGGTAGGTTTGAAGCATCTAATAATACTCCTGTGAGGAAGGTTGAATCCCACCCTGAAGAGCAGGCACCTACCCTTGATATAATTGATGTCTGGAGGACCCTGAGGAAAATTAATATTCGGAAAGCAGCAGGCCCGGATAATATCCCAGGGCGGGTACTGAGGGACTGTGCTGAACAGCTGGTCAGTGTCTTTACAGACATATTTAATATTTCCTTGCACCAGACTGTAGTCCCGGTGAGCTTTAAGACTGCGACTATTATACCTGTGCCTAAAAAATCTACGATCATGTGTCTCAATGACTATCGCCCGATAGCTCTCACTCCCATTGTGATGAAATGTTTTGAGAGACTGATGAAGGATTATATTGTTTCCAGACTCCCCCCTTCGTTTGATCCACTTCAGTTTGCTTATCGGCGGAATCTCTCCGTAGAGGATGCTATCTCTTCTGTTCTTCATTTGAGTCTGGTACATCTTGAGGAGAAGAACAGTTATGTGCGATTGCTGTTTAGAGATTTCAGCTCAGCGTTCAATACGATTGTTCCCCAGCATTTGGTGGACAAAATGGGTTCTTTAGGTTTCAGTACTCCCTTGTGTAATTGGCTACTTGACTTCCTTACTGAGAGGTCTCAGTTGGTGCGAGTTGGATATAATACTTCTAGCTCTATCTCCTTGAGCATCGGCTCCCCACATGGCTGTGTCTTGAGACTGTTGCACCAGGTTTACCACCAATTCCATTGTGAAATATGCAGATATACAACGGTAGTGGGTCTTATCAGGGGTGAGGATGAGTGGGCTTATAGGGAGGAGGTGAAGGGTTTGGTGGAGTGGTGCAATAAAAACAGCTTGGTTCTAAATGTGGAAAAAACTAAGGAGATTATTATAGACTTCAGGAAGAACCGGTGTAGTCACACTCCACTTTTTATCAATAACATAGCTGTGGAGTCAGTCAGTAGCATCAGATTCCTGGGGGTGCAGTTAACAAATAGTCTGACCTGGTCCCTTAATACTGCATTTTTGGTAAAGCGAGCACAGCAACGTTTGCACTTTTTGCGTCGGATGAAGAAAGTGCATCTCCCATCTTCCATTCTCTTTACTTTCTATAGAGGCACTATAGAGAGTGTACTTACTAATTGTATTTCCATCTGGTTTGGAGGCTGCAGTGCCTCAGATAGAAAGTCTGTGCAGAGAGTGGTAAGGGCAGCAGAAAAGATAATTGGGATATCTCTGCCTCTCATCCAAGATTTAGCACATGCACGCTGTTTGTTCAGAGCTCGAAAGATCATCAGTGATGCCTCCCATCCTCATCATGGCTTGTTTTCTTTGTTACCCTCTGGGAAGAGGTTCCGCTGTATCCGAGGTAGAACAGCCAGATTGGGAAACAGCTTTGTCCCCCAGGCTATTGGATTCTTGAATGCTTAAATAAGTTCTTTTAGGTGAAATGTTGGATGTGTAAAGAATATATATTTTATAGTAACTATGGAATTTTTTTAATTAGTATTTTAGTGTTTGATTGAAATTGTGAGCCAACTGTAACGAAATTTCAGTCTATTGTGCACTTGGTGTATAGTGTATAGTGGGATGACAACAAAGTTATTATTCTATGCTATTGTGGTGAATTGTACTCTATTTTGTTTCAACTCTAGTAAGGGTAAATGCCTGCATCTCTCTTTAAATAAATGTTCACAGACAGACATTCTGTGCAAATTAGGATCCTCTTTTGTTCTCTCCCCCCCCCCCCCTCCGTGTAAGGAGATGCCCTAGCCCAGGGGTCGGCAAACTTTTTTATGCCAGGAGCCATTTTGACATTTATAACATGTATAATATCACTCGAGGGCCAGGGGGCGGGGTTTGAGGGTGGGAGCCAATTGCGCGGAAGTGGGTGGGGTTTGCAAACGGGAGCCAATCGCGTGGAAGGGGGTGGGGTTTGCGGGCGGGAGCCAATCGCGTGGAAGGGGGCGGGCGCATCCGGGGAGGGGAAGTCAAAAACGATCTCTCTGGATTTAGGCACATTCTGTCGCCTTTGGAGAGCCAGATCGTTGGGCGAAGCTCTCGGGCACACATTTACCCACTTTCCCCAGCTACCATATTATTTATTTATTTATTTATTTATTTATTATTTCTAACTTATATCACCGCCCATCTCCCCCCACAAGGGGACTCTGGGCGGTTATTATGAACCCAAAGGCTGAAGCTCTGGGTGTTTTGTCCATCATATTTATTTTTAATTTTTTGGCTCGCCTTCCTCCGTTGCTCACATCGCCCACCCACACAACCCAAGGCATCTGCCAAGTGGCAGAGGGAGAGATCCAAATCACAGCCCTGCAGACACGATTCCTCCCCCTTCCCAGCCCACCTCGGGATCGTAGCCGCTTCCCAAACGAGCGGCGCCGCGATCCCCGACCCGGCCACGCGCGCCTGACCGGGAACGCCGCAGCGCCCAGCGGAGCCCTCTGCACATGCTCCGCGGCACTCCCTCCTTCCCGCCGCCTCTCCTGAGCTGAGCTCCGCAGCCGAGCCTGGGCATGCGTGCGGGAGGGAAGCTGCCATCGCGGGCTTCCTCGCCGAGTTTGTCTGCCGCCTGCAGGGAGGGAGGCGGGGGGGACAGGGCTGGGCGCTGGGGCGGGGGCAGGGCAGGGGCCGCGGACGGCAGGCCAAAGGGAGATGCCAGGGTTACTCTGAGGGAGCCCCCGGGGCCCCTGCCGGGGAGGGGGGTCCCAATCCTAAGGGTGTCCCTGCACCTCTCTCCTTGGCATCCCCCTTGGCACCCCTTTCCCCTCCGCCACTCTGCCCCCCCAGAACGACACGCAGCTCTTTGCTTGCAAGGCAAGTGCGCCCGTCACCCCACCTGCCACTCCAGCCCGGTCCTCCCACGAAAGAGCGAGCCAGCGCCCCTCCGGAAGGCTCCCCCGTCCCGGCGCGCCTCCCGAGTGGAGCGGGAGAACCTGCAGCGACGGGACGCCGCAGCCCTCGCCTGCTCCGGCCACGGAAGGGGCAGCTCCACCTCGCTCCCGCAGCCCCTGCCGGCCTTTCTGCTTCCCATCTGGTGGCGGCCGTGGGTCCCGGCCTTCGCTTGCGCCTCCTGTGCCGCGGCCCCACGCGCTTTCCTCAGACGAGGTCCAGGGCAGCGAGGCTTGGGGCTGGCGAAGGCGGAGCAGCCCCGCGGATGGGAGCTGGGGGACACCTGACCCACGGGCCCCTCGGCATTCAGGGGGCCCAGCTCCGTCCCTCCGGCTGGCGAGTGGCCAAATACGGGCGTGCACACGCACAAATGTGTGCGGGGCAGCCGCAGGCAGACGAGATGCCCCGGACTAGAGAGGTTGGAAGAGCCACACTCAAGGGGCCAAAGAGCCGCATGTGGCTCGCGAGCCGCTGTTTCCGACCCTTGCCCTAGCCAATGTTTGCCGGGGGCGGGGGGCTGAGAGAAGGGATGCCGTGCCAGTGGGTTGAACCTGGGTCTCCCTGGTCCTAGTCCAACACCTAGTCCAACCACTGTAATAGAGTGGCTTTTAGATGAATTCCCTGTCCTTTTCAGAGGCTGCTAAGTTAGGAACAGGCTTTCAGCCTTCATGGGACTTTCATCAAGCCTTGTTTGCCATGCACTGGCAATCCTACATTCATTTGTTCCCTAAAAGAGCTAATTGCTCAAAATATCTCAAGGTATAATTATTATCTCTCTCACTCAGACAGACAGACAGACACAGATAGATTGATTATGGGTGTTTGGGTGGATGGATAGAGATAGATAGGTAGATAGATCTCACAATCTCTCATTCTCTCTCTCTTTCTCTCTCTCCTGGATTTGAAATGCATTCTGCAGCTGCCTTATAATAGCAAGAGAACAAGCCTAGATCCCAAATGCTGAGCTTTAGGAAGATTTCCTTTGCCTGTCTGACCCAGCTTCAAAGGCAGTAAGGAGAAAGGGATGACATCCATGAATACAATCTGCAAATGGAACCAGCCATGCAGGCATAGGGCTCCAGGCTTTATTCATGGCTTGAAAGAGCTATACTTTTCTTTTCTACGGAATTTGGCCATTCTGCTCCTTTAAATCACTTCTCTCAGTCTGGCCAGAATCTAGACCTTCTACATCTGAGATAATGAACCTGTGTCTGACGCTTCCGAGGTGCCATTTCCGGCATCCCTCATCTCTGGCCGTGCTGGCCAAGGCTGCTAGGATTTGTATTTTGGTAACATATTGTGGGGCACAAGCAAAGCTTGGGCATCACTGCTAAGCAATGGTCCTCTATCTTGCCAGCCGCCATCCCCAAAGACCTTGTCAGTTTATGACTGCATACAAAGCACTGAGTTCAGACATCACCTAAAGGTCCACATGCTAAAACTTATATTTGAAAAGAAGGTCGGCTGCTCATTCAATTCCCAGACTATTTTCTTTGTGGGTTATTGCAAAAGAACAAGAAGTAGAAAATTGTCCAAACCTTTTCCCAGCCCATATGCTAGCAAGCCATTGCAGGTGTCTTTCTGAAAAAGCCTTACTGGGTGTTCCTAGAATTGCACCCTGACGTTTTCAGATGAATACAATACCCATCACTAAAACATCACCCTGACGTTTTCAGGGAATACAATACCCATCACTCCAAGCTGTCATGCTGGCTAGGGATGCTAGGAGTTCTGGTCTAACATATTTGGAGGCTACCAAGTTGGAAGGATGGTTCACGATCTACAAATGCACGCGCACACACACACACACACCTTTTTTAAAAGCTCCAGCTATGAATATAAATTCTTCCTCAATGATTATGAGAAACAAGCTTGTAATCTAGGTAAATCTCAGCTCCACTCAACAAAGCCCTCTAAGCTCCAGATCAGCCAGGATTTCAGTCTGTTTCGGGAGAAGTACAGAATGCTTGCTTAGCAGTGACCACAGGCAGGGGATTAATCTGTGATGTTTCTCCCTCCTCTCCCCACATCTGCTCAGATGACCCCAAACAAGCCACCCAGAAAAACTAATAGGAGTCTTTACCACTGATCAGAGCAGTGTTTCTCAACCTGGGCAACTTTAAGATGTGTGGGCTTCAACTCCCAGAATTCCCCAGCCAAACAGGCTAACTCAGGAGCCAGACTGAACATGTTGGGGGATGCCCAGCTACTGTGTGCAGGAGCCTTATACTGTACCTATGCTTCTCTTTACACAGTGTGCTCACACACACATACATGCTTCTGTTTTCCTGCTTGGCACAGTCCCTGCGCATTTGACATCTTCAGGGCAGGCAGACATTCAACAGATAGCGATACTCCCAGAGATGCCGTGATCAGAAAGTCTCCCTTTCCCAGTTTCTAGGAACTGTGTGCTTTCTGCTTTGCTCATCCCTGAAACAAGAGAACCAGGGGTGGGAGGGAAAGAAGCCAATGCAGCAGGTGGAACAGAAGGACCACTCACTCTCATTTTCTTCCTCCCTCTCTCCCGCCTGCTGCCAGCTTTCTCCCACTTCCTTTCCCCCTTTCTTGTCTTTCTGGTTTTCAGGGAAACTTTGTTTGTTTGACGAAAATGCTGGCTTGAGCCTGCCTTCCTAGGCTGAAGGAGATGCAGGCGGACTTCCAGGAACAGGGTGACCTGTCTGCATCCTAATCCCCCTTCGCTTGCTTGTTGGCACTGTGGAGGCGGCGGAGCGGCCTCTGACTCCATCAGCGGTATCAGTTTTCATGGCAGATGGCCTTTCCCTTGCAGAGAGGCTGAATTCCCCCCTCCCCCCCCTCCCGCCACCCCCCAGTGCCTTAGCCTGCCTGGAAGTGTTGGGCTGGCTGAGTTATGGCAAGCCCCAAGGTTAGAGGCAGCAGAAATAGCAACAGCTCCTGGCGAAACCCCACCTACTGCCCAGCCTTCTGATGGGGTTATGCACTAGGGAGCCCCAAAGCAGCCTTGGGGGATGTAGGGCTCAGCTGTTGCACCACATTTTAGGGGGTCTTCAAATTCTTCTAGATCTGATGGTGGACAAGCAAATGGAGGGGAGCTAAAGCAGATACATGACTGAAGATCTGATCTTTTGACCCTGAAAACTAAGCTAAGATGCACTAACAGGGTGGCTACTCAGCTTAAAACAATAATATGTCACCTGTCCTCCAGGGGGACTTCCCCTCTCTGAACAACCCTGTGGGGTAGGCTAAGGCAGGGAAATTCGCCCTAACCTCATGCAATGACTTAAGTTGTTAAGAAAGGCTAAATAATACCTCTTGCATCTGCACGTAGGTCTATGTTCCAGCAAATAGGAAAGAATTATACACTTTGCCTGTTCACTTCTGCCTTGAGTCCAAGGGCTAATATTTATCTAAGAGTGTCCTAAAAGTATTGCGATAAAAGTACCGTTAGGAGCATACCCTCCCCTACCAACATGTCCATGCTTTAAGACAGTGTTTCTCAACCTTGGCAACTTTAAGATAATGTATGTGGACTTCAACTCCCAGAATTCCCCAGCCAGCATGGGGAATTAATTAATTAAGATGATTAGATGAAACCTTTCTTCTTCTTCCATAAGAAAAGTGGCAGAAAAGAAAAAGGCATTTGGGGGATGGCACTGCACTGGACTGCCCTCGATGGCAACTTTTTACTCTTTCACATTTTTGTGCACTTGCACCTTTTCATTTGTTTAATTCAGTTGATCTCAAAAAGCTAAGCAAGGTTGGACCTGATTAGTCCTGGGATGGGAGACCACCAGTGAATTCCAGTTGTAGACTAGATCAGGGAGCCAGAAAATGTGTCCTGAGAAAGCAAGTGGCAAACCACTTCTGTACTGCTGGCAAGAAAACTACTTTCCTATGGCCAGGAAAGTACCCAGAATCAAGTTGGAGGCTTTATCTTAGTGGGATGTTGTTGTTTTCAGTTTTCACCTGATTGAATCAATTCTGGCTGCATCTTTCTCAAATTTATGGCTTGATACAGGGATCGACTTTTGTGGATGAAAAGAGCTTGAGAAGTTACTCATATTCAGCAGCTTCCAGGGGAGGTAAACTGAAGACAGCTCTGCGAAAGTGGGGCCGATGACCCGGGCAAAGACCAAGGAACCAGTGAGTAGACCGGTTCCTTGGAACCTCTCTGCATAAGGAGAGGATGGGAGATTGTCCATGTGTGCTCTGGACAGCTGCTGCTCACGAGGAGACCACAGGACAACAGTTTTCCATGGGTTGGAGTGCCAGGAGATGATGGAATAACAATCTGGTTCGCAACCGCGGCGGAGCCTTTTAAAGGACACTGAGTTCGCAAACCTCACTTTCTGATCACTTTCGGCAATTGCCTATTAACTAGCTTAAAGCTATTAGAGAACTTCAGAATGACCAGTTTGAAAAGTCTTCATTGGGTGAGTTTATCTTCAACTCTGAACAACAGATAAATTAATTACAATCTTAAGAACTTAAAGAATTTGAAATAAATTTTTGTAGTTGTTCAGTCGTAAAGTCGTGTCCGACTCTTCGTGACCTCATGGACCATAGCACGCCAGGCCTTCCTGTCCTCCACTGTCTCCCAGAGTTTACTCAAATTCATGTTCATTACATCGGTGATGCTATCTAACCATCTCATCCTCTGCCGTCCCCTTCTCCTTTTGCCTTTAGTCTTTCCCAGCATCAGGGTCTTTTCCAGTGAGTCCTCTCTTCGCATTAGGTGGCCAAAGTATTTGAGCTTCAGCTTCAGCATCTGTCCTTCCAATGAGCAGTCAGGGTTGATTTCCTTTAGGATTGACTGATTTGACCTCCTTGCAGTCCAAGGGACTCTCAAGAGTCTTCTCCAGCACCACAGTTCAAAAGCATCAATTCTTCGGCGCTCAGCCTTCCTTATGGTCCAACTCTCACAGCCATACATCACTACGGGGAAAACCTTAGCTTTAATTATACGGACCTTTGTCGGCAACGTGATGTCTCTGCTTTTTAATATGCTGTTTAGGTTTGCCATAGCTTTCCTCCCAAGGAGCAAGCGTCTTTTAATTTCATGGTTGCAGTTACCGTCTGTGGTGATCTTGGAGCCCAAGAAAATAAAATCTGTCACTGCTTCCATTTCTTCCCCTTCTATTTGCCAGGAAGTGATGGGACCAGATGCCATGATCTTAGTTTTTTTAATGTTGAGTTTCAAGCCAGTTTTTGCACTCTCCTCTTTCACCCTCATCAAGAGGCTCTTTAGTTCCTCTTCACTTTCTGCCATTAGGGTGGTATCGTCTGCATATCTGAGGTTGTTGATATTTCTCCCGGCAATCTTAACTCCGGCTTGTGATTCATCCAGCCTGGCATTTCTCATGATGTACTCTGCATATAAGTTAAATAAGCAGGGTGACAATATACAGCCTTGTCGTACTCCTTTCCCAATTTTGAACCAGTCGGTTGTTCCATGTCCGGTTCTAACTGTTGCTTCTTGACCCGCATACAGGTTTCTCAGGAGACAGGTAAGGTGGTCTGGTACTCCCATCTCTTTAAGACTTTGCCACAGTTTGTTGTGATCCACACAATCAAAGGCTTTAGCGTAGTCAATGAAGCAGAAGTAGATGTTTTTCTGGAACTCTCTTGCTTTTTCCATGATCCAGCGAATGTTGGCAATCTGATCTCTAGTTCCTCTGCCTCTTCAAAACCCAGCTTGCACTTCTGGTAGTTCTCAGTTCACATACTGCTGAAGCCTAGCTTGTAGGATTTTGAGCATAACTTTGGTAGCATGTGAAATGAGCGCAATTGTACGGTAGTTTGAGCATTCTTTGGCATTGCCCTTCTTTGGAATTGGAACGTAATCTGACCTTTTCCAATCCTGTGGCCGTTGTTGAGTTTTCCAAATTTGTTGGCATATTGAGTGTAGCACTTTAACAGCATCGTCTTTTAGGATTTTAAATAGCTCAGCTGGAATACTGTCATCTCCGCTAGCTTTGTTGTTGGTAATGCTTCCTAAGGCCCACTTGACTTCACTCTCTAGGATGTCCGGCCGAAGGTCAGTGACCACACCATCATGGATATCAGGGACATTAAGATCTTTCTTGTATAGTTCTTCTGTGTATTCTTGCCACCTCTTCTTAATCTCTTCTGCTTCTGTTAGGTCCCTGCCTTTTTTGTCCTTTATCATGCCCATCTTCGCACAAAAGGTTCCCTTGATATCTCCGATTTTCTTGAAGAGATCTCTAGTCTTCCCCATTCTATTGTTTTCCTCAATTTCTTTGCATTGTTCATTTAAGAAGGCCTTCTTATCTCTCCTTGCTATTCTCTGGAAATCTGCATTCAGTTGGTTATATCTTTCCCTTTGTCCCTTGAATTACTGTGATGTTGAATGGTTTGCCTTGGATTCAAACTGAGATCATTCTGTTGTTTTTGAGGTTGTACCCCAGTACTGCCTTTCCCACTCTTTTATTGACTATGAGGGATACTCCATTTCTTCTAAGGGATTCTTGCCCATAGTAGTATATATAATCGTCACCTGAATTAAATTCGCCCATTCCTGTCCATTTTAGTTCGCTGATTCCCAAGATGTCGATGTTCAAACTTGTCATCTCATGTTTGACCACATCCAGCTTACCTTGATTCATAGATCTTACATTCCAGGTTCCTATGCAATATTGTTCTTTACAGCATCGGACTTTCCTTCCACTTCCGGACACATCCACAACTGAGTGTCCCTTCAGCTTTGGTCCAGCCACTTCACTCTTTCTCGAGCTACTCAGAATTGCCCTCCGCTCTTCCCCAGTAGCATATTGGACACCTTCTGACCTGAGTGGCTCATCTTCCGGCGTCATATCTTATAGCCTTTTGATACTGTCCATGGGGTTTTCTTGGCAAGGATACTGGAGTGGGTTGCCATTTCCTCCTCCAATGGACCACGTTTTGTCAGAACTCTCTGTCATGACCTGTCCGTCTTGGGTGGCCCTTCATGGCATAGGTCATGGCTTCATTGAGTTACACAAGCCCCTTCGCCATGACAAAGCAGTGATTCATGAGGGGGGCTACAAGGCAGTGATCCATGAAGGGGTTGAAATAAATAGCAAAAAGATAAATAAGATTTTGATCTAAGAAAGTTATAAGTGGATTAAGGGTCCAGATAAATTTGGAATATTGACTTTTACTATAAGATTTTTGAATTAACTATAAAAAACAAGGAACCTCATGGGAAACAGACTTATTTTGGCTATCCTGGCAACTGCAAGTCATAACCAAAGATAAGTGATGATTTTAGAAACTAGACACTAGAGGGGACTAAATATTTTAAGTAGAAGAAAAAAAATGCAAGCCTGATGTCAGTTAATACTGGGACTTAAAAATGATACAAAACATTATAATATCAGAAATACTAAAGAAGATCTTTGAAGAATGGAGCCAAAAGTTAGTAACTACAATATGAAAACTGTCAGTAATGATGTCTGCTTCTATGGATACTTTTTTAATCCGTTCAATCATGTCTGATTCTTGGAGACTGCCTGGACTAGTCTCTGCAGTTTTTGTGGCAAGATTTTCAGAAGTAGTTTGACATTGTCTCCTTCCTAGGGCAGAGAGAGAAGGACTGGCCCAAGGTTACCCAGCTGGCTTGTGCCCAAAGCGGGACTAGAACTCATGGTCTCCTGGTTTCTAGTCTGGTGCCTTAACCCCTACACCAAACTGGCTCTCACTTCTACAGACAGATTATGTCTAAAATATGTTAATGAAGGAATGACATATGTGGAACAAATTTTATCTGACAAGATAAAGTACAGAATGTGGAACTACAAATGACAGGCCAAGAGAATGATTTGGAAAAGGACGCTTTACTGGATATACAAAAGAAACTGGCTAAAGTTTTAAAAATTAAAAGGGAAATACAATTGATAAACCAATAGAATGACCTGGAAAATGTCTTCTTATTGGATCTATGGAAGAGGTTTGTTAAAGCCTTGAAGAAATCTCTGTGATGGGAAGAAGAAGAATTGAAGAGAAATCAAATCCTATGACAATATTTGAATTAAAGATTAAGACTATTAGAAGTAAAAGGAAGGAATATAAAGTTGGTTTATTTGATCAAGGTTAAAATAAGACTTTTTTTCCCAATGTTCTGGCAACCCTTTATGGACTTTTTGCTGACACCAGGATTGAAAAGTTGATGTTTTATGGATTTGCTTATAGATAAGGGATGGGATATGGGATGAAGAGATATTTGTTTAACGTCATAGGGGGTGAAGAGTTATTAAATTTGTTTATACTTGTTGTGATGAAGGTTGGAAGTCACTTCTTTATATATTTATTTCCTTTTTCTTTATTATATTCTTTTTCTTTTTCTTCTTTCTATCTTTTTCTCCATTCTCTTTCTCTAAGTTTAGTTTGTATTAGTTTTTACTATTGTAATTACAATTCTAAATAAAAATTATATTTAAAAATAAAAAAAGAAGTTACTTATTTTTACAGGGAAATAAATGAACACATGCATGGGTAGCCTTGATTCTAGTTTGGCCCTCTAGACCATGTTTCTCAACCTTGGCAGCTTGAAGATGTGTGGACTTCAACTCCCAGAATTCCCCAGCCAGCCATGCTCTAGACACTGCGATGTACTTTCAATAATTGCTCAGTGGAAGGGGCAAGGTGTTTGGAAAAATTGTTATCTTTGCTGATCCTTAAAACTCTGTTCTTTTATAATTATTTACTATTCCCTAGAATAATGGACATATTTTTTCTAAACTCTGTGGTCATGGGGATTGCGTGGGAAAAAGAACGAAGTGAATGTCAGCCCTTTGAGGGAGACCAGGTCAGGAAAATGATTCCTCAAGAATGACTGGAACTCTACTGTATTGATACAGGCCACAGTATCAGAAACTTGAAACTCTGTGTTTTCCCCTCCCTCCTCCCTCCCTTTATACCCCAGTGAGTTAAGCCAGAGCAAGTTTGAGATTCTTTCTCATGTTTTCTTCTGTCGTAGCCTTAAAACATATTTTTGTAACTGTTGCTGCATAGTTTCTCCAAAGTCATCTCTGTGGCTCTCTACAATGAAAAGTCAAATGATGACAAAGATGAAGATCCTAGAGAAGACCTGTTTTTGCAAAGCCACTCTAGGACCATCTTTGTTTCTGAAGCTAGTAGAAAGGGTAAGTATCTGTTTGCAGAAGATGATTATACATCAGGGGAAGTTAGTATAGACCTCAATAGTTCTAGAGCTGTTTGGACTGGATTAGGTGTTCACATTAACACTTCTCCCCACTGACCTAGTTGGGGAAGCCATGAGAATTACTCTACATCTCCAGCTTTCTTAAAACTCTTGTATGTTAAGAGGAGATGATTTAACCCACCCAGGATCTTGCACTGAGAGGGAAAGTGAGTGGGTGCCATTTGCAATGTCAGCGTTTCAGACTCAGTTACTGGAACTGACAGCAGAGATTCACCGTTCAGAATTTCATAGCTCCCAAGCACATTGCCATTGTTGGGATTATCAGGAGTCAACTCAGCATTGTCTCATAAGCATAAGGGGGGTCTTTTCTAGTAAACATATCTCTATTGTGCTTGTGGGAAGTCACCTGGGTCACCTGATTTCCTCTTCCTCCTCCTCCTTGGTTTGGGGATACTCATTCTCCATTACTCCTTTGGGTACACGTGCAAGCAGGAGGGCTGCACAATGCAGCTCTGGTCCATTTCATCTCGCTTGCACACAGATTTACAATGAATCCACTTGTATCCAGATCTACTGAATAAATGAAAGCTATTTCTATTTTTCTTCATCTAACTAATGTGTGAAGATTGAATTTATTTCTGAACGTAATTAAGCTTAAAGTGCAAGTCCCTGCTGGTCACACTTCTACTCTGCAAGATTGTTGTTAGCTGCTTGGAGTTCTTTTATTAACCTTCAAGACTCCATCAGCTGAAGATTGGATTGTTAAATTAATGGATCTGGCCCAAATGGCTAAATTAACAGCATTAATTAGAGAACATTCGGTTTCTGGATTTATATCTGTTTGGTAACCACTTCTAGAGTACTTGCTTGTGGTAGAAAAAAATGATTTTCTGATTTGGGGTTTTAATGATTAATTGGTTTATTTTAATAGAAATAATGTTACTATGGTTTAATGATTGGTAAGAGATTATTTTTCTAAATTTATCTATATCTGAATTGTAGAAAGTCGGAAGTCACTTTTCTGTCTTTGTTTTCTGTCTATTTGCACTTTTATAGTTTTTTCTTTTTTCTTTAGTTTTATTTTCTTGCTTTTCTGTATTTTGTATTTTAGTTATACTCTGAAAATTAATAAAGTTTAAACCAAAAAAAAAAGGACTCCATCAGCCATCACGCCCCTAACCTGCCTCCCTGCTTCAGCCCTAAGAACATCTTGTCCAACTTGGGAAGATTAGTTTGGGGAATCAGTTTAACAACAGGATTATGCCTGCACAAATTCTCATTAAACCATCCCCCAAACACTCGTTGTGCAAGATTAACATAGCTCTAATCTCATCAGAGCGGCAAGATTTTGAAAATAATTCCAAATCTCTCCTCTGTTAGTTTATCTGTCAGAGATTAAGCTGCGAGAGCTCCTGAACTGTGTATTTATAAGTGGGACATGTTTGTTCGCTTGCAAATGACAGCGGTCAAGTTAGGAGTTTTGGAGGCAGGAGACAATTTTCTTTACCCCAGTTATGGCTGTCATATGGTGATGGAGATTTAACTTTCCTGACTTTCAGCTTTATCACTAGGTATATCTTGTGACTTCTATTTTTCATAGAATCAAAATGATCAAGTCCTCATAATACTACAGACAATTTTTTTAATGTGACCCTTCTGATTTCGTGGAAGGCTTTGGTCCTCTTTTTAGTCATAACTCAACTACATTTCCAGCATTAAATTGCAAGGAATATTTGGAAGATACTGGATTGGACATCTGTGCAAGTACAGTATCATTAAAGTCAATTGTGATTACTTGCAAGAACTTTGGAATAAAGAACTGGAATATCCCATAATAACAAATCATTGCTTGAGCATCTCAAACATATTAAATAAGTTTTATGGTCTTAAAATGAGATTAATTCAATGAAAGGTTTGCTGAACACCACCAAGAATGTTTTAAAGAGTTTGGCTGTCAGCTTCATTGTGCTAGGAGTGTAAAATGATTTTGGGAAGAGTAATATGGTTTAAAGAGGCGAATGTGATGTTGAATTATACACTAAACGTATTTCCATATATGAAGAATTGTAGATTTACTGAGCATGGGGCATAGTAAGGGAATTTATGCTTTTACAATGGATAGACAGTGCCACTCTGGATGTCAGTCTTGGACTGATTAAATTTAGTTGCTCTTTGCACATAAACTGGTTTTTTATTGATGTAATGGAAGGAGTGTCATGAAGTGAACTTGGATAATAGCTGGCACAATATTTAACCATACTTCACGTGGCTTATTTTATTATTGGGGGAGATTTAAATGCAAGACTGGGTCCAACCAACATGGTCTTTTAGATCTATTTTCCGCTGAGGCATCAGGATGTTGAATGTGATCCCTATGTATCAACTACAACTTTCATAGATAATATTTTGTTGGTCTGTGCCTAACACAATTGGCATATAGGCAACACTGCTCTTTCTTAAATGGGATTGTCCAAAGAGACTGTCTTGGCCAATACATGTGCCCGTCTGGTCATAAGCATTCAATTGTCGATTATTTCCTGGTTTTCTGTAATGTAAACCCCGAGGTGACAAAATTAGAAATTGCTGAAAAACTCAAGGGTGATCAATTATCAAATAACAAAAAATATGGCATTTTGCAATAGTATGAAGATATACAAATGCTACATAGATAACTGGACTACATAAATGTAAATCATTTGAAATATCTAACAGTGCGGTTCTAGAGTTCATATTTTAATCAGATATGTAGTCTACACATTATTTACAGTCATTTTCCAATGTATTGTTTATTATTTATGGTTTTTTTTCTTTTTCCTCTTATTGATTTTAATTGTGCTAATCAAATAGTTTTATAGCTTAACGGAGACATGTCCTGACATGAAATTGAACATGAAATGACTATAGCACTCTTAAGTCATTAATGGTGCATTAGGATATATTAGCCATATGATATTTTAGATTTGCTGGTTATTCAAGACTTGTTAGTTATCCACCTGTATTTTGTTACTTATATTGGTTTTTTTCTTCTTTTTCTTTTTCGCCTTTTTACTATATTTTCTATATAAAGTTGTCTAGAGTAGTAATTCCATTTTCGGTCAAAATACAAAATAAAAATAACACAGCATATTCTTGCAACATATAAATAAATAAACAAATAAATGAATATCTAAGAGGAGTTGAGTGGGAGAAGAAAACTGCTCAAATAAACTATGCTCCTTCCTTAGCTTGAAAGAGAATTTTATAGGTTAATCATGCAAAGTATACACGACCAAAAACCAAGTTTACAACTATTTGCCAGACATCGTTACCTAACACATGCAGATTCTCTAATGCCCATGCATTATTTGTGCTGGAGATGTAAATAACTCGCCTCCAATTAATCAGCTGTTTCTGTTCCCAATAAAGATTGACTTTTAGGTGTACTTCTAATTGTAAACAACTACATTCCTGCTGCAATCAAATTATTTGTTGCTAAGTAGGTAACTGTATGGAGTGCATACAGAATTTTATTTATTTATTTTATTTAATTAAATTTATATAACCGCCCATCTCCCCCAACGGGGAACTCTGGGCGGTTTACAATAAAATAGATTAAAACAGGATAAAACATCAATGTACAATATATAAAATTAATAAATAATTATAAATCCAGATGGAGATGGAATTAAACGAAGGACAATAAATTAAGGAATTAACCACCCCCATGAGGAACTATCCCTTCCTCCTTCCCATGCCAGGTGGCAGAACCAGGTCTTCAGCTCTTTCCTAAAGGTCGGGAGGGAGGAGATCTGCCTCAACTCTGGGGGCAAGATGTTCCACAGTGTGGGCGCTACCACAGAGAAGGCCCGCCTCCTAGACCCCATCCGATGACATTCTTTAATTGATGGGGTTCGTAGCAGGCCCTCTCTGAATGACCTGGTGGGGCGGGTCAATAAAATGGGGATAAGATGGTCCTTCAGGTATTCTGGCCCCATGCCATGTAAGGCTTTAAAGGTAATAACCAGCACCTTGAATTGTACCTGGAAGCAGACCGGCACCCAATGCAGCTCGCGGAGCAGAGGTGTTATGTGTGCAGATTTTGGTGCACCCAAAATTGCTCGCGCGGCCGCATTCTGCACTAGCTGAAGCTTCCAGATAGTCTTCAAGGGTAGCCCCATGTAGAGCGCATTGCAATAATCTACATGGGAGATGACGAGAGCATGAGTGACTGTTCAGAGGGCGTCGCGATCCATTAATTTTGGGAGTTGGAGTCCACACATCTGAAAGCTGCCAAGGTTGAGAAACACTGGTACAGAGTTTCAGGGATAGAACTAGGGTCTGTGTCACCCGGTGTCAGGGAGATAACTGGTGAAGAAGGAGGGGGCTCCCTCCAGGGGGATAAACGCATGTGCAGTACTGAATCGCTTTGCTTTCCTCCCAAGAGGCTAAAAAAGGCCCTGCCCTAGTTTCTTGGGGCTTTTCTCTGAGCATCACAAATTCATTTTAGTTTAGCTGGATTCTGTCTAGCAGAGTAGAACAATAAAACACTAGAGCCTTTACACCAAGTCTCAGTGTGTTCCTTCACTTGAAGTCAAGACATCTGGGGCAAACATGGATTCCGTGCCCCCACATGGGTTATTTTGTCATTTTGGCGCCCCCTGGGCATCATTTTGGTTCACCCCCCAGCGCGGCACCCGGGACACATGCCCCACTTGCCCCCCCTAGTTGCGGCCCTGCAGAGTTTCAGCAAAAATTAAGTCAAACCACAAGGCTATTCTGTTCCAAAAGAGCAAATCAAAGCTGCTCTCTTGTGGACTAATCCTTTTATCTATCCAAGATACTAATGGGCATTTTCAAGAGCCCACTTTAATGCTGCCCCACCCAGCAGTCTTAGAGGACAGATAGTCCAGCCCCTCATAGACTGTGTTTGTGTGAATTGGAAGAGGTAGAATCAATCAAGCGTGTCATCCTAAGCTTATACAGAATCAGACAACACTGTTATGATCCTTAGGTAACCAAAGGCCAGACAGTTTGTATAAATATTGTATCTTTTATTAGTTGTAAAATAACATTTTACAAATGACTGATATGTTCATAGAATTCTGTTATCTAGCAACAAGGTCTCATAGCAACTGTGTATCTTCTAAACGTGTGGCCTGAAGCAACCAAAGAACATTGCATATGAAAATGTTATTAGTCACTAGATATTTTTATTCATATGTACTCTGGTCTGACTGTAATAAAAATTAATTCAGGTGAATTCAAGACTGATCGCTATTCCATGTGATCAAGGCTTAATGCTGTATTTAAAACTGAACGTTTTAAAAAATGTCTTGTTTTGTGTTTTTCTGGTTGATATTGTTTCTGTGTACTAAAACAAAATAAATTAAAAAGTGTTCAAGAACCCTTATTTGTATAGGGTTTCCTCCTCACCGATTCCAACTGATCAAATAAAGATTGAGACTGGGATTACAATAGGCATTCACGTTAAGCATCAACTGTGAAATGCTCATGTTTTTCTTTTTCCAGGGTATCTATTGCTCTACTGTCTGTGTTTTCTTTATCTTTTTCTTTTTCAAATGGCAGAAAAATCAATCCTTTTTCTAACTTATTTTCAAAGTTGGGAAGATAAGTAATCATTAATCATTTATTATTGGGGGAGATTTAAATGCAAGATTAATCAATATTAATCATTAATACTGCATCTGGATTATTCTTTGCAAGACTCTCCCATCATTTTGGAGAGGTATGGGTTTGATATGTGCAGTGATGTGTCAAGACTCTGCAGTCTAGGTCAAACTGTCCTGTCCATCGTTAAATATTACATTCTCACCAAATGTATTAAAGATGCAAAACAAAATGGCCTCTAAGGATCCCTTTTGTGACCCCAAAGTTTCCCATGAATGGTCCTGGAGAAACTCTTCTGCCCCTCTTCTGCCCCCCCCCCATCACCTAGAATTTGGGTGGGACACAAAGGAGATGCTAAGAAGCTATTATTTTGAGACTGTGGTCCCAATTTACCACTCAAAGGCCAAGTGTGGCCTTGCCCACCCCCCAAAATGATGGCATATTTCTGGTTTATGGCAGCTATCCAGCTTGGTAGCCTCCAAATCTGTTGGTCATAGATAAGGTCAAGGATTAGGAGAGCAGAAGTTCAGTGCACTGGAGCACAGCTAGATGGAGAGGCTGTTTCAATTTTTTAATGTAAAAATTGCATTGATGGGATAGATCCATGACATTTAATAATACAGAACACCCTAGAAGTAGATTGTCCAGTCCCTTTTGAATAATGATCCAGACCTAGGCTAGGGATAGAAACTGCTTTGTTGTTTATTTTTGTATACTCATTCTTCTCCTATTAGATCTCTCAACTACCATTAATATCATCAGCTATGGTATCTTTCTGGACTACCTGCAGATATTCAGGTCTCTGTGCTCCAGTAATTCCAGTCCTTTCTCAGTGAACAGTTCATCAGTGGTTTTGGGTAGGGAAAGTTCAACCTAGTGGCCTTGTGTGTATGGGGCACCATAGAACTCTGTTCTTTCCCCTTTAATTTTTAACATCAACATGAAGCCACTGGGAGAGGTTATCCATCAGTTTGGGTTGTGGGTATGATCAATATGCTGAGACACACAACCATACATCACATCCCTAGGCCTTTCTGGTGATGCAGTCAAAGTCTTATTCTGGTGCCTGGAGATTGTTGGGATCTAGATGGGGAAGAAACAGGCTGAAGCTGAACTCAAGCAAGATAGAACTACTATTTAGTTCACAAGGTTCTCTGTCAGCTCTGGTGTTGTCTCTCAAAGGAAAGAGCAGGTCCATGGCTTGGGGTTCTCCAGCTACTGCTGCTAGACAAGTGGAGGCCATGACCAGGAGGATCTTTGCCTGGCTTTAGCTGGTGCAGCATTTGTGGCCCTACTGGAATAAGAAGTTCTTGTCACAATAACTAATGCTCTCATCATCATCCTGTTAGACTACTGCTATGTGTTCCACATGGGGCTGCCTTTAAAAATCAAACAGAAACTGCAGTGGGTACAAAATGCATCAACCTATTTGTTAACTGGCACTCAACACCATGAGTACACTATGTTTCTACCATGTGCCCTGCATTGTTTGCCAATAGATTCCTGGGTACAAAAGCCCCATATGGCTTGACATTGAGGCCCTTTCAGGAGTATCTACTTCAGTAAGAATAAATGTGCTTGATAAGAAGCACTTCCAGAAAAATTAGCTCCCCAATAACATGAAGTTAGTGGGGCTGAGCCGAATAAGAAACATTTCTCAGTAATGGCTCCTATGTTATGGAAAAGCTTCCACTGAGAAGCTAGATTAGCCCCAGAGTTATTGTCCTTCTGGAAGCCATTTAAAATGGAGCTCTTCCAGAGGGCTTTTTATTTATTTATTTACTTATTAATCAAACTTATATCACTGCCCATCTCCCTCCACCAGGGGGACTCTGGGTGGTTTACAACAAGATAACAAAAAACAAGAGAAACAAAATACACATACAATATAAAAATACTAAGTTATAAAACAAGATTAAGTTTTTTAAGTTTAATTGGTTGAGAGAATGCCATGCATATGCTTATACTGTTCTAAGTTACTGTTTTCTGTATTATTATATTGTGGCTGTTATGATTACACTTCTTAGCTACAGAGAGTAGCAATCCCACAAATCAATTGTAGTTTTCTGCCTTAGGGGGAATCCATTGGATATTATGGTTGAGTTTAGCAGTAAATGCTTTCCATTTGGCTTTTTGAAAATTCCATTGAGGCATAGAGGTTGATCTTACAATTGGAATCTGTACTCTGACATTTAACAGCACAGGTCTGTACTGACTTTGGGGGAAATCTGTGAGTACGCCTTTGTTGCAGTGTAATGGTCTATTATGCACATCCCTGGAGACAAAACATAAATCAGGTTATAATCCCTCCTCCATCTGGCCGAGTGGAACATACCCTTGCCCTTCGCGTCATGGGCCAGGAAGACATTCTCAGTGTCTGCCCTCTGCGCTAACATTTCACCATCTTCATTAGTGTCACTATATCACCACATTGTATTTCGGCTATTAAAGTCGCCCATGATTACTGCGGGGTGCAGTATGTTGGTCAGTGCACTGTCATCCCATGGTTGTGCGGGTGGTTTAAACAGGTTGGCAATTTCAATGTTAGATATTTTTATTCGCGTGACAAATACATTCGCTGCAGTATGACTTTTCACAACTTGTACTTGGTCTATATTGTTTTTTACATAAGTGGTGGTACCGTACGTTGCATGATAGGTAGCCACAGCCAGAGAATATCCTGGGAGTTTACATCTATTTTTAAGTTGAGTTTCATCAGCGCAGTGAGTTTCTTGTAGTAGGGCTACATCCACTGAGTAGTCATTCATAAGCCTGAGTAAGTAGTCAGCTTTAGATCTGCTCATGACTTCCACATTGAGTTGTACAATTTTCAGGACATCTCCTATGTCCTTTGTCATCTGGTTCTGAAAAGAGCCATTATTTTTATTTTCGGTGTTCATGCTGCTTTTTCTTGCTGGGAAATCCTTGTGAGGTCCAGCATCCAGATGTGTAGACTATTTAGCCCTGACAAGTCACGTTGCCCAGGGTGCACCACGAGGAGGCTAGTCTACATTGCACCCTGATATTGAGACAGCATGGCGCCAGGACTGGGGAACTTCTAACCCAGATCTGTTTAACTTAGTGTCTGACCCAGTACAACTTTGATCTTCCAAGGAAAAACTGGACAGCGCTTAACTGGATTCGAACTAATCATGGCAGGTGCCAATATTGGAAAAATAAATGGGGGCTGGTCGATAATTCTAACTGTGACTGCGGGAATGTCCTGCAAACTTTACATCACATTGCGATGGAATGCCCACTCAGAAGGTTCCCTGGCTTCCTGCAAGAACTACATCATCTTGAGGGCACTGCTGTCCAATGGCTAAATGATCTAGATACCTGGCCATAGGTTTAGCCATTCTAATAACTGCTCACACAAAGTTTAATTTTATTTATAATCCCACTTTGTATTCATAGTGTGTGTTTTTACAACAATCTATTGTTTCAATGTTTTACATTTTATACATATTTATATCATTGGCGATCACTCGTAGCCGAGTAAGATTGTCTTCCAAAGGTAAAATTTTAACGGTGGATCCGTAAGTGGCTATAAAGGCCAATTCTGGATCCGCACAACCTCCCACAATGAGGGCATAGGTTTCCAGGTGGGAGACGGTCATGATGAGGGTTTGCCTGACGTGCCTTCCTTTTAGCTCTTTTCTCCCTTTCGCCCTGTACTCGTGCTACTTCAAAGTCCATAGCGCCATTAATAAAGGATGACCTCCAATTGAAACGCTCATGAGTTAGGGCTTCCCAGTTCTCAATGCTGATATTACATTTTTTTTAAATTAGCTTTGAGAGTATCCTTGAATCTCTTTTGCTGTCCACCAATATTCCGTTTTCCATTCTTAAGTTGGGAGTAAAGTAGCTGCTTTGGAAGACGATGGTCAGGCATTTGAACAACATGACCGGTCCAGCGAAGTTGATGTTGGATGATCATTGTTTCAATGCTGGTGGTTTTCGCTTCTTCTAATACGCTAACATTAGTCCACCTATCTTCCCAAGTAATTTGCAGAATTTTTCGGAGGCAGCGTTGATGGAATCTTTCAAGAAGTTGGAGGTGGCGTTTGTAGAGGGTCCATGTTTCACAGGCGTACAGAAGGGTTGGTAGTACAATGGCTTTGTAAACAAGCATTTTGGTCTCCCTGCGAATGTCCCGATCCTCAAACACTCTACGCTTCATTCGGGAGAAAGCTACACTCGCAGAGCTCAGGCGATGCTGAATTTCAGCGTCGATGTCGGCTTTTGTAGATAGATGGCTGCCGAGATAAGAAAAGAGGTCGACATTTTCTAGTGACACAACTTTAAGCTGGATTGATGGCGCTGCAGAGGGATTGGTTCGAACTTGCTGGTAAAGCACTTTGGTTTTTTTAATATTAATCGAGAGGCCGAGTTTTTCATATGCTTCTGCAAAGATGTTTAGGATAGTTTGAAGATCTTCCTCGCAGTGTGCACAGACTACGTTATCATCAGCATATTGAAGTTCTATAACAGAAGTTGCAATTACCTTATTTTTTGCTTTCAGCCTACTAAGATTAAAAAGCTTTCCATCTGTTCGATATATAATTTCTACACCAGTAGGAAGTTTCTCTTCAACAAGGTGCATAATCATAGCAATGAAGATAGCGAATAAGGTTGGAGCAATAACACATCCCTGTTTAACGCCGGATTCCACTTTAAATGGATCGCTTTGAGAGCCATTGTTATTCAGGATTGTTGCCATCATGTCATCATGGAGTAACCGCAAGATGTTCACAAATTTATCAGGGCATCCGATTTTCAGAAGGATGGTCCAGAGAGCAGTACGATTTACAGTATCAAAAGCTTTAGTTAGATCAATAAACGCCATGTACAGAGGGCGGTTTTGCTCCTTGCATTTTTCTTGAAGCTGTCGTGCAGTGAAGATCATATCCACTGTTCCCCTGGAAGGGCGGAAGCCATTTTGCGTTTCAGGGAGGATGTCTTCTGATACAGATAGGAGACGGTTTGCAATGATCTTTGCCAGGATTTTGCCTGCTGTGGCTAGAAGGGAGATGCCTCGATAGTTTCCACAGTCTGTTCTATCACCCTTTTTAAAGAGAGTGATAATTATGGCATCCCTAAAGTCTGCTGGAATCTCCTCCCTCATCCAGATTTTTTCGATGAGCTTATGAAGTTGTTGTGTAAGTTCAGGCCCGCCTTCTTTAAAGACTTCAGCAGGAATCCCATCAGGTCCACTAGCTTTGTTATTTTTCATTTGTTTAGTGGCTTTACTGACTTCCTCCAAACTAGGGGGTACTGCAAGCTCATTTCTTATTTGTTTTTGCGGGATTTGCAAGAAGACTTCATCAGCCACAGTAGAGTGATGATTAAGGAGATTGTAGTAATGCTCTTTCCAGCGCAGTGCAATAGACTCTTTGTCCTTTAGAAGTTTAGCACCATCTACTGAACGTAAGGGATTTGTACCATGGTTTGTTGGTCCATAGATGGCCTTTATGGCATTAAAAAAGCCCCGTGCATCATGAGCATCTGCAAAATGTTGGGTTTCTTGGGCTTTTTTTATCCACCATATGTTCTTAAGTTCTCTAGTTCTTCTTTGGACTTCTGCCTTTGCACTGGCGTAGATTTTTTTCTTAACGGCACAGTTAATATCTTTTTGCCATATCTGGAAGGCTTTCCTTTTCTTGTCAATAATATGTTCAATCTCACTATCGTTCTCATCAAACCAGTCCTGATGTCTCTTAGTCTGTTATCCGATAGTTTGTTCACAGGCTGAAATAATAGAAGTCTTCAATTTAGTCCAGTGTTCCTCAACATTTTCAGGAAGTTCCATAGGCAGATGTTCCTTGAGAGTTGATTGAAAGCAAGCTCGTTTAATAGAATCTTGAAGGGCCAGTGTATTCATTTTACGTCTTGGTTTTCTTCCTTGGAGCCTACGATGAGGGACAATCTTTATGGCCATCGTGGATCGAATTAATCGATGGTCTGTCCAGCAGTCATCGGTGCTCGTCATGGCTCTGGTGAGAAGTACATCACGGCGATCTCTAGCACGGACAATTACATAATCTAAAAGATGCCAGTGCTTCGACCGTGGGTGCTTCTATGATGTTTTAAATTTATTTTTCTGGCGAAAGAGTGTGTTAGTAATGACAAGGTTATGCTCTGCACATTTAGTCAGAAGTAAGATTCCATTCATGTTGCTGTTGTCAACTCCTTCTTTCCCAATGATCCCTGGCCACAAATCAAAGTCACACCCAACTCTTGCATTGAAATCGCCCAGGAGGAAATCGCCCAGGAGGAAATCGCCCAGGAGGAAATCGCCCAGGAGAACAGATTGTTCTGTTAATTTTTAAACAATAATGCTGTACTCTGCTATGCCATACGAAATAAATAAATAAATAAATAAATTATTATTACATATTAAAAATATTTTTGTACCCCGCCAAGAGTCACATGATTTTGACAGTTTAGAAATCAAATCAACAAACCAACAAATAATGAGCTTGAATTTTGAATAAAGGAGATGTTTACTCAATGGCTATCCTTAGCCAGTTGTGTTCATCCTTCCATTCTAAATGTTGCTCCCATCTCCTCACTCTCTTGTCCACAGCCTGAGTTGCTTCCTCCCTCTTACTCTCAATAGTAAGAGTTGTACCACTCTACAGTTGTCTTTTCACCGTTCCCAAATTACTTTATGAAGCTCATTGACTGCCAACTTGCCTGGGCTTGGAAATTAAGCAGGGGGGTTCCTGGTCTGTTCTTGAACAGAAGACTACCAGAAAATCCCAGGACTAAGAAGGAAGCAAAAAAGAATATCCAGAAGAAGGTGATGACAAACCACATCTGCTCTGCTGCCATGAAGACTACACAGATGTGTCCATGAAGTCACCAGGAGTCAAGTCTGACTTGAAGGAAACATCAGCTTAGCCTACCTCACTGGTGAGTAGCATACCAATTTAAGTTTCTGAAGAAAAAGTGTGATATGAACGTAATAAATACTTCTGCATTCTAACATCCTTTTTTGTTACACTCAGCAGAGCATAAATAGAGTGCAGGACTGACACAGTCCTGGAGAGGAGAGTTTCAATGAAGAGCAAGAGATGAAATAACACATTTTTACTGGTAGACATCAAAAGACATCATGTCCTGTGCGCCCATCTCATTCCTCACCATCCCTCTGCAAATCTCTCCAGTCCAGGTTAACCATATTAACATCTGTAATTGCTTCAGTCACACAACTGAATTGTTAGCTGGTTTCACCCATGCTTGCAAAGCCCTTCAGGGCTGTTGGGGAGGTCTCTGGGGATGCAATTGCACTAATATAGAAAAGACCCCGGAAGAAAGAGGTCAAGGCTCTGGAGACTTGAAGGACATACACCCTTCTTCCCTGCAGGTTGGGCTGTTACCACAGGCCAACCATGAGGCATGTCAGAGACCCTGTCTCAAGTGCAGTGGCCCTTTCAGGACAACACAAAAGCAACAGCCTGGTGGCACAGATGGTCCCTTTCAAACAGCAGGCTTCTATCCCTCCCTACCCACCGGCTCCATCCTACATGAAAATCCCTTTTAATTGAATCCACACTTTTATACTTCATTACCTTCCTGACAAATTGGATTAGGATGAAGGCCACTGCTGCTGCCTTGGTCTCTATAGGGAACAGTTGGCGGTTTTCAGTGCAGCAGAGAGGCCATGCATGAAGGGTGGAGGAGCATAGAGGAGAGGGAGCAGATCCTGCAAAGCTGCATCGTACATTTCCTCCTCTGGTTCTCCCACCCCCTGTACTGACTCTCACACTTATTCATGTACATTTGGCAGAATCCAAGTTTAAGAGCATTAGAACAGAGCTTTCCAAACTTTTCATGTTGGTGACACACTTTTTAGACATGCATCATTTCGCGACACACTCTTACAGCAGGGCATCATTTCGCAACACACTCTTACAGCAGGGCACAAGGCAGGCACTAGGACCTGTGCAGAAGCCAGGAGGCAGCAGCAGCCACGACACACCCAGACACTGCAGCCGACACACTAACGTGTCCCGACACACAGTTTGGAAAGCTCTGCATTAGAAGAACACAAGGACAAAGCCAAAGGCCTATTTATTGGTGTCACAAAGTGACCAGCTGGATGCATTTGGGAAGCTCACAAACCTGGACTGGATGGCAATGCCCCCTTTCCATTGTAATTTCTTAGTAATCAGCACCAAAGGCATGCTGTCTATACTTCAAGAGAGTAAACAGCTATCCATATTCATAGCCATTGATAGCCTGATCCTCTTTGAAGGTGCCCTGTCCTTTTCTAAAACCCATTCTGATTGGCTGCTAGATAGAACTGGGAGAGGAGCCAGTGAACATGGTGAGTGTGGCAACAAGGGCATGAGAAGAAGGAGTCTGTGGTTCTGGAAATCAAATGTAGTGTTGGATAGGCTGTTGAAATCCAGGTCTGCCACAATGACTTTCTTGGACATGCTACTTGTCCACACTCAGGCCTGATCAGACAGGCAGAGCGGAGTAGTTTTCAATATATGGAGAACATACATTTACAATCTTTTGTAAGGATCAATAATTCATAATCTCAATATTGGCTAGGCTAGGGAGAAATCATCCGGGGTTCCTGTCTAACCTAATGCTGTAGATGTTTAAGAATCTGGTTTGATTTTTGGCAGTGACAGTGATGTATTTTATGGGGTTTGTGGGGGGCTTATATTTATTTTTTGTTTTTATTTATTTATTATTCATATTTTTATGACCGCCCATCTCCCCCAAAAGGGGAACTCTGGGCGGTTTATAATAAAATCAACAATTAAAACAATAAAAGCATAAAATTACAATCAACAACAAATATAAACAAATACAAACAACAACAAATATAAACAAATGTCCGATCAACATCCAGGACGTCAGCAGCCGACTCGGAAGCGAGGTATGCTGGGACATGTAGTCCAATACCTTCGAAGAAGAGCCGGTCCCCTTACCCCTTCCCCTTAGCGCGCAGTAAAATAATGTTGTTAAATATGAGCTGTATAATTGTATATGAATTCAATGTTGTTGTAAGCCGCCTAGAGTCCTTTGATAGGGAGGGGATAGGCGGGGTATAAATATGAATAATAAATAAAATAAAAATAAATAAATAAACAGAGAATAAATAAATAAATACATAAATACATAAATACATAAATAAAAGTCCAAGTGACAACAAGATCTAATTCAGTAGGGAGGACACTACACCCCCAGCAAGAACTGTTGCCCTTCCCATCCCAGGCATGGCGGCAGAACCAGGTCTTCAAATTCCTCCTGAAGGCCTGGAGTGAAGGGACCCACCTCACCTCTGGAGGCAGAATGTTCCAAAGGGTGGGTGCCACTGCAGAGACGGCCCACCTCCTGGACCCTGTCAAATGAAATTCCCTTACCGACGGAGTCCGTAGCATGCCCTCTCTGCATGACTGGGTGGGACGGGTCAATGTTATGGGGATGAGATGGTCCCTCAGGTAACCTGGCCCCATGCCATGTAGGGCTTTAAAGGTGATAACCAACACCTTGAATTGGACCTGGAAGCAAACTGGTACCCAGTGCAGCTTGCGCAGCAGTGGTGTCACATGTGCTGATCTTGAGGCACCAATAACTGCCTGTGTGGCCGCATTCTGGACCAGCTGAAGCTTCCGGATACTCTTCAAGGATAGCCCCATGTAGAGCGCATTGCAATAGTCTATATGGGAGATGACCAGGGCCTGAGTGACTGTTTGGAGGGCATCTCGATCCAGGAAAGGGTGTAACTGGCGCACAACCTGAAGTTGCGTGAAGGCCTTTCTGGCCATGACTGCCACCTGCTCATCGAGCAGGAGTTGTGAGTCCAGGAGGACCCCCAGATTCCACACTGGGTCTGAATGGGGCAGTACCACCCCATCCAGAACTAAAGATGACAACTTCCTGGATACGGAGGGGCCATCAACCCACAGCCACTCCGTCTTACCAGGGTTCAGCTGAAGCCTGTTGTTCCCCATCCAGACCCCCACAGCCCCCAGGCACTGAGACAGGGCAGCCACCACATCACTTACCTTACCCGGGATAGAGATATATAATTGAGTATCATCATCATATTGATGATACCTCATCCTGTGGTGACAGATGATCTCACCCAGTGGTTTCATGTAGATGTTGAATAGGAGAGGAGAGAGAACCGAACCCTGCGGCACCCCACACAAGAGGGTTCAAGCGTCGGATCTCTCATCCCCTATCACCACCAATTGGGAATGGCCCTGGAGGAAGGAGCTGAACCAGCACAGAAGTACACCACCCACCCCCAATTCCCTGAACCGTTCCAAAAGGATACCATGGTTGATGGTATCAAAAGCCGCTGAGAGGTCCAGAAGAGCAAGGATGGATGCACTGCCTTCATTCCGCTCCCGCCAGAGATCATCCATAAGCGTGACCAATGCAGTCTCTGTCCCATATTGTGGCCTGAAACCTGACTGAAAGGGGTCTAGATAATCTGTTTCATCCAGAATCCTCTGGAGTTGTAACGCCAACTCCAACTTTTTTATGGACTGTTACTGTGAGCTGCCTAGGATTATCAAGTATAAGATCGGCATCCATATAAGTTTTCTAAATAAATAAATACTGACTACATATCTGAATCTTTCAAATCAGAATGTAGCTTGTCTTCATATTTCATACTGTTCCCAATCCCAAGGATAACAAGTTAGGAAAGATTGATATACCCATTCCCTTAATTTCAAAATGTAAGTAAACAATCTTCCTGCACATTCCCTAGTTAACAAATCTAACTACTGTCCAGTAAAATATAGCAAACTTCTCAACCTGATGCATTGATAGTGTAATACCTAGAGTTCTCCAGCCAGCATGTCACCTGATTTCCACTTCCTTCTTCTTCTTCTTCTTCTTGAGTTTGGGGCTTTAACAATCTCCGTTATTCTTTGGGCACACCTGCAAGCAGGAGGTGCTGCAAAATGCAGCTCTCGTCCTTTCATCTCACTTGCACACAGATCTACTATGAATCTACTTGTATCCAGATCTACTGAATAAGTGTAAGCTATCTCTTACGTAACACCTTTGCTGCGCAAGTACACTGGGTCCCAGTTTGCTTCCGGGTCCAATTCAAGGTGTTGGTTATCACCTTTAAAGCCCTACATGGCATGGGACCAGGATACCTAAGGGACCATCTCATCCCCGTTGCTTCATCCTGTCCCACCCGGGCATGCAGAGAGGGCATGCTACGGACCCCATCGACTAAGGAGTTCCATCTAACGGGGTCTTGGAAGTGTGCTTCCTCTGCTGTTGCCCCTGCCCTTTGGAACAGTCTTCCCCCAGGGATCAGACAGGCCCCCTCGCTCCTGGACTTTTGAAAACAACTCAAAACTTGGCTTTGTCAGCATGCTTGGGGTGAGATGGAGAAGGTATATACCTGGAGATGGCTAGCACCTTAGATTCGTTCTGGAGAGTATATTTTAAATTGTTATTTACTGTGTATTTTAATCTATTTAATTGTATGTTAATGATTTTAATTTTGTTGTAAACCGCCCAGAGTCCCCCGTGGAGGTGTTGTGCAGTGATAAATTTGATAAATAAATAAATAAATCTCTATTTTTCTTCATCTAACTACTATGGGAAGACTGAATTTATTTCTGAATGTAATTAAGCTTAATGTGCAAGTCCCTTCTGGTTCACGCTTCTACTTTGCAAGATTGTTGTTAGCTGCTTGGAGTTCTTTTATTAACCTTCAAAACTCCATCAAGGGTTACGGGCCCAGTACAAACCAGTACAAAAACCAGTGCAGCCCAGCAGAGTCCAGTATGCTGACCAAGAACTGATTCTTGAAAAGTTTTTTTTTTGGCCTCACAGCCACAAAAAGGGAAGCCGCTTGCACATTTAAAAAGCAAAGCTCAGAAAAAAAATTTCCTCTCTCTGAACAATGGAGAAAGAGGAGGGGGCTCCCCCCATACCAAAATTGACTGAGGACAATTACTCAGCTTGGCTATTCAGATTGAGGATGCAGCTAGATTTTGAAGATTGTTTGGATGTTCTGGATTTACCTGAACCTAAACCAGAGGATGGGGAGGAAGCCAAAAGACAGTGGAAGAAAAAGGATAAGAGAGCTAAAATTCTTATTGCTAGATCTCTTCCAGATCACAGATTAGCAGAGATTAAAAATATTTCTACTGCTAAGGAAATGATTGAGAATTTATGCACCCTATATTCAGAAGCTGATGATCAAAAAGTGATATCTTTGTTTTGTATATACAACAAAAATTTAATCCAAAGTTAATACAGACTGATGATGAAGGAAGATATATTGCAGTGGAAATAAATATACAGGGGACTAAAACATTGATGGTTGGACTTTACGCTCCAAATTTTGATAAAGGACTATTCTACAAGAATTTGATGGATAAACTTTTGGACTTATCATATGAGAATTGGTGTTTTATGGGTGACTGGAATGGGGTGATCCTCCCAATGGAAGATAGACATTCACAAAAAAATGTGAAACCCACTCAGGGAAAACTACCCCAAACTTTCTTTGATTTGAAAGACATGTTGGATTTATATTTGGAGAATTATGAACGGGAACTCTAAAGAATATACATATTACTCAGATATAAATCATTTTCTAGAATAGACATGTTTTTGATTTCTAAAACCTTAATGATGGATGTTAATAAGGTTGAAATACTATCTAAAACTCTATCAGATCATAACCCCGTACTGTTAACTATTAAAGGGAAAAGGAACATATTCCGATGGAGGTTAAATGAGTCAATTTTTCAGAAAGAAGATGTTGTTGATACATGTAAGAAAAGGCTAAGAGAATATTTTTCATTGAACTTAAACAAGGACACTAGTACTCAAATAGTTTGGGATGCAAGTAAAGCTTATATGAGGGGTTATTTTATTCAATACAATGCTCAAATGAGAAGAAAGAAGCGAGAAAAAATTCAATTGATTTTGGATGAAATTAAAAGTAAAGAGAAATGTCTGAGGGATAAACCAATGGATAATACATTGACAACTCAAATTAAATTTCTACAAAAACAAATATCAATGATCTTGGTACAGGAAATAGAGACTCAAATGAGATTTACGAAACAGAAATACTTTGAATTTGCAAATAAGCCAGGAAGATGGTTAGCCTATAAATTAAGAAAACAAAAACAAAAAAATATAATTTCTAATATACAACATGAAGGGAAAACTTTAGTGAATAAAGTGGATATACAAGAAGCTTTTCATTCCTATTACACAGCATTGTATAAAAAACAGGATGTTCAATTAGCTGAAATTGATGAATATATGAGTAAGCAAAGATTAACTGCTTTAAATGATGAACAAAGAACAATACTTAACAATCCTATAACAAAAGAAGAAATGACAATGGCTTTTAAGAAAATTAATAGTGGAAAAGCGCCAGGACCGGATGGCTTATCGGCAGCCTATTATAAATATTTCGAAGATGAACTATGTATACCCCTTCAGAAAACTATGAATTTGATTTTGAAAACAGGAATTATGCCAGAAACATGGAAAGAGGCCCATATTACATTGATTCCGAAGGAACAGCTAAATTTGAATTCAACAAAGAATTATAGACCAATATCACTTTTGAATAATGACTACAAGATATTTACAACAATATTGGCTGAAAGATTGAAAAATATTCTTGGAAATTTTATTCATCAAGATCAAGCAGGATTTTTACCTAAAAGACAAATTAGAGACAATATTAGAAATGTTTTGGATGTCCTGGAGTATTTAGAACAACATAATGAAAAACAAGCTGCTTTGATATTCATAGATGCGGAAAAAGCGTTTGACAACTTAAACTGGTCCTTTATGTTTAAAGTATTGGAGACTATGAATTTTGGAGGAAATTTTATTAAGTGGATTAAATCAATATATACACCTCAACATGCAAAAATAATTGTTAACGGAGAATTTAGTAAACCATGTGAAATACAAAAAGGTACAAGACAAGGATGTCCTTTATCTCCACTCCTGTTTATATTGGTTTTAGAAGTTTTACTTAGAGATATTAGACAAGATAATGGTATCCACGGCATTAGAGTTAAAAAGGAAGTTTATAAATTAAGAGCCTTTGCTGACGATCTAGTCATTACCTTAGAGAATCCACTGGATGGAATTGAATTATTGATGCAGAAACTGAAAGACTTTGGGTCGTTAGCAGGGTTCAAAGTTAACTTACAGAAAACAAAAGTTTTGACTAAGAATATGAATTATCATCAACAAGAGAAACTGAGAGAAATGATGGGATACTCAATGGAGAAAAAAGTAAAATATTTGGGAGTTTACTTAACATCGAAGAATGTTAAACTATTTCAAAATAACTATACTCCACTTTGGACAGACATTAAAAAAGATTTTGATCGATGGAGAAAGTTACAATTATCATTATTGGGTAGAATATCAGTGATTAAAATGAATATATTACCACGAATTCTATACCTTTTTCAAACACTACCTATATTGACATCAGAGGAACCATTTAAACAGTGGCAGAAAGATAGTTCTAAATTTATTTGGCAAGGGAAAAAACCAAGAATAAAATATAAGGTCTTGCAAGATTCAAAAGAAAGAGGAGGTCTAGGACTCCTGGATTTGAAATTATATAATGCAGCCTGTGGTTTGGTATGGCTTAAGGAATGGATTGTTTTGAAAAATGAAAAATTATTAAATTTGGAAGGACATGAATTAGATCACTTCCGGGTACTGAAGATGTCGGTGTGCTGAACCGAGCGCTCCTGACTTGGCTCCGCGGCTTGCTGCCTGCAGCGGTTTTTAAAGAGATAAAACTGCTGAAACTTCCCCTTTGAAGAAAAGGGGATCAGAAGATAAACCACAAGGGTCGCTGGATTCGCAGCTCTTTCCTAATCCCTGTTTTTCCACCACAGGGAGAAGGAAATTGAAGCTGCGAAAGCGACTGGAAGAAACATCATTATTGCTCTGCAGGAAGCCGTGAACTCTTTATAGATAAGTAGCACTGTAATTCAGTCTTATAGTCACTGATTTATATTTGTGTTTATTTGAATTCTGCCTATTATCTGCTAAGATCCCTCTATGGACATGATTGATACTGCTGGTGTCTGCATAACTTTCTTGCTAAGAAGACTTGAGAAATGGTGGGAACTAAGAATTAATGACTTTACTTGGAGTAAAAGTTACTGTGTGATATTGGCTATTGACGAATGGCTTATCTACTTATGTGGGGTTAATTTGTTTTCCTCTTTGGACTTTGGACTTTGAATTTAAATGAATTAAAGGTCTGCCTTTTATTTTTATTTTATTTTTTTACTTTGAGATTGCATTTTTTCCTTTTTTTCTTCCTGTAAAGTATCTGGATATTACTTGGATTATAAAGGGCATTTTCTTTAGGTTTTTTTGCTTTGAATATCTTTGGAATTTTCTTCTATATGGGACTTTAATAGACTTCTTTATTATATTTTATTTTGGAGAATAAAGACGTTCAGAGTTGAAGTTCCTTTTCCTCTCCTTCATTTTTTTTCTTTTTTCTTTCCTTCTTTGGATTTGTGATTATAAGCTTGCCTGAGAACTGGATTGTTATTCTATTTTTAAAGATATTTTGACTACAGCCAAAGGAACATCTGTTGTATCCTTATCTTTTATTTTTTGTATGTGAGAACTGTTGATTTTACTAAAGTACATTCTGCCTTCTTTTTATGTAACAATTATTAAGAAAAGGCAGTATTATTTTTAATTTTTATTCTTTATTTTTTTACTGTATGTTAATTTTTTTATCTTCCCCCCTTTTTCTTTTCAATTTTTAATAACTTTTATTCCTCCTCCCTCCCTTTTCTTTTTTTTACTGTTTATAGTTGTTTTCTCTTGTCTTCTGTTATTTTTCTTTTCTCTTTATAGGAATACTACATACAACATGGTTACTGTGGCTGCAAGAGTGAAGAGGGATAGAGATAAGGAAAAGGAGTCCATGGCTGCACCTTCAGAAGTACCAACATCAGACATGGAAAAAATATTGGATGCGATTACAGCACTGAACAAAAAAATGGATGATTTAACTACTGCCTTGGAGAAAAAGATGGATGATTTAACTGCTACTTTGGAGGAAAAGGTGGATGACTTAACTGCCTCTTTAGATATAAAAATGGACAAAAAAATGGACAATCTTCTAGGTCAACAAGTAGAGAAAAAAGTGGAAGTGATGAAGGAAGATTTAAAAAAAGGATTTAAAAAAGAAATACAGAATGTCAAAAAAGTTGCAAATACTATATCAGGGGAATTTAAAGAGACACAAGGACAGGTTAACTGTAGCTTGAATCATGTCAACTGGATTTCTATTTTCTCAGTGGAAACGTTTCGCTCCTTATCCAAGGAGCTTCTTCAGTCTGAGCAAAGTTGGTAAGGGAATCCTAAATATGTTTCTAGGTAGCTGTGTGACCTTACACCTGGGGCTAGGTCATGGTTATATTGAGATGTTATTTTAAGTCCTTTTATCATCTAAAGGAGGATCGTTAAGATCACCATGCTGCTGTTGAGCTTGTGAAATGGTCTTAATCTTCCTAGGCACAGAAGACAAAGCAGGGAGGAAGATGGGGGAAAGTTTGTGCCTGAGGCCCCCACCTCTATTCAAGGAAGGATTTTCCAAGTTGGCATAAATGGACTACTTGACCCCTCTCTCAAACCACCTATCTTCTCTGTCTAAAATGTGAACATTCATGTCCTCAAATGAGTGTCCTTTTTCCTTTAGATGAAGATAAACTGCTGACTCTGGTCCTGTGGTGTTACTTCTCCTGTGTTGGGCCATCCTCCTGTACAAAGGTTGTTTGGTTTCTCCAATGTAGAGTTCAGAGCACTCCTCACTGCACTGGATTGCATAAACTACATTGCTTTTCTTGTGTTTTGGAGTTTGATCTTTGGGGTGTACAAGCCTCTGTCTCAGTGTGTTGGTGGGTTTGAAATATACAGGTATGTGGTGTTTGCCAAATATTTGGCAATTTGGGATGTACAAATAGAAAAACAGTTTTTTAGAATAATACAATATATGATTACGGCAGTAAGACTTTTATATGCACAGTATTGGAAAAATCAAAGTGTACCAACAATACAGGAATGGATGTTGAAACTATTAGAAATGGCAGAAAATGACAAATTGATTTGTTTACTAAAAGAAAATTCAAATTATTATTTTTTAAAGAGTGGAAACCTTTGATGGACTATTTGCAAAAAGCAGGAGGAGTAAAGCTTGTATGGGATTTTGATGATTAGACTATATATGAATAGTATATAATAGACAAGGAAAAATATATGAATGTTATATGAATAGCCAGTATGTAAGAACAAGATATCTATTTTATTCTTATGACCATAGACGGATCGGAAGTTATCTAATTTCTATGTTTGTTTTTTCTTTTTTTTTCTTACTTTACTACACTTTTCTTTTCTTTCCTTTTTAATTTGTATTTCTATTTCTGTTTCATTTTTAACTTTTAACTTTGTATATTTAAAATCTAATAAAACTTCTATAAAAAAACACAAGAGGGTTTTTTTTATCATATGTGGTGGACATGTAAAATAGCAAAGAAATTTTGGATTGAGATACATTCATTGATGCAAAATATACTACAGATACGAATACCATTTAAACCAGAATTCTTTTTACTTGGAATTTGGGATGTACAAATAGAAAAACATTTTTTTAGAATAATACAATATATGATTACGGCAGCAAGACTTTTATATGCACAAAACTGGAAAACTCAAAGTGTACCAACAATACAGGAATGGATGTTGAAATTATTAGATACGGCAGAAAATGACAAATTGACATGCTTATTAAAAGAAAATCCAAACCGTTATTTTCTTAAAGAGTGGAAGCCTTTGATGGACTATTTGCAAAAAGCTGGAGGAGTAAAGCTTGCATGGGGTTTTGATGATTAGATTATATATAAATAGTATATATTAGACAAGAAATGTATATGAATGTTATATGAATAGCCAGCATGTAAGAACAAATGATCTTTTCTATTCTTATGACCATAGATAGATCAGAAGTTATCTAATTTCTATGTTTGTTTTTTCTTTCTTTCTTTTACTTTACTACACTTTTCTTTTCTTTTTGATTTGTATTTCTATTTCTGTTTCATTTTCAACTTTTAACTTTGTATATTTGAAAATCTTAATAAAATTTATAAAAAAAAGTGATCTCTTTGTAACGAGAACTGTATGCATGCAATTTGGAAGACAGTGGAAATGTAAATGACCACCTGATCAGGATACAGGCAATCTTTGATCAGCTGAGCACAGTTCAGAATCTCATGAACGAAAAACTTAAGATGTCTTTTGTGCTGAGCACTTTACCAAATAGATTTTCCCATTCATTGCTGGCCTGAGTTTAGAAGGCAAGAATTTTTCTCAGCTTCTAGGAGTCATCAGATCAGAATGTCAAAGGCAAGAGAATTTGCAAAACAATACAGAGCCTGGCAGAGACATTGGTTACCTAGCAACGAAGGGTAAGCATGAGCCAGAGCTATCAGTGACTCATCAGAAAGCCAAAGGGACAGAAAAGAGAGCCATTGTCTGTAATTCATGTAAAAAGCCAGGACATACTGTATTGCAAGGTTCTGCAGAAAAGAAAATTAAGGGTGAGAAGGCTTTACAAACTTCTTATAAAGCTGATACCAATAAATGTCCTAGATGATGGGTAATTGATTTGGGGGCCAGCAGGCATCTATGTGGGAATAAATGTGACTTTTGTGAGCTAAGTGAAAACACAGAAGGAAGCTTAACATTAGCGGATGGCAGTTCAATTTTGATTCAAGGAAAAGGAAGTGTGCCATTGCAATGCATCAGTGGAAGTGAACACAAAGATCTTGTGGCAACAGATGTTTTCTATGTACCAGACTTAGAAGCCAATTTACTGAGTGTCTCAACATTGAATAACAAAGGTTTTGATGTGATTTTTAATGCTAATGGACAATGTAAAGTCACCAGTGGAGAAAAGATTTATGTTATAGGTTTTCAAAAGGATGGCGTCTACCAGGTGCACTGTGAACAACTGCCACCAGATGTCAGCCTCACCTATCAGCAGCAAAAGGAGGACAACTGTGCCACCACCTGGCACAGATGTTTTGCACACCGAGATTTTAACACAATTTTAAGAATGAAAACTGAAGGCATGGTAAGAGATTTTGAAATAAGCAACCATGATAAATGCCAATCAAAATGTGTGATATGCATCAAAGAAAAAGCAACAAGACCAGCCATACCCAAACAAAGGGAAAGGCAGGCAACTAAGCCACTCAAATTTATCCACACTGATTTGTGTGGACCCCTTCAAGCATCAGCAGGCAGAAATAAATATGTTTTATGCTTTATAGACGATTTTTCCAGATACTGTGTGACCTACCTAATGAAGGATAAACCCCAAACGGCGGACATGCTGAAAGCGTATGTAGCCGTGGGAACCAACAAGTTGAACAGAACCCCTCAAGACCTCCAAAGCGACTAAGGAGGTGAGTTTATTTCACAAACCATGCAAACATATCTAACACAGCTAGGCATAGAACACAGACTAACCACTCCATACACACCTGAACAAAATGGAGTTGCTCAAAGGAAAAATCGCTCACTAATGGACATGATAAGATGTATGCTTTTAGAAGCAGATCTGCCTGACAAATGCTGGGCAGATGCTGTTTTAACAGCTACACACTTACAGAACAGACTGCCAACCAAAGCCAACGAGGTAACACCTTTTGAGCTATGGAATGAATGCAAACCAAGCATAAAGCATCTGAGAGTGTTTGGATCCAAAGCTTATGCACACATACCAAAGGAAAAGAGATCCAAACCAGACCCCAGAGCTGAAGAAGGCATCATGATTGAGTACGCTCCAGGAAGCAAGGGATACAGAATCCTGAACCCAAAGACAGGAAAAGTAAGCACATGCAGAGTGGTGTACTTCGATGAATGAGAGAAAGGCTACCATAGTCATGCTCACGATGACTGCAGAGAAACCAACAGCAGCAGTAACCAGCTTGAGATGTTTAGCCCAACATCCAAAGACACAACTACCACACTGACCCAGAGGGAGATAGAAGCCCAGGCAGAAACTCCACCAGAGTCAGATGGCCGAGGCCGAGGATGCAGAAGGGGTTGAACCACCAAGTGCCACTCCTGAACCTGCTCCAAGACAGTCATCATGACCCAACAAAGGAGTTCCAGCCAAGAGACTCACCTACCTTGCAAGGTCGTTGTTACCAAAAGAACCTGCATCGTGGAACGAAGTGCAGCAAATGCCATCAGATGAGCAAGCAAGTGGAAGAAAGCAGCACAGGAAGAGCTAGAAGCTCTACACAAGAACAAAACATGGACTTGAGAAAACTACCAACAGGCAAGAAAGCCATAGGATGCAAATGGGTTTTCAAAGCCAAACAAGATGAAAATGGAGAAGTACAAAGATACAAAGCTAGACTAGTCACAAAAGGCTATTCACAAAATATGGACTTGATTACAATGAATATTTTGCCCCTGTTGTAAAACATACCACAATCAGAATGCTCCTGAGTCTAGCAGCTTCCAGGAACATGAGTGTTGAACACCTAGATGTAAAGACTGCATTTCTACATGGAGAGATAGGAAGAACTGTACATGCTACAACCTCCAGGCTTCGCCAATCCCAAGACCCAGCAACTTGTTTGCAAACTTCAGAAGGGGATTTATGGCCTGAAGCAAGCAGCAAGAGCATGGAATAAGAAGTTGAACCAAGTACTTCTTAAGCAAGGCTTTGTTCAAGGCAAACCTGATCCCTGTCTCTACACAAGACACAGAAATGGCAGAGAGGTATACATTCTTTGTTATGTGGATGATTTGATGATTTGCCATAATAACAAAATAGACTTTGATGAAATCCTGTCCAACCTGAACAAAGAAGTAGAAGTCAAGCATCTGGGCAATGCCAGCTACTACTTGGGGATAAAGATTGAAAAGGAAGAAGATGGAAGCTTTCTTCCAGAAGAAAAAGATCCTAGAACTGTTGGAAAGCTTAGGACTGCAAAATGCTAATCCTATGCCAACACCAATGGAAACAGGTTTCCACAAGCAGCAGGAACCAGAGAACAACAGCTATAAAAGTGCCATAGGTAAGCTATTGTATCTCACCACCACCACTAGGCCAGACATAGCAGCTGCAGTAAACATTCTATGCAGAAAGACTAGCACAACCACACAGAGAGACTGGACTGGTGTTAAGCAGGTGGAAAGGTACCTAAAGGGCAGTATACACCTAAAACTAAAGCTACCAGCCACTGACAATCCTAAACTAGTGGGGTTTACAGATGCGGATTGGGCAAAAGACATTACCGACCGTAAATCCACTAGTGGGCATGTATTTTTCTATGGGGGTGGGGC
Organism: Charina bottae; assembly: GCA_023362775.1. Lineage (NCBI taxonomy): Eukaryota > Metazoa > Chordata > Lepidosauria > Squamata > Charinaidae > Charina > Charina bottae. The sequence continues at coordinate 164,447,450 of JALMGJ010000002.1, forward strand.
AGTAAGCTAGGGAAACCATAAGCAAGATACAGTTGCACATTCATCCACAGCGGCGGAGTAAGTGTCAGCAGCAGAAACATGCAAAGAGGTTTCATGGCTCAAGCTACTGCTTGAAGACATGGGGATAGAGGAATCAACCCCTATTCAGGGCTACGAAGACAACCAAAGTTGTATTAGGCTCGCATGGTCAGAAAAGATTAATGGGAGAACTAAACACATTGATGTTAAATATCATGTAGTAAGAGACTTGCAAGAGCAAGGAACAGTCAGACTAGACTATTGTCCCACAAGGAACATGACTGCAGACATTCTCATGAAGCCGTTGCCGAGGAGCAGTTACCAAGCACTGCGGAAGAAGTTGAACCTTGTGGACTCTGAGACATGGTAACTTGAGAAGGGGTGTTGGAATTATTAGGGGTCAACTCAGCATTTCTCATAAGCATAAGGGGGGGTCCTTTCTAGTAAACACATCTCTATTATGCTTCTGGGATGTCACATGGGTCACCTGATTTCCACTTCCTTCTTCTTCTTGAGTTTGGGGCTTTAACAATCTCCATTACTCTTTGGGCACACCTGCATTCAGGAGGTGCTGCACAATGCAGATCTCGTCCTTTCATCTCACTTGCACACAGATCTACTATGAATCTACTTGTATGCAGATCTACTGAATAAATGTAAGCTATCTCTATTTTTTCTTCATCTAATTACTGTGTGAAGACTGAATTTATTTCTGAACGTGCAAGTCCATTCTGGTTCACGCTTCTACTTTGCAAGATTGTTGTTAGCTGCTTGGAGTTCTTTTATTAACCTTCAAAACTCCATCAAAAAGCACATCCATTTGAAGTACATCTTTTCATTTCTGGGTCAGCTTCATTCTTTGGATCATCATGCCAAGTGGGCAGGAAAACCTCGGCCATGTATTTTAGACTGTCTGTCTGCACAAAGTATATTTTGAATCAACTAGGGTAACTCTGCCTGTACTTGAGAGGGTCTTTCCCACAATCTGCACTTCGGAAACTTTTGATTGCACTACGTTCAGATCATACAATGCTCGAGGGCAGTCTTTCTCAACCTTTTGACCCTGGAGTAACCCTTGAAATATTTTTCAGGCCTCGGGGAACCCCTGCACATTCAGGCTCAAATATAGGCCAGAAGTTACAAAATTAATATATTCTTTTCACACATAGGCCTGTATATATGCAATAACAGTGTTCTTAAACAAAAAATAAAGAATGAAACTTACCTCTTTAATGTGAAATTGCCTGAATTTGAAATAATTTTTTAAACAAATCGTGATCTCCCAGGGAACCCCTAGTGACCTCTCACGGAACCCTAGGCTTCCATGGAACCCTGGTGGAAAAACCCTGCTCTAGGTATAATTTTTGGCCAGCTCACTGCATGGGCAGGAGTTCTGATATTTTAAAATGTCCCTCCCCCACGCACCCCTGATACATGCAAACATACAGGGAAGCTTCTTTCCAGGAGCTGGTGAAAGACTTCCCTGTATCCATATGGAATAACTGCCACACATTCTTCTGTTCAAAAGAGCACTGTTTCCTCATTAACCTTTGCTCTGAGTTGCTTTGTTTCCTGTCCAGCTTTCATCCAGCTGGCTTAAGAAACCTGCTGCCTGCCCACCCTCCCTACTCCCACCCCATGTGTCCTTTCCTCGCGACAATAATAGCAGGGAAAGAAAATGTACATTGTGTGCATGCGACGCCAAACGGTCTTGTCTGAACAGCGGGAGAGCTCTGCTGCCTCTCCTTTTCCCCAGGGGAGTAGCAAGGTAAGCCCTGCTGTGGGTCTACGGGATAAGTGGTAGGCTCCCGGCATTGCCTAAGAGGAAAAACCCCACCATTAGGCCCAGGCGGATCTCCGATTTAGCAGGCTTTTCTTCAGGCAGGGAGGGGGCACAAATGTACACCTCTTCTCCAACAGCCCATTTCCATTTGGCCTCAGCAAAAAGGGCAGTGAGGGGGCCTAGCTAAGGGGAGGGATTGGTGGATTTGGGGCCAGCATGGCTGAGGTTGGAGCCAGGCAAGTTTTTATCTTCCACCTCTCCTGCTTTATCAGGAAGCCCCCCACCCTCCACAGATTAGGTGCTGCAGCCCCACCCACCCAATATTTGTTGGAATCATCAGGGGTGAACTCAGCATTGTCTCATAGGCATAAGGGGGTACTTTCCAGTAAACACATTTCTACTGTGCTTGTAGGATGTCACATGGGTCACCTGATTTCCACTTCCTCCTTCTTCTTGAGTTTGGGGGATTAACATTCTCCATTTCTCCTTGGGCACACCTGCAAGCAGGAGGGCTGTACAATGCAGCTCTCGTCCATTTCATCTTGCTTGCACGCAGATCTACAATGAATCTACTTGTATCCAGATCTACTGAATAAATGTAAGTTATATCTATTTTTCTTCATCTAACTAACATGTGAAGACTGAATTTATTTCTGAACGCAGTTAAGCTTAAAGTGCAAGTCCCTGCTGGTTCACGCTTCTACTCTGCAAGATTGTTGTTAGCTGCTTGGAGTTCTTTTATTAACCTTCAAAACTCCATCAAAGTTAGCATGCTCTCTCACTCTCTTGCTGGTTCTCCCTTGCACAGTCTTTCTTTCTCACTCTCTCTCTCTCTCTCACTCATCCTCATGCTTCCTCTCTCTAATTCTATTGCTCATTCTATTGCTCTCTCTTGTCTCTGCTCTCTCTTGCTGGTCTGTTTTCTATTGCTACCTTGCCTTTTTCTTCATCGTTCTCTCACTGTCTTATCAGCTATCTTCTACTGTCTTGATCTATGGCTCACTCTGTTTCTACACCCCATTCCTCACTCTTTCTCCCTCTTTCTCTTTCATGTTCTTTTGCGCTGTCTTGGTCCACCATCCTGTCTTGCTGTACTACCTGGTCTATCACCTTCCTGTTCCATCATCTGCTTTACAATCATTTCCCTGGCCAGCTCCATCAACTCTGGCTCTATCATTAGCTCTCTCATTGCCTTTATCAGCCTCTGATTCACCATCCATGTTGTCAGCCTCTCCATCATCTGTTCCATCACCAACTCCATTGCCTCTCCATTCTAGGATTGCCTTTGTCCTCCACCCCCTCACCTGCTGCATTACTTCTATCTCATCCCATCTATCTGTGGCTCCATCATTAGCTCCACCATGAGTTCCATTATTTCATGTTCCATCACCTGCTCCATTGCCTTTTCTCATTCTATTGTTTGGTCTACCACTCTCATGCATCTTTCTTGCTTTCTTGCTCTCTCATTGATGCTCTGTCATGCTCACTTATGTGTCTTTCTCACTGTTCACTCTTTTTCACTCCCCCTTCCTTACTCTCATGCTGACAGAAAACACCTGCTGGGAAAACTGTTTTTTTTAATATTATTAAACTTTATTTAGACATCACTAAGATAGACATTCACAAAGACTTACAACACATTTACAATATTCAACTATTTACAACAATATTCACAATCAAAAGGTACACATATAACACTTAACTTCCTGTTTCTGTGGGGAAACTGTTGATGGGTTTTGGCAGGTGGACTCTCCTAGTATTTCAGCCACCACTGCTTCACTTTGCAAGCTACCTATCAGTCAAGGCATTTATCTTCCCATGTAAGTACTCAAGTGATGCCTGATCAATACTTTGCATCAGATGCCTTGTGCTTGATCAGACTTGCTGCCCAGGTCAAAATGTCTATGGAGGGAAGTCATTAGTAATCACAAGGAGGGGTTGTCCTTGCAGCATCCAAAAGCAAATCCCAGCCCCAGCCAAGTCATCAAGATGGTCACTGCCAAAGTACCAGAAATCATGTTTATAACAAGTATCTAATGGGCTATCATGTAGAAGATGGAGCAGAATTGTCTAGAGTTGTTCCAGAAGTGACAAAGAAGTAGATTTCAGCTGGACATCAGGAAAGCTTTCCTAATGGTAACAGCTGTTCAACAATGGAAGAGATTGCCTTGAGAGGTGGTAGACTCTCCTTCACTGGGGATATTAATGTTGGGGATGCTGTGGTACCTTAGTTATGAGGCTGAGGCTGAGATGAAGACTGCACAATGAAGATGGATCCTTAAAGAATTATTTGCAAGGCATCTTGGAGGCAGAGTTAGGGAAATGTGTGGATGAGCTCTTTGTCAATGCATGATGGAAAATCCCTTTCTGGGCCAAGGAACCCCAACTCTACAATCAGGACAAATTAATATATATGAACTTTGCAATTTTCCCCTTCACTGTGCCCAAAATTGAAAGGAAGAATGGGCAACCTTTTTGGTGACTACCGGTTGTACTCAAGGTTTTTGAAGGGGTGAGAGTATGATGCATAGTGCCTACAGCCATATCACATCTGTGAGTAAGGGCCAGGATTTTCCCATTTTCCTGGGTTTGGGGGGAGATTTGGGTCATTTTCTGTGTTTAGTTAAATGTGCAATGCCTATTTTAGGGCTTATGGTATAGTCTTGTGGTATTGCCTTAGGGGGGGAAATCCCATCATTAGGCACACAGTATGGTTTTCCTGTGCTTCCAGATTCAGATGGTGAAAAATTGAGAAACTAATTTGCAACATAAAAAATCAGAGACTCAGGAGGGCTGAGTATAATGGTATAATGGAATCACTTTCTGTCCTGGAAATAATGGATTCTGTGCTAGTCCATTGGGTCAAGTAAGAAAATAATTCATCAAGAAACCCTTAATATCCCCAGGCTGTGTTAAGTATTGCAAGAACTGAGGCTTGGGTACACAGAATGGGGTGATAGAACCAATATTGTGGCTCCTTGGTGTTGTGTCCTTGATATCAGCTGCCCAATCTCCATGGTTGTAAATCAACCATTTATAACAGGGATATTGTAAATCATAGAATGAAATGTCTGGCTCTCCAGGTGCCATTGACTACAATTCCTATCAGCCTTCATCATGGTTGTGCTGAAGGGAGCTGGAATTCAGCAACATCTGGCTGGTGACAGACTTGTCCTTCCTTGGCAGAAAACAGGGCTGGAAAGAAAGGAGGCCTAGATCTACTGTTAGACTGGCAAGGATTTTACTGTCTCCCAGTTGTTTAACAGTAGGAACAATCAAATTATAAATGGCTAAGATTGTTCAGTTCAAAAATGATTTGGAAAAACTGCTTTGAGTCTACAGATTAAAACAGGCATGACCTTTTTCAGGCTTCCACACAAGCCTGGAGAAGGAACAGCTGCTTTAAGATGTTGACTCATCAATATAATACTTAAAGCAGCAGCAACGTTTGGGAGACTCACCCAGAAGCCTAAAAAAGATGTGGCTGCTTTAATGAATAGCTGAGGAGTGCTGTGATCATCCTTGTCCAAGGTCTAAAATGCTCCTTCTACCAAATCTTTTTCAAAGCATGCCCAGACCTATAAATCATTTCTTCATCCCTCCTCTCCCTCAAATTATGCTGCTAAAATGAAGAAACATTTATTTTTTTAATTTATCCTATTTCTTCCCTGCCCATCTCGTATTACAACGACTCTGGGTGGTTTACAAGCAGTTAAAAATAAAACATTAAAATATCATTAAAATCCCCCCTCCTACCACAAGCGAGGTGGCACAACCAAGTTTTCACCCCGTTTTGGAAGACCGGGAGTGTGGGGGCCTGTCTCACCTCTGTGGGTAGCTTATTCCAGTGGGCGGGGGCCACAGCAGAGAAGGCCCTCCTCCTGGACCCTGCCAAACAACAGTCTCTCATGGATAGGGTCTGTAGCATGCCCTCTCTGCATAACTGGGTGGGACAGGTCGATGTAATGGGGGTGAGATGGTCCCTCAGGTAACCTGGACCCATGCCATGTAGGGCTTTAAAGGTAATAACCAACACCTTGAATTGGACCCAGAAGCAAACTGGCACCCAGTGCAGCTCGCACAGCAAAGGTGTTATGTGTGCCCTCTTTGGGGCTCCTAAAACTGCTCGTGCGGCCGCATTCTGCACCAGCTGTAGCTTCCAGATACTCTTCAAGGGTAGTCCCATGTAGAGCGCATTGCAATAGTCTACGTGGGAGATGACTAGGGCATGAGTGACTGACCGGAGGGCCTCCCAATCCAGGAAGGGGCATAACTGGCACACAACATGAAGTTGGGCAAAGGCTCCCCTGGCCACGGCTGCCACCTGCTCTTCAAGCAGGAGTCATGAGTCCAGGAGAACCTGCAGTTTCTGCACCAGATCTGTCTGGGGCAGTGCAACCCCATCCAAAGTCAAAGGTGGTAAGTTCCTGGATACCAAGGAGCCCCCAACCAACAGCCACTCTGTCTTACCAGGCTTCAGCTGGAGCCTGTTGTTCCCCATCCAGGCCCCTACAGCCTCCAGGCACCGAGAGAGGGTGGTCACAGCATCACTTAAGTCACCTGGGATGGAGATGTATATTTGAGTATCATCAGCATATTCATGATACCTCATCCCATGATGATGGATGATCTCACCCAGCGGTTTCATGTAGATGTTAAAAAGGATTGGAGAGAGTACCGAACCCTGCGGCACCCCACAAAGGAGGGGCCGCAGGCCAGATATCTCACTCCCTATCAAAACCGATTGGGACCGGCCGTGGACGAAGGAGGTGAACCAGTACAAAACTGTGCCATCCACCCCCAACTCCCTGAGTCGCCCCAAAAGGATACCATGATCGATGGTATCAAAAGCCGCTGAGAGGTCAAGAAGAGCCAGGATGGATGCACTGCCCCATCCCGCTCCCACCAGAGATCATCCAAAAGTGCGACCAAAGCTGTTTCCATCCCATATCTGGGCCTGAAACCCGACTGAAAGGGGTCCAGATAATCCATTTTATCCAGGATCCTCTGGAGCTGCAACACCACCTCTTTCTCAACCACCTTTCCTAAAAAGGGAAGGTGGGAGACTGGACGAAAATTGTCCAGTATGGTGGGATCCAGTGATGGTTTCTTGAGGAGGGGGTTCACCAGTGCCTCTTAAAAGGCAGCCGGAAACACTCCCTCCCTCAAGGATGAATTCACGATCACCTGGACCCACCCACCTGTCACCTCCCGAGCTGCCTTCACTAGCCAGGAGGGACAAGGATCTAATTGACAGGTGGTGGCATTTACAGTCTGGAGAACCCTGTCCACTTCCTCGGGCCCAACAGGATCAAACTGTTCCCAGATAACTGGGTAAGTACGCTCCCCAGGCATCTCCCCAGGCCATGCCTTATGCTTGGCATCCAATTTGGAACAGATCCAAGCAATTTTATCCCCCAGATGCCCAGAAAACACCTCTGTGAGGCCCTGTAGGTTAATTACTAGGTCCCCCTTCCCCAGAAAGGATCAGGTGATCCTAAACAGGGCCGTCGGGTGGCATTCTGTGGATGCAATAAGAGTGGAGAAATATTGACATTTCACTGGTTTTACCGTGACAAGGTAGGCCTTAATAGTTGCTCTAGCTTGTGTTTGGTTGGGTTCGGTCCTTGTCTTCTTCCAGTAGCGCTCTAGACGTCCCTCTTCAGAACCCTCAACTCCTCCGTAAACCATGGTGAGTGTCGGGTTCAATGGGACAAGAGAGGTTGCACAAGCGCAATCCTGTCCAAGGCCCCCACTGCCTCCCTATTCCAGGCAGCAGCCAGGGCCTCCACTGGACCATGCAGCAGATCCTCAGGTATAAACCCCAGCTCCCTCTGAAACCCCATCGGGTCCATCAGTCACCGGGGGTGGACCAATCGAATGGGTCCTGCCTCCCTGTGGAGGGGGGTGGCATAGGAGAATCTCAAGGTCACCAGGGTGTGATCTGACCATGACAAAGGGGAAAGATGTAACTCTCCCCTCAGATCACATTGCCACTGCTCTGACAAGAAAACCAAGTCCGGTGTGAGGCCACTGTCCCAAGTCAGGTCCCAAATAATCTGGGACAGGCCCATGGCCGCCATGGTAGCCATGAACTCCCGAGCCACCTCCAAGGTCCGTCCCAGGGACGGCAGATTGAAGTCCCCCAGAACCATAAGTCTGGGGAACTCCACCGCCAACCCCGAGATGGCCTCCAGCAGCTCAGTCAGGGAGGTTGCTATGCAGCAAGGAGGCTGGTACAGTAGCAATAATCCCAACTGTTCTCGGGAGCCCAACTTCAAAAACAGGGTCTCACAACCGGCCACTTGTGGAGCAGGGCCCCTGAAGGCCACTAGAGACTCTTGGATGACCACAGCCACCCCTCCACCCCTGCCCTGAGTCTCGGCTGGTGCCAAACTGTGAACCAGCCGGGCACATTTCCAAAAGAGGCACCCCTCCCTTCAGGGCCCAGCCAGGTCTTGGTAATAAGTGCCAGGTCTGCCCTCTCCTCGATGATCAAATTGCGTATAAGGGGGGCCTTGTTGTTAACCGACCTGGCATTAAGAAGCAGCAGCCGAAAACCAGGGCCTCCATGGGTCTGCTGTCCAGGGCCTGGGTCTGAGTACAGCGGGTCGGAACATACCACCGGTACTAAACATGGGAGGCATCTTCCCTGAAGATGGCCCACCCTCTGACTCCCATCATGACGCCCCCATCCCGTCACCACTGGAATGGAACATCCTGCCCTAATTTGGGTAATTAAGCATGGATATTTTTGCGGAAGGATTGTGAGCACCATTCACTTCTGAAAAACAATTCCTGGCTTCAGAATTATTTTGAAGGAAGAATAACTTTGGGTAACCATATTTCAACTTCAAAAAAACCTGGCACTCTAGTCCCTTGTATATTAACTTCCACTGCAATATATCTTCCTTCATCATAAGTCAATATCAACTTTGGATTCAATTTTGGTTGTATATACAAAATTATCCCCTTAGTTTTTTTTAATCCAGCTGAAATAAATTCTTCTCCTAGTTGTTTTTGAATCAAATATTTGGTGTCTTTTTTGCAAATATGAGTCTCTTGTAGACAAATTATATCCAATCTCAGTTTTTTCAAAAAATGAAAGATTTTCTTTTGTTTTTGGGGAGAGTTTGCCCCATTGATATTCCATGTTAGGTATTTATAGTCCATAGTATTTTGGTGTTTAAAAGTCCTTTCTTAAATTCAATCCAGAAGCTCCTTTCTCCGATAGATCTTCACTCTTCTCTTTATCTTTAGATGTCTCACCCTTTTCCTCCAAGTCCTTAGATGCGTCACTCATATCTGCCTTATATTTCTCCAAGAATGCTTTTGCTTTTAGAATGGAAGTTATCTTAAACCTTTGCCCTTTAAACATAAAGGATACTCCTTCTAATCTTTCCCATCTAAATGGGATATTATTTTGCTTTAATTTATCTGTAAAGAAGGAGTAATCCTTTCTTTTCCTTAATATTCTCAAAGGTATTTCTTTTAGTACAATTATATCTTTCCCTGCTATATTTAATCTAGTATTATAATGTTTCTTCAAAATCTGCTTTTATAACTTTTCTCACAAAATATATCAATATATCTCTTGGCACATTTTTTTCTCTAGCATAGCGTGAATTAATTCTAAATATTTTGTCTATTTCAGAGTCAAGATCTTGTTCTTCCATCTCTAAAGATTTAGCTAAAGCAACAACAATATTTTCTCTTATATTCTCATTTGGTTGTTCTGGAACTGCTCTCAATCTAAAATGTGTTCTTTCTCTCTCATTTCTGCTAATGCAATAGCATCTAAATTATGTTCAATGTCTTTAGTAATAGATTCTGATTTAATCTCTAATTTTTGCACCTGTCCTTGTGTATCTTTAAGTTCCCCTGATAAACTGTTCACAACCTCCTTGACTTTCTGTATTTCCTTTCTAAATTCCTGTTTTATCTCCTTGGTTAAATCTTCTTTCATATCTTCCATCTTCTTATCTACTTGTTGACCCAGAGTATCTATCTTTTGGTCCAGGGTAGCAGTTGAGTCTTCTATTTTTTTATTTAATGCTGTGATCGCATCCAGAATTTTTTTCATATCTGAAAAAACCTGACACTCTGAAGAAGGACACAGCAGAGTCCAGTCAGGTGGAGTCAAAACAGGCAAGAAGGTGGATGTGGCTTTCTGATCCAAACCCCACCCCTTTTGCACAGGTGCCAATGTAGCACGTAAGTGCAAACAGGTGAGGCTTGGACCCTCACAGACATCATGGAAGTGGTTGTCAGGTATAACAGAAAACTTGTTTGTTTTGTACTTTTGCCACACTGAAACTACAAATGGCTTATAAAGTTATACAGTGGGGTTCCCATGGCATAACCTTCACATAATCAAGTCACTAACACATTTCCATATCAAAGTGTATAATATGTCTATGTCCATCTGCAACACAACATTAACAGAGAAATTGAGTTTTCTTCTTAGATACCTATGATAAAGTCCAGACCAGTGTTCCTTCTTACTTTTTCTCATCTAATTGTTTACATTAAAACTCACAACTCATTTTTAACAGATCCTTATTAACTGATAACCTGAGATAACATGAACTTTTCTCCCAAATAGTAGAAATCTTGGTCAAACATGTTTTTAATCTTTTAATCTTCTTTATCCTCCTAAAGTATAACTACATAGATAACATCTAAATATCTGTTGTCCCTGTGCAATGTCTGCTTTTACAGTGTTCCTTCCCTTATCTGAAGGTCTGCTAGCTGTGAAACAAACAGGTATTTATGACTTTAACACCCTACAATTTAATGATCATCATTAGGTCTGATTTCCACTGAATTGGAAATACCAGGTGCCACCCAACAGAATGTAGGATGCTATCTGTTAAATTTACTGTTAACTTCTTCCTGGAAGCTTCTGCTACATTTTATTCATTCTCTTTGATGTTTTTTTCTGGAGATTTTCTTATTTAGTCGTAATATTTGGCTCCAAGTTAAGCTGCATTAGGTGGCCCTTCCTTTGTCATATTCAGGAACTGAAATCAGTGTTTGTGGTAACAAAATTGTTGGAATCCAGCAAATCAAGCATGCCTCATTAGCATATGGGTGATTGCTCTAGGAGGCAAACTCTGTGCTTCTAACAGGAAGCTGCTTGTTGCCCCTCCCACTTCCTCTTCTCTCTCTCTGATTCTTCCACCATTGAGGAGGAAGCAGCATGTGGCTGCTCCTCTCCGTGGAGAGGCCATGCCTAGACCTCAAGCCCCCCTTTCTTCACGCAGCCTCTAGCAGCAAACAGGGCCAGAGGTATTCAGTTTAGGGAACAGAAAGAAGAACTGAAACCAATTTTCTACTGAAATGGCTGTACCTGGACTGAATAAATGTAAGAACTCTTTTGTACTTACTTTTTGTACCTGTAATGTCTAAGCATGTGTTCCCTTATGCTTGGGTGGGCTAAGAGTGTAAGAATAAGAACCTGAATCTCTCTAACGTGCTCACAGACTGGGTTTTTAAACAATATTCCTTTTCGTATGCACGAGTTTACCCAACGTTAAGCTCTGCTCCATTCACTGGTTCTAACAGGCCACTGAATGATCTTCAAAGGGTTATGGGCCCTGGATTTTGTAGAAAGAGGTTGTTTTTAAACAGCAGGAATTTTTCCCTTTTGCCTTGTTTTATTTTTGAGCAGAAATTTTCTTTTTTTCTGGTTTTACATGAGCATTGTTGTTTTTGAGAGAATACTCAGTCTAGCTACTGAAGAGGTTTCTTACAAAAGGAAATAGGCTTAAGCATAAAGGGAAGAATTTTTTTTCTTTTTGAAGTGATTTTTAAATCCTTGTTGCTTAGACAAGATGGCCAGTGTACTCCTGCCTCACAATCCGGTGATTTTTAAACTAAAACCCAGAGAGTTTTATCCCTGGAAGATATGAGTGGAAAGCAGGCAAGGATTTTTAATCTGCATAATATTTTGAATGAAGATCCTCCTAGTCCAGATTCAGCAGCATATGCAGACTGGATGGCCGATGATCTTAAGCTCCAAGGCTTGATCATGAATTCCTTAAGTGCACTAATGCTGGTACAAATCCAGCAAAGAGATAATGCGAGAGGAATGATGGAGGAACTATATAAACTCTATGGGGAAGGAGGAGATTCCCAAATAGTTAATCTGGTGAGAGAGTTGTCCAATTTAAAATTCCAGCCAAATGGAAACATAGATGAGCATATTTGTAATTTTCAATCATTGTTGCACAAGCTTGCTTGTAATGATGTAATTTTGGATAACAGGATCCAAGTTGGATTTTTGTTGGGATCACTGCCTCAAATTTTTTCTAGTTTTGCTGCCATCTATAGGGGAGCCAGACAACCTCTTTCAGATTTAATTCAGGAATTAAAGTCTGAGTATAGCAGGCAGGCCTCCTATAGAAATGCCAAGCAGACCCACAATGAGGCAGGCTATTTTTCGAAAGTGCCTCAGGGCAAAAACGGCGGTCTGCAGCAGAGGAGCCTTTCAATAACAAAGAGGCCCATCAAGTGTCATTTTTGTGGCAAGAATGGTCACTTAAAGAAAAATTGCTGAGCCAGAAAGGCAGATCAGAAAACCAACAAAGAGAGGGACTCCATATGTGAGTCTTCTTGCATTTTCAGCCATAAATAAAAACTGCTCATCTTTCATAATAGACAGTGGCTTTACTGTGCACATGATGAATGATCCTTCTTTCTTCATTGATTTGAACCCAAGTTCAAAGGAAGGAATTGGCTTAGCAGATGGAACTACAATCCATGTGGAAGGAGAGGGCTGTGCTCTCCTAAGGTGCGGAAATGGCACCACCCAGAAGGATTTAATTGCTACTAACGTTTTATATGTTCCAGCTTTGAGTTTGAATTTGATAAGCACATCTGCACTAATGAAGAAGGGCCATACAATTCAATTTAAAGGTGACAAATGTCTAATAATGGATCAAAGAGGTGTCTTTCTAACAGGATACCTATATCAAGGTGCCACCCTCTGGCACAGATGATTTGGACATAGAGATTTGAATGCAATTCTTCAAATGAAGAAAGATGGATTGGCCAGCAATTTGGAAATCCAAGACAGTGGTAAGACTGATGCAAAGTGCAAAAACTGCATTCAGGGGAAGGCCACAAGGCCTGCAATACCAAAACAAAGCACCAGGCACTCCAGACAGCCCCTGGAGCTAATTCACACTGACCTGTGTGGGCCAATTCAAGAATCTGTTGGGGGTAACAGATATTTATTAACTATGATAGATGATTTCTCTAGGTACTGCGTGTCTTATCTGCTAAAGGAGAAGTCGGAGACCATGGACAAGCTACAGCAGTATGTGGGAAGGATGGAGAACATATTTGGAAGGAAACCCCAAACTCTAAGGTCAGATAATGGGGGCAAATTCACAAGCAATAAAATGCAGACATATCTCAAAGAGCAGGGCAGAAGACACGAGCAAACCATAGTTTACACGCCTGAACAGAATGGTGTGGCAGAAAGAAAGAACAGATCTATCATGGACATGGTCAGGTGCATGCTCATGGAGGCTCACTTGCCCAGGAAGTATTGGGGGAAGCAGTAATGACAGCCACCTACCTACAAAATAGACTACCAACAAAAGCAACATACAAAACACCATTTGAACTGTGCCATGGTAGACAACCAAGTGTTAAACACTTGATGGTGTTTGGATGCAAAACCTACATCCACATCTCAAAAGAGAAAATAACAAAATTAGATTCCAGAGCAAAGGAAGGAATCTTATTGGGGTACCCACTGGGTAGCAAAGGATATAGAGTTTTAGATCCTAAGACTGGCTCAATCCACACTTGCAGAGTGGTGCATTTTGATGAAACAGAGTCAAATCTAAATCCTATAGCCAATAGCACTGCAGAAGGGGGAGGTGAAGAAGATTTGTTCAAGGTACCTTACCCAGTGTTTCCAGATGCAGCAAGCAGGAAAGCCCAGAGAGAGGACATCGAGCTGGAGACTCTGCCAGAGTCAGATGATGAGGAACCAGGAGGGACAGAAGGGGCAGAGATGCAGCATCATCCAGACCTGAGTCCTGTTCTGGACCTGAGGTGCTCATCGCAACCCAACAAGGGAGTTCCAGCCAAGCGACTGTCCTACTTCGCAGGAGTGGCATTGCTGAAAGAGCCTGCATCATGGAAGGAAGTGCAACAGCTGCCACCAGCTAAAGCAAGTAAGTGGAGGAAAGCAGCTCAAGAAGAGTTTGAGGCTCTGCAATACAACAATACTTGGACACTCACAAAGTTACCTGTTGGCAAAAAGGTCATTGGTTGCAAATGGGTCTTTAAGGCCAAACAAAATGAGAAGTCCAAATATACAAAGCTAGACTGGTAGCCAAGGGCTATTCACAAAAGTATGGGGAAGTTTATGACGAGACCTTTACACCAGTTGTGACCCACACAACAATTCGACTTCTTTTAAGTCTAGCTGCAAGCAGAAACATGCAAGTGGAACATATGGACATTAAAACAGCATTCTTGCATGGTGAAATTCAGGAAGAGTTGTACATGCAACAACGTGCATGCTTCACTGATCCAAAGAACTGGAATTTAGTGTGCAGGCTTCAGAAGGGGATCTATGGGCTTAAACAAGCAGCAAAGGCCTGGAATGTGAAACTAAACCAGATGCCAATAAAGCATGGTTTCACTCAGGGCAAAGCTGATCCCTGCCTCTACACACGACACAAGAATGGCAGAGACATGTTCATTCTGACATTTGTGGATGATTTGATTCTCTGTTATGAGGATCAGAGGGATATTGATGAAATTGTGTCCAATTTGAACACGGAAGTAGAGGTGAAACGTCTTGGAAAGGCAAGCTACTACTTGGGAATACAAATTGACAGAGAAGAGGATGGAAGTTTTCTCCTCAGTCAGAGGCAAAGGATTTTAGAATTATTGGAGACCCTGGGACTGGAAAATGCAAACACAGTTCCAACTCCAATGGAGACAGACTTTCACAAAGTCAAGGACACTAGTGAACTGTTGCTTCAGAACAATGGCTACAGAGAGGCCATTGGAAAGCTGTTATATCTGTCAACCACAATGAGGCCAGATATTTCAACTGCAGTGGGGATCCTCTGCAGAAAGACCAGCGCACTCACCCAAAGGGACTGGACAAGTGTTAAGCAGGTGTCAAGATACCTGAAGGGGACTACAGACCTGAAGCTTAAGCTGTCAGCAAATGATTCTCCTGAACTAGTGGGGTACACCGATGCAGATTGGGCAGAGGATATAACTGATCACAAATCCACCAGTGGGGATGTGTTTTCTCTTTGGGGGAGGGGCTGTGAGCTGGACTAGTTGCAAGCAGGCTATTTTGGCATGCTCAACTACTGAAACGGAGTATGTCTCAGCAGCTGAGACATGCGCAGAGGTGCAATGGCTCAAGTATTTACTTGGGGATCTGGGGGTCAGTGTTCCTCCTCCAATAAGAGTCTTTGAGGACAACCAAAGTTGTATAAGACTCTCTTTGTCACAGAAGGTGGGATGGCAGACCAAACACATGGATGTTCGCTACCACATAATTAGAGAGGCACAGGAGACAGGACTACTACATTTGGAGCATTGTCCCTCAGATAGCATGATTGCAGACATCCTTACAAATCCACTTGCGAAGAGACTGTAGCTTGAATCATGTCAACTGGATTTCTATTTTCTCAGTGGAAACGTTTCGCTCCTTATCCAAGGAGCTTCTTCAGTCTGAGCAAAGTTAGTAAGGGAATCCTTAAATATGTTTCTAGGTGGCTGTGTGACCTTGCACCTGGGGCTAGGTCATGGTTATTTTTGAGATGTTATTTCTAAGTCCCTTTATCATCTAAAGGAGGATCGTTAAGATTACCATGCTGCTTTTCAGCTTGCGAAATGGTCTTAATCTTCCTAGGCACAGAAGACAAAGCAGCAAGGAAAATAGGGGAAAGATTGTGCCTGAGGCCCCCACCTCTATTCAAGGAAGGATTTTCCAAGTTGGCATAAATGGATTCCTTGACCCCTCTCTCAAACCACCTATCTTCTCTGTCTAAAATGTGAACATTAATGTCCTCAAATGAGTGTCCTTTTTCCTTTAGATGAAGATAAACTGCTGACTCTGGTCCTGTGGTGTTACTTCTCCTGTGTTGGGCCATCCTCCTGTACAACCAAACAAACAACCAAACCAAACCAAACAACCTAGAAACATATTTAAGGATTCCCTTACTAACTTTGCTCAGACTGAAGAAGCTCCTTGGATAAGGAGCAAAACGTTTCCACTGAGAAAATAGAAATCCAGTTGACATGATTCAAGCTACAGACAATTCCACCTGGATGACTGAGAACCTTCATAGACATATTGCCATACATTTTGGGGATGAAACCCTGAAGTGGGTAAGGAAATTCGAGAAGACAGCAAGAAAGGTGGCAGACTATAGAAACCACCTACGTTTCAACCTCAGATGCAGACAACAGAGAGTCATCCCGACAAGCCTACGCCTGCAATCTACAGTTAAGGGTCACAGAGCAGACCAGATCCTGCAGCAGGCACAAAGACATCTTCTAAATGAAAGAATAAGGCAAGTCCACTTCACCATTGATGCCCTGCAAGACAATTTTGAAAACCTTTACCAGGAACTCATAGCCACCCTTCCTGACCCAATCCTGGATAGAGTTATTCAGCTTGGCAATAACGTACAGCTGGCCCAGCATCACAAGACAAAGGAGAGGCAAACTAAGAAATTTGACATTCTTCTTTCTCGCAGCAAGCAGAAACAAGGAACTGGAGAAACCGCTGGGAGGAACAACAACAACAGGACCACAGAGGACAAAAAGAACATGTGGGTGAAAAATCTCTCAGACAGAGAACTCACCCAACCAGAGAGAGATGTCCTAGCCAAAGGTCTTAATTTTGCCATCACTCCCAAGCAAGTTCCGGTTGTGGAGCTCATTACAGCCACAGAATCTGCCATCCACAACAACCACTTACCTTTTGAGGAAGCAGAACAACTCCGGCTTAAAATATCTGCAGCTCTGTCCAGTGCTCAACCTCCTCCCCCCAACCTTACCGTCCAAGAGAGGAGAGCCCTGACAGCCCTCAGCAAAGATGAAACCATCACCATTTTAGCTGCTGACAAAGGAAGATGTACAGTGGTTCTAAACAGTGCAGACTACCACAATAAAATTACCTCACTTTTGGAGGATCACCATACATATGAAAAACTGAAAAGAGACCCCACCAACAATTACAAGAAAAAGGTAATAGACAGTTTGAAACAATTGGAACATGATGGCTCCATCGATAGGATTACCTACCACCGTCTGTATCCTGGAGAAGCCATCCCCTGCATCTACGGACTTCCTAAGATCCACAAGGAAGGAACACCCCTCCGACCCATAGTCAGCAGCATTAATTCGGTAACATACAACATTGCCAAACACCTCTCTACCATACTAGCACCTCTAGTTGGACACTCTGAACACCACATCCATAATTCGGAAGAATTTGTTTCCAAAGCAAAGATCCTGAAACTGGGTACAGATGAAACTATGGTCTCCTTCGATGTGTCCTCCCTTTTCACCAGCATCCCCACCACTCATGCTCTATCCGCTGTCAGGAAGAGACTAGAAGAGGACAGCACCCTTGAAAGGAGAAACCATCTCAACCCAAACCAGATCTGCCATCTTCTGGACCTGTGTCTTAACACCACTTATTTCTCATACAGAGGTGACTTTTACAGACAAAAACACAGCTGTGCCATGGGTTCTCCTGTGTCACCCATTGTGGCCAATTTATACATGGAGGAAGTGGAGAAGAAAGCACTCAACACATTCCAGGGAACGGTGCCCACCCACTGGTTTAGGTATGTGGATGACACCTGGGTCAAAATCAAGGCCCAGGAAGTACAGGCCTTCACGGACCATATAAACACTATAGATGCCAACATTAGGTTCACCAGAGAAGACACCAAGGACAACAGACTGGCATTCCTAGACTGTGAAGTCCTCATTGGGACCGGTGGCAAGCTAGAAATAGGGATCTACAGGAAACCCACACACACAGATCAATATCTGATGTTTGACTCCCACCATCCACTGCAGCACAAACTAGGAGTCATCAGGACATTGTCACACAGAGCAGAAACCATCCCCACCTCCATGGATTCCAAAAAGAATGAAAATCAGCACCTGAGAACAGCTCTGAAGGCCTGTGGATATCCAAATTGGGCCTTCACTAAATCTAAATCTACCAGACCTAGAACAGCGACAGACAGGGCTGAGACTCAGAATAAATGGAAGAACCTGGTCATTCCTTACATGGCTGGCGTGTCTGAAAAAATAAAAAGGATATTTGGCAAACACCACATACCTGTATATTTCAAACCCACCAACACACTGAGACAGAGGCTTGTACACCCCAAAGATCAAACTTCAAAACACAAGAAAAGCAATGTAGTTTATGCAATCCAGTGCAGTGAGGAGTGCTCTGAACTCTACATTGGAGAAACCAAACAACCTTTGTACAGGAGGATGGCCCAACACAGGAGAAGTAACACCACAGGACCAGAGTCAGCAGTTTATCTTCATCTAAAGGAAAAAGGACACTCATTTGAGGACATTAATGTTCACATTTTAGACAGAGAAGATAGGTGGTTTGAGAGAGGGGTCAAGGAATCCATTTATGCCAACTTGGAAAATCCTTCCTTGAATAGAGGTGGGGGCCTCAGGCACAATCTTTCCCCTATTTTCCTTGCTGCTTTGTCTTCTGTGCCTAGGAAGATTAAGACCATTTCGCAAGCTGAAAAGCAGCATGGTAATCTTAACGATCCTCCTTTAGATGATAAAGGGACTTAGAAATAACATCTCAAAATAACCATGACCTAGCCCCAGGTGCAAGGTCACACAGCCACCTAGAAACATATTTAAGGATTCCCTTACTAACTTTGCTCAGACTGAAGAAGCTCCTTGGATAAGGAGCGAAACGTTTCCACTGAGAAAATAGAAATCCAGTTGACATGATTCAAGCTACAGACAATTCCACCTGGATGACTGAGAACCTTCATAGACACTTGCGAAGAGTGTCTACCAAGGCCTATGTAGTGAGTTAAATCTTGTGTAGGCATGATGCATAACTTTGATTTGAGAAGGGGTGTTGGAATCTGGCAAATCAAGCATGCCTCATTAGCATATGGGTGCTCTAGGAGGCAAACTCTGTGCTTCTAAGAGGAAGTTGCTTGTTGCCACTCCCACTTCCTCTTCTCTCTCTCCGATTCTTTCACCATTGAGGAGGAAGCAGCATGTGGCTGCTCCTCTCCATGGAGAGGCCATGCCTAGGCCTCAAGCCCCTTTTTCTCCATGCAGCCTCTGGCAGCAAACAGAGCCAGAGGTATTCAGTTTAGGGAACAGAAAGAAGAACTAAAACCAATTTTCTACTGAGATGACTGTACCTGGACCGAATAAATGTAAGAACTCTTTTGTACTTATTTTTTGTACCTGCAATGTCTAAGCGTGTGTTTCTTTATGCTTCGGTGGGCTAAAAGTGTAAGAATAAGAACCTGAATCTCTCTGACGTGCTCACAGGCTGTGTTTTTAAACAATATTCCTTTTTGTATGCACGAGTTTACCCAACGTTAAGCTCTGCTCCATTCACTGGTTCTAACAGGCCACTGAATGATCTTCAAAAATCACAAGTCTCTTGTGAGCCAACCCACTAATTATAGTATGAAATTACAAGTCCCTGACACTTAAACACTCTTTCTTTCCCCCCCCCTCCCAAATCCTCCCAAATCACATTTGTTGGCATTTCTTATCCAGCAGCTCAGCAGCACCTTTCTTATGTGCTTCTTGGCCACTCTGTTTCTTCAGCCCAAGAAGGAATGGAATGTTTTCCTAAAGACTACAGCTGTTCCTAAGGACTTCTGAGTGTAATTCAAGGTGCTGGTCATTACCTATAAAGCCCTGCATGGTATAGGGTATGGTTATTTGAGGGAGTGCCTTCTCTAATAGTTTCTGCCCATCTGGTATGCTTGGGCAGAGTGGGTGAGCACAGGGTCCCTTCAGTTAAATATTGTCAAGTTGCTGGACCAAGGAAGCATACCTTCTCTGTCACACACCTGCCATCTGGAACAGCATCCTCCTGGAGATACATATGGCTCCCATCCATCAAATATTCTGTAAGTCTCTGTAGCGAGTCATGAAGATGACTTGAGAGAAATATGCAAGAACTCTTACATAAGCAAAGAGGGGTGAAACATTCCTTAAGTCCTGGAAAGCAAAATAGTATTTTGAAAAGACTCAGCCACGCTCCTCCCTGATTCACTGGGGTATAAGAGGGAGGGGAGATAAAGTATAATCAGACTTCTAAGATTCTGTTAGTATAGCCTATCTCAACAAAGTATAGTTCTAGTCTTCTAAAATAAAGAAAAAGAAAAGAAAAAGTGTAGTAAAGTACACTTTTTCTTTTCTTTTTCTCTATTTTGTATTTCTATTTCTTTTTCCGTTTCTAACTTTTAACTATGTATTTTAAAATCCTAATAAAATTTATAAAAAAAACAAAAACAAAGTATAGTTCTAGTCTTCCAGTGGAGTCGTTTTCATGATCTGGTCTACTTTGTAGAGCTGATAATTTCCGAAGACCTGGGTCTGTTCCCAGGCCTAGGGTTAAAGTGTTTGTGGAGCCCCTGGTGATTTGGGGGGTTGTTATTAGTGTGGTTCTGTCTGGGCATTCATATTTGTCTTTTTATATTATGCATTCTTTTAAAATTGTAAGCTGCCCAGAGGCCTTTTGGAGTCGGGCAGCCTCAAAACCTAGGAAATAAATATATAAATAAAGTTGACACTGGCACTGCTCATTACAGCCTGCCTCTGCTTTGGTGCTGACCCAATTCCAGGCATTTTGAGATTCTTTTTCTCCCCAGCTGGATGAAGCAAAAGAGCAATGAAAATGAGATGTATCCAGGGAAATCCAGATCCTAAATATTTAGAATGTCAGTGCCTTCATTATTTTGCTTTACAGTAATGTATGTAATATAAAGACAACCTTAGCTGGCTCTAGAACACTGTTTGCAAGGGGTGGGGGCTTAATCCTTCCCTTCTGTGACCACTTTTCCCCCCAGATTCATATCCCCTGTACGCATCCAATCCCAATGAAGACCTTGAGCCATTGAAGTTTTTCAACCAGCTTCAATTGTTTCTTTTTAAACCCCTGCATGATGAGGATGGGATGCCTTTCACAGAATGGAAAGGAGATTAGTAAGCCTCCTTGTCTCTCTTCCAGCATGACATAACAAGTCCCCAAACTGAGAAGGACTTTATGGGTCAGACCTTGCAGGGTTCACTGCAGCTCAGGAAAGGTCATGGCAGGGATACACATCCCCCACAGGGATCTAGCAAATACTACAATGACATCACACATGTCATTGTTGTTAGAGATATCGGGTTTCAACCAAGCACATCTCACACAAGCTTGAAGGAGGGGCAGCTCTGCTGCAACTAATCTTACTGCTTTGTGTGGGAGGGACTTGAATCCCAGTTTCCTGTTCCTCTCCTTCCTTTCCTTCCTTTCCTTTTCTGTTTGAATCTCAACCGGGAAGGATGGACATCCATGACTGTCCTCATGGCTCATACCTCCATTCAGCAAGGCCACATTGGGAAGACTGTGGATTTGGTCAGAACCTACCGCTCGCATGCATGGACTGTTTCTACCATGAAACTGTGATCTACAATAAACTGTAAGCTATTTTTATGTTACTTTACATTAACGTGTGAAGTGTGTTTATTTTGTGTTTTTGAACTGATTAAGCCTTGTGCAAGTTACTGGCATGCTTCTGCTCTGCTATAAAAATATTAAAAGCTGTGTGGATTTCTGTTATTAGCCTTCCAGAATTCTTACATTCTTACGGGCCCAGCTCAGACCAGTGAAGCTCAGCAGACTAAGAGTTGATTTTTTTTTTTTTAAAAAAAAGGGGGTTTCTGTGGTCTTGCAACCAAGAAACTGCTTGCACATTCAAAAGGCTCTGTTCAGATTTTTTTCTCTCTCCTTAAGCAATGGATCGGAAAGGGGAGGGACTCCCCCCCCCTTCCAATGCTAAATGAAGACAATTTTTCAGTGTATTGTCGAAGGCTTTCACGGCCGGAGTTCAATGGCTGTTGTGGGTCTTCCGGGCTGTGTGGCCGTGTTCTGGAAGTTGTGGTTCCTAACGTTTCGCCAGCATCTGTGGCCAGCATCTTCAGAGGGCAGGAGCACAGATAGAAGAGATTTTGCTTCTATCTGTGCTCCTGCCCTCTGAAGATGCTGGCCACAGATGCTGGCGAAACGTTAGGAACCACAACTTCCAGAACACGGCCACACAGCCCGGAAGACCCACAACAGCCACAATTTTTCAGCTTGGCTATATAGGCTGAGATTAAGATTGACTTTTCAAAACAGCATAGATTGTTTAGATTCTCCTCCACCACAGCCAGGAGATTCTGATGAAGTCCAGAGTTTATGGAACCAGAAAAATAACCTAGCCATGATTTTAATCTCTGGTTCGTTGCCAGGCTGGCAGAAATAAAAGGTCTTACCACTGCCAGAGAAATGATTGAGAATCTAAAAGCATTATACTCAGAAGATGATGACCAAAAGACTATTTCTTTATTAAGAGAATTGATGGCATCAAGACTTTCAGAAGATGGGGATATTAATCAACACTTGTTGAAAATGCAGTCAATTTTTGACAGACTAAACTCAATTCAAAATGTCATGAGTGAATAAACAAAAATGTCCTTTTTACTAAGCTTGTCTGATAAATTTTATCCTTTTGTTGCAAGCCAGAATTTAAATGGAACAAATCTTTCTCAGTTGTTTGGGAAGATTCGAGGAGACGCCTGCAGGCAAGATAATCTGCATTTCAATAGAAAGCCTGCAAGAGACATGAGTTACCTTGCAACTGGGGGGAAGGGTGAACAAAAACCATTGCCTGCTCATCAACAAAAGAATAAACTGGTTGCCATAATTGCAACAAGCCTGGCCACTTTGCCAGAGCATGCAAGAGCAGAGACAGAAAAGATTTTTCAAAAGAACAGCATTCCAAGGGAAATTTATGTCTGCACACAACTTTCAGAGCAGAAAATGCTCTTGGAGCCAATTCCAATGAAAGCACAGGATGATGGGTCCTGGATTCAGGTGCTAGTAAACACCTTTGTGGAAATATTATTTTTTGTGTGTAAATTAAATGAGGAACCACAAGGGGACATTTTTCCAGCAGATGGAAAACCCAGCCCAATACAGAGGAAAGTCAAGATACCTTTGAGGTGTTTTAATAAAAATGGTTTTAAAGACCTGACAGTGACAGAGGCATATTTTGTACCTCAATTGTCTACGAATTCGTTAAGTGTGCCAACACTGAACAACAAAGGTTACAATGTAATGTTTAAGAAAAATGGAAAATGTGAAGTTAAATTTGGAAATCAAGTCTGTGTTATAGGTTCTATCCAAAACGGAGTTTTTCAGGTGAACTGTGAGCAGTTGCCACCAGAGGTCGGGCTTGCATGCCAACAGCAGCAGAAAAAGGAGGATAACAGTGCCACAATTTGGCACAGGCATTTTGCACACCAGGACTTTGATGCAATTTTGAGAATGAAGGATGAAGAAATGGTAAGGGACCTTGAACTTAATAATCGTGAAAAGGACCAATCAAGGTGTGTAGGGTGCATCAAAGGCAAAGCCACCAGGCCAGCCATACCCAAACAAAGGGAAAAGCAGGCAACTAAGCCACTTGAGCTTATCCACACTGATTTGTGTGGACCTCTTCAAGCATCAGCTGCTGGAAATAAATACATAATATGTTTTATAGATGATTTTTCTAGGTATTGTGTAATCTACCTGATGAAAGAGAAATCCCAGACAGCAGATATGCTGAGGGCGTATGTTGCTATGGTGAGGAACAAGTTCAACAGGACCCCTCAAGCCCTTCAAAACGACAGAGGTGGTGAGTTCATATCTAACATACTTGACACAACTAGGCATAGAGCACAGATTAACCACTCCTTACATGCCAGAGAGCAATGGGGTGGCTGAATGAAAGAACAGAACACTAATGGACATGGTAAGGTGTATGCTGTTAGAGGCAGATCTACCTGACAAATACTGGGCAGATGCTGTTGTCACAGCTACATACTTACAAAATTGATTGCCAAGCAGAGCCAACAAGGTAACACCTTTTGAGCTATGGCATGGGCGAAAACCAAGTGTCAAACATTTAAGAGTGTTTGGATCAAAGGCTTATGCCCACATTCCAAAAGAAAAGAGATCCAAGCTAGATCCTAGAGCTGAAGAAGGGGTCATGATTGGCTATGCCCCAGGAAGCAAGGGATACAGAATCCTGAACACAAAGACGGGAAGAGAAGACATATGCAGATTGGTGTACTTTGATGAGAGGGAGAGAGGCTGCCACACTCAAGTGGATGAGTACAAACCAGCAGTAGCAGTTACCAGCCTGAGATGTTTAGCCTGATGCCAGAAGACATCACCACACCGACCTAGAGGGAGATGGAAGACCAGATGGAGACTCCACCAGAGTCAGATGATGAAGCCGAGGGTGCAGAAGGGGGTGAACCACCAAATGCCTCTCCTGAACCTGCTCTGAGACGCTCATCACTGAAGCCCATTTAGCAGTCTGTTAGAACTACTGAAATGGAGCAGAGCTGCAAAACTCGTGTACAGAAAAGGAATATTGTTTAAAAACAGAGCCCATGAGCATATTAGAGAGATCCAGGCTAATCTTACACCTTTCAGGTACAGCATTTTTGGTAGATAAATTATGTTCCATTTCTTCTTTGTTTCCCTAAACTTAATACCTCTTGCCCTGTTTGCTGCAAGAGATACGTGCAGAAAGGGGGGGAAATCTCCTAGGCCCATCCATGGCCTAGGATGGAGCAGCACACAGCCATGTGCTTGCTCCCAGTCCAACAAGGATAGAGAAGAGAGAGGAAGTGGGTCACAAACAGCTTCCTCAAAAGCATGGAGAGCTTGCATCCTAGAGCAGTCATTCATATGCTGATGAGGCATGCTGGATTTGCCAGGATCTCTAACAATCACGACCCAACAGGGGTGTTCCAGCCCAAAGGCTGTCCTACCTCACAAGGTTGTTGCAACCACAAGAACCTGCATCATGGAATGAGGTCCTGCACATGCCTGCAGATGAAGCAAGTAAGTGGAAAAAAGCAGCACGGGAGGAGCTAGATGCTCTACACACAAACAAAACATGGACTTGGACAGAGCTACCTAAAGGCAAAAAAGCCATAGGTTGTAAGTGGGTGTTCAAAGCAAAACAGGATGAGAATGGCGAAGTACAAAGGTACAAGGCCAGATTAGTAGCACAGGCTACTCACAGAAATATGGAGAGGACTATGATGAGTGTTTTGCTCCCGTTGTGAAACACACCATAATTAGAATGCTTCTAAGCCTAGCAGCCTCCAGAAAAATGGATGTTGAACACTTAGATGTTAAAACTGCATTTCTGCATGGGGAGATACAGGAAGAGGTGTACATGACACAGCCTCCAGGCTTCACTTATCCCAATACCAAGCATCTTGTTTGCAAACTTCAGAAGGGGATTTATGGACTGAAGCAGGCAGCCAGAGCACGGAACAAGAAGTTAAACCAAATACTTCTTGACCAAGGTTTTGCTCAAGGAAAGGCTGACCCCTGTCTCTACACAAGACATAGAAATGGCAGAGATGTGTACATTCTTTGTTATGTGGATGATTTACTGAACTGCCACAGTAACAAAAGGGACTTTGATGAAATTGTTCATCAACTAGATAGAGAAGTAGAAGTAAATCTTCTGGGCAATGCCAGCTACTACTTAGGAATACGAATTGAGAGAGAAGAAGATGGGACCTTTCTTCTAAGCCAGAAACAAAAGTTATTGGAACTGTTGGAGAGCCTCGGACTGCAGGATGCTAATCCTATGCCTACACCAATGGAAACAGCTTTCCACAAACAACATGAACCCAGCAATCTCCTACCAGAGAACAATGACTACAGAAGTGCCATAGACAAGCTGTTGTATCTAGCCACCATCACTAGGCCGGACATAGCTGCTGCAGTGGGCATTCTATGTAGAAAAACCAGCACACCTACACAAAGAGACTGGACTGGTGTCAAGCAGGTGGGAAGGTACCTGAAAGGGACCATGCACCTAAAAGTAAAACTGCCAGCCACTGAGAATCCTAGACTAGTGGGATTCACAGATGTGGAGTGGGCAGAAGACATTGCTAATTGCAAATCCACCAGTGGTTACGTATTTTTGTATGGAGGTGGAGCAGTAAGCTGGGGAAGCCACAAGCAAGGTACTGTTGCACAGTCCTCCACAGAAGCTGAAAATGTAGCAGTTACTGAAACATGCAATGAAGCAAAATGGCTCAAGCTACTGCTTGCAGACATGAAAATAGAGGAACCAATCCCTATTCAGATTTTTGAGGACAATCAGAGTTGTATTAGGCTCTCACTGTCGGAGAAGATTGGCGGGAGGTCTAAGCACATTGATGTCAAGCATCATCTAGTGAGGGAGATGCAGCATCAAGGGTTAGTCAAGATAGACTACTGTCCCACAGGGAACATGACAGCGGACATCTTCATGAAGCCGTTGTCTAAAACCAGTTACCAGGAACTGAGAGGGAAATTAAATCTTGTGGGACATTGAGACATGCAAGGTTGAAAAGAAGGGATGTTAGAGATATCGGGTTTTGACCATGCATGTCTCACACAAGCTTGAAGGAGGGGCAGCTCTGCTGCAACCTAATTTTACTGCTTTGTGTGGGAGGGGCTTGAATCCCGGTTTTCTGTTCCTCTCCTTCCTTTCCTTCCTCCCCTTTTCTGCTTGAATCTCAACCGGGATGGATGGTCATCCATGACTGTCCTCGTGGCTCATACCTCCATTCAGCAAGGCCACATTGAGAAGACTGTGGATTTGGTCAGAACCTACCGCTCGCATTCATGGACTGTTTCTACCATGAAACTGTGATCTACAATAAACTGTAAGCTATTTTTATGTTACTTTACATTAACGTGTGATGTGTGTTTATTTTGTGTTTTTGAACTGATTAAGCCTTGTGCAAGTTACTGGCATGCTTCTGCTCTGCTATAAAAATATTAAAAGCTGCGTGGATTTCTGTTATTAGCATTTCAGTATTCCTACAATTGTGTCATCGAGCAAGTGATTCGAATTTGGTAATCTGGTGCCAGTTGTGTCACAATGTCTCAATGAAAATGATGTACAGTATGTAATTTGCATAATTTCCATCATGATGTCATGATACTTGGGATGTCACTTGACCCACAGAACCCTCTGCAGAAACCCATTTTTACCCTAATAGGTGATAGTGCTTTGCACCATGGAAATAGTCCTAGAGGGCACCTTAATTTTTTATTTTCCAAACCCTTAGGAAAATTTTAAAACAGTATATGATTTTCCTATACAACTTGAACAGTTGAGGACAAGGAGCAATCATAACTGCCCTGCCTTGAGCTGCTGTAGATTTGACAGCAACAAAAATCTCTTCCAACACACACACACACACACACACACACACCATTAAAAGAAAAGGGGGAAAAGGAAGAACAATCACTAGCTCAGCACTCCACAGACCAGCTTGTCTGGTTCAAAAGAGAACAGGAAAATGTGACCGAGTTTTTTACGGGCTGCACCACTTTATACAAAAGTTTTTCGCTTGGTTAACATTTTTTCTCTGATTTCAGTTTGGCAACTCTAACCATATAAAAAGGCATTTTGCAAGAAGACCATCAAATCCCTTAAAAGAAATTAGATTTCCCCCCCTTAGCATTAATTACTCAGTTATTTTCAATGATTTCATCCACATGCCCCTCTTCAGTAATACAATATATAAACCTACATATGCTTTTCTCATCCTATTAAGGGGATGAGATGATAGATACAGTAGATGAGAGAGAGAGAGAGAGAGAGAGAGAGAGAGAGAGAGAGAGAGAGGGAGGGAGGGAGGGAGGGAGGGAGGGAGGATAGATGGATAGATGGATGAGACAGACAGACATGGACTCCACTACCAGATGTGCCCAGAGACCCATCAGGGTAATTATTGCCATATCATTTACTGGAAAGGATTATGTAGCATCCCAGAGGTCTCCAGGATTAGCATCTAATACAGCCAGATTTGCTGAAATCAGTGTCAGAGCAGGCAGTAACCCTCTTTTGGCCTCACTTTATGGAAGCTGTATCAGCCAGGATTCATCACAATGAATTCTTGACAAAGCAAGCAGCATATCTGCAGCCAGCTTATTGGCCATTCTTGCAGTTGGTATACCTGCCCAGCTTTTACAAAGACATGAAAAAAACAAAGTGCAAATAAATAATCACCCCAGAATGTGGATAGGCATCCTAGACCAGGGGTCCCCAACCTTTTTGGCACCAGGGACCGGTTCTGTGGAAGACAATTTTTCCATGGACTGGGGGGCGGGGTTTGCAGGCGGGAGCCACACTCACGGACGGTGGAGGGGTTTGCAGGTAGGAGTCAATTGCGTGGACTAGGGGCGGAGTTTGCATGCGGGAGCCAATCGCGCAGACCAGGGGGTGGGGTTTGCACGCGGGAGCCAATTGTGCGGACTGGGGGTGGGTTTTGCAGGTGGGAGCCAATCACGCAGACTGGTGGGTGGGGTTTGCACGCAGGAGCCAATGTCGTGGAGGGGGGCGGGGTTTCAAGGCGGGAGCCAATCGCATGGACGGGGGTGGGGTTTGCAGGTGGGAGCCAATCTTGTGGGCGGGGGGAGGGTTTGTGAGGGGGGCCAATTGGGCCTCGCACTCCTCAGCCCGCCTCTCCGCCTTCTTTGCCACATGCAGATAGGTGGAGGTGTTTCCCCTTCAGTGTCCCAACCAATCAGCTACTCCACCTCAGGTTCTGTCTTTGCACCATCCCAGGTTCTTCCTGCTACTGTATGCTCTTCCTCTGACTCATGGCTGAAGGGACAGGCTCGTTCCTGACACCACCTCCCACCTCATGCTGTGCAGTCCACTTTGAGGTTGGGGACCCTATTCTAGATTACACTTATATTGTTCCAAACTTGGATTTGGTCCAGTTCTGATTACTACTGAGGCTGCTGGGGGAGGAGAGGGAGAGTATGTTTTCAAACAGAGGACATAATAGGCCCGCGCCCCTACTGCCAGCATCAGGAAATTTCCTCCTGGGGAGCCAAAATTGCCCGATCCATAAAATTGTATACAAGGCCGATTCACAGCATAAAATTCCACCCTGAACCACATCCCAGCCTCCGTTTTTGAATTCGGACCAAAATTGTTTTGAGCCCACTGGCCCTCGCCCCTAATGCCGGCACTAATAAGTTTCCATCTGGGGAGCCAAAATCGCCCGTTACGGAAAATGGAATCCAAGGATGATTCTAAGTATAAAATTCCACCCCTAACCTTGTCCCAGCCTCCATTTTTTAATTCGGACCAAAATTATTTTGAGCCTCCTTTCCTGCGCCCCTACTGCCGACATTAGTTAATTTCCTCCTCGGGATCCAAAATCGCCCATTCTGGAAAATGAAAAATGACTAAACATGGAAAAAACAAAAAAGGAAGAAAAAGAGAAAAGGGAAAAAAGAAAAACAAGAAAAACAGGAATGAAAAAACAAAAAAAAGAGAAAAAGAGAAAGGGGGAAAAAGGAGGAAACAAGAAAAACAAGAACGGGGAAAAAAGGGAAAAACGAATAAAATGGAAAAAAAGAAAAATGAGAAAAATAAAAAGGGGAAAAACGAAAAAAACGAAAAAACTACCAAAAAGGGAAAAGAAGAAGAAAAAGAGAAATGGGGAAAAACAAGAAAAACAAGAACGAGAAAAAAGCAGGAAAATCAAATAAAAAGGAAAAAAAGAATCATGAAAAAATGAGAAAGTGGAAAAACGAGAAAAAGGACTAAAAAGGGAAAAAACAAAAAAAGAAGAAAAAGAGAAAGAGGAAGAGGAAAAAAAGAAAAACGAGAATGGAAAAAACGAGAAAAATAAGAAGGAAAAAAACGAGAAAAATGAGAAAAACGACTAAAGGGGAAACAAGAGAAAAAGGAGAAACGGGGGGAAAAGGAAACAAGAAAAAGAAGAAAAAGAAGTATGGGAAAAAACAGGAAAAACAAACAAAATGGAAAAAAGAAAAATGAGAAAAATGAGAAGGGGAAAAATGAGAAAAACGAATAAAAAGGGAAAAAACAAAACAAAAGAGAAAAAAGAGAAACGGGGGGAAAAGGAAAAAAGAAAAACAAGAAAAAGAAGTATGGGAAAAACCAGGAAAAATGAATAAAATGGAAAAATGAGAAAAAAGAGAAAAATTAGAAGGGGAAAAATTAGAAAAACGACTAAAAAGGGGAAAAAACAAACAAAAAAGAGAAAAAAGAGAAAGGGGGAAAAAAGGGGAAAAAAGCAAAACAAGAAAAAGACGTATGGGAAAAACTGGGAAAAACGAATAAAATGGAAAAAAGAGAAAAATGAGAAAAGGAAAAAATGAGAAAAACGACTAAAAAGGAAAAAAACAAAAAAAAAGAGAAAAAGAGAAAGGGGGAAAAGGGGGAAAAGGGGGAAACAAAAAACAAGAAAAACAAGAACGAGGAAAAAAGGAAAAAACAAATAAAATGAAAAAAAGAAAAAAAAGAAAAATGAGAAAAATAAAAAGGGGAAAAATGATAAAAATGAAAAAACTACTAAAAAGGGGAAAGAAGAAGAAAAATAGAAATGGGGAAAAAAGAAAAACAAGAAAAACAAGAACGAGAAAAAAGCAGGAATATCAAATAAAATGGGAAAAAAATAACGAGAAAAATAAAAAACTGGAAAAATGAGAAAAAGGACTAAAAAGGGAAAAAACAAAAAAGAAGAAAAAGAGGAAGAGGAAGAGGAAGAGGAAAAAAAGAAAAACGTGAACTGAAAAAAACGAGAAAAAAAAGAAGGGGAAAAATGAAAAAAATGAGAAAAACTACGAAAAAGGGGGAAACAAGAGAAAAAAGAGAAACGGCGAAAAAAGAAAAAAAGAAAAACAAGAAAAAGAAGTATGGGAAAAAACAGGAAAAACGAATAAAATGGAAAAAAGAGAAAAATGAAAAAAAACGACTAAAAAGGGGGAAACAAGACAAAAAACAGAAAGGGTGAAAAAAGTGAAAACAAGAAAAACAAGAACGGGGAAAAGGGAAAAAGAAATAAAATGGGGAAAAAGAAAAACGAGAAAAATAAAAAGGGGAAAAACAATAAAAACAAAAAAACAACTAAAAAGGGAAAAGAAGAAGAAAAAGAGAAATGGGGAAAAAAGAAAAACAAGAAAAGCAAGAACGAGAAAAAGCAGGAAAATCAAATAAAATGGAAAAAAAGAATAACGAGAAAAAGGAGAAACTGGAAAAACGAGAAAATGGACTAAAAAGGGAAAAAACAAAAAAAGAAGAAAAAGAGAAAGAGGAAGAGGAAAAAAAGAAAAACTAGAACGGAAAAACGGAAAAATAAGAAGGGGAAAAATGAGAAAAATGAGAAAAACGACTAAAAAGGGGGAAATAAGAGAAAAAAGAGAAACGGGAAAAAAGGAAAAAAGAAAAACAAGAAAAAGAAGTATGGGAAAAAACAGGAAAAACGAATAAAATGGAAAAAAGAGAAAAATGAGAAAAACGACTAAAAAGGGGGAAACAAGAGAAAAAAGAGAAACGGGGGGAAAAGGAAAAAAGAAAAACAAGAAAAAGAAGTATGGGAAGAAACAGGAAAAACGAATAAAAGGGAAAAAAGAGAAAGATGAGAAAAATGAGAAAGTGGAAAAATGAGAAAAAGGACTAAAAATGGAAAAAACAAAAAAAGAAGAAAAAGAGGAAGAGGAAGAGGAAGAGGAAAAAAAGAAAAACGAGAACAGAAAAAACGAGAAAAATAAGAAGGGGAAAAATGAGAAAAATGAGGAAAACGACTAAAAAGGGGGAAACAAGAGAAAAAAGAGAAAGGGTGAAAAAAGTGAAAACAAGAAAATCACGAAAAACAAGAGCGGGGGAAAAATGGAAAACGAGAAAAATAAAAAGTGGAAAAACGATAAAAACGAAAAAACTACTAAAAAGGGAAAAGAAGAAGAAAAAGAGAAATGGGAAAAAAAGAAAAACAAGAACAACAAGAACAACAAAAAGCAGGAATATCAAATAAAATGGAAAAAAGGAATAACGATTAAAATGAGAAAGTGGAAAAACAAGAAAAAGGACTAAAAAGGGAAAAAACAAAAAAAAGAAGAAAAAGAGGAAGAGGAAGAGGAATAAAAGAAAAACGAGAACGGAATAAACGAGAAAAATAAGAAGAGGAAAAATGAGAAAAATGAGAAAAACAATTAAATAGGGGAAAACAAGAGAAAAAAGAGAAAGGGTGAAAAAAGTGAAAACAAGAAAAACAAGAATGGGGAAAAAATGGAAAAACGAGAAAAAGAAGTATGGGAAAAAACAGGAAAAACGAATAAAATGGAAAAAAGAGAAAAATGAGAAAAACGACTAAAAAGGGGAAAACAAGAGAAAAAAGAGAAACGGGGAAAAAAGGAAAAAAGAAAAAAAGAAAAACAAGAAAAAGAAGTATGGAAAAACAGGAAAAACGAATAAAATGGAAAAAAGAGAAAAATGAGAAAAACGACTAAAAAGGGGAAAAAGAGAAAAAAGAGAAACGGGGAAAAAAAGGAAAAAAGAAAAACTAGAAAAAGAAGTGTGGGAAAAAACAGGAAAAACGAATAAAATGGAAAAAAGAGAAAGATGAGAAAAATGAGAAAGTGGAAAAATGAGAAAAAGGACTAAAAATGGAAAAAACAAAAAAAGAAGAAAAAGAGGAAGAGGTAGAGGAAAAAAAGAAAAACGAGAACGGAAAAAAACTAAAAAGAGAAACGGGGAAAAAAGGAAAAAAGAAAAACTGGAAAAAGAAGTATGGGAAAAAACAGGAAAAACGAATAAAATGGAAAAAAGAGAAAAATGAGAAAAACGACTAAAAAGGGGAAAACAAGAGAAAAAAGAGAAACGGGGAAAAAAGGAAAAAAGAAAAAAAGAAAAACAAGAAAAAGAAGTATGGAAAAACAGGAAAAACGAATAAAATGGAAAAAAGAGAAAAATGAGAAAAACGACTAAAAAGGGGAAAAAGAGAAAAAAGAGAAACGGGGAAAAAAAGGAAAAAAGAAAAACTAGAAAAAGAAGTGTGGGAAAAAACAGGAAAAACGAATAAAATGGAAAAAAGAGAAAGATGAGAAAAATGAGAAAGTGGAAAAATGAGAAAAAGGACTAAAAAAGGGAAAAAACAAAAAAAGGAAAAGAGGAAGAGGAAAAGGAAAAAAAGAAAAACGAGAACGGAATAAACGAGAAAAATAAGAAGAGGAAAAATGAGAAAAATGAGAAAAACAACTAAATAGGGGGAAACAAGAGAAAAAAGAGAAAGGGTGAAAAAAGTGAAAACAAGAAAAACAAGAACGGGGAAAAAAGGGAAAAACGAGAAAAATAAAAAGGGGGAAAACGATAAAAACGAAAAAACTACTAAAAAGGGAATAGAAGAAGAAAAAGAGAAATGGGAAAAAAAGAAAAACAAGAAAAACAAGAACAACAAAAAGCAGGAATATCAAATAATATGGAAAAAAAGAATAACGATTAAAATGAGAAAGTGGAAAAACGAGAAAAATAAGAAGAGGAAAAATGAGAAAAATGAGAAAAACAATTAAATAGGGGGAAACAAGAGAAAAAAGAGAAAGGGTGAAAAAAGTGAAAACAAGAAAAACAAGAATGGGGAAAAAATGGAAAAACGAGAAAAAGAAGTATGGGAAAAAACAGGAAAAACGAATAAAATGGAAAAAAGAGAAAAATGAGAAAAACGACTAAAAAGGGGAAAACAAGAGAAAAAAGAGAAACGGGGAAAAAAGGAAAAAAGAAAAAAAGAAAAACAAGAAAAAGAAGTATGGAAAAACAGGAAAAACGAATAAAATGGAAAAAAGAGAAAAACGACTAAAAAGGGGAAAAAGAGAAAAAAGAGAAACGGGGAAAAAAAGGAAAAAAGAAAAACTAGAAAAAGAAGTGTGGGAAAAAACAGGAAAAACGAATAAAATGGAAAAAAGAGAAAGATGAGAAAAATGAGAAAGTGGAAAAATGAGAAAAAGGACTAAAAATGAAAAAAACAAAAAAAGAAGAAAAAGAGGAAGAGGTAGAGGAAAAAAAGAAAAACGAGAACGGAAAAAAACTAAAAAGAGAAACGGGGAAAAAAGGAAAAAAGAAAAACTGGAAAAAGAAGTATGGGAAAAAACAGGAAAAACGAATAAAATGGAAAAAAGAGAAAAATGAGAAAAACGACTAAAAAGGGGAAAACAAGAGAAAAAAGAGAAACGGGGAAAAAAGGAAAAAAGAAAAAAAGAAAAACAAGAAAAAGAAGTATGGAAAAAAAGGAAAAACGAATAAAATGGAAAAAAGAGAAAAATGAGAAAAACGACTAAAAAGGGGGAAAAGAGAAAAAAGAGAAACGGGGAAAAAAAGGAAAAAAGAAAAACTAGAAAAAGAAGTGTGGGAAAAAACAGGAAAAACGAATAAAATGGAAAAAAGAGAAAGATGAGAAAAATGAGAAAGTGGAAAAATGAGAAAAAGGACTAAAAAGGGAAAAAACAAAAAAAGAAGAAAAAGAGGAAGAGGTAGAGGAAAAAAAGAAAAACGAGAACGGAAAAAAACTAAAAAGAGAAACGGGGAAAAAAGGAAAAAAGAAAAACTAGAAAAAGAAGTATGGGAAAAAACAGGAAAAACGAATAAAATGGAAAAATGAGAAAAATGAGAAAAACGACTAAAAAGGGGGAAACAAGAAAAAAGAGAAACGGGGAAAAAAAGGAAACAAGAAAAACTAGAAAAAGAAGTGTGGGAAAAAACAGGAAAAACGAATAAAATGGAAAAAAGAGAAAGATGAGAAAAATGAGAAAGTGGAAAAATGAGAAAAAGGACTAAAAAGGGGAAAAAACAAAAAAAAGGAAAAGAGGAAGAGGAAAAGGAAAAAAAGAAAAACGAGAACGGAATAAACGAGAAAAATAAGAAGGAAAAAAACGAGAAAAATGAGAAAAACGACTAAAGGGGAAACAAGAGAAAAAGGAGAAACGGGGGGAAAAGGAAACAAGAAAAAGAAGAAAAAGAAGTATGGGAAAAAACAGGAAAAACAAATAAAATGGAAAAAAGAAAAATGAGAAAAATGAGAAGGGGAAAAATGAGAAAAACGAATAAAAAGGGAAAAAACAAAACAAAAGAGAAAAAAGAGAAACGGGGGGAAATGGAAAAAAGAAAAACAAGAAAAAGAAGTATGGGAAAAACCAGGAAAAATGAATAAAATGGAAAAATTAGAAAGAGAAAAATTAGAAGGGGAAAAATTAGAAAAACGACTAAAAAGGGGAAAAAACAAACAAAAAAGAGAAAAAAGAGAAAGGGGGAAAAAAGGGGAAAAAAGCAAAACAAGAAAAAGACGTATAGGAAAAACTGGGAAAAACGAATAAAATGGAAAAAAGAGAAAAATGAGAAAAGGAAAAAATGAGAAAAACGACTAAAAAGGAAAAAAACAAAAAAAAAGAGAAAAAGGGGGAAACAAAAAACAAGAAAAACAAGAACGAGGAAAAAAGGAAAAAACAAATAAAATGAAAAAAAGAAAAATGAGAAAAATGAGAAAAATAAAAAGGGGAAAAATGATAAAAATGAAAAAACTTCTAAAAAGGGGAAAGAAGAAGAAAAATAGAAATGGGGAAAAAAGAAAAACAAGAAAAACAAGAACGAGAAAAAAGCAGGAATATCAAATAAAATGGGAAAAAAATAACGAGAAAAATGAAAAACTGGAAAAATGAGAAAAAGGACTAAAAAGGGAAAAAACAAAAAAGAAGAAAAAGAGGAAGAGGAAGAGGAAGAGGAAAAAAAGAAAAACGAGAACTGAAAAAACGAGAAAAAAAAGAAGGGGAAAAATGAAAAAAATGAGAAAAACTACTAAAAAGGGGGAAACAAGAGAAAAAAGAGAAACGGCGAAAAAAGAAAAAAAGAAAAACAAGAAAAAGAAGTATGGGAAAAAACAGGAAAAACGAATAAAATGGAAAAAAGAAATACGAGAAAAATAAGAAGGGGAAAAATGATAAAAACGACTAAAGATGGGAAAAACAAAAGAAGAAAAAAGAAAGTGGAAAAAAAGTGGAAAAAAAGAAAAACAAGGAAGACAAGAAAGGAAAAAAATGGGAAAAACGAATAAAAAAGGGGGAAAATGAAAAAAAATGAGAAAAACTACTAAAAAGGGAAAAAAGAGAAAAAAGAGAAAGGGGAAAAAAAAACAAGGAAAAAAATGGGAAATAACTGGAAAAAAGAAAAAAATGGGAAAAAAGAAAAATGAGAAAAATGAGAATGGGAAAAATGAGAAAAACGAGAAAACCGACTAAAGAGGGAGAAAACAAAAAAGAAATAGAATAGGGAAAATGAAAAACAAGGGAAAGAAGAATGGGAAACAACGGGAAAACCAAATATAACAGAAAAAAAGAAAAATGAGAAGTAAAAATGAAAAAAACGAGAAAAACGACTAAAAAGGTGGGAAAAGAAAAAAGGAGAAAAAAGAAAAACAAGAAAAACAAGAATGGGAAAAAACAGGAAAAACGAATAAAATGGAAAAAAGAAATACGAGAAAAATAAGAAGGGGAAAAATGATAAAAACGACTAAAGATGGGAAAAACAAAGAAGAAAAAAGAAAGTGGAAAAAAAGTGGAAAAAAGGAAAAACAAGGAAGACAAGAATGGGAAAAAATGGGAAAAACGAATAAAAAAGGGGGGAAATGAAAAAAAATGAGAAAAACTACTAAAAAGGGGAAAGAAGAAGAAAAATAGAAATGGGGAAAAAAGAAAAACAAGAAAAACAAGAACGAGAAAAAAGCAGGAATATCAAATAAAATGGGAAAAAAATAACGAGAAAAATGAAAAACTGGAAAAATGAGGAAAAGGACTAAAAAGGGAAAAAAAAAAAGAAGAAAAAGAGGAAGAGGAAGAGGAAGAGGAAAAAAAGAAAAACGAGAACTGAAAAAACGAGAAAAAAAAGAAGGGGAAAAATGAAAAAAATGAGAAAAACTACTAAAAAGGGGGAAACAAGAGAAAAAAGAGAAACGGCGAAAAAAGAAAAAAAGAAAAACAAGAAAAAGAAGTATGGGAAAAAACAGGAAAAACGAATAAAATGGAAAAAAGAAATACGAGAAAAATAAGAAGGGGAAAAATGATAAAAACGACTAAAGATGGGAAAAACAAAAGAAGAAAAAAGAAAGTGGAAAAAAAGTGGAAAAAAAGAAAAACAAGGAAGACAAGAAAGGAAAAAAATGGGAAAAACGAATAAAAAAGGGGGAAAATGAAAAAAAATGAGAAAAACTACTAAAAAGGGAAAAAAGAGAAAAAAGAGAAAGGGGAAAAAAAAACAAGGAAAAAAATGGGAAATAACAGGAAAAAAGAAAAAAATGGGAAAAAAGAAAAATGAGAAAAATGAGAATGGGAAAAATGAGAAAAACGAGAAAACCGACTAAAGAGGGAGAAAACAAAAAAGAAATAGAATAGGGAAAATGAAAAACAAGGGAAAGAAGAATGGGAAACAACGGGAAAACCAAATATAACAGAAAAAAAGAAAAATGAGAAGTAAAAATGAAAAAAACGAGAAAAACGACTAAAAAGGTGGGAAAAGAAAAAAGGAGAAAAAAGAAAAACAAGAAAAACAAGAATGGGAAAAAACAGGAAAAACGAATAAAATGGAAAAAAGAAATACGAGAAAAATAAGAAGGGGAAAAATGATAAAAACGACTAAAGATGGGAAAAACAAAGAAGAAAAAAAAAGTGGAAAAAAAGTGGAAAAAAGGAAAAACAAGGAAGACAAGAATGGGAAAAAATGGGAAAAACGAATAAAAAAGGGGGGAAATGAAAAAAATGAGAAAAACTACTAAAAAGGGGAAAGAAGAAGAAAAATAGAAATGGGGAAAAAAG
Source organism: Charina bottae (assembly GCA_023362775.1). Taxonomy (NCBI): domain Eukaryota; kingdom Metazoa; phylum Chordata; class Lepidosauria; order Squamata; family Charinaidae; genus Charina; species Charina bottae. Next base: position 164,485,216 of record JALMGJ010000002.1, read on the forward strand.
AAAAACAAGAAAAACAAGAACGAGAAAAAAGCAGGAATATCAAATAAAATGGGAAAAAAATAACGAGAAAAATGAAAAACTGGAAAAATGAGAAAAAGGACTAAAAAGGGAAAAAAAAAAGAAGAAAAAGAGGAAGAGGAAGAGGAAGAGGAAAAAAAGAAAAACGAGAACTGAAAAAACGAGAAAAAAAAGAAGGGGAAAAATGAAAAAAATGAGAAAAACTACTAAAAAGGGGGAAACAAGAGAAAAAAGAGAAACGGCGAAAAAAGAAAAAAAGAAAAACAAGAAAAAGAAGTATGGGAAAAAACAGGAAAAACGAATAGAATGGAAAAAAGAAATACGAGAAAAATAAGAAGGGGAAAAATGATAAAAACGACTAAAGATGGGAAAAACAAAAGAAGAAAAAAGAAAGTGGAAAAAAAGTGGAAAAAAAGAAAAACAAGGAAGACAAGAAAGGAAAAAAATGGGAAAAACGAATAAAAAAGGGGAAAAATGAAAAAAAATGAGAAAAACTACTAAAAAGGGAAAAAAGAGAAAAAAGAGAAAGGGGAAAAAAAACAAGGAAAAAAATGGGAAATAACTGGAAAAAAGAAAAAAAATGGGAAAAAAGAAAAATGAGAAAAATGAGAATGGGAAAAATGAGAAAAACGAGAAAACCGACTAAAGAGGGAGAAAACAAAAAAGAAATAGAATAGGGAAAATGAAAAACAAGGGAAAGAAGAATGGGAAACAACGGGAAAACCAAATATAACAGAAAAAAAGAAAAATGAGAAGTAAAAATGAAAAAAACGAGAAAAACGACTAAAAAGGTGGGAAAAGAAAAAAGGAGAAAAAAGAAAAACAAGAAAAACAAGAATGGGAAAAAACAGGAAAAACAAATAAAATGGAAAAAAGAAATACGAGAAAAATAAGAAGGGGAAAAATGATAAAAACGACTAAAGATGGGAAAAACAAAGAAGAAAAAAGAAAGTGGAAAAAAAGTGGAAAAAAGAAAAACAAGGAAGACAAGAATGGGAAAAAATGGGAAAAACGAATAAAAAAGGGGGGAAATGAAAAAAATGAGAAAAACTACTAAAAAGGGAAAAAAGAGAAAAAAGAGAAAGGGGAAAAAAGAAAAACAAGGAAAAAAATGGGAAATAACAGGAAAAAAGAAAAAAATGGGAAAAAAGAAAAATGAGAAAAATGAGAATGGGAAAAATGAGAAAAACGAGAAAACCGACTAAAGAGGGAGAAAACAAAAAAGAAATAGAATAGGGAAAATGAAAAACAAGGGAAAGAAGAATGGGAAACAACGGGAAAACCAAATATAACAGAAAAAAAGAAAAATGAGAAGTAAAAATGAAAAAAACGAGAAAAACGACTAAAAAGGTGGGAAAAGAAAAAAGGAGAAAAAAGAAAAACAAGAAAAACAAGAATGGGAAAAAACAGGAAAAACGAATAAAATGGAAAAAAGAAATACGAGAAAAATAAGAAGGGGAAAAATGATAAAAACGACTAAAGATGGGAAAAACAAAGAAGAAAAAAAAAGTGGAAAAAAAGTGGAAAAAAGGAAAAACAAGGAAGACAAGAATGGGAAAAAATGGGAAAAACGAATAAAAAAGGGGGGAAATGAAAAAAAATGAGAAAAACTACTAAAAAGGGGAAAGAAGAAGAAAAATAGAAATGGGGAAAAAAGAAAAACAAGAAAAACAAGAACGAGAAAAAAGCAGGAATATCAAATAAAATGGGAAAAAAATAACGAGAAAAATGAAAAACTGGAAAAATGAGAAAAAGGACTAAAAAGGGAAAAAAAAAAAGAAGAAAAAGAGGAAGAGGAAGAGGAAGAGGAAAAAAAGAAAAACGAGAACTGAAAAAACGAGAAAAAAAAGAAGGGGAAAAATGAAAAAAATGAGAAAAACTACTAAAAAGGGGGAAACAAGAGAAAAAAGAGAAACGGCGAAAAAAGAAAAAAAGAAAAACAAGAAAAAGAAGTATGGGAAAAAACAGGAAAAACGAATAAAATGGAAAAAAGAAATACGAGAAAAATAAGAAGGGGAAAAATGATAAAAACGACTAAAGATGGGAAAAACAAAAGAAGAAAAAAGAAAGTGGAAAAAAAGTGGAAAAAAAGAAAAACAAGGAAGACAAGAAAGGAAAAAAATGGGAAAAACGAATAAAAAAGGGGGAAAATGAAAAAAAATGAGAAAAACTACTAAAAAGGGAAAAAAGAGAAAAAAGAGAAAGGGGAAAAAAAAACAAGGAAAAAAATGGGAAATAACTGGAAAAAAGAAAAAAATGGGAAAAAAGAAAAATGAGAAAAATGAGAATGGGAAAAATGAGAAAAACGAGAAAACCGACTAAAGAGGGAGAAAACAAAAAAGAAATAGAATAGGGAAAATGAAAAACAAGGGAAAGAAGAATGGGAAACAACGGGAAAACCAAATATAACAGAAAAAAAGAAAAATGAGAAGTAAAAATGAAAAAAACGAGAAAAACGACTAAAAAGGTGGGAAAAGAAAAAAGGAGAAAAAAGAAAAACAAGAAAAACAAGAATGGGAAAAAACAGGAAAAACAAATAAAATGGAAAAAAGAAATACGAGAAAAATAAGAAGGGGAAAAATGATAAAAACGACTAAAGATGGGAAAAACAAAGAAGAAAAAAGAAAGTGGAAAAAAAGTGGAAAAAAGGAAAAACAAGGAAGACAAGAATGGGAAAAAATGGGAAAAACGAATAAAAAAGGGGGGAAATGAAAAAAAATGAGAAAAACTACTAAAAAGGGGAAAGAAGAAGAAAAATAGAAATGGGGAAAAAAGAAAAACAAGAAAAACAAGAACGAGAAAAAAGCAGGAATATCAAATAAAATGGGAAAAAAATAACGAGAAAAATGAAAAACTGGAAAAATGAGAAAAAGGACTAAAAAGGGAAAAAAAAAAAGAAGAAAAAGAGGAAGAGGAAGAGGAAGAGGAAAAAAAGAAAAACGAGAACTGAAAAAACGAGAAAAAAAAGAAGGGGAAAAATGAAAAAAATGAGAAAAACTACTAAAAAGGGGGAAACAAGAGAAAAAAGAGAAACGGCGAAAAAAGAAAAAAAGAAAAACAAGAAAAAGAAGTATGGGAAAAAACAGGAAAAACGAATAGAATGGAAAAAAGAAATACGAGAAAAATAAGAAGGGGAAAAATGATAAAAACGACTAAAGATGGGAAAAACAAAAGAAGAAAAAAGAAAGTGGAAAAAAAGTGGAAAAAAAGAAAAACAAGGAAGACAAGAAAGGAAAAAAATGGGAAAAACGAATAAAAAAGGGGAAAAATGAAAAAAAATGAGAAAAACTACTAAAAAGGGAAAAAAGAGAAAAAAGAGAAAGGGGAAAAAAAACAAGGAAAAAAATGGGAAATAACTGGAAAAAAGAAAAAAATGGGAAAAAAGAAAAATGAGAAAAATGAGAATGGGAAAAATGAGAAAAACGAGAAAACCGACTAAAGAGGGAGAAAACAAAAAAGAAATAGAATAGGGAAAATGAAAAACAAGGGAAAGAAGAATGGGAAACAACGGGAAAACCAAATATAACAGAAAAAAAGAAAAATGAGAAGTAAAAATGAAAAAAACGAGAAAAACGACTAAAAAGGTGGGAAAAGAAAAAAGGAGAAAAAAGAAAAACAAGAAAAACAAGAATGGGAAAAAACAGGAAAAACAAATAAAATGGAAAAAAGAAATACGAGAAAAATAAGAAGGGGAAAAATGATAAAAACGACTAAAGATGGGAAAAACAAAGAAGAAAAAAGAAAGTGGAAAAAAAGTGGAAAAAAGAAAAACAAGGAAGACAAGAATGGGAAAAAATGGGAAAAACGAATAAAAAAGGGGGGAAATGAAAAAAATGAGAAAAACTACTAAAAAGGGAAAAAAGAGAAAAAAGAGAAAGGGGAAAAAAGAAAAACAAGGAAAAAAATGGGAAATAACAGGAAAAAAGAAAAAAATGGGAAAAAAGAAAAATGAGAAAAATGAGAATGGGAAAAATGAGAAAAACGAGAAAACCGACTAAAGAGGGAGAAAACAAAAAAGAAATAGAATAGGGAAAATGAAAAACAAGGGAAAGAAGAATGGGAAACAACGGGAAAACCAAATATAACAGAAAAAAAGAAAAATGAGAAGTAAAAATGAAAAAAACGAGAAAAACGACTAAAAAGGTGGGAAAAGAAAAAAGGAGAAAAAAGAAAAACAAGAAAAACAAGAATGGGAAAAAACAGGAAAAACGAATAAAATGGAAAAAAGAAATACGAGAAAAATAAGAAGGGGAAAAATGATAAAAACGACTAAAGATGGGAAAAACAAAGAAGAAAAAAAAAGTGGAAAAAAAGTGGAAAAAAGGAAAAACAAGGAAGACAAGAATGGGAAAAAATGGGAAAAACGAATAAAAAAGGGGGGAAATGAAAAAAATGAGAAAAACTACTAAAAAGGGGAAAGAAGAAGAAAAATAGAAATGGGGAAAAAAGAAAAACAAGAAAAACAAGAACGAGAAAAAAGCAGGAATATCAAATAAAATGGGAAAAAAATAACGAGAAAAATGAAAAACTGGAAAAATGAGAAAAAGGACTAAAAAGGGAAAAAAAAAAGAAGAAAAAGAGGAAGAGGAAGAGGAAGAGGAAAAAAAGAAAAACGAGAACTGAAAAAACGAGAAAAAAAAGAAGGGGAAAAATGAAAAAAATGAGAAAAACTACTAAAAAGGGGGAAACAAGAGAAAAAAGAGAAACGGCGAAAAAAGAAAAAAAGAAAAACAAGAAAAAGAAGTATGGGAAAAAACAGGAAAAACGAATAAAATGGAAAAAAGAAATACGAGAAAAATAAGAAGGGGAAAAATGATAAAAACGACTAAAGATGGGAAAAACAAAAGAAGAAAAAAGAAAGTGGAAAAAAAGTGGAAAAAAAGAAAAACAAGGAAGACAAGAAAGGAAAAAAATGGGAAAAACGAATAAAAAAGGGGGAAAATGAAAAAAAATGAGAAAAACTACTAAAAAGGGAAAAAAGAGAAAAAAGAGAAAGGGGAAAAAAAAACAAGGAAAAAAATGGGAAATAACTGGAAAAAAGAAAAAAATGGGAAAAAAGAAAAATGAGAAAAATGAGAATGGGAAAAATGAGAAAAACGAGAAAACCGACTAAAGAGGGAGAAAACAAAAAAGAAATAGAATAGGGAAAATGAAAAACAAGGGAAAGAAGAATGGGAAACAACGGGAAAACCAAATATAACAGAAAAAAAGAAAAATGAGAAGTAAAAATGAAAAAAACGAGAAAAACGACTAAAAAGGTGGGAAAAGAAAAAAGGAGAAAAAAGAAAAACAAGAAAAACAAGAATGGGAAAAAACAGGAAAAACAAATAAAATGGAAAAAAGAAATACGAGAAAAATAAGAAGGGGAAAAATGATAAAAACGACTAAAGATGGGAAAAACAAAGAAGAAAAAAGAAAGTGGAAAAAAAGTGGAAAAAAGGAAAAACAAGGAAGACAAGAATGGGAAAAAATGGGAAAAACGAATAAAAAAGGGGGGAAATGAAAAAAAATGAGAAAAACTACTAAAAAGGGGAAAGAAGAAGAAAAATAGAAATGGGGAAAAAAGAAAAACAAGAAAAACAAGAACGAGAAAAAAGCAGGAATATCAAATAAAATGGGAAAAAAATAACGAGAAAAATGAAAAACTGGAAAAATGAGAAAAAGGACTAAAAAGGGAAAAAAAAAAAGAAGAAAAAGAGGAAGAGGAAGAGGAAGAGGAAAAAAAGAAAAACGAGAACTGAAAAAACGAGAAAAAAAAGAAGGGGAAAAATGAAAAAAATGAGAAAAACTACTAAAAAGGGGGAAACAAGAGAAAAAAGAGAAACGGCGAAAAAAGAAAAAAAGAAAAACAAGAAAAAGAAGTATGGGAAAAAACAGGAAAAACGAATAGAATGGAAAAAAGAAATACGAGAAAAATAAGAAGGGGAAAAATGATAAAAACGACTAAAGATGGGAAAAACAAAAGAAGAAAAAAGAAAGTGGAAAAAAAGTGGAAAAAAAGAAAAACAAGGAAGACAAGAAAGGAAAAAAATGGGAAAAACGAATAAAAAAGGGGAAAAATGAAAAAAAATGAGAAAAACTACTAAAAAGGGAAAAAAGAGAAAAAAGAGAAAGGGGAAAAAAAACAAGGAAAAAAATGGGAAATAACTGGAAAAAAGAAAAAAATGGGAAAAAAGAAAAATGAGAAAAATGAGAATGGGAAAAATGAGAAAAACGAGAAAACCGACTAAAGAGGGAGAAAACAAAAAAGAAATAGAATAGGGAAAATGAAAAACAAGGGAAAGAAGAATGGGAAACAACGGGAAAACCAAATATAACAGAAAAAAAGAAAAATGAGAAGTAAAAATGAAAAAAACGAGAAAAACGACTAAAAAGGTGGGAAAAGAAAAAAGGAGAAAAAAGAAAAACAAGAAAAACAAGAATGGGAAAAAACAGGAAAAACAAATAAAATGGAAAAAAGAAATACGAGAAAAATAAGAAGGGGAAAAATGATAAAAACGACTAAAGATGGGAAAAACAAAGAAGAAAAAAGAAAGTGGAAAAAAAGTGGAAAAAAGAAAAACAAGGAAGACAAGAATGGGAAAAAATGGGAAAAACGAATAAAAAAGGGGGGAAATGAAAAAAATGAGAAAAACTACTAAAAAGGGAAAAAAGAGAAAAAAGAGAAAGGGGAAAAAAGAAAAACAAGGAAAAAAATGGGAAATAACAGGAAAAAAGAAAAAAATGGGAAAAAAGAAAAATGAGAAAAATGAGAATGGGAAAAATGAGAAAAACGAGAAAACCGACTAAAGAGGGAGAAAACAAAAAAGAAATAGAATAGGGAAAATGAAAAACAAGGGAAAGAAGAATGGGAAACAACGGGAAAACCAAATATAACAGAAAAAAAGAAAAATGAGAAGTAAAAATGAAAAAAACGAGAAAAACGACTAAAAAGGTGGGAAAAGAAAAAAGGAGAAAAAAGAAAAACAAGAAAAACAAGAATGGGAAAAAACAGGAAAAACGAATAAAATGGAAAAAAGAAATACGAGAAAAATAAGAAGGGGAAAAATGATAAAAACGACTAAAGATGGGAAAAACAAAGAAGAAAAAAAAAGTGGAAAAAAAGTGGAAAAAAGGAAAAACAAGGAAGACAAGAATGGGAAAAAATGGGAAAAACGAATAAAAAAGGGGGGAAATGAAAAAAATGAGAAAAACTACTAAAAAGGGGAAAGAAGAAGAAAAATAGAAATGGGGAAAAAAGAAAAACAAGAAAAACAAGAACGAGAAAAAAGCAGGAATATCAAATAAAATGGGAAAAAAATAACGAGAAAAATGAAAAACTGGAAAAATGAGAAAAAGGACTAAAAAGGGAAAAAAAAAAGAAGAAAAAGAGGAAGAGGAAGAGGAAGAGGAAAAAAAGAAAAACGAGAACTGAAAAAACGAGAAAAAAAAGAAGGGGAAAAATGAAAAAAATGAGAAAAACTACTAAAAAGGGGGAAACAAGAGAAAAAAGAGAAACGGCGAAAAAAGAAAAAAAGAAAAACAAGAAAAAGAAGTATGGGAAAAAACAGGAAAAACGAATAGAATGGAAAAAAGAAATACGAGAAAAATAAGAAGGGGAAAAATGATAAAAACGACTAAAGATGGGAAAAACAAAAGAAGAAAAAAGAAAGTGGAAAAAAAGTGGAAAAAAAGAAAAACAAGGAAGACAAGAAAGGAAAAAAATGGGAAAAACGAATAAAAAAGGGGAAAAATGAAAAAAAATGAGAAAAACTACTAAAAAGGGAAAAAAGAGAAAAAAGAGAAAGGGGAAAAAAAACAAGGAAAAAAATGGGAAATAACTGGAAAAAAGAAAAAAAATGGGAAAAAAGAAAAATGAGAAAAATGAGAATGGGAAAAATGAGAAAAACGAGAAAACCGACTAAAGAGGGAGAAAACAAAAAAGAAATAGAATAGGGAAAATGAAAAACAAGGGAAAGAAGAATGGGAAACAACGGGAAAACCAAATATAACAGAAAAAAAGAAAAATGAGAAGTAAAAATGAAAAAAACGAGAAAAACGACTAAAAAGGTGGGAAAAGAAAAAAGGAGAAAAAAGAAAAACAAGAAAAACAAGAATGGGAAAAAACAGGAAAAACAAATAAAATGGAAAAAAGAAATACGAGAAAAATAAGAAGGGGAAAAATGATAAAAACGACTAAAGATGGGAAAAACAAAGAAGAAAAAAGAAAGTGGAAAAAAAGTGGAAAAAAGAAAAACAAGGAAGACAAGAATGGGAAAAAATGGGAAAAACGAATAAAAAAGGGGGGAAATGAAAAAAATGAGAAAAACTACTAAAAAGGGAAAAAAGAGAAAAAAGAGAAAGGGGAAAAAAGAAAAACAAGGAAAAAAATGGGAAATAACAGGAAAAAAGAAAAAAATGGGAAAAAAGAAAAATGAGAAAAATGAGAATGGGAAAAATGAGAAAAACGAGAAAACCGACTAAAGAGGGAGAAAACAAAAAAGAAATAGAATAGGGAAAATGAAAAACAAGGGAAAGAAGAATGGGAAACAACGGGAAAACCAAATATAACAGAAAAAAAGAAAAATGAGAAGTAAAAATGAAAAAAACGAGAAAAACGACTAAAAAGGTGGGAAAAGAAAAAAGGAGAAAAAAGAAAAACAAGAAAAACAAGAATGGGAAAAAACAGGAAAAACGAATAAAATGGAAAAAAGAAATACGAGAAAAATAAGAAGGGGAAAAATGATAAAAACGACTAAAGATGGGAAAAACAAAGAAGAAAAAAAAAGTGGAAAAAAAGTGGAAAAAAGGAAAAACAAGGAAGACAAGAATGGGAAAAAATGGGAAAAACGAATAAAAAAGGGGGGAAATGAAAAAAAATGAGAAAAACTACTAAAAAGGGGAAAGAAGAAGAAAAATAGAAATGGGGAAAAAAGAAAAACAAGAAAAACAAGAACGAGAAAAAAGCAGGAATATCAAATAAAATGGGAAAAAAATAACGAGAAAAATGAAAAACTGGAAAAATGAGAAAAAGGACTAAAAAGGGAAAAAAAAAAAGAAGAAAAAGAGGAAGAGGAAGAGGAAGAGGAAAAAAAGAAAAACGAGAACTGAAAAAACGAGAAAAAAAAGAAGGGGAAAAATGAAAAAAATGAGAAAAACTACTAAAAAGGGGGAAACAAGAGAAAAAAGAGAAACGGCGAAAAAAGAAAAAAAGAAAAACAAGAAAAAGAAGTATGGGAAAAAACAGGAAAAACGAATAAAATGGAAAAAAGAAATACGAGAAAAATAAGAAGGGGAAAAATGATAAAAACGACTAAAGATGGGAAAAACAAAAGAAGAAAAAAGAAAGTGGAAAAAAAGTGGAAAAAAAGAAAAACAAGGAAGACAAGAAAGGAAAAAAATGGGAAAAACGAATAAAAAAGGGGAAAAATGAGAAAAAATGAGAAAAACTACTAAAAAGGGAAAAAAGAGAAAAAAGAGAAAGGGGAAAAAAAACAAGGAAAAAAATGGGAAATAACTGGAAAAAAGAAAAAAATGGGAAAAAAGAAAAATGAGAAAAATGAGAATGGGAAAAATGAGAAAAACGAGGAAACCGACTAAAGAGGGAGAAAACAAAAAAGAAGTAGAATAGGGAAAATGAAAAACAAGGGAAAGAAGAATGGGAAACAACGGGAAAACCAAATATAACAGAAAAAAAGAAAAATGAGAAGTAAAAATGAAAAAAACGAGAAAAACGACTAAAAAGGGGGGGAAAGAAAAAAGGAGAAAAAAGAAAAACAAGAAAAACAAGAATGGGAAAAAAAAGGAAAAACGAATAAAATGGAAAAAAGAAATACGAGAAAAATAAGAAGGGGAAAAATGATAAAAACGACTAAAGATGGGAAAAACAAAGAAGAAAAAAGAAAGTGGAAAAAAAGTGGAAAAAAAGAAAAACAAGGAAGACAAGAATGGGAAAAAATGGGAAAAACGAATAAAAAAGGGGGAAAATGAAAAAAAAATGAGAAAAACTACTAAAAAGGGAAAAAAGAGAAAAAAGAGAAAGGGGAAAAAAAACAAGGAAAAAAATGGGAAATAACAGGAAAAAAGAAAAAAATGGGAAAAAAGAAAAATGAGAAAAATGAGAATGGGAAAAATGAGAAAAACGAGAAAACCGACTAAAGAGGGAGAAAACAAAAAAGAAATAGAATAGGGAAAAAAGAAAAACAAGGGAAAGAAGAATGGGAAACAACGGGAAAACCAAATATAACAGAAAAAAAGAAAAATGAGAAGTAAAAATGAAAAAAATGAGAAAAACGACTAAAAAGGGGGGGAAAGAAAAAAGGAGAAAAAAGAAAAACAAGAAAAACAAGAATGGGAAAAAACAGGAAAAACGAATAAAATGGAAAAAAGAAATACGAGAAAAATAAGAAGGGGAAAAATGATAAAAACGACTAAAGATGGGAAAAACAAAAGAAGAAAAAAGAAAGTGGAAAAAAAGTGGAAAAAAAGAAAAACAAGGAAGACAAGAAAGGAAAAAAATGGGAAAAACGAATAAAAAAGGGGAAAAATGAGAAAAAATGAGAAATACTAAAAAGGGAAAAAAGAGAAAAAAGAGAAAGGGGAAAAAAAACAAGGAAAAAAATGGGAAATAACAGGAAAAAAGAAAAAAATGGGAAAAAAGAAAAATGAGAAAAATGAGAATGGGAAAAATGAGAAAAACGAGAAAACCGACTAAAGAGGGAGAAAACAAAAAAGAAATAGAATAGGGAAAATGAAAAACAAGGGAAAGAAGAATGGGAAACAACGGGAAAACCAAATATAACAGAAAAAAAGAAAAATGAGAAGTAAAAATGAAAAAAACAAGAAAAACGACTAAAAAGGTGGGAAAAGAAAAAAGGAGAAAAAAGAAAAACAAGAAAAACAAGAATGGGAAAAAACAGGAAAAACGAATAAAATGGAAAAAAGAAATACGAGAAAAATAAGAAGGGGAAAAATGATAAAAACGACTAAAGATGGGAAAAACAAAGAAGAAAAAAGAAAGTGGAAAAAAAGTGGAAAAAAGAAAAACAAGGAAGACAAGAATGGGAAAAAATGGGAAAAACGAATAAAAAAGGGGGGAAATGAAAAAAATGAGAAAAACTACTAAAAAGGGAAAAAAGAGAAAAAAGAGAAAGGGGAAAAAAGAAAAACAAGGAAAAAAATGGGAAATAACAGGAAAAAAGAAAAAAATGGGAAAAAAGAAAAATGAGAAAAATGAGAATGGGAAAAATGAGAAAAACGAGAAAACCGACTAAAGAGGGAGAAAACAAAAAAGAAATAGAATAGGGAAAATGAAAAACAAGGGAAAGAAGAATGGGAAACAACGGGAAAACCAAATATAACAGAAAAAAAGAAAATGAGAAGTAAAAATGAAAAAAACGAGAAAAACGACTAAAAAGGTGGGAAAAGAAAAAAGGAGAAAAAAGAAAAACAAGAAAAACAAGAATGGGAAAAAACAGGAAAAACGAATAAAATGGAAAAAAGAAATACGAGAAAAATAAGAAGGGGAAAAATGATAAAAACGACTAAAGATGGGAAAAACAAAGAAGAAAAAAAAAGTGGAAAAAAAGTGGAAAAAAGGAAAAACAAGGAAGACAAGAATGGGAAAAAATGGGAAAAACGAATAAAAAAGGGGGGAAATGAAAAAAAATGAGAAAAACTACTAAAAAGGGGAAAGAAGAAGAAAAATAGAAATGGGGAAAAAAGAAAAACAAGAAAAACAAGAACGAGAAAAAAGCAGGAATATCAAATAAAATGGGAAAAAAATAACGAGAAAAATGAAAAACTGGAAAAATGAGAAAAAGGACTAAAAAGGGAAAAAAAAAAGAAGAAAAAGAGGAAGAGGAAGAGGAAGAGGAAAAAAAGAAAAACGAGAACTGAAAAAACGAGAAAAAAAAGAAGGGGAAAAATGAAAAAAATGAGAAAAACTACTAAAAAGGGGGAAACAAGAGAAAAAAGAGAAACGGCGAAAAAAGAAAAAAAGAAAAACAAGAAAAAGAAGTATGGGAAAAAACAGGAAAAACGAATAAAATGGAAAAAAGAAATACGAGAAAAATAAGAAGGGGAAAAATGATAAAAACGACTAAAGATGGGAAAAACAAAAGAAGAAAAAAGAAAGTGGAAAAAAAGTGGAAAAAAAGAAAAACAAGGAAGACAAGAAAGGAAAAAAATGGGAAAAACGAATAAAAAAGGGGAAAAATGAGAAAAAATGAGAAAAACTACTAAAAAGGGAAAAAAGAGAAAAAAGAGAAAGGGGAAAAAAAACAAGGAAAAAAATGGGAAATAACTGGAAAAAAGAAAAAAATGGGAAAAAAGAAAAATGAGAAAAATGAGAATGGGAAAAATGAGAAAAACGAGAAAACCGACTAAAGAGGGAGAAAACAAAAAAGAAGTAGAATAGGGAAAATGAAAAACAAGGGAAAGAAGAATGGGAAACAACGGGAAAACCAAATATAACAGAAAAAAAGAAAAATGAGAAGTAAAAATGAAAAAAACGAGAAAAACGACTAAAAAGGGGGGGAAAGAAAAAAGGAGAAAAAAGAAAAACAAGAAAAACAAGAATGGGAAAAAAAAGGAAAAACGAATAAAATGGAAAAAAGAAATACGAGAAAAATAAGAAGGGGAAAAATGATAAAAACGACTAAAGATGGGAAAAACAAAGAAGAAAAAAGAAAGTGGAAAAAAAGTGGAAAAAAAGAAAAACAAGGAAGACAAGAATGGGAAAAAATGGGAAAAACGAATAAAAAAGGGGGAAAATGAAAAAAAAATGAGAAAAACTACTAAAAAGGGAAAAAAGAGAAAAAAGAGAAAGGGGAAAAAAAACAAGGAAAAAAATGGGAAATAACAGGAAAAAAGAAAAAAATGGGAAAAAAGAAAAATGAGAAAAATGAGAATGGGAAAAATGAGAAAAACGAGAAAACCGACTAAAGAGGGAGAAAACAAAAAAGAAATAGAATAGGGAAAAAAGAAAAACAAGGGAAAGAAGAATGGGAAACAACGGGAAAACCAAATATAACAGAAAAAAAGAAAAATGAGAAGTAAAAATGAAAAAAATGAGAAAAACGACTAAAAAGGGGGGGAAAGAAAAAAGGAGAAAAAAGAAAAACAAGAAAAACAAGAATGGGAAAAAACAGGAAAAACGAATAAAATGGAAAAAAGAAATACGAGAAAAATAAGAAGGGGAAAAATGATAAAAACGACTAAAGATGGGAAAAACAAAAGAAGAAAAAAGAAAGTGGAAAAAAAGTGGAAAAAAAGAAAAACAAGGAAGACAAGAAAGGAAAAAAATGGGAAAAACGAATAAAAAAGGGGAAAAATGAGAAAAAATGAGAAATACTAAAAAGGGAAAAAAGAGAAAAAAGAGAAAGGGGAAAAAAAACAAGGAAAAAAATGGGAAATAACAGGAAAAAAGAAAAAAATGGGAAAAAAGAAAAATGAGAAAAATGAGAATGGGAAAAATGAGAAAAACGAGAAAACCGACTAAAGAGGGAGAAAACAAAAAAGAAATAGAATAGGGAAAATGAAAAACAAGGGAAAGAAGAATGGGAAACAACGGGAAAACCAAATATAACAGAAAAAAAGAAAAATGAGAAGTAAAAATGAAAAAAACAAGAAAAACGACTAAAAAGGTGGGAAAAGAAAAAAGGAGAAAAAAGAAAAACAAGAAAAACAAGAATGGGAAAAAACAGGAAAAACGAATAAAATGGAAAAAAGAAATACGAGAAAAATAAGAAGGGGAAAAATGATAAAAACGACTAAAGATGGGAAAAACAAAGAAGAAAAAAGAAAGTGGAAAAAAAGTGGAAAAAAGGAAAAACAAGGAAGACAAGAATGGGAAAAAATGGGAAAAACGAATAAAAAAGGGGGGAAATGAAAAAAAATGAGAAAAACTACTAAAAAGGGAAAAAAGAGAAAAAAGAGAAAGGGGAAAAAAGAAAAACAAGGGAAAAATGGGAAATAACTGGAAAAAAGAAAAAAATGGGAAAAAAGAAAAATGAGAAAAATGAGAATGGGAAAAATGAGAAAAACGAGAAAACCGACTAAAGAGGGAGAAAACAAAAAAGAAATAGAATAGGGAAAATGAAAAACAAGGGAAAGAATAATGGGAAACAACGGGAAAACCAAATATAACAGAAAAAAAGAAAAATGAGAAGTAAAAATGAAAAAAACGAGAAAAACGACTAAAAAGGTGGGAAAAGAAAAAAGGAGAAAAAAGAAAAACAAGAAAAACAAGAATGGGAAAAAACAGGAAAAACGAATAAAATGGAAAAAAGAAATACGAGAAAAATAAGAAGGGGAAAAATGATAAAAACGACTAAAGATGGGAAAAACAAAAGAAGAAAAAAGAAAGTGGAAAAAAAGTGGAAAAAAAGAAAAACAAGGAAGACAAGAAAGGAAAAAAATGGGAAAAACGAATAAAAAAGGGGGAAAATGAAAAAAAATGAGAAAAACTACTAAAAAGGGAAAAAAGAGAAAAAAGAGAAAGGGGAAAAAAGAAAAACAAGGAAAAAAATGGGAAATAACTGGAAAAAAGAAAAAAATGGGAAAAAAGAAAAATGAGAAAAATGAGAATGGGAAAAATGAGAAAAACGAGAAAACCGACTAAAGAGGGAGAAAACAAAAAAGAAATAGAATAGGGAAAATGAAAAACAAGGGAAAGAAGAATGGGAAACAACGGGAAAACCAAATATAACAGAAAAAAAGAAAAATGAGAAGTAAAAATGAAAAAAACGAGAAAAACGACTAAAAAGGTGGGAAAAGAAAAAAGGAGAAAAAAGAAAAACAAGAAAAACAAGAATGGGAAAAAACAGGAAAAACGAATAAAATGGAAAAAAGAAATACGAGAAAAATAAGAAGGGGAAAAATGATAAAAACGACTAAAGATGGGAAAAACAAAGAAGAAAAAAGAAAGTGGAAAAAAAGTGGAAAAAAAGAAAAACAAGGAAGACAAGAATGGGAAAAAATGGGAAAAACGAATAAAAAAGGGGGAAAATGAAAAAAAAATGAGAAAAACTACTAAAAAGGGAAAAAAGAGAAAAAAGAGAAAGGGGAAAAAAGAAAAACAAGGAAAAAAATGGGAAATAACATGAAAAAAGAAAAAATGGGAAAAAAGAAAAATGAGAAAAATGAGAATGGGAAAAATGAGAAAAACGAGAAAAACGACTAAAGAGGGAGAAAACAAAAAAGAAATAGAATAGGGAAAAAAGAAAAACAAGGGAGAGAAGAATGGGAAACAACGGGAAAACCAAATATAACAGAAAAAAAGAAAAATGAGAAGTAAAAATGAAGAAAACGAGAAAAACGACTAAAAAGGTGGGAAAAGAAAAAAGGAGAAAAAAGAAAAACAAGAAAAACAAGAATGGGAAAAAACAGGAAAAACGAATAAAATGGAAAAAAGAAATATGAGAAAAATAAGAAGGGGAAAAATGATAAAAACGACTAAAGATGGGAAAAACAAAGAAGAAAAAAGAAAGTGGAAAAAAAGTGGAAAAAAAGAAAAACAAGGAAGACAAGAATGGGAAAAAATGGGAAAAACGAATAAAAAAGGGGGAAAATGAAAAAAAATGAGAAAAACTACTAAAAAGGGAAAAAAGAGAAAAAAGAGAAAGGGGAAAAAAGAAAAACAAGGAAAAAAATGGGAAATAACTGGAAAAAAGAAAAAAATGGGAAAAAAGAAAAATGAGAAAAATGAGAATGGGAAAAATGAGAAAAACGAGAAAACCGACTAAAGAGGGAGAAAACAAAAAAGAAGTAGAATAGGGAAAATGAAAAACAAGGGAAAGAAGAATGGGAAACAACGGGAAAACCAAATATAACAGAAAAAAAGAAAAATGAGAAGTAAAAATGAAAAAAACGAGAAAAACGACTAAAAAGGGGGGGAAAGAAAAAAGGAGAAAAAAGAAAAACAAGAAAAACAAGAATGGGAAAAAAAAGGAAAAACGAATAAAATGGAAAAAAGAAATACGAGAAAAATAAGAAGGGGAAAAATGATAAAAACGACTAAAGATGGGAAAAACAAAGAAGAAAAAAGAAAGTGGAAAAAAAGTGGAAAAAAAGAAAAACAAGGAAGACAAGAATGGGAAAAAATGGGAAAAACGAATAAAAAAGGGGGAAAATGAAAAAAAAATGAGAAAAACTACTAAAAAGGGAAAAAAGAGAAAAAAGAGAAAGGGGAAAAAAAACAAGGAAAAAAATGGGAAATAACAGGAAAAAAGAAAAAAATGGGAAAAAAGAAAAATGAGAAAAATGAGAATGGGAAAAATGAGAAAAACGAGAAAACCGACTAAAGAGGGAGAAAACAAAAAAGAAATAGAATAGGGAAAAAAGAAAAACAAGGGAAAGAAGAATGGGAAACAACGGGAAAACCAAATATAACAGAAAAAAAGAAAAATGAGAAGTAAAAATGAAAAAAATGAGAAAAACGACTAAAAAGGGGGGGAAAGAAAAAAGGAGAAAAAAGAAAAACAAGAAAAACAAGAATGGGAAAAAACAGGAAAAACGAATAAAATGGAAAAAAGAAATACGAGAAAAATAAGAAGGGGAAAAATGATAAAAACGACTAAAGATGGGAAAAACAAAAGAAGAAAAAAGAAAGTGGAAAAAAAGTGGAAAAAAAGAAAAACAAGGAAGACAAGAAAGGAAAAAAATGGGAAAAACGAATAAAAAAGGGGAAAAATGAGAAAAAATGAGAAATACTAAAAAGGGAAAAAAGAGAAAAAAGAGAAAGGGGAAAAAAAACAAGGAAAAAAATGGGAAATAACAGGAAAAAAGAAAAAAATGGGAAAAAAGAAAAATGAGAAAAATGAGAATGGGAAAAATGAGAAAAACGAGAAAACCGACTAAAGAGGGAGAAAACAAAAAAGAAATAGAATAGGGAAAATGAAAAACAAGGGAAAGAAGAATGGGAAACAACGGGAAAACCAAATATAACAGAAAAAAAGAAAAATGAGAAGTAAAAATGAAAAAAACAAGAAAAACGACTAAAAAGGTGGGAAAAGAAAAAAGGAGAAAAAAGAAAAACAAGAAAAACAAGAATGGGAAAAAACAGGAAAAACGAATAAAATGGAAAAAAGAAATACGAGAAAAATAAGAAGGGGAAAAATGATAAAAACGACTAAAGATGGGAAAAACAAAGAAGAAAAAAGAAAGTGGAAAAAAAGTGGAAAAAAGGAAAAACAAGGAAGACAAGAATGGGAAAAAATGGGAAAAACGAATAAAAAAGGGGGGAAATGAAAAAAAATGAGAAAAACTACTAAAAAGGGAAAAAAGAGAAAAAAGAGAAAGGGGAAAAAAGAAAAACAAGGGAAAAATGGGAAATAACTGGAAAAAAGAAAAAAATGGGAAAAAAGAAAAATGAGAAAAATGAGAATGGGAAAAATGAGAAAAACGAGAAAACCGACTAAAGAGGGAGAAAACAAAAAAGAAATAGAATAGGGAAAATGAAAAACAAGGGAAAGAATAATGGGAAACAACGGGAAAACCAAATATAACAGAAAAAAAGAAAAATGAGAAGTAAAAATGAAAAAAACGAGAAAAACGACTAAAAAGGTGGGAAAAGAAAAAAGGAGAAAAAAGAAAAACAAGAAAAACAAGAATGGGAAAAAACAGGAAAAACGAATAAAATGGAAAAAAGAAATACGAGAAAAATAAGAAGGGGAAAAATGATAAAAACGACTAAAGATGGGAAAAACAAAAGAAGAAAAAAGAAAGTGGAAAAAAAGTGGAAAAAAAGAAAAACAAGGAAGACAAGAAAGGAAAAAAATGGGAAAAACGAATAAAAAAGGGGGAAAATGAAAAAAAATGAGAAAAACTACTAAAAAGGGAAAAAAGAGAAAAAAGAGAAAGGGGAAAAAAGAAAAACAAGGAAAAAAATGGGAAATAACTGGAAAAAAGAAAAAAATGGGAAAAAAGAAAAATGAGAAAAATGAGAATGGGAAAAATGAGAAAAACGAGAAAACCGACTAAAGAGGGAGAAAACAAAAAAGAAATAGAATAGGGAAAATGAAAAACAAGGGAAAGAAGAATGGGAAACAACGGGAAAACCAAATATAACAGAAAAAAAGAAAAATGAGAAGTAAAAATGAAAAAAACGAGAAAAACGACTAAAAAGGTGGGAAAAGAAAAAAGGAGAAAAAAGAAAAACAAGAAAAACAAGAATGGGAAAAAACAGGAAAAACGAATAAAATGGAAAAAAGAAATACGAGAAAAATAAGAAGGGGAAAAATGATAAAAACGACTAAAGATGGGAAAAACAAAGAAGAAAAAAGAAAGTGGAAAAAAAGTGGAAAAAAAGAAAAACAAGGAAGACAAGAATGGGAAAAAATGGGAAAAACGAATAAAAAAGGGGGAAAATGAAAAAAAAATGAGAAAAACTACTAAAAAGGGAAAAAAGAGAAAAAAGAGAAAGGGGAAAAAAGAAAAACAAGGAAAAAAATGGGAAATAACATGAAAAAAGAAAAAATGGGAAAAAAGAAAAATGAGAAAAATGAGAATGGGAAAAATGAGAAAAACGAGAAAAACGACTAAAGAGGGAGAAAACAAAAAAGAAATAGAATAGGGAAAAAAGAAAAACAAGGGAGAGAAGAATGGGAAACAACGGGAAAACCAAATATAACAGAAAAAAAGAAAAATGAGAAGTAAAAATGAAGAAAACGAGAAAAACGACTAAAAAGGTGGGAAAAGAAAAAAGGAGAAAAAAGAAAAACAAGAAAAACAAGAATGGGAAAAAACAGGAAAAACGAATAAAATGGAAAAAAGAAATATGAGAAAAATAAGAAGGGGAAAAATGATAAAAACGACTAAAGATGGGAAAAACAAAGAAGAAAAAAGAAAGTGGAAAAAAAGTGGAAAAAAAGAAAAACAAGGAAGACAAGAATGGGAAAAAATGGGAAAAACGAATAAAAAAGGGGGAAAATGAAAAAAAATGAGAAAAACTACTAAAAAGGGAAAAAAGAGAAAAAAGAGAAAGGGGAAAAAAGAAAAACAAGGAAAAAAATGGGAAATAACTGGAAAAAAGAAAAAAATGGGAAAAAAGAAAAATGAGAAAAATGAGAATGGGAAAAATGAGAAAAACGAGAAAACCGACTAAAGAGGGAGAAAACAAAAAAGAAATAGAATAGGGAAAATGAAAAACAAGGGAAAGAAGAATGGGAAACAACGGGAAAACCAAATATAACAGAAAAAAAGAAAAATGAGAAGTAAAAATGAAGAAAACGAGAAAAACGACTAAAAAGGTGGGAAAAGAAAAAAGGAGAAAAAAGAAAAACAAGAAAAACAAGAATGGGAAAAAACAGGAAAAACGAATAAAATGGAAAAAAGAAATACGAGAAAAATAAGAAGGGGAAAAATGATAAAAACGACTAAAGATGGGAAAAACAAAGAAGAAAAAAGAAAGTGGAAAAAAAGTGGAAAAAAAGAAAAACAAGGAAGACAAGAATGGGAAAAAATGGGAAAAACGAATAAAAAAGGGGGAAAATGAAAAAAAATGAGAAAAACTACTAAAAAGGGAAAAAAGAGAAAAAAGAGAAAGGGGAAAAAAGAAAAACAAGGAAAAAAATGGGAAATAACATGAAAAAAGAAAAAATGGGAAAAAAGAAAAATGAGAAAAATGAGAATGGGAAAAATGAGAAAAACGAGAAAACCGACTAAAGAGGGAGAAAACAAAAAAGAAATAGAATAGGGAAAAAAGAAAAACAAGGGAAAGAAGAATGGGAAACAACGGGAAAACCAAATATAACAGAAAAAAAGAAAAATGAGAAGTAAAAATGAAAAAAATGAGAAAAACGACTAAAAAGGGGGGGAAAGAAAAAAGGAGAAAAAAGAAAAACAAGAAAAACAAGAATGGGAAAAAACAGGAAAAACGAATAAAATGGAAAAAAGAAATACGAGAAAAATAAGAAGGGGAAAAATGATAAAAACGACTAAAGATGGGAAAAACAAAAGAAGAAAAAAGAAAGTGGAAAAAAAGTGGAAAAAAAGAAAAACAAGGAAGACAAGAAAGGAAAAAAATGGGAAAAACGAATAAAAAAGGGGAAAAATGAGAAAAAATGAGAAATACTAAAAAGGGAAAAAAGAGAAAAAAGAGAAAGGGGAAAAAAAACAAGGAAAAAAATGGGAAATAACAGGAAAAAAGAAAAAAATGGGAAAAAAGAAAAATGAGAAAAATGAGAATGGGAAAAATGAGAAAAACGAGAAAACCGACTAAAGAGGGAGAAAACAAAAAAGAAATAGAATAGGGAAAATGAAAAACAAGGGAAAGAAGAATGGGAAACAACGGGAAAACCAAATATAACAGAAAAAAAGAAAAATGAGAAGTAAAAATGAAAAAAACAAGAAAAACGACTAAAAAGGTGGGAAAAGAAAAAAGGAGAAAAAAGAAAAACAAGAAAAACAAGAATGGGAAAAAACAGGAAAAACGAATAAAATGGAAAAAAGAAATACGAGAAAAATAAGAAGGGGAAAAATGATAAAAACGACTAAAGATGGGAAAAACAAAGAAGAAAAAAGAAAGTGGAAAAAAAGTGGAAAAAAGGAAAAACAAGGAAGACAAGAATGGGAAAAAATGGGAAAAACGAATAAAAAAGGGGGGAAATGAAAAAAAATGAGAAAAACTACTAAAAAGGGAAAAAAGAGAAAAAAGAGAAAGGGGAAAAAAGAAAAACAAGGGAAAAATGGGAAATAACTGGAAAAAAGAAAAAAATGGGAAAAAAGAAAAATGAGAAAAATGAGAATGGGAAAAATGAGAAAAACGAGAAAACCGACTAAAGAGGGAGAAAACAAAAAAGAAATAGAATAGGGAAAATGAAAAACAAGGGAAAGAATAATGGGAAACAACGGGAAAACCAAATATAACAGAAAAAAAGAAAAATGAGAAGTAAAAATGAAAAAAACGAGAAAAACGACTAAAAAGGTGGGAAAAGAAAAAAGGAGAAAAAAGAAAAACAAGAAAAACAAGAATGGGAAAAAACAGGAAAAACGAATAAAATGGAAAAAAGAAATACGAGAAAAATAAGAAGGGGAAAAATGATAAAAACGACTAAAGATGGGAAAAACAAAAGAAGAAAAAAGAAAGTGGAAAAAAAGTGGAAAAAAAGAAAAACAAGGAAGACAAGAAAGGAAAAAAATGGGAAAAACGAATAAAAAAGGGGGAAAATGAAAAAAAATGAGAAAAACTACTAAAAAGGGAAAAAAGAGAAAAAAGAGAAAGGGGGAAAAAAGAAAAACAAGGAAAAAAATGGGAAATAACTGGAAAAAAGAAAAAAATGGGAAAAAAGAAAAATGAGAAAAATGAGAATGGGAAAAATGAGAAAAACGAGAAAACCGACTAAAGAGGGAGAAAACAAAAAAGAAATAGAATAGGGAAAATGAAAAACAAGGGAAAGAAGAATGGGAAACAACGGGAAAACCAAATATAACAGAAAAAAAGAAAAATGAGAAGTAAAAATGAAAAAAACGAGAAAAACGACTAAAAAGGTGGGAAAAGAAAAAAGGAGAAAAAAGAAAAACAAGAAAAACAAGAATGGGAAAAAACAGGAAAAACGAATAAAATGGAAAAAAGAAATACGAGAAAAATAAGAAGGGGAAAAATGATAAAAACGACTAAAGATGGGAAAAACAAAGAAGAAAAAAGAAAGTGGAAAAAAAGTGGAAAAAAAGAAAAACAAGGAAGACAAGAATGGGAAAAAATGGGAAAAACGAATAAAAAAGGGGGAAAATGAAAAAAAAATGAGAAAAACTACTAAAAAGGGAAAAAAGAGAAAAAAGAGAAAGGGGAAAAAAGAAAAACAAGGAAAAAAATGGGAAATAACATGAAAAAAGAAAAAATGGGAAAAAAGAAAAATGAGAAAAATGAGAATGGGAAAAATGAGAAAAACGAGAAAAACGACTAAAGAGGGAGAAAACAAAAAAGAAATAGAATAGGGAAAAAAGAAAAACAAGGGAGAGAAGAATGGGAAACAACGGGAAAACCAAATATAACAGAAAAAAAGAAAAATGAGAAGTAAAAATGAAGAAAACGAGAAAAACGACTAAAAAGGTGGGAAAAGAAAAAAGGAGAAAAAAGAAAAACAAGAAAAACAAGAATGGGAAAAAACAGGAAAAACGAATAAAATGGAAAAAAGAAATATGAGAAAAATAAGAAGGGGAAAAATGATAAAAACGACTAAAGATGGGAAAAACAAAGAAGAAAAAAGAAAGTGGAAAAAAAGTGGAAAAAAAGAAAAACAAGGAAGACAAGAATGGGAAAAAATGGGAAAAACGAATAAAAAAGGGGGAAAATGAAAAAAAATGAGAAAAACTACTAAAAAGGGAAAAAAGAGAAAAAAGAGAAAGGGGAAAAAAGAAAAACAAGGAAAAAAATGGGAAATAACTGGAAAAAAGAAAAAAATGGGAAAAAAGAAAAATGAGAAAAATGAGAATGGGAAAAATGAGAAAAACGAGAAAACCGACTAAAGAGGGAGAAAACAAAAAAGAAATAGAATAGGGAAAATGAAAAACAAGGGAAAGAAGAATGGGAAACAACGGGAAAACCAAATATAACAGAAAAAAAGAAAAATGAGAAGTAAAAATGAAGAAAACGAGAAAAACGACTAAAAAGGTGGGAAAAGAAAAAAGGAGAAAAAAGAAAAACAAGAAAAACAAGAATGGGAAAAAACAGGAAAAACGAATAAAATGGAAAAAAGAAATACGAGAAAAATAAGAAGGGGAAAAATGATAAAAACGACTAAAGATGGGAAAAACAAAGAAGAAAAAAGAAAGTGGAAAAAAAGTGGAAAAAAAGAAAAACAAGGAAGACAAGAATGGGAAAAAATGGGAAAAACGAATAAAAAAGGGGGGAAAATGAAAAAAAATGAGAAAAACTACTAAAAAGGGAAAAAAGAGAAAAAAGAGAAAGGGGAAAAAAGAAAAACAAGGAAAAAAATGGGAAATAACATGAAAAAAGAAAAAATGGGAAAAAAGAAAAATGAGAAAAATGAGAATGGGAAAAATGAGAAAAACGAGAAAAACGACTAAAGAGGGAGAAAACAAAAAAGAAATAGAATAGGGAAAAAAGAAAAACAAGGGAAAGAAGAATGGGAAACAACGGGAAAACCAAATATAACAGAAAAAAAGAAAAATGAGAAGTAAAAATGAAAAAAACGAGAAAAACGACTAAAAAGGTGGGAAAAGAAAAAAGGAGAAAAAAGAAAAACAAGAAAAACAAGAATGGGAAAAAACAGGAAAAACGAATAAAATGGAAAAAAGAAATACGAGAAAAATAAGAAGGGGAAAAATGATAAAAACGACTAAAGATGGGAAAAACAAAGAAGAAAAAAGAAAGTGGAAAAAAAGTGGAAAAAAAGAAAAACAAGGAAGACAAGAATGGGAAAAAATGGGAAAAACGAATAAAAAAGGGGGGAAATGAAAAAAAAATGAGAAAAACTACTAAAAAGGGAAAAAAGAGAAAAAAGAGAAAGGGGAAAAAAGAAAAACAAGGAAAAAATGGGAAATAACTGGAAAAAAGAAAAAATGGGAAAAATGAGAAATGAGAAAAATGAGAATGGGAAAAATGAGAAAAACGAGAAAAACGACTAAAGAGGGAGAAAACAAAAAAGAAATAGAATAGGGAAAAAAGAAAAACAAGGGAAAGAAGAATGGGAAACAACGGGAAAACCAAATATAACAGAAAAAAAGAAAAATGAGAAGTAAAAATGAAAAAAACGAGAAAAACAACTAAAAAGGTGGGAAAAGAAAAAAGGAGAAAAAAGAAAAACAAGAAAAACAAGAATGGGAAAAAACAGGAAAAACGAATAAAATGGAAAAAAGAAATACGAGAAAAATAAGAAGGGGAAAAATGATAAAAACGACTAAAGATGGGAAAAACAAAGAAGAAAAAAGAAAGTGGAAAAAAAGTGGAAAAAAAGAAAAACAAGGAAGACAAGAATGGGAAAAAATGGGAAAAACGAATAAAAAAGGGGGAAAATGAAAAAAATGAGAAAAACTACTAAAAAGGGAAAAAAGAGAAAAAAGAGAAAGGGGAAAAAAGAAAAACAAGGAAAAAAATGGGAAATAACTGGAAAAAAGAAAAAAATGGGAAAAAAGAAAAATGAGAAAATTGAGAATGGGAAAAATGAGAAAAACGAGAAAACCAACTAAAGAGGGAGAAAACAAAAAAGAAATAGAATAGGGAAAATGAAAAACAAGGGAAAGAAGAATGGGAAACAACGGGAAAACCAAATATAACAGAAAAAAAGAAAAATGAGAAGTAAAAATGAAGAAAACGAGAAAAACGACTAAAAAGGTGGGAAAAGAAAAAAGGAGAAAAAAGAAAAACAAGAAAAACAAGAATGGGAAAAAACAGGAAAAACGAATAAAATGGAAAAAAGAAATACGAGAAAAATAAGAAGGGGAAAAATGATAAAAACGACTAAAGATGGGAAAAACAAAGAAGAAAAAAGAAAGTGGAAAAAAAGTGGAAAAAAAGAAAAACAAGGAAGACAAGAATGGGAAAAAATGGGAAAAACGAATAAAAAAGGGGGAAAATGAAAAAAAAATGAGAAAAACTACTAAAAAGGGAAAAAAGAGAAAAAAGAGAAAGGGGAAAAAAGAAAAACAAGGAAAAAATGGGAAATAACATGAAAAAAGAAAAAATGGGAAAAAAGAAAAATGAGAAAAATGAGAATGGGAAAAATGAGAAAAACGAGAAAAACGACTAAAGAGGGAGAAAACAAAAAAGAAATAGAATAGGGAAAAAAGAAAAACAAGGGAGAGAAGAATGGGAAACAACGGGAAAACCAAATATAACAGAAAAAAAGAAAAATGAGAAGTAAAAATGAAAAAAACGAGAAAAACGACTAAAAAGGTGGGAAAAGAAAAAAGGAGAAAAAAGAAAAACAAGAAAAACAAGAATGGGAAAAAACAGGAAAAACGAATAAAATGGAAAAAAGAAATACGAGAAAAATAAGAAGGGGAAAAATGATAAAAACGACTAAAGATGGGAAAAACAAAGAAGAAAAAAGAAAGTGGAAAAAAAGTGGAAAAAAAGAAAAACAAGGAAGACAAGAATGGGAAAAAATGGGAAAAACGAATAAAAAAGGGGGAAAATGAAAAAAAATGAGAAAAACTACTAAAAAGGGAAAAAAGAGAAAAAAGAGAAAGGGGAAAAAAGAAAAACAAGGAAAAAAATGGGAAATAACTGGAAAAAAGAAAAAAATGGGAAAAAAGAAAAATGAGAAAAATGAGAATGGGAAAAATGAGAAAAACGAGAAAACCGACTAAAGAGGGAGAAAACAAAAAAGAAATAGAATAGGGAAAATGAAAAACAAGGGAAAGAAGAATGGGAAACAACGGGAAAACCAAATATAACAGAAAAAAAGAAAAATGAGAAGTAAAAATGAAGAAAACGAGAAAAACGACTAAAAAGGTGGGAAAAGAAAAAAGGAGAAAAAAGAAAAACAAGAAAAACAAGAATGGGAAAAAACAGGAAAAACGAATAAAATGGAAAAAAGAAATACGAGAAAAATAAGAAGGGGAAAAATGATAAAAACGACTAAAGATGGGAAAAACAAAGAAGAAAAAAGAAAGTGGAAAAAAAGTGGAAAAAAAGAAAAACAAGGAAGACAAGAATGGGAAAAAATGGGAAAAACGAATAAAAAAGGGGGAAAATGAAAAAAAAATGAGAAAAACTACTAAAAAGGGAAAAAAGAGAAAAAAGAGAAAGGGGAAAAAAGAAAAACAAGGAAAAAAATGGGAAATAACATGAAAAAAGAAAAAATGGGAAAAAAGAAAAATGAGAAAAATGAGAATGGGAAAAATGAGAAAAACGAGAAAAACGACTAAAGAGTGAGAAAACAAAAAAGAAATAGAATAGGGAAAAAAGAAAAACAAGGGAAAGTAGAATGGGAAACAACGGGAAAACCAAATATAACAGAAAAAAAGAAAAAAGAGAAGTAAAAATGAAAAAAACGAGAAAAACGACTAAAAAGGGGGGGAAAGAAAAAAGGAGAAAAAAGAAAAACAAGAAAAACAAGAATGGGAAAAAACAGGAAAAACGAATAAAATGGAAAAAAGAAATACGAGAAAAATAAGAAGGGGAAAAATGATAAAAACGACTAAAGATGGGAAAAACAAAAGAAGAAAAAAAAAAGTGGAAAAAAAGTGGAAAAAAAGAAAAACAAGGAAGACAAGAAAGGAAAAAAATGGGAAAAACGAATAAAAAAGGGGAAAAATGAAAAAAAATGAGAAAAACTACTAAAAAGGGAAAAAAGAGAAAGAAGAGAAAGGGGAAAAAAGAAAAACAAGGGAAAAAATGGGAAATAACATGAAAAAAGAAAAAAATGGGGAAAAAAAAATTAAAAAAATGAGAATGGGAAAAATGAGAAAAACAAGAAAAACGACTAAAGAGGGAGAAAACAAAAAAGAAATAGAATAGGGAAAATGAAAAACAAGGGAAAGAAGAATGGGAAACAACAGGAAAAACAAATATAACAGAAAAAAAGAAAAATGAGAAGTAAAAATGAAAAAAACGAGAAAAACGAGAAAAACGACTAAAAAGGGGGGAAAATAAAAAATTAAACGAATTAAATGGAAAATATTAGAAAAATTAGAAAAATTAGAATGGGAAAATTAGAAAAATGAGAAAAAGTACTAAAAAGGAAAAAAAGAGAAAAAAGAAAAAGGGGAAAAAAAACAAGGAAATAATGGGAAATAACATGAAAAAAATGGGGAACAAAAATGAGAAAAATGAGAATGGGAAAAATGAGAAAAACGAGAAAACCGACTAAAGAAGGAGAAAACAAAAAAGAAATAGAATAGGGAAAATGAAAAACAAGGGAAAGAATAATGGGAAACAACGGGAAAACCAAATATAACAGAAAAAAAGAAAAATGAGAAGTAAAAATGAAAAAAACGAGAAAAACGACTAAAAAGGTGGGAAAAGAAAAAAGGAGAAAAAAGAAAAACAAGAAAAACAAGAATGGGAAAAAACAGGAAAAACGAATAAAATGGAAAAAAGAAATACGAGAAAAATAAGAAGGGGAAAAATGATAAAAACGACTAAAGATGGGAAAAACAAAAGAAGAAAAAAGAAAGTGGAAAAAAAGTGGAAAAAAAGAAAAACAAGGAAGACAAGAAAGGAAAAAAATGGGAAAAACGAATAAAAAAGGGGGAAAATGAAAAAAAATGAGAAAAACTACTAAAAAGGGAAAAAAGAGAAAAAAGAGAAAGGGGAAAAAAAAACAAGGAAAAAAATGGGAAATAACTGGAAAAAAGAAAAAAATGGGAAAAAAGAAAAATGAGAAAAATGAGAAAAACGAGAAAACCGACTAAAGAAGGAGAAAACAAAAAAGAAATAGAATAGGGAAAATGAAAAACAAGGGAAAGAAGAATGGGAAACAACGGGAAAACCAAATATAACAGAAAAAAAGAAAAATGAGAAGTAAAAATGAAAAAAACGAGAAAAATGACTAAAAAGGTGGGAAAAGAAAAAAGGAGAAAAAAGAAAAACAAGAAAAACAAGAATGGGAAAAAACAGGAAAAACGAATAAAATGGAAAAAAGAAATACGAGAAAAATAAGAAGGGGAAAAATGATAAAAACGACTAAAGATGGGAAAAACAAAGAAGAAAAAAGAAAGTGGAAAAAAAGTGGAAAAAAAGAAAAACAAGGAAGACAAGAATGGGAAAAAATGGGAAAAACGAATAAAAAAGGGGGAAAATGAAAAAAATGAGAAAAACTACTAAAAAGGGAAAAAAGAGAAAAAAGAGAAAGGGGAAAAAAGAAAAACAAGGAAAAAAAGGGGAAATAACTGGAAAAAAGAAAAAAATGGGAAAAAAGAAAAATGAGAAAATTGAGAATGGGAAAAATGAGAAAAACGAGAAAACCAACTAAAGAGGGAGAAAACAAAAAAGAAATAGAATAGGGAAAATGAAAAACAAGGGAAAGAAGAATGGGAAACAACGGGAAAACCAAATATAACAGAAAAAAAGAAAAATGAGAAGTAAAAATGAAGAAAACGAGAAAAACGACTAAAAAGGTGGGAAAAGAAAAAAGGAGAAAAAAGAAAAACAAGAAAAACAAGAATGGGAAAAAACAGGAAAAACGAATAAAATGGAAAAAAGAAATACGAGAAAAATAAGAAGGGGAAAAATGATAAAAACGACTAAAGATGGGAAAAACAAAGAAGAAAAAAGAAAGTGGAAAAAAAGTGGAAAAAAAGAAAAACAAGGAAGACAAGAATGGGAAAAAATGGGAAAAACGAATAAAAAAGGGGGAAAATGAAAAAAAAATGAGAAAAACTACTAAAAAGGGAAAAAAGAGAAAAAAGAGAAAGGGGAAAAAAGAAAAACAAGGAAAAAATGGGAAATAACATGAAAAAAGAAAAAATGGGAAAAAAGAAAAATGAGAAAAATGAGAATGGGAAAAATGAGAAAAACGAGAAAAACGACTAAAGAGGGAGAAAACAAAAAAGAAATAGAATAGGGAAAAAAGAAAAACAAGGGAGAGAAGAATGGGAAACAACGGGAAAACCAAATATAACAGAAAAAAAGAAAAATGAGAAGTAAAAATGAAAAAAACGAGAAAAACGACTAAAAAGGTGGGAAAAGAAAAAAGGAGAAAAAAGAAAAACAAGAAAAACAAGAATGGGAAAAAACAGGAAAAACGAATAAAATGGAAAAAAGAAATACGAGAAAAATAAGAAGGGGAAAAATGATAAAAACGACTAAAGATGGGAAAAACAAAGAAGAAAAAAGAAAGTGGAAAAAAAGTGGAAAAAAAGAAAAACAAGGAAGACAAGAATGGGAAAAAATGGGAAAAACGAATAAAAAAGGGGGAAAATGAAAAAAAATGAGAAAAACTACTAAAAAGGGAAAAAAGAGAAAAAAGAGAAAGGGGAAAAAAGAAAAACAAGGAAAAAAATGGGAAATAACTGGAAAAAAGAAAAAAATGGGAAAAAAGAAAAATGAGAAAAATGAGAATGGGAAAAATGAGAAAAACGAGAAAACCGACTAAAGAGGGAGAAAACAAAAAAGAAATAGAATAGGGAAAATGAAAAACAAGGGAAAGAAGAATGGGAAACAACGGGAAAACCAAATATAACAGAAAAAAAGAAAAATGAGAAGTAAAAATGAAGAAAACGAGAAAAACGACTAAAAAGGTGGGAAAAGAAAAAAGGAGAAAAAAGAAAAACAAGAAAAACAAGAATGGGAAAAAACAGGAAAAACGAATAAAATGGAAAAAAGAAATACGAGAAAAATAAGAAGGGGAAAAATGATAAAAACGACTAAAGATGGGAAAAACAAAGAAGAAAAAAGAAAGTGGAAAAAAAGTGGAAAAAAAGAAAAACAAGGAAGACAAGAATGGGAAAAAATGGGAAAAACGAATAAAAAAGGGGGAAAATGAAAAAAAAATGAGAAAAACTACTAAAAAGGGAAAAAAGAGAAAAAAGAGAAAGGGGAAAAAAGAAAAACAAGGAAAAAAATGGGAAATAACATGAAAAAAGAAAAAATGGGAAAAAAGAAAAATGAGAAAAATGAGAATGGGAAAAATGAGAAAAACGAGAAAAACGACTAAAGAGTGAGAAAACAAAAAAGAAATAGAATAGGGAAAAAAGAAAAACAAGGGAAAGTAGAATGGGAAACAACGGGAAAACCAAATATAACAGAAAAAAAGAAAAAAGAGAAGTAAAAATGAAAAAAACGAGAAAAACGACTAAAAAGGGGGGGAAAGAAAAAAGGAGAAAAAAGAAAAACAAGAAAAACAAGAATGGGAAAAAACAGGAAAAACGAATAAAATGGAAAAAAGAAATACGAGAAAAATAAGAAGGGGAAAAATGATAAAAACGACTAAAGATGGGAAAAACAAAAGAAGAAAAAAAAAAGTGGAAAAAAAGTGGAAAAAAAGAAAAACAAGGAAGACAAGAAAGGAAAAAAATGGGAAAAACGAATAAAAAAGGGGAAAAAATGAAAAAAAATGAGAAAAACTACTAAAAAGGGAAAAAAGAGAAAGAAGAGAAAGGGGAAAAAAGAAAAACAAGGGAAAAAATGGGAAATAACATGAAAAAAGAAAAAAATGGGGAAAAAAAAATTAAAAAAATGAGAATGGGAAAAATGAGAAAAACAAGAAAAACGACTAAAGAGGGAGAAAACAAAAAAGAAATAGAATAGGGAAAATGAAAAACAAGGGAAAGAAGAATGGGAAACAACAGGAAAAACAAATATAACAGAAAAAAAGAAAAATGAGAAGTAAAAATGAAAAAAACGAGAAAAACGAGAAAAACGACTAAAAAGGGGGGAAAATAAAAAATTAAACGAATTAAATGGAAAATATTAGAAAAATTAGAAAAATTAGAATGG